>OX578155.1:36462483-37732483 GCA_951213105.1 Amaurobius ferox | reverse complement strand
GTAGTAAGTTTCATTTCAAGTAATGCTATGTAAATAAAGTTTATTGAAGCTTACTTAGATGTTTTGATTTTACTTGGGAGGGGGGAATCACAGAGAATGTGTAAATAAAGTTCATTGAAGCTTATTTAGATGTTTTGATGTTACTTGGGGGGGGGGGATCCCAGAGTATGCTCTTCCAAAGGCAAGCGCAGTGAAACTCAATATGTTTGTAAAACTTGTGTACCATTGCATATAGATAAATGCTTTACAGTATACCATACCCGAAAAAAATTATTAAATATATATGTAGCAAGTTTCATTTCAATGCATGCTGTGTAAATAAAGTTCATTGAAGCTTATTTAAATGTTATGGTTTTATTTTCAACTGCCGAAACATTGCCCACTACACGGAATAGCTTTAGCTTGAAATAGTCAGTCAGCCATATGTTAAAACTTATTTTTGATCTCTACAAGATCTCATCTAATATTCTCTGTAAAAATACAAACCATATGACATGTGGTATGCCACAGACGATAGATGTGCTGGATGCATTTTTATTTCATTTAATCGTGAATTGTTTATGTATAAAGTTTTTGTAATATTTCGTCTCTAATCAGAATCATTTGTCAAGATTTAAAACAGAACAATAGTTTTGTCATATGCAAAAAGTAACTTAACTTGAAAACCACATTTTTTGAAAAAATAATTGTGAGTAAACAAAACATTGTACAATGCTTAACAGATCCAACCACAACAATACCATTGAAGCACTTTCAAAGATAAAACATTTAACGTGTGGAAGTACTTTGAATTAATCTGTACAGAAAAATAAAATTGATCTCTAATAGCAGTAGTAGAGTTGAAAGCATGGTAAAATATACTATCGTTGGAAGTCACCTAAGGCAATTAATTTTTTTTTGTCATTATTATGTATATGTGATTATATTTTATGCAGATTCCACAATTTGCTTAACATTTAAATTTCATTTCATTTACCAGATTTAGATGGTATCTTGCTTAGACATGATATTTTATATGCTGCCATGTTTTGATATTAGAATGTCTATTTCCAAGAATAAATAGATTATTTTTTCTGAAAGCTTTTTGTTTGCTTTCTTTGCAATATGTAGTTTACTATATATACATATGTTACATATACTGTTTATGTTTAATGCTGTTTTCCAATTTGAAATGATGAATTATATAATTTGTGTTAAAACCCTATTTTTGATCTCTATAAGATTTCGTGTACTATTCAACGTAAAAATACAAATCAAATAACACGTGGTAAGTCACAGATGTGATGGATGCATATGTTTTCCATTCGACCATGACTTACTTATGCATAAAGTTTTTGTAACATGTTGCAGCATTTTATCCCTAATTGGAATCATTTGGAGATTTAAGAAAAAACAATTATTTGTGAAAGTGTGACCATACGCAAAAGATAACTTTATACATTTTTTTTTTCATTCGACCAAACAATTCAAAATATATGAAATTTCAATGTAATATATAAAAATAATGAAAAACATGATCATATATCACTAAAAAGATGTAATATAATTTCTATAAATGTTTGTTTACTTTTTATGATACAACATGGTTGGTTTATTTGGTATGTATCTTAAATGAAATCAACTTTTTTTGATTGAGTTCAAAACAACATCCAGAGATCAGTAGCTAGTTATGAAACTGCTCAACTTCCAACAGGTCATATGTCCATAGTTTTATCATAAATAAATTAATATTTACTGATTCAAAACAATTATTTGTGTATCATACCTAGTTTTAATTTCAACCATAATATGACACACATGGAATATTTTAATGAGATTTTTTTTCCCATATTTAATTGAGTTTAAAATATGGTTACAATGGATAATTTCTTCAGATTTGTCCTATTTTACTATTTTATAGTGGTGTTTAAAGGGCGTACTATTTTGTAGTGGTGTTTTGTACTTTGTTTAGTGTAATTTCTTACTTGATATCTTAGTGTAATGAAAATAAAAGGAATCAATCAATACTTCAAGTTGATTTTTAGAAAGTAAAATTCAACAGATAATCATTAACGTTAAAAATACAGAAGACGTATTTAATTATAAACTGGTATATTAAGTTTAAGTTTTTATCTTATATTGTTGTTGTTGAAACCCAGACCGTCCGACCTACCAGAAAGGTGTAAGGTAACTGTTTGGACGGTCGGGAAGTGCCACCCAATTTAGACCGGAACCCAGTGGGGGAGACATCCACAGGGACCGTACCCTCCTTCCCCTACCACCAACCTCTCGGAAGGACTTTCGGACCCACATGTTTAACGTGATCGTACTCCGCATGAACACGGCGGCAGTACTGGCAGTGGCTGGAATCGAACCCGGGCCTACCGAGTGCAACTCCAACGCGCTAACCAATGGGCTACCGCTCCCGTTATCTTATATTGTGAAAATGTGCTACTATTTTTAAATATCATGCATTCTTTAAAGTTTTAAAATATTACTTTGAATTAAAATGATTGGTTAGGTTTTGTACACATAGAATATGCAGAAATATCTGATATTTTTTTTAAATGTAGACTACATCAGTAGAAAACCACGTGTTATACGTCAAATGTAGAATACATATTCTATATGCCCAACCCTGATGTATATATACAATTGTAAGTATGCATCCCTTATTAAAAATCATTTCCATGTGTATAAGATAAATTTAATTTTGTTCATTCATTCCGTTAAATGAACGAAACTATTAAAAATATATAATTTATAATGGATTTTATGCATAAATATAAAATAGTTAGGCAATCAACATTTCTTAATTCACCTTTATCCTCATAAATGTATTCAATATTTCATTTGATGACAGAATTTTTATATTGTTGAAGAACCTAAATTCATGACAGAATCTCAACCATGCTCTTAAGTACAAAACAATAAAAAGTATTGTTTCATCAATTGCAGTTCCATTGTTGATAGCATTTTGAGAAACTAGTATCTTATCTTTATTAACTATGAAAGAATATTTTAATTTTTAGAAACTAATTCCTCTTTTAACACAGAACTTGCTAAATCAATAATTGCTGTAAAAACTAATTGCTATATTTAATGACTGCTAACTTGGAGCACCACAGCTCATTATTACTGAACTTATGCATCAACCCAGATGTACTGAACATATTTACAAAAATTTTGCACAGCTTATGAGTTTAATTTTCTTTAAATCAGAAATCACAAGGTTGCTACAAATCAAAATAGTTTTGTGATAATAATTCAGAATAATATTGATTTATCTCCAAATGTTGCTATGTGTAAGCTGTTTACACTTAAAATGTGTGTTTACTTTAAAAATTTAAATATGATTCTTCATTTTTCAAAATGCAAATATGAAAACATATTTGTTTACTTTTCAATATCTCATCTTGAAATGCCTCTTTACTCTTAAAAAGTGAGATGTTTGGTGTACTGTTTATGCTAATTTTATGGGTTTAGTTTCGTCAGGGCGGCATGTTGTGATTTTAGTTATGGAGTGCAAAACTGGTCTTGTGAACATAGTTATATGCTCCATGAACCCGAAGCCTGCAGCCACTACTACTACTCTTAAAATGGTTTAAAGAATCAAATTTGAAAACACTGTTTGCTTTTTTTTTTATTAAATTTAAGTTTTAAAAATGTATTCTTTAAAATATTCATTTTCTTATTCCAATTTTATAATCACTGAGAGTGCATTGTGACAGCATAATAATATATTTGCTACAATAAAGTTGCAAAGTTTAAAACTCTTGGAACAGTTTCAACCGCTTCCTCGCATGAAAATACAATAGAACCTTTCCTTGCTTTTCTTAGAATTGCTTATATT
The DNA here is from genome assembly GCA_951213105.1 of Amaurobius ferox. Taxonomy (NCBI): domain Eukaryota; kingdom Metazoa; phylum Arthropoda; class Arachnida; order Araneae; family Amaurobiidae; genus Amaurobius; species Amaurobius ferox. The sequence continues at coordinate 37,728,651 of OX578155.1, read as the reverse complement.
TATCATTTTATAATCGGAGATTTAGTTGGAAAAAATCAGCAGCATTTCAGAGCATCAAATCAGCAGCATTCAAAGAGCGTAAGCAGCTTATTATATAAGATTCCTTGATATGATCTTATTACTTCTTGAAAACGTAAGAACATACCTACTTGCTTTTTATTTTTATACCACTGCATGTTACCGATAACTTTCTAGAATATTGACTGCTGAGTGATATTCTGAGATTCGGTCGGTGTACTTGGTAGAGGAAGGACGTGCAAGCACAGAGTTCCTCACCACGTGTTACTTTTCGAGTTGTACTTGTGAATTTTTGATAGCTGATTCTGATGGTCAGCCTTTGAACTTTTGTTAGCTTATGGTTACGACAATTTACTAAAGGACTGGTACGTTTATAAAGCGGATTTTCGCAATCATAAATTTGTTCCTGTTACAGCACAGCAGCGTGGACTGATAGGTCTACCGGCTCCTGCATGGCGGAGCAACCAATGTTGAAATTGTACGAATTAAAGAAGATTTTCGACAAGGACAAAACTCTTTCCGACTATAATCGTTACAAAACTGAAATATATGGACCTCCTGTAGTTCGTGCCCCACCACGTGTAGTTACTCCGGAAGACGAAGACGATGCAGATGAAACCAAATGGATCATGAGCCTAAATTATGAAGAACTGAAAGACCTTTGCAACGAACAAGAGTACGTAGCCCCTGAGATAAAGACCTTTATGTGTGCCAGGCTGGCATTTTTGGAAAGTAAAGTACGCTCGGAGATGGACACTTCATCTTATCCAGATATTGGTGAGCCCCCCCCCCCCCCCGTGAGTTCTTCTCACGGGAGTATTCCTTTTCCAGCGTTTTCTACCGCTAATATTGTCACCCAGCCTTCTCCTAGTACCGCCGCACAAGCGGCGCTATCTGTAGGTGTAAATAATGCTAATATATCTTCAACTATCCCTTTAAGCTTCAATGCTACACCAGTCTTTAATGTTAATGTTAAAACTAATGCCAAAACTAAAAAGCATCTCCTCGTCGATAGCGACGGCTTCCAAACTGTAACTAAAAGGCATACTGCCCGTGTAAAGAATGTTGATCCCCCCCCCCTTCAGCACGGTCCAACAAGTGCTAGACCCTGAGATACCTGCGCCAGATGCACAAAATATTGATGTTTCACCAAAAAAGAGAAATCGCCTCCGCCCTTCTTCATCGTTCCCGTTGCCAACTGGCACAATTACTTACCACAGCTTTTAGCCCCTCCCTCCAGGGCAACCTGAGAGGAAGTCTCTTCAAAATTCAAGTTAGCACTCGTGAAGAGTACATGGCAACCCAAAAGAAGCTTAATGATGACAAAACACACTACAGGACCTTTCTCTTAAACGAAGAAAACCCCCTAAACGTCGTAATTAGAGGGCTCCCTGTCCTTACGGACATAGCTGCAATTCAAAATGAACTAACTGATAATAAATTTAAAGTAAATAGCATTACGCAATTTTATAAAGGACCTAAATCTCATGAAATTTTAATGCCCCTCTTTTATGTTCAATGCCCTAAAACCCCTGATAATATAGAAACCTATAAAATCCAAAATTTGTTAGGCATGGCAGTTAAAATTGAAAGATATCGTAGGAAAGCACAGACTACCCAGTGTTTTTCATGCCAAACTTGGCATCACTCCTCAAATCAACGTTATCTCCCTCCAAACTGTGTTAAATGCGCAGGTCCCCATAAATCCTATGAGTGTTTAAAAGTAAAATCCACCCCCTGCACTTGCAGAGCCAACGGCCGTACCGTGCTGAAAACACCGATTCTCGTTAGATCACCGAAGTCAAGCAGCATCGGGCGCGGTTAGTACTTGGGTGGGTGACCATCTGGGAACACCGCGTGCTGTTGGTACATTTCGGGCGTGGTAGTCCGGTGGTTTGCGCGCTGGATTTGCACGCTGCCACAACTGGCGCCGTGTTCATGCGGAGTACGATCACGTTAAACGTGGGTCCGTAAGTCCTTCCGAGAGGTTGGTGGTAGGGGAAGGAGGGTACGGTCCCTGTGGATGCCTCCCCCTCTGAGTTCCAGTCTAAATTGGGTGGCACTTCCCGGCCGTCCAAACAGTTACCTTACACCTTTCTGGTAGGTCGGACGGTCTGGGTCTCGACAACAACAACCCCCTGCACTTGCGCCAACTGCGGTGGCGCCTGAATACTGGTCCATGGATGATGCTATCTGTAATTGGAGTGTCTTCCAGATGTTATGTGTAGTTCAGTGGTGCTAAAAGTGTGTAAATCAGAAGAAAGGTATGCAAATATCTGATTCCAGTCACAATACTTTCCATGTGTATTAAACTCAAAGCTCAAACTTTTACATCTATTGTACAACATATATTCAGTTATGAAAAGATGCTTGTGTAAACAATTTTACACAACAATTGTAAAAAATTTCCATATTACCTAATTTCTTTTTTTAAATATTAAATATGTATTAATCAGGAAATACATATACTTTTCTATTTTAATATACAGATTTATAAATATAGAAAAAAGCCATAGGATTATAAATGAACTTGATCGACTGCACTTTGCAGTACAAAAATCCACACTACAAGCATTTTTTTTTCACTTTCCTTAGTTTCATAATCTATATGCAGGGCAAAAAATTTCAGTTCAGAATTTACTCGCCAAAAGAGCTCTTCTTATTGATTAATCTGTTTGTTATTTCTTATTGAAGACAAAATTTCATTACATAAAGCTTAATATGCAGACTTTTTAAAAGTTATTGTGTGATTTGGTTTATTGCAGTTTGGAGAAGTATTTTAATCAAAAATTTAAACAATTTTCAGCCTACGATAGCTGGCTTTAGGTGGTATATCAATAATTGTGCAAGAATATTCAATAGAGATATTCAATGAAAATATATACCCATGAAAAAACAAATAGATCACGTTTACAGAGTTAACTTACATTATACAGTATACTCTCTCTATTCTGAACACTCATGGGGGGCGACCAAAATGTTCAGATTATGGGGGTGTTCATTATAGAGGGAGATTGGGAAATACATGTACGTAGTGAGTTTATAGACTGTACAGAATACATAGCCTGGTTAGCCATGCTAGTTACCAAAATGGAGGTGCTGAATTTAGATTTGGCGGCTAGTTCGATGTCAAACTAAATTCAGTTGGACCTGTACTCTACCATCTCATTTGTTTGGGGATTTTTATTAAAAGAGTTTTACAAAACATATAATAAAATTACATAATTACAGTATACACTTATTACAGTACATAATTAATTACTTCATGAAAAATGAGTAATTTTAGCCTGTTTTTGCATTGTGTATGCTCATGCAACCTACATGTTATCTATTTGTTTAAGAAGTGGAAAGGCTTCCGGATGGTGTTCAGCTGCATCAGGTCCTGAATCCCTTAGCCATATTGCTTGAAGGTAATCGTACTTCTTGTTTCATCGGTCTCTTCTGGTTCCGCTTCTTCTTCACTATCCTCTTTCTCTTCAACGATGTTGTTGTTTAAGAAGTGGAAAGGCTTCCGGATGGTGTTCAGCTGCATCAGGTCCTGAATCCCTTAGCCATATTGCTTGAAGGTAATCGTACTTCTTGTTTCATCGGTCTCTTCTGGTTCCGCTTCTTCTTCACTATCCTCTTTCTCTTCAACGATGTTGTTGTTTAAGAAGTGGAAAGGCTTCCGGATGGTGTTCAGCTGCATCAGGTCCTGAATCCCTTAGCCATATTGCTTGAAGGTAATCGTACTTCTTGTTTCATCGGTCTCTTCTGGTTCCGCTTCTTCTTCACTATCCTCTTTCTCTTCAACGATGTTGTTGTTTAAGAAGTGGAAAGGCTTCCGGATGGTGTTCAGCTGCATCAGGTCCTGAATCCCTTAGCCATATTGCTTGAAGGTAATCGTACTTCTTGTTTCATCGGTCTCTTCTGGTTCCGCTTCTTCTTCACTATCCTCTTTCTCTTCAACGATGTTGTTGTTTAAGAAGTGGAAAGGCTTCCGGATGGTGTTCAGCTGCATCAGGTCCTGAATCCCTTAGCCATATTGCTTGAAGGTAATCGTACTTCTTGTTTCATCGGTCTCTTCTGGTTCCGCTTCTTCTTCACTATCCTCTTTCTCTTCAACGATGTTGTTGTTTAAGAAGTGGAAAGGCTTCCGGATGGTGTTCAGCTGCATCAGGTCCTGAATCCCTTAGCCATATTGCTTGAAGGTAATCGTACTTCTTGTTTCATCGGTCTCTTCTGGTTCCGCTTCTTCTTCACTATCCTCTTTCTCTTCAACGATGTTGTTGTTTAAGAAGTGGAAAGGCTTCCGGATGGTGTTCAGCTGCATCAGGTCCTGAATCCCTTAGCCATATTGCTTGAAGGTAATCGTACTTCTTGTTTCATCGGTCTCTTCTGGTTCCGCTTCTTCTTCACTATCCTCTTTCTCTTCAACGATGTTGTTGTTTAAGAAGTGGAAAGGCTTCCGGATGGTGTTCAGCTGCATCAGGTCCTGAATCCCTTAGCCATATTGCTTGAAGGTAATCGTACTTCTTGTTTCATCGGTCTCTTCTGGTTCCGCTTCTTCTTCACTATCCTCTTTCTCTTCAACGATGTTGTTGTTTAAGAAGTGGAAAGGCTTCCGGATGGTGTTCAGCTGCATCAGGTCCTGAATCCCTTAGCCATATTGCTTGAAGGTAATCGTACTTCTTGTTTCATCGGTCTCTTCTGGTTCCGCTTCTTCTTCACTATCCTCTTTCTCTTCAACGATGTTGTTGTTTAAGAAGTGGAAAGGCTTCCGGATGGTGTTCAGCTGCATCAGGTCCTGAATCCCTTAGCCATATTGCTTGAAGGTAATCGTACTTCTTGTTTCATCGGTCTCTTCTGGTTCCGCTTCTTCTTCACTATCCTCTTTCTCTTCAACGATGTTGTTGTTTAAGAAGTGGAAAGGCTTCCGGATGGTGTTCAGCTGCATCAGGTCCTGAATCCCTTAGCCATATTGCTTGAAGGTAATCGTACTTCTTGTTTCATCGGTCTCTTCTGGTTCCGCTTCTTCTTCACTATCCTCTTTCTCTTCAACGATGTTGTTGTTTAAGAAGTGGAAAGGCTTCCGGATGGTGTTCAGCTGCATCAGGTCCTGAATCCCTTAGCCATATTGCTTGAAGGTAATCGTACTTCTTGTTTCATCGGTCTCTTCTGGTTCCGCTTCTTCTTCACTATCCTCTTTCTCTTCAACGATGTTGTTGTTTAAGAAGTGGAAAGGCTTCCGGATGGTGTTCAGCTGCATCAGGTCCTGAATCCCTTAGCCATATTGCTTGAAGGTAATCGTACTTCTTGTTTGATCGGTCTCTTCTGGTTCCGCTTCTTCTTCACTATCCTCTTTCTCTTCAACGATGTTGTTGTTTAAGAAGTGGAAAGGCTTCCGGATGGTGTTCAGCTGCATCAGGTCCTGAATCCCTTAGCCATATTGCTTGAAGGTAATCGTACTTCTTGTTTGATCGGTCTCTTCTGGTTCCGCTTCTTCTTCACTATCCTCTTTCTCTTCAACGATGTTGTTGTTTAAGAAGTGGAAAGGCTTCCGGATGGTGTTCAGCTGCATCAGGTCCTGAATCCCTTAGCCATATTGCTTGAAGGTAATCGTACTTCTTGTTTCATCGGTCTCTTCTGGTTCCGCTTCTTCTTCACTATCCTCTTTCTCTTCAACGATGTTGTTGTTTAAGAAGTGGAAAGGCTTCCGGATGGTGTTCAGCTGCATCAGGTCCTGAATCCCTTAGCCATATTGCTTGAAGGTAATCGTACTTCTTGTTTGATCGGTCTCTTCTGGTTCCGCTTCTTCTTCACTATCCTCTTTCTCTTCAACGATGTTGTTGTTTAAGAAGTGGAAAGGCTTCCGGATGGTGTTCAGCTGCATCAGGTCCTGAATCCCTTAGCCATATTGCTTGAAGGTAATCGTACTTCTTGTTTGATCGGTCTCTTCTGGTTCCGCTTCTTCTTCACTATCCTCTTTCTCTTCAACGATGTTGTTGTTTAAGAAGTGGAAAGGCTTCCGGATGGTGTTCAGCTGCATCAGGTCCTGAATCCCTTAGCCATATTGCTTGAAGGTAATCGTACTTCTTGTTTGATCGGTCTCTTCTGGTTCCGCTTCTTCTTCACTATCCTCTTTCTCTTCAACGATGTTGTTGTTTAAGAAGTGGAAAGGCTTCCGGATGGTGTTCAGCTGCATCAGGTCCTGAATCCCTTAGCCATATTGCTTGAAGGTAATCGTACTTCTTGTTTGATCGGTCTCTTCTGGTTCCGCTTCTTCTTCACTATCCTCTTTCTCTTCAACGATGTTGTTGTTTAAGAAGTGGAAAGGCTTCCGGATGGTGTTCAGCTGCATCAGGTCCTGAATCCCTTAGCCATATTGCTTGAAGGTAATCGTACTTCTTGTTTGATCGGTCTCTTCTGGTTCCGCTTCTTCTTCACTATCCTCTTTCTCTTCAACGATGTTGTTGTTTAAGAAGTGGAAAGGCTTCCGGATGGTGTTCAGCTGCATCAGGTCCTGAATCCCTTAGCCATATTGCTTGAAGGTAATCGTACTTCTTGTTTGATCGGTCTCTTCTGGTTCCGCTTCTTCTTCACTATCCTCTTTCTCTTCAACGATGTTGTTGTTTAAGAAGTGGAAAGGCTTCCGGATGGTGTTCAGCTGCATCAGGTCCTGAATCCCTTAGCCATATTGCTTGAAGGTAATCGTACTTCTTGTTTGATCGGTCTCTTCTGGTTCCGCTTCTTCTTCACTATCCTCTTTCTCTTCAACGATGTTGTTGTTTAAGAAGTGGAAAGGCTTCCGGATGGTGTTCAGCTGCATCAGGTCCTGAATCCCTTAGCCATATTGCTTGAAGGTAATCGTACTTCTTGTTTGATCGGTCTCTTCTGGTTCCGCTTCTTCTTCACTATCCTCTTTCTCTTCAACGATGTTGTTGTTTAAGAAGTGGAAAGGCTTCCGGATGGTGTTCAGCTGCATCAGGTCCTGAATCCCTTAGCCATATTGCTTGAAGGTAATCGTACTTCTTGTTTCATCGGTCTCTTCTGGTTCCGCTTCTTCTTCACTATCCTCTTTCTCTTCAACGATGTTGTTGTTTAAGAAGTGGAAAGGCTTCCGGATGGTGTTCAGCTGCATCAGGTCCTGAATCCCTTAGCCATATTGCTTGAAGGTAATCGTACTTCTTGTTTGATCGGTCTCTTCTGGTTCCGCTTCTTCTTCACTATCCTCTTTCTCTTCAACGATGTTGTTGTTTAAGAAGTGGAAAGGCTTCCGGATGGTGTTCAGCTGCATCAGGTCCTGAATCCCTTAGCCATATTGCTTGAAGGTAATCGTACTTCTTGTTTCATCGGTCTCTTCTGGTTCCGCTTCTTCTTCACTATCCTCTTTCTCTTCAACGATGTTGTTGTTTAAGAAGTGGAAAGGCTTCCGGATGGTGTTCAGCTGCATCAGGTCCTGAATCCCTTAGCCATATTGCTTGAAGGTAATCGTACTTCTTGTTTGATCGGTCTCTTCTGGTTCCGCTTCTTCTTCACTATCCTCTTTCTCTTCAACGATGTTGTTGTTTAAGAAGTGGAAAGGCTTCCGGATGGTGTTCAGCTGCATCAGGTCCTGAATCCCTTAGCCATATTGCTTGAAGGTAATCGTACTTCTTGTTTCATCGGTCTCTTCTGGTTCCGCTTCTTCTTCACTATCCTCTTTCTCTTCAACGATGTTGTTGTTTAAGAAGTGGAAAGGCTTCCGGATGGTGTTCAGCTGCATCAGGTCCTGAATCCCTTAGCCATATTGCTTGAAGGTAATCGTACTTCTTGTTTGATCGGTCTCTTCTGGTTCCGCTTCTTCTTCACTATCCTCTTTCTCTTCAACGATGTTGTTGTTTAAGAAGTGGAAAGGCTTCCGGATGGTGTTCAGCTGCATCAGGTCCTGAATCCCTTAGCCATATTGCTTGAAGGTAATCGTACTTCTTGTTTGATCGGTCTCTTCTGGTTCCGCTTCTTCTTCACTATCCTCTTTCTCTTCAACGATGTTGTTGTTTAAGAAGTGGAAAGGCTTCCGGATGGTGTTCAGCTGCATCAGGTCCTGAATCCCTTAGCCATATTGCTTGAAGGTAATCGTACTTCTTGTTTGATCGGTCTCTTCTGGTTCCGCTTCTTCTTCACTATCCTCTTTCTCTTCAACGATGTTGTTGTTTAAGAAGTGGAAAGGCTTCCGGATGGTGTTCAGCTGCATCAGGTCCTGAATCCCTTAGCCATATTGCTTGAAGGTAATCGTACTTCTTGTTTGATCGGTCTCTTCTGGTTCCGCTTCTTCTTCACTATCCTCTTTCTCTTCAACGATGTTGTTGTTTAAGAAGTGGAAAGGCTTCCGGATGGTGTTCAGCTGCATCAGGTCCTGAATCCCTTAGCCATATTGCTTGAAGGTAATCGTACTTCTTGTTTGATCGGTCTCTTCTGGTTCCGCTTCTTCTTCACTATCCTCTTTCTCTTCAACGATGTTGTTGTTTAAGAAGTGGAAAGGCTTCCGGATGGTGTTCAGCTGCATCAGGTCCTGAATCCCTTAGCCATATTGCTTGAAGGTAATCGTACTTCTTGTTTCATCGGTCTCTTCTGGTTCCGCTTCTTCTTCACTATCCTCTTTCTCTTCAACGATGTTGTTGTTTAAGAAGTGGAAAGGCTTCCGGATGGTGTTCAGCTGCATCAGGTCCTGAATCCCTTAGCCATATTGCTTGAAGGTAATCGTACTTCTTGTTTGATCGGTCTCTTCTGGTTCCGCTTCTTCTTCACTATCCTCTTTCTCTTCAACGATGTTGTTGTTTAAGAAGTGGAAAGGCTTCCGGATGGTGTTCAGCTGCATCAGGTCCTGAATCCCTTAGCCATATTGCTTGAAGGTAATCGTACTTCTTGTTTGATCGGTCTCTTCTGGTTCCGCTTCTTCTTCACTATCCTCTTTCTCTTCAACGATGTTGTTGTTTAAGAAGTGGAAAGGCTTCCGGATGGTGTTCAGCTGCATCAGGTCCTGAATCCCTTAGCCATATTGCTTGAAGGTAATCGTACTTCTTGTTTGATCGGTCTCTTCTGGTTCCGCTTCTTCTTCACTATCCTCTTTCTCTTCAACGATGTTGTTGTTTAAGAAGTGGAAAGGCTTCCGGATGGTGTTCAGCTGCATCAGGTCCTGAATCCCTTAGCCATATTGCTTGAAGGTAATCGTACTTCTTGTTTGATCGGTCTCTTCTGGTTCCGCTTCTTCTTCACTATCCTCTTTCTCTTCAACGATGTTGTTGTTTAAGAAGTGGAAAGGCTTCCGGATGGTGTTCAGCTGCATCAGGTCCTGAATCCCTTAGCCATATTGCTTGAAGGTAATCGTACTTCTTGTTTGATCGGTCTCTTCTGGTTCCGCTTCTTCTTCACTATCCTCTTTCTCTTCAACGATGTTGTTGTTTAAGAAGTGGAAAGGCTTCCGGATGGTGTTCAGCTGCATCAGGTCCTGAATCCCTTAGCCATATTGCTTGAAGGTAATCGTACTTCTTGTTTGATCGGTCTCTTCTGGTTCCGCTTCTTCTTCACTATCCTCTTTCTCTTCAACGATGTTGTTGTTTAAGAAGTGGAAAGGCTTCCGGATGGTGTTCAGCTGCATCAGGTCCTGAATCCCTTAGCCATATTGCTTGAAGGTAATCGTACTTCTTGTTTGATCGGTCTCTTCTGGTTCCGCTTCTTCTTCACTATCCTCTTTCTCTTCAACGATGTTGTTGTTTAAGAAGTGGAAAGGCTTCCGGATGGTGTTCAGCTGCATCAGGTCCTGAATCCCTTAGCCATATTGCTTGAAGGTAATCGTACTTCTTGTTTGATCGGTCTCTTCTGGTTCCGCTTCTTCTTCACTATCCTCTTTCTCTTCAACGATGTTGTTGTTTAAGAAGTGGAAAGGCTTCCGGATGGTGTTCAGCTGCATCAGGTCCTGAATCCCTTAGCCATATTGCTTGAAGGTAATCGTACTTCTTGTTTGATCGGTCTCTTCTGGTTCCGCTTCTTCTTCACTATCCTCTTTCTCTTCAACGATGTTGTTGTTTAAGAAGTGGAAAGGCTTCCGGATGGTGTTCAGCTGCATCAGGTCCTGAATCCCTTAGCCATATTGCTTGAAGGTAATCGTACTTCTTGTTTGATCGGTCTCTTCTGGTTCCGCTTCTTCTTCACTATCCTCTTTCTCTTCAACGATGTTGTTGTTTAAGAAGTGGAAAGGCTTCCGGATGGTGTTCAGCTGCATCAGGTCCTGAATCCCTTAGCCATATTGCTTGAAGGTAATCGTACTTCTTGTTTGATCGGTCTCTTCTGGTTCCGCTTCTTCTTCACTATCCTCTTTCTCTTCAACGATGTTGTTGTTTAAGAAGTGGAAAGGCTTCCGGATGGTGTTCAGCTGCATCAGGTCCTGAATCCCTTAGCCATATTGCTTGAAGGTAATCGTACTTCTTGTTTCATCGGTCTCTTCTGGTTCCGCTTCTTCTTCACTATCCTCTTTCTCTTCAACGATGTTGTTGTTTAAGAAGTGGAAAGGCTTCCGGATGGTGTTCAGCTGCATCAGGTCCTGAATCCCTTAGCCATATTGCTTGAAGGTAATCGTACTTCTTGTTTGATCGGTCTCTTCTGGTTCCGCTTCTTCTTCACTATCCTCTTTCTCTTCAACGATGTTGTTGTTTAAGAAGTGGAAAGGCTTCCGGATGGTGTTCAGCTGCATCAGGTCCTGAATCCCTTAGCCATATTGCTTGAAGGTAATCGTACTTCTTGTTTCATCGGTCTCTTCTGGTTCCGCTTCTTCTTCACTATCCTCTTTCTCTTCAACGATGTTGTTGTTTAAGAAGTGGAAAGGCTTCCGGATGGTGTTCAGCTGCATCAGGTCCTGAATCCCTTAGCCATATTGCTTGAAGGTAATCGTACTTCTTGTTTGATCGGTCTCTTCTGGTTCCGCTTCTTCTTCACTATCCTCTTTCTCTTCAACGATGTTGTTGTTTAAGAAGTGGAAAGGCTTCCGGATGGTGTTCAGCTGCATCAGGTCCTGAATCCCTTAGCCATATTGCTTGAAGGTAATCGTACTTCTTGTTTCATCGGTCTCTTCTGGTTCCGCTTCTTCTTCACTATCCTCTTTCTCTTCAACGATGTTGTTGTTTAAGAAGTGGAAAGGCTTCCGGATGGTGTTCAGCTGCATCAGGTCCTGAATCCCTTAGCCATATTGCTTGAAGGTAATCGTACTTCTTGTTTGATCGGTCTCTTCTGGTTCCGCTTCTTCTTCACTATCCTCTTTCTCTTCAACGATGTTGTTGTTTAAGAAGTGGAAAGGCTTCCGGATGGTGTTCAGCTGCATCAGGTCCTGAATCCCTTAGCCATATTGCTTGAAGGTAATCGTACTTCTTGTTTCATCGGTCTCTTCTGGTTCCGCTTCTTCTTCACTATCCTCTTTCTCTTCAACGATGTTGTTGTTTAAGAAGTGGAAAGGCTTCCGGATGGTGTTCAGCTGCATCAGGTCCTGAATCCCTTAGCCATATTGCTTGAAGGTAATCGTACTTCTTGTTTCATCGGTCTCTTCTGGTTCCGCTTCTTCTTCACTATCCTCTTTCTCTTCAACGATGTTGTTGTTTAAGAAGTGGAAAGGCTTCCGGATGGTGTTCAGCTGCATCAGGTCCTGAATCCCTTAGCCATATTGCTTGAAGGTAATCGTACTTCTTGTTTGATCGGTCTCTTCTGGTTCCGCTTCTTCTTCACTATCCTCTTTCTCTTCAACGATGTTGTTGTTTAAGAAGTGGAAAGGCTTCCGGATGGTGTTCAGCTGCATCAGGTCCTGAATCCCTTAGCCATATTGCTTGAAGGTAATCGTACTTCTTGTTTCATCGGTCTCTTCTGGTTCCGCTTCTTCTTCACTATCCTCTTTCTCTTCAACGATGTTGTTGTTTAAGAAGTGGAAAGGCTTCCGGATGGTGTTCAGCTGCATCAGGTCCTGAATCCCTTAGCCATATTGCTTGAAGGTAATCGTACTTCTTGTTTCATCGGTCTCTTCTGGTTCCGCTTCTTCTTCACTATCCTCTTTCTCTTCAACGATGTTGTTGTTTAAGAAGTGGAAAGGCTTCCGGATGGTGTTCAGCTGCATCAGGTCCTGAATCCCTTAGCCATATTGCTTGAAGGTAATCGTACTTCTTGTTTGATCGGTCTCTTCTGGTTCCGCTTCTTCTTCACTATCCTCTTTCTCTTCAACGATGTTGTTGTTTAAGAAGTGGAAAGGCTTCCGGATGGTGTTCAGCTGCATCAGGTCCTGAATCCCTTAGCCATATTGCTTGAAGGTAATCGTACTTCTTGTTTGATCGGTCTCTTCTGGTTCCGCTTCTTCTTCACTATCCTCTTTCTCTTCAACGATGTTGTTGTTTAAGAAGTGGAAAGGCTTCCGGATGGTGTTCAGCTGCATCAGGTCCTGAATCCCTTAGCCATATTGCTTGAAGGTAATCGTACTTCTTGTTTCATCGGTCTCTTCTGGTTCCGCTTCTTCTTCACTATCCTCTTTCTCTTCAACGATGTTGTTGTTTAAGAAGTGGAAAGGCTTCCGGATGGTGTTCAGCTGCATCAGGTCCTGAATCCCTTAGCCATATTGCTTGAAGGTAATCGTACTTCTTGTTTCATCGGTCTCTTCTGGTTCCGCTTCTTCTTCACTATCCTCTTTCTCTTCAACGATGTTGTTGTTTAAGAAGTGGAAAGGCTTCCGGATGGTGTTCAGCTGCATCAGGTCCTGAATCCCTTAGCCATATTGCTTGAAGGTAATCGTACTTCTTGTTTGATCGGTCTCTTCTGGTTCCGCTTCTTCTTCACTATCCTCTTTCTCTTCAACGATGTTGTTGTTTAAGAAGTGGAAAGGCTTCCGGATGGTGTTCAGCTGCATCAGGTCCTGAATCCCTTAGCCATATTGCTTGAAGGTAATCGTACTTCTTGTTTGATCGGTCTCTTCTGGTTCCGCTTCTTCTTCACTATCCTCTTTCTCTTCAACGATGTTGTTGTTTAAGAAGTGGAAAGGCTTCCGGATGGTGTTCAGCTGCATCAGGTCCTGAATCCCTTAGCCATATTGCTTGAAGGTAATCGTACTTCTTGTTTCATCGGTCTCTTCTGGTTCCGCTTCTTCTTCACTATCCTCTTTCTCTTCAACGATGTTGTTGTTTAAGAAGTGGAAAGGCTTCCGGATGGTGTTCAGCTGCATCAGGTCCTGAATCCCTTAGCCATATTGCTTGAAGGTAATCGTACTTCTTGTTTCATCGGTCTCTTCTGGTTCCGCTTCTTCTTCACTATCCTCTTTCTCTTCAACGATGTTGTTGTTTAAGAAGTGGAAAGGCTTCCGGATGGTGTTCAGCTGCATCAGGTCCTGAATCCCTTAGCCATATTGCTTGAAGGTAATCGTACTTCTTGTTTGATCGGTCTCTTCTGGTTCCGCTTCTTCTTCACTATCCTCTTTCTCTTCAACGATGTTGTTGTTTAAGAAGTGGAAAGGCTTCCGGATGGTGTTCAGCTGCATCAGGTCCTGAATCCCTTAGCCATATTGCTTGAAGGTAATCGTACTTCTTGTTTGATCGGTCTCTTCTGGTTCCGCTTCTTCTTCACTATCCTCTTTCTCTTCAACGATGTTGTTGTTTAAGAAGTGGAAAGGCTTCCGGATGGTGTTCAGCTGCATCAGGTCCTGAATCCCTTAGCCATATTGCTTGAAGGTAATCGTACTTCTTGTTTCATCGGTCTCTTCTGGTTCCGCTTCTTCTTCACTATCCTCTTTCTCTTCAACGATGTTGTTGTTTAAGAAGTGGAAAGGCTTCCGGATGGTGTTCAGCTGCATCAGGTCCTGAATCCCTTAGCCATATTGCTTGAAGGTAATCGTACTTCTTGTTTGATCGGTCTCTTCTGGTTCCGCTTCTTCTTCACTATCCTCTTTCTCTTCAACGATGTTGTTGTTTAAGAAGTGGAAAGGCTTCCGGATGGTGTTCAGCTGCATCAGGTCCTGAATCCCTTAGCCATATTGCTTGAAGGTAATCGTACTTCTTGTTTGATCGGTCTCTTCTGGTTCCGCTTCTTCTTCACTATCCTCTTTCTCTTCAACGATGTTGTTGTTTAAGAAGTGGAAAGGCTTCCGGATGGTGTTCAGCTGCATCAGGTCCTGAATCCCTTAGCCATATTGCTTGAAGGTAATCGTACTTCTTGTTTCATCGGTCTCTTCTGGTTCCGCTTCTTCTTCACTATCCTCTTTCTCTTCAACGATGTTGTTGTCGCAAACCGGAAGGCTTCCGTCGGCTTCGAGAAAAGCTCCAGGTTCAATTTCAGTATGAAGCTCCTGAAGAATTGACCCCAAATCACTCACAGTTGTTGCTTCTTGGTCCTCTATTATTGATTCCTCCTTCTTACACGGGAATCCTGCTTTGTAGAAGCATCTTTGAATAGTGTAGGGGGTTACTTCATTCCAAGCCATTGATATCCAATGGACAGCATCCATGACATTGACCTTCTTCGTTAGTTGGGTTGCCGAATTTGCCTCCTCCATCACCAGGGCCATTTTCTTCAGAAAATGAATTCGGTAATGAGCTTTAAAGGTCTTGATCACTCCGTGATCCAGTGGTTAGATTATAGAAGTACAGTTCGGTGGCAGGAACTTCAGACTCACGTTGCTCAGCTACATGATTCCATGTGATGTGGCATTATCCACCAAAAGAAGAATTCTTCTTCTTTCTCTCTTCATCATCTCGTTAATGCCCTCCAACCATTGTGAGAAAATTGTTAATATCATCCAGGCTTTTCGATTTGATTGATAGAGCACAGGCAATGATGCGATCTTCACATTTTTAAAGCATCGTGGATTTTTACTTTTTCCGATCACAAGTGGTTTGAGCTTCTCACCCGTAAAACTGGCACAGAGTATGACGGTAAACCTTTCTTTCGACATTTTCCCGCCCACGCATTTCTCACTTCTTTGTGCTAGGGTTTTACTTGGAAGAGCTCTAAAAAACAGGCCGGTTTCGTCGGTATTGAAAATGTCAGCGGTGTCGAAATCCTTCGTTAAGTCCTGAAGTTTAGTTTTCCATTCCTCCACAGTCTCCATATTTACGTCTGCAGCTTCACCATTGATTACTTTGAATTCGATGTTATGCCGACTTTTGAAGCGAGTCAACCATCCTTCCGATGCCTTGAATTCCGTGATTTTCTCCTTTTCTGCAAAATCCAGAGCAATCTGCTTTAGCAGGGGTCCAGTGATAGGAATATGCTTCGTTCTCACTTGGCAAAAAAAACTTCCACACGTGATTGTTTATGTTCTCGTTTTCTTTTCGAAAATTCTACACTTTGAGGAAGGTTTATTTGCTTCAAAAGCGGCTATAATTTCCTTCTCTTTCTTGCTGATGGCGTTGACTTGGCCTACTGAAGTTCCAAACTCAGATGCAATTTTCCTTTGACTTACTTTTGATTGTAATTTTCGAACAACTTCGTATTTTTCCGGAAGCATCAGTTCTTTCCGTTTTTACGTTTTCCTACTTATTTCTGACATACTGTATCTGCGTAAGTACTGTGCTTCTTTCTCGGCAACAACAGCGAAATGGCGAAAAAATTTTCCTTTGCCGAGCAAAAAGGAAGAAAAACAAAAACGACAGTGGTGTCCAATCAGGTGTGCGGAAAAGAAAGCATAACCCTTTTTTGACCACTCCCTCTAACACGTGGTGAACACCTGTTGTTACTTCTACTCAGCACCCTTCCAAAAAGATGTGTGCATTTTGCTATCAAAACTCCATGAGACAACTACATACAGAGACATTTGTATATTCTGATGTGGGCGTAAGGGACCTTCGGTCCCATGGTAGCCCGAAAGTAAGCGTCTTGGCTTGGCCTGTTGTTACTTATCTGTGATTGGGGACGGGGAGCGGGGCAGGCATTTCTCCGAATTTCTCCTCCGATTGCAAACGCACTTTCAGTTTCCGTTCAGTTTACAGAGAGTTAAAGGGGGAATGGGGATCAAAAGTAGAGTTCGTAATACTGGGGTGTTCATATTAGAGAGTGTTCAGAATACAGAGAGTTCATCTTATGTTAAGTCTATGGAGTTTCGCCGGGACCGCCGTAATGTGTTCATAATACCGGGGTGTTCACATTACAGAGTGTTCAGATAGAGTGAGTCCACTGTACATAATTATGCATGTTTTCTTTTGCATATATTCATTAATAACTAATACAGCAACTGAACAGCCAACCTTTTTTATATATACATGAGCCAGCTGCTACATTACTGTACAAGTTTACAACTCAATATATTACTAATAAAAGTCTTGCAACATGGGTGTTTTAAGTGTATGAAATAAACATAGCACAATTAATTAAACAAAATTTGATGGCACAGATGTGTAAGTAATTTTAAATTCAACTTACCCAATTCCTTTAGCAAACATCCAAATGCACATATTGTGCATATATGCTTGTAGCAGCAATATCAAATTTATTCTTTAAAACACATCTTTTTATCAATATTTGTGCTAAACAATCTTAAGAGAAGATAAATTTAGATATACCCTACTAAAATTATGTACTAAATAATTGTTAACTTTTAAAAATCATCTGTAGTATGTAAACTAATAATTGACAACAAACATGGATGCCATTCAGTGGAATCGCGAATGTGACGTTACATGAAACTCATGAGTGAACCTTCTGAATATAGAGGAGCGGTTATTCACTGCAACGCATTCCCGCCAGAATATCAGGTGATACACACGTCAGGCGCGAATTTCAACAGACTCAGCTCTTCCGATTGATTGTTTCGTTTTTCTTTTTGTCTTTTTGTGATGACATCCGTAGATATGTGGCCGCAGATAAATGAATAGAGTACTTTGTTTTCTTCATGAGGAAATGTACAGTTCAATTAGTTTATGCGTGATTTTGATATTGAAAATACACACACACACATATATATATACATACATATGTGGCGATTGTGCGTCGCCGGGCCCCGAATCAGGGACCCTTTGGTTACAAGACCGACATTATAATCACTGAGCAAAAGCTAGTTCTTCCTCTGTTCTTATAATTCGGGTACTGGTGGCTCTAAGCATCTTTGATCAGATGTCTTTGCTGCCGCACACTCCCTCCGCTGATGAGGAAGCCGGGAGGCGTGTTGCCTCGGCGTGACGGTCAGTCGTGCGTGACGGTCAGTCGTGGTCAACCGGGAAGGGAGTGTCAAGGCTTCTGACTCCGTGTGGTGCTGCCATCTCGTGTTGAGATGGTGAAGTCGTTGTAGAGGAAGGTTGCGTGTTTCAAACGTCCAGTCATCACTGTGGGGATTGGGCGTCACCGGGCCCCGAACCAGGGACCCTTTGGTTACAAGACCGACATTATAATCACTGAGCAAAAGCTAGCTCCTCCTCTGTTCTTATAATTCGGGTACTGGCTCGCATCTTTGATCAGATGTCTTTGCTGCTATATATATATATATATATATATATATATATATATATATATATATATATATATATATATATATATATATATATATATATATATATATATATATATATATATATATATATATATATATATATATATATATATATATATGTGTGTGTGTGTGTGTGTCAAAAATATTGTACGATCAAAAACATAGTGTGGTAATTGCAAGAGGGAGTCGACCTTGATTGAAAGAAGTAAGATTAAAGAATGCTAAAAATACTTTTTCCTGTGGTGGTCAAACTAAAATTTGAAACGTAAAAAATTGACTAGCTTGATGTTTACATTTGTGACCTTTAAACTTCCAAGGGAGGGTAAATGTCCCCTTGCGCTCCCCTATGCACGCCCATGGCAAAGCGCAAATATAATTTTTCTAGGGGTGCAAACTATATGATTATACCTACAATATCGACTAGCTTGAAATCTACATTTGTAATCTTAAATGTCCTAGGGGAGAACAAGTGCACCCCTTGCCCTCTCCTATGTGCGCCCATAGAGCTTTTTTCATGGTGACAGACTGAAGGTTGAGGCGTTCAACATCGATTAGCTAACAAGTCTAATGAGTCATCTATGGGAGGGCAAGTGTCCTACTTGCCCTCCACCGGGCGCCCATGTAACTTTTTCCAATAGTGCAAAATCAAGGATGAGGAGTTCAATATCTACTAGCTTGAAGACTACATTTGCAACATTAAACGTCCACAGTAGGGCAAGTTTTCCTTGCATTCCCTTATGGGCGCCCATGGCAAGGACACCCGTAGAATTAATTCCATCGGTAACAATTTCAAAGATGAGGCGTTTCATATCGACTTGCTTGTAATCTACATTTGTAACCTTAAACGTACACAGTAGGGCAAGTTTCACATTGCGTTCCCTTATGGGCGCCCATGGCAAGGACACCCATAGAAATAATTCTATCGGCGGCAAACTCAGGGATGAGGCGTTCCACATAGACTAAATTGAGACTTGTATGTCTAACCTTGAACGTCTATGGGACGGCAAGTGTCATCCTTTCTTTTCACTATGGGCGCCCATGTAACATTTTCCAGGAGGGAACTCAAGGATGACGCATTCAATATCGACTAACTGGTAACCTACATTTGTAACCTTGAATATCCTGTTGGGGTTCCCTTGCCGTGCTCTATGGGTTCCCTGCTTATACTATTACCCTCAGGACAGAACCTAACGGAGCCGAAGTTTCGATTTCCTCAGGGGCGGTAAACAGTCTTTCCAGACCCTCCAAATGTCTCTGTGACATATTGAAACATTGCACACTTGCCCTGGGCGCCCATAGGGGATGTTGAAAGTCACGAATATCAAACTAATGAATAATGTACGTCTCGTCTTTAAGATTGTCACCGCTGGAAAAAGTCCTATTGACGTCCTTGCCATGGGCGTCCATAGACGTAAGGGAGACGTAAGGGGCGTCCATAAATGTTAGGGAGCACTTGTCTTCCCGTAAACATTCAGGATCACAAATGTAGGTGTCAAAATAGTAGATATTGCACGTCTCATCTTTGAGTACGCTCTTCATAGAAAAAGCGCTATGGACACCCTCGCCATGGGAGCCCATAAAAATTTTGAAAGCCACAACCGTTGGTATCAAGCTAATCGATACTGTACGTCTTGTTCTTGAGTTTGTCCCAGCTTTAATAAGTTCTATGGTCACATTTGCCATGGGCGCAGATAGGGAGAGCAAGGGGGCGCTTGCCCTCCCTTGGACGTTCAAGGTCCCAAAGTAAGTATCAAGCTAGTCGATATTATAAGTCTCATCCTTGAGTTTGAGTTTTCCCCTTTGAAAAAATTCTATGTGTGCCCTTGCCATGGGCGCCCATAGAGGAGTGGGAGGGGCACTTGCTCTCCCGTGGACGGTCAAGGTCGCAAATGTAAATATCAAGCTAGTACATAATTATGTCTCATCCTTGAGTTTGGCCATCCCAGGAAAAAGTTTTATGTTCGCCCTTGAATCCTACTCTTTCGAAACCAGGTTGACCCCTTTCTGCAGTTACAACAATATATTTTGATCGCACTATATTTTTGACACACACACACACCCTCTCTCTTATTCGTGCTCTAATCACGTTAATTATAAAATGTTATACCTAATTCTGATTTTTTTTTTCAGAATGTATCTACATATAGAATTTCATGGCTATACGTACTATCTCTCTCTCTCTCTCTCTCTCTTGTAAAATCTCTAATTTTGAATAATCTGTGTTTCAATCACATTGATTTCAAAATATTCTACCATTCTGTAGGAAATTACCACGCTCCCCTATGGGCGCCCATAGGGACAATAACATTTATCAATATCTATACAATAATATTAACAATACTCGAATATAGATATCAATACTGTATGTCAATATAATCAATATTGTACTTGACATCCTTGTGTTTATACCGCTGGTAAAAGTTCTATTGGCGCCCTCACCATAGGCGCCCGTAGGGGAGCTCAAGGGGCCACTTGCCCTACTGTGAACGTTCAGTGTCACAAATGTAGATACCAAATTAGTAGACATCATACTACTATCTTTCAGTATACCCTCCTTGAAAAATTTCTATTGACGTCTTTGCCATGGGCGCCCATACTAGATGCTGATAATAAGGAGTTGCCCACAGGGTGTCAAACTAGTCGATATTGTCGCCCTTGAATTTGCCCCTGCTGGAATAAGTTCTATAAACGCTCTTGGTATGGGCGCCCATAGAGGGTCTTGAGGGGGAACTTTTTCAAGTTTACAGATGTAGATATCAAGCTAGTCGATGTATGTCTCACCCTTCAGTTTTCCGCCTGTAAAAGTTATATGGGTGCTCTTGCAATGGGCGCCCATAGCAAAGGAGGCCATAGACTTATTAAAACGGGGCGAGTTCAAGGACGAAATGTACAATATCGAATACCTTGATGCCTACGTTTGTGGCTTTCAAAATTTGTATGGGCTCCCATGGCAAGGACGTCCATAAAGTTTCTTCCAAGAGCATAACAAGGATGAGACGCACGATATATACTAGCTTGACACCTACATTTGGGACCTTGATGTTCACGGGAAGGCAAGTGCTCCCTTATGCTCCCCTATGGGCGCCCATGGTAAAGGCGTCTATAGAACTTTTTCCAGCGAGGACAATCTCACGGACGAGACGTACAGTAAGTATTCATTAGTTTGGTATTCGTGACGTTCAACATCCCTATGGGCGCCCATGGCAAGTGTTGTTGAGACCCAGATTGTCCGATCTACCAGAAATATGTAAGGTATCTGTTTGGACGACCGGGCAGTACCACGCAAATTAAACCGGAACCCAGTGGAGGAGGCATCCACAGGGACCGTATCCTCCTTCCCCTATCACCAATCTCTCGGAAGGATTTACAGACTCACATGTTTAACATGATCGTACTCCACGTGAGCACGACGGCAGTTTTGGCAGTGGCAGGAATCGAACCCGGGCCTACTGAGTGCAATCAATTCCCGTGCACAAACTACTGGGCTGTCGTACCCCACTCCATGGCAAGTGTGCAATGTTTCAGCCTTTTATGTCACAGCGAGTTTTGGAGAGTCTGGAAAGACTGTTTACTACCCCTGAGGAAATCGAAACTTTGGCTCTGTTAGGTTCTGTCCTGAGGGCAATAGTATATAAAGTGGGATCTCATGCGCTGGGAGCCCACAGAGGACTGCAAGAGATCACGTATGCTGAACTGGATATTCAAGGTTACAAATGTAGGTTACAAGCTAGCGATATTGAACGCTTCATCCTTGAGTTCACTCCTGGAAAATTTTACATGGGAGCCCATAGTGGAAGGAAAGGATGACACTTGGCATCCCAAGGCTAGACATGTTAGTCAAGGTTAGACATGTAAGTCTCAATCTAGTCGATATTGAACGCCTCAACCTTGAGTTTATCGCCGATGAAATTAGTTCTACGGATGTCCTTGCTATGGGCGCCCATAAGAGAACGCTTGATGGAACTTATCATGCCGTGTACATTTAAAGACATAAATGTAGATTACAAGCAAGTCAATATGGAACGCCGCATCCTTGAGTTTGTCACCCCTGAAATTAGTTTTATGCGCGTTCTTGCCATGAACTCCCATAGTAATTCCCCCGCGCTAACCACTGGGCTGTCGCGCCCCATCCCATGGCAAGTGTGCAATGTTTTAGCCTCTTATATCACAGAGACTTTTGGAGGGTCTGGAAAGACTGCTTACTACCCCCGAGGAAATCGAAACTTCGGTTCCGTTAAGTTCTGTCCTGAGGGCAATAGCTTTAAGCAGGGAGCTCATGCAATGGGAGCCCGTAGAAGTCTGCCATGGGTGCCTTCAAAAGACTATATATATATATACATATGTGTGCGTTTGTGTCTGTGTGTGTTTTCAATATCAAAATCGCGCATAGACTAATTGAACTGTAAATTTCCGCATGAAGAAAACAGACATCTCATCATTCAACTGCCGCCACAAGGTCAGATGAAATTCGCACTTGATGTAGTTATCACGTGGTGTATTTTCCCTGGAGTGCGTTGCGGTGACTAGGCGCTTGTTGAATATAGTATAGGGAGGTTTCACGTGACGTCACGTCCATCTAGCGGAGAAAATTCTAAGTTCTCTTTGTACAAAAAAACGTTGAATTGCATTAGGTTTATATGTAAAACATACGTTTTGGTGTCAAATTTTTTTAAAAAAGTCGTTTTATTAAAACTATATCCAGCCGATATCATATATAATCATAATTTCTTTAAGATAAAGTACGAATTTGATAATGGCGATTTGTGCCGTAATTAATTGTATCATTTTTTTCATTCCCTCGAATAATTGAAAATAAAGGGAATAAAATCAAGGACTTGTTTGTTAACCCTTTCGCGACGGCGGCATTCCGGAGCTGCCGCGGCCCAAAAGACGGAGCGCTTCGCTTCCGAACTGGATGGCAAATGGACGGCAAATTTTTTGCGCTAAGCCTAACTCTCGAAAAAAATTCACTTAAAATCACCTATTCAACAAAGAAATCTTCTTTTTTCAGGAATTTAAGAAATATTTATTTTCTATTTGATATATATTTTTCATACAAATCTGAATACAAAATACTTGTTAGTTGCTCCCATTCTTTTATCCGAAATAAACGAATAATTTCACTGCCTCTAAAACCCAAACAAAAAAAATACTCTCTTATATTCCTATGATTCACCAACGAAATCATAACGCTGAAATAAAAATAAAACCCGAAACTCAATTATAAAATTGTTGATGCTGCGAGAATTGCTCTGTCTGTTTATATTACAAAATCATGTTTCACCGCTCCAAATGGAGAAATAATTCATTCGATGCTCCTTATGCTAAGGTCATGCATCCGCAAAATACATTGAAGTTAGTTCCACGGACATTTAACGCCATCTAGTAGACAAATTAAAACGTTCCACGTGAAGGCATGCATGCGTGCCACTCTCCGTTTACGGTAAAATTTCCTCTGTCACGAGTGCGTGCCGTCTGTCTTTGAATGCAAGTTCGCAGCCGACACGCGGGCATGCTAATCGTCCCGAAAGGGTTAAAAGAGGCAAAATATGGTCTTTAAGAAGCAACAACCATGCCCTAAAAGCGGAACAATCTACTAAATACTTAGGTGTAACGATAGACTCCCACCTAACTTGGAAACTGCACGTAACGAACATAATTAAAAAAGCGTATATAACCATTGGAGCCTTATACCCAATGATAGGAAACGGAAATCTAAGTTATCAAAATAAACTCCTAATTTATAAATCGGTCATCTGCCCGGGAATGCTGTATGCAGCACCCGTATGGGGATATGCCTGTAAAGCTACCATAGACTTATTAGAGACAAGACAAAACAAAACCCTAAGGATTATAAGGAAAGCCCTTAGATATTTAAGAAACTCGGTGATTAGGAAAGACTTTAAAATAAAAACTGTTAGAGTCCAAATTAAAAAGCTAGCGCTTAAATTCTACAAAAATCTGCCATCTGTTCCAAATGAACTATTATTTAATCTGCATGACTATGATCATCGCAAGGCTAAATCTCGTAAGAGATTCAGCCTTGCCATTCAAAACTCCGTTCGGTACTTAACTTTGATATTCGGTACTAGGAACGTCCCACCTTAATCCGTTGATATTAAATAAAACTCGCGATCTTTGCTTTTCTACAAAATGTCTTAAATCCTAAACTGCTAAAATGCTAGGTAACCCTCAGATCTGCATCAACCCCCCCCCCAAACTGCTTAAACTCTAAATGTGCAACAAACTGCCACACTAGGAGCTAGGTCAAATAATAGAAACAGTAAATCAAAAACCTCGAACCTCCAACTATGGGCCAATGGAATAATGTCAGAGTATGAAGATAAGAACCACACGTAGAGATTGGAGATTAAAGGCGCTTCGCGCCTGGTGCTCTGTTTTGGACGAAAAGATTAGAATACTGAAAATTTGAAGCACAGGAAAGTTTGCTGTGAACCCCCTCCGCCCCCCCCCCCCCACACACACTTTTCAAGACTTTTTAATGTTATGCGTATTTTTTATTTAAAATAACTCTGGCATAAGCAAATGTTAAACAGTTAGGCCCCCTATCCCACTTTTTAGAGTCAGGATAAGCCACTGGTGAGCATTTTATTCATGGTGGATTTTATTCATGGATTTTATTCATGGTGAGTACATTATATGGCACAGTATGCTTTTCAATT
Source organism: Amaurobius ferox (assembly GCA_951213105.1). Lineage (NCBI taxonomy): Eukaryota > Metazoa > Arthropoda > Arachnida > Araneae > Amaurobiidae > Amaurobius > Amaurobius ferox. The sequence continues at coordinate 37,704,495 of OX578155.1, read as the reverse complement.
TAAGTTTAATAAATCTTTAAAAAAAGCGTAAAATTTTCTAGTTTTATAATTTGATTATACAGTCATTGGTTTATTAGCAATCAACTCCGTAATTTTTATTTTGTTTCATAAATCTAAAATTAAAAAAAATCAACATCAAATTAAAATCACTAAATTCAGTAGTAGATACATGTAGGTTAATTTCGTTTGTGACAGAAATGACATTAGATGTGTAATGTAGTACATTTGACATAGAAAATAATATTTCTAGGAAAAAAATTTTTATTCACAAGATGTATATCTATACCACAGCTATTTCCTAGGGAAGTTTCAAAATCTCAATTTGTCTACTTATTTAATACGTATAAAATTAAAAACCCATCGTGACAGACATGAAATAAAACCGACATGAGATTTCAGTGACCATGAAGTTACATCAAAACTCTCTGAATTGGCAAGAGAGTGATTTCTGGAAGCATTTTTTGCCATATAATAAAGTTTCCAAATATTACCATGTTGATTTTCCAAAACATTGAAATATAACTTTTCTGTGAGTAATCTGCATCCATCATAAGGATCTTCACCTCAAATTTCAGCTTAATATAAGCTTTTATATCCAGGATCTAGCTGCGAAAAATAAGATTTGTGATGTTGATTCATGGCCTTCTAGCTGTTGCTTGTACAAAGCAGTCGTCTGCTGAGATCGTTGCTACGGGAATGTGACGTAGGTGAAAACTCCCTATACTATATAGGAGCCTTAGAGTATAGGGGGGACGGAGGAGGAGTCGTAGAAAGTAGTCATTTCTATACTCCCTTTCAATATATGCCACCCTGATCCTTCATTAATTTTTCCCTGCATCATTCCCCAACACTGATTTTCCGCCATAATTTTCCCTACACACCTGAGAGGAAAATTTTCCTAGTCCCATAGATAGATACCTCTCCCCAGACGCTAGTCAACTTTGTAAGGGGGGGATTTTATGTATATTCTTTGATTATGACTGGCTCGATTTTCGGATTTTATCACTGTGGGCACAGAATACTATAATCAGAAGGTTCACTCCCACTGCCATAGGAACCTATAGCAACATCGTTAACATAGGATTTCGCATAGACACTAGAGTTCGAGGATCCAACCATCTCAGCTATGACGTTTAAAAGCTCCACTGCTAGATTTGGCGACTATCGCTCAATTGGCGATTTTATGTTAATGCGGCCAAAAAAAAATTACGGAACTGTACTTTTATAATTTTTTAAACTATAAACATGATCAGCATTTAAAAATACTTTTATCTGTAATATGTGTAACTTTAAATAAATAAACACAGATATATATTTAATTCATGCAATCATAAACTAAAAATAAAATTGACGCATTGCATCACTGTAAATCATTATACACCAAAAATTACAAGCTAACATACCCAAAAGACTAAAATATTATATAATATTTTCAGCCTAAAAAGTATGCTAGCGTGTTGATAGTTAAATTGCTTAGTTCTTAATTTATTCTGCTGTTATTATATATATATATATATATATTTTAAATACACTAATATTCTTATACGAAATAACAAATTTACATAAATGCATTATCAAAGGTGTCGAACTCAATCGTTAATTAGGAAGGGGGGGGAGGGTATTTTCCTAATGGTTGCTACGGGAACATGACGTATTTGAAACCTCCCTATTCTGTGAGCGCCACCTAGTTGGTTTCCGACTGTAATATTACGGAGCCTTCCTGCCCGTAGCTACTTTAAACTTCTCGCATTGCGTAATCGAGTGGAGTTTTGTCTTTGTTTTTTTCATCGTGTTACAATCAGTGTATATATCTTTAACACATATAAATACCATTTAAAATATTTTGCATAACTTAGTAGACTTGTATGATGGCACTGCCAAAGTTGTTTACATTTCAGGACTGTTTTTATGATTTATTTGTTCCGAGGAGGATGCACATTTTATGGCAGTTTTAAGAACTAGTAAGAATTGTCTTATTAGTGAAAGTCTATTTATGTGTGACAAGCTTAACGCCATTCCTAAGATTTGTGATAAAATGACTGGTGATTCTTCTATTCGTGAAAATTTTTGATCTATGATAGAAATAATTTAATTATGAAAATGATATGAATACTCAAATTAATAAAAATGGGATTTGTTTGGGGAGCGTGTAAGGAAGAATTTATTCGAAAGAGTCGTTTGGTTGATCATCTCTGTAGTCGTATTGGTGAGAAACCATTTGCTTGTGAAGTTTATCAGAAAGAATTTACTCAGAAGAGTGATTTGAATATTCATCTGTGTAATCATACTGGTGAAAAACCATTTACTTGTGAAGTGTGTCAGTAAGGATATACTCAAGTGTATATAATGAATACTCATCTGTGTGCTCATACTGATGAGAAACCATTTACTTGTGAGGTATGTCAGAAAACATTTAATCAAAAAATTAATTTAAACACTCACCTGCCTTGCCATACTTGTGAAAAACCATTTAATTGTAAAGTGTGCCAAAAAGGATTTAATTATAAGTGTAGCTTGAACATTCACATGTTCTGCCATACTGGTGAAAAACCATTTACTTGTGATGTGTGTCAAAAAGGATTTATTCAAAAGGGTAACTATGATATTCATCTTCGTATTCATAGTGGTGAAAAACCCTTTACTTGTAAGGTATGTCAGAAAAAATTTATCGGGCAAAATTATTTGAATATTCATTTGCGCACTCATGCTAGTGAAAGACCATTTACTTGTAAGGTATGTCAGAAAGAATTTTTTCAACAATCTGTATTGAACATTCATCTGCGTACTCATACTGGTGAAAAACCATTTACTTGTGATGTTTGTCAGAAAGGATTTATTCGAAAAGCTAATTTAAATAGTCATCTGCTTACTCATACTGATAAGAGACCATTTACTTGTGAGATATGTCAGAAGGCATTTAGTCGAAAAAATCATTTGAAAAATCATTTGCGTACTCATACTGGTGAAAAACCATTTACTTGTGAGGTGTGTCAGAAAAGATTTATTCAACAGTCTGTATTGAACAATCATCTGCTTACTCATACTGGTGTTAAAGCATTTACTTGTGATTTCTGTCAGAAAGGATTTGTTCGAAAATATGATTTGAAGAATCATCTATATGTTCATAGTTGTGAAAAACCATTTACTTGTGATTTTTGTCAGAAAAGATTTATTCGAAAGAGTGATTTGAATAGTCATCTGCGTACGCATTCTGATAAAAAACCATTTACTTGTGAGGTGTTGAACCCAGGCCGTCCGACTCATCCAAAGGATTTAGAATAACAGATTGGGCGGCGTGTCAGAAAGGATTTATTCGAAAGGGTGGTTTGAATATTCATCTGCATACACATTCTAATGAAAAACCCTTTACTTGTGCGGTATGTCAGAAAGGATTTATTCGAAAGCGTGAATTGAATACTCATTTGTGTGCCCACACTGGTGAAAAACCATTTACTTGTGAAGTATGTCAGAAAGGATTTATTCAAAAGAATGATTTGAATATTCATCTGCGTACGCATACTGGTGAAAAACCATTTACTTGTGAGGTATGTCAGAAAGGATTTAGTTATCAGTCTGCATTGACCATTCATCTGCATTCTCATACTGGTGAGAAACCATTTACTTGTGAGGTATGCCTGAAAGGATTTATGCAAAAGAGTGTTTTGAATATTCATCTGCGTACACATACAGGTGAAAAACCATTTACTTGTGAGGTATGTCAGAAAGGATTTAAACAAAAGTGTCATTTGAACAAACATTTGATTACGCATACTGTTGAAAAATCATTTACTTATAAGGTATGTCAAAAAGAATGGAATTAAAAGTATCTATTGTGAACATTCATCTCCTTATCATACCTATTAAAAATTAGCTTACATGAATGACATCCCATTTTAACCAGGATTTTTCAATCTAAAGGCATGTGTCGGTCAGTTTATCATTTTGTCCTGGTTTGGAGTTCATAATATTTCTTTTGGAAGAAAGTAATGAGGGATTAAATATCAACATGCTGTGCGTTTCCTATTGGCCAGTTGGTTAGTGGCATTCAGGGCATTAATTCGAGAGTTGCATTTTCTTCTCGCCATATTTAGTTTGGCATGTATTTTCCTTCCTCCCATTTATTGACGTGTTTTTTTATTTACGTTACGTGTGTATTTTCATGATTAACTCTTTGTTTTCAGAAAGTTAATTATTTCTTCACATATTTTATGGGGCGCGGTAGCCCATTGGTTAGCGCACTGGAGTTGCACTCGGTAGGCCCGGGTTCGATTCCAGCCACTGCCAAAACTGCCGCCGTGTTCACGCGGAGTACGATCACGTTAAACATGTGGGTCCGTAAGTCCTTCCGAGAGGTTGGTGGTAGGGGAAGGAGGGTACGGTCCCTGTGGATGCCTCCCCCACTGGGTTCCGGTCTAAATTTGGTGGCACTTCCCGGCCATCCAAACAGTTACCTTACACCTTTCTGGTAGGTCAGACGGTCTGGGTCTCAACAACAACATTATATTTTATAAAAAAATGTAGGGTTGCATCGAATATCATCTTTTGCCGAATACCGAATATTCGGTTAAAATTCTAACCGAATATTCGGCTGAATACCGAATATTCGGTTAAATTTTTTTAAAGGTAATATTTCTATTTTATGCCAATTTAAAATAGAAAACGTTTCTATTTTGTGCCTTTCTTAAATACATTTAAATTTAACATCCTAAATTTATTTATATTTACATTAAGTATAATTATTAATTTAAAATAAATAAAAAATAAAATAAATCATTCCAAAAGCAAATTAATATAGTAAATGGCTACTTAATTTGGTTTATGTTTATCTGCATAAATGGATAATTGATAGTTAATTTCTGATATGTGATAATCATGGCTTCATTTTATGTTATAGAGAATCTTGCATTTACCTTACATACAAATACAAATCCAAGTTGCTTAAAATATCATTACAAATTAGAATTACAATTTATTCAAGTGAATTTTTGCTATCTTAGTCTCTTCTGTAATGTAACTGATAAATAATTTTATCAAAATTGAAACTGAGCAGTCAAATTCAAACATTGCCAAATCATTTTTCTTTTTAAAGTAAAAAGGATACTTTGCCAGAATATCTAGCCATTCTTTTTTAAGTTTTTGTCACACCTGGTCTTACAAACTACAACAGAGTTTAAATTAATAATTATACTGATAGATAACTAAACAGTTACAGACAGGTGTACCCACCCTGTGACAAAAGACTCAACAAAGTAATCTTCTCTTCAGAAATCATAAAAGAAATTAGAAGTTGACTACAATGGGGCCACACACAGAGAAATTCTTTGGTTATCTTATTTGACACATTTTAATAGATAAAAAGGAACACCTATGGCACCCCCCAGTATCTTTATCTCTATCGAAATTAAAATACTGCAAAATTGAATATTCATCCAAGTGTTATTTTTTATATATTAATCACCTTCTTTTTTTAATATTGGGGAAATGATAATTGATTTTTTTTAGCTGCATATTTTATAAAAAATTAACCATTATATTTTTGAACACGTAATATTATGAGTTTTATTTTCTGGTTATTGTTTCATATTTAAACGAGTTAGTAAGGTTAAGGTGTGTTAAGATTTAAAAAAAATTGATAAAACAACAAAATTTAATACCAGAGTGTTTTCTTTTACATTAAAATTATTTTAAATGTGATAATATTGGTAAGTAACAATTTGAATTAATTTTGTACTATGATACTATAACTTTTATTCATTGTATAAAAAATGTGCTTTACCAATTGTAGAATATTTTAAATTTTTATTACTATTCGGTTCGGCCGAACCGAATATTCGGTTTGACTGCCGAATAGTCAGTATACCGAATACCAACCGAATATTCGGTGCAACCCTAAAAAAATGCATTGTATTTTATTCAGTTAACTGTATTTTATTATTAATTCCTCATGTTAATAAGAAAGTTTACATCATTCACTTGCTATTGATGACAATAAAGAATTACAATATGAGTACTGTGATAAAGTTTTTGTGGAATGTGTTCCCACAACGGTATGACATAAAATGTAACTTTTGAAAAATCTGTACATGTATGTACATGTATTGATGTGACAATAAAAATAAACATGTACAGACATATACATGTTGTGCAGTAGCGTACTGTGAGATTTTTGACTCGGGAGGCTGAAAATTTGGTATTACAAGTGTAATTTATATTGGATTTCGCATTTTCTTAAGTTTTATTTATTGGTGAATAAAATAAAATCATTTTACATAAAAATGCAAAGAGTGGATGAAATGTACAAGATTTTAAAATGGCATATAAGATAACATTTTAAATGTTTTCTCATTTCTAAATTAGATGGACTTTGACAATCATTTTATTAAGTATGACGTTATGGTCGCCCATAGGGGATGCAAAGAGGGGTCAGTCCAGCTTGGACATTCAACATAACATTGGAGAGCATGAAGTCAGTCAATGTTGTACATCATGTACTTGAGTTTGCCCTCCCCCCCCTGTCGAAAGCCCAGGCCGACCGACTCATCCTAGGACATAGAGCAGCTTAATGGACGCCCCCCCCCTGTTGTTGTTGTTCAGACAGATTTCAAGGTTTTGATGCCAATATGTTGTTGTTGAGATCCAGACCGTCCGACCTACCAGAAAGGTGTAAGATTACTGCTTGGACGGCAGGGAAGTGCCACCCAATTTAGACCGGAACCCAGTGGGGGAGGCATCCACAGGGACCGTACCCTCCTTCCCCTACCACCAACCTCTCAGAAGGATTTACGTACCCACATGTTTAACGTGATCGTACTCCGCATGAACACGGCGGCAGTTGTGGCAGCATGCAAATCCAGAGCGCAAACCATCGGGCTACCTTGCCCGAAATGTACCAACAGCACACAGTGTTCCCAGGTGGTTACCCACCCAAGTACTAACCGCGCCCAATGCTGCTTGACTTCGTTGATCTAACGAGAACGGGTATTTTCAGCACGGTACAGCCGTTGGCTAATACCCCCCACCCCCTTTCCCCCCTGTGAAAAAGTTTTACAGGTACCTATGTATGATGTAGAAATATAGAATATTATTAGAAAATGATACAAAAGATATATCAGTTTTGTAAATATAAACAGATAGAACTAACGAAATAAAGCAATTCAAAGGAGTACACTGAAAATGGGTGAGAACACTGTTGTAACAATGTTCTTAAACAATTTTGTATATTAATTATTTACAAATACTGCACTTTGAAAACTTTAGTTTGCCCCCCGCCCCGAGAAAGTTGTTGTTGTTGAAATGTTTTAAAGATCTCCTTAATGTAAATACAATTTCCACAAAGCCAGACCTACCTACAAACAAAATTAAGCCATATTACTCAGTCTGGAAGATATAATTTCTATAATTAATTAAGAAAATAAGGGTCAAGTCTAAACAGAAACAATCAGAAAAATAATAGAGTTACAGGAAATAGAGTGTCAATCAATAATTTTTTTCAACAAACATCAGTGTTGAGACAGTGGTAAAACCAAGCCTTCAATTACAGTGTCTAGAACTAATAGTGTGCCGACCGCCTATACCTCCCAATGTTGGGAGATGTTCCTGAAAAGCCGCCTCCGCCAGACGGCGTTGGTCTCAAATAAGCGGTCTAAAGCGGAGGAGTTAACATTGAAACAAATGGGAATTTATTGCAAATGAAATGACTGATATCTTTCGAAATAACTGAAGAATTTGTGTGAAATTGGGTGTGATTATTGTAAGTGGTATACACAAAAAGTCATTTGATTTTCAGAGAGATTGAGCCAGGGATATATTCTTATTTTTAAAATTTTATTTAACTTGATCTGGTGTTCGTTCAAAAATTTGAGGTCCAAAATAATCAGGTTCATTTATCATAGTAACGCGAAATTCGTTATGACGTTTCCTCTTGTGGCACATTTCAGTTCTTTCGATTTTGAAGCATATCGGGCTAGCCCGTCCTGGGCCCGCCATAGGACATTACCTGGTTTTAGAGAATATCTCGAAAATCAGAGAACGTTGGAAATCTAAGTTTAATATATCGTTTTCTTTTGGGGTGTATTTTAATTCTTTCAATTTTCAACTGTACCGGGTTAACCCGTCTTAGGCCCGCCTTAGAAACTCACCCGTTTTTGCGGTATAACTCGAGAACAGGTGTATCTAAAAATTCGAAGTTTAGAATATCTTTGCCATTTGCTGTATATTTTAACTCTTTGGATAAAAATTTTATCGGGCTAGCCCGTCCTGAGTTCAACAAAAGGAATATATCGTTTTCTGAGAATAACTAAAAATTCGGAGCATCTAGAATGTATAAATTTAATATGTCATTGTCCTTTGGAGTATATTACATTTCACCTCATTTCGACCCGTATCAGGTTAGCCCGTCTTGGGCCTGCCATAGAAATTTACTCGCTTTTAAAAAATAAATCGATCAATCGGAGTAGCTGAAAAATATAAATTTAGTATATCATTTCCGTTTGGATGGATTTTAATTTAGATTTTGAAGCTCGTCGGGCTAGCCCGTCTTGGATCCGCTGAAGAATGCATTAGTTTTTGAAAAATAAGACGAGAACCGAAGTAGCTAAAAATTCCAAATTTAACATGTGTTGTGTTTAACAGATAGAATAAAACCTGCTGTGTTTAAAAAGATAAATGAAGACATAATATTTAGTTTAAAGAAAATTAGTTTATTAAATTGTACTTCAAATTAACAAATACAAAAACACTGCTCACAGGCAGGCAACTCAGAAAGAATTAACATTAGAATTTTAGAATTTTATCAACTTAGTTAAAATTAAGGAATTAGCATAAAAACTTTACTCAAAACAATCTATTTAAATTTCATCAAAAATCATTAACAAAAATATTAAATTTAAAGAATTTTAGAATTTGACCCAGGCTCTTAAAAAATTATGAAGGTTTAGAAATTTGCTCTCAGAATAAAGTTTTAGAATTTTAATTTTACAGAATAAAATTTAATTAAATACATTAAAAAAAATATTGAGAAATCATATTCAGAATTAAAGAAATTAAGGGTTTAAAAATAAAACATCAGTATTCACCCGGATGGGCCGCCAGACAGGGGGAAAGTTCCAATCATTGAAGCTGCACAGATTTTGGAAAAAACTGGTTTTCGGGAAATCACCAAACTTGAAACAGGAAAGGATTCAGCACTTTTGAAAAACATCAGCAGAGGCCTAACAACCACATCTGGAACGCTAGGATTTTCTCAATACTCGGACGTCATCGTCAGACGCTTCATTTACATAACTCGCAAAAGGAATTTCACCATACACTTTTCTGGAGAGTTACGTCGCGAATTACGCGAAAAAGCTTGAAAAATGCATAATTTAAATTAAAACAACTAATGAAAAAAAGAATAACGCGAGGAACTTAACGTTGCATTAAAAACTCGCGTGGAACATAAGTTCCATTCGAAAATAAACAACGCGCTTCTCGCGCTAACCACAACGAAGGATTTCAACAAAAAACTGAAACTGAAAAGTTCTGCGCGCGTATTTATACTTGCGGCAAAAGGGCGAGTTTAGATAAACGGCAGCAATTAAAATTCGCTTACCGAAATTAGAATTGCCAAAAATAATACTCATAATTCCGAGAGCAGACGATCCGTAAAAAACGCGAACCAATTAAAATAAATCACGAATTCCAGAGGCGCGAAAACGCTTAGGTGGCGCCTTAAATCGCAGTAAAAAGCCCGCAAAACAGAATTCCGAAAATGGCTGCAACTGAAATTTTTGAATTGCAGTGAGACATGGAAATAACTTGAAACTGTAGAACAAACGGAATTTCTAACCAAAATGGGAAAATGGGACATCAAATTAAAGGGAATTTTAAGGGGAATCAAATAAATAAATAATTTTTAAAATTTTCAAATCAAAAGTAATATTAATTTAAGGAATGGAACATTTTTAACTAAGAATATCATAAAGGAAATTAATTTAGAAGATTAAAAAATATTCTAATTAAAGAATAAATGAAAAAGCCAATAAATATTATTTAAATATTATCAAATTAAGAATATTGAGCCAGGGAAAAAGAAATAAAAGTAAATTTTCAAATCCCCAAATTATCTAAATTCTAAAGCAACCCAACACATTCCTTCCACCTATCCCCCAAAAATTTTTCATTTGAAAAATGAAAAATTTTTGATAATAAAATAAAATATCTATCAGAAGTTACCAATTTAAGCATAGCAATTTTTATCCGAATTCAACCTCTATTTCGGAATAAGCAATTTGTTAACAAACTATAAACTAAAACAAGAATTATATAACAATGAATAAATTTTTGTACATCAGATCACTAAATTTGTGTAGACAAAAGTAAAGGTAGAGGATTTGATATTGATTCTCATTAGCTATAAATAAAAATAAAAATTTTTGCGAAACATTGGACCAGCCAAATAGTTTTCAAAGAATCGAAACATTGAATTTTGAAAAGGTACCTTGAATAACCAATGAGAAACAACTCTCACTTCCACTACAAAATATAAATACCAGCTGGAAAGAGAAAAAAAAATGTGTAAATAGAGTGATCTAAAAAAATAAAACAATGTACATAAGTTGTATAAAATAAATAAAATTTCAATAGAAGTGTCAAATGACAATTGACACAATAACAATTATTATCAATAAGTAACAATAATATACTAAAATTTCAAAGACACAAGTATCTATTCATGTCCATTCAGAACTACACATAATATCATCTGCATTCTGCAGTTGTTTAATATACACTGCCACTTTTATCTTTGCAGTACTCTAATACTTTTACCGACATCAAATATATACCAAAAAAAAATATCAACATATGTGATCAGAACTCATGTCATGGACCACGTAATCAAATATTTGCAGAAATCTGCACTCTCAATAACAATAAATAAGTAACTATATATCTCTATCAATAAATATTATCATCAATTCATATAATCCAAATTAATCTTTTATCTCAATCATTTATTTAAATCCTGCAGTGATCTGTAATATCAATAGCAACAATAACAAATTTTATTTCAAAATCATCTCCTTTAAATCAATTAAATCCAGTTTGCAGCATTCTGCAATGTACCAATAACAAAATACACACATATAAAAATTATACACTTAAAAAAAATTATGTTGCGCAACAATAAAAAAAAAATGTCATTCTAGTTTTTCCTTTGTCGTAAATTATATCTTTGTGTTGGAATTATATCATTCTCATGAGATGTATTACTTGCTGAATTATCAGATTGTGCACAAGAAAAGAACACAGAATCTCTTTCTGGAATTTTTGTTAATCTGTCAATGTGCACCAACTGAATATTTCGTGTGTCATTTACATGTTGAATTTTAAAGTTTACATTAGATGTTTTTTGTATAACTTTAAAAGGACCTTTATTAAGTTTGGAGAGTTTCTTACAATGTCCTCTTGGAAAAACAGGAATGTATAAATATACTAAATCTCCAACTTTTATATCTTTTATAACAGCAGACTTATTTCTGTATGTCTCTTGTGTTTTAGCTGCTTTAAGTGTAAGTTCTTCTTTACTATTTCAAAAGATTTTTTCATACGAATTGCCAAATCCTGACTATAATCACTAACAGTGGTAAAATTTTGTTCATTTAAATTAAAAAGAAGATGATGTGGCAAAATTAATTCTCTACCATAGAGAAGATTAGCTGGAGACTCACCAGTCGAGGAATGGATTGAAGTTCGGTGGGCCAGCAAGGCAAAAGATAAATGTCGATCCCAATCCTCTTGTGTTTCAGACACTAAATGACTAAGTGTGTTAATTATTTTACTGTTTAAACGCTCGCAAACTCCATCTGATTGTGGGTGATAGCTAGTAGTGGTATGTTTTTCAATACCTAATTTTTCATACAACTTCATGGCAGCATTCGAAATGAAATTAGAAACTTTGTCAGTGATAATGTGTTTTGGCACACCATGAAGAGAAAAGAAGTTTTCTAAACAATTTAAAATAGTTTCAGATTTAATATTGGGGATAGCATAAGCTTCTGGCCAACGAGTAAAATAGTCAGTAATCACTAGTATGTACTTATTGCCAGAGTAAGTTAGAGGCATGGGGCCAATACAATCCATAGCTATTCTTTCCATAGGGTAAGTAGAATTTGGAAACCTCTGTAAAGGAGCTTTTTGTTTTTGTTTAAATCCTCTTTTCTGTAAACAATCAGGACAACTCTTAACATAATTTAAAATTTGAACATACATCCTAGGCCAATAAAAGTGTTGCTGAATTTTCCTCAAAGTCCTTCTAAAACCACCATGTCCTGCAGTGATCGAATCATGACAATAATTTAGAATATCAGAGATCAAATTTTGTGGAACAACAATACGCTCTTTTCTTTGATATTTTAATTTAGATTTTCTATTAGTACAATATAATACATCATATTTTAAGAAAAACATTAAATTTTTAGGGAATGGGTCAATATTTTTATCTAAGCATGAGCCAATTCTTATACAATTAGGGTCAGAATTTTGAGAATTACGTACTCTTAAAAGAAGGTTTGTATCAACATCCAAGTCTATAGTGTTTACTGTTACATTATTTACACATCTAGATAGATAATCAGCTGTTAAATTTAGGCGACCAGGTTTATGAATAATTTTGTAATTAAACTGGGTCATGGACATTATCCACCGTGCTATCCTAGAAGTGGGGTCTTTTAATTTTAAAACATTTGAAAGGGAGGCCTGATCACAATAAACAGTAAAATGTTTTCCCAAAAGGTATTGCTTAAAATAGGATGTTGCCCAGACAACTCCTAAAGTCTCTTTCTCGACTGTGCTATAGTTTATTTCTGCATCTTTTAGTTTTTTACTAGCATAAGCAATAGGGTGCAAAAATCCATCCTCTCCTTCTTGACAGAGAACTGCTCCAAGAGCAAGATTTGATGCATCGGTACATACCGAAAACGGTTTTGAAAAATCAGGGAGATGTAAAATGGGTTCTTTAAGTAATTCAGATTTTAAGGTTTGATAAGAATTTTCTGCTTCAGGGGTCCAAGAGAATTTAATATTTTGCTTAGTTAAATTAGTTAAGGGAAGAGCTTTTAAGGAGTAATTTTCAATAAATTTTCTGTAGAAACCAGTTAATCCTAAAAATTGGCGAATTTGTTTTTTAGAGGTGGGTTTTTGAAAATTTTTAACAGTTTTTAAATTTGAGGGGTCAGGCTGGACAATACCTTCAGAAACTTGAAAACCTAAATAATTTATTGAAGATTTAAAAAAATTGCATTTACTTGGCTTTAAACATAATTTATGTTGAGATAATCTATCAAATACTACCTTTAATTTCATTAAGTGTTCCTCAAAGGTTCTAGATGCAATAACAATATCATCTATGTAAATAGAAATTTGTAAAGGGGAAAGCTTAGCTAGGACGATGGACATAAGTCGTTGAAAGGAGCTGGGGGCATTTTTCAAACCAAAAGGGACTCTTTTCCATTCATAGTGGCCAAAAGGTGTAGAAAAGCCACATTTGTGTGTGTCGTCTGGGTGCAATTTCATTTGATAAAATCCAGATGTTAAGTCTAATGTAGAAAAATATTTCGCACCACTTAAACTATCAATCAATTCAGTGATATTTGGCAGTGGAAAAATATCATCAATAGTTTTATCATTTAATTTTCTAAAATCTGTTACTAATCTTAATGTTCCATCTGCCTTTTTAACAAACAGTACAGGTGCGGAGAATGGTGAATCACTTTCTTGTATAATGTCATTTTCAAGAAGCTCATTAATTTGTCTATCTAATTCATCTCTTACATGATAAGGAACTCTATAAGGTTTCTGTTTAACAGGAATATCATCTTTTAAGTTAATGTTATGAAAAACTGTATCACACCCTTTTAAATCTGGAATAGAATTAGCAAAAATATGTTTATAATCATTAATTAAACTCTCTATTTGTCTTTTTTCATTATAGTCTAAGTGTGAAAGATCAAAATTTCCTCCCCAAACATCAAAATTATCACCACTCTCTGCACTTGACTCAGTAATATTGTTAACTGAAAAGGAAGATACTACTGTGATAGGAACAATTTTTGCTAAATTTGAATGCTTATTTATGTGCAACTCATCAGTTGACAAATTCAATACTTTTACATTATATATATTAGATCTAGATACATTATTTACTGATCTAGCGACCAGAATTTTACTGTTGTTTAAAGGCTCAATCATCACAGTAGGTGAATTAAATTTAACAATCTCTTTTAATTTTACTTGTATGAAAGCCTCCGATAGAGGAGGAATTGTGTATTTCCTAAGTGCATAGCACAAATTATCCCTATATTTTTCAGAATTCAAAGTATTTTCTCTGTTAATTTCATAATTATTAAAGAATTGAGTTGCATTAGATAATGAAAATGGTACAGATTCATCCTTAATTGCAAAAGGCACAGTTACAATATTATTGTATAAAACATTATTACTAAAATCTATTGACATCTTATAACCCTTTAAAAATTTCACACCAAGTATTGCTGAATAATTACAAGAATCACAGTTCATAATATAAAAATCAACATTAAATATTTTGTTATTTAAATTTAAATTAATATTCAATTTTTTGGAAACTTTTATAATATCACTAGAGATGCCTTTTAAATTTATATTACATTTAGTTAATTGACTGTCAGGTATATTTAAATGAGATAATACATTTGTAAACAACACATTAATAGAAGCACCAGAATCAATAAGTATAGGAATATCAACATTATTTATCATACCAGAAATCACTGGTAGAGACAAATTCTGTAATGAAATCAAATTTGAATTTTGCACCACAGGTAACACCCCAAGGGCTTCAGAAGGTAAGTTGGAGTGAAAACTCCCTTCACCCTTACTTAGTTTAAATTCTGTTTTTCACTGTCATTTTTATCACTCCTAGGTGTATAAAAAGTGTTGTAACTCATTTTAGGTTTAGTTTCATTTATGTCAGGCTGAAAGCTTTGATTTGGCTGATGGTAAAAAAATTGAGTAGGTTGTTGAAATCCCTGCGTTTGTTGTGGAAAATAATTATATGGATAGTTTTGTGTAGGTTGTGGAAAAGAAAAAGGTTGTTGATACATTCGAGTAGGCAGAGACCTAGAATTTCTGTTGAACCTGTATGATTGAGGAAATTTCCTACAATCCACACTTATGTGACCTAATAGACCACATGAAAAACACCTTCGGCTATCCTTTGTCACTCTAGTTTGAGGCAGCTGTGGTTTGGTGTTAATCTGAGTTTGCAACTCAGCAAGCCTTTTAGTGAGGTTCTCTACCTCCATTTTATTTCTCTTAAGCTCATCATGGAGCTGCTTATTTTCAGATTCTCCAAGACTCATTACATATTGGGGGTCATCCCCATGTTGCTTGCTCCACACCTCTTCCTCTGCCACAGCATGCCTTTTTGCAGAGTCAAAACTCTTGTGGTTTTGAGGTAGGATTAGCCGTTTGAAATGAGGCTTCAAGCCTTCAATGAAAACCGAGCACAAGACATCAAGTCTTTGCTGGTTTGCCACTCTGTCATTCAGTAAGGCAGGTGAAACAGTTTTCTATGAGGAAGCCTCAACTCTGGCAGCAAACTGACGCACAGATTCGTTTGGTCTCTGATAACTTTGCAAAAATGTTCTCAAGTTACTGTGTAAACATTCTATTGAGGAAAATCTGTCGCTTAAAGCTTTAAGAATTTGAGAGAAAGATTTCTCTTCTTTTAACTTAGGATTATCTCTAATAAATCTTGCAGCTATGCCTGACAGTTTTAACTTTAAAACTAAGACCTTGTCTGACTCTGACCAACTTGCATGGTCAGCTAACATTTTAATTCTATCTATGAAATCCTCCAATGGGAGGCCAGATTCCTCTCCTGAAAATACTGGGATTGAATCTAAAAAGTCTCCTATTGAAGAGACTGTTTTAAAATTACTCATTACATTGCATTTAGAAGAATCTATTTTTAATCCCTGTTCATTTAAGTCATATTGTTTACTATTAACATTTGAATCAATATTTTTGTTACAAACAGAATTTACATTATCAGAGGTTGCCTCAATGTTTATTTTAGAGGGTAAATTTCTTTCCAATAAGGATAACCAAGTTTTCTTGGTACTAGCAACCTGACTTCTGGGAATTAAATCCCAATCTTTACCATCGTTTGAATTTGTGAGAAATGAAGGAAATGGCTCTTTACCAACAGAGAACATTGCATATAATAAAGTTTCAAAAGGCTTATCTTTAGAGCCATCTCCAGTTTCGTCTGATCCAAATACAGAAATATACATACAGTTACTTTCTCTAACATCATCCATAATTGCAATACAATTGAAAGTTTAATACTACTAATAAATATTATAAAACATGAGAGCAATTTCTAGACTGGTACACGGCACCAAAACTACTGTTGTGTTTAACAGATAGAATAAAACCTGCTGTGTTTAAAAAGATAAATGAAGACATAATATTTAGTTTAAAGAAAATTATTTTATTAAATTGTACTTCAAATTAACAAATACAAAAACACTGCTCACAGGCAGGCAACTCAGAAAGAATTAACATTAGAATTTTAGAATTTTATCAACTTAGTTAAAATTAAGGAATTAGCATAAAAACTTTACTCAAAACAATCTATTTAAATTTCATCAAAAATCATTAACAAAAATATTAAATTTAAAGAATTTCAGAATTTAACCCAGGCTCTTAAAAAATTATGAAGGTTTAGAAATTTGCTCTCAGAATAAAGTTTTAGAATTTTAATTTTACAGAATAAAATTTAATTAAATACATTAAAAAAAATATTGAGAAATCATATTCAGAATTAAAGAAATTAAGGGTTTAAAAATAAAACATCAGTATTCACCCGGATGGGCCGCCAGACAGGGGAAAGTTCCAATCATTGAAGCTGCACAGATTTTGGAAAAAACTGGTTTTCGGGAAATCACCAAACTTGAAACAGGAGAGGATTCAGCACTTTTGAAAAACATCAGCAGAGGCCTAACAACCACATCTGGAACGCTAGGATTTTCTCAATACTCGGACGTCATCGTCAGACGCTTCATTTACATAACTCGCAAAAGGAATTTCACCATACACTTTTCTGGAGAGTTACGTCGCGAATTACGCGAAAAAGCTTGAAAAATGCATAATTTAAATTAAAACAACTAATGAAAAAAAGAATAACGCGAGGAACTTAACGTTCCATTAAAAACTCGCGTGGAACATAAGTTCCATTCGAAAATAAACAACGCCCTTCTCGCGCTAACCACAACGAAGGATTTCAACAAAAAACTGAAACTGAAAAGTTCTGCGCGCGTATTTATACTTGCGGCAAAAGGGCGAGTTTAGATAAACGGCAGCAATTAAAATTCGCTTACCGAAATTAGAATTGCCAAAAATAATACTCATAATTCCGAGAGCAGACGATCCGTAAAAAACGCGAACCAATTAAAATAAATCACGAATTCCAGAGGCGCGAAAACGCTTAGGTGGCGCCTTAAATCGCAGTAAAAAGCCCGCAAAACAGAATTCCGAAAATGGCCGCAACTGAAATTTTTGAATTGCAGTGAGACATGGAAATAACTTGAAACTGTAGAACAAACGGAATTTCTAACCAAAATGGGAAAATGGGACATCAAATTAAAGGGAATTTTAAGGGGAATCAAATAAATAAATAATTTTTAAAATTTTCAAATCAAAAGTAATATTAATTTAAGGAATGGAACATTTTTAACTAAGAATATCATAAAGAAAATTAATTTAGAAGATTAAAAAATATTCTAATTAAAGAATAAATGAAAAAGCCAATAAATATTATTTAAATATTACCAAATTAAGAATATTGAGCCAGGGAAAAAGAAATAAAAGTAAATTTTCAAATCCCCAAATTATCTAAATTCTAAAGCAACCCAACACATGTCGTTGGCTTTTGGGGTATATCTAAGTTTCTTCGGATTTGAACTTTATCGGGGTAGTCCGTCCTGGGCCCGACATAGGAATGGACCCGTTTTTTAGAATACCTGGAAAATCGGGGAAACTAGAAAATATAAATTTAGTACATCCTTATCTTTTGGGGAATATTTTAATTCCTTTGTTTTTGAACCGTATCGGGCCAACCCGTTTTGGGCCCGACTTAGAAATTCACTTTTTTAGTGGAATAACTCTAGAACCGGAGTACCAAAAAGTTTCAAGTTTAGAATGTCGTCATTTGCGATATGTCTAAGCTCATTGGATTTAAAACCTGGTCGGGCTAGCCCATCCCGGTCCCAACAAAAAGAATGTACTCGTTTTTTAAGAATAACTCCAAAACTGTAGCAGCTAGAATATCTAAATTTAGTATATCATTGTTTTTTAGGGTATATTTTATTTCTTTGGATTTTGAACCTTATCAGACTCGCCCGTCTTGTGCCCGACAGAGTGGTAATGTACTCATTTTCCGAGAATAACTCGTAAATTGGAGCAGCTAAAAAATTCAAATTTAGTATATCAATTTCTTTTGGGGTTTATCATAATTTATAATTTGAACCTCATCGTCTTGAGTCCGTCTTAGGAATGCGATAGTGTTTGATGAATAACTCGAGAACCGGAGTAGCTAAAAATTCCAAATTTAGCATGCTATTGTCTTTTGTGATATATTTCATTTTTTCGAATTTGAACTTCATTCAGCTAGCTCGTGCTGTGCCTGCTATAGGAATAGACTCAATTTTTTAGATTAACCCGAAAACTGGAGCAGATAGAAAATTCAAATTTAGTATATTATTTCCATTTCGGGTAGAATTTAATATTTTCGGCGTATATATAATTATAATTAGTGGCGTAGGCATGGGAGATAGGATGTGTGGTAAAAAACCTCATTTGCCGAACAATTACATTAGTTCTCAAAATTGTCTATATTTAAAAAAAATGAATTTTGTACTATAAGCTCCATTCGATCGTCGACCCCCTTGTGTCCTAAATACATAGTTACATCCATATGCAAATGAGCTAAGAAGTGCGAAATTTGTAAACGGATGTTGGGTCGGTGCACTGGGAGTACGAGTGAAGGTTACGGTTCTGCGTGATCTGACGAAGAAGGTTTTATGCCTTCGAAACCGGTCGATATTAGTATTTTGAGTGGTATTCTGCTTTTTACGAAGATAATTTTATTTCTTTAGCAGAAATTTGGACCGCACGTATTGATTTTATTTACTTGAAATTGAAATTTTTCAATAATTTTTAAAAGCATTATATGAATAACTTGAACGAATGCTTTAAAACCAAATTTTTGTTTTGCATTTTGATACATATTACCATGTAAACCTAAAAAAAGAATGTATGAGAATGTCTGGCAAATATTTTGTTTTATCTCATATGTCTACTAGGAAAAATGCCTGTGGGTGGCCCTGTGAATTTGGAAGAAAAACATGAAACACCATTGCCGCTTGAACATTAGAACAAGGTGGGGTCTGCCTACAAGTGCTGTCTCTTTGTACGGTGAAAGATAGCGCTGATAAGAATTTCGATTGAGGGTGGACATGTAATTGACCGCTATTTTATTTCGACAGGCGCGTCTCCTTTACATACGTTTCTGCAAGTTGCCACATCTCTTACACGAACAATGCTCAAAAGATCCGCAAATCAGCGGGGGCTCTGGAAATGGGTAGAACACCGGGGAAGGGCATTTTGTACTGCCTTCAGGTGGCCTCTAGATACAATAGGAAGTATCTCATTAGCACATTGGTCATCTGAGATCGAATTTGTTTTTACTAAGAACCGTCACCTGTACAATATTCTTTTTCGTTCTAAAATTGGACAGGATGGACCCACTCAGAAAGAAAGATTTTTCGAAATTGTAAGCAGCAAGCTTTCACTCATTTGATGTTTGTTGTAACTGACGTTGGAAATCTATATTTGGATTAAAAAGGGCTGTTTTTATAGCTATACCATTATCGCCTGTTCTGTGTAAAATTGCCTAGAAAAATGTATTAATTCGATTCATCCAGCATATTACTGTATTTTGCATTTTGACGAATAGGCTAAAAAATAGCTTAACATTTCATAATCTGCGAATTTCAGCATCCAAAAATCCTGTCACAAGACTTTTCTTTCTATTATACTATGTAGTACGAATCACTATATTACTATGAATCTTTAAAGTGCACCGTGGACTGGTTTTGCATTATTTAATTCTCTTGCATATAAGCGTAGGCAAGATCTAGGATAAGGGGGGGGGGGGTCGACGATCGAATGTGGGTTTACACAACAGTACAAAATACTTTCTCAAATATAATCCCTAAGGAGAACTAATGTAATTGTTTAATTATTTGGTAAATGATAATTTTTCTCCAATTTCCGAGTTATTTTCCAAAAACGAATGCATTCCTAAGGCTGGGCAAAGATGGGGTAATCTAATAAAGTTTAAAATCCAAAGAATTAAAATATATCCCAAAAGAGAATACTATATTATAAATTAAAATCCATCCAACAGGGAATGATATACTAAATTTACATTTTTTAGCTACTCCGACTGATCGAGTTATTCTTGAAAAGCGAGTAAATTTCTATGGCGGGCCAAGGCGGGCTAGCCCGATAAGTTTCGAAATGCGATGAAATATAATATACCACAAAGGGCAATGATATATTAAATTTAGATATTCCAGATGTTCCGAATTTTGAATTATTCTCAGAAAACGATATATTCCTCTTTTTGGGCTCAGGACGGGCTAGCCCGATGGGGTTCAAAATCTAAATTAAAATCCATCCAAAAGGAAATGATATACAAAATTCACATTCTTTAGCTACTCCGTTTGATCCAGTTATTCTTGAAAAGCGAGTAAATTTCTATGGCGGGCCAAGACGGGCTAGCCCGATAAGGATCGAAATGCGATGAAGTATAATATACAACAAAGGGCAATGATATATTAAATTTAGACATTCCAGATGCTCCGAATTTTGAGTTATTCTCAAAAAACGATATATTCCTCTTGTTGGGCTCAGGACGGGCTAGCCCGATGGGGCTCAAAATCTAAATTAAAATCCATCTAAAAGGAAATGATATACAAAATTCATTCTTTAGCTACTTCGTTTGATCGAGATATTCTTGAAAAGCGAGTAAATTCCTTTGGCGGGCCAAGACGGGCTAGCCCGATAAAGTTCGAAATGCGATGAAATATAATATATCACAAAAGACAATGATATATTAAATTTAGACATTGTAGATGCTCCGAATTTTGAGTTATTCTCAAAAAACGATATATTTCTCTTGTTGGGATCAGGACGGGCTAGCCCGATAAGATTTTTAATCCAAAGAGTTAAAATATACAGCAAATGACAAGCATATGCTAAACTTCGAATTTTTAGATACACCTGTTCTCGAGTTATACCAAAAAGTAAAGTCATATGGCGGGCCCAGGACGGGCTAGCTCGATAAGCTTCAAAATCGAAAGACTTGAAATGTACCACAAGAGAAAACGTCATACCGAATTTCACGTTACTGTGATGAATGAATTTGATTATTTTGGATCTCGAATGTTTGAACGACCACAGATAAAGCTAAATAAAATTTTTAAAATATGGATATATCCCTAGGTCAATCTCTCTGAAAATCAAATGACTTTTTGTGTATACCACTTGCAATAATTACACCAAATTTCAGACAAATTCTTCAATTATTTCCAAAGATATCAATCATTTCGTTTGAATTAAATTCCCATTAGTTTCAATGTTAACTCCTTCGCTTTAGACCGCTTATTTGAGACCAACGCCGTCTGGCGGAGGCGGTTCTTAGGGAACCTGTTTTTCGCCTCGGTCGGCACACTATCTATTCTAGCCACTGTACTTCAATATAAGCAGGAAGTAACAGAGTTTGTTTGTAGTGGGAGTGATACTCCTATAGTAAACATTTATGATTCATTTGATCACACTTACAGTAAATTTACGTAAATACAGTAATGGACCAATTATATGAAATCCTTCAAACTGCTAGTTTTCCGGATTTCTGATCCATCACCAAAATGGCCGCTAAACAAGGTATGTTGATTTGGCATTATTGTCTAATCTCTTGTGTACTACACTAAATATATTATAAACCTTTATTTTATAATTTATAAATTACATTTATTTTATAACTTAAAGCTTTATAAAATATAATTCAAAATAATCTTACTCTGTTGTTTTAAATTCTTGACTTTGACAGTCCAGAAGTTAAAATAACTAAATTTGATAAACATCCAGATTTTCAAGTTTCTGTATTTGTTTTCTGTTATAAAACCACTATATACATTTAAAAAAAAGAAGTATTTTGCTTTTAATGTTGTTTATATTTTAAAGGAAATTAGCAATTTCCATTGAAAACACACACACACACACACACATTAAATATAGAAAGAAAAAAAAAATTAAGATTTTTTCCAGATAATTGGTCCATTATTGTAACATTTTTAGCTACAATGAATCTGAATATAACTACTGCTTATAAAAACATAAATTCCTTTATATAAGCAGACATCACAATTAAGCTATACAGTTGTTTCAAATGCATTGTGAGTCCCCTTCATTACGTTATAAAAAGTAATATGTAATATATAAAAGTAATGTGTACTAATCAAAAGTTTAAATGCAATGGGAATTGTATTTAACCATTTGATTAGTATACACTCATTTATTTTATACCTTTTCGTTTATTTTATGCTCATGAGGTCCTTAAAGTAATTGTAGCCACATACTTTTCATATCTCTGCTTCTATCAAGGAATTTGTATATTTTTATTATTGTTAACTAATTTACAAAATATTTTATTTATTTATTTATTTTTTTGCATTTGCCATGAAAGAGAACTGCATCTGTTGCTCTGACTTATATGTTGATCATCACCCTTTTCAGGAATTGATACTGATATTGGATCACCTAAAGTAATTTAAACATCCAATATTAAATTCACTCACACTCTAGAGACTACTGACAGTTCCAATTGTTTTGTTTTAATATAGAGTTTTTCCAAATTACACTAGGACGTTTTCATTAGCATTTTGTGTCTTACCTATAATACACTACGACAATAATTCATTACATAACAAGTAACAATCTCTGGTACACTGGTAATTTTTTCAAAACAACATCTTCAGACAGTATGGTTTTCATACTTGAATGAGGTTTTGGCATTTCTTTATTCACAATTGATCGCTTTGGGACATTTGTTGTGTTTTGAGAATTTGTCAGTAGATGAACAGTGCAACAAAGCAGCATAGATGGCATTTTTCATCTTGTCAATATCCGACACACTGTCTTTTATAGATTTCCTATAGAAGTTAGTTAATTTCACAATTGTTTCTACTTTCAAACTACCTTTTTTTACCACCTCTGATGGTAAAGCCTTTACTTCGACATTCTTTAACTGCAACCCAGTTCCCAATTGTCTTGCTACATGGTTGTTGATGCATTCTTCCTTTGTAATTTTTACATCACTACCATAAACATTCAACTCTAATAAATGTTTATTTTATAAGTCCATCCACCATCTGGAACTAAACTTGCATATTTCATTCCATGATCAAGAGATTGTTTCCATAATATTTCTGCAGTTCCATTGAACCCAAGGATCCATCATAATTTTATGAACACTCATACTTGTGGCCTTGATACCAAATGTTGCATTCAACACTATTTTCCTTCAAATCTCTCTTTGCATTTGGGCAGTTGGGGCAATATTTTAAGAAAGTTTCATAGTCAATCACAAGTTCTGTCAAAATATCAATGGGAATTCCTATTCCGTAAATTGATATGTATCCACGTTTCTGCCAAGTTGCCTCATAAGAGACTGTAATATCAATGAAGTTGCCATCCATGATACACAATAGTTCTTTGTGCTTTTTGCACACAATATTCCGAGCAATCAAAAGTACATCCTGTTGCAAGTTCTTCCTTTCTTTAGTTAGGCTGTTTAGACA
Source organism: Amaurobius ferox (assembly GCA_951213105.1). Classification (NCBI taxonomy): domain Eukaryota; kingdom Metazoa; phylum Arthropoda; class Arachnida; order Araneae; family Amaurobiidae; genus Amaurobius; species Amaurobius ferox. Next base: position 37,680,547 of record OX578155.1, on the reverse strand, counting down.
ATTATAAAATGTCTTCTTATATCCATGGTTTGAATTCCAAGGTCACTTCTAAAGCTGTGTGACCTATTCTAATTTTTAAAAATGATTTTATGAGTGTTATTTGCATTGAAGCATTTTGAATTATTTCCACAAGGACTGGAAAATGTTGATCCAAATATTTTTCCGCACATTTTATAAGTCAATTCAATTTTTGTGAGTACCCAAACATTTCTTTGGAAATTACATCTATTGAGTTTGATGCATCAATGGAAGCTGACCATCGCTTGTGAGCTTTATAGTTGCTTTTTTTTTGGAAAGACAAGATTTTGGTTTATGATAATGCTTACTTATCATATGCATTACTAATAGAAAAGTTCTTTAAAACTATAAAAACAAATAACAAATAAAACTATGAAAATGCAGCTTTTAGTTTTGTAAAGAACTTTTATTATTCAAAGTAAATGAAGAGAAGGTAAGTAACAAATACTGTCAAAGGTACAGAATATAAACAAGTACTTTCAAAAGAAGTCACAGTTAAAAAGGTTGCTGTCAAATCGTAATAAACATGGGGTTGCTAAAATATAATATTTACTCAGTACACTGACCAAAAATAGTCAGTCATCAAATGTGAGTGACAGCTGGTCCTGGGGAAATATTTGGATAACAGCTTTTGTCTGAGGAAATATTTTAATAATAGTTGGATTTGAACGGAGTTTTTTGTAATCAACATAAGATGCTGTGTATAATAATATGCAAAACCAAAATTTTTACATAAATTTGTCGATTTTTGATAATTTGAACGTCCACTGTCCCCTTAAAGATTTTTTTTCCCCCTAGGTGTCTCAGAACTTGCCCAGAAGTATCCTTGTACTAAATTTCATAGTTGACATTGCTTCGATTTTCTGCTACAATGCTAACAAACAACCAGAAACATTGATTTGTTGTTAACTTTTATTATTTGAGATTAATTTTAATTTACTTTTAGTTAAATTGACAATTTTTAATAGACCCTTCAAGATATATCAAAATTCACTGGATTCTAAATATGTTTATGAAATAATACCATTTGTGAATCATAAAAAGATTAAAACAGATTTTGCCACATATTTGATATTTAAATGTTTTAAATTTGTTATCACACTGATTCGGTACATTTCAATTATGATTGCAGGTTTAATTACAAAGTGTAATACATCAATGTGTGAAATATTATAATACTATTTTGTAGTACAGTAAATCATTTTATAAATAAATAATTATTTTGTAAAATATTTTTAACCAGTATGCTTTTATTGCTTTATAATAATATTTTTTTATATATATGGAGGGTGGGGGTTATGATATTAAAAAGAAGAAATTGATTTCTATGAAATTGAGTGCAATTATTTTTAAATGATGCAATCTTTCAAAAATTCCTAAAATGAAATTGAACGGAACATGAATGGATTATCATAGTATGGAAGACACCTCATATATTTTGGCAGAATAAATTGCATAAAATTTAATGAATGTACTTAAACATAATCTTTAACTCATCATGATTAATATCATATATGTTATTAATGTCATAGTTTTTGCAAAAACTATGTTTTTGTTAACTATTTTTGTATATTCCATGCAATGTACAAACATATCCCCTAAAGTTTTAAAAATATACAAAATTTTCCAAAGTATTTAATATTGGTGTGAAGTGAATACAAATTATGAACTTGAGCTAGGTGTGGTACATATTTTCACTTCATGATTTCAACGATGAATAAAATAACGTTGAAATTCTCCCATGTGGATAAAAATTGCATTTAACACAATCCAATGATATACAATTAATTGAAAATTACAAGAACTAAGCATTTCATATCTTATCTTATGTAATCTGTTTGCACACGGCACTCGATTTAGGTCATGTGATTAACTTATGACGTGAATCGATAAGACATTACATGCTAGGCTATTGCGTGGATAGGTTTGGTTCATTCATAGCTGTGACAAAATTTGTAGTGCTTTAAGATCTTAGTGTTTTAAAAATAAATCTTATACTGCAAATGTGGTACTTACAATCTATAAATAATGTCTAAAATTCAAGGTATGCCATCACTTGAACAGCTAATTTCTAGTGGAAATACTGTGGAGTTGTCAGTTCCTGCCCTAGATGAGACAATCCATAGATATTGTCTCAGATGTGATGATAAATTCACCCTCACCAAAGTTTACGGTGGATTGGTTAGACACCTATCTTATGTCTTCCATAGCCGTAGCAGAAACCCCTACTACTGACAATTCACAAGTTATCACTGAGTCCGGAAACTCGACTCAAGATCTTCTTTCTTGTGCTCTAGCACACAGTGAAGTTTCATCCTCAACTACAGAATCTGTTTCAACCGAATCTACTTCTTCAGATTCCGTGCAATATACACTTTGTTGGTGGCATTTAGGTTCTGGTGTATATGCATATTTGATACTTTGGCATGGGAAGCTGAAAGTGCATATATGGAAATATCAAACTAACAAAGAAAATGAACGTCTACCCGTGAAGGTGTTACATTGTCTGTCACCTGCTACTTGAGCGAATTTTCTCAAAAAGTGTGGTCGTTCAATGTTCTATATGCAGATACCTCTTTCGTCAGTCGCAATGAGTTGTTCCGTTTCAGTGACAATGGTAAACTTCAATTACAGAAAATAATTCAATGACACAATTCAAAATTTTGCCTAACGCAGTATCATATTGTCTTAGATAAAAATCAAATAACATGTTTAAAAAATTGTGTTCACAGCATTAGTAGTAAACTTCGAGAAAGTATATTCACGGACTGGGTTCCTATACAGATATTGAAAATAAAAGACACTATAACCTTTCTACGATCTGTGACAAAAAATCTGCATTCGATCATCTAATCTCTTGTATTCATGACGGTGTAATGTGTCATGTAAGAAAACTTTTCAAATGTGTTGGTTGGTTTGGCCAAATTGAAGATCAAAGTTACCATGAATGTCTTCACAGTACTCCATTGGAAATGTACAACAGTGTGCATGAACAAGTACTTCTAAATCTTGACATTAATAACATAGCAAAGAAAGTTTTGCTGCGTGGGGAAGATTTCTTTTACTGGTATGATGGAAATTTTTTCAAGTCATTCAAATTAGAGGACTATGAATGTGCGATAAAAAAATTATTGGTAAGTTATTTGTTTAAATGTACAACAAATATGGTTAATAAGTGTTTTATGAAGAATAAATTCATTAAATGCTTTCTATCTTCCAAACTGAGCTCCTTATTTACACTCAACGACTCATTTTTTAACCTGTGGTATTTAAAATATTATGCCCTTTTGGGATACATATTAATACATTCAAATATATTGCATTTAATAATCTCTCTTTTTTTTTTTAAATATGAAAAAAATTAAATAAATTTATTCGAATCATATCAAATATCTACAGAGTTTTGTAATGAAATATGTTTACACTTTGCAGAGTTCAATTCATAAAATTTATGTTCAGTCTTAAAATTCTGAAATTATATACCCTCATTCATTAAAATTAAATGCTAAGTTATGTACCATTTTCTAAAAAGTATTAAGATTTATAAAGAATAGGGGGTTTGAAGCTCTATGAATCACTGAAAATTCGACCCTAGTTTCCGAAAAACATCTACAAAGTTGGGATTCATTCTGTAAAAAGCATAAAAATTTGCCATAGATCTTAATTCCGTTCTGTCATTTTTCACACTTTGTTTAAATAGGCACATTCAAATTTGCTCATCCTTCCATCTCTACAATGGTTAGCATTTGCCATATTTTCATTTAAGTACAATGCTAAAAATTCTATAATTCTTTCCCCATTAAAAAAAAATCAGATCCATTCGTGGTCTGCCCATGTTCGCTAAGAATTGAATAGTTTTATGATGTGGCTACAGCCGCAAAATCTCAACATTCCCATTTGTATGTTAACAATGTCTCGCAATGAGGTATTGAACTCAATTTTTAATTAATAATCATTGTATGTTGTTGTTGAGACCCAGACCGTCCGACCTATCAGAAAGATGTAAGGTATTTTATTTTTTAAAAATTTTGTACTGGTAAAAGTTTCTATGTTGTAAAATTTCTGAATATGTTGAGTTATAGGATACGTTTGTAAAACATTGATCATTTCAAACTTTTACTGAGTATTGAAAAACGTATTTCAAGTTATAAAGTTTTTAAGTTAGAGTTGTTTCATAAGTTTGCGAAAAGTTTTTTTTTTTTATATATATAGATAGAATTCTTGAATGTATTCTATGTTTTAAAATAGAATTCTCGAATACATTCTATGTTTTAAAACAGATTTCTCGAACGCATTTTATGTTTTAAAATAAACGTATTCAAGCATTCAGTACGAATGTAAAAAGTGTTGTGTGTACTTTCAAATAATATCTCAAAGAATAAATAAAAAAAAATTACAAACATGTGCATTATAATTAAAAAAAACAAAAAAAACCACGACTTGCAGTTTAATTATGTCTGTACACATTTCTCAAATATACTATTGATAAAAAAAAATCCGAATTTCTAAAACATGGACTAAAAATGTACATATTCTTTTTTTAACTATACATGATAAGCATCGCACTCTTCAGTGATAATTAAATGTGTGTATTACAACAAATTATAAAAACGCTCAGGATGGTTTCATACTGAAAGCCAACTACATATCATTAAACTGTGAACAGTTAGATTTACTCAAAGAATTATGCAGTGAAATTTCAAAATACCTCCATGAATATATTTACGGGAGAGCTTTACCTACTGCCATATTGGCTGAAGAGCATCTTCAAGCTTTGACTCCCCACGTCCATGGACTGTCATGAAATGTTAAGGAAATATGTTGTACACTGTACTCCCGATTATCCGTGCTAATTAATGTTCGGGTTTACACGGATAATCGAACAATGGCCCTGTTAACCCGTAAATAAGTTAAAATTGAACAAGAATCCACCAAAAATTAACATAAAATTTAAAAAACAGAGTCTAAACAAAATGCTGTGGTTTAATTAGAGTAGAATAGAATTAATAAGAGAAAACTTCCATATAAATTCAATTTTTCTTTATAAAAATGACTGTAATATTTTGCTTATATGCCGTGTTTCAAACTGCACGGATAATCCGCAAACCGGATAATCCGCACACGGATAATCGGAAGTTCAGTGTACAATGTTTTATTTATTTTTTTTTCAAATGGCCAGGCACTTTGACCTTCGTCATTCGCCTTTATTACAGCGGTCAGAGTGTGAACCATTTAGCCGTCCATTGACGTTGCCCCAGAGGGGGACACATTGCGCCCACAACACAAACATCCATGCATTACGTGGGGCTCGAACCCACAACGTGGCGGTCGAGCGATTTCTTCGGAAACGCTTGCCTTGACCACTCGACAACCACGTCGGTGTACAAAGAACACTTCACACGTGACTGCCAAAGACCAAGGACGGAGAAGGCAACGTGTGCTAACTGCAATGGAGATCACCCGGCGAACTTCAGGCAATGCCCGAAGAATCCCTGGAACAGAGGAAAGGCACCGGGGTATGCCCCCCTCCCCCAAAAATCAGATACCCCCTTGGAGGCAAAAGGCCTTCGGTCTAAACCCTCAGACACCCCATCAGGGCTCCTCGCACTCTGTGCCACAGGTTAAAAGAACTCAAACTTCAGCACCTACCAGATCGGTGCAAGAGCAGGCCCCTAAACCGTCGACCTCCAGAGAAATGACTGTGGAAGAAGTGAAAATAGCTCATGAAGACATAAAACAGAGGATAGCAATTGATAAAGCCGCCAAAGAGGCAAGAGAAGCAAAACAAAGATTAGAAAAAAAGGTTCAGGAATGGCAGAAAACTAAACGCGCCCGAGAAGAGCTCGCGCAAACACAGCAGTTAGACAAATCGACTGAAAAAAAACAAAAGACTACCGAGGTCCAAAAGGATACTCACAAAACAGATCAAACCGCGGTTGAGGCTGAGGAAATTGTAGCTGAGGCTGAGGAAATTGTAGCTGAGACTGAGGAAATGGAAGCTGAGACTGAACTTGCTGATAAATCCAATGATGAAAAGATGGATGAAATCCTCAACCTCGTCAGAGGATTTATCAGTATGTTCAACCTAGACGATATAAAACATCTGTTGATGCAGCTCGCTGAGTTAATTAAAAAAAAGAGCGATCCAATGCAAATGGTCTTTGAGGCTTTTAAATTAATCGCGGAATTTAATAAAAACAGTGAGAAACAAACCCGCCATGAATAGGTCCCAAAAAGAAAGTTTTAAAATAATGTTTTGGAATGCGAACGGCATATCTCCAAGAATAAATGAACTTAGGAGCTACGTAAATGAAAATGATGTAGATGCCCTGCTAATCCAGGAAACTAAAGTTAGAGAAAACAAAAAACTAAATATAGCAAACTTTAATAGCTATCATACCCTTAGCTCAAATATAACTGCTAGAAATACCCATGGAGGAACAGCAATATATATTAAAAGTAATATTCCCCACGAGGAAATAAACAACATAAATCTTCAAGGTATAGAAAATACTAGTATAAAAATTAAAATAAATAATGTAAACCCATTTATCCTAACTTCAATATACGTCAAAAACATGAGTGGTATAAATGTAGCTGCGCAGCTGGAACTGCTTTTCTCGCGATATCCAAACACAATACTCGCGGGCGACTTCAATGCACACCACCGAGCGTGGGGCAGCAGGAGAGCCAACACACGCGGTACACAGATACATAGATTGCTAAACACAACAAACACTGACATCATTGCACCGTCGAGACCAACCTGCTTCTCAGGTGCCAATGGCTCATTCATAGACTTTGTCCTAACGAGAAACATAGAATACGCTCACACAATTGATACCCTGGATGAATTCGACTCGGATCATCTACCGGTATTGGTGACATTCGATTTGAACACTCCCCTTCCAGCCTCTCCGGGACAAGAGAGGGTGAACTGGAACGTATTCAAAAGAGCACTTTTCGAGCCGCACTTAGCAGTACCCAACATTATGAGCACGGCGGATATTGACTCTGCCACGCACACACTCACAACAGAAATCAGGAGAGCTATTGCATCTGCCACAACACATCGTGAGTCATCAAAAATGCCAACACTTTCCCACCATGTCAAACAGTTAGTTAAACAGAGAAATAGAATGCGTAAGACATGGCAGGCTAACAGAGACCCTACCCTTAAAAGGGAGCTTAATAGACTCACGTGTAAAGTCAGTGAAAAAATTGTCGCAGAAAAGCAGCAACAGTATAAAGAATTAATCGAATCCCTTAGCCAGGAAGACGTATCGCTCTGGCAATTCGCTAAAAGACTCAGAAAACCTCAAATTAAACTCCCGCCACTAATAGATGGCGCTAATATCGCGTACTCAGACGAAGAAAAGGCAGAGGCGCTTGCTAGGCATTACGAAAAGCAATTTGAACCAAACCACGATCTAATGTGTCAGGACACCCTAAGAATGGTTAGGCAAACTCTAAACAATTTCAGGAACTCCCCGGTCAGGGCTGAGATTAACCCAGCCACCCCGCAAGAGATAATAGAGATTATCAAAAACCGTAAAAGCCCAGGGCACGACAAAATCAGGAATATCGCGGTAAAAAACCTACCCTTAAATATAATATTTTACTTGACCATCTTAATAAATAAAATACTAGAACTAAATTATTTCCCCAAAGAATGGAAGGAAGCGATAATTATAGCGATCCATAAACCTGGTGAGGATGCCTCAATTCCAGCCAACTACAGACAATCAGTTTGTTACCGACACTTAGTAAAATTACTGAGAAAATAATTCTTAAGAGACTGAACACGCACCTTAGTGAGAATGACATTATCATTCCGGAGCAGTTTGGATTTCGGCCAAAACACTCCACCACTCATCAATTGCTGAGAGTGGTAGAGTACATTTCTTCTGGTTTTAATAATAAGACACCCACAGCTGCGATTTTTCTTGACATCCAAAAAGCCTTTGATAAAGTGTGGCACTGTGGATTAGCTTACAAATTGATCACTCTAAAAGTCCCTGACGCACTTGTCAAACTTTTAATTTCATACCTAAATAACAGACACTTTCAAGTCAGAGTAAAAAATAACTTATCTACACCCAAGCTCATTAAAAGTAGTGTACCATAGGGATCCATCCTGGGCCCGACACTCTTTAACATATATCTAAATGACATTCCCAGGACCCCAGACACGGAGCTGGCATTCTATGCAGACGACAGCGCGATACTTGCAAAACACCCTTACGTCTCAGTAATGCACAGACAGCTACAACAACACTTAGACATACTCCAAACATGGCTGGAAAAATGGCGAATAAAATTAAATCCCAATAAATGTCATTGGATTTATTTCTCAAGAAAACGTAAACCTACGCCTCCTCTGTACATAAACAACCATGCCCTAAAAGCGGAAAAATCTACTAAATACCTAGGTGTAACGATAGACTCCCACCTAACTTGGAAACTGCACGTAACGAACATAATCAAAAAAGCGTATATAACCATAGGAGCCTTATACCCAATGATAGGAAACGGAAATCTAAGTTATCAAAATAAACTCCTAATTTATAAATCGGTCATCTGCCCGGGAATGCTGTATGCAGCACCCGTATGGGGATATGCCTGTAAAACTACCATAGACTTATTAGAGACAAGACAAAACAAAACCCTAAGGATTATAAGGAAAGCCCCTAGATACTTAAGAAACTCAGTAATTAGGAAAGACTTCAAAATAAAAACTGTTAGAGCCCAAATCAAAAAGCTGGCGCTTAAATTCTACAAAAATCTGCCATCTGTCCCAAATGAACTATTATTTAATCTGCATGACTATGATCATCGCAAGGCTAAATCTCGTAAGAGACCCCGCTCGGTACTTAACTTTGATATTCGGTACTAGGAACGTCCCACCTTAATCAGTTGATATTAAAGGAAACTCGCGATCTTTGTTTTTCTACAAAATGTTTAAAATCCTAAACTGCTAAAATGCTAGGTTACCCTCAGATTTGCATCAACTCCCCCAAACTGCTTAAACTCTTAATGTGCAACAAACTGCCACACTAGGAGCTAGGACAAATAATAAAAACAGCAAATCAAAAACCTCAAACCTCCAACTATGGACCAATGAAATAATGTCACAGTATGAAGATAAGAACCACACCTAGAGATTGGAGATTAAAGGCGCTTCGCGCCTGGTGCTCTGTTCTGGACGAAACTCTATGAAGTCGGTGTACAATGTGTGCAAGATGAGCTCAAGCAATTTGTAGAAAAACATCACAAGTGTAATGGATGCATAGTACGGCATCCGTCGCAGACGCGGCATGAATGTCTGACTCATTCATTACAGGAAAATATAAAGAGTATAGGTAGCAAACCTATCTTCCTAATCAATGTACAAAGAGTTGCAAAGGAGGTGTGTAACTCACCCTATGCTTTTTTCATCACTGAACAATTTTTTAAAGGATTAGCCATATATAAATATACGAATGGCCTTTTCTAATTTATGTACATTTACTCTTTTTAATACTCATTAATATATTCATTTTCAATATTAGCCATGCTTCTTTCATACTTGACATTCTATTTTTATGTATTACATGTATTATATCATATGTCGTGGAAACGATCCAACCCGCTGGTAAATATAAATTTGAATCAGAAGAGACCAAAGAGATTTTATTAGTAATAATATCTTAATTTTTATTATATAATACACTGCTGGCCACCCAAAATGCAACACCATGAAGGAAGCATCCAATAAGCATGAAATTTGTACCATACGTAGACCTCGATAGAACATACAAATGATTAGAATTTTAATTCATATGCAAATCACGTGCGCTAGTAGCGCTACCTACTAACGGTCCTTCACCTGGCGTTATGTTTTGGGATGGCATTGGATTTTACTCCCGCATCCCCCTAATACGCATTGCCGGCCACCTCTACATTTCTGAAGTTTTGGAGCCTGTTGTCTTACCTTACCTTCAAGGCTTTCCTGCGGCCAAGTTTCAACAGGACAATGCGAGACCACACGTGGCACATATCATTCAGCATTTCTTCATTGCCCACCAAGTTCCACTGCTCCCTTGGCCCGCCCGTTCTCCAGATCTGTCGCCCAATTAACACGTCTGTTCGATGATTGGCAAACGACTGGCCCAGCAAACACCACCAGCTGCTACGACAAATGAAGTTTGGCAACGTGTGGAAGCAGTATGGACTGACATACCCCAAGACCACATCCAAAGTCTCTTTCTTTCAATGCCGAGGCGTGTAGCAGCAGTTATTGTCAGCCATGGCGGCTGCACAAAATGCTGATTTCTTCGTGTTCCGCAAGTCGAACGGAGCTGTATTTCCAATCAATTCATCCTTGTACTTTATGTTCTTTGTCCAATAAATTTGACTTTGATATCTCTTGTCTTTCATGGTGTTGCATTTTGGATGGCCAGCAGTATATTTCATGTATATAAAATCGCTTTGGAAGAGATGGTTTGTAAACATGGCCGCTGAACGAGGAGAAATTTCTGCGCTTGCATGTGATTGGCTACATTTCTTCGCCGTCGACCGACAGGCATGTTCTGAAAACGTACCCGCTATACCCCCTGCTGTGAGGCCGATTCTTCGCTATTGGCTAAGTTAAATGACGTCATGGGCGGAGCCTAGTATACACTTTGAAGTTGTCGTCTTCGAGATTATAATTAAAATCTCGAGATTATAATGTCTTAAATTTAGGTAAGTAGTATATGATATATTTATTACAATTTTTGCGAGTAAAATGTTGACACTGGAACGTTATACCTTATACATCTGTAATAATCCGATTGAATGATTTTCTAACTTATTTTTTATAGTACCTAATTTTAGATTGAAGATCGCCTACCAAATATGAATATATCAACTTCTACTGCAATATTTCACCTGGCCTGTTTAAATATCTTAAGTGGTCAGATGTTTTTATTGTTGTATCAGTTAAATTAAAGGAGAAACTTTGATTTATTTCCTTTTAGGCTAATTAAATTTGTGTAGAAGATAGCAATATATTTTTTAATCTGATTCATAGTTAATTTGTTTATCACAGTAGTGTGCTATATTATAAGAGTGAAAAGATGTTATACAAATTAATGAAATTACTAATAAAATTAATATATATTCTATAAGTATATTCCAAGTTGCAATTTAAATAGCATATATATGAAGTTTCATTTCAATTGTATGGGTGTTGATTTTGAGATTTTATTGATATTAAGTAACATTCTGAAGAAAGCAAACACTAATAGCCATTATCTAATGTTTATGAAATACTTTGAAGTTTGATCTGTACCCAAGGGGGGGAGGGCCCCCCCCTTGGGTACAGATCAAACTTCAAAGGTATTCAATACCTTTGGGTACATCTTCTGGGGCGCCCCCCCCCCTGAAGAAATATTAAATTACAAAATTTTATATTCTCTGGGTAAAAAATTGTGTACAAAAAAAATATTAAGAAAGCGAGTTTCGTGCTGTTTCCACGTCCCAAGCTTAGGGTGACAAATTATTTGAAATTTACAGTCGCCAATGACCGCCGCGAAACTTCAGACATCTAATTTCTACCTGGTCAGCATTAGTGGAGTGAAAGAAAGTGAGCTTCTTCAATGGAAGGAAGTTTTAAAGGCGTGCAAGTTCGAATAAGAGAACATTTTCCAGAAGCACTCTATGTTCATTGTAGTTCTCATTTCCTGAACTTAGCACTCTGCCATTCATGCGAAGTTGTTAGAATAAGAAATTGCATTGGCACTGTTAAAGCCGTGGGAATTTTTTTAAAATCTTCATCTAAAAGAACAGGGTGTTTAAAAGAAAACATTGAATCTAACTTTCCTGAAACAAAATGGAAAATTTTAACAGCTATGTGCGAAACAAGATCGGTAGAAAACCACGATAGTCTTCTAAAATTCAAAGAAATCTACAAAGCTATTGTAGAAACTTTAGAAGATTTAAGCTTCAATCCTGATGTAGATACGTCTCGAAAGCATCATTGTTGCTAAAATCTATTTTATCAAGCGAATTTGTGATCAGTTTGTGCTGCTTATCTATGCTATTTTCATACACTCTGCCTGTGTGCAAAATGTTACAATCTCCGCAGTGTGATTTATCTGGAGCTATGCAACATGTAGACTTACTGCAAGAAACTTTTGCTGACATAAGGGAAATATAGAATCGAGGTTTTTAAACATTTACAAATGTGCTGAACATTTGTTGCACTCTGTAAACGAAGAAATTAAAATTCAATGAACAGCATCGAAGCAAAAATACCGAGCAAATATTTGTACATCGAATTCTGAAACTTATTTTCAAATTGCAATAGCTATTCCATTTTTTGATGATTTTGTTAATCAAATAAATAACAGATTTTCCAATCATAAAGCCACGTTAATTACATTAGATCAGCTAATACCATCTGTTTGTTGCGATGAAAACACAGTGTTCAATGTAGAAGCGTTACAATTGTACAAAAACAGGTTGCAGTGGGACACTTTAGAACTGGAATACGAAATGTGGAGAAAGAAATGAATGTTGATAGACCTAAGTGTGCCATTACAGCTTTGAATGAATGCATGCAGATTTTTTCCCCAATATTTTTTGTTTATTAAAAATTTTATGCACCCTCCCTGTAACCACTTGCACCTCTGAAAGAATATTTTCGACATTGAAAAGGATTAAAATTTACTTTCGAAATTCAACAAGTCAAGAAAGACTAAATGGACTGGCATTGATGTCAGTTTATAGAGACATTGAAATTGACAATGAAGATGTGATAAATGTGTTTGCTTTAAAAAAAAGCAAGAAAACTAAACTTTGTCCTTTGAGTGAGTTTTGAATATTTTTCATAAGTTTGTTAAAGTCATCAGACATTTAGAAATTTCATTTTTTTTTATTCCAGATATTTCATTTGCATTATGTAATTGCATATTTTTATTTTTTATCACTATTTCGATTGCTTATCTACTTATTTTCTTTTCGTTTGACTACTAAAAGGTAACTATAAAAGATATGTAAATATTATTTTATAATATTGTATATAATTAAAAAAATTAAATTCAAAAATATTTAAAACACTTTTTTTTGTAACTTCTTTTTCTAAGTGTGAAACAACTTTTTATGTGTGTACATACGCATGTACGTACGTAAAAGTGTGGGACATGATTTCTCTAACCCCCTCCCCCCCCAAATTAAATTTCTGGGTACGGCCTTGTCTGTACCCAGTAGTGAGCTGCCAAATGTTTAACTGCCAGTAAGCTATTATGCAAGATAATGGTTTCAAATGCTATCATTCTTCGCAGTTCACACTAACATAATATACCTTTATTGTGCGTTTAAAATTCATTTGGTGTTCGAGTTAAAATTATTTACATTTTAACTCTGTTGTTGTTGATTGTTTCTTATGACCTCCTGATTTCGACAGACATTTTAACTCTTAAACATGTTTATTTCAAATTATGTTTAAAATTTAACAACCAATATTTAAACTTCGGAAATGTTTAATAACAATTACATGTGTATTATCCTACACTTTAAATTTTGAATATACAAAATTTCGATATTCAAATTTAAAAGGCATGTATTGATACATCATTCAAATTTTTCAGAACATTTCGAATTTAACTCAACGTTAATTCAGTTAAAAACCTCTTTACACTTGCTATTCTGTATAATACATCTGAAATATAAAACCTGAAGTTTTATTCTTCAATCTCTTGAATAATTTCAGTTTGAAACATTTAGTCAAAATACTAATTTCTAAACTCAAAATTATTTATTTGAAACAAATATTAATTTCAATATCTTTATTACTTCAACAACTATAATTCTAGGACGGTCTGGGTCTTCAACAACTATAATTCGATTTAGATAATATATTACTATCTAATGTAACCGAAATACTTTAGCATCGGTTGGATGCAGTGATAACTAGTCAAACTTTTAACTGGTATATGTATTTTCAGCTTCATTATATCTCATTACATCAAGATAAATCAGATAACATCAGTATTAACTAGGTAAGTCAATTTGCATCTATTCATGCATCCTAGGATATCAAATCCATCTTCATATAAAATTAAATTAGTAATTACTGTCTATTATTTTCAAAAATAGCATTCAGTAAGTTGATTTAAAATATCTGTTGGATAAACTCTTTTATAAACATGTTATAAATTGAAATTAGGTAATTTCATGCAACATTTATTATGCAGTTAAAGTTGTTCAAACAGATTGTACTGTTAAATAGAAAATGCATATTTTTAACTATAGTAAAGCACTATCACTACTCTAGGGAAAAGTGAAGTAAAGCGTATACCTGTGAAAATATATAACTGAAATTAATGTCACTGGATAGGAATGTTTGACGAGCTATGTAGAAATGCATATAAATGATGTATGTACTGTATTTCAAATATTTGAAATTTAATATTCACTGATTAGAATGGGAAATTAGACTATATAAGATTTAACAAAATATTTGAAACATTTTTATGTAAATAAAATTAAAATTTGTTTTGATTTGACAACAAATTATGAATTTTATACAAATATTGAAATTTAATATAACTATCCATATTTCATTACCTGAAGATACATTCAATTGAGTAGTAGAAAATTAGTACTAACTTTTGAATCATATGTGAGATATCAGTGATTACAAACGTACACATGCTTATCTCAAAAGCATTCAATTCGAAAATAAGAATATTTAAAACAAAAACATGTAAATTCATTGATAGTTCAAATATTTGATCCTATTACAATATTTACCTTTAACGTTAGTATTATGTGTGTAACAGTAGCGTAGCGTCCCCAGGCAATTCTTTTTTTGGGGAAGGGGAGGGGGGGGGGTTGAATTGGTAACCAAACAGTTTGCTTCCCATTTCGCTAAATATCATTTCTCTGAACTTAAATGGGTTTCTAGGGAATATGATTTCCCTACTTGGTAATGCTATTGGTGTTTAGAGACAAAAAATATTTCTTAAATATATTTCTATAATTTTAAAGAATCAAGGGTACTTCCTTCTTATAGTGGCCCCCGAGGATGAATCACCAAGCGTCCGAGATTTATGGCCAAAGTAGGTTGTAAAATCTCACCAAACATTTGCAGTCTTAAAGAAACAGCACGTGTTTATATTATTGTCATATTGCTTTTTCGTTAACGAAAACCTTGGCTCAATCGGATATGTGGGAGCCACTATAATAAGATAGTACTGAATCAAGCTATATATACAATTTCTTTCTAATAGTACAATGATTCTAGCTAAAATTAAATCTGCTTTTCAATTTCTTCGTCTACAGTTACAATTGCAATATATAGATATTAGTTTATTAAATGGGATATATTTATTTACTTTTGAAATTTATTTTTACCTTTACTCTAAGGCAGGAATTTACTTTTATGCATCAAAATTCTATTATCTGTACTACTGATGGGAAAAAATCAGTACAAATAAGATAACCATATGCATTACTTAAAAAACATATTTTAGTTCATCCGGTGAACAATATCTTGAAAAATTATAAATATTTAATCAACTGAACATGATTGACTAGTACCTACTTAATCAAATTTAAAACATAATTTTTATTACATAGTGTTTATGATAGTGTTTATGTTAATCCATGTCTAACCAATTCGGATTTCTTATAGAAAGCTGAAGGTTTATTAGGTCCTTATAAATTGATAATCATTCAATGAGTCATGAGTACAGTTAACCAAATTTAAAAGGTAGCTGCAAAGTTTACATTTAGTACATTACAAGGGCAGATTCAGGCAGAAATAAAAAGGGATTTACAGGGATGTATCTAGAGAAATGTGAGTGGTGGTTGATTTTCCAGAACAATTATAATTGAGAATATAAAATTTCGAAACGAGCTTCACGTTAATTCGCACACACAAACAGTATTAGTATTATATACTTATATATTAACGAAAACATTTGATAAAATTGAATATAACTTTTTTTAAATGTAATTATAATATGTATATTTCTTTGGATGAGTGGTGGTCGGAAATTCTGAGTGTGTGGTGGAAACCCCGACCACCACCGACCACTGTAGATACATCCCTGGATTTACTTCGACATGTTTCTTTTATTGAACATTCGTTTTTGTAGTATATCAGTAAATAGTTAAACTGATAAATTTTTTTTTATTAATCATAAAATGAAGCAAACTAGCCAGATAAAATGAATTTTATGTCATTTTGCGATTTATGACATTGCAATAAACATTGCAAATATGACATTGCAAAAATAATTTATAAATGAATCTATAGAATCACAAGAAATGACATATCTGAAAAAAAAGGGGGGGGGAGGGTAATTGCCACAATGACCCATACCTGGATCTACATTAAGTTTCTTGTTACCATTATAGATATCAGATATTCTATATGGACGAATCCATAATAAGCATGAAACCAGTCCAAGAATGCTCATGCTGGTATCTGTAATAGGAATATCACCCATATTTTTTAGAATGCCTCTTATAGATGGGCTTTGTGTTTATAAACTTTGCCTTTGCAACTTCATGTGGCCTGAGCTAAATTGTATATGAATTTTGAGCCGGCCACGTGGAAGAACTGAAATTGTTAGTTCCCATAGAAGTTCTAAAAAATTGTGGTGCATGCTAACTTTCATGCTACCACTGCAAATTTTGATTATTTCATGATGACGAGCATATAATAAGTGAGAAACTAGTCATTAGATGCTAGTATCTGCAATAGGAGTGTCTTCTCCATTACATCCTATTCACAAATTGATATATTAGAATGTTGCAAAACTGTAAGATCAAAACAGTTTTACCAAGCTGTTTTCACAAAAAATATTATGACTGGAGAAACAAATATGAGCAAGATAAATAGTAGATATATTTTGAAGTTGAAATTGGGGCTGTAGCTAATATATTTCACATGACGTCTTTGATGAACAAGTATTTTAGCTATATTTCAGGCATTTAACTTGAATGTACTCGAAAAGCTGCATCTGTTTACTCATATTTGTTTCCATTCACCTATTACGTGTACATATATTACGTAGATGGTTATCATAGAGACAAAATATCAATTTAGAATGTTCCGATACTAAAATATGGAATTATATGAGGGTTTTGCTGTCTAAGAAAAGTTGAAACCACTTTATGTGAAATATCAGTTAGAACGAACTGCAGGCTAGGCACTATTAGTGCCTATTATATATTCTATTATACATTTATTTGTTACATATAAAGTAGTTAACATGAAATTTCAATTAATGTAAAAAAAAACTATTCCTCTGAAAGTCAAATTCTTCAGGTAACACACTAAGTTAGAGTGCAAATCTCAACCAACTTGTTTATTTCTGGTGATATCAATTCAAATCCATAGCATCTATTCTATTGGTCAGTGGCGGCTCGTGTATAGGCACTGTGGCACTGCGGGAACGACAGTGCTCTCTCTCCCTCGCAGTCTCGCTTGCAGATTAATATGTGCGCATGCGCTCAATAGTCAAACACCGCTCTCTCTCTCCCTCGCAGCCTCGCGTGCAGCTTCCTATGCGCGCATGCGCACGCGAGAAGCGGCAAGCTGCAAGCGAGACTGCGAGGAAGAGAGAGCACTGTCGTTCCCGCAGTGCCACAGTGCCTATACACGAGCCGCCACTGCTATTGGTATATAAGTTTTTAATACTTCTGTAAAGAAACCAGGCATAAAATAAATTAGGTGACAAATCAGATTCTTTAAGAAAGTATTACAAATTTATATTCTCAAAAGCAGTAGTTGAATTATTTTGATCTATTGGTATCTTTTATTCACATAGAAACAAGAAGCGAGCATTAAAGGAGAACTAGTCAGTATGTACATACCGATTGTCAAAATTTTCAATGTTCAAGTATCAGTTGTTACATTGAAAATGTTTAAAGTAAATAAAAGTTTAATAAAGAATGCCAAGAAATTAACTTATATATTTAAAAGTATGCACTGGTTGTGACTGATGGACTTACCTGGTTAAAGATACTCCCCCCCCCCCAACTACAGGAAAATATTTATTCGAATTTTTTTTTTAATTACATTAAATCAAGACACAAATCATATTGTAATTGTTAATGTGTGTAAAAATTTCCTCAAAATCCAGAAGAAGGTGTATTGAAGTATTTTAATTGTAAATCCATTGACGCAGTTCTATAAAAATATAGGTATGCCATTCTTTTGGTTTTGCCACTTGGTTTTCTTTCGGTTAGTGACAGTGGCATAGCATTACTCACACCTATTCAAATGGTAAAGAAACCAATATGCATATCTATTTGTTTAGAATTTAATGGGAACAGCAAACAACTGATATATATATATAATTTTCGAAGCATATCAATTAATAAAAATTTTTAGCATAGAAAATTATTAGCACATCACTGGGTATATAGAGTGGGATGGATTACCCACCCTCTACACTAAATATTTTTACCCAGGATTACATTGTAAGCCTGCATTTTTATTGATTTTAGATTAATTTTTAAAAAAAATTTCCACATTTTTTGTCCAAAATATTCCATTGTATGGCTTTTTCTTTTAAATCAAACACATAGTTTGTTTACAAACTTGCATAAATATTTGAAACCGACTTCAAAAAAGGTTATGGTAACCCACATTCAAACGGTTATATATTTTGTTTTGGATAGGTAACTTGTTTTTTTGTAGTTAAAACATTAATAAAATAAAACAAATTGCCTCAAGTGCTATTAGTCATCAATGAAAATAGGATTAAAAAAGTTGCGATACACGTACGGAATACAACATAAAATGGGCATAAGGTGCCTTTAATAAACATAATACATATAACACAAGCATTTTAAAGTGTATGCTGTATATACTTTTTTTCCCGTAAATGAAGCATTTTCATCATTGATCAAGTAGTAATAATAATAATATATTTTATTTAATTCTTTAGTTTAAAATCATATCAAAAGCAAATAAATATGTGTGTATGAAGTAAAATACTTGACGAGATGTATATAAGGAAAATGTAAACACGTATAATCTCGAAGACGACAGATTTTCAAAGTGCATACTAGGCTCCGCCCATGACGTCATTTAACTTAGCCAATAGCGAAGAATCGGCTTCACAGCAGGGGGTATAGCGGGTACGTTTTCGGAACATGCAACCCAGAGGATGGATGGACAAGCGATCCCAGTATCCTTTGCGCGAGCGGAGCTGCCTCTGTCTCTAATGCTTCGTATTTTTGCGTCTGTTATAACAAGACTCCTCCCCCCTCTGCACCACCTGTCAAGTTGCTGATACTGTCGACCACCTTCTGTTGGAGTGCAGAAAGTTCAAACTCCAACGGGAAAGTTTGTTCCATGCCCTGGGGATCGGCCCCTCTACCCCCTTTCCCTTGGCTTTCCTGTGTGATATTTCGTCCAACGGTTTCTACCGGGCGTCCTGTCTTGCCTCGTTCCTCCTTGGTTGCTTGCGGTGAATAGGGGTCTAAAGTTTTTCTTTTGGCTTTCCGTTGGCAACGGTTCCCCCCCCCCCCCCTGCTTTCTGATTTTGTGTCGGATGTGCTACGGTTTTATACTTTTCTGTCGTGTTATTTTTGCATATTCGGGCTGTGACGCGCTGTGTTTGGTGCTTCGAATTCGAAGATGCTAATTTTGTGTGTTTAGTTTCTTGCTGCCAGGGCGGCATGTTGCGTATTTAGTTGCGGAGCGCAAACCCGTTCTTGCGAACGTTGTTATATGCTCCAGGAGCCCAAAGCGGGCGACCACCACCACCACCATAACAAGATTATTATATATGCTACAACCAGTATGGCAGTTAAGATCTAGTAAGAATTGTCTTATTAGTGGAAATCTATTTATGTGTGACAAGTTTAACGTCATTCCAAAGATTTGTGATAAAATGACTGGTGATTCTCCTATTAGTGAATGATGATGAATAGATACACTATTAATGACCAAACACTACACTCTCCTATTAATGAAAACTCCTATACACTTTCCCATTAATGAAAACTCCTATACACTCTCCTATTAATGAAAACTCGTATACATTCTCCTGTTAATGAAAACAAATATACACTCTCCTATTAATGAAAAATTTTGACATGTGATAGAAATAATTTAATTATAAGAATGATATGAATACTCAAATAATTCCAGAGAGTCTTTTAGTTGATCATATCAGTAGTCATGCTGGTTTGAAACCATTTACTTGTGCGGTTTATCAGAAAGTATTCGAAAAAATCATTTGTATATTCATCTGTTGAAGGCCCAGACCACACAACCAACCTTAAGGCTTGTCATCTGTGTACTCATACTGGTGAAAACCATTTACTTGTGAAGCGTGTCGGAAAGGATATACTCAAATGTATATATTGAATACTCATCTTCGTACTCATACTGATAAGAAGCTATTTACTTAGGTATGTCAGAAGACATTTAATTAAAAAATTATTTTGAAACTCATCTGCTCTGCTATACTGGTAAATAACTATTTACTTGTGCAGTGTTTTAAAATGGATTTAATTGTAAGAGTATTTTGAACACTCATCTGCTCTACCATACTGGTGAAAAACATTTACTCGTGATGTGTTTCAGAAAGTATTTATTCAAAAGGGAAAGTTGACTATTCATCTGTGTACTCATACTGGTGAAAAACGTTTTACTTGTATGGTATGTCAAAAAGATTATTTGAATATTCATCTGCGTACTCATACTGGTAAAAATCCATTTACGGTGTGTCAAAAAGGATTTATTCAAAAAGATTATTTGAAATATCATTAACATACTCATACTGGTGAAAAACCATTTACTTGAGGTATGTCAAAAAGAATTTATTGAACAGTCTGTATTGAACACTCATCTGCATATTCAAACTGGTGAAAAACCATTTACTTGTGAGGTATGTCGGAAAGGATTTATTCGAAAGGCAGATTTGAATACTCATCTGTTATGCATTCTGATGAGACACCATTTACTTGTGAGTTATGTCAGAAAAGATTTATTCATAAGGGTGGGTTGAATATTCATCTGCGTACGCATTTTGATCAAAAACCTTTTACTTGTGATGCATGTCAGAAAGGATTTATTCAAAAGGGAAAGTTGACTATTCATCTGCATGCTCATAGTGATGAAAACACTTTTACTTTTCAGGTATGTCAGAAAGGATTTATTCAAAAGAGTGATTTGAAATTTCATCTGCGGACACATTCTGATGAAAAACCATTTACTTGTGAAATATGTTAGAAAGGATTTAATTGAAAGCATGGAATTGAATACCCATTTGTATGCCCATACTGCTGAAAAGCCATTTGCTTCTGAAGTATGTCAAAAAGCATTTATTCGAAAGAGTAATTTGAAATTTCATTCGCGTATGGATTCTGATGAAAAACCATTTACTTGTGAGGTATGTCAGAAAGGATTTAAACGAAAGCATGAATTGAAAACTCATTTGTATGCCCATACTGGTGAAAAGCCATTTACTTGTGAAGTATGTCAGAAAGGATTTATTCGAAAGAGTTATTTGAAATTTCATCTGCATGCGCATTCTGATGAAAGACCGTTTACTTGTAAGGTATGTCAGAAAGGATTTATTCGAAAGGTGAATTTAAATACTCATCTCCTTACGCATTCTGATGAAAAACCATTTACTTGTGATGTGTGTCAGAAAGGATTTATTCGAAAGGGAAAGTTGACTATTCATCTGCGTACTCATAGTGGTCAAAAACCTTTTACTTGTACCGTATGTCAAAAAGGATTTATTCAAAAAAGTCATTTGAATATTCATCTGCGTACTCATACTGGTGAAAAACCATTTACTTGTGAGGTATGTCAAAAAGGATTTATTCGAAATGAGTGTTTGAAATATCATCTGCGTTCTCATATTGGTGAAAAACCATTTACTTGTGAGGTATGTCAGAAAGGATTTATTCGTAAAAATGGTTTGAATAATCATCTGCGTACTCATTCTGGTGAAAAACCATTTACTTGTGATGTGTGTCATAAAGGATTTATTCGAAAGGAAAAGTTGACTATTCATCTGCGTACTCATAGTGGTCAAAAACCTTTTACTTGTACCGTATGTCAAAAAGGATTTATTCATAAGAGTGGGTTGAATATTCATCTGCGTACACATTTTGATGAAAAACCATTTACTTGTGATGTGTGTCAGAAAGGATTTATTCAAAAAGGAAAGTTGACTATTCATCTGCGTACTCATAGTGGTGAAAAACCTTTTGCTTGTCAGATTTGTCAGAAAAGATTTATTCAAAAGACTGATTTGAAATTTCATCTGCGGACTCATTCTGATGAAAAACCATTTACTTGTGAGGTATGTCAGAAAGGATTTATTCGTAAGCATGAATTGAATACCCATTTGTATGCCCATACTGGTGAAAAGCCATTTACTTGTGAAGTATGTCAGAAAGGATTTACTCAAAAGAGTGGTTTGAAATTTCATCTGCATATGCATTCTGATAAAAAGCCATTTACTTGTGAGGTATGTCAGAAAGGATTCTTTCAAAAGGCAGATTTGAATACTCATCTGTTTATGCATTCTGATGAAAAAGCGTTTACTTGTGAGGTATGTCAGAAAGGATTTAATCGAAAGCATGATTTGAATACTCATTTGTATACCCATACTGGTGAAAAACCATTTACTTGTGATGTGTGTCAGAAAGGATTTACTCAAAAGAGTGGTTTGAATTTTCATCTGCGTATTCATTTTGATGAAAAACCATTTACTTGTGAGGTATGTCAGAAAGGATTCATTCGAAAGAGTGATTTGAAATTTCATGTGTATACACATTCTGGTGAAAAACCGTTTACTTGTGAGGTATGTCGGAAGGGATTTATTCGAAAAGTTCTTTTAAATAATCATTTGTGTACTCATACTGGTGAAAACCTATTTACTTGTGACATATGTCAGAAAAGATTTAAACAAAAGAGTGATTTGAAATTTCATCTGCGGACACATTCTGATGAAAAACCATTTACTTGTGAGGTATGTCAGAAAGGATTTATTCGAAAGCATGAATTGAATACCCATTTGTATGCCCATACTGGTGAAAAGCCATTTACTTGTGAAGTATGTCAGAAAGGATTTACTCAAAAAAGTGGTTTGAAAACTCATCTGCATATACATTCTGATAAAAAACCGTTTACTTGTGAGGTTTGTCAGAAAGGATTTATTCAAAAGGCGTATTTGAATACTCATCTGTTTATGCATTCTGATAAAAAACCGTTTACTTGTGAGGTATGTCAGAAAGGGTTTAATCAAAAGCGTGAGTTGAAAACTCATTTGTATGCCCATACTGGTGAAAAGCCATTTACATGTGAAGTATGTCAGAAAGGATTTACTCAAAAGAGTGGTTTGAAATTTCATCTGTATACACATTCTGGTCAAAAACCGTTTACTTGTGAGGTATGCCAGAAAGGATTCATTCAAAAGAGTGGTTTGAATTATCATCTGTATACACATTCTGGTGAAAAACTGTTTACTTGTGAGGTATGTAAGAAGGGATTTATTCGAAAAGATATTTTAAATAGTCATTTGCGTACTCATACTGGTGAAAAACTATTTACTTGTGAGATATGTCAAAAAAGATTTAAACAAAAGTGTCATTTTAACACTCATTTGATTACTCATACTGTTGAAAAACAATTTGGTAAATCCGGATGATAGCCTACCACGTGTATTCAGTACAAATCATGCCAAGTTGGCACATTATCCCGTGTTTTGAAACTGGCCCCACCCATCTAAGTGAGGTAGTCTTATTCTTGTGTTTAGAAATACGCTCCTCCCACCAAAATATAGTTTGCTACTGTATTCTGAACCAGAGTTTCTAATGTAAATGATAGTGTAATTCAATTTGAATAACAGTGAATAACACTCATTTTAAGAAAACTGCATAACTTTTTGTAACTGCAGAATAAAGAACTTACAAAATGAATAGTACTCATAAAAAATTTACAAAATAATGATGTTATTACACAGGGCAATTTTTATTGCCGAACTTCGGCAATTCCGCCCGTCAATCATACTTTAAGGCCCTTCCTCTTTAACAAGTCCCTCCTCTCTAATGCCCCTGATTTCATTCCAGAAGGCATCCTTTAGTATGTTTTCATATAATTTGAATCTTTTATATACCAAATATGTCTGTAATTTGGTAAAAGTTATTTCTTTTTTTCATCTGCATCTCCAGACTTCAGCAATTCCGCACGGCAATGATGCTTTAGGCTCCTGCCTTCCTTACACGCCCCTCCTCTTTTTTTCTATTGCCGCTGATTTCATTCCAAGAAGCATTTTTGAATAGGTGTTTTCGTGTAATTTGGATCTTTTATTTTTCACAGATATCTGCAATTTGGTAAAAGTTCTATTATTATTTTTCCACCTCCAGACTTCAGTAATTCCACCCAGCAATGATACTTTAGGCCCCTCCTTCCTAACAGGCCCTCCCTCTGTAACTCTGCCGATTTCAGGAAGAATTCTTTAGTTTTTTTTTTTTGTATAATGCGGATATTTTATATGCCGCAGGTGTCTGTAATTTGGTAGAAGTTATATTATTTTTTCATCTGCAGATTCTAACTTAATTGAGCAACTTCGATGTGCTCGCATTACAGTTGCCATCGCCATCTTGAATGCAAATGAGGAGAGGAAAGGCGGAGCTGAGTGACGTCCAATTTTATTGTCCTCTGATTGGTTTGCTGCACAGAAATTGCGTAATTTTTACTGTCGAGTACGAACAAATTGGGGCAATATTGCAGCAAGTTTTCTTCCCATTGAAATGTATGGTGTTGATGAAAAATTGCTGGAAGGAATTGCTCCGTGTAATAACACCATAAGATTTTGTGGAATTTTAAAAAACTTTGAAAATTTTATAAAACATACGATACTTAAAATATTTTGTGAATTTTATTCTGATATATTTTAGAAAACATATGATACTTAAAAAAAAATTCGTACATAGAAAATTTTTTGTAGAGAATCGCGTACAAATGCCATTTTTATCAATTCTGCTGTAAATTACTTCCTCATTTCATTAATAATGCATTTGAAAAATAATTTTTCCATATAAAATTTGAAATAATTTAAGAAATTGTAGTCGATGCAAACAGATTGCAGAAGTGGAATGTAGTTTTACCATTCAATGGCATATGCTGAGGATTGCGTACAAATGCTGTTATTTGCAATGTTTATTAATTAAAGTAGTTCTTCAATAAAACCCTTCATTTTATTAATAATACATCTGAAACAAAATTTTTAAATTTTACTTATAAAACGAAATATTTATAAAAATGTTAGTCCATGCAAATAGATTGTAAAAGTGGCAGAAAGATAGTTATTGTTCTTTTCTCTCTGGACACAGTGAGAATTGCTGTTTGCGAGTGCCGATTTTACAATCGCGAAGATACAGATTTCAGATGTAAGAAAGGGGAAAATTTGATCTCAAAACTCGTGACTTTGTTCAAATTGTGTGACTTTTTTTCTTTTTTTTGAAGGGGGGGGGTGAGAGGGTGGACATTCATGATCGACTTCGTGATCTGTAGACATCCTATGAACAAGGAAAAGGATTTTCGACCCTCAAAAGAAGAAAAATTTAAAAATTTCTGGGACAAAGAAAAACAACGAAAAAGTGTGGAAGTACTTGGAAGACAAAAAAGTGGAAAATTTCGGGGCATTATCCGAAAGACTGGTACGGTCTCTAATTTTGCGACATCTTTGGCTCCAATTCTCTTATGGCGCTCGATGTTGTTAGAGCATAAGCACGAATGTAAATAAACAACCTGCATAGTAGAATACGCAGAAACGTGCAAAGGGGCATTATTTTTACCATAGAGCATAATGGCAAACTGACGATGATGTCAAATAAAAATTAAACCCATTAAACATCGAATTTATCTTTCTGATGAATATTAGTTATTTAGAATACATTAATAACTATATATTTAAAGATTTCATTTGCTAAAGTGCGTTTTAAGTGACTATACACTACTACTTATTTTTACTGTAGTCACTAAGTAGCGTTCTAAAGATGTATACATTTATTAAAAATTCTGCAATGTATATGCGGGTGAGGGGAAAGATATATAACGATTTTTCGCAAAAAACTCGTGTATATAGTGTAATGAAAGTTAATATTTTATTTTCCGATTAATTAAAAATATCCATCAAAGAAGATAAATTTAGATATATCCTACAAAAATTAGAGGTTAAACGAATGTAAGTTTCTAAAGTAATGTATGTGTCATGTATTTGTATATATATATATACATATGTATATATCGTAATTCAATGTATATGTCGGAGGTCGCACGTAGCAACAGGTGTTCTGTGGCTCATAAAGTGATGTAGCAATTAGAACATGAATCTACGTCCGCTTTGCGAGCTAACCTCGCTATATGCTCGCCCGCTAAAAAAACATCACAGAATCCGGCCACGCTGGCTGTCGGAGGTCGCACATAGCAACAGCTATTTGTGCAATGGGTGTTCTGCGGATCATAGAGTGATGTAGCAATTAGAGCATGGATCTACGCCCGCTTCGCGAGCTAACCTCACTACGCTCGCCCGCTAAAAAAACATCACAGAATCCGGTCCCGCTGGCTGTCGGAGGTCGCACGTAGCAACAGCTGTTTGTGCAACTGGTGTTCTGTGGCTCATAGAGTGATGTAGCAATTAGAGCATGGATCTACGCCTGCTTCGCGAGCTGACCTCGCTACGCTCACACGCTAAAAAAACATCACAGAATCCGGTCCCGCTTGCTGTCGGAGGTTGCACGTAGCAACAGCTGTTTGTGCAACGGGTGTTCTGTGGCTCATAGAGTGATGTAGCAATTAGAGCATGGATCTACGCCCGCTTCGCGAGCTAACCTCGCTACGCTCGCCCGCTAAAAAAACATCACAGAATCCGGTTCCAATGGCTGTCGGAGGTCGCACGTAGCAACAGCTGTTTGTGCAACGGGTGTTCTGTGGCTTATGGAGTGATGTAGCAATTAGAACATGGATCTACGCCCGCTAAAAAAAATCACAGAATCAGGTCCCGCTGGCTGTCGGAGGTCGCACGTAGCAACAGCTGTTTGTGCAACAGGTGTTCTGTGGCTCATAGAGTGATGTGGCAATTAGAGCATGGATCTATGCCCGCTAAAAAAACATCACAGAATCCGGTCCCGCTGGCTGTCGGAAGTCGCACGTAGCAACAGCTGTTTGTGCAACAGGTGTTCTGTGGCTCATAGAGTGATGTAGCAATTAGAGCATAGATCTACGCTCGCACGCTAAAAGACATCACAAAATCCGGTCCCGCTGGCTGTCGGAGGTCGCACGTCGCAACAACTTTTTGTGCAACAGGTGTTCCATAACTCATTGAGTGATTTTCATATTACGTCCGCCGCGTGAAAGTAAGGCTGTGCTCTGTGAACCATAGAACATCTATTGCACAAACAGATTTTGCTACGCGCGAACTTCAACA
The DNA here is from genome assembly GCA_951213105.1 of Amaurobius ferox. Classification (NCBI taxonomy): domain Eukaryota; kingdom Metazoa; phylum Arthropoda; class Arachnida; order Araneae; family Amaurobiidae; genus Amaurobius; species Amaurobius ferox. Next base: position 37,653,083 of record OX578155.1, on the reverse strand, counting down.
TTCAGCGGGGCTGGATTCTGTGTTTTTTTAGTGGAAAAGTTAAGACCGCGAAGAGGTCGTGGATCCATGTTCGAATTGCTACGGACCAACTGTTGCCAACACATCTATTGCCATATTTTGGGCAAATCTGACTGTAGCCCCGTTAACCGAGAAATACCAATGTTTGATTAAAAAACGATACAACGTTAACCCAAAAGTACCAAAATTTGATAAATAACGATACTTAGAAATTTGATAAAACACTTCTCACCTACTTTCCTCCTCTTTTTTTTTAAGGCGTCTTTCCTCTTCTTTTTCTCTTCAGGAGGTGGATTCATCATGTCAGGAGTATAAATTTTTATTATAGCCTCTAAAAACGACTTAAATAGCTCCTGATAATTTCCTTTGTGGTAACGAAGCCATATGAAATCGGCCAGGTAGGAATCAAACTGATCCGATCCCACGCAACGCCGGTTACCATGCTGCTGTCGTTTAATCCAACTCCACGTTCCTTTGATAGTATTTGTGTGAGCCCCTGTTACCGGGTCCTTAAACGTCAGACTATGATTTACTGACTGGTGTACGAACCCTTCATCTGAAAGGCAACCATACGCCTTCCAGCAGTCTGATATTATTGTTGTCCCCAGTTCAACATCCTTTTTTATAACATTCAACAACACATCCTTACTTCTATTTTCAACCACTTCAATAAAACAACTCACAGACCCTTTTTCAATTCCTCCAAACACCCCATTACCTTTCACTTGCTTGCTCCTATTATACTTTCTTCTGCCAAACATGCTCTCATCAATCTCAACAATCTTACCAGGTCCACCAAACCTTCTACTTTCACTCACAATCACTTCCAAACGTACCTCCCTACAAAAACTCTTCCAATCTGTTATCGTGTTTTCAGACATATTCGTTTCATCCACCATCCAATCATGCGGAGTCTTTTTCACACACAGACATGTCATTCTCAAAATCTCAATCAAACTCAATCTAGAATACTCAAACCACGTACCATCCCTTATACTCCTCTTCACATAATGCGCATTCGCTCCAAAAACACGCCAAACCCACATATAACCATCACACTCTTCCGTACTATCATTTCTCTCACACAATCCCATAGGCGATTTACATGTAGGACATTCGTATCCACTTGCAATCAACCCCTGATTCATACACCATTTAATCACATTCATTTTACCACTATCAAACGATCAAACAAAACAATACTATATCTTTCACTCTTCGCAGTCATTTAGCGAAAGAAATCAAAGAAACTTCCAATACTTGTACGTATTCCTTCAAATTACGTCACCTCTGAGATCAGCACCAGATTAATTAAATATAGAAAAATTAATTAAATATGGGAACGCATAAATACATATGGGATACCAGATTAATTATATAGATTAATATATAGATATACCAGATTAATTATATAGATTAAAATAAATATAGAAAAACTTATATAGATTAATTATATATAAATTAATTATATATAATTATATAATTAATATAGATTAATTATATAGATATACCAGATTAATTATATAGATTAAAATAAATATAGAAAACTTTCAATTCATCCAAAGGATTTACTTTTAAAAGATCAGCAGATTTATAAAATAACTAGCAGCATACCCGTTCTTCGTACGGAGTATATAATATAAAGAAACTTGAAATTCATAATCATGCCCAAATTCTTATAGTATACTAAATGACATGTTTAATCAAAATATTCTGTTAAAATATTTAATATAATGCTCCTAAAAAGAAGTTTAAGAATCTCTGTTCTCGCTATATAAAATTATCTTCATGGACATATCTGAAGAATAAAACATCTTGGATCCCTTATGTAAGCAAATATAAAAAACAATATGGAATTGAATCAATATATGCAAAATAAAAGCGTTAAAATTGTATGGGACCCGTACTAATTATATACGCGAATATTAGAAAATATAACCTGTATTAGTAGATTACATGTATAAATTGAAAATACCAATAAACCCGTAATCTTTAAATCTGAAGACAGTCATTTATTCCAATATATGTCAAAATTAAAGTGCTAAAATTATATGGGAAGATATACACGTACTACTTATAATGTCCGATTATTAGTAGAAGATTACCCACATATTGCAATATGAGTCTCAAATGTTTTTTGGTAAAATACAACAGACGACATAAGAAATTGAATATATAATTAATCCCCTTAATCTTCATACCAGAAGACTGTACTTGATTCCAATATATATGCCAATATATGTCAAAATATATGCCAATATACCTGTACTACTTATATTCTCGTAGGTTAGAAGATATACCCGTGCATTCCTAGAAGATTACTCGCACAACGTACAATATGCGTGTGTCAGCAATTTTTGCCGCAATAAAACAATGGCGTAATAACTTAAAAATATCAATAATCCCTGAATCAATAATTCCGGAAAATATCAATAATAATAATGTTTAAACCTGAAGAGTATAATTGATATTATCCAGTCCAAAATGAAATGGCAATGAAATGTATTTTATATACATATCTTCATTATTCAAATCGGAAAGGATTTAATAAAAATCGTCTGCCGCATAAACACATTGGATTTAAATCCATTGCTAAGCGACATGATATCATTTGCTTCAAATAAATTGGTAAAAAAAATATCGTCTAAATAGTTATATTTCTATGGAACATTTGGCGACAGTTTCGTCAAATTAGCTACATTTTAAAAAATCGCCAAATTTATCGCCAAGTGGGACTGTAGAACTGACAGTTCCACTTTGTGACAAATTGACGAAATATCATCACAATACTATCCCCCAACAAAAAAAAATTAATATCATTTATGTAGCGCAATTTTATCAATTTCAAGATATTTTTATAGATTTGAAAACATTTTTATCAATTTGGTGACATTTTAAAAATTCGCTAAATGTATTACTAAGTAGGATGGTTGGTCTGACAGATAAATGCTAACCAAACATCATTTCAGTACTCTCTTCTAATAAAACAAAAAAAAAATTCATTGATATGTAGAAGACCCAAGCCACACGACCAACCCGAAGGTTTATGGCAGCTGTTTGTGTGTCGTTTATATCAATTTGGCGACATTTCCGTCAATTTGGCAAAGTTTAAGAAAAGTTGTCAAATTAGCGATATCCCTCCAAATTCGTAGCTTTGAATTTGCAGATCTGAATGAAACATTCTTATCCCGTTTCAATATACTAAATGAAAACACTACAATTGTATTAGAAGATATACCCGCTCTACTCTTTTTCTGTTTCAACAATCGGCTATATGAATTTATTGGCTAAACACAATATATGAGTTTAGTAGCTAAATACGATATAAGCTTGAAAACTCTTTGCCAAAATAAATGAAATTGATGTACGCAGTCAGCAATTAATATAATTAAAAGAAAAATCAAACCGTCCATTCATAAGATATAATTTTATATCCATTTATCCATTTATTTATTATTTAAATCGAAAAAAAATAATAAAAACATTAACAAACACATTTAATTTAATTGCGATGCCGAGCAACATGATATATCCTCCTAAAATGTTAAAATTTATCAACCACTAACAGCACACCCCTTATTCGTACGGAGTGTATAATTTAAAGAAACTTAAAGTTCGCAATCATGTGCAAATTCTGTTAAAATATTAAATTTATTGCTCCTAAAGAGAAGTTTAAGAATATTAGTTCTCACTATGCAAAATTATCTTCACGATCAGATCTGAAGAATAAAACATCCTGCCCCCTTTTGTAAGCAAATTTACAGAAGAAAAAATAGGAATTGAATGAATATATGCAACCCCGTACTAATTATATTGTCGCAGATCAGAAAATATGCCAATGTGTTAGAAGATTACCCGTATTACAATATGTGTCTCAAAAATATTTGCCAAAATAAAAGAGATGACGTAATAAATTGAAAACATCAATAATATCCGTACTCTTTATACCAGAAGGTCGTAATTGATTCCAATATATGCCAATATATATCAAAACATATGTCAATATACCTGTACTACTTATATTCTCGTAGATTAAAAGATATACACGTGTATTTGCAGAAGATTCGTACAACATACAATATATGAGTTTAAACAATTTTTGTCATAATAAAATAATTGCATAATGACTTGAAAATATCAATAATCCTTGAATCAATAATCCCCGAAAATATAAATAATAATAATTTTTAAACCTGAAGACCGTAATTGATATTATCCAGTCAAAAATGCTATAAGAAAAATCAAATCGTTCTTTTCTAAAATATATTTTTATATCCATTTATTTATTATTCAAATCGAAAAAATAATTATTAAAATTAACAGACAGATTTAACTTAATTGCGTTTCTGAGTAACATGATATAAGATAGAATCTTATAACATGTTAAATATGTCATGTCTTATAACATAAACTGCGAAATTAAATAACGATTTTGATTTCTCTATACTTCTCATTGTTCCGTAAAAGCTTGTTTTAAATCAACCATGAACCATGGAGATAGATTTCCCCTTTAAATCATGTTTCAAACAATTCATGTTTTCAGAAAGTGACTAATTAACGCAAAAAATCTCCCATCAAACTCAGAGATTAAATTTTAATTCACTTTCAAACGATTTTCAAGCTTTTCGTTTGGATAAACCACGGAGTTAGGGAGTAGAACTCCTAGGAAAAAGTTCTGTTTTTCATTAATATCTCGACAACCCCAGGTCTTAGAAACTCGAAACTTGGACAAAATTTATGGGGGGATATTTCAAGGCTATTCACCAAATTTCATTAAATTCGGCTCAGCCGTTTTTCCGTGATGATGAGACAAACGAAAATTTCGTTTTTTACTAATATCTCGAGAACTACTGGTCGTAGAAACTCAAAACACAGATATAATTTTAAGTGGGGCTATTTCTGGGCTACCCACAAAATTTCATCAAATTCGGTTCAGCCGTTCTCCCGTGATGGTGTGACAAACAGACAGACAGACAGATTTTCATTTTTATTTATATAGATAATAGAATAAATTCCAATTAGACATCCAATTCTAAACATCCAACAAACACTAAAGACCAGCATAAACTTCACCAGTACTTGTACGTATTCCTTCAAATTATGTCACCTCTGAGATCAGCACCAGATTAATAAAATAAATATAGAAAAACTTTCAATTCATCCAAATGATTTACTTTTAAAAGAGCAGCAGATTTATAAAATAACTAGCAGCATACCCGTTCTTCGTACGGAGTATATAATATAAAGAAACTTGAAATTCATAATCATGCCTAAATTCTTATAGTATACTAAATGACATGTTTAATCAAAATATTCTGTTAAAATATTTAATATAATGCTCCTAAAAAGAAGTTTAAGAATCTCTGTTCTCGCTATATAAAATTATCTTCATGGACATATCTGAAGAATAAAACATCTTGGACCCCTTATGTAAGCAAATATAAAAAAAAATATGGAATTGAATCAATATATGCAAAATAAAAGCGTTAAAATTGTATGGGACCTGTACTAATTATATACGCGAATATTAGAAAATATAACCTGTATTAGTAGATTACATGTATAAATTGAAAATACCAATAAACCCGTAATCTTTAAATCTGAAGACAGTCATTTATTCCAATATATGTCAAAATTAAAGTGCTAAAATTATATGGGAAGATATATATACACGTACTACTTATAATGTCCGATTATTAGTAGAAGATTACCCGTTTTGCAATATGAGTCACAAATGTTTTTTGGTCAAATACAACAGACGACGTAATAAATTGAATATATAATTAATCCCCTTAATCTTCATACCAGAAGACTGTACTTGATTCCAATATATATGCCAATATATGTCAAAATATATGCCAATATACCTGTACTACTTATATTCTCGTAGGTTAGAAGATATACCCGTGCATTCCTAGAAGATTACTCGTACAACGTACAATATGCGTGTGTCAGCAATTTTTGCCGCAATAAAACAATGGCGTAATAACTTAAAAATATCAATAATCACTGAATCAATAATTCCGGAAAATATCAATAATAATAATGTTTAAACCTGAAGAGTATAATAGATATTATCCAGTCCAAAATGAAATGGCAATGAAATGTATTTTATATAGATATCTTCATTATTCAAATCGGAAAGGATTTAATAAAAATCGTCTGCCGCATAAACACATTGGATTTAAATCCGTTGCTAAGCGACATGATATCATTTGCTTCAAATAAATTGGTAAAAAAAATATCGTCTAAATAGTTATATTTCTATGGAACATTTGGCGACAGTTTCGTCAAATTAGCGACATTTTAGAAAATCGCCAAATTTATCGCCAAGTGGGAATGTAGAACTGACAGTTCCACTTTGCGACAAATTGACGAAATATCATCACAATACTATCCCCCAACAAAAAAAAATTAATATCATTTATGTAGCGCCATTTTATCAATTTCAAGATATTTTTATAGATTTGAAAACATTTTTATCAATGTGGTGACATTTTAAAAATTCCCTAAATGTATTACTAAGTAGGATGGTTGATCTGACAGATAAATGCTAACCAAACATCATTTCAGTGCTCTCTTCTAACAAAACAAAAAAAAATTTCATTGATATGTAGAAGACCCAAGCCACACGACCAACCCGAAGGTTTATGGCAGCTGTTTGTGTGTCGTTTATATCAATTTGGCGACATTTCCTTCAATTTGGCAAAGTTTAAGAAAAGTTGTCAAATTAGCGATATCCCTCCAAATTCGTAGCTTTGAATTTGAAGATCTGAATGAATCATTCTTATCCCGTTTCAATATACTAAATGAAAACACTACAATTGTATTAGAAGATATACCCGCTCTACGCTTTTTCTGTTTCAACAATCGGCTATATGAATTTATTGGCTAAACACAATATATGAGTTTAGTAGCTAAATACGATATAAGCTTGAAAACTCTTTGCCAAAATAAATGAAATTGATGTACGCAGTCAGCAATTAATATAATTAAAAGAAAAATCAAACCGTCCATTCATAAGATATACTTTTATATCCATTTATCCATTTATTTATTATTTAAATCGAAAAAAAATAATAAAAACATTAACAAACACATTTAATTTAATCCGTTATTCGTACGGAGTGTATAATTTAAAGAAACTTATAGTTCGCAATCATGTGCAAATTCTGTTAAAATATTAAATTTATTGCTCCTAAAGAGAAGAAGTTTAAGAATATATGTTCTCACTATGCAAAATTATCTTCACCATCAGATCTGAAGAATAAAACATCCTGCCCCCTTTTGTAAGCAAATTTACAGAAGAAAAAATAGGAATTGAATGAATATATGCAACCCCGTACTAATTATATTGTCGCAGATCAGAAAATATGCCAATGTGTTAGTAGAAGATTACCCGTATTACAATATGCGTCTCAAAAATATTTGCCAAAATAAAAGAGATGACGTAATAAATTGAAAACTTCAATAATATCCGTACTCTTTATACCAGAAGGTCGTAATTGATTCCAATATATGCCAATATATATCAAAACATATGTCAATATACCTGTACTACTTATATTCTCGTAGATTAAAAGATATACACGTGTATTTGCAGAAGATTCGTACAACATACAATATATGAGTTTAAACAATTTTTGTCATAATAAAATAATTGCATAATGACTTGAAAATATCAATAATCCTTGAATCAATAATCCCCGAAAATATAAATAATAATAATTTTTAAACCTGAAGACCGTAATTGATATTATCCAGTCAAAAATGCTATAAGAAAAATCAAATCGTTCTTTTCTAAAATATATTTTTATATCCATTTATTTATTATTCAAATCGAGAAAATAATTATTATAATTAACAGACAGATTTAATTTAATTGCGTTTCTGAGTAACATGATATAAGATAGAATCTTATAACATGTTAAATATGTCATGTCTTATAACATAAACTGCGAACCTAAATAACGATTTTGATTTCTCTATACTTCTCATTGTTCCGTAAAAGCTTGTTTTAAATAAACCATGAACCATGGAGATAGATTTCCCCTTTAAATCTTGTTTCAAACAATTCATGTTTTCAGAAAGTGACTAATTAATGCAAAAAATCTCCCATCAAACTCAGAGATTAAATTTTAATTCACTTTCAAACGATTTTCAAGCTTTTCGTTTGGATAAGCCACGGAGTTTGGGAGTAGAACTCCTAGGAAAAAGTTCCGTTTTTCATTAATATCTCGACAACCCCAGGTCTTAGAAACTCGAAATTTGGACAAAATTTATGGGGGGATATTTTAAGGCTATTCACCGAATTTCATTAAATTCGGTTCAGCCGTTTTTCCGTGATGATGAGACAAACGAAAATTTCGTTTTTTACTAATATCTCGAGAACCACTGGTCGTAGAAACTCAAAACACGAATATAATTTTAAGTGGGGCTATTTCTGGGCTACACACAAAATTTCATCAAATTCGGTTCAGCCGTTCTCCCGTGATGGTGTGACAAACAGACAGACAGACAGATTTTCATTTTTATTTATATAGATAATAGAATAAATTCCAATTAGACATCCAATTCTAAACATCCAACAAACACTAAAGACCAGCATAAGAATTAAGTAAGCATAGAATAACACAAGTTTAGATAGTTGCCGTAGTAACCAACTCGCAAGGTTGCCATGATTATGAAGAGTTAAAGAGTTCACAATATAGCACTCCGCTTATCGCCGATTTGGCGCGATAAAAAAAAAAAACCGTACCGGTCTTTGGGATATAGCCAATTTCGGATCTGCGGAAGGATTTGCAGTTAAGCAAAATTTTATTCAATTGAGTTTGCGACAGGCACATGCGGTACAGACATGTTTAGAGTTTTTGCTCATTTAGGAGTTCGTAGTACGTGACTACGCCATCCAAACGATGTGACTTGAAAAGAGCAAACGTTCGAGCAAAGTTATTATAACGGAGACTATGTTCTCCCTTTTACTACGCCATTAAAAACACCACATCAGCTAATAAGACAGTTTGAATTAGTTTACGGGAGTGGAGCTGCCGGCCCCGTCCCCTCATGGCAAAATCGTGATTGTGATTTATGCTTAACTGCGGATTCCGTCCGCGATTCAAGGCAATCGGCTGGATTTACTAGTCACCAGTATTGTGGGATAGAAAGGATTCCGGAGAAATTTTGGTCACTAGAAATGGCGACTTACTGCAATAATTTTAGTTGCCATGACTGCAAATTTAGTCGCCAATGGTGACCTGGCCATCACGAATCTGTATCTCTACTTATTGGATGTTATCAAGTTACAACCGAGCTACAAGAGGTTACCAAATTACAACATAAAGCGCTCGCAATCAGAACCCTTGGCTGTGACTTGGCGAGCGAGCTATGTGCGGTGGATTATTCTCCAGTTTAACCTATCATTTATAAATAAGGTATGTTAAAAAGAATGTAATCAAAAGTTTGTATTGAATATTCATTCATCTCCATAATCATACTGATTAAAAATTAACCTTCATTACATCCCATTTTAACCAGGATTTTCCAATCTAAAGGTATGTGTCTGTCAGTTTGTCCTGGTTTGGAGTTCATAATTGTTTTTTTTGGAAGAATGTTTTGGTGGGGAAAAAATTTCTTGTGGCTGACAGATTGTTATATTATATGACCTGCAATTGAAAGAGCTGCAGAAAAAAGTAATAAAAGACTTCAAAAAAGTGTCAAAAGGACCTTAGTATTTACTACAAGGAATTTTAAAATTCCCATCAGAGACTTTTGGTGCAAAACAAAAGGAATGGAAATGGTGGTTCTGCTGCAGCCAATATCGGAAGTTGTTATGATGTCAGTAAGACTAGCAGAAACTCCTTGAAAGTTTAAAATATTTTAAATGGATTACAGTAGAAAATTCTGTCTGCAATATACATATGCCTTTGGCAATTTGTGTAATTATTACGGATTTTTTTATGAATATTACGGATTTATGGAAGAGATCGAAGAAATTCAGGGAATATTCACTTTTATTGCATTTGTATCTTACGGTGCAGGTGGGGTGGCGACAAAATATGGCGAAATAAAAATTAGAACTCTATACCTTTATGCTTTAATTAAGATTTCAGATTTGATGAATTTTTCCTGGTGAAAGCGAAACTAGAGTTTTAAAAAAGGAGCAATATCCTAAACCAGGAATGCAGAACAAAATCGTCTTTAAACAATAAAGAAATAAGGATAATAAGGGAGTTTTGCTTCATGCCAAACTGGTAGAGTGATGCATTGAAAAAATGAAAATTGAGAAAGATTTCAAAATAAAGCAGTAGGGAAATAAAGCTAAATGTTAAGAAAATTGCATTTTATTATTTCCTACTAAGACAGATTCCCTGGATTTAAGATGCAAACTTGATTAAAATTGCACTGGAACATACAGTAAATTTTCAAAACCAAATGACATATTTAATAGCATGTCTATTCATAATAAAAAATATAAAACTCACTTTATGTGTATAATATGCCTAAAGTAAATAGGCAGAGTGCATGCCATCTGCCTACAACGGACAAATTAAGGGTGATTGTTTGAAAATTAAAATAAGTGTAGTAAGAATAACTTTCGAGGGCTTATTGAAATTGAACCAATTTTGTTCCACTTTAATATTAATGTAATTTGTTAGATATTAAAACATGAAAGGATTAAAATTGTTTTTCTCTTATAATTATGTCTTTGTTGAAGCAATGTGCAGTTCATCTGGAAAGTACGTATGTTGAAACACTTGGGATATAACTAGATTTTATACAGCTTGCAGCTGGTATACAGCCTGCAATCTCTGAGGGATAATTTGTTTTCCCCAAATACTTGAAAAAACCTGAAGACAATTCTGACAATTTGTTCCTAGTTCTAAATTCAAATTGCAAACACTTGGAAGTCTCTATGATCACACTTCTAAAAAGGTGGGAGGAGGTTTCCAGTTGTAAGAATGGTAATATTTTTGGTCATCTACCATCATGTATACAAATTTCTGTCTCTATACAATATACATTTAATAATCTGCATATATTATTTGTTTTTTACATAATTAAATTTTTATTACTCTACTCAAAAGTTTTATCCTTTATTTTCTAATGTCATTTTTAATTAGTTTGAAGCATTTGCATATTTTCCTCTGTTTCGACAGGGTTCCTGCATTCCTAAAAAAAAATTCAGATGTTTATTATTTTTTACAAAACTAAAGAAGAAACAAAATTTGTGTTTTTACCGTCCTGTCGCTCAATGATTGCAAATATGACTTTTCATTTGTACTTTTCTCTTGGTCTTGTGATGCGCTTTATCTTTTGATACTGCACTCAAATATTGTTAATTTTTATCCCCTTTTTCTTTCCTAATTGTTATTCCCTTTTACATCCTAGTTATTTTATCTGCATTTGGATTAAATATTTTCATTTATTTACTTTTCACAAACCCAGGGACATTTTTAAATATTACTTTTCTATCGGTTGCACCCCTAATGAATTTACATAATAAAATGAAAAATATGTCTCTTTGTTTGTCTGCAATGCTACATGATATCTATGCGTTTATAGGTCCAATGTTTTTCACACAGTTGCATTTATACCTGAACTAATGAGCTTCGAAGCCCATTTTCCAAATTTTTTAATGAATTTTTATGAAGTCTAAAATCAGCTAATATCCAACTACTGATACGATGTAATGGCTATCATCACTATCTAACAACTACCAGTTTACCAGCTGCCGATACCGTCGTCGTCGTTGATGAAGCACCTGGCGTTGCCGCCTTTATCTTCTGTGCTGTGTGATTCGTTGTACTGTAGCTTTAACATTTCTTGTATACTTGAAAAGTCCGTAGAAGTAGAACGTCCCCTGATAGGCGGGGCATCGTCGCAAGAGCTGGCGCCAAGCACGTGAAGCACGCGAGAACAAGTCCATACACAATTAGCACGGAGTGAGACCGTGGGAAAGTCCTAATGCTTGAAACAGGTGGTGAACAGATGATGAGTCATGTGGGAGGAGTCCCGATGCTTGAACTGTTGATGAACAGGTGTTGAGGCACGTAGTGAAGGTCCAAATGCTTGAACAGGTGATGAGGCACGTAGCGAAAGTCCAAATGCTTGAACAGGTGATGAGGGTAGTGACCATAATGAGATAACACAGAAATCCAGCCAAAAGAAAGCAAAACTTAGATTTGGGGGGTTTGATTTTTTAGGATTTTTGCGACCATATCAACAATTTGGAATGTTTTAGTCATAGCATCCTCCTCACTTTTCAGAATTTGTACAACATCTTTAAGAATGCTACTGATTTTACTTATATCTACATATTTTTCTACCTCTTTGTAGAGACTCAAAAACTCAAGAAAAGTGTTTCCACTCGCGGTTTGAGGGTTTTTGTCCAGCCCAGGTTGCGCTTGGACTAAGTGCTCGCCAGTAGTTCCTTCTACCGTTTCGGCAGTTGCCGGCACTTCCTGTGCAGGGGGGGATCTCTTAGTGGGAAGGGGGGGGGGAAAGTTATCCTCGCCAAGGGTGGGTGAAGTTTTTACAGTTTTTGTAGTTTGCTGGATTTTTTTCAATTCCTGGTTTTTTTTCCTAAACCAGGGGTTTTGGGGACAGTGCCTAAAATTTGCCGGGTGGGATCCTGCGCAGTTGGCGCATTTCGCCGGGGTGTCTCTATTTTTTGTACAGTTTCTCGTGGGATGATCTTCGCCGCATTTAAGGCAGCGGGGGGGGAGGGTACACTGGTCAGAATGATGGTTCCAAAGTTGGCAATTGTAACACATTTTATGGCCTCTTGCCTTAAAAAGTTGAACTTTAATTTGCATAGAAAACAGGGAATTTACTTCATAAATCCTCGCCCATCCCTCCGCCGGCTCAAGTCCGACCAAGAAGATTGGGAGGGGGGTCCTATCTCGTCTATTTCTTAGCTGAGTAATCTTCACAATTTTAAAGCCTAGCGTGGCAAGCTCTTTTTTTACATCCTCAATGCTGGTGTTAGTGGGCAAGCCCTTTATTACTACCTTCCTCGGCCTATCCGTTTTTAGGTTTAAGGAGCTGAAAGGAATCCCCTCACGGGTTAAGTGAGCCTGCACACTCCTGTAGTCCTCAACGGACCCAGGAGTGAAGCTGCCGATACGATCTAACAGCTACCCATAAGATCAAACAGTTACCATCACATGATCTTTGTCACATTCCTCTCCTACACGTTTCAAATTTCTTTTATCATTCTAAAATAAGTTTCCTTTGATTACTAATGAAAACTTACATATAACATGATTGTTTATTTAGTATTTTGACTGTTGTTTTATTTTATGATTTATAAGAGGTTTGAAAATTTGCGACCTTCCAAATGCTCAATTTCTTTAAAATTATAAATTTTATTCTCTTCACTCCATTTGTTTTAGAATTTTTTTCTCCTTATGGTGCTATTACACGGAGCAATTCCTTACAGCAATTTTGCAGCAACACCATACATTTCAATGGGAAGAAATCTTGCTGCTGAATTTCCGCAATTCGTTCGTACTCGGCAATAAAAATTGCTCAATTTCTGAGCGGCTACCCAATCAGAGCACGATAAAATCACACGTCACTATGCTCCGCCTTTTCTCTTCTCATTTGCATTCAAGATGGCGATGGCGACTGTAATGCAAACACGAAGCAGCTGAATTACGTTAGAATCTGGAGATGGAAAAAAATAATAGAACTTCTACCAAATTACAGACACCTTGGGATATAAAATAATCAAATTATACGATAAAAAAACACTAAAGAATGCTTCTCAAGATCTCAAGATGGGTTCCAAGGAGTACCTGGCAAAGCTGAGAGCAGCTTGCCTTAACCTCCTAACTTAAGAATGGTTAGATAATCATAATAAGGATTTTAAATGTGGTAGGGATCCGAAGGATCAGAGCTGAGCACATGATTCCAAATGGGACAAGTCCCAATTGGGATTCTGTGTCGCTTAATTTTGAATATGGAAAAACTTCCGAAGGAAAGGAGAATTTGGAACAAACAGGGGGAGTTCCGTAGAACTCGGTCTTGAGATAATGAGCGCGTACTGGGACAGCAGGGGGGGCGGGGCAGAAAGGGAGGAGCCAACAGGCAGGGAGATTCAGAGCTAACCTATCGGAAGAGACCTCATAGTTCTAAAAGGGAGAAAAACAGGACCTGCAAGCAGGCCCCGAAAAACCCTGAAAACGGACTTTATTTAAGGGGACTTAGCCGTTTCACAGATACTATCATACAGTATCGCTATCCTATCAATAATGCGTTTGCTTTCCCTGAGTTTGGGAAGGGCTGCTTTAAGAGCTCGCTGAAGAAAATCTCTCTGATAGCCATTCCTTTCGAAACGCACTATCAGATCGATCATCTCCAGCCAGTCATCTCTGTTATGATCTTCTCCTTCACTGGGGGGCTTACTAGCGTCGAAATTCACAATTTGGTCTTGAGATTTGGATTTGGTAGGCAGGACAGGGAAATCATTAGCATGATTGTTAGTTGCAGCGGCGTAAGATTTCTGGTTATTCGCGAAACGATTATTATAGGTTTTGGGCTGGAGCCTAGGTTTTGGGAATTTAGGGCAACCCCTATAACTAGCGGGGTGATCGCCACCACAGTTTACGCATGTGCATTTAGCTTCCTGAGTTTTGGTACATTCGTAGGACTTATGGTCCCCGGCACATTTTACGCACTTGGGCGGAAGGTGGCACGTGTTGGCAGCATGATGCCATTGCTGGCATGAAAAGCATTGCGTACTGGCGCCCTTGCGCCCTCTGAAACGTTCGATTTTAACTGCAAGTCCTAACAGTTTGATTACCTGATAAATCTTTAAGTTTTCGGGATTTTTATCCAACTGTATGTAGAATAAGGGCATCATGATTTTCCTCATTTTGGAACCTCTGTAAAGCTGCGTGATGTTATTGATTTTGAAACCGCCAACTTCAAGGCGCCGTTTTATCAAGTCTGGACTAGTTGGGACAGGGAGTCCCCTGATGACTACTTTTAACGGTCTCTCTTCGTTTAACATAAAGGTCCTGAAAGACGTTTTGTCGTCAAGTAGCCTTCTTTGAAGGCAAATAAATTCGTCTCTGGTTTTCACATCGATTTTGACAAAATTGCCTCTGAGGCTGCTCTCGATAGAAGGGGCTATAAGTCTTAGTTGGTTCAGATAGTCGTACCAAGTTGGGCCTGGTACAATGAAAATAGGAGGGGGACGCCGTTCTTTAAGAGGAACTTCTACAGTATTTTCTGCGTCAGGTGCAGGAACTTCAGGGTTGAGAATTTGCTTAACAGTAGCGAGGGGGGGGGGGGAGAGTATTAACAACATTTTTGGCAGTGTGCCTTTTAGGAGGTTTGATAAAGCCTTCTTCGTCAGAATCGGAAAGAGGGTGCTTGCTTGCACTAGATCCGTTTTTTGTTTTAGTTTTAGGTGAATTACTGGCTGCAGTGGAATTCTCCAATTCAGTCATGAGATTTTTAACAGCATTAGGGGTCTGAACAGCATTTCTGCTAGTAGAGGCAACCTGGTTGGTCAACAGGTGGGAGGGGATAGGGGTAGAACTACCCAAGGGAACACTCTGCTTACGTTGCTGAGAAGGGCCCTTTTCAGGGCCAGAAAGGCCGTTTTCAGGGACGGGGGTTACGCTCTTACTGGGCTTACCATAAGTTTTCTGGTATTTCACAGAGTCATGTCGCTTAAAAATTTCCTTGATCTCGGGAGGCATTTCGTAAAGTGCTGGAGAGACAACAGAAATCCCATGAGAAGGACTCATGGGGGGCTCACCTGAGGTATCCATTTCCACGTGGTCCGATGCGTTCTCCATGCTGGCCAGCTTTTCATTCAGAATTTCCCACTGTTCGGCGGTCATATCCCATGGAGGGTTTTGTACGATGACTCTCAGCTCATCCACGTTAAACTCGGCGTCTCGAAGAGATTCTGGATCAAGATCTAGGCAATCAGCATTGCTAGCTGGCATGTTGAAACCATTGGCATTTCTATATTTATAGAAATCGGAAATGGTTTGATGATTTCCATAAATGCGTCTGAAGTCGGCATAAGAAGCGTGTGCATTCGAAAATTTCGCAGAAGAGGAAGCCATTTCGTCCAAAATGGCGACTAAGCAGGAGCGTCGTCCGTGACTACCTCACCCCACGGCATCTAGAGCGCCTAAAGAATGCTTCCTGAAATCGGCTGCACTAAAAAGGGAGGGCCTGTTAGAAAGGAGGAGCTTACAGTATCATTGCCGGGCGGAATTGCTAAAGTCTGGAGAAGAAAAAATAGTAATAGAACTTTTACCAAATTACAGACACCTGTGGCATGTAAACAATCCAAATTATACGAAAAAAACTAACTAAATAATGCTTCTTGGAATGAACTCTGAGGTATTAGAAAGGAGAGGCGTTTTAGAAAGGCGTGACCTAAAGTATCATTGCCGGGAGGAATTTCTAAAGTCTGGAAACACACCAAATAATGCTTTCTGAAATAAAATCGGTGAGATTAGAGAGAAGGGACCTGTTAAAGAGGAGGAGCCTAAGTATGATTGACGGGCGGAATTGCGAAGATCGGCAATAAAAATTGCCGTGTGTAATAGCACCATTAGAAATATATTCCCCACCATTATCACAGCGAATTTTTGCCACGTTTAAGTTCCATCCTCAGCTTCAAGGATATACTATTTCAGAACATTCAAAACATCACTTTTATACTGCTGTAAATAAACTGAAGCAAAATGGGTATAGTCATCTAAAAATGTTATAAGCTATTTAAAATTATCCCATGTTGATACCTCTATGGGACCAACAATATCAGAATGAATCAGTTCAAGTGGTCTTGTACCTCTAGTACGGCCAACTCCAATTTTTTACTTTCCTTATATACATAATGTATAAGGAAAGTATTGTGACGGGGTCGAAAATTCGAATTCGAGTTTTCGACGGGAGAGCACGTTTCAAGCATCCCTGATCACGAATCAAACATTTTTGAAGTGATGTCTGTGTGTGTGTGTGTGTCAGTGAGTCTGTGGAGACGATAACTGACGAACGAATGGACCGATTCGAACCAAATTTGGTACAAAAATCACAATCCGTAAACACTGGAAGCCTATTGTTTTTATACGTAATCGAATGTTCAGAACCCCCCTAAATTTTCGAATAAAATTTTGAAAAAATCGTCAAAAATCAAAACCGCTAATAAAGTTACGCAAATAGACATTTCTTATGTAATTTTTCATTAGAAAACGATTGGCATAAATTTTAGAACGCTAACATGAACCGTTCTCGAGATATTGTACATTTTTCAAAAAAATTATGAAAAAGTCGCAGAAAAAAAAAAATTCCTATTATGAAACATGTTCACTTTTCATATGTAATACCATGCGATAAATTGAGTGACATCATTCTCGTGGATCTAGCTTGTTCCATTCATGAAAAAATATACTTTGAATAATACTTTTGTATTTAAACGCCAATAGTCATTTATCTGCTGCAAGAATAACTTTTTTCTTAGTGCATAACGCTTGGCGAGATTTTGGCGACGAATTTGGCGGAATGTCGCCAACTTGGCGACTTTTTTTAAATGTTGCCAAATTAATGAAAATCTCGCCAAATGGATAAAAATGATGCTAAATCAATGAAAATGACGACTAATTGTCGAAAATTCAATATCTTGGAAAGAATATTAGTATCTACTATAAGAAAAACCTATTTTTTTACTGTAAAAGTAGTAAATTCATTACATTATATAAGGAAAGTCATGTGTTGCCCACATCAGATTTTTTTTAGTTTTTATAGTATTGTAACAAACATCGCAATTTTTACTTGAGTTCTTGAGATCTTCATCACGCAGCATTATGCCATTTGCAAGAGTTTTTAAAGTTTTTAAGTATTCTTCACTTAAATGTTCCATTTTTCTGAGTAACAACACTGCATTGTTTTGTTCAGATAGTAATGCTTCTTTCTTATGCAAGTTAATTTCTTTCTCCCTAATTAATTTTAGAAAACAAACATATTTTTTGATTGGAGGTCGTGTAAGATTTAAATTTCGCAATTTTATTTAATTATCAATTCCCTGGGTATCACACTAAAATAGCTAAATTCTCTGTTTTCTGATTTGTCATATTTCATTCTACTTCTACGACCAGCCGTTAATTTTATATTCATTTCGGATAGTCTTCATAAGATACCCAGTATTGCACGTAATACAAGTAGAGAAGAAAAAAAAACCCGTGTTTTTGGGGAAGGAAATTTTGAACATTTCCAAAAATATAGAATTTTCAGTCATTACATATCGTATTGTAAAAAAGAATGTGTTTGATACTAAACTAATATTTATTTTTTGCATTCGGAATTGCAAGTAACTGAAGCATGGAAATTTGAGAGATATTTACTAGATCCTAAAAATATTTAAATTGTGTCACTACTTTATTATATATAAGTAAAAATTAGAATTAATTTCAAAAATAAATTGTAATTTAATTTGTGAATATTTTAAAAGTAAAATCACTCCGAACGAAAAATACTTATAAATATTCCTTCATATTCATGTAAAATTGCACTATAAACCGAAATCTGTTTAGTCCCAATAATATTTTCATAATTCAGCGATTAATAATGCTTACACATTTTTGGAAAAGTTTTATATTTTGAAAAATGTTATATCAGTAGACTTGCCTTTAAACTACTACAGAGATTTGGTAAATTTATTTAAGTGGCGGCCATATATCACAGTATATCGGTTTACTGGGTAATGTGCCGGATTGATCAGAGCATATAAGAAATTAGTTTATTCCCATCGAAGTTTGCAATGCTTCAAAAATTCCTTGTTTATAACTCCAAATTTTAAAGTTTATTCCCGCGTCTTAAACTTTCCAAGTTTTTTTACAACTCTACCCATGACCACTAGTATCTATGCGAAATCCCATGTTAAACATGTTGCCATCGGTTCCTGTCCTGTGGGAGTGACGCTTTTGAATATATTATTTTGTGTACCCTATTTTCTGCCTCTCCAAAGGAGGAAGAAAATGTTACACTTTTTCAATCCGGTATTTTCCCCGCTTAGAGTAGTGAACGGTAATATGGGTAAAATGCCGACGTAAAATGCACGTAAAATACCGACGTAATGTGCCGACAAAAATGTACATGTGAACGGGAGTTTAACAAAATCGGGGAGATGGTGGTAACTTTCAGGGGTTACAAATAAACATATAAAATTATATTTTTATCTACCAGAAATATATTTAGAAAATATATTATAAAAAATAAAATTTGCTAAATAAAATATGTAAAATAAATATGGGATAATTAAATCTGGTAAGTGAGCTGCTTTATAATGGCAGCTCTCTTGAAATTAATATTGTGTTGTATAGTCCGGCTCCCATGAGTTGGCAGATGACCTTGGATGAGTCCATTTCGTTATAGGGAAGAAAGCTGGCAAAGGAGACGATCTATGCACTACAGTGAAAGGGTTGGCAAACGCAGAAACCTGTTTGGCGATCGTATTTGCTGCGCGTATTTCGCCAATTGTTTGAAATTTAGAATCGTTGAAATGCTTTACTAGCATTGCGCTTGCGACTAAGAAAATGTCTAACATCTGTTCCATTTTCTAACGTCTGTTTATTTAATTAATTAGAATCTGATATTTGTGAACCGTGCTTTTATCGACAAAATGTCTGTAGAAGTAAAAGTAATTCGTTCCAAGGAACGAAATGTGGTCCACAAAGTCCTCGATTTTTTTTTTAGGCTGAAGCAAATTCAGAAAAGTTATGCACCCCCATCCGACAGCCCTTGCCAGCATTACAAAGGAGCAGTGGATTAAATATTGTGAGCACGCAGTAAAAGTTGAAAATAAATATTGGGAAATTGACAATTTAGTGGAAGAAACCATGGAAGAAATCAGTTTTGTGGTAAGTGTCGACTCCTCTTCAGAACATGACTCAAGAGTCAACTGAAAGTATAGAATCAGATTTCGAGAAGGGCGACAGCGGTACAATTTTTTAAATATTTTATATATAAAATATTATAAAATAATAACAAATATATACATAAAAATATAAAACAGATATTTTTTATATATTTTTACATTTTCCAAATTTTGTAACTCGGGGGAGGGGGGGGGGGTGATAGATTCCTTAGATGACATGGCCATGCAATGTAATCTCTAATGATGAACTGACTGTCCGAATAGTGGCCCACAAGCAAGGAAAATGGTTAGATAACATATTTAAAATTAATTAAATTACTGAAATTTATTTTAGAATTAACAAATATTAATACTTTATGAAATATGTAACTGTATAAAATGTGATTCATAGAACTTACTGAAATGATTTTCAATGGCACCAAAAGTATTTAGATTGAAGCGTTTTCTTTGTATTTTATAGAAATTAAACAACGTTATATAAAAAGTAAAATACACAATGATAAAAATATAAAGATGTGTGTATGTCAAGGTATTTTTTCCCCTTTTATAGATGGATCGAGGGTCTTTCCTAAAGAAAATGTCTTATTACGCAAGCGATGCAACCCATAAATTACGGGGGGGGGGGGGGGGTAATCTCAGCCAACAAATTTTTGGAACTTTTAAACACAGCTTTTCAGTAATTTTACAAAGTTTCCAGGAAAAAAATTGAATTAAAACTGCAATTTCAGTGTAATTTCAAATAATTATTCGTGCTAGTTTGTGCATATAACTCAAATTAATGAATTATAAAAGAAATAAAGAAAATAAATATGAATCTGTAGGGAAGGCATGTGCTGTTCACATCAGATTTTTCCTTTTTGGAGATGAATCATTCATTCATACGCACGAAACGCATTGTGCATTTCTCCTAAATAAAATAGTTTAAGTTACAAGAAAAGTATTACAACCGAACTCTTCAATTTTAACAAAACATTTACGACCATTATTGTTTTATTATAATATAATTCTAATTATTATGAAGAAAACATTTCCACCACATCCCAACAGTAACACTGAATGTTCTTATACATATAAAGCTCTTTATCGTTCTGCATAAATCATTTTCGTACTGCACAAATTGTGCATTATTAATTCGCACTAAAGGCGCCAATTCTGGAAAGCCGTTCTTCCTAGTACGTTTCTACCTGTCATTGAATTTAACTAATGGATTCGTCCAAAGTCACGTGACTCAAATGCCTTCTCGTTGGAGTCGCACTATACTTGTTATATATGCAAAACGGCAACTAATTTTACAAGTGGTTTGAAAATAGCAGGTGATGGTAAGTAATGAGATATTGTTTTCCGTGGCTTTTGTTGGTTTTCAAGAGCGGAAACAACACTCTGTTTCGTTGTACTCCAGAAAGGAAAGTGTATGTGTCAAGATATTTAGAAAGAAGTGTATGGGTGGGGGATATATTATTGTGTAATTTGAGCTAATAAATGGTGATGAGGCAATTATTTTATTTTTGAAGTGCCAATGTCTTATTAATGCTACATTTTACTAGCTGCTAATATTTAGCAAATGTTTTTTTTTATTAAGCCAATAAAAGTATAATTAAATAAAAGTAGTATAAAATATATTGTGTAATTGGAGCTAATAAATGGTGATGGGGCAATTATTTTATTTTGGAAGTGCTAATTGCTTATTAATGCCACATTTTACAAGCTGCTAATTTTCAGCAAATGCTATTTTTTCAAGCCAATAAAAGTATAATTAAATAAAAGTAGTAGAAAGTAATACCAACAAAATTAGTATAAAATATAATTAAGCCAATCAAAGTTGAATATAATTCAGCTTTGGAAGTTACTAGAAGTGCGAGTCTTTAGTCCACTGTATGAGCGACAAATAACTGCAAAGTTAAAACTTGATTAAAATAGAGCGGGTATATTGTTGTGCAATTGGAGCTAATAAATGTTGATGGGGCAATTATTTTATTTTTGCAGTGCTAATTGCTTATTAATGCTACATTTTATTAGCTGATAATTTTTTAGCAAATGCTATTTTTTTGATACAGTCAATAAAAGTATAATAATATAAAAGTAGTATAAAACAGTACTAATAAAAGTAGTATAAAATATTTTTGAGATAATAAAAGTTGGATATCATTCAGCTTTGGAATTTATTAGTAGCGCGAGTTTTTTTGGCTACTGTAAGAACTACAAATAACTGCAAAGTTAACACTTCTTTAGCAAACAACAAAGTAGCGGTATCAACCGGTTTTGGAGGCAAAATCAACCTCCTTTTTCAGTGTGAGAAAAAGAACCAACCACACTATTAAAGACAAGAAAAGGCCTATCTTGAATTGAACGGCTGACATTTGCAAAAATGTTCGCCCTCATTACTGATGCCAGTATTTGTGGATCAGTTTCACGCCTTTAGAACACTTCAGCACGGAACAGCTGACTCATGCAATGTCAGCAAGAAAACTTGCTACGCGTTGCATTTGCATGGTTGTGAACTTATATGGAGGATAACAAATTGAGTTGTTTCTATGAACGCCCCCTTCTGATAGATTTTGCAAGTATGATTTTTATATATAGCTTTAAAATTGAAAATTATTATTAACACACACACTATGAAATACTTTCAGAATAATAAATTAAATGTATTATAGTATATTGATTCATGATGAAAAATATACGAGCAAGCTGTTTATTTTCTTAAATCGTACCCCTCCCCCCCTCATTTTTTGAATGTAATAAAATTTAATTAATAAAATGTAATGTAATAAAATTTAATTAATATAAAATGTGCGAGATTAAATCAAAACAATAATTAAAACGCTAACACTAACAGCTTTCTGCCTTTTTAGGAGGGGGGGATGTGCTTATTCCTAACTAGTAAACGATTTAAGTGATGCTTTTATAATGAAGAACTTATATTATTGCTAAACACTTGATTTTGTTAGTGTTTTTTAGATCAAAAAGAGAATTTATATCAAATCGAAATTCAATGTAAACATATAAAAATATAGAAACTAATCGTTTAATACACACACTATCATATACTTTCAGAATAATAAATTAAATGTATTATAGTATATTGATTCATGATGAAAAATATACGAGCAAGCGCCTGTTTATTTTCTCAAATCGTATCTCCCCCCCCCCCTCATTTTTTTTAATGTAATAAAATTTAATTAATAAAATGTAATGTAATAACTTTTAATTAATATAAAATGCGCGAGATTAAATCCTGTTAGATTTTTCAAAAATTACAAGAACATCGTTAGAAAAGTTATAAAGATACAAATAACTTGCTGTAAATTGAAATGAATAAATAGTATACTGTACTTTCGATTTTTAAGATTTAAAAATCCTACATAATGGAACTTCATGAACTAAACTAACGTTTCAAGAAAGTTTAAGCCAAAGTTAGCCAAAGTTCACGTAAAAAGATACGTAAGAAACAACAAAAGATCAACAAGGACCACGTTGTATCAGATTAAAATAGAAATAATAAAATATTTCGCCGTCACTCTCAGTAAACCCTCGGGTCTGCCGTGTGGTCTGGGATTTTCGCCGTCACTCTCAGGCGGCGGTAGCTGCGCCACCTTGTGGCGCGTTCTGCAAGTTCACGCCGTCTGACGTCACAGATGGTGTTCGTGGCAGAGGCGTGGCACCCCTCTGATGCGATAAGGCAGAACGTATGCCAATTCAGAACATTCAGAAGTAATCTCTCATGCCACACGCCAAACGTCGTTTTATCGCCAGTTCTGGTTTATTTTGGCTACACCTGCAATTGGAGGGGAAAGACGAATTGTTTAATAAAGAAAATTAAACAATAATTTCGATATTTTACGTGCAACTTTGGCACATTACGTCGGTATTTTACGTGCAACTTTGCACGTAAAATACCGACGTAATGTGCCGACAAAAATGTGCATGTGAACGGGAGTTTAACAAAATCGGCGGGCACCTCTAGTTACGGTGGTGACTTTCAGCGTTTCCAAATAAACATATAAAATGATATTTTTATCTACCATAAATATATTTAAAAAATACTTTATATAAAATAAAATTTTCAAAATGAAGGATTATGACATCAGATTTAATTCCAGAGTCTAGTAAGTGAACCGCTTTAAAATGGCTGTTCTCTCGAAATTAAAATAGTGATGTTCTTGTTATGTATGCAGAACGGCAATCGTTACTAGCGGATTGAAAATAGCAGGGTATGGTAAACAATGGAATGTTTTCCGTGGCTTTTGCTGGTTTTCAAGAGCCGAGACAACACTGTTTCGTTGTACTCGAGAAGGGAGAGTGTTAAAGACCCACGCCGTCCGACTCATCCTAAGGACTCGAGCAACCATTTAGACGGCCGCTGAAGAAGGGAGAGTGTGTGTGTATGGGGGAGGGGGATATATTTTTGTGTAATTGGAGCTAATAAATGGTGATGAGGCAATTATTTTATTTTTGAAATGCTAATTGCTTATTAATGCTACATTTTACTAGCTGCTAATTTTTAGCAAATGGTTTTTTTTTATGAAACCAATAAAAGTATAATTAAATAAAAATAGTATAAAAATATATTATTGTGTAATTGGAGCTAATAAATGCTGATGGGGCATTTATTTTATTTTTGAAGTGCTAATTGCTTATTAATGCTACATTTTACTAGCTGCTAAATTTTAACAAATGCTATTTTTTTATTAAGCCATAAAAGTATAATTAAATAAAAGTTGTATAAAATAATACCAACAAAATTAGTATAAAGTATTATTAAGCCAATAAAAGTTGAATATCATTCAGCTTTGGAAGTTACTAGAAGTGCGAGTCTTTAATCCACTGTATGAGCTACAAATAACTGCAAAGTTAAAACTTCGTTAAAAATAGAGCGAGTATATTTTTGCGTAATTGGAGCTAATAAATGGTGATGGGGCAATTATTTTATTTTTGCAGTGTTAAATGCTTATTAATGCTACATTTTATTAGCTGATAATTTTTTAGCAAATGCTATTTTTTTTTATAAAGCTAATAAAAGTATAATAATATAAAAGTAGTATAAAACAGTACTAATAAAAGTAGTATAAAATATTATTAAGATAATAAATGTTGGATATCATTCAGCTTTGGAATTTATTAGAAGCGCGAAATTTTTTGGCTACTGTAAGAACTACAAATAACTGCAAAGTTGAAATTTCTTTAGCAAACAACAAAGTAGCGGTTTCAACCGGTTTCGGAGGCAAAATCAACCTCCTTTTTCAGTGTGAGAAAAAGAACCAACCACACTATTAAAGACAAGAAAAGGCCTATCTTGAATTGAACGGCTGACATTTGCAAAAATGTTCGCCCTCATTACTGATGCCAGTGTTTGTGGATCAGTTTCACGCCTTTAGAACACTTCAGCACGGAACAGCTGACTCATGCAATGTCAGCAAGAAAACTTGCTACGCGTTGCATTTGCATGGTTGTGAACTTATATGGAGGATAGCAAATTGAGTTGTTTCTATGAACGCCCCCTTCTGATAGATTTTGCAAGTATGATTTTTATATATAGCTTTAAAATTGAAAATTATTATTAACATTGTTTGAAATACATTTATCATCTTGAAATTGCAAGCAGGAATTATAACATACTTTATGGTACTAGCAAAGAAGAAACGAAATTTAATATAAGAAAAGGTTAAGATATTTCCAAATTTTGATGCTTGAAGAACATTTTGCAGAAGAATTGCAAAATGAGCTTCTTACACCAGAAAGTCATTCTGGTGTAAGAAGGTCGAGTTAAGTCGTTCTCCAGTTAATTTACTAAAGTTTTTATTTTAAAATAATTAGCAAAACGTGTTCAAGTGTTTTTTTTTCATGTCAATATTTTATCTATATTTTATAAATTGTCACTTGTCGTATCTGTGTTTATATAAACTACTTTGACGCCATTAAGATTTATATCGGCTCTCGAAATTGTAAACAGTTTCAAAAATATATCATGTACTGCCACCATTGTTTTGAATATGATCATTGTCTTCCATAGGAAATGATGCTACAAAAATCTTAAAAATTCTTAATTTCTAAATTAGTTCTAAATTTGGGAATTACAATTATTTTTCATGTAGTTCTAGTTCTTCCCATAATGCATCTATGCATGAAATTTTATAAAGGCAGGAGCATGCGTTCCACACCTCACACACACACACATGTTCATATCCCATCCCCTCCCCCCCTCAACGTGATCGAAATGAGTTCAGGAGATCTTTAAACGTGCTCTTTCGACAAAATCTTGAATTCGATAATTCTTGAGAAAACAAAACCTTTTCTGTACAATAGTATAGAAAAATAATAATAAAAATATATTTTGTATTCTGATGATGATTGTGACATAAGTAAACTTAGCCAATGTATTATATGAATGCATGAAAAGTCGAGTGGATATACCATATTTTTGATATTTAAAAATATTCTGATGTGTGCAGCCCATGACTTTGCCTGCAGACTCAAATTCATTTTAATTATACATTAAATTGAGTTCAATTGTACAAAAACAAACGCATAATTATTTGGAATGATACTGAATTTGCACTTTCAATTCAATTATCGTGTTTTCAAAGGCGGCGCAGCAAACATACGTAAAAACTATATTTTCCTGAACGTTTATCCCTAGTGAAATGAAATTGGTCTTATTCATTTTATATGCTAAATTTACGTATCCAAGCACTTAATTGATATATTTGAGCATACGCAGTCTTTATTATAGATTTTGCTGGCCATTTCGTAAGAAAGGCAGGCTATTATTTTCCGAATCATACCGAAACCTAATCAGCAGCAGAGTCACCCAGATATCACTTACCTATAATATTTTATGAAATTTTGGTCAATTAGTTTTTGAGATAGATTGGATTCAGATACTGCACTGACAGACACTCACCCATAGATGTCAAGCTAAAAATTGTATTTTCGTGTTCTAGAGGTCTCAAAACGTGTGGATCCGTCGGAAACACCAGTTGTGATTTTCGACACGATTCCAATACTTTCCCTATACATTACCATGGATGGCAGGGTAAATAAAAATCGCATTTAAAATTAAAATATTATAATTCTAACAGTAATACTTATTATAATATTTAATGCCATTATTTATAAAGCATTAGCAATTTAACTGTTTCGAAGATAATCAGGAACATTTCTCGGCATACCCGCCTACATATGTTTTCCTGTCCTCATTTCTGCTTACTAAGAGGAAATGTATATATATATATATATATATATATATATATATACTATTTGCCAAGTGTCCGTCTGTCCCTCTGTCCGTTTCTGACGCCTTTTTAGGCACTTTCTGAATAGCCAGATACTTTCAATTTGGTATATGTTCGGTCGTTCGATAAAAAATCCTGGAAAAATCGAATTTTTCAAAAACGTTGGGAGTGCTCTACACCAAATGTTCGAACAGTGAAATGGGAGGAGAACATGCTTTATGATAAGATAGAAACCTCAAATTTGGTGTATGGGTAAACCGTTCAAAAGAAAGAAAGTGTGTATCATCAGATTTCCAATATTTTCTACTTAAGGGGGTGCCGCACAACAAAATGTTCGATTTTCTGAATAAATGAGAAACGGTTTCTTTAAAATTCGATAGAGGCTAGAAATTTGGTAAATAGATTAATCATTTGACGAAAAAACCCAAGACGACTATAGTTTTTCAAAAATGTTCTTTTAAGGGGGTTCTCCAGAGGAAAACATTCGAAAGGTGAATTGATGGAAAAAAAACTAAGATAGAAATTTCAAATTTGGAGTATGGGTAGATAGTTTGGAAGGAAGAAAGTGTACATTTACAGTTTTCCAATATTTTCTACTTAAGGAAGTGCCGCACACGAAAATGCTATATTTTCGCATTAAAGAAGAAGCGCCCCTTTTAAAACGTGGCTTCATATTTGGTATATGCCTGAATCCTTTGATGAAAACACCCAAAACAAAAGAGATTTTCAAAAATGTTTGATTTCAAGATTGTGCTCCAGAGAAATACGTTCTAAAGGTGACATGACGAAAAACTATGTTTCGGAAAGGATAGAGACTTCAAATTTGGTGTACTGGTAGATAGTTCGAAAGGAAGAGTATCTGCGATTTCAGTTTTCCGATATTTTCTAATTCAGGGGTGCCGCAAAAAAAAAATTCGATTATCCGAATAAATGAGATATTCTTCCTTTAAATTTTGATGAAGGCTTGAAATTTGGTATATAGGCTAATCATTTAATGAAAATACCCAAAATGAATAGTTTTGAGTAACTATTTTACGACCGGAAATTACGGAAATAATTTAAATTCTGTGTACTAAAATTCTATTTATTTTATAAAATTAAACTTTATAGACATTTCATAAATAAATAAACTTTATTTTGCCGCACAATAGGTACAATTCCATCTTAAGTGAATGTATAACAATGAATGTATGCAAGAAACAGCGGAAAAGGGCGTTTTAGTTGGGTCTGCCTTCTCCCCAGCCAAACTGGCAATACGTTAGCATAAAATCAATAGTATCAGAACAAAAATCCTAACAAAACAGACTAGAAACAACTAGTAGGAACACAAGTAGCAGAACAAGTAAACAATAGATCAGCAAAATGATCAAGCTTGTAACGGAAATATCTCTAAGTACTTTTTAAGACTAGTTTCATAGTTCAGTGATTTTAAGAAAGGAGGAAAAGAATTCCATAATTTTGAGCTGGTAGAATTTATATTTGGGTATAAGGTGTTGGTAGGATTAAAAGGTCGTAAAAGTTGATTTCTATTTGAGTTCTATTCGAGTATTGCAATTATGACATTATGTTCGGGAAAATTAGTTAAAAGATTCTACAATGCTAAATATGCTGATGATGGATATACAATGATGAATATGCTGATGATGGATATACAATGATGAATATGCTGAGACATAAACACAGCCAAACTATGGTGAAAAACCTCAGTGGTGGAGAAAATGTTATAGTGCGAACAAATATCATGGTTATTATTGAACATATAAGATTTAATATGCTCTTTTTGATCACTGTATACGGTAATACAAATTCTTTGCCGTGTACATGAATATTTGATACAAAATGATAAAGTATTTCTATGGAAAATTTCGTTTTGTTATAAAAATGAAAAATTTCAAGAAATTTTTCATATCAAAAAGATGGATGTTTCATAAAATAATGCTTACATCGTCATGAATTATGTCAAATTTTCAAATATTAAAACTATAAATAAAGTTTACAAAGTTATTGCTGTGTAACAATAGATTATTGTTTATTACAGATTATTTATTACTGTTTGAAAAAGAATATGCTAATATTCATTTTAACAATAGATAAAGAAGTTCTCATTTAAATCGTCAATTTATTATCTGCCATACTTTTAAATGAATCTTTTTATTCTTAATGTTGTCTTTCTTTACTGAAAGCACCACGTAAAAAAACGTAAATATCAAACAAAAACGAAATATAGCACATGCCAACACTTAGAAAATGGATAAAATACCGTAGAAACAGAATAAAAATTTCCCATTTAAAGTCTTTCACTTGGATTATACTTTTTTCAACCAATCTCTTTAATATAATTCAAACAGTAATTAAAATAATCAATTATTTTTTCAGAAAGCGAGGGGTGTCATTTAAATTCAAAAGTTTGAAGTCTGAAGGACTACTATGTTTACACTGATTTTCTTTAGTCTATAAAATACATATATCTTGAAATTTTTATTTTTCGTTTCACTGGATCCCAAAGCCTATAATCATTATGTGTATAGTCAACAAATATGTATTTTTTACATCGACTTTCGAGTTTTTTTAGATGCCTTTGATTTTTGTAGAGCGTGTAAAGCGACATAATCTCTATAACTTTATTAGTCAAACAATTCAGCTCCAACTAATCTGTCTAAGAACGAAGTTTGCATTAATTGCACTGTTTAAAACTCGTTGCACTTCATGGCATGGCTTCAGTATAAACTTTTGGAAAAATGCTCCATTGTTTGCGACCAAAAATGTCTCCAAGGAATATAATGTTTGAAAAGCGTTTATGAACTTTAGCTTAGCGGATATATAATTAAATAATATATGTAACATATAAAATATATAAAAAAACGTAAATATCGTACAAAAACGAAAGATAGCACATGCCAACACTTTAAAAATGTATTAAATAGTGTATAAACAGAAATTTTTTTTCCCAATTAAAGTTTTTCACGTGGTTTACACTTTTTTCAATTAATCTCTTTAATATAGTTCACACACTGATTAAAATAATCAATTATTTTTTCAGAAAGCGAGGGGGTGTCATTTGAATTAAAAAATTTGAAGTCTGAAAAACTGTGTTTTCACTGGTTTTCTTTAGTGTTTATAAAATATACATATCTTGAAATTTTTATTTTTCGTTTCGCTGGATGCCAACGCATAAAATCGTTAGGTGCATAGCCAACAAATATGTATTTTTCACATCGACTTTCAGGTTTTTTTTAGATGACCTGCGATTTTTTACATATGCAGTTGAGCCAAATATTTGAAGATTTGATAAATTTTGCTTTCCTCCAAACCATTTCTACAGAAGGCAAAGTGTCAATAGTTACGGTAGGACTCCTGTTGTGAATAGAAGAAGCCACATACAGTGCTTCTCTCCATATTTCTTTCTTCTGTATTTGAATCAAACAGAAATGCTCGAGTTTTATCCATCAATGTTC
Organism: Amaurobius ferox; assembly: GCA_951213105.1. Taxonomy (NCBI): domain Eukaryota; kingdom Metazoa; phylum Arthropoda; class Arachnida; order Araneae; family Amaurobiidae; genus Amaurobius; species Amaurobius ferox. The sequence goes on along the minus strand of OX578155.1, from coordinate 37,622,472 downwards.
GATTTAATCGTTCGGCTTTACCATTACGTTATGGTGTATGAGGGATGGTGCAATCTAAAACAGTGCCTCTAGATTTACACCAATTTACAAGAGTTTAGAAATATATTCCCCATCATTATCACAGCGAATTTTTGCCACGTTTAAGTTCCATCCTCAGCTTCAAGGATATACTATTTCAGAACATTCAAAACATCACTTTTATACTGCTGTAAATAAACTGAAGCAAAATGGGTATAGTCATCTAAAAATGTTATAAGCTATTTACAATTATCCCATGTTGATACCTCTATGGGACCAACAATATCAGAATGAATCAGTTCAAGTGGTCTTGTACCTCTAGTACGGCCAACTCCAATTTTTTTTTAGTATTGTAACAAACATCGCAATTTTTACTTGAGTTCTTGAGTTCTTCATCACGCAGCATTATGCCATTTGCAAGAGTTTTTAAGTATTCTTCACTTAAATGTTCCAGTTTGAGGGATCACTTTACTCAGCTAGCTGTCTTATGCTGTTATTACACAGAGCACTTCCTTCCAGCAATTTTTCAGCAACACCATACATTTCAATGGGAGGAAATCTTGCCGCAATTCGTTCGTACTCTGCAATAAAAATTGCTCAATTTCTGAGCGGCGAACCAATCAGAGGACGATAAAATTCGACGTCACTACGCTCCGCCTTTCTTCTTCTCATTTGCATTCAAGATGGCGATGGCGACTGAAATGCAAACACGTTGAAGCAGCTCGATTACGTTAGAATCTGGAGATGGAAAAAATAATAGAACTTCTAGCAAATTATAGATACCTGTTGGATATAAAAGATCCAAATTATACGATAAAACACACTAAAGAATACTTCCCGAAATCGGCGGCACTAGACAGGGAGGGCCTGTTAGAAAGGAGGACTTATATTATCATTGCTGGGCGGAATTGCTAAAGTCTGGAGATGTAAAAATAATAATAGAACTTTTACCAAATTACAGACACCTGTGGCATATAAAAGATCCAAATTATACAAAAAAAAACCCCACTAAATAACGCTTCTTGGAATGAACTCGGCGGTATTATAAAGGAGGGGCGTTTTAGAAAGGCGGGGCCTAAAGTATCATTGCCGGGAGGAATTTCTAAAGTCTGGAGATGGAAAAATAATAATTGAACTTTTAACAAATTACAGACACCTTTAGGATATAAAAGATTCAAATTATACGAAACAATGCTTTCTGAAATGAAATCGGCGAGATTAGAGAGACGGGACCTGTTAAAGAGGAGGAGCCTAAAGTATGATTGACGGGCGGAATTGCCGAAGTTCGGCAATAAAAATTGCCCGTGTAATAACACCATTAAGATTACTACGCACCATACATACATTACACGCATACACACAGGCATCCTTTCAAAAATATTCGATTGGAGTTGAAGGATGTTCAAAACATATATTAATCCATCGAAAATTTGAATTATAATTTACGACCCCCTTCACAAAATTTTTCACACACACTATAAGGGAAATTACAAATGACAGTCAAAATTCAGCTTTATGTTATATATTATTGCTATATTATATATATAGAAAATAATGTAATGCATTGCATTTTCTAAATTGCTTGCTAATTAAGAGCTCTAAATTTGAGCTTTAGTCTATCTAAGATCTTTTGCTCTCAATAACTTTCTTGTGTAAACATAAAAAATCAATTTATTCACCCGAATTTAATAACTTTCAATATAACATCCTTAAGGAATCAGTTCACAAAATGTACAACATCTTATTAAAAGTAGATAAACTAGCATAAGAAAATAAATAATTTTAATCTTTTCTTATTTTCTAGAAATTTCTCACACAAAAAATGATATATCAGCGTTCTCCCCAGGCCATTTTAGGCGGGCGGTACGTCCGGTTATTTTACCCTGCCGCCCGGCAACCAAACGGCGGTCATTTCTGCCAACAAAAAAAAAAAAGAATTGGAAAAGAAAAAAAAAGTGCGCCGAATGGCGATTAGGCTTGGGCGATGTATCGAAACATCGTGTAAAACCGGTATGAAGTCGACATTGCCATACCAATTTCGTATTGTTCAAGTCGGCGATATATCGCGATTGACGATACATCACAATTTCCCAATGTTCATAAGCAGCCCTAAACGCCGATCTTGGGGATTTTCTTAGCTCATGCGCGATTTCCCGGTGTCATCATCGGCAGTATATCGCTATTGTCAGACGTCGGTTCATCGCTAGCACCGATTTTGAGATCAATAATTTTGGTTTTGGGATTTTCTTAGGCCATACGCGATTTCCTGGTAAAAACACTACCACCGCCGATTATAACGATTCTGATGTTTCTGCGCGATTTTTCATCGTACACATGCACAAGTTCCGGTGTTATCACCACCAGTATATCGTGATTTCCCGGTACTGATTTCTACAGCACTGACTTTGCTTTTCGATGCCGTGGAACTAAAGAATCTTATATATATATATATATACTAATTAATAATCATTGAATCTTTTCAGATACTTCGCTTTTTGATTTTCTCGGGAAGCGGATAATATATATAATCTGTGGATTATCTCTTGAAATTTTGTAATTAACGAAGTGCGAATCATCCACCCAATTTTTATCGCGTTCACTATGTTTTAATGTAAAAATAACTTAATGTTCTGTTTTCACAATTTATTCTCAAATCGGCAAAAACTGTAACTATCAAGTTCGTCTTGATCACCCAAGAAACTTTCTTTAGCGGCTTTCAACTTTAAGGGTGAGTAAATTTTCTGCCCTATCCGCGCTTTGTTAACTTTCGCGGCACACATATTTCGCCGAAATTCTGCTCAAACAGTTGCGAAATATTTTCTGAAAGATAAAATGCAATGCTTAGATTATATTAAAACTGAATTTAATGCCCCAAAAAACATAGAATATATTTTTTATTTTAATCCAAAATATTTTTGGTGCTGCCATCTGTTGTCGTAATTTAATTCATACCGATTATTTTTATTTTTTAATGAACATTTTTAAATATCTATTCCTTCTAATACAGTGTTAAATACAACAACAGATCATATATAATAATGCCACAATCACGGAAAGGAAATTTATCATTCTATAAATTTGATAAGGGATCTGAATGTACATCACTGAGGACTGCAGTTTTGTCTTCAAGTTCCTTTGTCTTCAAGTCCAAGTTCAATTACGTTTTCGTGATTATGGCATTACATATGATCTGTTGCTGTATTTAATAGCGTATTAGAAGGAATAGACATTTAAAAATGTTCATTAAAAAATAAAAATAGTCGGTATGAATTAAATCACGACAACAGATGGCAGCACCAAGAATATTTTAAATTAAAATAAAACATATTTTCTATGTTTTATTGGGTATTAAATTTAGTTTTAATATAATCTAAGCATAGCATTTTATCTATAAGAAAATATTTCGCAACTGTTTGAGCAGAATTTCGGCGAAATATGTGTGCCGCGAAAGTTAACAAAGCGCGGATATGACAGAAAATTTACTGACGTTCACCCTTAATAGTCTGCATTCCAAGCTCTTTCATGTTTTAGTTTTATTTTGATTGCGATAAGGTTGAAGACCCAGACCACACGACCAACCCTAGGGTTTACGGCAGCATTATGTGTGGCCGGTATTGCGATAGGGTGTGTAAATTATTGACTAGAATGTTTTTAATAGATGCGCGGCAGGAAGATTGCTCTTCGCGCGTTTATGACATGGTTAACTTTAATGGTTGTTTATAGAAAAAGGAGTGAGGGGGGTGGGGCAGGGAGTGGGACAAAGTTTATGAATGCACAGATGAGCAGGTGGGGCAGGGAATGGAACATAATTTATTAATGCGTAGATGAACGGGAAACATAAGATTTTGTGAGCTTTGCGGGAAATACTCGTAGCTTGTCGTATCTAGATTTTTTTTTCGGTAAGGTAAGTTTTATATTGATTTTTTTTTTCGGAAAGTTTATATTGATTTTTTAGTTAATAATAAGGTTTTTTTTATTTCAGTTTCTATTCTCTTTTGCTTGGTCAAGAAACAGAGTTCTTACGGCCCTTAAAAATATTCAGAACTTATTTCCATAAAATCTGCGAATTTACGGGAACTGCCATATTTCTTTGCAATTAGTACGTAGGAACTGCTGAAACACCCCATAAATTCGTATATTATTGGATTTCAAGTGCTCAAATTTCGCAGTTTAGTTCCATGCATTACAAAGTATGAGTTTGCATCTATTTTCATCTTCTAACTGTCCCTTATCAGAACAATATATATTTATAGTGCAATATTTTTATAGTGCATCTAAAAATAAGCAAATATTTTACTAAACCAAATTATTTCTCGCATAAATTGTACGTTTGTGCAATTCAGTTTTTTATTCACCTGCGTCATCACGCCGTTCAGTTTTGAGTCATCGCGATGTTAGACTGCCGATTTATCACGATGTTGAAATTGCCACATCGCTCAAGCCTAATGACGACAATGACCAAAATTTGGCAAAAAAACACGAGGAAATTTGCCGAAAATCTTCAAATAAAACTTTGTGTTTAAGTCTTAGAAAGAAACGTAGGAAGATTGCATAAAATTATTGCATTGCGGTGGGGGTGATCGGGTAAGGGACCTCATGAGAGCTGGACAAATACTGTCACCCCCTGCAACCAGTCTCCCCCCTCCTTTCAACAACGCTGAGCTGAAAAGGGGAAATCTATTTTTAGATACAACACTGGACTTGGGATTATTTTGGGTCTGTTTTCCATGTGATATCACGTGCGTCGTGCGTACATGCATTATCCGTCCGTCCACTGTAAAACGGAACATTTATTTTTATTCAAATTAAAATGTCTATTCTAAATTATTTTCAATCAACATCAAAGACTGTGGATGAAGGTAACACAAATATATCTGAATTACCAGTTCTTCCTTCGACACCTGCCAAAGGAGTGGCAAACATCGAAAAAGTGGAATGACCAACAAGTGGTTCAAAATATATAAATGGCTACTAGCAAAAGATGATGGAATACTTTGTTCAACCTGTATAAAATATGCTTCATCTTCGGAAAAAAATGTCACTTGAATCGATTTGCTTTGTAAAGGTTTGAGGAAAGAAAGTTTGGATGAACATTAAAGGAGCAAACTCCATACGAATTCCTGTGAACTAGCTGCAAACGCCAATGTTTTGGTACATACGGGAGTTGGAGAAATAGAGATATCTCGTTCTCTTTTAGGCAATCTCCAAAGAGATGCTTTTATTGGAGCATTAAAATGTATATACTGGCTGGCAAAAAATGAACTTCCGCATACAACATTATATTCCAAACTCATTGAGTTAACTAAGGAAATGGGGTGTTCATATTTGCAGCATTTGACAGCTGGAGATAATACAAGTTATACTTCAGAAAGGATTTTGCAAGAATTATTAGATGCATTGGCTGCCGAAATTAGATCAAATGTTTTCAAAAGCATGGATTTTAGCAAATATGTCAGTATTTTATGTGATGAAACAACTAATATTTCTATAACAAAGCAACTCATAGTTTATATAAAATATATGTGTTTTGAATTGAATTTACTTAAGGTTAGTTTTTTGTGTACACGAGAATTAAATGATGGAAAAGCAAGAGACAATCACAAACAAGCTGATGGAGGTTGCAGAGGAATTCCACTTAGAATTACAAAACCTTGTAGGGCTTGGCCAAGGCCACCTAGAATAAGATAGCAGTTTTAGATAGCCTTGGTACTGTCCCTGTGGATGCTTCCCCACTGGGTTCCGGTTTAATTGGGTGGCACTTCCTGGCCGTCCAAATAGTTACCTTACACCTTTCTGGTAGTTACCTTACACCTTTCTGGTAGTTTTCCCGGCCGTCCAATTAGATACTCAAGTCCTCAGGATGAGTCGGACGGTCTGGGTCTTCTACACCTTTCTGGTAGGTCGCGCCAGCGAGTTTGCCACGGTCAGAATTTTCAAGGGTAGCGAACAGGCTGGTCGCCGAAGGCGGCTAGTATATAAATAAAAGAATATATATAAATGTATATCCTGGGTGCCCCAAAAACATGGATCTCGGCTTTTATTCCTTAAATATTGATCTCAGACATATATAATAAATTACAAAGTTGCGTAAAAAAAGGTACAGAATTTTATGAAATCGATTAAAATTTTCAAGGGAATTAAATTTTAAGAAATTCAGAATTCAAATTTTTTAAATATAGATATGAAAAGAGAATATAGAGATAGAAAATAGAGATCTGAAAAGACAAAAATGCTGACTTAACTACTTTTCGATGCATCAACATGGGTTGGTTCTCAGAGGGAAAATATCATGTCCGCAGATCGGGTTTCAGGGCTCATACACAAATTACAAAGGAAAACAATGATTACATAAATAAATAATAATCTATATATACTAATTGCCAAGGGTCCATCTGTCCTTCACGCTTTTTTCAGGCACTTCCCGAATAGATAGAGACTTGCAATTTGGTACACGGCTCGGTCGTTCGAAAAAACCACCTGGAAAAATCGAATTTTTCGAAAACGTTCTATAGAGGGGGTGCCCCACACCAAAACGTTCGAAAAGTGAAATGATGGGAAAGCATGTTTTGCGATGAGATAGAGACTCCAAATTTGGTGCATGGGTAAATCGTTCGAAAGGAAGAAAGTGTGCAATTTCAGATTTCCAATATTTTCTACTTAAGGGGGTGCCCCACACCAAAACGTTCGAAAAGTGAAATGATGGGAAAGCATGTTTTGCGATGAGATAGAGACTTCAAATTTGGTGTATGGGTTAATCGTTCGAAAGGAAGAAAGTGTGCAATTTCAGATTACCAATATTTTCTATACTTAAGGGGGTGCAGCACACCAAAATATTCGATGTACCGAATAAATGAGAAACGGCTCCTTTAAAATTTGATAGAGGCTTGAAATTAGGTATATGGACTAATCATTTGATGAAAACACCCAAGACGAATATAGTTTTTCAAAAACGCTCGTTTAAGAGGGTGCTCTAGAGGAAAACGTTCGAAAGGTGAATTGATAAGAAAATATACTGCGAGATGAGATAGAGATTTGAAATTTAGTGTACGGGTAGATAGTTTGGAAGGAAGAAAGTGTACAATTTCAGTTTTCCAATATTTTATACTTTTGGGGGTGTTGCACACAAAAATGTTCGATTTCGGAATGAAGTAGAAATATCTCTTTTAGAACGTGATAGAGGCTTAATATTTGGTATATGGGCGAATCATTTGATAGAAAACCCAAGAAGCATGGAGTTTTTCAAAAATATATATTTAAGGGGGGTGGGTACTCCACAGAAAAACATTCGCAAGGATGAAATGATAGAGAAAGTATACTGTGCACTCGATCAAGTTCTTGTTCGGTGATGTCAAGACAACCATCTTGAATGCGTTGTTGCAACTCTGCTTTATTTAAGGGAGGTGACAGATAAACAGTTGTGCGTAAACGACCTCACAAATAAAAATCCTTAGGCGTTAAATCAGGCGATCTAGGGGAAAATTCGACTGGCCCATGCAAGCCAATCCACTTATCGGAAAACTCGCTATTTAACCAGTGTTTCACAACTGTAGTATGGTGAGCTGGAGGTTGAAACCATACATGTGGAAGTTAAGGGCAGTTCATCAATAAAATCAGGAATAACCGCATTCAGAATCTCATTAACATATCTGTCACCCGTCAACGTATCACCATACAGTATTGGTCCAAGCAAACAGTTTCTGAAAATACTACAATATACATTCACAGAAAATTGCTTTTGATGATGAATATCACGTACCACGAATGGATTTGTGTCAAACCAGAAGTGCTCATTTTGATGATTTATGCATACATCTTGTTTAAAACAGCATTCGTCAGTCCAAATTATGTTTTTCAGGAAAGAGGGATTTGTAGCTTCCTGATATAGAGCCCAATTACAAAAATGTAGCCGACGTTGATAATCTGTTGGCTCCTGTCCTTGCAAATCATGGATGTTAAACGGATGCCTTTTATTCCGTCTCAATATTCTCCACACTGTTGCACGTGGTACGTTCATTTCTGAAGCAGCGCTACTATAAAACACTACTATGTGGATGACTGTAAAAGTAAGCCAAAATATCAATTTTTACATCAGTTGAGTGAAGTCTGGGTCTACCTAGTCCACCTACATGATGCACGCTTCCTCTTTCACGCACTCGTTGCACCAATCGGGAAATTAATCTCCAGAAGGATGTCGAGAATTGAGAAAATTACCTTGATATTCCCGTGCAGTTTCGTTAGCATTGCGATTGCATAAACTGTAAGCATTTCAAAAAGTTCTTCATTTCCGTATTGCGACATAGTGTCGATACCAGTGGCGCACCCACGGAGGGGGGGCGAAGGGACCCTGGCCCCCCTTGGGCTGACAAAGCAAAAAGCGAAGTGCGCTGTTAGCGCAAGGGAGAACTAGGTCTGCCTTCGTACCAGATGCTCTGAAGAGTGACATCACAGGCACCTCCCTGTCCCTATATAAACAGTGAACGGCGGGGAAGCGGCTGTTCGCTCGGAAACTCGAGGATTTCGTTTACCCAGTGAGAAAATTGTGGAAGTGAATAAATAGATCGTGCCAACGTTTCGCGAATTAAGTGTTGCTGTGAGTTGAAATAAAGTGCGACGTTACGTCACAGTGTGATAACAGTGAATTGGTAGTTTCGGAACAAGGGCCTACGTGGTGAATAGGTGAATTTAATAATGGTCATGAACTTTCAACTGATCTAACAGGGAAATGCATCTTCAACGATCAGTGTGTGTGTTTATGTGCGTATTTCGGCTATATAGCAAATTTTGTGCTTGAATAACTGAGGAGCAAGGTAAAAATAACGACAATGAGTGGAAACCGAAAAGGGCTAGGCCAACAGACACTGGGAAAATTATTTTTTTTAAAAAGTAAGATTGAAAATTGTGACCCTCCCAACGGCGTTTCCCTGATCTCTGGTTACATTGATGAGACTGCAGTCGAAGCAAGCAACAGGCGTGACTCCGGATTGTCTTCAAACGCTTGTGAGGAGGTAAAGGTAGGCCAAAACACAATATCAAACACAGTTGAAATGGAAATTCTGGCTGCAGATATTTCTAATTATGTCAAGAAATCTAACCTCACTGATGAAGATAGGATAACAGCGCTAGAAAATATTTGGGAACCATATGCAAATTACAATTTTCCTGCCACTGTCACTAATGCTGTTTCAAGTCAAGGAAAACCTCATCACACTCGGGAGTTCTACTCATCTTGGCTGAGTAAGCATAACTGGCTAGCTTACTCAAAGGCAGAGGACAGTGCCTATTGCAAATTTTGTGTTCTTTTTGCACTCCATGAAGTCGGTTTAAGATCTACACCAGCCACAGGTCAACTTGTTTCAAAAGGATTTAATGATTGGAGGAAGGTCTTGGAGAAGTTCAGCCAACATGAAACTTTTTTCTATCATAAGGATTCAGTTCTCAAAGTCGATGAGTTCTTAAGGGTCACGGAAGGAAAAACGGTTCCTGTGGATCGAGTAATGGACAGAGGCAAGCAAAAACAAGTTTTGCAGAATAGGGCTATTCTTAAACCTATTATCAAAACAGTGATTTTTTGTGGAAGACAAGGGCTGGCTGGCCATGAGAGGGCATAGAGACTGGGGGGATTTGGACGTATTGTCAGAACCATGTCAAAGCGAAGGAAATTTTAGAGCCCTTTTGCGACTCCGAGTTGATGCAGGAGAACAAATACTGAAAACTCACTTACAAGGTTGTGCAAAAAATGTAACTTACATAAGTTGGAATATACAAAAGGAGATTATTTCAACATGAAATTATTCCATTGTGAAGCACATAGCAACTGAGGTGAATGAGGCCAAATGTTTTGCGGTTTTATGTGAAGAAACCACAAATGTTCCAACGGTAGAGCAAATGACACTTTGCGTTAGTTATTTGAAAGGGTTTGATACAAATGATAAGTATAAAATTGAATTTTAGATAGTGGAGATCTTCCTTAAGTTTGTGCTCCTAACTGAAACTACAGGTCGAGCAATTGCAGATACTGTTCTTAAAGGCCTTGCAGACTGCAACATTGATACGTATTTCCTCCGTTTACAAGGGTTCGATGGAGCTTCTGCAATGAGTGGGGAGTACAATGGCGCCCAAGCAATTATATATGAGCAACACCACAATGCCCCCTACGTTCATTGTGCATCACACTGTTTGAACTTACCCATAACTTATTCATCTAGAGTTCCGGATATCCGAAATAGCTTTGGAATAATAAGGGAAAATCTCTAGTTATTTTAATACACCAAAACGAAACCTTGTTCTCACCAGCAAAATTAATGCAGCTAATCAGGGAGAGACAGAAATCAGTTCCAAAAAACTGAAGAAATTGTGCCCTACTCGTTGGGGGGAGAGACATGATGCCGTCACAGTTATGGTTTCATTGTTTGATCAAGTATTTGAGGCTCTAGAGGAGATTACTACCTGGAGTGACAAGGAGACATCAACAGAGGCTCATACCTTGTTGTGTTCAATGTTAACATCACAGTTTGTCATAGCACTTTTTTCAGCTGACAGATTACTCAGCTACAGTGTTCGTCTGAGTGAAAAGCTGCAAGAAGTGAACCCTGATCTGGCATGTGCTGTGAGTGACGTAGAAGAGGTTGCGAAAGCTATATCTATAATTCGAGAGAACGCAGAGAACGAGTTTCACCTTCTGTTTGAACAAGCTGTTAAGAAGCTGGAACAGCATGGAGAAAACATTACTCTACCACGCTGTGCCACCAGACAAATTTACAGTTCAAATTTCAACGTACAGACTCCTGAAGAATACTACAGAATTTCTGTTTTCATTCCATGGATTGATAATTTCATCACTCACCTCCATCAAATACTTCTCAAACATAAGGAATTTCTACAAAGTTTTGCATCTGTCCTTCCGAATGGAAGGCAGGCGACACTGGAAGAAAACGAGAGATTTGTTGCCTTATCAAGGAGATTTGCAGATGATTTAGGACCTAGATCAGATAATACTCTGAAAGCTGAGCTACATCTGTGGTACATGAAGGGATCTGCATTGAACAAGGAAACTAAAAACCCAATCGAACTGCTTAACTTTTGTGACCAAAGGACTTTTCCTACTGTGTTTGAACTTTTAAAAGTGTATGCCACCCTCCCAGTATCAACAAGCAGTGCTGAGAGGTCATTCTCCACAATGAAGAGGTTGAAAACTTACTTGAGAAACAGTATGAGTGAAACCAGACTGAATGGACCTACGTCAGTGAGCATTCACCGTGAAGTGGAAATTGATCCAGACCAAATAATAAATGTTCTGGCTACAAAGAAGAACAGGAGGCTGTACTTCGTTTTATGAATATGTATAGATCATAATTGAATAATATAACAATATGTAATCATAAGAGAGTGGTTGAAAACAAGTACTGCCCTACCGCCACGAGAAAGTCCCCAGACAGCAGACGTTTTGGTGGCGGTCGCTATGGAAACAGGTTATTCCACTGCATTTTAGGTGTGACGGAAAGCGCTTTTTTCGATTTGGCGCAGATAGAACCGACGAAAGTCGCCGCATTTCGCTTTGCACTGGGGTCAATACTAGGAGCTCAAGGTTACTATATCTATAAGGTTGCGCCACTTCACCTCTAGCCAATGAGAGCACGTAAAGACGCAACGTCACTCGGAGCCGAAAATCAGGAACGGCCCGGTAGACTCCAATGTTAAAGGGTGGAAATAAAATTAATTTAATCATTTTTTTAAATTTAAAATATAAAATAAATACTCAAATAACATTAATTTTACGTGAACACAACTTAAATATGCAGTATTGGGGTTTTTTGGAAGGGTACATACATAATAAAACTGTATTTCCCTTTCTGAAAAATGTAAATCATCTGAAAGTTTCGTTTTGCTTTTGACACCTGTCATTGTTATTACAGGAGGCGATGTTTTTTTTATTAATGAACTTTGTTTTAAATACACGAATTTACAGAAATATGTTCGGAAAGTTTTCTAAACAAGCAATCATTCTAAAATTTTCATTATACACAAATGAACATCGCGTAATTTCTTTCTAAATGCATATAAATAAAGTTATTTTCGATTATGTTATCTGTAATAATTGAAAATCAAAAAAATAATTAAAACGCTACGAGTTGTATAACTTTTTAGTGGGAGGGGGGGGGGGATGTACTTAAGCCGAAGTAGTAAACGATTTAAGTTATGCTTTTATAGTGAAGAACTTATATTATTGCTAAACACTTGATTTTATTAGTGTTTTTTAGATCAAAAAGAGAATTTATATCAAATTGAAATTCAATGTAAACATATAAAAATATAGAAACTAATCGTTTAACAAACACACTATGATATACTTTCAGAATAATAAATTAAATGTATTATAGTATATTGATTTATGATGAAAAATATACGAGCAAGCACCTGTTTATTTTCTTAAATCGTACCCCCCCCCCCCCCCTTCATTTTTTTAATGTACTAAAATTTAATTAATAAAATGTAATGTAATAAAATTTAATTAATACAAAATGTGCGAGATTAAATCAAAACAATAAATAAAACGCTAACACTAAGAGTTTTATGTCTTTCTTTTTTTTTTTCGGGGGGGGGGGGGATGTACTTATGCCTAACTAGTAAACAATTTAAGTGATGCTTTTATAGTGAAGAACTTATATTATTGCTAAACACTTGATTTTATTAGTGTTTTTTAGATCAAAAAGAGAATTTATATCAAATTGAAATTCAATGTAAACATATAAAAATATAGAAACTAATCGTTTAACAAACACACTATGATATACTTTCAGAATAATAAATTAAATGTATTATAGTATATTGATTTATGATGAAAAATATACGAGCAAGCACCTGTTTATTTTCTTAAATCGTACCCCCCCCCCCCCTTCATTTTTTGAATGTACTAAAATTTAATTAATAAAATGTAATATAATAAAATTTAATTAATACAAAATGTGCGAGATTAAATCAAAACAATAAATAAAACGCTAACACTAAGAGTTTTATGTCTTTCTTTTTTTTTTTCGGGGGGGGGGATGTACTTATGCCTAACTAGTAAACTCTAAATCTATAATAAGAAATCGTTTTACTCGTGAAACTGCTAGTATTGTGGCAAGTTGCAATTGCACAATCGTTCGGCATATCGAAAAATCTGTTCGACAAAACTCACAAAATGAATAAGCCGATGATTTTAGATAGTAGAAATAATAGCCTTAATAAAGACTGGATAAGTTAGCCTTAATAAAGACTGGATTGATTTAAAACAAAACAAAGTTTACGTAAAAAGATACGTAAGAAACAACAACCGCAACAAACAATCAGATTGAAACAGCTTGAGAAATAATAAAATATTTCGCCGGCACCGAGATATATATATAATCTCAGGCGGCGATTGTCGCGCCATCTTGTGGCACTTTGTGTCGTTACTGCAAGTTGACTCCATCTGACGTCACAGAAATGTTCGTGGCAGCGGAGTGGCACCCCCCTGCTAGGAGCTCGCATTTTGTGATTTTTAAAGCTGTGAAGTAACTTGTACTGTGTTGAACACTTTGTGGATTTTGTCTAGTTGAAAAATGACTACATTTAAAAGTGGAAAGACTTTGCATTCGCAAGCATGGGCAATAGTCCACAATCTTACGGCATTTTTTGAAGAAGAAAAACCGCAAATTCTCTAAAAATACCAATTTCAAATGCAATGAAGAGAACTGCGGAAGCGATAGAGGTTTCAGCGTCATCAGTTAAAAAGATAAAACGTGAGGGGAAATCGCTTAATGACACTCAGATAAGTATTTTATCTATTTGAACAATTTACAATTATTGCTTAAGAAACTATTTTAAAAGTAACACAAAATGAATGGAAAAAACACTGTGAAACACATTGAAAAAATAGAGAATATTTATTGGAAGAAAGATGGACCGATAGAAGATATTGTGAAGAAATTAGTGAGAAATCTGTCGGATAGCGATTCAGACTCTTCTTCAAGTAAAAACATTTTAAGTGATTCGGACATAGTAGATAATAGTTATTCCAATGAATGTGAATAAATATTTTATAATTGATTGAAAAATATGAAAAGAATGAATGTATTGAATGAATAATATAATGAATAAGTCATAATTTTGCTTATTTATCATTTATTTTTTCCTTTTTACTGGCTAATAATTGTGTAACTTGCTGATTGAAAACTGTAATAATTTTCATTTAATTCGAAATTTAGTTTTAAACAAAATGATATAAATTCTAGTTTTAAATTGTAAGCTTTTCTCTCCCAAAATCGCCCGAACCTAAAAAAAAATATCTAAAACTACTTTGTTCTAATAGATTGACTGCTTCCCGTAGCCGCTGAAGCCTATAATAACAAATTATTTTCTGAGTATAGATGACGAGGAATTTTTAAGTTAATTTATAATTTAATGTCATTTAATACGAAAAATTTTGTTTAACTGTCGGATAAAAAACATCTACTATTTTCTTTTAGTACATCATGATAAACGAAACGGATTCTCCGCTTAACGAAGTGCGCTTGATTTGCCAAATGTTGCAGTCGATTTTAAACCTTTCTTCGACTCGTCTACTTGCGGCAACCCTGTTCACAGACTTTCTCGTGGCGGTAGGACAGTATACAGTATAAGCAACATCTACTACTTCTTCTTCTAATCATTTAATTATCTTGCACTGCACTGCAGAATTGTTAGTAATTTGATAAAAATAAATGTAGAAAAAAAAGACAACCGCCTTGTTAATTGATATGGCCTCTGACCATTTTTTCTCGGAAAATTTATCGAAGAGACATCCTCCTTCATAAAAATTTTGTGCACTACTGCCCCCCCCCCCCTTAGGAATATTCTAGATGCGCCACTGGTCAGTATAGGCTAACTACACTCAAAACGTAGCAGAAATATGAAATACTTAAGGGTCGCTCAGACGGCCGGGCTGCGCGCGCTACGCTTGCGTAAACGAGACAATTGATCAATAGCGGAGCAAAAATTACTTTTTCATGTGATGATGCGCTGTTGTGATTATGTAACGCACCGATCAGAGGTAGATATTTGCATATGCATACATTTCTAAGCTGATTTTAGGTTCATTTTGATTATACCATTTCCAAGTTTTATTCTGTAAATAATCATGTAAAATTTTAAGGTATTTTTCAGGAAGCATATTTTTGAAAAATTGTAAACAAATCTAAAGATAAGAGACAGATATTATTTGCCAATGATGCGTTTCTGCGCTGCGTCATTTGCAGTCTTGCTGTAAACATTTACATTTTAATTTGTGATTAATATCCTCAACCACTTCGTTTAAAAACATCTCTGGGACTTTTTATGATAAAATGCTGAAATTTTGTACATTACCTTATTAGTGTATGGGGCACATTTTACTCATTGGAAATGTTTTTCTACGAGAGCCATATAAAATTTAAATTTTGTATTTCTTCAAATTTAATCCTCTGAAAATTTTTGTCGATTTCATAAAATTCTGTACCTTTTATTACGCAACTTTGTAATTTATTATATATATGTCTAAGATCAATATTTAAAGAAAAAACCGAGGTCAATGTTTCAGGGACAACCTGTATAAACCCAAAAATTACCTAAAGTAATTGAGCAAGGCAGTAAAATGATCTTAGTTTTGTAATTTTTCCAGTTTCGTTAAATAAATTCATACAAAATGTATTTTACGAAGTATTCATTTATGAATATTTGCAGAAAAGTGCAATAGTCATTTAACAAGAAAGGTCAATTATGCATAAAGCATTGATTATGAAACACTTTCCAACTTCAATGCAATTTTATACAAACATCTCTAAAATGCGATACATTCCTCGGTAATATTTTTAAAATTATCACAATACTACATTAATTTATTATATTTGAAAACTTCATCGAAAAAAATGAACTTCATTCCAATGACGGCATTAAAATATAAATTGCCTGGCTTAAACATCTCTAAAATGCGATACATTCCACTGTAATATTTTTAAAATTATCATAACACTATTATAATTTATTATATTTGAAAACTTCATCGAAAACAAATGAACTTTATTCAAATGACGTCATCGAAATATAAATCGCCTTTATATAAAAGCAGTATTTCATTCATAAACATTTTTTCAATCATTTCATTCATCACAATACTATAACAATTTATTTTATTTCAAAATTTGAAAAATTGTTATCTACCATATTTATTTTAAAATGTGAAACCTTTCTCATATATAAAATAATTGAACTCTTGGAAAGATATTTATTATACAATATATCTCTTTTTAACACTTTACAACAAAGTTGAAAAGTGTTTATGACTTTGTTCATTCTGTCTGTCTGTCTGTCTGCCTGTCCGTTAGCACGATAACTGCCGTAAAAATGACTTAATCAAAATGAAATTTTAGTATATTGTTCAGACGGTCTGTAGGACCTATGGGAATATAAATGAATAATATCACCCAATTAGTTTTGGATTGAACCCGGGTTGAATAAATGAAATACATTGAACACTATGGAACCTAATTTTTGAAACATTTTTTAAGCGGATTTAAAATTCACAAATTGCTTCGAAAATTTTAGGTAATATTCAAGTTATTCCATGCAATATATAAAAAAAAATCAGCAAAATATATTCAGTAGTTTTTTGAATAAAAATTAAAATAATAATTACACCTCTTATATGAAAAGATCACGTGACCATGATATGAAAAGATCACGTGACCCGCTTCAAAATGAAATATGGCATTCATCTTGTCTCAAAATCGTGATTTTTAAAGTTCTTTTTAATTCATACTGAGTGTTGTATTCGTCCTAAAACCGCTTTATTTTTGCTTAAATTCTGTGCATCTACATACTGAAACAACGCAATGACAATATATTTGAGTTTAAAGGATCATCCAAATTTGATTATATCTACAACGAAGCCCATTTTTCACTTATGTAAAATGTAAACCGCAAAATATGTAGGATGAGTTGTATAAGAATTGCTGTATTTCTTTAACGCAAAAGTATTTAGCTCATGGAGTCTGCATAGCTGATATCCCGTTGGGTTTAAGTGCTCCCTTGCCGTGCTCTATGGGCTCCCTGCTTATACTATTGCCCTCAGGACGGAACCTAGCGGAGCCGAAGTTTTGATTTCCTCAGGGGCGGTAAACAGTCTTTCCAGACCCTCCAAATGTCTCTGTGACATATTGAAACATTGCACACTTGCCATGGGCGCCCATAGGGGATGTTGAAAGTCACGAACATCAAACTAATGAATAACGTACGTCTCGTCTTTGAGATTGTCCCCGCTGGAAAAAGTCCTATTGCCATGGGCGTCCATAGACGTAAGGGAGCATCCATACGTAAGGGAGACGTAAGGGGGCATCCATAGATGTTAGGAAGCACTTGTCTTCCCGTAAACATTCAAGGTCACAAATGTAGGTGTCAAACTAGTAGATATTGTACGTCTCATCTTTGAGTACGCTCTTCTTAGAAAAAGCGCTATGGACACCCTCGCCATGGGAGCCCATAAAATTTTGAAAGCCACGAACGTCGGTATCAAGCTAATCGTTATTGTACGTCTTATCCTTGTGTTTGTACCAGCTTTAATAAGTTCTATGGTCACATTTGCCATGGGCGCCCATAGGGGAGAACAAGGGGGCGCTTGCCCTCCCTTGGACGTTCAAGGTCTCAAAGTAAGTATCAAGCTAGGCGATATTATAAGTCTCATCCTTGAGTTTGAGTTTTCCCCTTTGAAAAAATTCTATGTGTGCCCCTGCCATGGGCGCCCATAGAGGAGCGGGAGAGGCACTTACTCTCCCGTGGACGGTCAAGGTTGCAAATGTAGATATCAAGCTAGTACATCATTATGTCTCATCCTTGAGTTTGGCCATGCCAGGAATAAGTTTTATGTTGGCCCTTGAATCCTACTCTTTCGAAACAAGGTTGACCCCTTTCTGCAGTTACAACACTATATTTTGATCGCACTATATTTTTGACGCACACACACACCCTCTCTCTTATTCGTGCTCTAATCACGTTAATTATAAAATGTTATACCTAATTCTGATTTTTTTTTCATATAGAATTTCATGGCTATACATACTCTCTCTCTCTCTCACTCTCTCTTTTGCAAAATCTCTAATTTTGAATAATCTGTGTTTTAATCACATTGATTTCAAAATATTCTACCATTCTGTAGGAAATTTGAAACAGTTAATTAAAACACGAATAATTCGAAATTAGATATTTTAAGAGAGAGAGTACGTACAGCCATGAAATTCTATATGCATATGCATTCCGTAAAAAAATGGAATTAGGTAGAACATTTTGTAATTAACGTAATTAGAACTCGGATGAGAGAAATAATGTCAAATATAGTGTTGTAATTGCAGGAGGGGGTGGGTCCACCTTGTTCAAAAGGAATGGGATTCAAGGGCGTTCATAAAACTTTTCCTGGAATGTCCAAATTCAAGGATGAGAGGTAAATATATCTAGTATCTTGATACCTACATTTGAGACCTTGAACGTCCACGGGAGGACAAGTGCCCCTCGCGCTCCCCTATGGGCGCCCATGGCAAGAGCGCCTATAGAACTTTTTCAGGGGGTAAACTGAAGGGTGAGGCGTGCAATATCGACTAGCTTGATACCTACCTTTGAACATCCACGGGATGGTAAGTTCCCCTTCACGCTCCCCTATGGGCGCCCATAGGGACAATAACATTTATCAATATTTATAAAATAATATTAACAATACTCGAATGTAGATATCAATACTGTATGTCAATATAATCAATACTGTACTTTACATCCTTGTGTTTATCCTGCTGGTAAAAGTTCTATTGGCGCCCTCACCATGGGCGCCTGTAGGGAAGCGCAAGGGGCCACTTGCCCTACTGTGAACGTTCAAGGTCACAAATGTAGGTACCAAATTAGTAGACATTGTACTACTTATCTTTCAGTATACCCTCCTTGAAAAATTTCTATTGACGCCTTTGCCATGGGCGGCCATACGAGATGCTGATAATAAGGTGTTGCCCATATGGTGTCAAGCTAGTCAATATTGTCGCCTTTGTGCCCCCGCTGGAATAAGTTCTATAAACGCTCTTGGCATGAGCGCCCATAGGGAGTCTTGAGGGGGAACTTGCTATCCCGTCGACGTTCAAGTTCACAGATGTAGATATCAAGCTAGTCGATGTATGTCTCACCCTTTAGTTTTCCGCCTGTAAAAGTTATATGGGTGCTCTTGCTATGGGCGCCCATAGCAAAGAAAGCCATAGAACTTATTAAAACGGGGCGAACTCAAGGACGAAATGTACAATATCGATTACCTTGATGCCTACGTTTGTGGCTTTCAAAATTTGTATGGGCTCCCATGGCAAGGACGTCCATAGAGTTTCTTCCAAGAGCATAACAAGGATGAGACGCACGATATATATTAGCTTGACACCTACATTTGGGACCTTGAAGTTCACGGGAAGGCAAGTGCTCCCTTATGCTCCCCTGTGGGCGCCCATGGTAAGGACGTCAATAGAACTTTTTCCAGCGGGGACAATCTCACGGACGAGACGTGCAGTAAGTATTCATTAGTTTGATATTCGTGACATTCAACATCCTTATGGGCGCCCATGGCAAGCGTTGTTGAGACCCAGACTGTCCGCTCTATCAGAAAGATGTAAGGTATATGTTTGGACGACCGGGCAGTGCCACCCAATTTAAACCGGAACCCAGTGAATGAGGCATCCACAGGGACCGTACCCTCCTTCCCCTTTCACCAACCTCTCGGAAGGATTTACAGACTGACTGTTTAACGTGATCGCACTCCACGTGAACACGGCGGCAGTTTTGGCAGTGGCAGGTATCGAACCCGGGCCTACTGAGTGCAATCAATTCCCGCTCGCTAACCACTGGGTTGTCGTGCCCCACTCCATGGCAAGTGTGCAATGTTTTAGCCTTTTATGTCACAGAGACTTTTGGAGGGTCTGGAAAGACTGTTTACTACCCCTGAAGAAATCGAAGCTTTGGCCCCGCTAGGTTCTGTCCTGAGGGCAATAGTATATAAGCTGGGATCTCATGCGCTGGGAGCCCATAGAGGACTGCAAGGGATCATTTAAGCTGAACTGGATATTCAAGGTTACAAATGTAGGTTACAAGCTAGCGATATTGAACGCTTCATCCTTGAGTTCCCTCCTGGAAAATGTTACATAGGCGCCCATAATGGAGGGAAAGGATGACACTTGCCCTCCCATAGACGTTCAAGGTTAGACATGTAAGTCTCAATCTAATCGATATTGAACGCCTCATTCTTGAGTTTATCGCTAATGAAATTAGTTCTACGGATGTTCTTGCTATGGATGCCCATAAGAGAACGCTTGATGGAACTTATCATACCTTGTACATTTAAAGATATAAATGTAGATTACAAGCAAGTAAATATGGAACGCCTCATCCTTGAGTTTGTCACCCCTGGAATTAGTTCTATGCGCGTTCTTGCCATGAGCTCCCATAGCAATTCCCGCGCGCTAACCACTGAGCTGTCGCACCCCATCCCATGGCAAGTGTGCAATGTTTCAGCCTCTTATATCACAGAGACTTTTGGAGGGTCTGGAAAAACTGTTTACTACCCCCAAGGAAATCGAAACTTCGGCTCCGTTAGGTTCTGTCCTGAGGGCGATAGCATTAAGCAGGGAGCTCGTGCAATGGGAGCCCGTAGAGGACTGCCATGGGCGCCCATAGGGGAGTGTAAGTGGGTCCTGGACGTTTAAGGTCATAAATGTGAACATTAAGCATGTCAATTTTTTCCGTCTCATACTGAAGTTTGACCACAAGGTCGACTCCCTCCTACATTTACCACACTATGTTCTTGATAGTGCAATATATTTAACACTCCCTCATCTAATAAAAGCAGAAGTAACTCGTAATACTAGTAGTTTGATAGCCTTGAAAATACTTGAAATAGAAAATAAATAAATAATATAATAGAAAAAAGTAATAAATATTATTAATAATAAAATAAAATGTAAATTATATATATATATATCTGTGTGTGTGTGTGTTTTCAATATCAGAATCGCGCCTAGACTAATTGAACTGTAAATTTCGGCATGAAGAAAATATAGACCTCCCATCATTCAACTGCCGCCACAAGGTCAGATGAAATTCGCACCTGACGTGGATATCACATGGAGTATTTTCCCGGGAGTGCGTTGCGGCGACTGGGCGCTTGTTGAATATAGTATAGGGAGGTTTCACGTGACGTCACGTCCATCTAGCGGAGAAAATCCAAAGTTCTCTTTGTACAAAAAAACGTTGAACTTGCATTAGGTTTATGTGTAAAAAATACGTTTTGGTGTGAAATTTTTTTAAAAAAGTCGTTTTATTAAAACTATATCCTGCCGATATCATATATAATAATTTCTATAAGATAAAGTAATTGAATTTGATAATGGCGATTTGTGCCGTAATTAATTGTATCCTTTTTTCATTCCCTCGAATAATTGAAAATAAAGGGAATAAAATCAAGGACTTGTTTGTTGAAAGAAGCAAAGAATGGCCTTTAAGAATCAACAGAGAAGATTGGAATATTGAAAATTTGAAGCACAGGAAACTTTGCAGTGAACCCCCTCCCCCCACACACTCTTCAAGACTTTTTAATGTTATGCGTATTTTTCATTTAAAATTACCCTGGCATAAGCAAATGTTAAACAGTTGGGTCTATTTCCCTCACTTTTTTGAGTCAGGATAAGCCACTAGTGAGCATTTTATTCATGTTGAGTTCATTATATGGCACAGTATGCTTTTCAATTTAAGTTTAATAAATCTTAAAAAAAAAGCGTAAACTTTTCTAGTTTTATAATTTGATTATACAATCATTGATTATTAGCAATCAACTCTAATTTTTATGTTGTTTCATAAATCTAAAATTTAAAAAAATCAACATCAAATTAAAATCACTAAATTCAGTAGTAAATACCTGTAGGTTAATTTCGTTTGTGACAGACATGGCATCAGATGTGTAATATAGTACATTTGACATAGAAAATAATATTTCTAGGAAAATTTTTTTATTCACAATATGTATATCTATATCACAGGTATTTCCTAGGGAAGTTTCAAAATCTCAATTTGTCTACTTATTTAATATAAAATTAAACACCCATCGTGACAGACATGACATAAAACCGACATGAGATTTCAGTGACCATGAAGTTACATCAAAATTCTTTGAATTGGTAAGAGATTGATTTGTGGAAACATTTTTTTCAATATAATAATTTTTCCAACTATTAGCATGTTGATTTTCAAAAACATTAAAATATAACTTTTCTGTGAGTAATCTGCATCCATCATAAAGATCTTCACCTCAAATTTCGTTGATTTTAGCTTAATATAAGCTTTTATAACCAGGATCTAGCTGCGAAAACTAAGATTTGTTATGTTGATTTATGACGTTCTAGCTGTTGCTTGTACAAAGCAGTCGTCTGCTCAAATGGTTGCTACGGGACGCTGACGGATTTGAAACCTCCCTATTCTGTAAGCGCCACCTAGCGGGGCCGGCGGGATTAGTTCTGCTCCTTATAAGAAGAAGAAATCCCGCCGGCCCCGCACCTAGTTGGCTTCGGAATGTAACATTACGGAGCCTTTCTGCCCGTAGCAACTTTAAGCTTCTCGCATTGCGTAATCGAGGCCCTGTCTTTACCTAATTTGTATTTCTTCGTCGTGTTACAATCAGTGTATATATCTTTAACACATATTTGCTTGCCAAGTATGGTAGTCCGGAAATCTGTATGACGTCATGAATCGGGGATTGTTTTTTGTGTATTGACGCCAATGCAGCGATTTCGGGATAAATATGCCTTGGAAAACGCCAAATGTGACGATGTCCTCCTCTAAATGTAATCCCAGAATAATGCCAAGGGTTGACTATTGGCGTTGAAATGACGTCACGGTCATTCTTAGGGGAGCTCTAGACAGGGAACGGCGCATTTGCGGAAGCTCAACCTAAATACCATTTAAAATATTTTGCATAACTTAGTAGACTTGTATGAATGGCACTGCCGAAGTTTTTTACATTTCAGGACTGTTTTTATGATTTATTTGTGCGGAGGAAAGGATGAACATTTTATGGCAGTTTTAAGAACTAGTAAGAATTGTCTTATTAGTGAAAGTCTATTTATGTGTGACAAGCTTAACGCCATTCCTAAGATTTGTGATAAAATAACTGGTGATTCTTCTATTCGTGAAAATTTTTGGTCTATGATAGAAATAATTTAATTATAAAAATGATATGAATACTCAAATTAATAAAAAAAGGATTTGTTTGGGGAGCGTGTAAGGAAGGATTTATTCGAAAGAGTCGTTTGGTTGATCATCTCTGTAGTCGTATTGGTGAGAAACCATTTGCTTGTGAGGTTTATCAGAAAGAATTTATTCAGAAGAGTGATTTGAATATTCATCTGTGTACTCATACTGGTGAAAAACCATTTACTTGTGAAGTGTGTCAGTAAGGATATACTCAAGTGTATATAATGAATACTCATCTGCGTGCTCATACTGATGAGAAACCATTTACTTGTGAGGTATGTCAGAAACCATTTAATCAAAAAATTAATTTAAACACTCACCTGCGTTGCCATACTGGTGAAAAACCATTTACTTGTAAAGTGTGTCAAAAAGGATTTAATTATAAGTGCAGCTTGAACATTCACATGTGCTGCCATACTGGTGAAAAACCATTTACTTGTGATGTGTGTCAAAAAGGATTTATTCAAAAGGGTAACTATGATATTCATCTTCGTATTCATAGTGGTGAAAAACCATTTTCTTGTAAGGTATGTCAGAAAAAATTTATCGGGCAAAATTATTTGAATATTCATCTGCGCACTCATACTCGTGAAAGACCATTTACTTGTGAGGTATGTCAGAAAGGATTTATTCTACAATCTGGATTGAACATTCATCTGCGTACTCATACTGGTGAAAAACCATTTACTTGTGACGTTT
The DNA here is from genome assembly GCA_951213105.1 of Amaurobius ferox. Lineage (NCBI taxonomy): Eukaryota > Metazoa > Arthropoda > Arachnida > Araneae > Amaurobiidae > Amaurobius > Amaurobius ferox. Next base: position 37,598,469 of record OX578155.1, on the reverse strand, counting down.
GTCAGAAAGGATTTATTCGAAAAGATAATTTAAATAGTCATCTGCTTACTCATACTGATGAGAGACCATTTACTTGTGAGATATGTCAGAAAGCATTTAGTCGAAAAAATTATTTGAAAAATCATTTGCGTACTCATACTGGTGAAAAACCATTTACTTGTGAAGTATGTCAGAAAGGATTTATTCAACAGTCTGCATTGAACAATCATCTGCTTACTCATACTGGTGTTAAAGCATTTACTTGTGATTTCTGTCAGAAAGGATTTATTCGAAAAGATCATTTGAAGAATCATCTGCATGTTCATAGTTGTGAAAAACCATTTACTTGTGATTTTTGTCAGAAAGGATTTATTCAAAAGGGTGATTTGAATAGTCATCTGCGTACGCATTCTGATAAAAAACCATTTACTTGTGAGGTGTGTCAGAAAGGATTTATTCGAAAGGGTGGTTTGAATATTCATCTGCATACACATTCTAATGAAAAACCCTTTACTTGTGCGGTATGTCAGAAAGGGTTTATTCGAAAGCGTGAATTGAATACTCATTTCTGTGCCCATACTGGTGAAAAACCATTTACTTGTAAAGTATGTCAGAAAGGATTTATTCAAAAAAATGATTTGAATATTCATCTGCGTATGCATACTGGTGAAAAACCATTTACTTGTGAGGTATGTCAGAAAGGATTTAGTTATCAGTCTGTATTGAACATTCATCTGCGTTCTCATGCTGGTGAAAAACCATTTACTTGTGAGGTATGTCAGAAACGATTTATTCAAAAGAGTGATTTGAATATTCATCTGCGTACACATACAGGTGAAAAACCATTTACTTGTGAAGTATGTCAGAAAAGATTTAAACAAAAGTGTCATTTGAACAATCATTTGATTACGCATAGGTACTGTTGAAAAATCATTTACTTATAAGGTATGTCAAAAAGAATGCAATTAAAAGTATCTATTGAACAATCATCTCCTTATCATACCTATTAAAAATTAGTTTACATGAATGACATCCCATTTTAACCATAATTTTTCAATCTAAAGGCATGTGTTGGTCAGTTTATCATTATGTCCTGGTTTGGAGTTCATAATATTTCTTTTGGAAGAAAGTAATGAGCGATTAAATATCAACATGCTGTGTGTTTCCTATTTGCCAGTTGGTTACTGGCATTCAGAGCATTAATTCAAGAGTTGCATTTTCTTCTCGCTATATTTAGTTTGGCATGTATTTTCCTTCTTCCCATTGACGTTTTTTTTTATTTATGTTACGTGTGTATTTTCATGATTAACTCTTTGTTTTCAGAAAGTTAATTATTTCTTCACATTATATTTTATAAAAAAATGCATTGTATTTTATTCAGTTAACTGTATTTTGTTATTAATTCCTCACATTAATAAGAAAGTTTATATAGTTCACTTGCTATTGATGACAATAAAGAATTACAATATGAGTACTGTGACAAAGTTTTTGTGGAATGTGTGTCCACAACGGTATGACATAAAATGTAACTTTTGCAAAATCTGTACATGTATGTACATGTATTGATGCAACAATAAAATAAACATGTATAGATATATACATGTTGTGCTGTAGCGTACCATGAGATTTTTGACTGGGGAGGCTGAAAATTTGATATTACAAGTGAAATTTATATTGGAATTCGTATTTTCATAAGTTTTATTTATTGGTGAATAAAATAAAATAATTTTACATAAAAATGCAAAGAGTGGATGAAATGCACAAGATTTTAAAATGACATATAAGATAACATTTTAAATGTTTTCTTATTTCTAAATTAGATGAACTTTGACTTTGACAATCATTTTATTAAGTATGACGTTATGGTCACCTATAAGGGATGTAAAGAGGGGTCACTCCAGCTTGGACATTCAATATAACATAGGCGAACATGAAGCCAGTCAATGTTGTACATCATGTGCTTGAGTTTGCCCCCCCCCCCCCCCCCCCTCATCCCTCCATTTTACAGTTACCTATGTATGAAGTAGAAATATATTGGAATATTATTAGAAGGTGATACAAAAAATATATCAGTTTTGTATATATAAACAGATAGAACTAACGAAATAAAGCAATTCAAAGGACTGCACTGAAAATGGGTGAGAACACTGTAGTCAACAATGTCCTTAAACAATTATGCATATTAATTATTTACAAATACTATACTTTGAAAACTTAAGTGGTAAATTATTAGAATAGACCCCCACTCATTTTTTCTAAGTACAAAATTGAGCCAAGTTGGCGCGTTTCTCCGTGTTTTGAAATTGACTCCTCCGAACTGAAGTGACGTATATTCGTGTTTTAAAATAGGCTCCTCCTACAATAGTGATGTCGTATTCTACAGTTTTATGAACTGGAATTTTGTTAAATGATATTGCAATTAATTATAAATAAAAGTGAATAATACTCATAAAAAGATTACAAAATACTATTTTTGTGCATTTTAAAAATATTGCGTAATGGCAGAATAATAAAATTTTAAAAACACTGAATATTTAAAATATTTTTTGAATTTAAATCAATATCAAAAACTTATGAATCGAAAATTAAAAAACGATACTTAGTAAACAGATTGTACTTCAATTAAATTTAAGAAAAAATGGAACTTAGAAAAAAATTTGTACTTTAACTAAATTTAAGGAAAAACGGAACTTAGAAAAAAGTTTGTACTTTAACTAAATTTAAGAAAAAACCGAACTTATAAAAAAAGTTTAACTTAAGAAACCCATTTTAAAAACACGGGAAAATACAAAAAATAATTTCAAAACACAGGATTAACAAATAAAAAACTAATCTTATTCTTCGTTATCCTCTTCCTCCGAATTAGAGATATGTTGGAAATCAATTTTTTTTTCTGCGTCGGCATCACTTCTATGGGGAGGGAAGATGGAAACGACGGCTTTTAAATATTGGTTCCAAGCTTTCTCCCCAATAGAATGCCCCTTTCATCGCATCTCCACACTTAGGACATTTAAACCTATCACTAATTAAACCTTTTAACACATACCAATCAATCACTGCTTTCTTACCTTTAGCTTCCAGCCTATAATAAAATTTTAAGCTGGCCTCATTTGCAACATCCATTCGAACACGTTTTCTAGAACATTCACTCGAATCCATTTGCCGCTTACCAGATGCCATTTAGTAACTCAGTCTGCAATCAACAAAAAAGTACTGAAAATTAGAATTAAATTCTTGCATAGCAAAAATGTGTGATATTAATAAATATAATAAATCCGAAGCAGTTCCAGAAAAAACACTTACTAAAATCGATCGAATAAGATTTACTTCACAAACAGAAGTTCCAGAAATAACGCTGAAAATAACTAACGAATTCGTTTGAAATAATCCTTCGAAATAATACACAGAGTACTACTGCCTATTAAAATGCAGAATCCAAAGAATAAATAGGCGTGCGCGCAGCATCCCAAAAAGGCGCACGCTGATTGGATGTCCGTTCGAGGACTACCAGACCCGAAGAATCGCACCAACTTGGCACTGGATCGTACTTTGAAAAATGATTGGGGGTCTATTCTAAGAATCACCCACTTAAGTTTGTCTAATTACACTTTCCTCCTTCCCTGCTTCTTCCGTTTTTTGTTGTCTTCTACATACTGTAGCATAATCTAATTTTTGATTTATTATTTTTTTTGCTTCGCCATAAGAGATGCTCTTATTTTTTATAGTTGTCTGTATTTCCGTTTGTTTTTTTATTTCCTGACATTGGTTGCTTGTCGCCGTGTGCTTTCCCCCACACCGAAAGCATTTTGGGTGTTCCGCTGAGCACTGTCACTTCATGTTGTTCTCCACATTTATAGCATGTTGTACTTTCACTTCCACATTCATGTTTGTAATGGTTAAATTTTAAGCATTTTAGACATATTCTTGGGCTTTCTATAAATGGTACCATTTTATATCTCGTATATCCAATGTTTACATGTATTCTGCTTGTTTTACCTGGTTCATGTAATAGAACAATTGGTATTTTCTCTGTACTTTTGGGCTTTGTGAATCTGGTTAGTTCGCTCCAATTTATCTTTTGTTCCTTAAGTTCCTCAGAAATTTCTTCCAGGCTCACTTCTGGATGTATCTCTCGTATTATCCATTTGGTAGTGATAAACTCTTCAATTATTCTCGTACTTATAGGTACACCACAAAAATTTTTCTTTTCCAATATTCGGGCAGCGGTTTCACTTGTTTTAACAACAACTGCTACGTTGCCATTTCTTGTTGCGAATATATTTTTTATATCTCTATGAATATCATCTTGTTGCAATTCTTTTTTGCAGAGAATTGGGTGAAGTGGGATCTTCCCCTCCATCCCAGTCAAGATTATTTTTGCTTCAGTCGTTCCATTTTGAAAAGCAATTTCTATTTTTTCCCTGTCAGATAGGTTGTTTCCTCTCCATAAGCCAGCATCACTAAAAATTTTTCGCCGACTTATCTCCGGCACTCCGTTGTTACTTCCCTTCTGTTTTCCCGCACTAGTAGAAGGCTTCGCCATACTCTGCTCATACAAATTTGATAGATCAGAAAACATCCGACCGACCACCTTCGTGGCTAACCATCCAAAAAAATGTCAAAGGTACAGAATGTAAACAAGTACTTTCAAAAGAAGTCACAGTTAAAAAGGTTGCTGTCAAATCGTAATAAACATGGGCTTGCTAAAATATAATATTTACTCAGTATACTGACCAAAAATAGTCAGTCATCAAATGTGAGTGACAGCTGGTCCATGTTTGTGATTTCACTGGGGAAATATTTGGATAATAGCTTTTGTCTGAGGAAATATTTTAATAATAGTTGGATTTGAACGGAGTTCTTTTGTAATCAACGTAAGATGTGTATAATAATATGCGAAACCAAAATTTTTGCATAAATTTGTCGATTTTTGATAATTTGAACGTCCACTGTCTCCTTAAAGATTTTTTTCCCCCCCTAGGTGTCTCAGAACTTGCCCAGCCCAGAAGTATCCTTGTACTAAATTTCATAGTTGACATTGCTTCGATTTTCTGCTACAATGCCAACAAACAACCAGAAACATTGATTTGTTGTTAACTTTTATTATTTGAGATTAATTTTAATTTACTTTTAGTTAAATTGACATTTTTTAATAGACCCTACCAGATAAATAAAAATTCACCGGATTCTAAATATGTTTATGAAATAATACCATTTGTGAATCATAAAAAGATGAAAACAGATTTTGCCACATATTTGATATTTAAATGTTTTAAATTTGTTATCGCACTGATTCAATACATTTCAATTATGATTGCAGGTTTAATTACAAAGTGTAACACATCAATGTGTGAAATATTATAATACTATTTTGTAGTACAGTAAATCATTTTATAAATAAATAATTATTTTGTAAAATATTTTGAACCAGTATGCTTTTATTGCTTTATAATAATATTTTTTTATATATATGGAGGGTGGGGGTTATGATATTAAAAAGAAGAAATTGATTTCTATGAAATTGAGTGCAATTATTTTTAAATGATGCAATCTTTCAGAAATTCCTGAAATTAAATTGAACGGAACATGAATGGATTATCATAGTATGGAAGACACCTCATATATTTTGGCAGAATAAGAAACATAAAATTTAATGAATGTACTTAAACATAATCTTTAACTCATCATGACTAATGTTATATGTTATTAATGTCATAGTTTTTGCAAAAACTATGTTTTTGTTAACTATTTTTGTATATTTCGTGCGATGTACAAACATATCCCCTAAAGCTTTAAAAATATACAAAATTTTTCAAAGTATTTAATATTGGTGTGAATACAAATTATGAACTTGAGCTAGGTGTGGTACATATTTTCACTTTATGATTTCAACGATGAATAAAATAACATTGAAATTCTCCCATGTGGATAAAAATTGCGTTTAACACAATCCAATGATGTACAATTCATTGAAAATTACAAGAACTAAGCATTTCATATCTTATGTAATCTGTTTGCACACGGCACTCGGTTTAGGTCATGTGATTAATTTATGACGTGAATCGATAAGACATTACATGCTAGGCTATTGCGTGGATAGGTTTGGTTCATTCATAGCTGTGACAAAATTTGTAGTGCTTTAAGATCTTAGTGTTTTAAAAGTAAATCTTATACTGCAAATGTGGTACTTGGGTGTTACAATCTATAAATAATGTCTAAAATTCAAGGTATGCCATCACTTGAACAGCTAATTTCTAGTGGAAATACTGTGGAGTTGTCAGTTCCTGCCCTAGATGAGACAATCCATAGATATTGTCTCAGATGTGATAAATTCACCCTCACCAAAGTTTACGGTGGATTGGTTAGACACCTATCTTATGTCTTCTATAACCGTAGCAGAAACCCCTACTACTGACAATTCACAAGTTATCACTGAGTCCGGAAACTCGACTCAAGATCTGCTTTCTTGTGCTCTAGCACACAGTGAAGTTTCATCCTCAACTACAGAATCTGTTTCAACCGAATCTACTTCTTCAGATTCCGTGCAAGATACACTTTGTCGGTGGCATTTAGGTTCTGGTGTGTATGCATATTTGATACTTTGGCATGGGAAGCTGAAAGTGCATATATGGAAATATCAAACTAACAAAGAAAATGAACGTCTACCCGTGAAGGTGTTACATTGTCTGTCACCTGCTACTTGAGCGAATTTTCTCAAAAAGTGTGGTCGTTCAATGTTCTATATGCAGATACCTCTTTCGTCAGTCGCAATGAGTTGTTCTGTTTCAGTGACAATGGTAAACTTCAATTACAGAAAATAATTCAATTACACAATTCAAAATTTTGCCTAACGCAGTATCATATTGTCTTAGATAAAAATCAAATAACATGTTTAAAAAATTGTGTTCACAGCATTAGTAGTAAACTTTGAGAAAGTATATTCACGGACTGGGTTCCTATACAGATATTGAAAATAAAAGACACTATAACCTTTCTACGATCTGTGACAAAAAATCTGCATTCGATCATCTAATCTCTTGTATTCATAACAGTGTAATGTGTTATGCAAGAAAACTTTTCAAATGTGTTGGTTGGTTTGGCCAAATTGAAGATCAAAGTTACCATGAATGTCTTCACAGTACTCCATTGGAAATGTACAGCAGTGTGCATGAACAAGTACTTCTAAATCTTGACATTAATAACATAGCAAAGAAAGTTTTGCTGCGTGGGGAAGATTCCTTTTACTGGTATGATGGAAATTTTTTCAAGTCATTCAAATTAGAGGACTATGAATGTGTGATAAGAAAATTATTGGTAAGTTATTTGTTTAAATGTACAACAAATATGGTTAATGAGTATTTTATGAAGAATAAATTCATTAAATGCTTTCTATCTTTCAAACTGAGCTCCTTATTTACACTCAACGACTCATTTTTTAACCTGTGGTATTTAAAATATTATGCCCTTTTAGGATACATATTAATACATTCAGATATTAATAATCTCTCTTTTTTTTTTAAAAATATGAAAAAAAAATTAAGAAATAAATTTATTCGAATCATATCAAATATCTACAGAGTTTTGTAATGAAATATGTTTACACTTTGCAGAGTTCAATTCATAAAATTTATGTTCAGTCTCAAAATTCTGAAATTATATACCCTCATTCATTAAAATTAAATGCTAAGTTATGTACCATTTTCTAAAAAGTATTAAGATTTATAAAGAATATGGGGTTTGAAGCTCTATGAATCACTGAAAATTCGACCCTAGTTTCCAAAAAAAATCTACAAAGTTGGGATTCATTCTGTAAAAAGCATAAAAATTTGCCATAGATCTTAATTCCGTTCTGTCATTTTTCCCATTTTGTTTAAATAGGCACATTCAAATTTGCTCATCCTTCCATCTCTACAATGGTTAGCATTTGCCATATTTTCATTTAAGTACAATGCTAAAAATTCTATAATTCTTTCCCCATTAAAAAAAATCAGATCCATTCGTGGTCTGCCCATGTTCGCTAAGAATTGAATAGTTTTATGATGTGCCTACAGCCGCAAAATCTCGACATTCCCATTTGTATGTTAACAATGTCTCGCAATGAGGTATTGAACTCAATTTTTTATTAATAATCATTATATGATGTTGTTGTTGTTGAGACCCAGACCGTCCGACCTACCAGAAAGGTGTACGGTATTTTATTTTTTAAAAGTTTTGTACTGGTAAAAATTTCTATTTTGTAAAATTTCTGAACATATTGAGTTATAGGATACGTTTGTAAAACATTGATCACTTCAAACTTTTACTGAGTATTGAAAAACGTATTTCAAGTTATAAAGTTTTTAAGTTAGAGTTGTTTCATAAGTTTGCGAAAAGTTTTTTTTTTTTTTTTTTTGATATATAGATAGAATTCTTGAATTTATTCTATGTTTTAAAATAGATTTCCCGAACGCATTCTATGTTTTAAAATAAACGTATTCAAACATTCAGTACGAATGTAAAAAGTGTTGTGTGTACTTTCAAATAATATCTCAAAGAATAAATAAAAAAGAAATTACAAACATGTGCATTATAATTAAAAAAGAAAAAAAAAACACGACTTGCAGTTTAATTATGTCTGTACACATTTCTCAAATATACTATTGATAAAAAAAAAACGAATTTCTAAAACATGGACTATAAATGTACATATTTTTTTTTAACTATACGTGATAAGCATCGCACTCTTCAGTGATAATCAAATGTGTGTATTACTAAAAATTTATAAAAGCGCTCAGGGAGGTTTCACACTGAAAGCCAACTACATATCATTAAACTGTGAACAAACAGTTAGATTCACTCAAAGAAGAAAGCAGTGAAATTTCAAAATACCTCCGTGAATATATTTACGGGAGAGCTTTGCCTGAGCTTTGGCTCCCCCGCCCACAGAATGTAATGAAATGTTAAGGAAATATGTGGTACACTGAACTCCCGATTATCCGTGCGCGGATTATCCGGTTTGCGGATTATCCGTGCAGTTTGAAACACGGCACATAAACAAAATATTACAGACTTTTTTATAAAGAAAATTTGAATTTATATGGAAGTTTTCTCTTATTACTTCTATTCTACTCTAATTAAACCATAGTATTTAAAGTGTTTTGTTTAGATTCTGTTTTTTAAATTTTATGTTAATTTTTGGTGGATTCTTATTCATTTTTAACTTATTTACGGGTTACAGGGCCATTGTTCGATTATCCGTTTTTTCCGATTTTCCGTGTAAACCCGAACATTAATTAGCACGGATAATCGGGAGTACAGTGTACAATGTGTGCAAGATAAGCTCAAGCAATTTGTAGAAAAACATCACAAGTGTAATGGATACATAGTACCGCATCCATAGCAGACGCGGCATGAATGTCTGACTCATTCATTACAAGAAAATATAGATTGTAGGTAGCAAACCTATCTTCCTAATCAATGTACAAAGAGTTGCGAAAGAGGTGTGTAACTCACCCTATGCTTTTTTCATCACTGAACAATTGTTTGAAGGACTAACCATAAATGAGTATACGAATGGCCTTTTCTAATTTATGTACATTTACTCGTTTTAATACTCATTAAAATATTCATTTTCAATATTAGCCATGCTTCTTTCATACTTGACATCCTATTTTTATGTATTACGTGTATTATATCATATGTCGTGGAAACGATCCTAATTTAAAATTGCATGTCTTAAGAAATTCTGGTTGAACAAGGGTTTACAGAAACATACTTTATTTTAGGGAGATGTAAGATAAATGATTTACAGGTTTTTTATTGACATTTTTCTTTTCAAAAGCTTATTAGATGCAAATCAAATTTTTATAAAGGGTTTTGGTACATTCATATCTCTCAATGCCAATAGAAAGGGTTCCTGTTCCGAAACTGGTCTTTTCGATTGTGTGTAAACGAGGTGAAATAAAGTCTGCAATATTAGAATTTCAGATAAATGATCGCGGTAAATAATTTCGCCACCTCATTCCAATTTTTATCTAGTATATCTCATGATTAAAAGTTTTGGTAAATATGTCTGTATGAATAATCAGCATACATTTTCAAAATGCGACTGCGTTTAATCATCTTGTACAACTAACACACTTTAAAAAATTGAAATTGCACCATATGTATGAAAAGACTATTTTTTAAAAATTATTATTCTAAATGATTTTAAAACGTTACATTACAACCTAAACAATGGTTATATAGAACAAATTTCTTAAGTAAGATCTAAAAGAAACACACGCACACACATGCACGAAATACATTACATGTTATTTAATAAATGTCGATATAAAAGTGCGTGCAAAGTTGTCAGCTAATATTTTTTAAACTTATAATTTTCCAAACTTTAACCGATGTGAAGTAGCTATTTATACCAATCAATTAATAAGAGAAACTATGTCATCTGTGTACGTTGTAACAATCAACTATTAGGTTTTAAGGTTATTATTTTTGCTTCGAGATTCGCGATATACGTTTCTATTGTTACCAAATTAGGAAATAAAGTTAAGATATACACAATCAAATACACAAAATTTAAACAGCTTTCGAAAATTTAGTAATGATTCAAATTTATATATATACATTTTAAAAATATACATAAATTATTTAATTAATTACGAGGTAATTAAAAAAATATTTAATTGTAAAAATATAATTAACAACAACAAAAAAAATGTATGTACAATAAAATGCTAGACATCGTTAACGACAATGAACTTGTACTCCTACCACACTCCTACATAAACTTGTTTTCAGGACCATTTATATTTTATAGGGTCAAACATACTCTAAAAAGAAAAAAGAAAAAAAAAGAATGACAAGGAACTTGCACTTCTACCACAGCTCTATAAACTTGTTTTCAGAACTATTTATATTTTATAAGGTCAAACATACTCTAAAAAGAAAAAAGAAAAAGAAGAACGACAAGGAACTTGCACTCCTACCACAGCTCTATAAACTTGTTTTCAGTCCTATTTATATTTTATAAGGTCAAACATACTCTAAAAAGAAAATAAAGAACGACAAGGAACTTGCACTCCTACCACAGCTCTATAAACTTGAAAGGATATTTTTCATAACTACTTGTATTTTATAAAGTTAAACATACTCCAAAAGAAAAAAACATGCAATCTATGAACTATGCTAACAATCTATGCAAACTACTGAAAGTATAAACAAATTTGAACATTCCAGTAAATACTATATAATGCTATAAAGTATGTGCATTAATTTATAAAGAGTGTTATGTTTTCAGCTCTTTCGAATCATGGTATGTGAAAAAAAAGTAAGCTCTTTTTAATTACGTGTATTATACTATATTGGAAAACTCGAGAATTTAAGAAAACTCCTCTATGGAACTTTATGTCAAATTTCTATGAACATTTCAAATTAAAAAAACTTTGTGTTTCGAAGAAGGTGGGAAATTTACATGGTTTGTGGTGGTACTTTGCACCGAGTGGATGGTGGGCACAAACCTAAAAAAAAATAAATATTTTTTTAAATTCATGTGTTGGAAAAAATTTATGTAAAGAAAAAAAAAATGGATTGTGGCGGTGCTTAGCACCGGGGGATGATGGGCACAAACCTAAAAAATAAATAATAATTTTTTTCCATCTGTGTATATTATTTAACAATATCTTGTATTATAATATTTAATATATGTTTTGTTTTCAGCTGTTTCGAGTCGGTGTAAAAAGTAAGCTTTATTTAATGATGTGTATTAATCACGTATCCTTCAGGAAAAATCTTCATTGAAAATGTTTAACACGCTCCCTCCTCAGTCTTCTGCAGAATCATCCTCAGAACTCAGAGTTGTTGTGCAATCTCTCAAGAAGGGATATAACCGTCTCCGCCATTTATCAATACCCCTCTACCCCCCACATTGCCTTATTTTCACAAATCATCTCCCACTCACCTATGACTCACTCCCCCTCTTCCTCACGAAAATTTTCAAAGTATGTTATCTCATTCAAACATCTCCCCACTACTTCTGTGAAGGCCTTACCGCTGCACCACTTTGTCAGTGAACATAGGTTATCTTACTACTCTCATCCACTGACAAGGAAGGTCTCCTGACCGACCCCCACCGATTTTAATGAAAAAATTACTGTGAATAGTATTGGTCTGTCACAACACATGGTGTAAGTACCAGCGGCCCTATAGCAATAGAAACGACACAATAAAATATTGAAAAAAAGTAGTTTTCATCGCCAAATGTAACCCTACTGTAGAACTCGGCGCCAACGTTGGCGTACAGTATACGTCACATTCCCCGAGTATAAGTACGGAAACAGTGCATCCACTCGTTTGCTTTGCTCTTCGATTCGCTTACTGTTCTGTAGTACTGCACATTTCCAGCGACATTTTTTATAGTTTATTCCTCTTTACTGTTTGTTTGAATTCAAACTTGTTGCATGATTTCTGTTTTTTTTTTTACACTATCAAATGCTGATGGAACAATGTGTTTAAACTATTTGAATAATTTTTACATTTGCAATTTCGCCTTGTTTACTTTTTTCAGGACATTTTCAAAATCCGGTTGATTTTGTTTTTCATACATCAGATTCTTTTCATTGTTCTTTGGCCAATTGTTCTTTCCAAAGGTTTGCAAAATGTAGTTGGTGTTGCACATATTTTTATTTCGAACATTTTTTATTATTCCTCACCTCTGCAATACATTTATTCCATAAAATAATAAGCCTGTTAACGTTACATTAATTTAGGTCGTAATGACACCAGATTGGATTTGTCCTACAGATTAATTTATGACAAGTTTATAAAAAGTGAGACTTCAAAAGCTGATGAGTTGCATTAGTAGGTACTGTCTTGTTAGTGTTCACTGTTTAGTATTACTATTGATTTTGTTAAAAACTGCACAAGGGCTTTCCTCCTGCTGGGAGAAGTGACCAAGAAAGGGTAAAGCAGGATTTTCTAAAGATCTTGCTTCGCATTAACGTTATATGTGGAGAACACCACTAAAAACTCTGTGCTGTTTGATCAATCGAACGCGGGAACTCAAAATCTCCCATTGGTGCCTTACATACAAATGCGACCCTCGTATACGCAGGATCTAGGCATTAACCGAATTTTTATAGCATTACATCTTCAGAGGTTTTCACCTTTCACGATTGTCAAAACAGTAATCAAAATGAATAATCGCCAAATCGGGAGAACGTATAGATTCTGGTAACCCAGAACCAATTTTCAATCGTTTCTATTGCTATAGGGCCGCTGGTACTTACACAATGTGTTGTGACAGACCAATATTATTCACAGTAATTTTTTCATTAAAATCGGTGGGGGTCGGTCAGGAGATTTTCCTTGTCAGATATATTGCGAAAGTAATTCGTAGTAATTTAAGTTTATGTCTTTTTAAAGCATTTATTCTTATGCCATTAGAAAGCGATATATTGATGAAAATAGAAAATGGAGTAATCATGAATAAAATGAGCAAAAATAGTAATTTATTAAAACGAATTTTAATGTAACGGGTTTTTTATTAATGTATTAATTTTATATCTTGTATGTGTAATGCAGGAAATATGAAAGTTTTAAAAATATAAAGCTTTCTTTTTCAGCTGTATACCTATATAGTAGCTTTCATTGTAGCCATGGTCTAATTTTTTGTTCAGTTCGACCATGTACATCATTATGTATTTAGCTTCTATTTAATTAATTTGGAAAATTGATTCTATCACCATGGCAGTCATCTAAATTTTAAACATTGTATTTAAAGTCATTAAAAGTTCATATAAATATATAAAGCAGTATTACAATGTTATTAGCATTGAATTAACATCCCATAAGTTAAAATTTGTGCATTTGGTGACTTTATTAGTCAAAACAAAATACTTTATTCATACTACCTTGCAAAGTCCATATAAAGTTGAGAATCCATATAAAGTTGTTGAGAATTCATATAAAGTGTTGAGAATCCATATAAAGTTGTACCGTGCAAAATCCATATAAAGTGTGTGTGAGATATTTAATTAAAATGTCGTGTTCTATTGTTAAATCGCTCTGCGTAAAAATACAAAACTACTACAAAATGCCTCTTTTCTTGTGAATGGAATGAGCTTGATCCAAGACATGAGAATGATGTTAAAAAATATGTCGCATGTTTTGGAAAGGAAAATATTTAACGATACTTACTACTATTTTGATAACAATTTTTGATATACAACAACTACACATTTTACATACATCAATATTTGATAAATTTACCTAAAAAACATGTAGTGTATAAGAATACTTTGTACCAGAATTATAAAATAAATACCATTCATTTTCTAATGGCGAATCACAATTTAGAATGATTATTAATCATTATAAACATTATTTTATGTCCTAATTTATTTTATAAAAAAATTTCAACAATTTTATTGTCCATGGCACTATGGAATCTAAATTCGCCATTATGGCCTGAAACGTCTAAAAGTTTTAAAAATAGATGAGATTGTCAGTGACATCTAAGAAAATTTTAGCAAAATTATTCACTATCACAGCAAAGTTGATGTTGTATGATCCAGATTTCCAGTATGGCATTTATCTTACATATTTACTTACTTTATAGTAAATATTTAAATGTTTAGAAGTAAATATAATGTTTAAATATAAGATTTAAATATTTAGAAGAAAATATTTAAACGTACAGAAAGGTGTCCCCAAATGCAATTAGGCCCTGGGTCCCATTTATTGTAAGTCAGGCCCTGCCAACATGGATTTGTGTAAAGGACCATATTCTGTTTAGAACGGGCGATTATACTTAGAAAGGACTAAGTAGTTTTAAGAAAAATATAAGAAAATGTTTAGAAGGGGCCCTCAAATGCAATTAGGCCATGGTTCCCATTTACTGTAAGTCTGGTCCTGGGCCCCATTCACTGTAAGGCCGGTCCTAGCCCGGTTCACATGCAAGCCGGTATTTTTCGACCATAAAACATTGGGGTGAAGAAGAGGGTGTTTTCCGGAAACCATTTTAGACAGGTTCATATGTGCAATCCCAATTACTCCTGCTTAAAGGGCTAGGACCAATTTTTCTTAAATACCTTTGACATTCATTTTTGGTAAGCAATAGATCTTTTTTTTTTAAGTATATTAATTTTAATTCATTATTTCATGTTTTTATTTTATCTATTTAATATGGCAAATATACGGAAATGAGAAACAAAATAACTATTTTATTATTGTTTTTGAAATATCTTTATGTATAAATTAAACTTGGATCGTTATAAACTAAACATCACATTAGAAATATGCCAAAATTAAATTTAATGCATTTTTAAAACTGTAAATATATGCTTATTTTATTCACTACCCTTTACCGCCATTATGTAAGCACCTTACGCTGCCTTCCTTCTCTTTTTTCCTCTGTTATTTTTAACAATTTACAACAAAGTTGAAAAGTGTTTATGACTTTGTTCATTCTGTCTGTCTGTCTGTCCGTTAGCACGATAACTGCCGTAAAAATGACTTCATCAAAATGAAATTTTAGTATGTTGTTCAGACGGTCTGTAGGACCTCTGGGAATATAAATGAATAATATCACCCAATTAGTTTTGGATTGATCCCGGGTTGAAAAAATGAAATACATTGAACCCTATGCGACCTAATTTTTCAAACATTTTTTAAGCGGATTTAAAATCCACAAATTGCTTCGAAAATTTTAGGTAATATTTAAATTGTTCCATAAAATATATAAAAAAAAATTCAGCGAAATATATTCAATAGTTTTTTAAATAAAAATTAAAATATTAATAACACCTCTTATATGAAGCGATCACGTGACCATGATATGAAATGATCACGTGACCCACTTCCAAATGATATATGGCATCCCTCTTGTCTGAAAATCGTGATTTTTAAAGTTCTTTTTATTTCATATTGAGTGTTGTATCCATCCTAAAACCACTTTATTTTTGCCTAAATTCTGTGCAGCTACATACTGAAACAACGCAATGACAATATATTTGAGTTTAAATGCTCATCCAAATTTGATTATTTCTACAACGAAGCCTATTTTTCACCTATGTAAAATGTAAACAGCAAAATATGTAGAATGAGTTGTATTAGATTTGCTGTATTTCTTTAACACAAAACCATTTAGTTCATGGAGTCTGCATAGCTGATATGAATGAAATATTCATTGATTTTACAAAGAGCAGGCGATTTTTTTCGATGATGTTTTACGCATAGAGTTTAATTACTTGTAGCTCCATGGTCTTAATTTTTAAATAAAATAAATTATTATAGTATATATGAATGAAATGCTGCTTTTATAGAGAGAGCCAGGTGTGTTATTTTTTCTATGACGTCATTTGAATGAATTTCATTCGTTTTCGATGAAGTTTTCAAATATAATAAATTATCGTAGTACTATGATAATTCAAAAAGTATTACCGAGGAATGTATCACATTTTAGAGATGTTTAAACCTGGCAATTTATATTTCAATGCAGTCATTTGAATGAAGTTCATTTTTTTCGATGAAGGTTTAAGTTTTTAAATATAATAAATTAATGTAGTATTGTGATAAGTTTTAAAATATTACCGAGGAATGCATTGCATTTTAGACATGTTTAAATAAAATTGCAATGAAGTTGGAAAGTTTTTCATAATCAATGCTTTAAGCATGATTTATCTTTCTTGTTATTATATTATTTAATATTTTGTAATTAGTGTTTATGGCTGCATTGTGCATAAATACTGATATACTATCTTTCTTATAATACAATCTTCTTTAATCCTATATATTTCATGCTCATTTTAATATACGTATATATATATATATATATATATATATATATATAAAAGTTTTATTCCCTTAAAGAATTCATTCGTAAAAAGGTAAAAAAGAAAGTTTTTCTCATTTAATCTTCATTTTTAAGTTAAATTAGGATGTATAAACTTGAATTAGTGGAAAAAGTGTAACAACATTTTAAGAAACTTGATTCAAGGCAAATGAATATAGGATGTTGGCATAGAGAAAAAAAATGCATATTTATACTAAATATATTTTAACTATTATAAAATCGGCATAACTCATTTTTTTAGCAAAAACACTATTGCATGGCCTAGATACAAAAATCTCACATACTATTAATATAATGTTTTTAATATAGCAGTATAAAAAATCTGATGTGGGCAACACATGACTTTCCTTATATAATGTAATGAATTTACTACTTTTACATTTAAAAAAAATGTTATTCTTATAGTAGATATTTATATTCCTTCCAAGATATTGAATTTTCTTCAATTAGTCGTCATTTTCATTGATTTAGCGTCATTTTTAACCATTTGGCGAGATTTTCGTTAATTTGGCAACATTTCAAAAAGTCGCCAAATTGGTGACATTCCGCCAAATTCGTCGCCAAAATCTCGTCAAACGTTATGCACTAAGAAATAAGTTATTATTACAGCAGATAAATGACTATTGGAGTTCAAATACAAAAGTATTACTCAAAGTATCTTTTTTCATGAATGGAACGAGCTAGATCCACGAGAATGATGTCACCCAAATTATCGCATGGTATTACACATGAAAAGTGAACATGTTTCTCAATAGGAAATATTTTTCTTTTTATTTTATATGACTCTTTTATAATTTTTTTGAAAAATGTACAATATCTCGAGAACGGTTCATGTTAGCGTTCTAAAATTTATGTCAATCGCTTTCTAATGAGAAATTACATAAGAAATGTCTATTTGCGTAACTTTATTAGTGGTTTTGATTTTTTGACGATTTTTTCAAAATTTCATTCGAAAATTGAGGGGGGGGGGGGGTTCTGAACATTCGCTTGTGTATAAAAACAATAGGCTTCCAGTGTTTACGGATTGTGATTTTTGTACCGAATTTGGTTCGAATCGGTCCATTCGTTCGTCAGTTATCGTCTCCACAGACTCACTGACACACACACACAGACATCACTTTAAAAATGTTTGATTCGTGATCAGGGATGCTCGAAACGTGCTCTCCCGGCGAAAACTCGAATTCGAATTTTCGACCCCGTCACAATACTTTCCTTATACATTATGTATATAGGGAAAGTAAAAATACTTATGATTGACATGTTTCATCGATATGTAAAATAGGTGGTCCTCTAAGTAATCCAAAACATAAAATTAAAAAAATAAAATCGACTTCATGATACTAGCAATCATGGAGTTTTCTTTCTTTTTCTGGGGGGGGGGGAGGGGGGGAGATATTAGCAATTTGTAAGCTAATTTACGCAGTTTAGTTTATTGCAAAATGTATGTAAAGTTAATTTTAAATGCCTTAAGCATTTTACTTTGTAATTAATATACATAATCATAAAATGCAATTCTTTACTACGAGTATAATATTGACATTATAATTACATCATCTCAAGTTATGGGACATTTCGTTTTGATATGTAAAAAGCTTAGAATACAAAACTAAAATCATCAAACTTGAAATATAATGCATAAAAAATTTATTTACAATAATTAACAACATATATTCATTTAAATATAAACACATTATACTCCTATTTAAAGCTAATTTCACACAAATTCTTGAGTTATTTCCAAAGATATCGGTCATTTCATTTACATTAAATTCAGATTAGTTTTAATATTAATGCCTTGGCTTTTAATCCCTTATTCGAAACCAGAGCCATCTGGCGGTGGCTGCTTCTAGGGAACTGATTTTTCACCTCGGTTGGGACGTTATCTCATCTAGGCATTGTACCTGTGCTCTATGAGCCATTTAACAGCTGTTGCTACGTGCGACCTCCGATAGCCAGCGAGACCACATCTTGTGATGGTTTCTTAGTGGGCGTAGATTCATTTTCGACTTGCTATGTATCAACTGCTGTACAAATGACTGTTTTCACATTCTGCTTTTCGACAGAGAACAACCATTCCTATGTAAATTTTCTGTTTCTGCATTATTTTATCCATTTTTACAGTGTTGACATGTGTTATTATGTTGATGTGTGATATTTATGTTTTTCTTGATATTTTACAGATGTGATATTTATGTTTTTTTATGCATTTTTGAATTTTACTTATATTTCCACTTATTTATACATTAAGCGCAACATGGCGTTCGTAATGACATTTTAAATACTATCTACATTCAGGAAATTTTTGTTCGCCAAAACAAAAAAGGTGAATTATGCCAAGATTCTGTATACTAAAGCTGTCTTTTTTGCTCTGTCTTTTTTCCTCTCTACTCTATATTTTGGCAGATATGATGTAAATGAAAATTTAGAATATGAGAATAAAAAAAGAACATTTTAATTTTTAACCCATTCTTTTGACATATTGCCATGCCTTGACTATTCTACACATGATATCAAATATTCCTATTTATCAATATGTTTATACACATTAATCGTTGTTTGATCAAATTCACACGAAAAGAAATATTTTTATATTTTACAGGGTGGATACACTTTTCCATAAAAAAATTTCAAATACTTTTTAGGACTTTCAAGTACCATGCAATTTTTTTTCAAGGGACAACCAACCCTTCATAATAGAGTTGTATATAGTTATGGAAGGAAAAATCCTTCATCACGATTTTGACGCAAGATGAATACCATATTTTATTTTGAAGTGAGTCACGTGATTTTTTTATATAACTGCCACGTGATCTCTTCATATAACGGGTGTAATTACTATTTTAATTTTTATTTTAAAAACTACTGAATATATTTTTCTGAAATTGTTTTTATATATTTTATGTGAAAATTTGAATATTTCCTAAAACTTTCAAAGCAATTTGTGAATTTTAAATTCGCCTAAAAAATATTTGAAAAATTAGGGAGGGTTCAATGTATTTCATTTTTCAGCCCGGGTTCAATCCAAAACTAATTGGATGATATTATTCATTTATATTCCCATTGGTCCCACAGACCGTCTGAACAACATACTAAAATTTCATTGTGATGAAGTCATTTTTGCGGCAGTTATCGTGCCAACGGACAGACGGACAGACAGACAGAATGAACAAAGTCATAAACACTTTTCAACTATGTTGTAAAGTGTTAAAAATCCAAGATTGTTTTTATCTGTCTTACTCTCATCACAGTCATCATCTTCCGATTCAGTGAATTCCAATTCATCAGTATCATTAAATAAGATTGCATCTATCTCATCCTGAGTTAAAAGTTTTACAAAACCGCTCATTTCAAACCGAATTCGAAAACAAACGGATAAAAGTGAAGAAGCAGAAGTAGAAGCATATAGAAGTAGAAGAAGAAGTTCTTGAGCAAATCTTACGACACCTGACATTTGACTTTATTCCCATGTTTTATCCAGGTAATCAGTCAAAAGTAAGCCATATCGCCAAAGTACTTCGGAGTAGAAGGAATGACATATAGCCTCTTCCCCTTTGTCGGCATTTTGAAGTCCAACCTCCCACCTTGAAAATGGGGGCCGGGATATCTCTGGGCCGCTCGGCCGTCTGCGATCCTTTGCTTGTAGGGCCGTTTCGGGAGTCAAAGGGAGGAGCGATTTATCAGATTTAGAAAAGGTGATGATTATCGGGTTTCGGTTCAAGGGTGGCAATATTTCTGAAACAGCCCAGTTGTGAATTGTTCGCGTGCTGCTGTGGTTAAAGTGTATCGTCAATGGAGAAATGGCACCATTGCGAATAAGCGACGTGGAAACTGCGGAGTACCACGAGCTATTGGTCTAAGAGTTAAACGTCGGCTCCGAAGGTTGGTAAGGGCCGATCGCCAGTCTGAAAAGGAGCAACTCCCTGGCCGGATGAACTAGGGGGCTACCAGAAATATGTTTCAAACGACAGTTCAGCGAACCCTGCTGCATATTGGCTCCTTGAATCAGACGGATGGTCACTGCACCTATGCTAATGAAGGTGCATCGGCAGAAAAGGCTTACATTTGCATGGCGATATCGGAATTGGACCTCCGCTGATTGGCAAAAGATTGTCTTCTTCGATGAGACACGTTTTTTGCTTCATCGAACGGATGGACGTTGGTGTATTAGCCGTGAAAAATCGGAGAACAAACACTCATTAACCATTGGCGGAAGAACGCAAGGCAGTAGGGGCAGTGTTATGTTTCATCGTCCGTTCCAGAGGTTTTCTTTCAGTTTGTGCCCCGTAAACGGGGTTCTCTTAGTTTCTTAGGTCTTAGGATTAGCTACTTTTAGCAGTTATTGTTTCCTTTTAGTAGTAATTGTCTCCCTGCCTTCCTCCTGTCTTTGTCTGCTTGTTTGCGTTTGGGCAGTGGTTCAGTGTGAGGGCCGCCGCACTCAGGTGTATCTTCCTACCTTTGCACAGCCAGTCGTAGACGCCAAGATTTGTCTTCCTCGGCTTCTGCCTTCCAGCGGTTTCCCCTGTAGCATTCTCTTTATGCCTTAGATGCGCATATGAAGTCGCTGCTGATACTTTCCACTAGTAAACTTGATCCACAACTGCAAACAATTGTCAGTGGAAAGTTACAGCTACATAAATCTCATTAATCATAATCATAATGTTTGATTTCATTATGTGAATTACCTATGTATGTCACTTATTATAAGTTTTTAGGATAAATCTCATACCATTAATTACAGTTAAAATGTTCAATTTCATTATGTATGTCAGTTATTGTGTTTCTTAATTGGTCGTAAAATAAAAACATCTGATTATTATTTTGTATGATTTACTTACATTGTAAATTTCACAATGTGATTAAATACAAAATAAACTATGGCGGGCCGGATACCGGGCATGTCCGGCCCGTTACCGTGGGCCGAATTGGTGGTGCTCGCGGGCCGTTGTTGGCTCGTGGGCCGTAGTTTGGAGACCCCTGCCTTAGAAGGTAGGCTTTGAGGGTGGAAGGTAGGCTAAGAAGGTAGGCTTGTGCAGGCATATGAGTTCTTCTCTTGCTTGGTCCTAGGTTATTGTAGTATCTCATATAGTCCATACTAGCCTACAGTCAGTAACATTAGATAAGTACAGTCATTCTCGGCTTAGTATTCTCGCTGTCTTCCTCTGTAGCAAGCACCTAATGCTTCGGTTGGTAGGCTTATGTTTGTGGACACTATAGCCCTTCTTCTACCCGACCCTTCATAGTTCTTAATTCTTCTTCTTTCTTAGGTTAAGTTAACCTGGCAGTACAGGTTTATGGCCGGGTTACGACAGCCCCTCTTTAAGTTGTATGCTGCTTCAACAGGCGATATATTGCTGATTGCGGACTTGTTTATGCAAATCAATAATACGATTTGTACCTAAACGGTGGTCGAACGGTCAAAGCGGGCGTTTCCAAGCGATCGTTCGGCCGCCGCGTTGTGGGTTCGAGTCCCACGTAAGGCATGAATGTTGTGTTGTTGGGCGCAGTGTGTTCCGCCCCCTCTGGTGCGCCTGGAGCAACGTCCCAGGACGGCTAAATGGTTCACATTTCTGGCCGATATATAGGCGAATGATGAAAGTCAAGTGCCTGGCTATTTGATAAAAAAAAATAATAATACGATTCCCTGTAAACGCCGTTATGTCAGACGAACGGCCCATGGTTAACACAAAATGAACAACAACAAAAAAAAAACCCACGAAAGTCCCGCAGAAGCTAATTTTCTGCTTAATATATTCAATTTTCTCAACATTCAGGAAAATTCATAAGTATTCTGATTTTTTGAACCACCTATTTTAGTATTCTAATATTTTGAATAATGGAAATCATTGTTTTGAACAATGATTTCCATTATTCAAAACTACGATATTTGCTCGAAATTAAATATTTTAAACCTTTTAATTTACTTCAATAACATGTAAATTTATTAAAATATCAACCGTTGTTCTTTTTCAAATTTACTACGCTAAAATGAAGCTAAATGCAATTCAAATTACAAATGAAATGCCTTATTCTTATATTTTAACTCGGTGTTGTACATTTCATTATAGCTCAGGGAGTCGGCAACCTGCGATCCCTGACAAAGTTTCATGCAGACCGTGGCTACTTACTCGAAATTGTCCAATAAGTTAGGAAAAATAATTAATTATTTTTCCTAACTTATTGGAAGCTAGAAAAGTCCTAGCTCATCGTGCTACACTTAGTTTCAGATTAGCTCTTTTTCATCTTTTAACTTCTGTATTTACACCTTGTATGCTTTTGTAGGGTAACTGGGGAACAGTACCTTAGGTAGCTGCATTAGATAAGAGTAAAATTACTTACTTACATGCTCTCATATACATGTTTACATGTTACAACAGCTTGTTGTATAGTCTGTGTGTAACCACATCCATCCTTTTTCATTTCATTTTTTATATACAGCATTTTCCTAATGGTAATTCTCGGGTATATATTACAAGCAAAAATCAAAATCTTCATATATATATATATATATATATTAATCCAAGCTTGCATAATATGCACATGTTTAGATATTTAGATGACATATCATGTGTATCCCCCCCTCAATAATATCCCTGTAGTATTTAACTCTTATCCTAATAATTTACAATTAAATGCAAGTAATAATGACTCTAATATTGCAAACTTTTTAGATTTAAATTTAAATTTACAAATTGTCATATGGTTATAAACTTGTATGATAAAAGACAGGATTTTAAATTTAATACATCAAAAATTCAACACTTTGACTCTTGTCTGCATATATCTGTTTTTAGAAATATTATAATAAACCAGGTTCTTAGAATCAATAAAATTTGTGATGAAAATTATAAATTAGCACATTTTATGGAATTATTGAGTACAGCGACTAATAATGCATATCCTCTCAAACTCGTTATTAAAATTATCAACTCAGTGTATCAACTTCCACTCGATAACATCCAAGAAAACTTTCCCAATTATAGTGGCTAACAAAAAAAAAAAAAAAAAAAGAAAAAAAAAATCGGAAAATAACATACATTAATATTAATGTTTGCAATTTTATTTTCGCTAAAAAAATTGTAACTTTAACCAGTTTGAAACTACGATTTGAGAGCCCTTATAATGGTGTATAGTGGCATCCTCGTTTCTCCATTTCTGCAATGAATCTCTTGTTTAGTAAGAATTTTCATCTTTGCTTCTTGTTCATATTTCTTTCTGCTTATACGGGTAATAGTCCTGTCTCCTGCTCTGACTCACTGGAAGGGTCTGGGAGTGTCGCTGTGGACGTTCGTACTGCCTCCTTGGTTGTATTTCGACATGCTCATTCCGGTGCTTCTAGATAATTTAAGTTGCTGAGGTTGATCGCGTATACAATTAGTGAAAGAAGAACTATTCATGCCACATGGTAATACAAATTTTCTTATCTTCATTTTTTCATCTTTTGATGTCTGTAATCTGAGTTTGCGCATTTATAGCAATGTACTATAGTTCAATCTGAAACAGGCATTTGTTTGGGTTAATTAGAATTAAATACTCAGACCTGAAGATGAATTCAATTCTGATTAATCGTCAAATTTGGACTGGTGCTGTTCTTTTCTTTTATCGGCATTATGGCCGTGGTTTTGCTTCTATGGTGATGTTAATATTACTTGCATTTTTTCATTATTACATTTTTCTAATATATATATATATATATATATATATATATATATATATATATATATATAAATGCCGCTTCAACAGACGATTGTTGGCTGAATATTTCAGAAATTAAGCTGGAATTTTCATGAATTGCGGCTTTTCTGATAGTTTGCCCAAACTATCAACAAAGTAGCTAAAAAAAATGAACAAAAGTTGTAGAATATCTCACAGTGCATCTACTGTAAGCCAGTCCCTGGATCTATCACACAACCAAATAACTCTCTTTTCATAAAAATAGTCCAAAAGCTCTCGAGCTTTTTTTCCTGATGAAGTGAGCTCTTTTCTCTTGAAATCCGTACTTGTTGGCTCTTTCGAAGTGGGCTTCTCTGTTGAGCACTTGGTGTCGGAACTCGGAATTGTCCATTGGTCCCAAAGTGCCACCAAGTTCCTCCGGGAGGATTTCGGGAGGGATCTGTTTGTGCAGGGATTTCAGGCTGTTCCCGTGGAAATGAATCTGTTCCAAAATAAAAATATCACTAGGATAGTATCTAAAACAAGAAAGATCAATCATGCATGAATCAGTGATAATGAAACACTTTCTAACTGAAATGCAATTTTATTTAAATATCTCTAAACTGCGATACAGTCAGCACTATTATATTTGAAGACTTCAAACGTCATCGAAAAAAAAAGAACTTTAATTAAATGAAGTCATCTAAATATAAATCGTCTGCCTCTCTATGTGAAAACAATGAATATTCCATTCATTTCACTTTTATTCCAGACTACAGAGCTAAATCATTTTGCTTGAAAAATTCAGCAATTCTTATACAACTCATCTTACAATTACTTGCTTACATTCTGCATCCATTAAAACTAGGCTTCGTTTTAGAAATAATCAAAGTGTGAGGAACATTTAAACTCAAAAATAGTGTAATTGCGTTGGCACAGAATATAGATCCACAGAAAACACGCAAAAATAATGTGATATTAGGAAGGATGCAACGCTAAATTTAAATTTAGAAGAACTTTAAAAATCCAGATTTTAACACCGGAAAAAAAAGATAGATGCCCTATTTTATTTTGAAGTGGGTCACGTGATCTCTTCATATAATATGGCTGTAATTAATATTTTAATTTTTATTTAAAAAACTACCGAACATACTTTGCTAAAATTTATTTTATGTGTTTTATGAGATAATTTAAATATTTTCTAAAATTTTCGAAGTAAATTTGTGAGTTTTAACTTTGCATAAAACTGTTTGAAAAATTAGGTCCCATAGGGCCCAATGTATTTCAATTCTTCAACTCAGGTTCAATCAAAATCTAATTGGGTGATATTATTCATTTACATTCCCATATGTCCCACAGACCGTCTCAACAACATACTAAAATTTCATTTTGCTAAAGTCATTCTTACGGCTGTTATCGTGCAAACGGACAGACAGAATGAACAAAGTCATAAATACTTTTCAGCTATGTTGGAAAGCGTTAATAAAAAGCTTCGCCCAACACTCTCATATATTCCTATTCTACAGCGCGTTTCATCATAGTCGACTTCGCTTTCCAAGCTTTGGCTATTGGTTTCAGCACTTACTTCTAATTCGAAAGTGTATTTAAATGCGAAATTCGATGGAATGTATTAAGTGCCTGGCCATTTACGATAAATAAATTCGAAATTCTTTCATATTGCTGCGAACTTGTAAAATGCCCGGGAGTCTCTTCCCCACCACTTCTCACTTTCGTCTTTTTGGAAGACCAGGCGGAGAAACACAACCCAGACAGGCATCCTATCCTATAACATGATTCTATGATTGCCATATGCCGAATTTCGGGGAAGGGATATCAGATTTGGAGATTTATCGTCAATTTAGCGACTTTTCAAATGTTCGAGAAACACTACGAAATAACCAGCATTCTACGAGATATGAGAAATTTCAAGAAGTTTCTAAATAGAACGTCCATAAAAGGAGTCAGTTGGAGAGGAGTTGACGTGATACGAACTACATTGAATTGTTTTCTCCGTCTGGTTTTCGAAAAAGAAGAAAGTGAGAAGGGGGGGGGGTACTCCCGAACATTTTACAAGTTCGTAACTATATAATTTTTTCCCGGTATTTTCTAAAAAAAGGGTAGCTCAATTTTTATATTGTTCCGTGTACAAATAATGTTCCAATTAGAAAAAGTTGTACTGTACAGTAAAGAAGAAAAAATCTGATGTGGACAGCACACGACTTTCCGTACAGACTCAAACTCATTTTTTCTTTCTTTCATAATTTATTAAATCGAGCTTAAATTGCGCAAAATAAAACGGATAATTATTTAAAATTTCACTGAATTTGCAGTTTTTCTTAAATTTTCGTTCTCATTTGGCGACCAGGCGTATTTTCAAACGCGTCGTGGCAAAAGAACAGAAAAAACTAAAATATCGATTAATAAATTATCGAACTAAACTATCGATTAATAAATTATCGAACTAAACTATCGATTAACTAAAATATCGAAAGATTAATTTTGGAGAAATTAGATCGGTCTTATTCTTTCAGCCGTCTAACATCTATATATATAAAGAAGAAAAGTATGTATGTATGTATGTATGTATGTATGATCCAACATCACGGGAGAACGGCTGAACCGAATTTGATGAAATTTTGTGGGTAGTCTTGAAACAGTCCTAATTAAAATTTAGTCCATGTTTCAAGTTTTTAACACCAGGGGTTGTCGCGATATTGATGAAAAACCAAACTTTCGCTTGTCTCATCATCACGAGAGAACAGCTGCATCGAATTTAATGAAATTTTTTGAGTGGCTTAAAAATAGCCCCTTATAAATTTAGTCTGAGTTTCGAGTTTCTGAGATCAGGGGTTGTCGAGATATTAATGGAAAATGAACCTTTTTCCTAGGAGTTCTACTCTCTAAATTCATGATTCCCAACGAGAAAAGTTGGAAATCGTTGGTTTAAACCGTGAAAGTCAATTAAATCTTTGTGAGAGTTTATTGAACGTATTAGTCACTTTTGAAAATCGCAGGTTTGAAATATGAATTTAAATGGAAACTCTATCGCCATAGTTTATTTTTCACAGGCTTACTCAACAAATTTTATTAGTTTGAATCCATATATATATATATATATATAAAGAAGAAAGGTATGTATGTATGTATGCATGATCCAACATCACGGCAGAATGGCTGAACCGAAAGAGATTTGCATCGTAAATCCCGAGCAACGCCGGGTAATCGCTGCTAGTTACGTGTAAAACAAGCATTTAATTGATATATTCTAGCATAAATAGTTTTGTTATTTCAGATTTTGCCCATTTTTGATGGCCATTTCACAAAAACAGACAGATTCTTTTTTTCCGAATCGTACCAAAATCTTATCAAGATCAGGATGACCCACAAGTGGCTTACCTACCGAATTTTATGAAACTTGGTTTCATAAAATTAGTTTGTGAGTTACAGTAGATATATACATTGCACAAACACAGATATACAAACAGATGTCAAGTTGAAACTATTTTTTTTTCGTATCCTAGAGGTGTTAAAATGTGTAAATCTGCCCAAATCTGGCACTTGTTGCGATTTTCTACGCGATTCCAATACTTATCCCAATACGAAAAAAAAAATCTGATGTGGACAGCACATGACTTACTTATATAATGCAATGAATTTACTACTTTTACAGTAAAAAGGAATAGATTATTTTCAGAGTAGTTTTTTATATTCTTTCCAAGATATTGAATTTTCGTCAATGAGTCGTCATTTTCATTGATTTAGCGTCATTTATTTAGCGTCATTTTTATCCATTTAGCGAGTTTTTCGTTAATTTAGCAACATTTAAAAAGTCGCCAAATTGGCGACATTCCACCAAATTCTTCGGCAAAATCTCGCCAAGCGTTATGGACGAAGAATATTCCTTGTGTGAGAATTTGTAGCAAACTTTTTAAGATCATGTTTTAAGGCCAAATCTTTTCATGATTTTAAATGTTAAATATGTAACTACACTATTATTTTTTATTTTAAATCTAATCCTCATTTCCAAACCTTTTAACTATTACCTAATTTTCAGGTTAAACTATACAACAAGGCAGCCGTTAACTTAATGTTTAAAGAACATTGTTTGTATTTATCGCGCCCAAACCGGACGTGTGGGAATTACCACTCGACAGATACTTATATTCTTTCAAAGATATTGAATTTTCGTTAATTAGTCGTCATTTTCATAGATTTAGCGTCATTTTTATCCACTTGGCGAGATTTTTGTTAATTTGGCAACATTTAAAAATTCGCCAAGTTGGCGACATTTCGCCAAATTCGTCGCCAAAATCTCGCCAAGCGTTAAGGACGAAGAAATAAGTTATTCTTATAGCAGATAAATGACTATTGGCGTCCAAATACAAATGTATTACTCAAAGTATCTTTTCTT
This sequence comes from Amaurobius ferox, assembly GCA_951213105.1. NCBI lineage: Eukaryota > Metazoa > Arthropoda > Arachnida > Araneae > Amaurobiidae > Amaurobius > Amaurobius ferox. The sequence continues at coordinate 37,569,598 of OX578155.1, read as the reverse complement.
ATGAATGGAACGAGCTAGATCCACGAGAATGATGTCACCAAATTTATCGCATGATATTACATATGAAAAGTGAACATGTTTCTCAACAGTTAATATATATTTTTTAAATTTATGGGATTTTTTTATAAATTTATTTGAAAAATGTGCAATATCTCGAGAACGGTTCACGCTAGCGTTCTAAAGTTTATGTCAATCGTTTTCTAAGGAAAAATTACATAAAAAATGTCTATTTACGTAACTTTATTGAAGGTTTTGATTTTTTGGTGATTTTTTAAAACTTTCACTCGAAAGGGGAGTTCTGAACATTCGATTACGTTTAAAAACAATAGGCTTCCAGTATTCACGGATTGTGATTTTTGTACCAAATTTCATTCGAATCACTCCATTCGTTCGTGATATATCGTCTCCACAGGCTCACTGACACACACACACACACACACACACTTTTACACACACACACACACACATACACATACTTTCACACACACACACACACACACACACACACACACACAGACATCGCCTCAAAAATGTTTGATTCGTGATCAGGGATGCTTGAAACGTGCTCTCCCGTCGAAACTGGAATTCGAATTTTCGACCCCGTCACAATACTTTCCTTATACATTATGTATATAAGGAAAGTAAAAATTACGTATGCTCAAATATATCAATTATTTGAGCATACGCCAGTTTTATACGTAATTTTTGGCGATGAAAAGCATACCAACCCTCATTACTCTAAGACTAACCGTTCTTGAGATATTTCATTTCTTTCGCATATTCGCAAAGACACGCTTGAAAATAATCTGTTGTCAATACAGCGATAATTGAATTAAAACTGCAAATTCAGCGTAATTAATTTCCTTATATACATAATGTATAAGGAAAGTATTGTGACGGGCTCGAAAATTCGAATTCCAGTTTTCGACGGGAGAGCCCGTTTCAAGCATCCCTGATCACGAATCAAACATTTTTGAAGTGATGTGTGTGTGTGTGTGTGTGCCAGTGAGTCTGTGGAGACGATAACTGACGAACGAATGGACGGATTCGAAGTTTGGTACAAAAATCACAATCCGTAAACAGTGGAAGCCTATTGTTTTTATACGCAGTCGAATGTTCAGAACCCCCCCCCCCCCCTAAATTGTCGAGTGAAATTTTGAAAAAATCGTCAAAAAATTAAAACTTCTAATAAAGTTTCACAAATACACATTTCTTATGTAATTTTTCAATAGAAAACGATTGACATAACTTTTAAAACGCTAACATGAACCGCTCTCGATATATTGCACATTTTTCAAAAAAATTATCAAAAAGTCATATAAAATAAAATAAAATATTTCCTATTGAGAAACATGTTCACTTTTCATTTGTAATACCATGCGATAAATTGGGTGACATCATTCGCGTGGATCTAGCTCGTTCCATTCAAGAAAAAAGATACTTTGAGTAATACTTTTGTATTTGAACACCAATAGTCATTTATCTGCTGTAAGAATAACTTACTTCTTCGTCTAACTTACTCTTTCTTGGCGAGATTTTGCCGTAGAATTTGGCTGAATGTCGCCAATTTGGCGACTTTTAAATGTTGTTAAATTAACGAAAAACTCGCCAAATGGATAAAAAAGACGCTAAATCAATAACGACTCATTGATGATGACGACATGGAAAATGACGCCTCATTGACGAAAATTCAATATCTTGGAAAGAATATAAATAACTACTATAAAAACAATCTATTTTTTTTACTGTAAAAGTAGTAAATTCATTGCATTATATAAGGAAAGTCATGTGCTGCCCACATCAGATTTTTTTAAATAATTACGCGTGTTATTTTGAGCTATTAAACTTTTGAACAATAAAGAGATCTTGAATATGAGTCTTCAAGGAAAGTCATGTGCAGAGGTAGCCGCTCTTTGTAGGTAGCCGCTCTAAGTTAGCATCTACACTATGTATGGAGGCGAGCGTCCTCTACGGCTGGAGACGGTTCTAGATGATATACTGAAGTTATGCGATTACATTACATATTCACTAGAGGCGAGCGTTCTGTTGGGCTGTAGACCAACCTAGCTGATGTTGGATTTCAAAGAACACCGGATTCACTTGGTCAGAGTCCCGTCGGATGGGAGACCAATCTAGATGTCGTGCAATGGATGTTGCAGGCTTTTCGGTGTAGGAACGGATTTCTAAAGATTTGGGTGGAATATTTTTGTTTAAGGCAATTGGCTTCATTAGTTTCTTTGCCCTACCTATTATAATGTGTCGAAAAATATATAAATGAAGACAAAAATTCGAATTCATTTTTACAATGCATTTAGAAGTTTCTTAACACTTTTCTTTAATTAAAAAAATTGATTGGTTGCTAATTAGAAATTCTCGTGTTCTTTATTTTAAAGATATATATTATTATTTTCCTTATATACATAATGTATAAGGAAAGTATTGCGACGGGGTCGAAAATTCGAATTCGAGTTTTCGATGGGAGAACACGTTTCAAGCATCCCTGATCACGAATCAAATATTTTCGAAGTGATGTCTGTGTGTGTGTGTGTGTGTGTGTCAGTGAATCTGTGGAGCCGATAACTGACGAACGAATGGACCGATTCGAACGAAATTTGGTACAAAAATCACAATCCGTAAACGCTGGAGGCCTATTGCTTTTATACGCAATCGAATGTTCAGACCTCTCCTAAATTTTCGAGTTAAATTTTGAAAAAATCGTCAAAAAATCAAAACCGTTAATAAAATTAGGCAAATAGACATTTCTTATGACATTTTTCATTAGAAAACGATTGACATACATTTTAGAACGCTAACACGAACCGTTCTCGAGATATTGCTCATTTTTCAAAAAAATATCAAAAAGTCATATAAAATAAAAAAAATATTTCCTATTGAGAAACATGTTCACTTTTCATATGTAATACCATGCGATAAATTGGGTGACATCATTCTCGTGGAATTAGCTCGTTCCATTCAGGAAAAAAGATACTTTGAGTAATACTTTTGTATTTGAACGCCAATAGTCTGCTGTAAGAATAACTTATTTCTCCGTCCAGAACGCTTGGCGAGATTTTGGCGACGAATTTCGCGGAATGTCGCCAACTTGGCGACATTTTTAATTGTTGCCAAATTAACAAAAATCTCGCCAAATGGATGAAAATGACCCTAAATCAATGAAAATGACGACTAATTGAAGAAAATTCAATATCTTGGAAAGAATATAAGTATCTACTGTAAGAATAACGTTTTTTTAACTGTTAAAGTAGTAAATTCATTGCATTATATAAGGAAAGTCATGTGTTGCTAACATCAGATTTTTTTAATTGTGAAACCTAAATTAGAATAAGCTTCATTGTCCAGGTTATGCCTTTTACAGTCAGTTTAATAGATGATTCCAAGCTAATTTTTTACGATATTTATAACTCTCTCATACTATGTAATATAATATAGAGGAAATATTCTTTTCATGAAAATTCGAGATTTTGATGCCAATATATGTTTTAAGACCTCCTGAACACGTTTTGACTATTTTTGCAATTATGTCCGTCTTTCTGTCTGTATGTATGTTCGTGGTCAATTTCTTGTGTACACAAGTAGTTGCCGCAAATAGCGATGGATTTTCACGAAACTTAATATGCGGCTTTGTTATCGGAAAATCTGGAACTAGATAGAATTTTTTAAAATTTGAGTGAAAAGTTCGATGTTTCTTCGATATCTTATATTTGTTTTAACATGGCAGCATAGGACAAAATTTCACATAATGGTGCAAGGGATTATTTAGGGCTCAATGATTATGATACTTAATATTTTCAGTCATTATTGTGAGAAAAAGCCGCTATACAATTTTTGTGTTCGTGACATCATTCGTAACTTGGAGATGAGGACAAGTTATGGAGTACATGGGCAACAATGGCATCAATTCACAGATTTTATTCAAGTCCTTTAAAGTGCAGGGTTACATGTTATAATTTTGATCATTTAGACCAACGAAACAGATTTTTCAAAAATTTCTTAAAAATTAACAAAAAATATTTCAACGTAATTAAAATTCATTATAAGAGAACCCAGCTCTCCATTCGTCCGTCTCTGAAACGTTTAGCAAAAAATTCAGCAACGGATTTGGCGAGGTATCACCAACTTGCCATAGTCCGCCAAATTAGCGATATCCCGCCATATTTAAACCTTTTATTTAATTTATAACCGTACATATTTAAATCTGATGTGGGCAGCACATGACTTTCCTTATATAATGCAATGAATTTACTACTTTTACAGTAAAAAAATAGCTTATTTTTATAATAGTTATTTATATTCTTTCCAAGATATTGAATTTTCGTCAATGAGTCGTCATTTTCCATGTCGTCATCATCAATGAGTCGTCATTGATTTAGCGTCATTTTTATCCATTTGGCGAGTTTTTCGTTAATTTATCAACATTTAAAAAGTCGCCAAGTTGGCAACATCAAACCAAATTCGTCGCCAAAATCTCGCCAAGTGTTATGGACGAAGAAATATGTTATTCTTATAGCAGATAAAAGACTATTGGCGTTCAAATACAATAGTATTACTCAAAGTATCTTTTTTCATGAATAGAACGAGCTAGATCCACGAGAATGATGTCACTCTATTTATCGCATGGTATTACATATGAGAAGTGAATATGTTTCTCAATAGGAAATATTTTTCTTTATTTTTTATGTCTTTTTAATAATTTTATTTTAAAAATGTGCAATATCTCAAGAACGGTTCACCGTAGCGTTCTAAAATTTATGTCAATCGTTTTCTAATGAAAAATTACATATGAAATGTCTACTTGCGTAACTTTATTAGCGGTTTTGATTTTTTGACGATTTTTTCAAAATTTCACTCGAAAATTTAGGGGGTTCTGAACATTCGATTGCGTATAAAAACAATAGGCTTCCAGTGTTTACGGATTGTGATTTTTGTACCAAATTTCGTTCGAATCGGTTCATTCGTTCGTCAGTTATCATCTCCACAGACTCACAGATACACACACACACATACACACACACACACACAGACATCATTTCAAAAATGCTTGATGCGTGATCAGGGATGCTTGAAACGTGCTTGCCGTCGAAAACTCGAATTCGAATTTTCGACCCCATCACAATACTTTCTTTATATATCGTGTATATAAGGAAAGTAAAAAGGTGTCGATTTGATTTTAAACCTATTTAATTAATCAACAAATAGTTCGTGTCCCGATAAAAATTAAATTAAATATTTAATTTTCGTTTGCTCGCTTTGGCATCAACTTCGACGAAATTGGCGACTGATTTAGCGCAAATATCGCCAGCTTAGTGAGATTTGGAATCAGATTGACTAAAATATCGTAAAAATTGCAATAATGACGCTAAATTATTAAATCTGACGCAAAGTTGAAGAATATATAATTAAAATATTTTAATTTATGAACGATATTGCTTATTGCGGATGCTATCAATAACGATAATTGTCAATTTAGAATTGCGCGAAATATAAGTTAACTGGGAACTTCGAAATAGCTGTACATGTTGTCATACGAAAAAGCGCCATAGGTATAATTCAACGCTGGATACACTGTGCTGTAGATTTTATACATCACTTTTACTTTCCTTATATACAATAATGTATAAGGAAAATATTGTGATGAGGTCGAAAATTCGAATTCGAGTTTTTGACGGGAGAACACTGTTCAAGTATCTCTGATCACAAATCGAACATTTTTAAAGTGATGTCTGTGTGTGTGTGTGTGTGTGTGAAAGTATGTGTGTGTGTGTGTGTGTGAAAGTATGTATGTGTGTGTGTGTGTGTGAAAGTATGTGTGTGTGTGTGTGTGAAAGTATGTGTGTGTGTGTGTATGTGAAAGTATGTGTGTGTGTGTGTGTGTGTGAAAGTATGTGTGTGTGTGTGAAAGTATGTGTGTGTGTGTGTGTGTGTGTCAATGAGTCTATGGAGACTATAACGGACGAACGAATGGACAGATTCCAACGAAATTTGTTACAAAAATTACAATCCGCAAACACTGGAAGACTATTGTTTTTATACGCAATCGAATGTTCAGAACCCCCTAAATTGTCGAGTGAAATTTTGAAAAAATCGTCAAAAAATCAAAACCTCTTATAAAGTTACGCAAATAGACATTTCTTATTCAATGTTTCATTAGAAAACGATTGACATAAATTTTAGAATGCTAAAATGCACCGTTCTTGAGATATTGCTCATTTTTCAAAAAAAATTATCAAAAGGTCATATAAAATAAAAAAAAATATTTCCTATTGAGAAACATGTTCCTTTTTCATATGTAATACCATGCGATAAATTGGGTGACATCATTCTCGCGGATCTAGCTCGTTCCATTCATGAAAAAAGATACTTTGAGTAATACTTTTGTATTTGAACGCCACTAGTCATTTATCTGCTGTAAGAATAATTTATTTCTCCGTCCATAACGTTTGGCGAGATTTTGGCGACGAGCTTGGTGGAATGTCACCAACTTGGCGACAAACTTGGTGGAATGTCACCAACCTGGCGACTTTTTTAAATGTTGCTAAATTAACGAAAAACTCGCCAAATGGATAAAAAATGACGCTAAATCAATGAAAATGACGACTCATTGACGAAAATTTAATATCTTGGAAAGAATATAAATATCTACTATAAAAATAATCTATTTTTTTTACTGTAAAAGTAGTAAATTTATTGCATTATGTAAGGAAAGTCATGTGCTGCCCACATCAAATTTTTTTCACTGTGAAAGAAGTAAATTCTTTGCATCATATTGGCAAAGCCACGTGCTGCGTATATAGGATTTTGAAATGTCTGTGGGTATGTCTAAGTCGTATCAGTGGATTATTTTAATTTCCTTCACTCTTACTCAATAACTGCTCAAACCGTGTATCTGCTGGTTAAAAGGCGGACAATTACGTTTCAATATACGGACTTTTTAATTGGTTAGTGACGTTGCAGCTTCTGCTTGGCGTCCTTCGTTGCGATTTATTTCCTCATGTTGTTGATAGTTAAATATAAGGATGTCACGGTTGCACTTTAAAAGGCGTTTAAGTTTGCTCAATCAAGTCAAAAGAAAGACAGTAAATTTAAAAATTTAAATATTTGGATTATATGAAGTAAACAATTAGTTTAAAATTATAATAAAATTAGACACTATTACACATTCTAGTCTCCGGCCGTCCAAATAGTTGCTCATGTCCTCTGGATGAGTCGGACGGTCTGGGTCTTCAACATATTCTAGTCTGATATTTAAATGTTATTATTCATTTATCATTTATCATTTATCCTTTATCATTATTCATTTATCATTTCATTACTTTCTTTATATACATACTGTATAAGGAAAGTATTATGACGGGGTCGAAAATTCGAATTCGAGTTTTCGACGGGAGAGCACGTTTCAAGCATCCCTGATCACGAATCGAACATTTTTGAAGTGATGTCTGTGTGTGTGTCAGTGAGTCTGTGGAGATGATATCTCACGAACGAATGGAGCGATTCGAATGAAATTTGGTACAAATATCACAATCCGTTAATACTAGAATCCTATTGCTTTAAAACACAATCGAATGTTCAGAACCCCTTAAACTTTCGAGTGAAATTTTAAAAAATCATCAAAAAATCAGAACCTTTAATCACGTTACGCAAATATACATTTATGAAATTTTTCCTTAGAAAACGATTGACATAAACTTTAGAACGCTAACATGAACCGTTCTCGAGATATTGCATATTTTTCAAATAAATTTATCAAAAAATCCCATAAATTAAAAAAAATGAACTGTTAAGAAACATGTTTACTTCTCATATGTAAAATCATGTGATAAATTTGGTGACATCATTCTCGTGGATCTAACTCGACCTATTCAATAGAAATGATCCTTTGAGTGTTTGAGTAATACTTTTGTATTTGAACGCCAATAGTCATTTATCTGCTATAAGAATAACTTATTTCTCCGTCCATAACGCTTGGCGAGATTCTGGCGACGAATTTAGCGGAATGTCGGCAACTTGGCGACATTTTTAAATATTGCCAAATTAACGAAAATCTCGCCAAATGGATAAAAATAACGCTAAATCAATGAAAATGACGACTAATTGAAGAAAATTCAATATCTTGGGAAGAATATAAGTATCTGGTATACGAATAACATTTTTTTAAACTGTAAAAGTAGTAAATTCATTGCCTTATATAATGAAAGTCATGTCACATCAGATTTTTTTTATCATTATTATTCATTTATCAATTTTTCATTTATCTAAACTTTTGATAAATGAAAATTTTTAGTATGGGGACGAGAAAATATATAATGATCAATATGGCCAAAGTAGTTGCAAATGCAATCAGAAGTTGATTTAATATGGAAGTAATTTATGTGATCCAAAAAAGGTCCGTGGCCAAAAATTATTTTTCTGTAATGGTTTTGCATTTTTATCCCCTTGAAATCGCCAATTGTCATTTAAGTAAAGGGATATAAATTAAAAGTCAATTACATATTGCTAATGATTTTGCGAGTATGAATAAATAGTCGTGTTTAGACTCCTTGTAAGGGTTGACAATTTCTATTTTCGACTTCTTATTTTTCAAGCAGTGTCTTCCCCGGGAAAAAAAGAATTTAAATTAAAATAGTAGCCGCGCAGATTGCGGACGGTAGAGGGTACTGGCAACCAGGTTATAAAAAGGAGAAGTGTGAAGTACGAGATTGCGAAAGATGATACGAGTTAATACGTGTAGCTTGGCGTATGGGGATGTAGACGATGGTAGAAAGGGTGGACTATGTATATTATTGTTAATTACGTTAATCGAGTTTAATTTATCATTTCTTCAGTTTAAGAATAAAACTTGTTGTTTATATCAAAAGGTGCCTGCTTTTTCATTCAGACATCGTTGCTTCCTAAGATATCGGGCGCGGTAGCCCAGTGGTTAACGCGCGGGAATTGTACTCGTTAGGCCCGGGTTCGGTACCCTCCGCTGCCATAACTGCCGCCGTGTCGAGTACGCTGAGTACGATCACGTTAAACATGTGGGTCCGCAAGTCCTTCCGAGAGGTTGGTGGTAGGGGTTGGAAGGTATGGTCCCTGTGGATGCCTCCCCCACTGGGTTCCGGTCTAAATTGGGTGGCTCTTCCCGGCCGTCCAAACTGTTATCTTACACATTTCTGGTAGGTCAGACGGTCTGGGTCTCAACAACAACAACAACATCCTAAATTAGCAAAAGTGCGAAATTTCAATTTACAGGATGTAAACTACTAAATACCAAAAACATTGTTTGTGTGGATCTGGTACCTCATTATTTCGCTACCCGCACCACTTATTACGAAACCCGCACCACTTGTAACGTCATCCACAGCCATCCAAAGACGTTACGAGTCCTGATTGGCTAGAGATCCAATGGCGTAAAATTATGTATATGAACTAATCTTGTGCAAGCCCTATAATGTCCATGGCAGAGGAGCGAATGAAAAGTGTGCAGCATCTGATGATTTAATCGTTCTTACTGAAGGAAATAATCCTAACCATGGAGGTAAAACTTCATATTAAGGAAACTCCAATATCGTTTGAGACAATAATTAAAGTGGCGCTGGGGAAAGATCTTGGATTGTATGCACATCTTTGGCAAAAGGCCTAAAATATTTATTTAAATTGTCAATTTTGTAGAAATAAATTATTAGCGCAATGCAAAGTAGAACTTGAAACGATAAAGAATATTCCTACGTATTTAAAATTATTTTACCTTTCAATTTATTTTTATCTCTCTGTATTCTGTACGCTATCCGACAACTACGTTAAAATACTAGTTACATTTACTCATAATTAAGGAACCTTTAATTTAAAAATAATCAAAAATACATATGCTAAATACTACGTTTTGTTGTGTCAATTAACAATAGCAACTACTTTACTAACACGAGCGGCACCCAGATATAATTCTCAAAGCATTATGACATTTTCAAAAGTTTTATCCATAAGAGTTTTACCTCCAACTTTCTAACTCCATTTAAAGAAGCACTTACTCTGCTTTTTATCTTCTCAGAAATAAACTGCTTTATGATATTGAAGAGGACGCTGAAGAAGAAAGGTTCGTTGATGACATGAAAACCTTTGATTCGACAAGGAAAGCAATCCTGAAAACAAAACATTGGATTAGAATTAAGTACTATCGTTGCTCCGCCCAGTACAAAGCTTTTTTACAATATAAAATAATCCTGAAAACAATTTATTGAATTACAATTAAGTACTATAGTTGTTCCGTTCAGTGCAAAGCCTTTTTACAATATAAAACAATTCTGAAAACAAAACATTGGATTAGAATTAAGTACTATATTTGTTATGCCCAGTACAAAGCATATTTCACAATATAAAATAATCCTGAAACCAATTTATTGGATTACAATTAAGTACTATAGTTGTTCCGTTCAGTGCAAAGCCTTTTTACAATATAAAACAATCCTGAAAACAAAACATTGGATTAGAATTAAATACTATATTTGCTACGCCCAGTACAAAGCATATTTTACAATATAAAATAATCCTGAAAACAATTTATTGGATTACAATTAAGTACTATAGTTGTTCCGTTCAGTGCAAAGCCTTTTTACAATATAAAGCAATCCTGAAAACAAAACATTGGATTAGAATTAAGTACTATATTTGTTACGCCCAGTACAAAACATATTTTACAATATAAAATAATCCTGAAAACAATTTATTGGATTACAATTATAAGTACTATAGTTGTTCCGTTCAGTGCAAAGCCTTTTTACAATATAAAACAATCCTGAAAACAAAACAATGGATTAGAATTAAGTACTATAGTTGTTCCGCCCAATACAAAGCCTTTTTAAGACATAAAACAATCCTGAAAGCAAATCATTGGATTAGAATTAAATATTATAGTTGTTCCGCCCAGTGAAAAAGCCTTTTTACAACATAAAACTATCCTGAAAACAAGTCATTGGATTAGAATTAAGTACTATAATTGTTCCATTCAGTGTAAAGCCCTTTTACAACATAAAACAATCCTGAAAACGAAACATTGGATTAGAATTAAGTACTATAGTTGTTCCGCCCAGTGCAAAGCCTTTTTACAACATAAAACAATCCTGAAAACGAAATATAGGATTAGAATTAAGTACTATAGTTGTTCTGACCAGTGCCAAGCCTTTTTACAACATAAAATAATCCCGAAAACAAATCATTGGATTTGAATTAAATACTGCAGTTGTTCCGCCCAGTGCAAAGCCATTTTACAACATAAAACAATCCTGAAAACAAATTATTGGATTAGAATCAAGTACTACAGTTGTTCCATCCAGTGCAAAGCCTTTTTACAACATAAAACAATCTTGAAAACAAATCATTGGATTATAATTAAGTACTATAGTTGTTTCGCCCAGTGCAAAGATTTTTTGCAACATAGAAGAAGAAATTGTATATAAATAAATGGATTAGTCAACTTTTTCTAAAGATATTGGCTCGAACAAAATAAAAAATTGAACGATAAATCTTGTGTTCATTTTTGTTGATTTTGATATATTTTATTCGAAAGACGTGGAATATTTAGAGAACGGTTTATGCTAAAATTGTTGTCATTCGTATTCAAATTAAAAATCTTTAAAATTTGCAACATTCGCTTTCCAATGAAATATTACTTCTGAAATGAATTTTTTTTTTAGCAATATTGAAAATACTAATGTTTTAATTGATTTTTATTTAAAAAATATTATTCGAACATTGAGGGGGGTTGGCAGGTGGCTCTTTTGACCATTCGAGAAAGAAAATCAGAATATTTCCGAGAACGTCTCATATTAAAACTTGTGTCAATTGTTTTCTGATTAAAAATCTACAAATTTTGCATCATTCGCTTTGCAATAAAAAAATACGTCTGAAATTATCTTTTTAATCATTATTGAAAATGCTGATGCTTATAATGATCCCTTTTCAAAAATGTTATTCGAAAACTGAGAGCGGGAGGTCTTTTGAACAATCGAGAAAAAAAAATAGAATATATCGAGAACGGTTCATGTTAAATTTGTCTCATTCATTTTCAAATTAAAAATCTATAAAGTTTCTATCATTCGCTTTCCAATAAAAAATTTGTTCCTTGCAACAACCATTGCTGCTAGCACCCTTGCACAGTAGTGTCTGTTCAATGCAAGTGGAAGTCTATTGCTCGGTATGATCAGCCAGTTTCACGAATCCCGACTATACGACCGCTTTCTAATTCGTCTAATTGTTTATAAGGTCTTCGACAACGTCGCAATCGCATTATTGGTTGTGTCTCCACGGAACTGCAACGCCGATAGCGAGCAAACGTAAACCGTCCACAATTTTAACTTGTTTTATAGGATGCTAGTTGCGCAGTGGAAATGCAGCTATGATCTAAATTAACACTCATTGACCTAGCAAATTTAATCATTTGCATACTTGGTATAGCATATTTGGTATAAAGGAATTTTCAAGCGAAATTTCGAGATGATCGGATCATTTTTTAGGGGTGCTTTGTTTTTCTTTCAAAAGAGTGTGTAAACAGCTAAAACTAGCAAAATTGAACAATTCAAGAGTGCACGGAAAATGAGTGAAAAATAAATTTGGAACGGAACAAAGTTGAAAATCTCGGTAATCAGCAATGTCCTTAAACAGTTTTGTATATTATTTATTAACAAATACTATAATATGAAAACTTAATTATAGTTACAATATGCTAAAAATCTACTAGAAGTATTATCAATCGGTTTTGTAAAAAAGATTCTCATGTAACAGGTGATTACCAAAGCGAAATCCTATTTATTCCTTCTAAAACTCCAAAATATACGCAAACGTATGCTTCACCATATTGATGCCGAGATCTACTTCACTTACTAAATAACTATTGATGCCGAGAGCTACTTCACTTGCTAACTACTAAGTTTAAATAGTAGTCATTATTAGTGTATTTCATCGTCCTGATCTTGTTTAAAGTTTGATGAATGTCAAGTTATTCCTGACTCAAAATGGCGGACCCGTTCACTCACATCATGTCTACTCACGTCATTGCGAAACATCAAGTTTCACATCTAACCATTGTCGTTTGCAAAGGGAGAAGCAATAGCCACCACACTCCTTTTCAAGGCTAGCTTCCATGCATCTGCTACACGCGATGATCAGCCACGGAAGAGTCCGGATGTTTCAATCTCATGCTAAGCATTATTGAATAAAGTCTTGAATAAAGCTTACGATACTTTAAAAGATGCGTTTTAATGGGAAAAAATACTTTGAAAAGTGTTTCTTTAAGCAAATAAAGTGTAACCATTTTCTAAAATATACATATACAATCGCAAAGTTATTTAAAAAATAAAATAAATACAAATGTTAAAATAATTCCTTAAACTAGATTTTAAACTGGGGAGGCTGAGCTTTTTAGCCTCTATGGACGCTACGCTACTGCGTATACATTACTATGTATTGCAGGGAAAGTAAAAATCGGATGTGGGCAGCATGACTTTCCCTACAGACACAAATTCATTGTCTCTTTCTTTCTTTTACAATTCTTTAAATTGAGTTCAATTGCGCAAAATAACTTGGGTGACTCTTACGGAATTCGCAATTTTAATTCAATTTACTTTTTCATTTGTTAACTATCGCTAAAATTTCGAAAAACAAAATTTCTTAAGAATGGTGAGACCTCGAGTTATTGGGTTTATCTCATTCCTTGCGTCATCAAAAGTTACGTATAAAACAAGCATTTACAGAACGTTGTTCGCACTTTATGATTTTGTATTTATGTTTCTCGTTAGCATTTTGAAATAAAGATTTGACATTTCCAATATCTCTGCTACTAATCGTCTGCTACTGATTTGTTTTGATGGGAATGCAGAATAAAAGATTTATTTTGAAAATGGCTCCTGAAATTGATAGATGGCTCGAAGGTTACGTAAATGCGCTTTCCGGAGAAAAATATTCGTATCGACAAATTGTAAAGCCGTGTAAAAATCGAAGTTATAGCATTTCAAAGAAAGGTATTTTTAATATATTAAATTTGAAAGGGAAAAAGCGTCTAGCTGAAAGTAAAAATTAAAAAATGGTTCCAAAATCGCATCCTAAGATTCTTCGAACGGGGGTAAATATGAAAAGAGTGAAGTCTCTGATCCAAAAGAAAATCCACCGATTCAAAGATCCATTGCATCGAAACTGGGAATGCCTTCTGGCAAAGTAAGTAAAATTATTCATAAAGATTTGAAGTTAAAAAATATGTTTAAATCTAAAGTTCATCTGCTTTTACCAAAGCATATTGCGGAGAGAGAAAAAAAATAGTAGAAAATTATATGAAAAACACCTAGCTGCTGATAAATGGAAGTTTGTGGTAACACTCGATAAGGCATGGCCGTATTTAAGTGATTGTATGTAATAAAAAAATCTGATGTGGGCAACACATGACTTTCCTTATATAATGTAATGAATTTACTACTTTTACATTTTTTCTTGTAGATACTTATATTCTTTCCAAGATATTGAATTTTCAACAATTAGTCGCCATTTTCATTGATTTAGCGTCATTTTTATCCATTTGGCGAGATTTTCGTTAATTTGGCAACATTTCAAAAAGTCGCCAAGTTAGCGAAATTCCGCCAAATTCGTCGCCAAAATCTCGCCAAGCGTTATGGACGAAGAAATAAGTTATTCTTACAGCAGATAAATGACTATTGGTGTTCAAATACAAAAGTATTACTCAAAGTATCTTTTTTCATGAATGGAACGAGCTAGATCCACGAAAATGATGTCACCCAATTTATCGCATGGTATTACATACGAAAAGTGAACATTCTTCTCAATAGGAAATATTTTTTTTTTATTTTATATGACTTTTTGATAATTATTTTGAAAAATGTGCAATATCTCGAGAACGGTTCATGTTAGCGTTCTAAAACTTATGTCAATCGTTTTCTAATGAAAAATTACATAAAAAAAGTCTATTTGCGTAACTTTATTAGCGGTTTTGATTTTTTGACGATTTTTTCAAAATTTCACACGAAAATTTAGGGCGGTTCTGAATATTCGATTACGTATAAAAACAATAGGCTTCCAGTGTTTACGGATTGTGATTGTTGTACCAAATTTCGTTCGAATCGGTCCATTCGTTCGTCAGTTATCGTCTCCACAGGCTCACTGACACACACACACACATACTTTCACACACACACACACACACACACAGACATCACTTCAAAAATGTTTGATTCGTGATCAGGGATGCTTGAAACGTGCTCTCCCGTCGAAAACTCGAATTCGAATTTTCGACCCCGTCACAATACTTTCCTTATACATTATGTATATAAGGAAAGTAAAAATGTCCTTAAGTAAAGTGAATATAATATAACGAAATTTTTACTTTCCTCGCTGAAGAAAAGCTAAATGTAAGAACTGCATGATATAAATATTGTGATATGTATAATAAATGTCTAGATATTTAAAATTATTTAAAAATGAACTGTAAAGAAATAAATTTAAGCTTTTTCAATAATAAGCATTTCAGAATTTAAATTATTCAAAGTTGAGCAAAGATGTTTCAGAATTTAAATTACTTCAAAAGTGAACGAAAAGTTTCAAAAGCCTTATACTTAAACTCTCGAAAAATATGCAAAGGTATTTTTAAATTTGAAATATTTGAACTAAACAAATATTTTGCATTGGAATCTGTTAAAAGGGAAAAACGCATGGAAACTTAAATATTTAAATTAGTTACAATAAGTAAAACATAATTCTACATTTCAAAAATTAAAAATATAGGAAAATAGGTCGCGCCTGAACAACGTCTACAATTCAGAACTCTAAATAGAAAAAGGTTTTAAAAAAAAAGATGGTGAATATATTGTTTGATACAGAAACTTTTTAATTTAGAAAAACTCCAGCTGCTCTTCAATCAAACACGTTTATTGTTTTTGACATTTCCTGTGTACTCGTCGAAAACCTGGGTTGATAAGCATAGTAAAGAGAAAACAGAGCCACTTAGTTCGGAGTTCAAGTTTTTGGAATCTTGTAAATTTGGTTTGGAATCTGGCGAACTTGTTTTTGGAATCTTGTAAATTTGGTTTGGAATCCGGCGAATTTGTTTTTGGAATCTTGTAAATTTGGTTTGGAGTCTGGCGAACTTGTTTTTGGAATCTTGTAAATTTGGTTTGGAGTCTGGCGAACTTGTTTTTGGAATCTTGTAAATTTGGTTTGGAGTCTTTTGAACCTGGGTTTGACGACGGATCTACGACAATTCAGTAATTCTACCAATGACCTATATTGAACTGAGATTGTTTTATGAATCTACGAACTTTGAGCTAATAATAACAACGAACTTAGGATTGTGCGCCATGTTGTTATTTTCAAATACTTTGTCGACTATGTGACAGTTTATCTATATTTTGATTTAGTGGACACAATTCTTCGTTTTACAGATTTTCTGGGTTTTAAAGATCTTCATATTTGACTGCTGCCCCTGAAGTATGTACTTTTGAACGGTTTTAACGATTTTTAAACGTTTACCCATTTTGACTTGAAACATGTGTAGTGCTATATTTTAATTTTACATATATCCTGTGCTATATTTTAATTTTACATATATCCTGTGCTATATTTTAATTTGACATATATCCTGTGCTATATTTTCATCTTTAGTGCTATTTTTAATTCGGCTTTTTTAACATTTTACATCACAGATGAAAAGTGTTTATGACTTTGTTCATTCTGTCTGTCTGTCCGTTTGCACGATAACTGCCGTAAAAATGACTTTATCAAAATGAAATTTTAGTATGTTGTTGAGACAGTCTGTGGGATATATGGGAATGTAAATGAATAATATCCCCCAATTAGTTTTGGATTGAATCCGGGTTGAAAAAATGAAATACATTTAACTCTATAGGACCTAATTTTTCAAATATTTTAAAACGAAGTTAAAATTCACAAATTAGTTCGAAAATTTTAGAAAATATTTAAATTATCCCATAAAATACACAAAATAAATTTCAGAAAAATATATTCGGTAGTTTTTTTAAATAAAAATTAAAATATTAAATAAAATAATAATTACACCTGTATAATATGACGAGATCACGTGATCCACTTCAAAATAAAATATGGCATCCATCTTTATTCTTAGACTAAAAATTGTAATTTTTAAAGTTCATTTAAATTTATGTTTTGTGTTGCATCCGTCCTAAAACTGCTTTATTTTTGTTTAATTTTTGTGCATCTATATTCTGCGCCAACGCAATTGCACTATTTTTGAATTTAAATGATCATCAAACTTTGATTATTTCTACAATGAAGAATAATTTTAATGGATGCATAATGTAAACACGTGATTGTAAAGATGAGTTGTATAAGAATTTCTGAATTTTTTTAACGTAAAATTATTTAGCTCTGGAGTCTGGAATAGAAGTGATATGAATGGAATATTCATTGTTTTTACATAGAGAGCCAGACGATTTATATTTCGATGACGTCATTTGAATAAAGTTCATTTTTTTCCCCATGAAGTTTAAAGGTTCCATGTAAAATAAATTATCTTCTGTGATAATTAAAATATCACCGCTGAATGTATGGAATTTCGCATTTCAGTTGGAAAGTGTCGAAAACCCAGACCACTCAACTCGCCCCAGGGCAGGGGTCTGCAAACTTTCGAGAGAGAAAAGTCAAGTTGTCAAGGAAACAGGATAACGAAGGTATCAGAGAACCATATATGTATACATGGACGCTCCCCCCCCCCCCGGAAGCAATCGCAATCCAGAACGTCGTTATCAAATTAAAATTTTTATATTATTTAAATAAAGTTTTACAATACAGTAACATTTCTCATTCCTTCAAAAACTAAGAGCTATCAAACATATATATTTATTTTTATGTACCCCTAATTTAAATTCCCCTGGTCAAGATGCTGAGTACGCCTATGTATGTGTATATAGGTATATATGGATTTGTAGGGCAAAAAAAACCGTGATAATTGCATGATTTTTTATTTAAAACTTAGATAGAACGGTGACTTTGCATCGCTTTTGAAAGCTTTGTTATATCTGGCATATAGCTACTTGTTTTCAATTTTAGGCATGATTGTAAATTATCGTCTGTTAAGTTCCTTCTTAGCTGTTTTTTATTTGATTCATGGAAGAGAATGTTTGTTCGTATGAATATAGAGCTAAAGATTGGAAGAACAGCAAATGCTAGTTTTTTATCGAGTCATATGTTTCAGGCAAACTATTCCATGTACCAAATATTATTGTTTTTATTTTAGGCAGTTGTTTCATAGCTGCCCACTTGTGCTGAGAAATTAAATTGGATGTCTCTCTTTCGAGTTCTTCCAAGCGGTTGGTTAGATCTGTGAATTTGTTGCTCCACAGTTATTAATTTAAATTTTACAAATTATTATTTTAAATTTTATTTTAGACTAAAACTATTTGTAAGCCGCTAGTACACGTGTTCCAATCCAATCCAATCAAAATTGCTTGCCCATTCCGTTGCAAACGCTACAGATACAATACATATAAAGGCAGAAGTCTGAAGAACCTCAAACGCCTATGCAAAGAGCTGCGGTCTGCCGACCCCTGCCCTAGGGCATGAGCAACAAATTGAGTAGCTGGAGTTGGAAAGTGTTGAAGACCCAGACCGTCCGACTCATCCGAAGATTTGAACAACTATTTGGATGGCCGGAGAGTTGGAAAGTGTAGAAAGCCTAGGCCAGCCGACTCGTCCAAAAACTTAGAGCAGCAAGGTGGATGGCCGGGAAAAATGAGTTGGAAAGTTGGAAAGTGTATCATAGTCAATGCATTATGCATGATTAATCTTTCTTGTTGTTTTTACGTCAGTTATATTGCATTTCCCCTCTTTTTGTCGTATTTTGTATATTTGTATAGATACCATGCAATTCTATATGTCTTTCTCTCACAAGAAGTTGCTCGTAATACTTAATCGTTCTTAAAACAGGCGGTGCGACATAAATTGCGATGCAGGCTCGGCGAGCGTCAGGAAGTAGAAGACGAAGCCTCCCAACTCACGAAACGAGTTTCAGAGTTTGCGAAAGTAGCGAGTTGTGAAGTTGAATGAAATTGTTCGCAAAATGAGTTAAGGTGAGAGTCAGCTAATAAGGTAACGAAGTACCAACAAATGCATCATGCCTGCGGCGAGCTTCGATTAATGAACAGCAGGAATTGAGGATGGAATGGAGGTGGGTTTTATGCGCGTCAACGAATACAGGACACGTAGGCAGTCGTGCGCCAGCCGACGTGAAAAAGTTCGCAAACCGAGCTCCAGGGCTGGAGACTGTCAATTAACGAGGGATGGTCCCGAACAGGTGTATTACGCCTGCATAGCAGGCGGCACTAAAGTTCTCACGAAGTGAGCTTAGCGAGATTTGGCGAGTAGGAGGCGAAGTCTACCAACTCGCGAAACGACTCATGGGTGCTGGCGAGTGTGGCCACCAAAAGGTAAAAGCGTCAGCGAGTACAGGACACGTAGGAGGTCATGTAAGCCTGTCGAGTTGAAATAGCTCTCGAAGCGAGTTCCAGGACTGGTGGATATCAGTTAATAAGAGACTGTCCCCAAAGGGCACATTGCGCCTGCGTACCAGATGGCACTAAAATACTCGCGAAATAAGCTCAGCGAGCGTTAGTGAGTCGGAAGCAAAACTTCTCGTCTGCCAAAGCGAGTTACGGGGCTTGGCCAGAGTAGTGAGTAGGGGCAGAGCCCAAACGAGATTTTAAGTCTGCCCTAATAGGCGTAGGGCAAAATTTACGACATGCAAAAATATGAAATTTGGTACATTAGCAGAGAAATATTAGGGGAACACGCTGACATAAACCGTTTTTCGATTTAAAATTTAATAAAAATCGTTTTTCGATTTACGGAGCCCCCTAGCATATATATATATATATATATATATATATATATATATATATATATATATATATATATATATATATATATATATATATATATATATATATATATATATATATATATATATATATATATACATTCTTTTCGTGTTTTGAAGACGTAATCCATTTGAATATTGCGATATAAAAATATTGACTGGCAACTGATCTTTGTAATATAACAGTAGGTTCTTTTGAATATTACATACTGCTTCAAAACAAAATTTTTATTCCTGCAATCATCAGTTCTATAATTACGTCTTTTATAATACATCATATCATAATTTTTAAAATGTGCTACAGCAGACGACCGGAACCCCCATATTTGACCCTGAACGGGGCAAGGCAAATTTGAGCGGGTGACAAGTTTGCTTCCAAGGTCAGTAGAAAAGTTGCTTAGAGCCGACTCGTGACGTCACAAGACATCAGTCGCTGGTCTTTCTGAGGCATCTGTTTTGATTTTCAGAATGTTAGCGACTGGTTGTTATGAAAAGCGAAATATTTACCCTGCGTTCCGTTTAGCTTTCGTAAGTTTCGGTGTAGTTTTACTCAGAGATTTGCATCTTAAATCCCAAGCAACGCCAGGTATATTTTCTAGTTTACAATAATAAAAGATGTTTGTCTGTTTGTTGGTCGCGTAGCGGAAAATCTAAGCAACCCACAGCAATGAAGTACAGGGGTAGCTCGGTTCTAGAAAGTGTAAACCTCGTCGAAACATTTTTTAATTCAAGTTAGGTTTTAGTTATTTTGTGTTGAAGTGTTATTTGGAGCGATTTTCACACTAATCGGTTGCTTCTTTCACGATCGGAAATACTATCGCAGAGTTTCTAAACAGTATCAGAAAAGCTGTAAATGGAATTCATAATATAAATAGACAAATTTTCGTTAATTAAAAGTATATACTTTCATGTTTTGAAGATGTAATCGATTTTAAAATTCCGACATTTAAATATAGGCTGTCAATCTGATCTTCATAATGTAATATAAGTTTTCTATGATTATCAGTTCATTAATAATGATTTTTATAAGATATTTGTGTAGAATTAGAAACCCAGCTCTGCTGAATTACTGGAGAAATGTGGGATGGGGATATGCATTCCGCACTTAGGTGAATTTGGCTGTGGCGAGGAGGGGACTTCTTTGATTCCACAGAGAGTTTATATGCGAGCGGATAAATAGTGCACAACTGTACTCTGACGTCACATATTTTTGTGACTAATAGGCGTTTCAGAGAAATGCACATCGCATTTCCCCAAATGTAATTTTGCAGTGACTAAACCGTATGTAATTAGAAAAGAGATAATTAAATAATAATGAATAATTTCTTTAGATGTGATGTATTCTGAATCAGAATTTAATGGAGAGATTTAGATTAACTACGATCTGATTCAATATCACATGCTTTTTCATCTGTTGTTAATGTCATGCTTGCACATCTAAAATTATTAGTCATTATTTAATTATCCCTTTTCTAATTATATACTGTTTAATCACTGCAAAATTCCCTTTGGAGAAAAGCGATGTGCATTTCTCTGAAGCACCTATATTGATAGCAAAAAATTTAACGTCAGAGTGCAGTTATGTGTTATTTATGAGTTTGTGTAAAAACATTAATTTCTTTTTATCCAATAATTATTCTTATTGAAGATTTTAGAATGTTAAATTATTTTTTTATATTGCGTGTTTGCAAAGGTAGAATACTCATTCTCGGAAGTCGTGACGTCACAGAATTTCTTGTAGCATACTATTCTTGAACTAGGCAGACAGCGGTCAGCAGCTGTTGGACGATAATGTTTGACATATTAGGCAGGTTAGAGGTTGTAGCTTTAGCAATCCAACTTTATAACTTCTTCAATTTGAGAGATATCATTTAGCGAAGGTAACTTTTGTTCATTAGCCTATATTCCATTGAGAAATACATAGATACATAGATGTTTAAGTATAAATTACCTGTACGACCCTTACAAGTCTGTAAATTAAGGTGGGCGAGGCGAAGTGCCTCATCATTCGCAGTCCGAACTTGCTTAAGTCAAATACCACAGATCCGCCGCACACTTGGGTGGCTTCGCATTCCAGACCCACTTCTACGCATAATAAGCCGGCGGCAAATAAGTCATCCGGGGTGGCAGCGTCAAGGTTGAAATGGCCTGGGGAAAAGAAAATTTGGGTCATTTAGTGCAACGGTTCCCAAACTTGGATCATTGTGTGCGGTAATTGTCAAACATGGATCATTCAGTACAATGGTTCCCAAATTTGATGATTTAGTGCAGTAATTTTTAAACTTAGATCTAAATGATACAGTGGTTCCCAAACTTCAATTATTGTCTGCAGTAATTGTCACACTTGGATCATTTTTACAGCATTTTTCAAAATTAGATCATTTAGTACGATATCCAAACTTTTATCTTTCAAAGGCTAATCAAGCTTGATCAAACTTTGATTATTTAGTACGACGATATCCGAACTTTTAACTTTCAAATGCAAATCAAACTTGGATCATTTAGTACAACGACATCCGAACTTTTCACTTTCAAAGTCTAATCAAACTTGGATCATTTAGTACGACGACATCCGAACTTTTAACTTTCAAAGTCTAATCAAACTTGGATCATTTAGTAGGACGATATCCGAACTTTTAACTTTCAAAGGCTAATCAAACTTGGATCATTTAGTACGACGATATCAGAACTTTTAACTTTCGAAGACTAACGAATCGTTAACTTATCGACATACCCATTTTAAAGAAATGCCCCCAAATCTGGAATATTGTAAATAATATTCCTACTGCAAATAATATAGAAGTTTTATTTCTGAAGTTTCCGAAATGAAATTTAACTCATTCTAAATTGAACTACGTTTTTCCATTTAAAATGGAATTTTCAATATCCTTGATACAATTTCATTTGTTTCTGGCCGAATAAGGAGCCACAATTGAAGAATAACTGTCTGAGTAAATGTTTGTATTATATATTATTATTAATGATCCACAATGTTCCGTATTAATTAAACGGCAGATTATTTTTCAAGAATTGTGGTATGATCAAGGGAGTTCATAGATGTACTTGCTCCATATTAAATATTTTTTTACTCTTTATAAAAATCTTACTTTTAAACTTTGGCAAACTTTGGAGGAAGAATTAAATTCAGGGTCAAACAGCGCCGTTTTGGGTCATAGGCAAATTAGGCAAATTTTTGGATGCATGTAGCTCTGGAAGCCAATCTTCCATGCTTTTTTACTTTCCCTGCATTACATGGTAATGTATAGAGAAAATATTGGAATCACGCCGAAAATCGCAACTCGAGTTTTCAACGGATCTACACGTTTCGAGACCTCTAGAATACGAAAAAACTATTTTTAGCGTGACGTCTGTCTGTGTGTGTGTGTGTGTGTGTGTGTGTGTCTGCGTCTGTCTGCGTCAGTCTGTGCAATGTATGTATCCACTCTAACTCAAAAACTAATAGACCGAATTTCATAAAATTTGGTAGGTAAGTCACTTGGGTATGTCTCTGATGCTGATTAGTTTTTAGTAGGATTCGGCATAAAAGAACCTGCCTTTTTTTTAATTGCCTCTATCCACTCTTGCTGAAAAACTAATGGACCGAATTTCACAAAATTTGGTAGATAAGCCGCTTGTGGATTACCCTGATGCTGATTAGATTTTGGTGCAATTCGGAAAAAATAACCTGCATTTTTTTGCAAAATGGTCCGCAAAAATCGTCAAAATCTAAAGTAAAAATCTACGTATGCTCAAATATATCCATTAAAGGCTTGTTTTATACGTAATTTATAACGAAGAAAAGAATAAGACCGACCCCATTACACTAGAACTAGCCTTTCTCGAAATATTTTAGTTTTTTCGAATTTTCTCTACGCCACCTTTGAAATTAAGTGCAGTTACCAAATGAGAATGGAAATTGAATTAAAAGTGAATTGATTTTAATTTAAATAAAAAGAACGTAGATATAAGTCTGCAGGAAAAGTCATGCGCTGCCCACATCAGATTTTTCCTATAAAAGCACTATGAGGGTTTCTAAAATATAAACAAGGATTATATCGACCCTGGTGGAAGAATAAATTATTCCTTCCTGTTGTTAATCTTATGGTTCAAATTATACAATATCTTATAATTAAATGTATCTAATTTCTTTTGTAGGGGGAGGGGGGGAGATAGAGATCTTCACCAAACAATGGTTTGATGGGTTTGTTGATCTGTACCATCTTAAAATATGCTTATTGGAATTTCAGAAACTGTTGCATATATAGGAAACATACAAGTTTGAGAAGTACAAAAATACAAATAAATATAAAAAAAGAAGAAAGCTCAAAGAATGCTGAAAGTGCAAGAAAATGCAAAATATATAATTTTAACATTATGTTATTTTACGTCATTTAATAAACTTTGATTTTAAACACTATTAACATCCTTTTTGCTGTGATGATGAATAAATATAAAATTATTAAAGAATAAATATTGTAATATTACATAATAAGTGCACAATAAATTAGGCCAGGAAGAATTATATTGATGTAGGGTCAAAGCTGGAAAATGTCAAATCCGTTTTTTAAAATAAAAACTATAAGTGAGTTTATTTTATTGTGGATACATTTGTTATTCAATGATTTATTTATCCAATAATAAAAGTTTGTTATTACTGTTTCTTTAAGTGGTGAAATTTTATTAATGGACAATTAAATAGAAAGTGTATTGAACTGCCTCTCTCTTCACCTGTGTTAGAAATACAATTTGGCGAGCTAATTTTGTACTTCAACTTTACAACTTTATAATTAACATTTTTCGTTCTATCTCACTTTAGTGTGGAGTTCGTTATCCTAGGAAATATGCTTCGAGAAATCTACTTTGCATCCTCGTGGTCCAGAACTGCCAAGGTAAACCACTATAAGCTTCCACCTGGCATACAAGAGATGATCAGAAATAGAAATCGACTCAGAAAAGAGTGGCAGGCCAGTGGAGATCCTGACCTTAAACATGAGCTAAACTTCCTAAGGGCGCAAGTTAGATCACGGATTAAGGCCTTCACAAATGCACGATGGAACTCTTACGTTGAGTCTGTAACGACTCAGGACAGCACCATTTGAAGGGCAACCTCACGTATTCGTAGACATAAAACTTACATTCCAACCCTTAACGGTCCCAACTGCAGTACCATCTCCAACACACAGAAGGCTGAACTGCTTGCAGACAGTCTTAGAAGCCAGTTTAAATCTCACCAGACTGTAATCGATCCTCGGACGGTTGGAGAAGTGGACCCCATGGTTGAACAATTCATTTCCACGCCATCCCCAAATACTGTTGGAATGGTCAAACATTCTGACATCATACCTTATATTCGAAAACTCAGCAATAAAGCCCCCGGGAGAGATCAAATATGTACTAATATGATTAAAAACCTTCCTAATTACTATATTGCCTATCTTGGCAATCTTTTTAATCA
This sequence comes from Amaurobius ferox, assembly GCA_951213105.1. Classification (NCBI taxonomy): domain Eukaryota; kingdom Metazoa; phylum Arthropoda; class Arachnida; order Araneae; family Amaurobiidae; genus Amaurobius; species Amaurobius ferox. Next base: position 37,544,237 of record OX578155.1, on the reverse strand, counting down.
TCTATTTAAATTATTTTCCATGACCTTGGAAGGTGGCCACTGTGGCTCCCCCTCCCCAAGCCTGGTCTTAACCATTCTGAACCTTGTAATTATCGCCCTATTTCTCCGCTTACCTGTCTCTCTAAACTCTTCGAGTATGTCTCAGTTCAGCGACTGGATGAGTTCTACAGCCTTAACGATACTATCATCCCTGAGCAATATGGCTTCAAGAGGAATAATTTCACGCAGCATCAGTTGCTTAGGGTTGCAGAACCCATTCATGATGCTCGCTCCAAGCATCTTCACCACCACTACTGTCTTCCTGGATATTCAAAAAGTCTCTGATAAGGTGTGGAAAAACGGACTCCTCTTTAAACTAATTGCTCTTCACTTTTCTGCTCATTAAAATTCTCCACTCTTACCTAACGGAGCATAGCTTTGAGGTAAGAGTCTCAATCTCTCTCTCCTCTCCCAGGAATATTCTCAGCGGGGTACCTCAAGGCTCTCTTGTCGGCCCCAAATTGTTGAACCGGTACATTAATGAGTTTCCACGTTTCGCCAGTGTCACCTTAGACTGGTGCGCCGACGACACGGCCCTGAATGCACAACACAAGCAAAAACCAACCAATCCAAAACGAGAAGTAACAACGCAAGATTGACGTCCGCCAAAACATGACAGGAATATCCCAACAAGACAGATCAAGTCTGAATGAAAATAATTTTTTTACGTAACTTTAGTGAATGTTTAATGTTTTGATGACCTTCTATAAATTTCATTTCAAACTTTAGGAGGGTTCTGAGCATTCGATTGACTGTAAGAACAATAGGTTTCCAGTATTCACTGATTGTGAATTTTGTACCAAATTTTGCTCAGATCGCTTGATTCGTTCGTGAGACATCGTCTCCTCAGACTCACTGACACACACACATACTATTACACTTTCACACACACACACATACTTTCACACACACACACACACACACACTTTCACACACACACACACTTTTTTCCCGGCCACCCAATCTGTTACTCTAAGTCTTCGGACGAGTCGGTTGGTCTGGGCTTTCGACACACACACACTTTCACACACACACATACTTTCACACACACACACACATACTTTCACACACACACATACTTTCACACACACGCACATACTTTCTCTCACACACAGAGACATCACCTTAAAAACGTCTGATTCGTATTCAGGGATGCTTGAAACGTGCTCTCCCGTCGAAAACTCGAATTCAAATTTTCGACTCCGTCACAATACTTTCCTCATACATTATACTATATGTATAAGGAAAGTAACAAGAATAAATGAGACCTAACAAGACACAAAATAGGTTAAAGCAACACATAAGCACACATCATTCTTCCTTTCGCGTCCATTCGTCTATTGGACTTAAGGTTCATTGGTTCTCTTGCACTGAGGAAGGGGATACAGCATACCTTCGAAACAGCTGTATATTGTGCTATTTATGCTTATTTACGTTGCTCTAGTTTTCCTTAATATAAAGCTTTCTCACCGAGTCTCAAGAGACCTACAGCCGATCCGTCATCCAGTCTCTTGGGCAATAAGAGCATGTTGTTCATCTCCAGAACTTGCTTCACCTCGGACGGCTTGAAGTCCGTTATCAGGCGCGAGTATCGAACTTTAAACGTGTAGTAATTTTTCAGGATATTGAAGGCTTGTTCTGAATCATATTTTCTGGCTCGGAGAAAGCGTAGTAAAAAGGCTTCGTCCCTCAACGGCTTGAAGTCAGCTTCACCTAGAGGAGAGAAAAGAAATAAGAGCTTTTATAAAATAAATTATAAAAATTTCCCGCCCCTTTATCCAATTTTGTTCTGAGTTTGATTTCAGACCTGCACATTCTAATATTTCTTCTTTATTTAACCGTATTCGGTCCGATAAACTGGGCGATAGGGATCACTTTAAAAGCTTTGCTGGGGTGTATGTTGTTCCCCTGTTGTCCACCGATGGTAATTTTAAATTTTATATTGGAAGTACTAAACGCACCGTTGGCATCCGTTTAGCAGAACATGCTCGGGATGTCAGGGATAGTAAAATTTCTACGACTCTTGCTCAATTTGTTGTTAAAGATAATTTTCAGCCTCTTTTTGAAAAGACTTTCCTTTTGTTGTAATGACCCTCGTGACATTCTCCTTTTTGAATCCCTTTTTATTTATATTTACCGTGAGTCCCTTTGTAATTTTGACCCTGTTATGAATTTGAGTTACGCTTGGCGACTCATTCTCGACTCCATGCAATTCAAGTCTCTGCAAAATTATCTTTGACGTCTTCCTCTTTGGGATTATGCTTGATTGCCCCCCCCCCCCTTTTTTCGATTTCTGTAATTAAATTGTAATTTAATATGCTGTTCTTTTGTTAAAATTTTTTGAAAAATTGTTTACGGTTCATCCTTGTCTAAACGTAGATTCTATTGTAAATTGTATTTATGAAAATTTTGTCGCTATATCTGGTCTATATATGAACGATTCTAACTTTATTTCCGTGTAGCCACTGATGAAGGGCATGCTTATGCTCGAAAGCGCTACGGCCTTTTTTAAACTTTTGTACGTCTTAAGGAAGTGAAATAAAGACCTTCTGTTATGGATGTGTGTTTAATTTTGCTCCTTTTATAAAAGATGGTATGCTCAGGTAGGGCAGTAGTTTTATACAAAATAGAATAAATTACTCGGCGTTGCTCAAGTTCTAAATAAGCCTTTATTTCAGGGCCGTAACCCAGCAGATGCTAGAGGGGGCTAAGTCCCCCCCCCTAAGAGGTATACTCAGCCCCTGATAAAAAATATTAAATGTTTAGTAGTGATATGAAATTTCATATAAAATGTCATTCAAATTTTGCATAAAATATTTCTTTGAGATTTTTTTTATAAATTACTTCAGTTTAAGGATTTTTTTTAATGTAGCTGAATTTGTGATTATACTAATGATCTATGATTTACATATTTAATTTAAAATTACCTAAAAATTATGGCAATAGTATTTAGAATATATTTGTATTATTGCGGGGTTCACTGTTACACATTATAGAGTCAAAATCATCTGATAAGTAGGTAAGAGTAAATATTAAGCATTAACTTGTATTAACTTTCAGAATGTTTCTACAAATTATTAACAGCTTTATTGCTAGTTAATGCTTGCATTAAAATCAATTGTAATTATTATATACTAGCAGCATACCCGTTCTTCGTACGGGTATGCTGCTAATAATATAATATAAAGAAAGAGAGAGTATATAATATAAAGAAACTTATAATTCGCAATCATGTGCGAATTCTGTTAAAATATTAAATTTATTGCTCCTAAAGAGAAGTTTAAGAATATCTGTTCTCACTATGCAAAATTATCTTCACGGGCAGATCTGAAGAATAAAACTCCTGGCCCCTTTTGTAAGCAAATTTACACAAAAAAAAAGGAATTGAATCATTATATGCAACCCCGTACTACTTATATTGTCGCAGATTAGAAAATACGCCAGTGTGTTAGTAGAAGATTACCAGTATTACAATATGAGTCTCAAAAATATTTGCAAAATAAAAGAGATGAAGTAATAAATTGAAAATATCAATAATCTCCGTACTCTTTACACCAGAAGGTTGTAATTGAATCCAATATATGCCAATATATATAAAAAAAATATGCCAATATACCTATACTACTTATATTCTTGTGGATTAGAAGATATACCCGTGTATTTCTAGAAGATTACTCGTACAACGTACAATATATGAGTTTAAACAATTTTTGTCGTAATAAAAAAATTGCATAATAACTTGAAAATATCAATAATAATAACGTTTGAACCTGAACACCGCAATTAATATTATCCAGTCAAAAATGCTATAAGAAAAATCAAATCGTTTTTCTTTTAAATATATTTTTATATCCATTTATTTATTATTCAAATCGAAAAAATAGTAATTAAAATTATCAGACAGATTCAATTTAATTGCGTTTCTGAGAAACATGATATAAGATAGAATCTCCCTCATAAACTGCGAAATTAAATAACCATTTTGATTTCTTTATACTTTCATTGTTCAGTAAAAGCTTGTGAAATATAAACCATGGAGATAGATATCCCATTTAAATCAAGTTTCAAACAATTCATGTTTTCAGAAAGTGACTAATTAGCGCAAAAAATCTTCCATCAAACTCAGAGATAAAGTTTTAATTCACTTTCAAACGATTTTCAAGCTTTTCGTTTGGATAAACCAGGGAGTTAGAAGTAGAACTCCTAGGAAAATGTTTCGTTTTTCATTAATATCTCGACAACCCTTGGTCTTAGATACTCAAAACTTGGGCTAAATTTATAAGGGGGGCTATTTCAAGGCTATCCACAAAATTTTATCAAATTCGGTTCAGCAGTTCTTCCGTGATGATGAGACAAACGAAAATTTCGTTTTTTACTAATATCTCAAGAACCACTGATCATAGAAACTCTAAACATGGACTAAATTTTAAGTAGGATTATTTCCAGGCTGCCCACAAAATTTCATCAAATTCGGTTCAGCCGTTCTCCCGTAATGACGAGACAAACAGACAGACAGACAGATTTTCAATTTTATTTATATAGATTAATTAATATTAATGAATAATTATTAGTAGCTATATGGATATTAATAACCAGATCTTAGCTTGCAAATATAAATATGCAATTATTTGTTATAACTTATATGAATTGAAATAATAATAGTAACTATTATGGTTTATAAATACTAATGAATAATTATATTTTTGGTGAACCCCTCCTTTAAGACTGTTGAGGCTCCTTGAATTTCCATCCAGCCCCTTTTCAATTTTGTCTCTGGCTACAGCCCTGGTTTACTGCATATAAATAATTAAACAAGAAAAGTTTATCATCATAGGCACCAACTTGAAAAATTATTGGGGATTTCAAAAATTTGAAGTTAAACGACCCATGTATTTTTCAAAGGATTTAAGTCTAATTCAAATGTTATTCAGTCGGATTATCTGTCACAGAAAGACGTCTGAAATCCTAATTTGAAGCAAATTATAGTTAAGCATAGAATTTTTTTTTTCTCTGGATAATTATTTATTTCATTCATTGTCTTTTGTAGGCATAACATTATTATATACATTATACAGATATTGTGTAAATTTCTAGCGCAATTATCTTTATAAAAGTAACAAAAAAAAAATTATTTTTGAAGAATTTTTACCAAAGTTAAAAGTTCCAACAATTTTTTTTTAATTATTTCCGAGTTAAAGCTTGCATCCAGATTATAATAAATAATCTGAGAGGTAAATTCCTATACACACTTTATAGTGAACGAGGAACGAATAACGGAAAGAATGAAGAAGAGACTTGAAGAATGAACAACGAAAATAATGAAGAAGAGACTTGAAGAAGGGATAGCGAAAAGAATGAAGAAGAGACTTGAAGAATGAACAACGAAAATAATGAAGAAGAGACTTGAAGAATGGATAACGAAAAGAATGAAGAAGAGACTTGAAGAATGAACAACGAAAATAATGAAGAAGAGACTTGAAGAAGGGATAGCGAAAAGAATGAAGAAGAGACTTTAAGAATGGACAACGAAAAGAATGAAAAAGAGACTTGAAGAATAGGTAACAAAAAGAATGAAGAGACTTGAAGAATGGATAACGAAAAGAATGAAGAAGAGACTTGAAGAATGGATAACGAAAAGAATGAAGAAGAGACTTTAAGAATGGATGACGAAAAGAATGAAGAAAAGACTAGAAGAATGGATAACGAAAAGAATGAAGAAGAGACTTTAAGAATGGACAACGAAAAGAATGAAAAAGAGACTTGAAGAATGGATAATGAAAGGCAAAATTTATGCATAAATGCGTACATTTTTCCACTAAATACGCGCAACAATATTGAGGGTTCAACAAATATTGGGGGTTCCAAGAAAGCCTATGTCAATCTTGCATAAAGCATTGATTATGAAACACTTTCCAACTGAAATGCAATTTTATTTAAACATCTCTAAAATATGATACATACAGATCTGATATTTTTAAAATTATTACAACACTATAGTAATATTATATTTGAAAACATAAAACTTCATCGTAAACGACACTGCTAGTTGCACAAAATTAATTTTATTCAAATGACGTCATCGAAATATAAATCGTCTGCCCCTCTATGTAAAATCAATGAATATTTCATTCATTTCATTTATATTCCAGACTCCAGAGCAAAACAATCTTGCGTAAAAAAACTCAGCAATTGTTATACAACTCACCTTACAATCGGTTGATTTGTTTGCATTCTGTATCAGTTAAAATTAGGCTTCGTTGTAGAAATAAAGAAAGTTTAGTGATCATTTAAAATAAAAAATATTGTAATTGCGTTGGCACAGAATTTAGGTACACAGGTGACATGCAAAAAATAATGCAGTGTTATGACGAATACAGCACTATATATGAATTTAAACATCTACGGTAACAGCGAAATAAATGGAAGCCATATATTATTTTGCAATGAGTCACGTGATCTCTTCATATATCATGAGTATAATTATAATTTCAATTTTCATTTCAAAAACTATCCAACATATTTTTCTGATTTTTTTTCTTTTTTTTAGACATCTTATGTGATAATATAAATATTTTCTAAAATTTTCGAAGCAATTTGTAAATTTTAACTTCGCTTAAGAAGTGTTTGAAAAATTAAGTCCAATGGGGTTACATTGAACCCCATTGGACTTAATTCTTTTCCTTTTTTCAACTCGAGTTAAATCCGATTTATATTGCTATGACGTCATTTGAATAAAGTAAATAAATTTTTTTGGTCGAAGCTTTAAATTCTCAAATATAATGAATTACTGTAGTACTGTGCTAATTTAAAAAAATCTGATGTGGGCAACACATGACTTTCCTTATATAATGCAATGAATTTACTACTTTTACAGTAAAAAAATAAGTTTTTCTTACTGTAGATACCTACATTCTTTCCAAGATATTGAATTTTCGTTAATTAGTCGCCATTTTCATTGATTTAGCGTCATTTTTATCCATTTGGCGAGATTTTCGTTAATTTGGCAACATATAAAAATATCGCCAAGTTGGCGACATTCCGCTAAATTCGTCGTCAAAAATCTTCAATCGTTATAAACGAAAAAATAAATTATACTCAAAGTATCTTTTCTCATGAATGGAACCAGCTAGATCCACGAGAAGGATGTCACCAAATTTATCGCATGATATTACATATGAAAAGTGAACATGTTTCTCGATAGTTAATATATTTTTTTTTAATTTATGGGATTTTTTGATAAATTTATTTGAAAAATGTGCAATATCTCGAGAACGGTCCATCCTAGCGTTCTAAAGTTTATGTTAATCGTCTTCTAAGGAAAAATTACATAAGAAATGTCTATTTGCGTAACTTTATTAAAAGTTTTGATTTTTTGATGATTTTTTCGAAATTTCACTCGAAAATTTAGGGGGGTTCTGAACATTCGATTACGTTTAAATTCAATAGGCATCCAGTATTCACGGATTGTGATTTTTGTACCAAATTTCATTCAAATTGCCCTATTCGTTCGTGAGATATCGTCTCCACAGACTCACTGACACACACACAAACACACACACACACACATACTTTCACACACACACACACACACACACACACACAGCAAACACATACTTTCACACGCACACACACACACACACACACACACACACATACTGTCACACACATACACGCACAGACAGACATCACCTCAAAAATGTTCGATTCGTGATCAGGGATGCTTGAAACGTTCTCTCCCGTCGAAAACTCGAATTCGAATTTTCGACCCCGTCACAATACTTTCCTTATACATTATGTATATAAGGAAAGTAATATATCAGCGCTTGAATGTATTGCATTTTAGAGATGTTTAAATAAAATTACATTTGAGCTGGAAATTGTTTCATAATCAATTCTTTATGCATGATTGATATCTTTCGTGTTAATCTCTTCGCGTGTTTACCACACATATCGCTCCACTACTCACTATTGATGAGACGTCTGAGTTCCTTAAGCCCCTGGGCCTTTACGTCCTCTGTTTCACCCAGCTCATCCTCAGCCTTTTTTATCATTTCCGGCGTCAAGCCATCCAACCACGCTGGGAGAAGCACCATTTTCGATCGCGGACCACACCTGAAAAATAAATTAACAAAATCTATATTGGCATATTTTAAATGAGGTTCTATTTCAAATTAAGACGCCATCTTTATCTGCTATGTAAATAAAATGTTTAATGACGTTCGAACTCAATTGTGTCGCCAACAGTCGCAATTTCCCATTTTCTAGAAGGTTCTTTTGTTGTGTCTTATTTTTTAAAATGATATTCAGTACTATTTTAATTATTTTCTTTATCTATATTTCATAAGTGTTAGTAAGTCATAAGCGTTTGTATATGTCATACGTAGCTATATTTCATAGGTGTTTATATGTCACCGTTTATATATGTCATAAGTATCTATATTTTTCAAGTGTTTATATGTTACAAGCGTTTATATATGTCATAAGTATCTATATTTCATAAGCTTTTATATGTCTCAAGCGTTTATATATGTCATAAGTATCTATATTTCTCAAGTCTTTATATATTACAAGCGTTTATATATGTCATAAGTATCTATATTTCATAAACGTTTATATATGTCATAAGTGTCTATATTTCATAAGTGTTTATATGTCACAAGCGTTTATATATGTCATAAGTATCTACATAGATTGGCTAACATAGATTGGCTTCAAAACATATTCTCCCTTCAAAATTTCAAATTCTTAAAAATCTTGAAACATATATTGGCTTCAAAATCTCAAATTCGAAAATTTTCGTGAAAACAGTACTTTCTCTATATTGTATAACATAGTATGAGAAACCAATGATGTTAAAAATCTACGGCACAATATGTTTAATATTGACTTGTGTATTTGGCGCTTTTCCGGATAACAGCATGTGAAACAGTTTCGAAGTATCCAATTAAAATATATATTACACAACACTAAATTAACGGTTATCAATATTGCTAGCATCCACGATAAGCCACAGAGTCCATACACTAAAATATTTTAATAACTGATTGATCGATTTGGCGTCATTTTCGTTAACTTACCGTCCCTTTTGCAGATATTTTCGTCAATCTGGGGCGAAAAATCGTGAAGTTGGCAATATTTCGCTAAATTAGTCGCCAAGTTCGTCAAACTTAATGCCAATCGCACAAACGAAAATTCTTATACGAGCATTTCTTATATACATATAAATGACCGTTATTGAATTGTTAGACGCAAAATACGAAATTGTTACTCAAAGTATCCTATCTCGTGAATGGAACGAACTAAATCCACGAGAATTATGTTAACAAATTTATCGCATAATATTACACATGAAAAGTGAACATATTTCACAATAGTTAATACATTTTTTAATTTTATGTAACCTCTTTCCCTATACATTATACTATGTATCTAGGGAAAGATTTTTTTTTTTTCCAAATGGCCTTCGTCATTCGCCTTTATTACAGCGGCCAGAGTGTGAACCATTTAGCCGTCCATTGACGTTGCCCCAGGCGCACCAGAGGGGGGCGGATCACATTGCGCCCACAACACAAACATCCATGCCTTACGTGGGGCTCGAACCCACAACGTGGCGGTCGAGCGATTGCTACGGAAACGCTTGCCTTGACCACTCGACAACCACGTCGGCCATCTAGGGAAAGTAATAAATGCGTTCTGCAAAAGTTTAATTGCTGATTATATTCATTACGCCAGTGGTCTTCAACCTTTTAACAACCACGGGCCACATTTACGTCAGTTCGAAGCTCGCGGACTACATATGCATGCTTAACCCTGAGGTTCCTGCACCAGATGTAGCTAACGCTGAAGAAATTCCCAAAAAAGAACGCCCCCCCCCCTCTTTATTGTACACAGTACCAATTGGCACGACTATCTTGACCTACTCAGGATACTTGCCCCCTTAATAACTAGCAGTTTGCGAAGAAAATCTCTTTAAACTTGATGTCAAAACCCGTGATGTGTTCATAGCAGTACAAAAAAAGATTTTTAAACGACAAAGTATCGCTTAGGACATTCCTGTTAAATGAAAAGAAGCCATTCAAAGTGGTTATCCGAGAGCTTCCAGTGGTCACCAACCCAGAATTGATTCAAGAAAAATGAGTTGGTTTTGCAATCCAAATTAATAGCATTACGCAGTTATACAAAAGACCGAAAACTAATAGGGCGCTAATGTCCCTATTTTATGTTCAGGCTCCGAAACTCCTGCAAATCTGGAGATTTAGGAAATTGCGAAAATGTTAGGAGTCAGTGTGAAAATAGAAAGATACCGTGGGCGCAGCAACTTAGTGTTTTTGTTGCCAGCAATAGCATCACGCGGCAAATAGTTGCCATTTACCGTCCAAATGTGTCAAGTGCTCGGGCGATCATAGATCTTCGGACTGCCCTAAAAAAGCAGAAACTAAATGCGTTTGTGTAAACTGCGGTGGTGACCACCCCTCTAGCTACCGTGGATGCTAGAAGTTCCCAAAACTGCTCCTAGAACATTTACAAGTAAAACTACCCCCCCCCCCCCGGGTTTGCTTTAATCTCTAAAATGCGTTTTAGAGAGCCTAGCAAACCCTGCTACAAAACGCATCCCTTGAGAAAAATATGTATCCTCGTAAACAAAAAAACGCCATCCAATGTATCCTGAAAACAGCTATGTTTATGTTTTTACTTATTTGTACTTACGTCGTCATTTGTTATTACGTCGTTTAACATTTTACTTATTAAATCCAAGTATGTTTTTTTTTATCCTTATTTCAACTAGCTGCACCTTCTATTCGTAACAGCGTTCTCGAGAAAAATGTGTAATTTTGTTAAGTATGATGGTTGGTCGTAGTGTCGTACAAGACAGAGCACCAGGCGCGAAGCGCCTTTAATCTCCAGTTTCAATATGTGGTTCTTATCGTCAAACTGTGACATTAATTCAGTGACCCTAATTGGAGGTTCAAGGTTTTTATTTACTACTTTATTATTTGTCCTAGCTCCTAGTGTGGCAGTTTGTTGCACATTTAGAGTTTAAGCAGTTTGGGAGGTTGATGCAGATCTAAGGGTTACCTAGCGTTTTGGCAGTTTAGAGTTTAGAATTTTTTTTTTTTTTTTTTTTTTTTTTTAATAAAATAATAGTCGCGAGTTTTATTTAAAAATCAGATGTTTGAGGTGGGATCTTTTAATTCCGATTATCGATGTTTAGAACAGCGCGGGGTCTCTTACGAGATTTGGCCTTGCGATGATCATAGTCATGCAGATTGAATAACAGTTCGTTTGGAACGGATGGCAAATTTCTGTAAAATTTAAGCGCTAGCTTTTTAATTTGGGCTCTAACAGTTTTTATTTTGAAGTCATTCCTAATTACCGAGTTTCTTAAGTACCTGGGAGCTTTCCTGATAATCCGTAGGATTTTGTTTTGTTTTGTCTCTAGGAGGTCTATTGTGGTTTTACAGGCATATCCCCATACGGGTGCTGCATACAGCATTCCCGGGCGGATGACCGATTTATAAATTAGGAGTTTATTTTGATAACTTAGATTTCCGTTTCCTATCATTGGGTATAAGGCTCCTGTGGCCATATACGCTTTTTTGATTAAGTTCGTTACGTGCTGTTTCCAGGTTAGGTGGGAATCTATCGTTACACCTAGGTATTTAGTAGATTTTTCCGCTTTTAGGGCATGGTTGTTTATGTACAGAGGCGGCGGAGGTTTACGTTTTCTAGAGAAATAAATCCAATGACATTTATTGGGGTTTAATTTTATTCGCCATTTTTCCAGCCAAGTTTGGAGCATGTCTAAGTGTTGTTGTAGCTGTCTGTGCATTACTGAGACATAAGGGTATTTTGCAAGTATCGCACTATCGTCTGCATAGAGTGCCAGCTCTGTGTTTGGAGTCCTGGGGATGTCATTCAGGTATATGTTAAAGAGTGTCGGGCCCAGGATCGAACCTTGCGGTACACTACTTTTAATGAGCTTGGGTGTTGATAAGTTACCTCCTACTCTGACTTGAAAGTGTCTGTTATTTAAGTATGAGATTAAAAGTTTGACAAGAGCGTCAGGGACTTTTAAAGTGATCAATTTGTATGCTAATCCACAGTGCCACACTTTATCAAAGGCTTTTTGTATGTCCAGAAAAATCGCAGCTGTGGGTGTCTTACTATTAAGTCCAGAAGATATGTACTCTACCACTCTCAGCAATTGATGAGTGGTGGAGTGCTTTGGCCGAAATCCAAACTGCTCCGGAATGAGGATGTCATTCTCACTAAGGTGCGTGTTCAGTCTCTTAAGAATTATTTTCTCAGTAATTTTACTAAGTGTCGGTAGCAAGCTGATTGGTCTGTAGTTGGCTGGAATTGTGGCATCCTCACCTGGCTTGGGGATTGTTATGATTATCGCTTCCTTCCATTCTTTGGGAAAGTAGTTTAGTTTTAATATTTTATTTATTAAGATAGTCAAGTAACATATTACGTTTAGGGGTAGGTTTTTAACCGCAATATTTCTGATTTTGTCGTGCCCTGGGCTTTTGCGATTTTTGAGATTTTTGATAATTTCTAATATCTCCTGCGGGGTGGCTGGGTTAATCTCAGCCGTTACCGGGGAATTCCTGAAGTTATTTAAAGTTTGGCTAACCATTCTTAGGGTATCCTGACACATTAGATCGTGGTTTGGTTGGAATTGTTTTTCATAATGGCTTGCGAGCGCCTCGGCTTTTTCCTCGTCTGAGTACGCGATTTTAGCGCCATCCATTAGTGGCGGAAGCTTAATTTGAGGTTTCCTGAGTCTTTTTGCGAATTGCCAGAGCGATACATCTTCTGGGCTAAGAGATTCGATTAATTCTTTATACTGTTGCTGCTTTTCTGCGACAATTTTCCCCCTGACTTTGCTCGTGAGTCTGTTAAGCTCCCTTTTAAGGGCGGGATCTCTGTTAGCCTGCCATGTCTTACGCATTCTATTCCTTTGCCTGACTAATTGTTTGACATGGTGGGAAAGTGTGGGTAATTTTGGAGACTCACGATGTGTTGTGGCAGAGGCAATTGCTCTCTTGATTTCTGTTGTGAGTGTGTGCGTGGCAGAGTCAATATCCGCCGTGCTCATAATGTTAGGTACTGCTAAATGCGGCTCGAAGAGTGCTCTTTTGAATACTTCCCAGTTGACCCTCTCTTGTCCCAGAGAGGCTGGAAGAGGTGTGTTCAGGTCAAATGTCACCAGTACCGGTAGATGATCCGAGTCGAATTCATCCAGGGTACTAATAGTGTGAGCGTAGTCTATGTTTCGCGTTAGGACAAAGTCTATGAATGTGCCGCTGGCGCCTGAGAAGCAGGTTGGTGTCGACGGAACAATAATGTTAGTATTTGTGGTGTTCAGCAGTCTATGTATCTGTGTACCGCGTGCATTGGCTCTCCTACAACCCCACGCTCGGTGATGTGCGTTGAAGTCGCCTGCGAGTATCGTGTTGGGATATCGCGAGAAAAGCAGTTCCAGCTGCGCAGCTACGTCTACTCTACTCATATTTTTGACATATGTTGAGGTTAGGATAAACGGGCTAGTATTATGAATTTTAATTTTTATGCTAGTATTTTCTATACTTTGAAGATTTATGCTTTTTAGTTCCTCGTGGGGAATATTTCTTTTAATGTATATTGCTGTTCCTCCATGGGGCGTTCTAGCATTAGTATTTGAGCTAAGATTATGATAACCTGAGTAGTTGGTTATGTTTAGTTTTTTACTTTCTCTAACTCTAGTTTCCTGAATTAGTAAGGCGTCTACGTCATTTTCATTTACATAGTTCCTAAGTTCATTTATTCTTGGAGATATGCCGTTCGCATTCCAAAATATTATTTTTATTGACTCCTTTTGGGACCTAGCCATGACGGGTTTGATTCTCACTGTTACTTTTAAAGTCCGCGATTATTTTAAGGGCCTCAAAGACCATTACCATTGGATCGCTCTTTTTTTGTACCAACTCTGCGAACTGCATCAACAGACGTTTTATGTCGTCTAGATTAAACATGCTGATAAACCCTCTGATGAGGTTGAGGATATCCTCCATCTTTTCAGCATCAGATTTATCAGCCTGTTCAGTCTCCGCTTCCATTTCCTCAGCCTCAACCGCGGTTTGCACTTTTTTGTGAGTGTCCTTTTGGAACTCGATAGTTTTTTGTTTTTTTTCACCCGTTTTAGCTAACGGCTGGGTTTCCGCGAGCTCTTCTCCCTCCCTGACTCGTTTAGTTTCTTTCCATTCCTTAACTTTGCTATCCAGTCTATCATTTGCCTCTTTTGCCTGTCTGGCTTTTTCTGCCTCCGATCTTCTTTTAATTGCAGCTGTAGCTGCTCTAACTTCCTCCAGAGTCAATTCTCTGGAGGTCGAAGGTTTGGGGGCCTGCTCTTGCACCGATCTGGTAGGTGCTGAAGTTTCGTGCCTGTTTATCTGTGGCACTAAGTGCGAGGAGCCCTGAAGGGGTGCCTGGGGGTTTGGTCCGAGGGCCTTTTGCCTCCAAGGGGGTATCTGATTTTTTGGGGGTGGGGGGGCATACCCCGGTGCCTTTCCCTTGTTCCAGGGGTTCTTCGGGCATTGCCTGAAGTTCGCCGGGTGGTCTCCATTGCAGTTAGCACACGTCGCCTTCTCTGTCCTGGGTCTCTGGCAGTCTCGTGTGAAGTGTCCTTCACCACACTTCAGGCACTTTGGCGGCATACTGCAGTTCTCTGATGAGTGGTTGAATTGCTGGCACCGGTAGCAAATTTTAAAGCCCCTAGCTCTGAAGGCCTCTACCTTCACAGCCAAGTACCCTAATCTTGTGAGTCTGTAGATCATCTGCCAGTCATCGGTAGGCCTAAGGCTGACTAAAAAGATCGGCAGGGGTAATCTCGTTTTGGTGTTTCTCAATTGAGAAACCCGGACTACATCTAATCCATTGGATGTTAGAGTCAATTTTATCTCCTCAATGTCATAGCTAGTTGGTAGCCCCTTCAAGACTACCTTTTTCGGCCTTTCAGTTTTGAGGTTTAAACTATGGAAGGGGATTTTCTCGCTAGACAAATGGCGCTGAACAACCCTATAGGAGTCAGCGTCATTGGGTATCAGTTTGAACATATCTCCTGTCAATTTTCCAGATACTTTATTTCCTGTAATTTCATTTAGCTTTTTAAGGAGAGCCTGGTAGTTATCTCTAAACTTTATGAAGAAACACTCTGCTTTTGGTTCTTTTTTTTCTACATTCATAACATTATCTCTTCCACTATTTTCAACAGCTTTAGGTTTAGGTGCACTTTTAAATTGCACAGGTTGTGCAGCAATTTCAGCATAAGTCCTAGTTCTAACATTTTCATTTTCATTTACAACACTATCACTAGATTTTAAGTTTCCATCCTGGTTTTTAGTAGGCGTTCCCTTAGTGGGAGACTCCTCTATCCTAGGCCTTTTACATGGATTTACAACCGTTTCAGTTTTGTCAGAAGGTTTAATTTCATTAATTAATCCTATTTCTAGCAGTTTAGCTTTAACTTGAACATTATTAACACATACATTACTTTCCTCAAGTGATTTAAAGATTACGTACATTTCACTATCCTTAAATTTAGTCATGTCACGGTAAGACAGAAAAGAATACACAAAATTGAACGAACCTATAATCCGGGAGACTTGGTCCTGTTCCTGTTCGATGAGTCCATTCTTGAGCATATCCCTGATATGCAGAGTCAGCGTGTAGATAACCAGTCCTAAGAAGTTGACGACTTGCATCACATCAGTTGGCCACGTGAAGCACGATCCATCTTGCGGCAGAGAGTCACTGTACAAGTTCATGGCATCCTTGAGAGGCCGAGCACATTCTCCATCAAGCTCACTAGCAGTAATCCTCGTAAGCTCCAGATGATCCTTGTCCAAATCCATATCTTCAGTTGAGAGTAATCCAAAAAGTCACTACCACGTGTAAGGCACACGTGGTGAATCCAAAATTGAGATAGCTCGAAAGCACAAAATGGCGGAAATCCGCACGCAAAAAAGTTGAGAATTACTTAGCCCGACGTGCTTTATCGTAACTTGATATAACACGCCCAAGCGTAAGCAAGAAAGTCACCACAAGGTAAAAGCAGCAGCTTCGCAAAATCACAACCTCACACTTCGAAGTCTGAGCTCCGAGTATGATGGTCTATGTCGTAGTGTCGTACAAGACAGAGCACCAGGCGCGAAGCGCCTTTAATCTCCAATTTCAATATGTGGTTCTTATCGTCAAACTGTGACATTAATTCAGTGACCCTAATTGGAGGTTCGAGGTTTTTATTTACTACTTTATTATTTGTCCTAGCTCCTAGTGTGGCAGTTAGTATGATGGTAAGATTAAAATATATTTCATATAAAATATATTATAAGAATATTACTGGTGTATACGTACTGTCTTCATAAATAAATATATTTCAATTTTTAATTTTCATCGTTCTGCAATAGATAGATAGATTAATTACCGCCCTGACATAAGAGTAATAAAATTGGTCCATGATTCCTCGGGCGATAAATAAAATAAAATGAAAATTTAGACGATACGACAGAATGTTTACCAATGAGAAATGCACATCGAAAAGTTATTTCAATTTTTAACAGTTTACAACATAGTTGAAAAGTGTTTATGACTATTTATTCTGTCTGTCTGACTGTCCGTCCGCACGATAACTGCCATAAAAGACTTTATGAAAATGAAATTTTAGTATGTTATTGAGACGGTCTGTAGGACGTATGAGAATATAAATGAATAATATCACCCAATTAGTTTTGGATTGAACCCGGTTGAAAAAATGAAATACATTGAATCCTATGGGACTTAATTTTTGAAACATTTTTTAAGCGGATTTAAAATTCACAAATTGCTTCGAAAATTTTAGGTAATATTCAAATTATTCCATAAAATATATAAAAAAAATTTCAGCAAAATATATTCAGTAGTTTTTTAAATAAAAATTAAAATAATAATTACACCTCTTATATGTAGCGATCACGTGATCATGATATGAAAAGATCACGTGACCCACTTCAAAATGAAATATGGCGTCCATCTTGTCTCAAAATCGTGATTTTTATAGTTCTTTTTAATTCGTATTGAGTGTTGTATCCGTCCTGAAATCGCTTTATTTTTGCTTAAATTATATGCATCTACATACTGAAACAACGCAATTACAATATATTTGAGTTTAAATGATCATCCAAATTTAATTATTTCTACAACAAAGCCTATTTTTCACTTATGTAAAATGTAAGCAGTAAAATATGTAGAATGAGTTGTATAAGAATTGCTGTATTTCTTTAACGCAAAATTATTTAGCTCTTGAAGTCTGCATAGCTGATATGAATGAAATATTCATTGATTTTACAGAGAGGACGATTTTTTTTATGAAGTTTTAAGCATAGTGTTTAATTACTTGTAGCTCCATGGTCTTAAGTTTTTAAATAAAATAAATTATTTTAGTTCTGTGATGAATGACATGAATGGGAAAATGTTTATGAATGAAATGCTGCTTTTATAGAGACAGCCAGGCGTGTTATTTTTTCTATGACGTCATTTGAATGAATTTCAGTTGTTTTCTATGAAGTTTTCAAATATAATAAATTATTGCAGTATTATGATAATTTTAAAATTTTTACCGAGGAATGTATCGCATTTTAGAGATGTTTAAACCAGGCAATTTATATTTCAATGCCGTCATTTGAATGAAGTCCATTTTTTCGATAAAGGTTTAAGTTAAATATAATAAATTAATGTAGCATTGTGATAAGTTTTAAAAAATTACTGAGGAATGTATTACATTTTACAGATGGTTAAATAAAATTGCATTGAAGTTGGACATATGGGAATGTAAATTAATAATATCACCTAATTAGTTTTAGATTGAACCGGGGTTGAAAAAATGAAATACATTGAACTCAATGGGACCTATTTTCAAACTCTTTTTAAGCGAAGTTAAAATTCACAAATTGCTTCGAAAATGTTAGGAAATATTCAAATTATACCATAAAATATATACAAAACGTTTCAGCAAAATAAGTTCAGTAGATTTTTAAATAAAAACAAAAATAGTAATTACACCCATATAATATGAAGAGATCACGTGACCCACTTCGAAATAAAATATGGCATCCATCTTTTTTCCTAGCGTAAAAATCGTGATTTTCAAAGTTCTTTTAAATTTACATTTAGTGTTGCATTCGTCCTAAAACCGCTTTATTTTTGCGTATTTTCTGTGTATCTAACTATATTCCGTTCCAAAGCAATTACCCTATTTTTTAGTTTAAATAATCATCAAACTGATTATTTCTAAAACGAAGCCTAATTTTGATTTATGCAGAATGTAAACAAGTCATTGTAAGATGAGTTGTATAAGAATTGCTGATTTTTCTTTCAAACAAAATTATTTAGCTCTAGAGTCTGGAATAAACGCGTATGAATGAAATATTCACTGATTTTATATAGAGAGCCAGACGATTTATATTTCGATGACATCATTTGAAGAAAGTTCATTTTTTGGATAAAGTTTGAAGTTTTCAAATATAATAAATTCCTGTAGTACTGTGATAATTCAAAATATATCAGCGGTAAATGTATCGCATTTTAGAGATGTTTAAATAAAGCTACATTTCAAATAGAAAAGGTTTCATAATCCATGCTTTATGCGTGACTGATCTTTCTTGTTTAAGAGAATTAAAGGTAGGAAGATTGCTGGTTTGGCCTATATACGATATATTACAACTTTTACAAACAATTTTATAAACGAAATTATAAATTTTACAGAATGCTAGATTATTGGTACTATTGATTTGGTTACGATTAGTATGCAGACTCGTTTTACATCGATTAGAATTACAGGTCTTTAATTTAAAGGTGTAATTAAGTGATGCATGTTTGTAATATTGCTAGTTATAAGTAGAGGATATAGAAAGTTGGTTGGATGTACTTAATGAAGATGGAACAGTCATTGACGAAAATGGATACTGTTGGTTTTTTCCATATCGATCTAGGAGAACCCCAACAAGTTCTCGAATACCGAGCTTGAAAATATCCAGTTGCCAGGCCCTAAAAATTGATAATTAGACATCATGTAAATAGGGAACCTTTATGCCCCCAAGATAGAGGGACTTGCATACAAAATAAGAGAATCATCAGCAAAGAATGAAACTAAAGTCAAATACAAAATGGACACATGAATTAAAACAGAAGAAAGATACCATTATTCTTTAGAAATAAAGGATATTCTAAATCACTTTAAGAATAATAAATAGAAGTAATGTGTAAAAACATTAAAACTAGACTAAATAAATACTCTGCAATAACAATAGCTAACAATTCTCTGCAACATATTGCAATTGGATAGATAGTGGAAGAAATGGATATATATACATAGCCTATTCCAATAAGAGATTAATTAAAAAAAAAAAAAACATCCAACCATATACCATAGAAAATACTAATTCACCTCGGGACTAGTAAATAATAATCTAAGTATAATACAACCACTAAACTATGGAATGGCAAGTACAAGATTCAAAATATCATCAAAATATCATACACACACACACACATATATATAATATACATATATATAGTTTGAAAGTCCAATGAAAGAAAAGTGAGAAGCTGCAACTCGATAAACCTAACTTTCTAAAACACCCACAAAATAAAAGTATAAAACAGCAAATCTTCAATCAAATGGGAAAAAAAAATACAAATTACAAGTCATCAAGTTAAAGAAATTCAACAAATTTCAATGGTATGGAAACGAATATAGAAAAACATAAAAAATCAAGCATTATTGCTGTACACGTGGATAAGGGCTAGGCCTTAGAAAATGGAAATGTTCACTTCGCAAAACTCTTCT
The DNA here is from genome assembly GCA_951213105.1 of Amaurobius ferox. Taxonomy (NCBI): domain Eukaryota; kingdom Metazoa; phylum Arthropoda; class Arachnida; order Araneae; family Amaurobiidae; genus Amaurobius; species Amaurobius ferox. The sequence continues at coordinate 37,524,331 of OX578155.1, read as the reverse complement.
TCTGGTCCAAGTATTTTGACGAAGCAAACACAAAAAATGTATGTTTCTGAAATATATATATATATATATATATATATATATAAATATAAATTAGTAAATCCAATGTTAGAATGTATGTAGTAACTCAAAATACACTATTCCAAAATTTTCTACAAAATACAAAGAAATAAAAGAAATTAAGACATAAAGAGGAAATAATAAAGCGTAATGCAGGTCATAAAGACAAAGACAATCAACAAATATCAAAAAAGAGGAATGAAAATAGGAAAACAATAAAATCAAGCAAAAAAGCTTGCACATGGAAGAGCTTTAGGCTTAAAATAAGTTCATTTCGAAAAAATTCTCTTCAGGTCCATATATCCCTTCGAAATGAACACAAAAATGCTTGTTTCTGAAACACAAGATAGATTTTATCTATAAACTTGTGTTATATGGACGACAAGCATATAGATTGGAACAATAAAGGAAACATAAATACCTTAAAATACACTTCATTAGTGCAACCATGACAAGCAAAGTATGGCTATATATATATATATATATATATATATATATACTTGACAAGAATTTTTTCAAAATGAACTTATCTTAAGCTTAAAGCTCTTCCACGTGCAAGCTTTTTTGCTTGATTTTTTGTATTCCTATTTTCATTCCTCACCTTTGAAATTTGTTGATTGTCTTTGTCTTTATGACCTGCATTACGCTTTATAATTTCCTCTTTATGTTTGAATTTCTTTTATTTCTTTGTATTTTGTAGAAAATTTTGGAATAGTGTATTATGAGTTACTACTTACATTCTAACATTGGATTTACTACTTTATATTTATTTATATATATATATATATATATATATATATATATTTGAAATGTAATAATAAGAATTATGTAAAAATAAAAAATAAATAAAAATACAATTCAAGTAATATTAACATCACCATAGAAGCATATTCACGGCCATAATGCCGATAAGAGAAAAGAACATATATATATATATATATATATATATATATATATATATATATATATATATATATATATATATATATACATTATACATATATGAAATATTTCAATTTATGATATCAAGGAGTCACATTTTTTTTGTTTTTTATTTTTAGGGATCCTTGAGTTTAAAAATTTGGAAACTACTGCTGTATATATAGTGTATGAGAATATTGAATATATTCTATATCAGATGCTTTGGAATTGCAAATGACATTGACCAAGATAAAGAGACACACACACCTGCGGCGAATTCCATCCTTTTATCCCACCTTACTAATTCTTTTATGCAAACCCCATTTGTAGCGATTTAAATGCTGACAGGCCAGTGTGAGGGTTTTGGCCTTTTCAAGGCTAACTAAAAGAAAAAAGAAATGGCTAAAAGACAGTTCTTTGAACATTCACCATTTTCTTTGAATGTTAATGAAATGACAGGATTGCTTCGGGGAAATGTGTATGTATCCATTTTTTTCTTTTCTTTCTTTTTTTTTTTAATGTTTCTCTTACGGATACAATGTTGACCTCTCTCGAATTCACATAAGGCTAGGAAGTTTCAAGAAAAATAGAAAATTCTCTGCGAAAACGGCCTCTGTATTATGGTATAGAAGTGTAGAGCTCTTTAAGTTTTATATTTCGTACAAAATAATAGCGTAGTAAATAAGTTACTAGACAGGACAATTATTCCGCACCCAAATAACTTTGTAAGGATATGTCTATAAGTGTAGATGTAAAGTCTATCCCTCACAGCAAAGATCGTCACATGTGTGACAGTGACATTGTAGTCACGTGACACCTGGGTCACAATGTGACATCATATTTGTGACTTCTATGCGACGTTATTTATTAGTAACTTTGTAACTTCATTGTGACTATATTCTGCGACGTTTCCACAATTTAATTAACACGTAACAATGTGACGACATTACAATGGCAATTACAATGTGACGTCACAAACAAGTTAATATGCGAAGTCACAAACGACCATGGAAATAACCAAAATGACTTCGCTGTGACCTCAATATGACATTTACGAGACGTACTGCGACGTCCTGTGACGTCCCAAAATCACAGTGTGACGTAAATCTTACGTCACTGTGAAAAAACTGCTGTTGTGTGTGTCTGTTTGTGAAGTCTATACAGTCCAAAAGAGGAACGGGTCGATTTTTCTTTTCACTTTAAGGAAAACTACTTGAGCACAAACAATAAAGAATAATCCTGTATAAAGCATTCACTATAAAGCACTTTCCAACTGAGATGCAAATTTTATTTACATTTTAAGCTGCCTCAAAAATTGCCATGAACAGAATTATTATTAAAACTTTATCGAAAAAGGCAATGCTAATCTGCCTCTCTATGTAAAATCAATGAGTATTTTATTCATATCACTTATTTATTCAGACTGCAAAGCTAAATAATTTTGCTTGAAAGAAATTTCAACAATTTTTATACAACTCATCTTACAATCGCTTGATTCCTTTACATTTTTATGCTGCAGTTTAACCTTAAAATTAGGTATATCGGTTCATATTATGCGTGTAATTATTATTTCAATTTTTATTTAAAAAACTACAGCAACATGTTTTGCTGCATTTTTCTCTTTTTTTACACATTTTATGTGATAATTTAAATATTTCGTAAAATATTCGAAACAATTTGTGAATTTTAACTCCACCTAAAAAAATCTTTGAAAAATTAAGTCCCATGGGATTCGGTGTATTTCATTTTTTCAACCCGGGTTCTGTCCGAAACTAATTGGGTGATATTATTCATTTTCATTCCAAAACATCCCACAGACCGTCTCAACAACATACTAAATTTCGATAACGTCATTTTTACGAAAGTCATCGTGATGACGGACGGATGGACAGACAGGCAGAATGAAGAAAGTCATAAACAGTTTCCAACCATGTTGGAAAGTGTTAATAAAATTTTACTGCAGCATATCGCTGTTTCGAGAATTCGCCGTACTCCTTCGTCAGTGTTGAAGATCCAGACCGTCCGACTCGGACGAGGACTTCCTTCGCCAGTGTTCTTGTTGCAGCAACTTCCTTCGCCAGTGTTCTTGTTGTTGAGACCCAGACCGTCCTACCCACCAGAAAAGTGTAAGGTAACTGTTTGGGCAGCCGGGAAGTGCCTCCCAATTTAGACCGGAACCCAGTGGGGGAGGCATCCACAGGGACCGTACCCTCCTTCCCCTACCACCAACCTCTCGGAAGGACTTACGGTCCCACATGTTTAACGTGATCGTACTCCGCGTGAACACGGCGTCAGTTTTGGCAGTGGCGGGAATCGAACCCGGGCCTACCGAGTGCAATTCCCGCGCGCTGACCACTGGGCTACCGCGCCCCCCCCCCTTTGTCAGTGTTGTTGTTGTTGCTGTTGAAACCCAGACCGTCCGACCTACCAGAAAGGTGTAAGGTAACCCTTTGTCAGTGTTGAAGACCCAGACCGTCCGACTCGTCCAAAGGACTAAGAGCAACTATTTGGACGGCCGGACCCTTTGTCAGTGTTGTTGTTGTTGAGACCCAGACCGTCCGACCTACCAGAAAGGTGTAAGGTAACTGTATGGACGGCCGGGAAGTGCCACCCAATTTAGACCGGAACCCAGTGGGGGAGGCATCCACAGGGACCGTACCCTCCTTCCCCTACCACCAACCTCTCGGAAGGACTTACGGACCCACATGTTTAACGTGATCGTACTCCGCATGAACACGGCGGCATTTGTGGTAGCGTGCAAATCTAGCGCGCAAACCACGGGGATACCGCACCCGAGATGGCCAACAGCACGCGGTGTTCCGAGGTGGTCACCCACCAAGTACTAACCGCGCCCGATGCTGCTTGACTTCGGTGATCTAACGAGAACCGGTGTTTTCAGCACGGTACGGCCGTTGGCCCCGGACCCTTTGTCAGTGTGAAAGAACTCGAAGTTTAAAAGACAAAATGGTTATGGTTATTTTACTATAGATAAAATTTACATAAGCACTTATGAACCTTTCCTTACAAAATTACTGGGGTGCTTAAGAAATTTTATGCGAACCCAGTATGTGAGTTGAATATAATAAGTATGCATTGTATTGAATGATTATACTGATTATATTTCGGCTAATAATTAACGTAAGTAAAATTGCATAACTTATCTTTATCTCTTATTATCGCATGAGAAAGTAAACGAAATATTTCTCTCTAGGTGTACACCACATATTTTCACCAAAACTGCAAAAGAAAGTAAATAAATGGCCTTCATGAAACTTGATCCTGTCATCAATGTCCAACAAAATTATCACAAAGCAGTTTGGACAACTTTCTTCCAATTGAAGATCGTTTGCTTAAGATGATAAAATCGATTGCGTAGCAGACGATTTTTTCCTACAACGTAGTTGTCAACTGATTCACAGAGGACACAGGACTAACATTCGGTTGTCATAGAACGCACTAAACTGGTTTGGATAATGAGATCTTGTGCATTCTTACGGCGAGTATTCGTAATGAGAAAATTACCTTTTAAGTTCAATATGATCTTGCTTATGCCATTGTGTAAGGACAATGCTTCGAATGCGATTGCCAGTTAGACATGTCAGTACTTTGAAAGGAGGGGGGAGGGGTGTTCTTTTTGATATTTTTTAAACAATAGGACTGTAAATCTAAGTAAATAGGCGTATCGTTTTACGGATTCGTAAAGGAATTAGAAATTAATTACTTTCCCTATGAAAAAAGTGGCCAGACATAATTGAAATAACTTTATGATGTACATTTCGTATTGGCAAGCATGATTCCATATCAACTATAAATTTTCATCTTATTTTATTTATGGCCCGGATGGTCATAGGTCAATTTCATTACTCTGCCGTCATTTCGGCAATATTCTCTCGACCTGCAGAACGTATGAATATAAAATCTATATAAAATGTAAAAAAAATCTGATGTGGGCAACACATGACTTTCCATATATAATGCAATGAATTTACTGCTTTTACAGTTAAAAAAAAATGTTATTCTTATAGTAGATACTTATATTCTTTCAAAGATATTGAATTTTCTTCAATGAGTCGTCATTTTCATTGATTTAGCGTCATTTTTATCTATTTGGCGAGATTTTTGTTAATTTGGCAACAATTAAAATGTCGCCAAGTTGGCGACATTCCGCCAAATTCGTCACCCAAATATCGCCAAGCGTTATGCACGGAGAAATAAGTTATTCTTATAGCAGATAAGTGACTATTGGCGTTCAAATACAAAAGTATTACTAAAAGTATCTTTTTTCATGAATGGAACGAGCTAGTTCCACGAGAATGATATCACCAAATTTATCGCATGGTATTACATATGAAAAGTGAACATGTTTCTCAATAGGAAATATTTTTTTTTATTTTATATGAATTTTTGATAATTTTTTTTTAAATGTACAATATCTCGAGAACGGTTCATGTTAGCGTTCTAAAATTTATGTCAATCGTTTTCTAATGAAAAATTACATAAGATATGTCTATTTGCGTAACTTTATTAGAGGTTTTGATTTTTCGACGATTTTTTCAAAATTTCACTCGAAAATTTAGGGGTGTTTGTACCAAATTTTGTTCGCATCGGACCATTCGTCCGTCAGTTATCGTCTCCACAGACTCACTGACACACACACACACACACACACACACACACACACACACACACATCACTTCAAAAATGTTTGATTCGTGATCAGGGATGCTTGAAACGTGCTCTCCCGTCGAAAACTCGAATTCGAATTTTCGACCCCGTCGCAATACTTTCTTTATACATTATGTATATAAGGAAAGTAATATAATGTAAAACATTTTTATTGATGCAGACCGTAAATACAAACCGATAATATTTTAATGATTTACTTGATATAAAAAATCGTTTCGTTTAATTACTTTGACTCAGAATTGCGCAATAATGAACCTCTCAAGAACGCTGCGGACGAAATGCAGCTAGTTGAAATAACCAGAAAAAGTATATTTGGGCTTAATAAGTGAAATCTTAAGCAGCGTAATTAAACACAAATAAGTCAAAACATAACAGACAGCTGTTTTGAAGATATGTTGAATCACGTTTGTTTGTTTACGGGGATACATACAGCCTTGATCAAAGTATTAGGCACCCTATTTTTTTTTACTTTAACTGCGAGTGTGTTACTTGAAATCACCTTATTTGTTTATGACTGCATACGTAGTAGGAAGTTGAAACGAAAATGCAAACGTCATTTCAATTGACAACTAATAAAACATTTCCTGGACGATAACTGGAAATTCCAGGTTTTTGTGGAAGCAGTCGGTTGCATTCGCTGTTCTGGTTTGTACACGTGCATGCGATTGTTGCTTATCTCATCTAAATTTGAGGTCTTGTCTGTATAAATACCGAAAACTAAGGAGCTTAGCAACGAACGACGGTTGAAAATTCAATTTTTATACGAGCAGGGCGATAGCCAATGTGAAATTGCAAGAGAAGTGAAATGTTCGAGATCCGCGGTGTAATACACATCAAACGTCTTAAGAATACTGGTAGTCATTTAAATCGTAGAAGTGGTGGAAGAAAAACGATCACTACACTCAGGGATGACCGACTTTTGAAGCGATTTGCATTGAAAAATCGTAGAAAATCTTCATTTCAATTAGCTGCTGAATTGTCAGAGGCAACAAGAAAAATAGTCTCTACTCCAACCACTAGAAGACGGCTTGTAGAAGCTGGATTGAAAGGCTGCAAGACCAGGGAGAAGTCATGGATTTCCGAAATAAACAAAAAGAAACGGTTGGAATGGGTTCTTAAACATCGTCATTTTACTGAAGAAGATTGGGCGAAAGTTCTGTGGTCTGACGAATCAAGCGTTCAGGTATATTTAATTTCACTTACTTTTATTCAAAACTAACTTAAAATTGTCAAACTTTTTTGTAAAGCTCGTTAGGATGTTAGTAAAATAATTTCAATATTATAGGAATTTGGAACACCTGGTGTGTCTTATGTGAGGAGACGTGTAGGTGGTGAATATAAGGAAGAGTGCATAGTGCCCACTGTGAAACATGGTGGTGGCACCATAATGATTTGGGGATGCATGTCAGCCGACGGTGTGGGCGAAATGTGCATTTGTGAGGGACGAATGAACTCTGACATACATAAATGTACTAGAAACAACACTGCAAACATCTTTTTTACGAATTTTCGGCGATACAAACATGGATGGGGTCAGTCTTCAACAAGACAATGCAACTTGCCACACGTCTGCTGTGACTATGAAGTGGCTCAGTGAAAATGGTGTACATCTTTCGCATTCTCCTCCACAGTCTCCAGACCTCAACCTCATTGAACAGTTGTGTGCTTTTCTCAAACGCAAGATCAGGAAGCATTCAGTTACTTCGGAAACGACCTTACAATTCATATTGCAAGAGGAATGGAAGAAGATACCAAGAAAGGAGTGCAGTAGGTTAGTACGCTCTATGCCTAAAAGAAGTAATGCCGTTATAAAGACGAAAGGAGGTCCAACCAAATATCGATAAGTTTCAATAAAAAATGATTATTTTGAATCTCTGCATTTTTATTTTATCCCAACATATTAGTAGTTTAAAATAAATGGATTTCAGTGGGGTGCCTAATACTTTTGATCAAGGCTGTGGATATTTCGCGAGCCTCTAACTGATTCAAATGTGGCCCGTGATTCTAAAAGACCACTGGTGCAATGGGCAGGAATTGATACAATAAAACTGTTACATTAATTACTTTCCCTATATATAGTATAATGTATCTGGAAAGTATTATGATGGGTGTCGAAAATTCGAATTTGAGTTTTCGACGGAAGAGCATGTTTCAAGATTCCCTAAAATCTAATCAAACGTTTTTGAGGTGGTGTTTGTGTGTGTGTGAAATGGATCGTTTTGAACGAAATTTAGCACAAAAGTTACAGTCATTGAAAACAGGAAGCCTATTGATTCGAATGTTCGAAAGACTCGAATGTTCGAAATCGAATGTTCGGAGGACTCGAATGTTTGAAATCGAATGTTTAGAAGACTCGAATGTTCGAAATCGAATGTCCGGATGACTCCCTAAGTTTTGAATGAATGTTTAAAAAAATCAGAACGTTCAATAACGTTACGTTGATAATAATTAGTTTTTATAAATTATACAACAATTTCCCTGATTATCTCGATATTTTTTATTCATCAGAGATGAATTTTAAAAAGCATTTGTTGTAAACATTTTGTATTTTTTTTTTTTTGGTATTTATTCATATGCACTTGTTTATGAAGATCATTTGTTGTTGAGAATTTGTTTTCTTTTTAGTGTATTTTAACTTTTTAATGTATTTTATAATGTTTTAATCTGTATATTTTGAATGTCTTTTTATTCCAGCATGCTGTAACTGGGACTACATCCTCTAGCTTGCAGTTTTTTTCAAATAAATAAATAAAATAAAAATAAATAAATAATTTCTTATCTAATTTTTCATTAGGACACAATTCACTTAAACTTTATAACACTAGCACGACCCGTTATCGAGGTATTGCTCTTTTTCAAATAAATTTATCAAAAAAAACATCACATAAAATTTAAAAGCATTAACTGTTGTGAAATATATTCAGTTTTCATATGTAATGTTATGCGATAAATTTGTCACCTTCATTCTCGTGAATCTAGTTAGTTCCATTCACAAGAGAAGATACTTTGCATAATAGTTTTGTATAGTTTTGTATTCGTATAATAATTTATCAATAGTCATTAATATATAAGAAATGCTCTTCTCCCAGTTTGTCTGTAAGGTTTGGCGATAAATTCAACGATTAATTTGGAGCAATATCGCCAACTTAACGATATTTCACCCCCAGAATGACGAAAATACCGTTATAATTGCACTCAAAATTAACTACTCAAAGTGGACTGTAATAATGATTAATTTTTATCACAACCATATGGTATACAATTTATTGGGGACACAACGCCCGCTGGCACTAAGGCGTCAAAGGACATTTCACAACTGCTGGTTACAAAAGGGTTGCAACATTTGCTCGGTTTTTGGCGAGCGCCAACCGATCACACCAAGTATCATCGCCAAATAATTAGACGCTCCAATAGATGCCAAATTAATGAACTAATTATTAAAATAATTTAATATATGGACTCTATTCCTGTTGCTATCAATACTGATAATTGTCCATTTAGAGTTGCTCGAACTATACGACAATTGGGTACTTCAAAATAGTTTTACATGTTGTCATCAGGAAAAGCGCCTAATGTACAATTCAACTGAAACATTGTGGCGTAGATCCTATACATCATTTTTACACTGTGAAGGAAGTCAATTCATTGTATTATATAGGGAAGATCATGTGGTGCCTACATCAGATTTTTACTTTCCCTGCAATACATGGTAATGTATAGGGAAAGTATTGGAATCATAGCGAAAATCACAACTCGAATTTTCGACGGATCTACACGTTTCGAGACCTCTAGAATACGAAAAAACTATTTTTAGCATGACGTCTGTGTGTGTGTCTGTCTGCTGTCTGCCTGTCTGTCTGTGCAATGTATGTATCCACTCTAACTAAACTAATGGACCGAATTTCATAAAATTTGGTATGTACGTCCCTTGGGTGAGACCCTGGTGCTGATTAGTTTTGGGTAAGATTCATGAAAACAGAACCCGCCTTTTTTTGCGAAATGGCCCTTAAAAATTTCACGTATCCACTCTAGCTAAAATACTAATTGATCAAATTTCACAAAATTTGGTAGATAAGTTACTTGTAGGATGCTCTGCTACCGATTAGATTTTGGTACGATTCGGAAAAGAACAAGCTTCTTTTCTTTACGAAATGGTACGCAAAAATTTCATGTATCCACCCTAGCTAAAATACTAATGGACCAAATTTCACAAAATGTGGTAGACAAATTACTTGTGGGACATTCTGGTGCTGATTAGATTTTGGTACGATTCGGAAAAGAACAACCTGCATTTTTTTACGAAATAGCCTGCAAAAATTGCCGAAATTAAAAAAAAAAAGACTACGTATGCTGAAATGTATCAATTAAATTCTTGTTTTATACGCAATTTTTGACGAGGTAAAGAATATAACACACTCCATTATACTTTAGGACTAACCGTTCTCAAGATATTTGAGATTTCTTGCATTTTTTTACCCTGCTATAAGAAAAATGTCCAGGTACCAAATAAAAACAAAAATTGAATTAAGAATGCAAATTTAGTGTTATTTGGTGTAATTAAACTCAATCTAATGAATTATTAAAGAAATAAAGAAAATATGAATTTGAGTCTGCAGGGAAAGTCATGTACTGCACACATCAGATTCTTACTTTCTCTGCAATACATGGTAATATATAGGGAAAGTATTGGAATCGTGCCGAAAATCGCAACTCAAGTTTTCGACGGATCTGCACATTTTGGGATCTCTAGAATACGAAAAATATATTTTTTGAGTGACGTCTGTGTGTGCATATATATGTGTGTGTGTGCGTGTGTGTGTGTGTGTCTGTCTGTCTGTGCAATGAATGTATACACCCTAACTCGAAAACTAAAGAACCAAATTTCATAAAATTTTTTCGATAAGTCTCTTGTGGGTAACCCTGGTGCTGATTAGATTTTGGTACGATTCAGGTGAACAAACGGAAAATGTCTTTTTTTTGTGGAATAGCCAGGAAAATTCGTCGAAATCTAAAGTAAAAGCCTACGTATACTGAAACAGATGAATTAAATACTTGTTTCATACGTTATTTTTCACGAAAAAAAGAATAAGACTAATCCCATTACTCTAGGATTCGAGATATTTTAATATTTTCGTATTTTCGCTACGCTACCATTGAAAATAAGTCCAGTTACCAAATGAAAACGAAAATTGGATTAAAAGTGAAAAATCTCGTGTAATTTAAATAATTATGGGTGTTACTTTGTACGATGAAATTTAATTTAATGAATTATTGAAGAAATAAAGAGAAAGTGAATCTCTGTAAGGAAACTCATTTGCTGCCCACATTAATTTTTTTTTTTAGTTTTAATTTTAATTTTAAGTTTTACCATATTTCCGTTATTGCTGCAAAAGGGCCTAAGAAATCTTGGCATCATTTGTCGCAAAACTAGGTATTTTGGAAGTGTTCAATGTATTGCTATGATTTTCAATTCATTAGTTAGATTTGTGCTTGAGTATGGTTAGATTATTCAGCATTCTATCTATTAAAATGCTATTTATGAGATTAAAAATATTCAAAACAGGTTTTCTTCGTTACATCTATTTAAAAAAAATCTGATGTGGGCAGCACATGACATTCCCTGCAGAGTTATATACACATTCTCTTTATTTTAATTAAATTTAATTCACTATTAATTCAATTTTCGTTCTCATTTGGTAACTGGACTCATTTTCAAAGGTGGCCTAGAGAAAAAACGAAAAAACAAAAATATCTCGAGAACGGCTGGTCCTAGTGTAATGAGGTTTGTTTTATTATTTTCTTCGTTAAAAATTACTTATAAAAGAAGCATTTAATGGACATATTTCAGCATACGTAATTTTTTATTTTAGATTTTGTCTAATTTTGCGGGCCATTTTGCAAAAAATGACAGGATATTTTTTCCGAATCGTACCAAAATCTAATCAGCACCAGGGTGACCACAGTGTCCCACAAGCGACATATCTGCCGAATTTTGTGAAATTCGGTCCACTAGTTTTTGAACTAGAGTGGATACAAGCTTTTCCGGGCCATTTCACAAAAAAAAGGCGGGTTCTTTCATCCCGAATCGTACCCAAAACTAATCAACACCAGATTCGCCCACAAGTGACTTACCTACCAAATTTTATGAAATTCGGTCCATTAGTTTTTAGTTAGAGTAGATACAAAATCTGCACAGACAGACAGACACACAGAGACACAGACAGACACACAGGCACACACACAGACGTCACTCTAAAAATAGTTTTTTCGTGTTCTCGAGGTCTCGAAACGTGTAAATCCGTCGAAAGCTCGAGTTGCGATTTTCGGCATGATTCCAATAGTTTCCCTATACATTACCATGTATTGCAGGGAAAGTAAAAAACTACTTATGCCCATTTTTCACTGTTTACCAAAATATAATGAACGATCTCTTAACGTTCAACTAGATGGACACGCTAACCCCCCAGGTTGAAAAACGATGGTATATAGTATGATAAAATAAATATTGCGAAATTAACAATATCACACAAGTTCTGTCACGAACAGGGAAAAAGAGCTTATCCAGAGAATGCTTAAAATGAGAAAGAAAAAATTACGTAGTAGATAATTTTCTATTTAATAGATAAAAACTCGCGAGTTGAACGTAAATAAGTGGGTAGTGCGTAAGTAGGAAAAGGAAATAATTCTAAAAATTGCACATTGTTAAATGTTCAGTGGGCATGTGATAAAGCCAAAAAACAAATGACAAGATCAGGAATTACTTTTTCCTGGATATTTTAAGAAGCGATATTACAAATTTTGTTATATGAAAGACTCCTACACTCTGATATGTTCCACAATCTTTGCTCATGTTTTCCAGCTACTTTGTTGATAATTTCGGCAAACTATCATCTAATTATCGTCTGCCGAAACGTTGTTTTATATATATATATATATATATATATATATATATATACATCAATTTTATATATATATATATATAAAATATTATTATATAACTAATATTATTATTATTTTATATATATATATATATATATATATATATATATATATATATATATATATATATATATATATATAAATAAAAAATGAAAGATTTTAATTGTAAATTATGCATAAACTACTGTATGTAAAAAAAAACCCATGTCTAGCATATCTGTTACAATTGAGTAACTATAGACCAAGACTAAGGATAAAGATAGAAGGTAACATATCACTACAAAGGAAAGGGGGATGAGAAGAATATAAGGATACAAAATTCACAATTAAAAGTATATATATATATATATATATATATATATATATATATATATATATATATATATATATATATATATATATATATATATATATATATATATATATATATCTGGTAGAATTTCGACTTGTTCATTCCGGTGCTTCTAGATTAAGTTGTTGAGGTTGATCGTGTATACACGTGGTAGAAGAGGAATGATTCATGCCGCATGGTAATACAATTTTCTTAATGTATCCTTTTTTCATTTTTTGATGCCTGTAGTCTGAGTTTAAGCATTTATAGTAATGTACTATTGCTTAATCTGAAACAGGCATTTGTTTGGGTTAATTAGAATTAAATACTCAGACCTGAAGAGGAATTTAATTCTGATTAATCATCGAATTTGGGAAGGATCTGTTCTTTTCTCTTATCGGCATTATGGCCGTGAATTTGCTTCTATGGTGATGTTAATATTACTTGAATTGTATTTTTATTTTTTATTTTTACATAATTCTTATTATTACATTTCAAATATATATATATATATATATATATATATATATATATATATATATATATATATATATATATATATATATATATATATATATATATATATATATATATATAATAAAATTAGTTTGAAAGTCCAATGATAGAAAAGTGAGAAGCTGCAACTCGAAAACCCTAACTTTGTACAAAACTTTATGCATAATAATTTATAAAATAATCTGATGTCTTATAAAATAATCTGGGGGAGGAGAAGAATATTAGGATACAAAATTCACAATTAAAAGTATATAAATATAAGTAAAAATAAGAAATAAAATACGGCAGAAATGAGAAAAGGCAATAATAATTAGCTCAAGATAAAAGATTAAGACATAGAGAACAATCAATTGAAACTACACAAAAAATGGCGGTTAGTTCGAAATTGCATTCTCATCAGGACAGCCATACAATTCGAATTAAAACCGATAGAATAGCCAGTTTCTAACAATGGCGATAGTATTTAACTATAAACACCATTGGAATTGACTACAGGCTAGGGGAAGGAGAAAAATAAATCAATTGAATTACAAATCAGAAAATTAATACCTCATCGAACAGAATTATGAACTCACAAGCATTGTTACCACGTGTAAGTGGAAGAAGCGACTGAACATTTCACCTCACTTCGTCAATGCGAGTGGGCACCGGAATGAATACATTTGAACGATACATAAAAAGTATGGAGACTTTCAAAAATAGTAATCAGTATAGGACTCAGGACAAGTGGAAAATAGTCATTCGAAAATAGTAAACAGTATTAGACTCAGGCCAAGTGGTAAGTTAGGTGATAGGAAAGGGTGAATTCTCAAAATTGAGTTATCCAATCAAAGATAAAAAATGCATGTGTAAAAATATTACGTGGTATATTTGAAATTATTAATAATATTATTTACAAATACTTCCGGATAATGGTAATTTTGACAAATGCGTTTAAGATTATTGATGTGGAGAAAGTGAAACCGAGGATCAGAAAGTCGATGTATTCGAAATAGCTGGTTTAAAATGATGTTTCTAAACAATTGAATATAATTACAAGATTGGTATGATAGTAGCTTTATGATAGTGAAGTTGTAAGAATCTTTTTTATCATATAGATTGGTGATTACATGATTATTGAGGGTATCTATATTTAGGTCTAAAATGTTTACAGTTTGACTAACGCTAGGCTCATTAGGAATTAATTCTAGGTTACATGGGTAAAAATCAATATTAATTGGATCGGAATCATCAATGATAATACAAATTAAGTCGTCAACATATCTATATATAATATATGAATTAGAGTTAAAATGAGATATAAGTTAGCGAGTCTAATAAAGCGAGTATAATAAAGATATAAGTTAGCGAGTATACTACTACTACAGCCACCTTGTGGTACACCAGATGTTTGTAAATAAATGTTATCACCTTGGATAATATAATTGTTGTATAACACAAAGTGCAAGAGCATAGGAAAGTTTTTTACATTAAATGAAACATTATTGGAAGATAGATAGTCATGATAAAGAGAGGTAATAACTTTATATAAATCTTTAATGACAATATTATTAAATAGGTCTTTAAAATCAAAGGTATGGAAACCAAGAATTTGTGGAAGCTTGCTAAGGTGATTTACTAAATCAAAACTATTGTTCAAAATGAAATATCCTGAATTCCTAAATTTAAGAGATTCATTAATTCTATTTAAACAGTTAAGCAAGTACTTACTAGCTGTAGTGGTAAAGGTATTATGTCCACAAGTGACTGTTCTAAAACTGAGAGGTGATTTATGGAATTTAGGAACCAAAGTAACATAAGGAAATTTAAAAAACTTACAATTAATATTTAAATGTGCATATAATTTTAGCATTTCAGTTTTGATTTTGATAGACTGATTATTAATGGGTTTAAAAATTTGATTATTTTTTAAGTAATTCTGTAACAGAGAAACATAATATTTTTTACAAATGATGGCATAATTATTAGAAGCTTTATCTACATAAGTTATGACAAAATGTTTTTGTAGTTCTTTAATAGCAGATAGGAGTTGTTTATAAGGATACCTAGGCTTCGTTAATTTAATGTTTATAATAACATTTTTAAGTAGATGTAAGGTTGTATACGTCCATAGATGGAATGCTTCAATAGGAATGGAATGTGAACAAGCAAGTTGATATATGAATTTATCAAAATCAAATGATATAGACTGAAGAAGTTGTTTATGGTGATGGCAGAATGGAATGCGAAATTTAGACCCTTTATTCATAATATCCCTAAGTATATCATCCTGAACTATACTGAGATCCCCAGTAATAATGTGTCCATGAGAGGAGTTGAAATAAGGGGCAAGATTTTTATTGCTGCATACACATGATGTAAGGTCATCGGAGTTTAATGTCTTGGAAACTTCATTGTAATTGTAAATAGTTCTACCAATTGGTAAATTATATTTGAATGATTTTTGTATTTTGATTTCTTTTACTGGTAACAAGTGCTGATGTTTTGCAAATAAATTATTGAAGTTAAAAGAATTAAGAATAGGGTGTTTAAAAGAAATTACACAGTAAGCTATTTTAGTATGTGGATTTGGTGAATGGAGAAGGTGGTAATTTAAGAAATTTGTACGTGAAATAAGCAAATCATAAGATAAATGTTTAAAATGCTCATGAGTTAATTTTAATTTTAAAAAATTAGTATAAACAATACTTAATTTGCATTTTCTGATTTTATATAACCAAGTTCTAACAGGTAGAAAATTGAAAGTTTGAGAATAATTATATTGTAATTTCAAAATATCTGCATTGTAATCAATAGTTTTACTTAAGTTACTTTTTCCTTTACCACGCTTATATCGCTTTTTACTAGGAGTTGATGACTTTGAATATTGAAAAAGATGTTTATATACTGAAGATTTATTAGAATTGTATTCAAAACTATTGTTAACTACATTATTATTATTATAAATTTGATTTAAGCCAAAGGGGAAGAGAGTTTTATATTTTTTAAAGTAATAATTTTCAAATACTAATCTATCAGTGAGTGAAATTTTAATATCTAAAATATAAAGGGATACATTTTTAAATCCGTGTGTAGCAAAGTGCTGATATTCAAATTGATTTTTAGTAGGGAGATCATTAAAGACTTTTATGGTCAAATTTTTTAATATGATCCCTGTGTACATTCATTCTCAGATGTAAAGGGTTGCTGGTTTGGCCAATATAGGATAAGTTACAAATAGTACAATTAAGTTTGTATATGCAATTAAAAACTTTGCAGAATTTTTGTGAAGTGGAATTATTATTAATTTGTAATGGGTCAGCATAAGGACAAGTTTTGCACCTAAGATTATTGCATCTATTGAAGGAATATGATTTAGATTGAGAGTAGGTATGGTATTCTTCCAAATCGTCTATAACGCTAAATTGGTCAATGTTTGTCGATCTATAATTATCCCAATTCATAATAATAATAGACCGGACACTAGGTAATGAATAAAATTTACATCACGAATTTTAATTAAAATTCCCAATATAAACCCCTTCAAAAACTATTTTGTCAGGTACGAATTTCAAATTATAACTAATACCATAAAGAAATGAAACAAAATTTCGGAGAGTAACAAAACAAGCGTAGTAGATAAGATCTAAATGAGATTTTCATAAGAAACATTCATAAATAGTCAAAATCTTCCGGAAAGGAAGATATACAAAGCCATTAATACGTATGTGTCTGACTGAATCCCTACAACTGCAGGCAAAAGAGGGCCACATATAGTGGACATACATGTCTAAATTAAAATGTAAAAATAAGCAATATAAGATATTGACGTCTGGGTTAACTAAAAGATACAGAAATAAATAACACAAAAAAACACAATAAACTCTAATGCCTGCCGAGAGATGTCAGCACTATACACACACATATAAAACGAGTTTGAGAATCGAGTGTGAAATCTACCAAGAAGAGCAATAACCCGCAGTAAAAATGATAAAAGCGATGAGAGAACTCAATCCAAAATACTCCATAATGCGAAATGTGAAGACATACCAAAATCAATCAATTGAAGGAATGAAAGGATTAGCTAAATAAAAACAATATCCATAGAGGGCCATGTTAAGACATAGATGAGTAATAATAATCAAAATAAAATAAAATTAAAAAGAGAATAAACTCTGTAATAAGCGCAAATGCAGCTTTACAACAGGTTTTACCTTTTTTTTGAAAGGTTTTTGCAAATATGAAAATCAAAAGGTAGATGGTTGAATTCAGAAGTAAATAATAAATGTAAATGTACAATTAAAATATGTAATAGAAGTCAGTATATAGAAAACAGGATATAAAATACTAAGCAATACAGAATATAAAACTTTCATCATGATATTGCGCAAAGCAGCTAATAACATAATGGATTTATAAATAAAAAATGAAAGATTTTAATTGTAAATTATGCATAAACTACTGTATGTACAAAAAAACTCATCTCTAGCATATCTGATACAAATGAGTAACTATAGACCAAGGCTAAGGATAAAGATAGAAGGTAACATATCACTACAAAGGAAAGGGGGATGAGAAGAATATAAGGATACAAAATTCACAATTAAAAGAATATATATATATATATATATGTATAATATTAGTTTTAAAGTCCAATAATAGAAAAGTGAGACGCTGCAACTCGAAAACCCTAACTTTGTACAAAACTTTATGCATAACAATTTATAAAATAATCTACAAAATAAAAGTACGAAACAGCAAACCTTCAATCAAATGGAAAAATAATACAAATTTCGAATCATCAAGTTAAAGATAATCAACAAATATCAATGGTATGGAATGGATAATAGAAAAACATATAAAATCTAAGCATTAATATTACACACGTGGACAAGGGCTAGGCCTAAATAATGGAATTGTTCACTTCGCCAAAACTCTTCATCGGGCCCAAGTATTTTTTCGATGCAAACACAAAATATGTATGTTTCTTAAAAAATAGATAGATTATATCTATAAACTATTTCTACTTGGACAACATACATAAAGAAGGAGAAATAAAGGAAACATGAATACCTGGAAAAAATACTGCATATGCCCCAAACAGTCGAACTCTGGAACCCAGAATGAAGAGATCAGTGTTGCCATTCGCAAAGGAAAAAGAAATGGCCTGCTGTTGCCATTCGTAAGAAATAAATAACAGTAATGCGAAAAGGCAAGAAAAAATAATAATATACAATAAGAGTTATAAAAAACTGGGGTTTATAATAGCAAGGCTTATGTTTAAGTGGATGTAAAAATAAAAGTATTATTAATACAAGAGAATGGTGATGTCTAACATGATGTCTAACAATAGAATTCATGAAAATCCAGCTAATCTAAACTTTTAACTATACTTTTACTATACTTTCTCTTATTTTATATATATATATATATATATATATATATATATATATATTCTATTCATAGTGTTTTATCTTCATCATGTTAGACATCACCATTCTCTTGTATTAATATATATATATATATATATATATATATATATATATATATATATATATATATATATATATATATATATATAAAATATATATATATATATGTATATATATATATAAAATATAAAAAGTGAGAGTAAAAAAAGGAAAATGAAGGAAGACTTAGCGAGATGTTTACTTAAAGGCGGTAAGGGGTTGTAACCTTACACCCCAGTTGTCAACATGCATGTCTCAAAAGCCGCGGCATTGCACTCCTGGGCGCCAGCACTGACTGAAGCCAATCTCCTCAACTGGGGGGTAAGGTCACAACCCCTTACCGCCTTTAAGTAAGCATCTCGCTAAGCCTTCCTTCTTTTTCCTTTTTTACTTTCCCTGCAATACATGGTAATGTATAGGGAAAGTATTGGAATCATGCCGAAAATCACAACTCGAGTTTTCGACGGATCTACACGTTTCAAGACCTCTAGAATACGAAAAAACCATTTTTAGCGTGACGTCTGTGTGTGTGTCTGTCTGTCTGTGTGTCTGTCTGTGCAGATTTTGTATCCACTCTAACTAAAAAACTAATTGACCGAATTTCATAAAATTTGGTAAGTCACTTGTGGGCGAATCTGGTGCTGATTAGTTTTGGGTACGATTCGGGATAAAAGAACCCGCCTTTTTTGCGATATGGCCCGCAAAAGCTTATATCTACTCTAGCTCAAAATCTAATGGACCGAATTTCACAAAATTTGGTAGATAAGTCTCTTGTGGGTCACTCTGGTGCTGATTAGATTTTGGTATGATTCGGAAAAAAATAACCTGCCTTTTTTTGCGAAATGACCCGCAAAAATCGTCAAAATGTAAACTAAAAAACTACGTATTCTGAAATATATCCATTAAATGCTTGTTTTATACGTAATTTTTAACGAAGAAAAGAATAAGATGAACCCCATTGCACTAGGACTAGCCGTTCTCGAAATATTTTTGTTTTTTCGTTTCTTCGCTACGCCACCTTTGAAAATGAGTCCAGTTACCAAATGAGAACGAATATTGAATTAATAGTGAATTAAATTTAATTATAATAAAGAAAACGTGTATATAAGTCTGCAGGGAAAGTCATGTGCTGCCCACATTAGATTTTTACTCTCATTTTTATATTTCATATCTTATATTGTGCATAGTATTTATTGCTGCCTAGCGCATATATGCTATTTCACTTCAATATCTTTTATTTTTTACTTTTTATATTTATATATTTTATATATTATATATATATATATTATACATATTATATATATTATATAAAATATATTATATATATATTATATATATTATAATATATATATATATATTATATTATATATACATATTATATATATATATATATATATTATATATATATATATATAACGCTTCGGCAGATGATTATTAGCTGAATATTTTAGAAATGAAACTGGAATTTTCATGACCATCTGTAATTGCGGCTTTTCTGATAATTTGCCGAAATTATCAGCAAAGAAGCTGAAGAAAATGAGCAGAGGTTACAGAATGTTTCAAGGTGTAGTAAAGCGCTCATGTCCGACCGAATAAAAGTGATTGCAGCGCTCCTGGCGTATAATTTAAAAAGTTAAGATAACCAACTCGGCAACAAAGCGAAATAGACAAAAAAAAAATTTCAAAGTTTCAGCGCATTATCTCATGATTAAGAATCAACAAAAAGAAACGTGTATATGGAAGGCCAAAATACATACTGCACTTCACCAGATGTTAAATACGCCACGACTAATTGTAAATAATTATTATGTAATATTCTTTCCTAAATTAAAATGTTTGTGAAAGACGGCAGCTATTTTAAACAGATACGACATACCTCTGAAAATAAGTTTTGTTTATTGTATTATGCTTGAATGTTGACGCAATTGGCAAATAGCCATATTATGTGCGTTCTGTAATAGTTTTATTGTCTACTCCAGAAATTCTCCATGACTTTGTAATTGGTTTTGGTCTCCTACATCTTCATAACTCATGTTTCTGTCTATTTCCATTTATGCCGAGTGCGTCATTCTAATTTTTTTAATTTTTCACTAGGGAGAGCTGTAGTCATTTTTATTCGATTGGGCATGGTCACTTCACGGAAATAATTTTCGACATATGATATGCGTGCCGCTGTTGGAAAGACATATGCAACCAGAATTTTTTTTTCCTTAAAAGATTTTTCCCTTTCTTTCTTATAACTTTCTCTTTTTACTTTCCCTGCAATACATGGTAATGTATAGGGAAAGCATTGGAATCATACCGAAAATCGCAACTCGAATTTCGGACGGATCTACGTGTTTTGAGACCTCTAGAATACGAAAAAACCATTTTTAGCGTGACGTGTGTCTGTCTGTCTGTCTGTCTGTCTATGCAGATTTTGTATCAATTCTAACTAAAAAACTAACTGACCGAATTTCATAAAATTTAGTAAGCAAGTCACTTATGGGCGAATCTGGTGCTGATTAGTTTTGGGTACGATTCGAGATAAAAGAACCCGCCGTTTTTTGCGAAACGGCCCGCAAAAGCCTGTATCCACTCTAGCTGAAAAACTAATGGACGGAATTACACAAAATTCGATAGATAAGTCACTTGTGGGTCACCCTGGTGCTGATTACATTTTGGTACGATTCGGAAAAAAATAACCTGACTTTTTTTCCAAAATGGCTCGCAAAAATCCTCAAAGTCCAAAATAAAAATCTACGTATTCCCAAATATATCCATTAAATGATCGTTTTATACGTAATTCTTAACGCAGAAAAGAATAAGACCAACCCTATTACACCTGGACTAGCCGTTCTCGAGATATTTTAGTTTTTTCGTATTTTCTCTACGCCACCTTTAAAAATAAGTCAAGTTACCAAATGAGAACGAAAATTGAATTAAAAGTCAATTATAAATTGAATTAAAATAAAGAGAACGCGGATATAAGTCTGCATGGAAAGTTATGTGCTGCCCACATCAGATTTTTACTTGCAATACATGGTAATGTATAGGGAAAGTATTGGAATCATCCCGAAAATGGCAACTCGATTTTTCGACGGATCTACGCGTTTCGAGACCTCTAGAATACGAAAATGTTATTTTTAGAGTAAGGTCTGTGCATCTGTCTGGGCAATGCATGTATCCACTCTAACTCAAAATCTGATGGACCGAATTTCATAAAATTTGTTAAGTGAGTCACTTGTGTCTTACCCTGGTACTGATAAGTTTTTGGTATGATTTGGAATAAAGCAACCAGCCTTTTTTTTTTGCGAAATAACCTGCAAAAATTGCCTGTATTCACTCTAGCTAAAAAACTAATCAAATTTTACAAAATTTGATAAATAAGTCACTTGTGGCGTGACGTCTGGTGTTGATTAAATTTCGGTGCCCTATTGCTGATTAGATTTTGATACTGATTAGATTACCCTGGTGCTGATTAGATTTTAGTACGATTCGGAAAAAAATAACCTGCCTTTTTTTGCGAAATTATCCGCAAAAATCGTCAAAATCTAATTTAAAGAACTACATATTCTCAAATATAACAATTAAATTCTTGTGTTATACATTATTTTTAACAATTAAAAGAATAATATCAACTACATTACACTAGGAATAACCGTTCTCGAGATATTTTTGCTTCTTCGCCTTTTCGTTACGCCACCTTTAAGAACAAGTCCAGTTATCAAATGAAAACGAAAATTGAATTAAAAATCTGATGTGGGCAACACATGACTTTCCTTATATAATGCAATAAAATTTACTACTTTTACAGTTTACAAAATGTTATTCTTATAGTAGATACTTATATTCTTTCCAAGATATTGAATTTTCTGCAATTAGTCGTCATTTTCATTGATTTAGCGTCATTTTTATCAATTTTTTCAAAAATTTTTGTTAATTTGGCAACAATTAAAAATGTCGCCCAGTCGGCGACATTCCGCCAAATTCGTCGCCAAAATCTCGCCAAGCGTTATGGACGGAGAAATAAGTTATTATTACAGCAGATAAATGACTATTGGCGTTCAAATACAAAAGTATTACTCAAAGTATCTTTTTTCATGAATGGAACGAGCTAGATCCACGAGAATGATGTCACCCAATTTATCGCATAGTATTACATATGGAAAGTGAACATGTTTCTCAAAAAGGAAGTATTTTTTTTTTTAATTTTATATAACTTTTTGATAATTTTTTTTAAAAATGTGCAATATCTCGAGAACGGTTCGTGTTAGCGTCCTAAAATTTATGCCAATCGCTTTCTAATGAAAAATTACATAAGAAATGTCTATTTGCGTAACTTTATTAAAGGTTTTGATTTTTTGACGATTTTTTTCAATATTTCGCTCGAAAATTTAGGGGGGTTCTAAACAGTCAATTGTGTATAAAAACAATAGGCTTCCAGTGTTTACGGATTGTGATTTTTGTACAAAATTTCGTTCGAATCGGTCCATTCGTTGGTGAGTTATCGTCTCCACAGACTCTCTGACACACACACACGCACATACTTTCACACACACACACACACAGACATCACTTCAAAAATGTTTGATTCGTGATCAGGGATGCTTGAAACGTGCTCTCCTGTCGAAAACTCGAATTCGAATTTTCGACACCGTCACAATACTTTCCTTATACATTATGTATATAAGGAAACTAAAAATACGAATTCAGTGTAATTTTTTTGGGTGTTATTTTGTGCAATTAAACTCAATTTAATTAATTATTGAAGGAATAAAGAGAACGCCAATATGAGTCTGCAGGGAAAGTAATGTGCTGCCTACATCAGATTTCCTTCTTCTTTTAGCGTCCGTGAAAGTGCATTTAACTCAAGACCTTCTGAACTCCCCCCAGCTGATGTTTGTTTTTGCAATACTTGCAGTCAGTCGTCGCGCTCTTATAGTGAATAGCAACGAAATAAGACAAGGTAAAACTAAAATTCGTACAAAAAGAAAAGCAAAGAAACAAGCAAGAAAGCCAGCGAGTCCTTTCATTAGTATTCCCAGCGGTAGGTGTTGTATTTCCTGCATTTAAAGGTGATAAGGAATATATAATTTCTTCTTCCGCCATTTCAAGGCAATTATAATTGGTTCCTTGACTTTTATGTCTTAAATTGTGAAATGTTCCATATTACTAATTTTTTCCTGGTTCTTCTTTACGCTTTTTTTCTCAAAATTCTCTCTTTATAATGTCTGTCTACTTCAGGCTGCAGTACAGCAGTTATTGATTAGTTTTTTCAGGTTTTACTCAGCAATGGAAAATATGCGTTTAAAATTGTAATTTAGTTGTGGGCATTTTTTGAGCGAGATTTCGTCATAATTATTTTAGCATTTTCACTTTCTCGTAAGCAGTATTGTGAAAATATTGTTTTCACGAAAATTTTCGATCTCGATATTCTGATGCCAATATATGTTTTAGGGCCTCCTGAACACGTTTTGTCTATTTTTAGAGTGATGCCAGTTTGTCTGTGTGTCGTTTATTCTGTGGGTCGATCTTTTTGTGGAAACTATAGCTGCCGCAAAATATTAATGGATTTTCACAAAACTTTTTATCGGGCGGTGTTAACGAAAAATCTAGAACTGGATGGAATTTATTGAAATTCAAGTAAAAATTTCGAAATTTGAAATTTTATATTTTCTTAACATCACGAAATATGGTAAATTTTGACATAATCATGCATGAAAAGGATTATTTATTAGTGAGAGTAGACATAGTACAGTTTTTAAAATACGTGTCTTCTGGGTACTCCACACTTACATGATCTGTAACCTACTTTTTAAAATTCTTTTTTTTGGAATCTTTTTTAAAGTCCTTTTGAAATTTTGATACTTCGGTATTCATCTTTGTGCAATATATCGGCTACCGGGAGTGTTGTCTAGACGCAAGCTGGCTTAACCGGGGAGTGGGGGTCACAACCCCCCCGGCCATTCTTTGATATATTGCTTTCTTTCATTTTTATACTTTTCTGGTATGATATATATATATATATATATATATATATATATATATATATATATATATATATATATATAATGATTTAAGGTGAAAATTTATATTTTAAAAGTTGAATTTTAGAAACAAACAAAGAACCATTTGGAAACGAAGATTTGGAACGATACTTTTAAAATAGAAAACGTTTAACAATTAATATAAGTCTGTTTACTGTAACGATTTGCTCTAATATTACCTATATCTCGGTAACAAAATGTTATCTATAGATATAATTTATGCATAAGGATAAAAAAAAAATACTGAAATATTAATTAAAAATAATTTGCAATGACAATTTGAAAAAGAAAGCTAAAACAGTCGTAACAAAATTTGAAAATTAATGTGTAAGAAAAGAAAGTGTGCCAAAATCTTAATCCACGCATTTTGAAACTGTATATTTTAGAGAATTAAAAATACGTAGTTTAAGATTCTTAAAAAAGAAAGTTGCGTCAATAAACAAACTACCACAATGCCACACTTTTATAATTTTCTGGAACGGCTACAAAGCGCCGTTCTAGCGCGAATGTGCCAAATCTGGTTGAGACATAATGGCCATGCTTTTCAGATCACCAAACAATGGGAAGGCTACCTCTAGTGATTCTAGCTCTTTGGTTCAGACACCCCCCCCCCCCCCTGGGCCAACGGCCGTACCGTGCTGATAACACCGGTTCTCGTTAGATCACCGAAGTGAAGCAGCATCGGGCGCGGTTAGTACTTGGTGGGTGACCACCTCGGAACGCCGCGTGCTGTTGGCCATCTCGGGTGCGGTATCCCCGTGGTTTGCGCGCTAGATTTGCACGCTGCCACAAATGCCGCCGTGTTCATGCGGAGTACGATCACGTTAAACATGTGGGTCCGTAAGTCCTTCCGAGAGGTTGGTGGTAGGGGAAGGAGGGTACGGTCCCTGTGGATGCCTCCCCCACTGGGTTCCGGTCTAAATTGGAAGGCACTCCCGGCCGTCCATACAGTTACCTTACACCTTTCTGGTAGGTCGGACGGTCTGGGTCTCAACAACAACAACCCCCCCCCCCCTTAAATTTTCGAGTGAAATTTTGAAAAAATCATCAAAAAACAGAACTTTAATAAAGTTGCGCAAATAGGCATTTCTTATGTAATTTTTTCTTAGAAAACGATTGACATAAACTTTAGAACGCTAGCATGAACCTTTCTCGAGATATTGCACATTTTTCAAAAAAAATTATCAAAAAATTCCATAAATTAAAAAAAATAATTAACTGTTGAGAAATATTTTTACTTTTCGTATGTAATATCATGTGATAAATTGGGTGACATCATTCTCAAGGATCTAGCTCGTTTCATTCATGAGAAAAGATACTTTGAGTAATACTTTTGTATTTGAACGTCAATAGTCATTTATCTGTTATAAGAATAACTTATTTCTCCGTCCATAACACTTGGCGATATTTTGGCGACAAATTTGGTGGAATGTCGCCAATTTGGCGACTTTTTTAAATGTTGCCAAATTAACGAAAATCTCGCCAAATGGATAATAATTAAGCTATATCAATGAAAATCACGACTAATTGACGAAAATTTAATGTCTTGGATAGAATATAAGTATCTACTATAAGAATAACTACAAAAAAATTTTTTACTGTAAAAGCAGTAAATTCATTGCATTATATAAGGAAAGTCATGTGTTGTCTACATCAACATGACTTTCAACATGGTATGTGTAAATAAAAATGCCTACATCAACATGATATATGTAAATAAAAATATAGTGTATCCTACGTCCTTAACTGTTAGCTTATTGCCATACCTTAAAACCTAGATGAATTGACTAGGCAATAAAATATCACTGCCTACCATGAAACAAAAAATTAAATTAAAAAATCAGCACATGACTTTCCCTGCGGACTCATATTCACGTTCTCTTTATTTCTTCAATAATTCATTAAAATGAGTTTAATTGCACAAAATAACAGCCATTATTATTTTAAATTACACTGAATTTTAAATTTTAATTCAATTTTCGTTTTTATTTGGTAACTGAACTTGTTTTCAAAAGTAGCGTAACGAAAATACGAAAAAACTAAAATATCTCGAGAACAGCTAGCCCTTGAGTAATGGGGTTGAACTTATTATTTTCGACGTCAAAAATTACGTATAAAATAAGCATTTAATTGGTATATTTGAGCTTACGTCTTTTATTTTTAGATTTAACGATTTTTGCGGACCATTTCGCAAGAAAGGCAGGTTCTCTTTTTCTGAATCATACCAAAATCTAATCAGCACCATGTTATGATGCAAGTGATTTATCTACCAAATTTTGTGAATTTTGGTGTATTAATTTTACAGCTAGAGTATACAGGTAATTTTTGCCGGCCATTTCGAAAAAAAAAGGCGGGTTCCTTTATCCCGAATCGTAGTAAAATCTAATCAGAACCAGGGTCACGCACAAGGAGATTACAAAATTTTATGAAATTCGGTTAATTCATTTTTCAGTTAAGAGTGGATACAAAATCTGCACAGACAGACAGACAGGCAGACAAGCAGATACACACACAGACATCACGCTAAAAATAGTTTTTTCGTATTTTAGAGGTCCCTAAACGTGTAGATCCGTCAAAAACTCGAGTTGCGATTTCCGACACGATTCCAATACTTTTCCTATGCATTACCATGTTTTGCAGAGAAAGTAAAAATCTGATGTAGGCAGCACATGACTTTCCCTGCATACTTATATCCACGTTCTCTCTATTTTAATTAAATTTAATTCACTTTTAATTCAGATTTCGTTCTCAATTGATAACTGGACTTATTTTCAAAGGTGGCTTATAGAGAAAATACGAAAAAACTAAAATATCCCGAGAACGGCTAGTCCTAGGGTAATGGGGTTATTCTTATTCTTTTCTTCGTTAAAAATTGCGTATTAAACAAACATTTAATGAATATATTTGAGCATACGTAGTTTTTATTTTAGATTTTGGCGAATTTTGTTGGTCATTTTGCAAAAAAAGACAGATTATTTTTTTCTGAATCTTACGAAAATCTAATCAGCACCAGGGTGACCCACAAGTGACTTATCTACTGATTTTTGTGAAATTCGCTCCATTAGTTTTTCAGCTAAAGTGTATAAAAGCTTTTGCGGGCCATTTCCCAAGAAAAGGTGGGTTCTTTTATCTCGAATCGTACCCAAAACTAATCAGCACCAGATTCATCCGCAAGTAACTTACCCACCAAATTTTATGAAATTCGGTTCATTAGTTTTTTAGTTAGAGTGGATACAAAATCTGAACAGACAGTCAGACACACAGACAGACAGACACACTGACAGACACACACAGAGACGTCACACTAAAAATAGTTTTTTCGTATTCTAGAGGCCTCTAAACGTGTAGATCCTTCAAAAATTCGAGTTGCGATTTTCGGCACCGTTCAAATACTTTCCCTATGTATTACCATGTTTTGCAGAGAAAGTAAAAAGCATGATTTACTGACATGAACTGTCAAAATAATCCAACATGGTTTCTTTGGACACGTGTGTTACTAATAATGTGACTTCCAGTTCAAAAAATCTGATGTGGGCAGCACATGACTTTCCCTGCAGATTTATATTAACGTTCTCTTTATTTTAATTAAATTTATTTCACTTTTAATTCAATTTTCGTCCTCATTCGGTAACCGGACTTATTTTCAAAGGTGGCGTAGAGAAAATACGGAAAACTAAAATATCTCGAGAACGGCTAGTCCTAGTGTAATGGGGTTGGTCTTATTATTTTCGTCGTTAAAAATTACATATCAAACGAGCATTTAATGGATATTTTTGAGTATACCTAGTTCTTTAGTTTAGATTTTGACGATTTCTGCGAGCCATTTTGCAAAAAAAAGGCAGGTTATTTTTTTCCGAATCATACCAAAATCTAATCAGCACCAGGTTAACCCACGAGTGACTCATCTACCGAATTTTGTGAAATTCGGTCCATTAGTTTTTCAGTTAGAGTGGATACAAACTTTTGCGGGCCTTTTCGCAAAAAAGGCGGGTTCTTTTATCCCGAATCATACCCAAAACTAATCAGCTTCAGACTCTCTCACAAGTAACTTCCCTACCAAATTTTGTAAAATTCGGTCCATTAGTTTTTTAGTTAGAGTGGATACAAAATCTGCACAGACAGACAGACAGACACACAGACACACACACAGACGTCACGCTAAAAATAGTTTTTTCGTATTCTAGAGGTCTTGAAACGTGTAGATCCGTCGAAAACTCGAGTTGCGATTTTCGACATGATTCCAATACTTTCCCTATACTTTACCATGTATTGCAGGGAAAGTAAAAATCTAATGTGGGCAGCACATGACTTTCCCTGCAGACTTATATTAATGTCCTCTATATTTTAATTAAATTTATTTCACTTTTAATTCAATTTCCGTTCTCATTCGGTAACCGGGCTTATTTTCAAAGGTGGCGTAGGGAAAGTACGAAAAACTAAAATATCTCGAAAACGGCTAGTCTTAGTGTAATGGGGTTGGACTTATTCTTTTCGTCGTTAAAAATTACGTATTAAACGAGCATTTAATGGATATATTTGAGTATACCTAGTTCCTTAGTTTAGATTTTGACGATTTTTGCGGGCCATTTTGCAAAAAAAGGCAGGTTATTTTTTTCCGAATCGTACCAAAATCTAATCAGCACCAGGGTGACCCACAAGTGACTCATCTACCGAATTTTGTGAAATTCGGTATAGTAGTTTTTCAGTTAGAGTGGATACAAACTTTTGCGGGCCATTTCGCAAAAAAAGGCGGGTTCTTTAATTCCAAATCGTAACTTAACTAATCAGCACCAGATTCGCCCATAAGTGACTTATCTACCAAATTTTGTGAAATTCGGTCCATTAGTTTTTTCGTTAGAGTGGATACAAAATCTGCACAGACAGACAGACACACAGACACACAGACACACACACAGACGTCAAGCAAAAAAAGGTTTTTTCGTATTCTAGAGGTCTTGAAACGTGTAGATCCGTCGAAAACTCGAGTTGCGATTTTCGACATGATTCCAATACTTTCCCTATACTTTACCATGTATTGCAGGGAAAGTAAAAATCTGATGTGGGCAGCACATGACATTCATTGCAGACTTATATTAATGTCCTCTATATTTTAATTAAATTTATTTCACTTTTAATTCAATTTCCGTTCTCATTCGGTAACCGGGCTTATTTTCAAAGGTGGCGTAGGGAAAGTACGAAAAACTAAAATATCTCGAGAACGGCTAGTCCTAGTGTAATGGGGTTGGTCTTATTCTTTTCGTCGTCAAAAATTACGTATTAAATCATTATTTAATGGATATATTTGAGTATACTTAGTTCTTTAGTTTAGATTTTGACGATTTTTGTGGGCCATTTTGCTAAAAAAGGCAGGTTATTTTTTTCAGAATCGTACCAAAATCTATTCAGCACCAGGGTGACCTATACGTGGCTTATCTACCGAATTTTGTGAAATTCGGTCCATTAGTTTTTCAGCTAGAGTGGATACAAGCTTTTGCGGGCCATTTCGCAAAAAAAGGCGGGTTCTTTTATTCCGAATCGTACCCAAAACTAATCAGCTTCAGACTCTCTCACAAGTAACTTCCCTACAAAATTTTGTGAAATTCGGTCCATTAGTTTTTTAGTTAGAGTGGATACAAAATCTGCACAGACAGACACACAGACACACAGACAGACAGACAGACAGACACACAGACAGACACACAGACACACACACAGACGTCACGCTAAAAATGGTTTTTTCGTATTCTAGAGGTCTTGAAACGTGTAG
This sequence comes from Amaurobius ferox, assembly GCA_951213105.1. Lineage (NCBI taxonomy): Eukaryota > Metazoa > Arthropoda > Arachnida > Araneae > Amaurobiidae > Amaurobius > Amaurobius ferox. The sequence continues at coordinate 37,493,635 of OX578155.1, read as the reverse complement.
ATCCGTCGAAAACTCGAGTTGCGATTTTCGACATGATTCCAATACTTTCCCTATACATTACCATGTATTGCAGGGAAAGTAAAAATAGATTATTTTTATAGTATTTATTTATATTCTTTCCAAGATATTGAATTTTCGTCAATGAGTCGTCATTCTCCATCAATGAGTTGTCATTGATTTAGAGTCATTTTTATCCATTTGGCGAGTTTTTCGTTAATTTAGCAACATTTAAAAAAGTCGCCTAATTGGCGACATTCCACCAAATTCGTCGCCAAAATCTCATCAAGTGTTATGGACCAAGAAATAAGTTATTCTTACAGCAGATAAATGACTATTGGCGTTCAAATACAAAACTATTACTCAAAGTATCTTTTTTCGTGAATGGAAAGAGCTAGATCCACGAGAATGATGCCACCAAATTTATCGCATAATATTACATATGAAAAGTGAACATCTTTTTTAATAGGACATATATATTTTTTATTTTATATGACTTTTTGATGTCTTTTTAAAAAATGTACAGTATTTCGAGAACGGTTCATGTTAGCGTCCTGAAATTTATGTCAATCAATGTCTATTTGCGTAACTTTATTAGCAGTTTAAATTTTTTTTGACGATTTTTTTAAAATTTCACTCGAAAATTTAGGGGGATTCTGAACATTCGATTGCATATAAAAACAATAGGCTTCTAGTGTTTAGGGATTGTGATTTTTGTTCCAAATTTCGTTCGAATCGGTCCATTCGTTCATCAGTTATCGTCTCCACAATCTCACTGACACACACACACACACATACTTTCACACACACACAAACTTTCACACACACACACACATATTTTCACACACACACACACACAGACATCACTTCAAAAATGTTTGATTTGTGATTAGGGATGCTTGAAACGTGCTCTCCCGGCGAAAACTCGAATTCGAATATTCGACCCCGTCACAATACTTTCCTTATACATTATGTATATAAGGAAAGTAAAAACTACGTATGCTCAAATATATCCATTAAATGCTTGCTTAATGCGTAATTTTTACGAAGAAAAGAATTAAAAAAGTAAAAGAAAAGTAAGTCCAGTTGCCAAATGAGAACGAAAATTGAATTAAAAGTCAATTAAATGTAATTAAAATAAAGAGAACGTGGATATAAGTCTGCAGGGAAAGTCATGTGCTGCGCACATCAGATTTTTATCTCCATATTCTGTACTCTATACGTACCAATATTCTATACTCTATCCTACTACTATGAAAAACTACTAGTTAATTATATTTATAATTAGGGGACCCTTATTTTAAAATAATCAAAAGTGCATATTCTAAATACTACGCCTTTCTGTTTTGTCCACTAGGAATAGCAGCTACTTTACCAACACTAGCTACACCTAAATATAAATCTCAAAGCATTCAAGAAATTTTCAAGTGTTTCATCTATAGGAGTTTCTTCTCCTTCTTTCTAACTCCATGCAAGATACACTAAGGACTAAGGCATCATTTGATGACATTTTAGACAAAATTCTGGCTTGCCATATAATTACACCAAGCTTTTGATGCTAATTTCTACTACAACCATTGCTATCTTTTACATTGAGACGAATATAATGATTATAATATATCGATAATCTCCATTACAGTCTTTTGAATCAGGATGACTGCAATAATTACAGAAGATTGAATATAATTATTATAAACATTCACATTCAGTTTTTTTTCCTGGAATCATTTCTAAAGGCAATCACCATTTTCCGCGTCTCTGTAAATCATTTCTTTGCATTATTAAAACATCGTCTGCATTGTTTCATGTCTGACCTTCGAAAATAGAAAGATCTTTTTAAGAGTTAACGTTAACACAAAAAGTAGTAAGTAGCACGAAAACTTCCATTCACCTTCCTCATATACCCCCCTCCCCGCCTCTTTCAATATTGTTCAAGCTCACTTATTTCATGATCACGTAGTATTGAATAGAAATTTGTTTTTACACATTGCAACATATTCAATAATTATATTTCAAACTAGCAGCATACCCGTTCTTCGTACGGAGTATATAATATAAAGAAATTTATAATTCGCAATCATGTGCAAATTCTGTTAAAATATTAAATTTATTGCTCATAAAGAGAAGTTTAAGAATATATGTTCTCACTATGCAAAATTATCTTCACGGGCAGATCTGAAGAATAAAACATCCTGGCCCCTTTTGTAAGCAAATTTACAAAAAAAAAGGAATTGAATCAATATATACAACCCCGTACTACTTATATTGTCGCAGATTAGAAAATATGCCAGTGTGTTAGTAGAAGCTTACCCGTATTGCAATATGTGTCTCAAAAGTATTTGCCAAAATAAAAGAGATGACATAAAAAATTGAAAGTATCAAAAATCCCCGTAATCTTAATACCAGAAGGTCGTAGTTGATTCGAATATATGCCAATCTATATCAAAATATATGCCAATATACCTGTACTACTTATATTATCGTAGATTAGAAGATATACCCATGCATTTGTAGAAGATTACTCGTACAACGTACTATATATGAGTTTCAACAATTTTCGTCATAATAAAACAATTCCATAATAATTTGAAAATATCAGTAATCCCTGAATCAACAGTCCCCGAAAATATCAATAATAATGATGTTTAAACCTGAAAACCGTAATTGATATTATCCAGTCAAAAATTCAATGTCAATGAAATTTATTTTATATACATATTTTTACTATTCAAATCGGAAAAGATTTAATAAAAATCATATGCCGCATAACATATTAGATCCGTTGCTAAGCGACATGATATCAATTGCTTTAAATAAATTGATGGAAATCATATCATCTGAATAATGCAATCTCCATGGAAGGTTTGGCGACATTTTCGTCAACTTAGCTATAACTTAAAAAATCGCCAAATTTATCGTCAAGTGGGACTGTAGAACTGATAGTCCCATTTTACGACAAATTGACGAAACATCATCACAATACTATCCCCTAACAAAACACAATTAATTTCATTTATTAAGCGCGATTTTATAAATTTCATGATATTTTTATGGATTTAGAAATATTTTTACCAATTTTGTGATATTAAAAAAATTCCTTAAATGTGTTACTAAGTAGGATGGATGGACTGACCGACAAATGCTACAGAAACATCATTTCAGTACTTTATTCTAAAAAAACAAATTTAATTTCATTGATTTGGGTCATTTTTATCAATTTGGAGACATTTCCACTAATTTGGTAGAGTTTAAGAAAAGTTACCAAGTTATTTAGAGATATTCCTCTAAATTCGTAGCTCTGAATTTGCAGATCTGAAGAATAAAATATCTTGATCCCGTTTGTATATGCTAAATGAAAACAGTAAAATTGTATTAGAAGATACATACACCCGTTCTACTCTTTTTCTGCTTCAACAATCGGCTAAATGAATTTATTGGGTAAACACAATGAGTTTATGAGCTAAACACAATATATGAGCTTGAAACCTCTTTGCTAAAATAAATGAAAGTGATGTACGCAGTCCGCAATATATATAATTAAAAGAACAATCAAACCGTTCATTTATAAAATATATTTTTACATCCATTTATTTATTATACAAATAAAAAAATAATAATAGATATTAACAACACATTTAATTTCATTCCTTTGCCGAGCAACACGATATAAGATAGAATCTTCCTCATAAAATGCGAAATTAAATAGCCATTTTGATTTCTTTATACTTTACATCGTTGAGTAAAAGCTTGTGAGAGATGAACCATGGAGGTAGATTTTTCCATTTAAATTCATGTTTCAAACAATTTATGTTTTCCTATAGTGACTAATTAATGCAAAAATCCTGCACCAAACTCGGAAATAAAGTTTTATTTCATTTTGGCGTTTAAAACAAACGATTTTCATCCTTTCCGTTTGGATAAACCACTGAGTTGGAGAGTAGATCTCCTAAGAAAAAGTTCCGTTTTTCATTAATATCTCGACAACCCCTAGTCTTAAAAAATCGAAACTTGGAGAAAATTTATGGGGGGCTATTTCTAGGCTATCCACAAAATTTCATTAAATTCAGTTCAGCCGTTTTTCCGTGATGATGAGACAAACGAAAATTTCGTTTTTTACTAATATCTCGAGAACCACTAGTCGTAGAAACTCAAAACACGGACTAAATTTTAAGTGGGGCTATTTCTAGGCTACCCACAAAATTTCATCAAATTCGGTTCAGCCGTTTTCCCGTGATGATGGGACAAACAGACAGACAGACAGACAGACAGACAGACAGACAGACAGATTTTCAATTTTATTTATATAGACTAGCAGCATACCCGTTCTTCGTACGGAGTATATAATATAAAGAAACTTGAAATTCACAATCGTGCGCAAATCCTTATAGTATACTAAATGACATTTTTAATCAAAATATTCTGTTAAAATATTTAATACATTGCTCCTAAAAAGAAGTTTAAGAATATCTGTACTCGCTATATAAAATTATCTTTATGGACATATCTGAAGAATAAAACATCCTGGATCCTTATGTAAGCAAATATAAAAAAAAATATGGAATTGAATCAATATATGCAAAATAAAAGCGTTAAAATTGCATGGGACCCGTACTAATTATATACGCGTATATTAGAAAATATAACCTCTATTAGTAGATTACATGTATAAATTGAAAATACCAATAAACCCGTAATCTTTTAATCTGAAGACATTCATTTATTCCAATATATGTCAAAATGAAAGTGCCAAAATTATATGGGAAGATATACACGTACTACTTATAATGTCCGATTATTAGTAGAAGATTACCCGTATTGCAATATGAGTCTCAAATGCTTTTGGCAAAATACAACAGACGACGTAATAAATTGAAAATATCATTAATCCCCTTAATCTTCATACCAGAAGACTGTAATTGATTCCAATATATACGCCAATATATGTCAAAATATATGCCAATATACATGTACTACTTATATTCTCGTAGGTTAGAAGATATACCCGTGCATTCCTAGAAGATTACTCGTACAACGTACAATATGCGAGTGTCAGCAATTTTTGCCGCAATAAAACAATGGCGTAATAAATTAAAAATATCAATAATCACTGAATCAATAATTCCGGAATATATCAATAATAATAATGTTTAAACCTGAAGAGTGTAATTGATATTATTCAGTCCAAATTGAAATGGCAATGAAATTTATTTTATATACATATCTTCATTATTCAAATCGGAAAGGATTTAATAAAAATCGTCTGCCGCATAAACACATTGGATTTAAATCCGTTGCTAAGCGACGTATCATTTGCTTCAAATAAATTGGTAGAAAAAATATCGTCTAAATAATTATATTTCTATGGAATTGACGGAATATCATCAAATTGACGAAATATCATCACAATACTATCCCCTAACAAAACACAATTAATTTCATTTATTTAGCTCATTTTTATCAATTTCAAGATATTTTTATAGATTTGAAAATATTTTTATCAATTTAGTGACCTTTTAAAAATTCGCTAAATATATTACTAAGTAGGATGGTTGGTCTGACAGATAAATGCTAGCCAAACATCATTTCAGTACTCTCTTCTAACAAAACAAAATAAATTTCATTGATATGCGTCGTTTTTATCAATTTGGCGACATTTCCGTCAAATTGGCAAAGTTTAAGAAAAGTTGTCAAATTAGCGATATCCTGCCAAATTCGTTGCTCTGAATTTGCAGATCTGAATGAAACATCCTTATCCCGTTTCAATATACTAAATGAAAACACTACAATTGTATTAGAAGATATACCCGCTCTACTCTTTTTCTGTTTCAACAATCGGCTAAATGAATTTATTGGCTAAACACAATATATGAGTTTAGTAGCTAAATACGATATAAGCTTGAAAACTCTTTGCCAAAATAAATGAAATTGATGTACGCAGTCAGCAATTAATATAATTAAAAGAAAAATCAAACCGTTCATACATAAGATATACTTTTATATCCATTTATCCATTTATTTATTATTCAAATCGAAAAAAAATAATAAAAACATTAACAAACTCATTTAATTTAATTGCGATGCCGGACAACATGATTTGTCCTCATAAAATGTTATAATTTATTAACCACTAACAGCACACCAGTTCGTCGTACGGAGTATATAATATAAAGAAACTTATAGTTCGCAATCATGTCCAAATTCTGTTAAAATATTAAATTTATTGCTCCTAAAGAGAAGTTTAAGAATATATGTTCTCACTATGCAAAATTATCTTCACGGGCAGATCAAAACATCCTGGCCCATTTTGTAAGCAAATTTTCAGAAGAAAAAAAAGGAATTGCATCAATATATGCAACCCAGTACTAATCATATTGTCGCAGATTAGAAAATATGCCAATGTGTTAGTAGAAGATTACCCGTATTACAATATAAGTCTCAAAAATATTTGCCAAAATAATAGAGATGACGTAATAAATTGAAAATATCAATAATATCCGTACTCTTTATACCAGAAGGTCGTAATTGATTCCAATATATGCCAATATATATCAAAACATATGTCAATATACCTGTACTACTTATATTCTCGTAGATTAAAGGATATACACGTGTGTTTGTAGAAGATTATTCGTACAACATACAATATGTGAGTTTAAACAATTTTTGTCATAATAAAATAATTGCATAATAACTTGAAAATATCAATAATCCCTGAATCAATAATCCCCGAAAATATCAATAATAATAATTTCTAAACCTGAAGACCGTAATTGATATTATCCAGTCAAAAATGCTATAAGAAAAATCAAATCGTTCTTTTCTAAAATATATTTTTATATCCATTTATTTATTATTCAAATCGAAAAAATAATTATTAAAATTAACAGACAGATTTAATTTAATTGCGTTTCTGAGTAACATGATATAAGATAGAATCTTATAACATGTTAAATATGTCATGTCTTATAACATAAACTGCGAAATTAAATAACGATTTTGATTTCTCTATACTTCTCATTGTTCCGTAAAAGCTTGTTTTAAATAAACCATGAACCATGGAGATAGATTTCCCCTTTAAATCATGTTTCAAACAATTCATGTTTTCAGAAAGTGACTAATTAACGCAAAAAATCTCCCATCAAACTCAGAGATTAAATTTTAATTCACTTTCAAACGATTTTCAAGCTTTTCGTTTGGATAAACCACGGAGTTAGGGAGTAGAACTCCTAGGAAAAAGTTCCGTTTTTCATTAATATCTCGACAACCCCAGGTCTTAAAAACTCGAAACTTGGACAAAATTTATGGGGGGATATTTCAAGGCTATTCACCAAATTTCATTAAATTCGGTTCAGCCGTTTTTCCGTGATGATGAGACAAACGAAAATTTCGTTTTTTACTAATATCTCGAGAACCACTGGTCGTAGAAACTTAAAACACGAATATAATTTTAAGAGGGGCTATTTCTGGGCTACCCACAAAATTTCATCAAATTCGGTTCAGCCGTTCTCCCGTGATGGTGTGACAAACAGACAAACAGACAGACAGACAGACAGACAGATTTTCATTTTTATTTATATAGATAAGCTGCAATGTGTAATGATTTTAACTTTAACATGCTATTTATTGCATGATAATGCATTCTTATCAGGAATCTTTCGAATTCGAGACTTTTACGGAAAAGCACATTCCAAGACCTCAGGCCCTAATATTATGGCATGTGCATACGAGAGGTGCATTCGAAATCAATTTAAGAGTTGTAAAAGAATTACTGAATTTTTCTTTTCTTGCAAAATTATTTAGCTTTAGAGTCTGGAATATAAGTGATATGTATCAAATATTCATTGATTTTACAGAGAAGCAGACGATTTTACAGCATTGTTTTTTTTTTATCAAGTTTGAAGTTTCCATGTAAAATAAATTATTGTAGTACTGTGTTAATTTAAAAAATCTGATGTGGAAAACACATGACTTTCCTTATATAATGTAATGAATTTACTACTTTTACAGTAAAAAAAATAGGGTTTTCTTATAGTAGATACTAATATTCTTTCCAAGATATTGAATTTTCGACAATTAGTCGTCATTTTCATTGATTTAGCGTCATTTTTATCCATTTGGCGAGATTTTTGTTAATTTGGCAATAAATAGAAATGTCGCCAAGTTGGCGACATTCCGCCAAATTCGTCGCCAAAATCTCGCCAAGCGTGATGGACGAAGAAATAACTTATTCTTACAGCAGACAAATGACTATTGTCGTTCAAATACAAACGTATTACTCAAAGTATCTTTTTTCATGAATGGAACGAGCTAGATTCACGAGAATGATGTCACCCAATTTATAGTATGGTATTACATATGAAAATTGAACATGTTTCTCAATAGGACATATTTTTTTTATTTTATATGAGTTTTTGATAATTTTTTTAAAAATGTGCAATATCTCGAGAACGGTTCATGTTAGCGTTCTAACATTTATGCCAATCGTTTTCTAATGAAAAATTACATAAGAAATGTCTATTTGTGTAACTTTATTAGTGGTTTTGATTTTTTAACGATTTTTTCAAAATTTCATTCGAAAATTTAGGGGCGTTCCGAACATTCGGTTGCGTATAAAAACAATAGGCTTCCAGTGTTTACGGATTGTGATTTTTGTACCAAATTTGGTTTAAATCGTTCCATTCGTTCGTCAGTTATCGGCTCCACAGTCTCACTGGCACACACACACACACACACACACGACATCACTTCAGAAATGTTCGATTCGTGATCAGGGATGCTTGAAACGTGATCTCCCGTCGAAAACTCGAATTCGAATGTTCGACCCCGTCACAATACTTTCCTTATACATTATTGTATTTAAGGAAAGCAACACTAAAATTAAAATTGTAACCACTGTATTTTGAACATTGAGAACCTTGTAAGGCTTTTAAAGGGCTACAAATTACTCATAATGTATTTACAATTGTCCATTTTTACTTTTCTTTTCGATTTCCGCGACATACCCCAACCGTAGACTTAAATTCATAATATCAAAATATTACTTTCCCTGCAATACATGGTAATGTATAGGGAAAGTATTGGAATCATGTCGAAAATCGCAACTGGAGTTTACGACGGATTTACACGTTTCGAGACTTCTAGAATACGAAAAAACTATTTTTAGCGTGACGTCTGCGTGTCTGTCTGTGTGTCTGTCTGTGTGTCTGTCTGTGCAATGTATGTATCAACTCTAACTCAAAAACTAATGGACCGAATTTCATAAAATTTGGCAGGTAAGTCACTTGGTGCTGATTATGACCCTGGTGCTGCTTAGTTTTTGGTACTATTCGTAAAAACAGAACTTTTTTTTGCGAAATGGCCCGTAAAAATTTCATTTATCCACTCCAGCTAAAATACTAATTTACCAAATTACACAAAATTTGGTAGATAAGTTACTTGTGGGACAGACACTCTGCTCCTGATTAGATTTTGGTACGATTCGGAAAAGAACAACCTGCCTTTTTTTACGAAATGGGCCGCAAAAATCGCCAAATTCTAAAAAAACAAAAAGACTACGTATGCTGAAATGTATCAATTAAATTCTTATTTTATACACAATTTTTGACGAGAAAAAGAATGTAGCACACTCCGTCATACTTTAGGACTAACCGTTCTCAAGATATTTGAGATTTCTTGCATTTTTGTTATGCCGGTATCGGGAAAATGTCCAATTACCAAATTAAAAAAAAAAATTGAATTGAAAATGCAAATTTTATGTTATTTGGTGTAATTAAACTCAATGAATTATTAAGGAAATAAAGAAAATATGAATTTAAGTCTGCAGGGAAGGGCATGTGCTGCTCACATCAGATTCTTTTGCTTGGCGGCATATTAACTAAATTTATACAAATTCTCTAACAAAATTTAAAATTCAGGTGAATTTATAAACTTTTCTGATGGGACATAGATACGTACTAGAATTCCATACTTACGGTTCTTCTCTTCAGACCTCATCAATCATTAAACATCTTTAGAATCCCCAAGTCTACTTCACTTCCTAATTTCTATTCACATAAAACAAAATATCTCGCGCTTGTGAACACATATTTCACCAAGGAGGAAACATATTGATCTACATTAATCGTGGCATTTTAAATGTTACAACTTTCCCTCCCATTGGAAAATTTTAGCAGGTCAAAATATTAAAATATCAAAATTATAACCACTATAGTTCAATAACTTAAAACGATCTAAAATCAAATTATTCATATGGCAAACAAATTACTGTTGTGGTTTACAACTTCACAGTCTTGAGCATTTCAAACTATAAACTCAATTTTTAAATTGGCAAGACGTTTTCTCTAAAACTGTAAGAGCTCTATAAAAACAAAGTATAGATCTAGAAACAGTAATTCCTGATGGACATTTTTGTCCTTTAATATTTATATCTATATTTCACAATTTTTAAGTTCATAGTTATAAGATATTTCGAGTGCAAATAAGCAAAGGAAAGCAAAAACTCGCTCAGATAAAAACTTATTAGTTTTAACGAAAATAAAATGTTCAAAATATTAAAATATTGAAATTATTTTTATATGTTCATAAACTGCACCATATTTCATAAAACAAGTAAAAATTCTTTTCATGGGTTTGGTGATATAAGCGTACACAATGTTTACATTTTACGTAACTCTCCGATTTTTACCACAGATACTGCCAAACCATAGATGTTATTCACATCAAAATATAAGTTTGTAACTCAAATTATTTTAGTGTCAGATATTTTTACTTTCCTTCTATACAATAATGTATAAGGAAAGTATTATGACGGGGTCGAAAATTCGAATTCGAGTTTTTGACGGGAGAGCACGTTTCAAGCAACCCTGATCACGAATCTAACATTTTTGAAGTGATGTCTGTGTGTGTGTGTGTGTGAGTATGTGTGTGTGAAAGTATGTGTATGTGTGTGTGTGTGTGTGTGTGGGTCAGTGAGTCTGGGGAGACGATAACTGACGAACGAATGGACCGATTCGAACGAAATTTGGTACAAAAATTACAAACCGTAAACACTGGAAGCCTGTTGCTTTTATACGTAATCGAATGTTCAGAACCCCCCTAAATTTTGGAGTGAAATTTTGAAAAAATCGTCAAAAAATCATAACCTCTAATAAAGTTACGCAAATAGACATTTCTTATGAAATTTTTCATTAGAAAACGATTGACATAAATGTTTCAATGCTAACATGAACCGTTCTCGAGATATTGCACATTTTTCAAAAAAATTATCAAGAAGTTATATAAAATAAAATAAAATATTTCCTATTGAGAAACATGTTCACTTTTCATATGTAATACCATGCGATATATTGGGTGCCATTATTCTCGTGGATCTAGCTTGTTCCATTCATGAAAAAAGATACTTTGAGTAATACTTTGTATTTAAACGCCAATAGTTATTTGGAAGAATAACTTATTTCTCCATCCATAACTCTTGGCGAGATTTTGGCGACGAATTTGGTAGATTGTCGCCAACTTGGCGACTTTTTTAAATGTTGCTAAATTAACGAAAAGCTCGCCAAATGGATAAAAAGGACGCTAAATCAATAAAAATGACGACTAATTGACGAAAATTCAGTATCTGGGAAAGAACATAGGTATCTACTATAAGAAAAACTTATTTTTTTTTCTGTAAAAGTAGTAAATTCATTGAATTATGTAAGGAAAGTCATGTGTTGAAAGTCATGTTGTAAGAAAAGTCATGTGTCGCATATATTGCATAAAAGTGAACATAGTCAAAATTTTTTTAATTTTCTGTAATATGTTTTGTAAATTTATAAAGAAAACGGGCAATATCTTGAGAACGGTTAATGCTAGATAAAGTTTGTGTCATTCGTTTTCAAATGGAAGATTACACGGGAAATAATAATTTAACATTATTAAAGAGGCCTTGATTTTTTAATGACATTTTTTCAAAATTATATTCGAAAATTTGAGGGGTCTTCCGAACATTCGATTACGTATAAAATCAATAGACGTCCAATATTCACCGATTATCATATTTGTAACAAATTTCTTTCAAACGCTCCATTCATTCGTCAGATATCATCTGCGCAGACTCACGGACGGACATGCACACACACACACACACACTAATACTAACACACACACACACACACACACACACACACACACACACACACACACACACACACTAATATTAACACACACATAAATACTTCCACACACACGCAAACATTACCTCAAAACGTTCGACTCGATTTCAGTGATGTTTGAAACGTGCTCTTTCATCGATAATTCGAATTCGAATTTTTGACCCCCATCACAATACTTTCTCTATGCATTATAATATGTATATAGGGAAAGTAAAGGTGATAAATCATAAAATTTAGAATAAACTTGTTAAAATCAAACCTATTTGAAAAAAAAAACAATATACCTTTTAATTCCTATCTCTATAATCCCCTTCCTCTGCCGGCTTGGGATGTACTCGTATACGAATATTTGACTGAAGCAAAACACACAGTTGCACTTCTCTTCAGAGGTACTTTTTAGAAATAATTCAGGGGGGGGGGGGCGATAGACCGCCCCCCCCCCCAATGAATTTCGAAGTAATAATGTCTCTTTTTTATAGTTTTCTCAGTCGAATCCTATATTCATCATTGGGACATCAGTTCATCAACTGTTGTTCCTCCTCCCCTCTAAAGAAATTCTTAAATTGGCGCCCTTTTAAATATAAATACAAATGTGTATGTGATCGTAGAATAAGAATTCACTTACCTACTCACGATGTATCTGTCACACCTCCCGGCTTTATTGTGAAAGGGAAGCGCTTCAACTTGCCCTTCAGAAGAAGCATGCCCGTCTCAGTGACGTATATTCCATGTGGAGACGTCAAACTGGTTATAGCGTTACATAACCAGATTTTTCCTTACGGATTCCGATATCGACAGAACTTAATTAGGCTCATTTTACTTTCTTTACACTGCATTTTATTTTCAATACATTACACGATATATATTTACTTTCCCTACAATACATAGTAATGTATGGAGAAATTATTGGAATCGTGGCAAAAATCGCAACTGAAGTTTTCGACGGATCTACACGTTTTGGAACCTCTAGAGCACGAAAAAACTATTTTTAGCGTGACGTCTGTGTGTGTGTGTGTGTGCGGTGTCTGTCTGTCTGTACAATGTATGTATCCACTCTACCTGAAGAACTAATTGGCCGAATTTCTTACAACTTGGTAGGTAAGTCCCTTGTGAGTGACCCTGGTGCTGATTAGATTTTGGTACGATTAGAATAAAAAGAACCTGCTGGGTATGTATGTGTGCGTGTTTAAGCGATATTATACGTACGAATAAAACGTTTCGAACATAATTTGATACGATTATTACAATTAAAGAATACTGGAGCCTTATTGATTTTGACGTCATCAAACGTTCGGAAGACACCCAAATTTTCGAATGGAATTTTAAAAATTACTAAAAAATTTAGGACTTTTAGCAATCCCGAGACTAACAATTTTTGCATGCCTTTTCATTAGAGAACACGTGACAGAGAACGTGATATGTGGACGAGACACGTGGAGTGAGACACGTGACATTAAAACACTAGCATAAACCATTCTCGAGATCTAGCATTTTTACAGTAAATTTATCGAAAAGTTGCATAAAATTTAAATACGGGTAAATAGCAAGTATCCTTAAATAAGTTGACCTTAGCCATTTCATGAAACATTGCCGATTTGGCGATTTTAGAAAATATTGCTAAATTCTCCTAAATGTCTCCGATTTAGTAAAAGTGACACTTAATTAAAGAAAATTATATAGTATATGAGGTAATTTAGATTTTTATAAAAAATTATATCCTAGAAATTCCAAACAAATTTACAGTAACTTTTTTTTTTTTTTGTAATAAATATTTAAATCACAGAAAGTGCCATCAAACTAGGATGGAACGTCAAATAAGAACTATCAAAGTCAAAATTCATGTATTCAATATTTAAACTATAAAACTTGCATTCAAACTACAAAAACATTGTTATTACTTACGAATTCGAATTCGAGTTTTCGACGGAAGAGCACGTTTCAAGCATCCCTGATCACGAAACAAACATTTTTGAGGTGATGTCTGTGTGTATGTGCTGCATGTGTGTGTGTGTGTGTGAGTGTGTGTGTGTGTGTGTGTGTGTGTGTGTGTGTGTGTGTGTGTGTGTGTCAGTGAGCCTGTGGAGACGATATCTCACGAACGAATGATGCGATTCGAATGAAATTTGGTACAAAAATCACAATCCGTGAATACTGGAAGCTTATTGTTTTTAAACGTAATCGAATGTTCAGAACCCCCCAAAATTTTCGAGTAAAATTTTGAAAAAATCATCAAAAATACAAAACCTTTAATAAAGTTTCGCAAATAGACATTTCTTATGTAATTTTTCCTTAGAAAACGATTGACATAAACTTTAGAACGCTAGCACGAACCGCTCTTGAGACATTGCACATCCTTCAAATAAATTTATCAAAAAATCCCATAAATTAAAAAAAAATATTAAGTGTTGAGGAACATGTTCACTTTTCATATGTAATACCATGCGATAAATTGGGTGACATCATTTTCGCGGATCTAGCTGGTTCCATTCATGAGAAAATGCACTTTGAGTAATACTTTTGCATTTGAATGCCAATAGTCATTTATCTGCTATAAGAATAACGTATTTCTCCGTCCATAACGCTTGGCGAGATTTTGGCGATGAATTTTGTGCGCGACTTTTTGAAATGTTTCCAAATTAACGAAAATCGAGCCCAATGGATAAAAATGACGCTAAATCAATGAAAATGACGACTAATTGTCGAAAATTCAATATCTTGAAATAATATAAGTATGTTCTATAAGAATAACCTATTATTTTACTGTAAAAGTAGTAAATTCATTGCATTATATAAGGAAAGTCATGTGTTGCCCACATCAGATTTTTCATTTAAAAATAAGGATTTATAGTATACTAATAACGGCATCTAGTTGCTGGAGATTCATGAAAAAGGCTATACTAAAAAATCTGATGTGGGCAACACATGACTTTCCTTATATAATGAAATGAATTTATTACTTTTACAGTAAAATAAATAGGTTTTTCTTCTAGTAGATACTAATATCCTTTCCAAGATATTGACTTTTCGACAATTAGTCGTCATTTTCATTGATTATCGTCATTTTTATCCATTTGGCGAGATTTTCGTTAATTTGGCAACATTTCAAAAAGTCGCCAAGTTGGCGACATTCCGCCAATTTTGTCGCCAAAATCTCGCCAAGCGTTATGGACAAAGAAATAAGTTATATATATATATATATATTGAATTTTCGACATATATTATATAACTATTATTATATATTTATATATTATATAACTTATTAGATATTGAATTTTCCACAATTAGTCGTCATTTTTATCCATTTGGCGAGATTTTCGTTAATTTGGCAACATTTCAAAAAGTCGCCAAGTTGGCGACATTCCTCCAATTTCGTCGCCAAAATCTCGCCAAGCGTTATGAGCGAAGAAATAAGTTATTCTTACAGCAGATAAATTGGCGTTCAAATGCAAAAGTATTACTCAAAGTATGTTTTTTCATGAATGGAACGAGCTAGATCCACGAGAATGATGTCACCCAATTTATCGCATGATATTATATATGAAAAGTGAACATGTTTCTCAATAGGAAATATTTTTTTTCTATTTCATCTGACTTTTTGATAATTTTTTTGAAAAATGTGCAATATCTCGAGAACGGTTCATGTTAGCGTTCTAAAATTTATGTCAATGGTTTTCTAATGAAAAATTACATAAGGAATGTCTATTTACGTAACTTTATTATTGGTTTTGATTTTTTGACGATTTTTTCAAAATTTCATTCGAAAATTTAGGGGGGTTCTGAACATTCGATTGCGTATAAAAACAATAGGCTTCCAATGTTTACAGATTGTGATTTTTGTACCAAATTTGGTTCGAATCGGTCCATTCGTTCGTCAGTTATCGTCTCCACAGACCCACTGACACACACACACACACACACCACACAGACATCACTTCAAAAATGTTTGATTCGTGATCAGGGATGCTTGAAATGTGCTCTCCCGTCGAAAACTCGAATTCGAATTTTCGACCCCGTCACAATACTTTCCTTATACATTATGTATATAAGGAAAGTAAAAATAGTGGGCGAGATTCTTGCCTTTGATAATAATAACCTTACCTGAAATTGAGTATTTACAGAATTTGCATCACTGATAATCTCACATTGTTGTTGTTTTGAGGGATTAAATGTGATTTTGTTGATAAAGTAATTTCATTTTAAATAATTAAAATTTCGACATCTACAGTCCTTTAACAAACATTTCAGTTCCACAGACAGATTAAAATTGCAGTACTCAAATAATAAAGTAGAACTGAAATTAAATTTATAGTACAAGTGAGATTTGTTCTCCATATTTCTATAGTAAAAAAATCTGATGTGGACAACACATGACTTTCCTTATATAAAGCAATGAATTTACTACTTTTACAATAAATAAATAGGTTTTTCTTATAGTAGATATTTATATTCTTTCCAAGATAATGAATTTTCGTCAATTAGTCGTCATTTTCATTGATTTAGCGTCATTTTTATCCATTTGGCGAGATTTTCGTTAATTTGGCAACATTTAAAAAAGTCGCCAAATTGGCGACATTCCGCCAAATTCGGGGCCACAGTCTCGCCAAGTGTTTTGGACGGAGAAATAAGCTATTCTTGTAACAGATAAATTATTGGCGTTCAAATACAAAAGTATTACTCAAAATATCTTTTCTCATGAATGGAACGAGCTAGATCCACGAGAATGATGTCACCCAATTTTTCGCATGGTATTACATATGAAAAGTGAACATGTTTCTCAACAGTTAATATATTTTTCTTAATTTATGGGATTTTTTGATAAATTTATTTTAAAAATGTACAATATCTCGAGAACGGTTCATGCTAGCGTTCTAAAGTTTATGTCAATCGTTTTCTAAGGAAAAATTACATAAGAAATGTCCGCATAACTTTAATAAAGGTTTTGAGTTTTTGATGATTTTTTCAATATTTCACTTGAAAATTTAGGGGGGTTCTGAACATTCGATTGCGTTTAAAACAATAGGCTTCCAGAATTAACGGATTGTGATTTTTGTACCAAATTTCATTCGTATCGGTCTATTTGTTCGTGAGATATCGTCTCCACAGACTCACACACACACACACACACACACACACTTTCACACACACACACACACACACACACACACACACACACACACACACACATACTTTCACACACACACACAGACAGACATCACCTCAAAAATGTTTGATTCATGATCAGGGATGCTTGAAAACGTGCTCTCCCGTCGAAAACTCGAATTCGAATTTTCGACCCCTTCACAATACTTTTCTTATACATTATGTATATAATGAAAGTAATAGGAAAACACTTATTAGACATTGTCAGTTAGTTCACAATATGATTAAAAAATTACACGAAAGATTTATTTCATATTTCAGAACTGTATTTTCTTTTAAAGAATGTTCAAGTTGCTAGAATATGAACATAATATTTAGAAAAAATTGTGAAATTTAGAATGGATTGATATGAACTAATTATAAGTAATTCGTTTCAACAGAAAATATTTTTTGTAAAAAAATGAGTTTTAAAAAGTTTAGATGATATAAAAGCAGTTAAATGGACTCTGTGAAAAACTATATCTTATTTATTTATAGAAAAAAAAAACGAAATTACTCAAGAGAATAAATGTATTAATGTGTTTAATGAAAGTTCAAGTATCTATAAAAACTGAAATAGCTTTTAGCCTGCAATCTCCAATAATGAAAAATCTGATGTGGGCAGCGCATGACTTTCCCTGCAGACTTACATTCACGTTGTCTTTATTTTAATTAAATTTAATTCACTTTTAATTCAATTTTCGTTTTCATTTGATAACTGGACTTATTTTCAAAGGTGGCGTAGAGAAAATACGAAAAAACTAAAATATCTCGAGAACGGCTAGTCCTGGTGTAATGGGGTTGGTCTTATTCTTTTCTTCGTTAAGAATTACGTATTAAACAAGCATTTAATGGATTTATTTGAGAATATGTAGTTTTTTATTTTAGATTTGGCGATTTTTGCGGGTCATTTTGCAAAAAAAGGCAGGTAATTTTTTTCCGAATCGTACCAAAATCTAATCAGCACCAGGGTGTTCCACAGGGTGTTTTTACCAAATTTTGTGAAATTCAGTCCATTAGTTTTTCAGCTAGAGTGGATACAAGCTTTTGCGGGACATTTCGCAAAAAAGGGCGGGTTCTTTTATCCCGAATCGTACCCAAAACTAATCAGCACTAGATTCGCCCACAAGTGACTTGCCTACCAAATTTTATGATTTCGATCCGTTAATTTTTTAGCTAGAGTGGATACAAAATCTGCACAGACAGACACACACACACACACACACAGACGTCACGCTAAAAATAGTTTTTTCGTATTCCAGAGGTCTCGCAACCTGTAGATCCGTCGAAAACTCGAGTTGCAATTTTCGGCATGATTCCAATACTTTCCCTATACATTACCATGTATTGCAGGGAAAGTAAAAATGCTTGAAGTTTCCTGTAACACTTTGCTTTTTTTAGTATATGATATTTTGAGTTATTCACAGAGACCGATATTACTGCATTTATATCAATCTAAAATTTTTAAAAACTACTATCTCTACAAAATTATGTACCTATTAAAACGAATTACTCATAACCATCTACTCTAAATTTCATGATTTTTCTAAAAATTATGTTTATACTCCTGCAACTTGAACATTGATTAATAACAATCTTTAACATCATAGAAAATAACAATCTTTAACATCAAAGATAGTTTAGTAATATGAAAGAAGTTCTTCGTCTAAATTTTATTTATATTGTGACCTGATAATATCCAATGATTTTATTCTACTTTACCATGAAAATATTGAGAACAGAACCCATTTTACTTTCCCTGCAATACATGGTAATGTATAGGGAAGGTAATGGAATCATGCCGAAAATCGCAACTCGAGTTTTCGACGGATCTACACGTTTCGAGACCTCTAGAATACGAAAAAACCATTTTTAGCGTGACGTCTGTGTGTATTTTTGTGTGTCTGTGTGTCTGTCTGTGTGTCTGTCTGTCTGTGCAGATTTTGTATCCACTCTAACTAAAAAACTAATGGACCGAATTTCACAAAATTTTGTAGGTAAGTCACTTGTGGGCGGGGCTGGTGCTGATTAGTTTTGGATACGATTTGGAATAAAAGAACCCGCCTTTTTTGTGAAATGGTCCGCAAAAGCTTGTATCCACTGTAGCTGAAAAACTAATGGACCGAATTTCACAAAATTCGGTTAGATGAGTCACGTATAGGTCACCCTGGTGCTGATTAGATTTTGGTACGATTCAGAAAAAAATAACCTGCCTTTTTTTGCAAACTGGCCCGCAAAAATTGCCAAAATCTAAAATAAAAAACTGGGTATACTCAAATATATCCATTAAATGCTGATTTAATACGTAATTTTTAACGACGAAAAGAATAAGACCAACCCCATTACAATAGGACTAGCCGTTCTCGAGATATTTTAGTTTTTCGTACTTTCCCTACGCCACCTTTGAAAATAAGCCCGGTTACCGAATGAGAACGGAAATTGAATTAAAAGTGAAATAAATTTAATTAAAATAAATAGAACGTGAATATAAGTCTGCAGGGAAAGTCATGTGCTGCCCACATCAGATTTTTTACTTTGTATTTAATAGCAGTTTTGTCCCATTATTTGAGTACTTAAATGTTAATATGTGCAACTGAAATCTTTGTTGAAAGACCATACAATTCGAATTGTTAATAAGTTAAAATGAAATTACTTTATCAATAAATCCACTTTTAATCACTGAAAACAACAATACTGTGAGATTACCAGGGATGCAAATCCTGTGAATACTCAATTTCATGTTTTCGCATTACCAACAAGAAAGATCAATCATGCTTAAAGCATTGATTATGAAACACTTTCCAACTTCAATGCAATTTTATTTAAACAAGTCTAAAATGCAATACATTCCTCGGTAATATTTTGAAACTTATCACAATACTGCATTAATTTATTATATTTGAAAACTTAAACCTTCATCAAAAAAAATGAACTTCATTCAAATGACGGCATTGAAATATAAATTGCCTGGTTTAAGCATCTCTAAAATGTTATACATTCCTCGGTAATAGTTTTAGAATTATCATAATACTACGATAATTTATTATATTTGAAAACTTCATCGAAAACAACTGAAATTCATTCAAATGACGTCATAGAAAAAATAACACGCCTGGATCTCTCTATAAAAACAGGATTTCATTCATAACTTTCTCCCATTCATTTCATTCATCACAATACTATAATAATTTATTTTATTTGAACATTTTGTTTAAGACCATGGAGCTAAAAAAATTAAACTCTATGCTTGAAACTTCATCGAAAAAAATCGTCCTTCTCTTTATGAAATCAATTAATATTTCATTCATATCAGCCATGCAGACTCCATGGACTAAATTATTTTGTGTTAAAAAAATACAGGAATTCTAATACAACTAATTCTATATATTTTGCTGTTTACATTTTACATAGGTGAAAAATAGGCTTAGTTGTAGAAATAATCAAATTTAGATGAGCATTTAAACTCAAATATATTGTCATTGCGTTGTTTCAGTATGTAGATGCACAGAATTTAAGCAAAAATAAAGTAGTTTTAGGACGGATACAACACTCAATATGAATTAAAAAGAACTTAAGAAAATCACGATTTTGAAACAAGATGGATGCCATATATCATTTTGAAGTGGGTCATGTGATCGTTTCATATCATGGTCACGTGATCGTTTCATATAAGAGGTATAATTATTATTTTAATTTTTATTTAAAAAACTACTGAATATATTTCGCTGAATTTTTTTTTTATATATTTTATGGAACAATTTGAATATTACCTAAAATTTTCGAAGCAATTTGTGAATTTTAAATCCGCCTAAAAAATGTTTGAAAAATTAGGTACCATAGGGCTCAATGTATTTCATTTTTTCGACCCGGGTTCAATCCAAAACTAATTGGGTAATATTATTCATTTATATTCCCATAGGTTCTACAGACCGTCTGAACAACATACTAAAATTTCATTTTGATTAAGTCATTTTTACGGCAGTTATCGTGCTAACGGACAGACAGACAGACAGACAGACAGAACGAACAAAGTCATAAACACTTTTCAACTTTGTTGTAAAGTGTTAATAAAAATGACATTATATGAACTGAAATATAATGTGCAACTGAAGTCTTTGTTAAAAGACAGTAGAATTCGAAATGTTAATAAGTTAAAATGAAATGACTTTATCAATAAAACTTCTCTTAATCACTGAAAAACAACAAAACTGTGAGATTACCAGGGATGTAAATCCTGTTAATACTCAATTTCATGTTTTCACTTCACCAATAAAAATGACATTATAAGTCCAATTGAAATATAATGTGCAACTGAAATTTTTGTTAAAATACCGTACAATTCAAAACGTTAATAAGTTAAAATGAAATGACTTTATCAATAAAACCACTCTTAATCACTGAAAAACAACAAAACTGTGAGATTACCAGTAATGCAAATCCTGAGAATACTCAATTTCATGTTTTCGCATTATCAAGGAAAATGATTCCAATCCACTACGGGACTGACTTTCTCATAAACCTTCAGAAACTAAATGCTGTCATTAGCATAAGTTAAGTCATTATTACTTTCTTTATATACATAATGTATAAGGAAAGTATTGTGACGGGGTCGAAAATTCGAATTCGAGTTTTCGACGGGAGAGCACGTTTCAAGCATCCCTGATCACGCATCAAACATTTTTGAAGTGATGTCTGTGTGTGTGTGTGTGTGTGTGTGTGTGTGTGTGTGTGTGTGAAAGTATGTGTGTGTGTGTGTGTGTGTGAAAGTATGTGTGTGTGTGTGTGTGTCTGTGTGTGTGTGTCAGTGAGTCTGTGGAGACGATAACTGACGAACGAATTGACCGATTCGAACCAAATTTGGTACAAAAATCACAATCCATAAACACTGGAAGCCTATTGTTTTTATACGCAATCGAATGTTCAGAACTCCCCTAAATTTTCAAATGAAATTTTGAAAAAATCGTCAAAAAACCAAAACCACTAATAAAGTTACGCAAATAGACATTTCTTATGTAATTTTTCATTAGAAAACGATTGACATAAATTTTAGAACGCTAAAATGAACCGTTCTCGAGATATTGCACATTTTTCAAAAAAATTATCAAAAACTCATATAAAATAAAAAAAAATATTTCCTATTGACAAACATGTTCACTTTGCATATGTAATACCATGCGATAAATTGGATGACATCATTCTCGTGGATCTAGCTCGTTCCATTCATGAAAGAAGATAATTTCAGTAATACTTTTGTATTTGAACGTCAATAGTCATTTATCTGCTGTAAGAATAACTTATTTCTTTGTCCATAACGCTTGGCGATATTTTGGCGACGAATTTGGCGAAATGTCGCCAACTTGGCAACTTTTTGAAATGTTGCCAAATTAGCGAAAATATCGCCAAATGGATAAAAAGGACGCTAAACCAATGAAAATGACGACTAATTGTGAAAAATTCAATATCTTGGAAAGAATATTAGTATCTACTATAAGAAAAACCTATTTATTTTACTGTAAAAGTAGTAAATTCATTACATTATATAAGGAAAGTCATGTGTTGCCCACATCAGATTTTTTTAAAATAAAGAAACAATGCTTTTGTTGTTTACGTACAATTTTTATAGTTTACATATTAAATGCATGAATTTTGATTTTGATAGCTTTTAATTGAAGCTTTTAATTGAGTTCAATTACACTTTCTGTGATTGGAATATTTATTACAAGAGAAACACAATTACTGTAAATTTACTTTGAATTTCAAGGATAAAATTTCTTATACAAATCTAAATTATCTCATACAGTATATATTTCTTGTAAAATGTTCTCTTATTAGATTCTAAAAACGCAATTTAGAGAAAACAAGAAAGATCAATCATGCTTAAAGCATTGATTATGAAACCCTTTCAACTTCAATGCAATTTTATTTAAACAAGTCTAAAATTCAATACATTCCTCAGTAATATTTTAAAACTTATCACAATACTATATTAATTTATTATATTTGAAAACTTAAACCTTCATCGAAAAAAATGAACTTCATTCAAATGACGGCATTGAAATATAAATTGCCTGGTTTAAACATCTCTAAAATGCGATACATTCCTCGGTAATATTTTTAAAACTATCATAATACTAGGATAATTTATTCCATTTGAAAACTTCATCGAAAACAACTGAAATTCATTCAAATGACGTCATTGAATAAATAACACGCCTGGATCTCTCTATAAAAACAGAATTTCATTCATAACATTTTCCCATTCATTTCATTCGTCACAATACTATAATAATTTATTTTATTTGAAAATTAAGACCATGGAGCTACAAGTAATTGAACTCTATGCTTAAAACTTCATCTAAAAAAATCGTCCGTCTCTTTGTAAAATCAATGAATATTTCATTCATATCAGCTATGCAGACTCCATGGACTAAATAGTTTTGTGTTAAAGAAATACAGCAATTCTAATACAACTCAACATATTTTGCTGTTTACATTTTATATAAGTGAAAAATAGGCTTCGCTGTAGAAATAATCAAGTTTGGATGATCATTTAAACTCAAATATATTGTAATTGCGTTGTTTCAGTATGCAGATGCACAGAATTTGAGCAAAAATAAAGTGGTTTTAGAACGGATACAACACTCAATATGAGTTAAAAAGAACTTAAAAAATCACGATTTTGAGACAAGATGGATGCCATATATCATTTTGAAGTGGGTCATGTGATCTTTTCATATAATGGTCACGTGATCGTTTAATATAAGAGGTGTAATTATTATTTTAATTTTTATTTAAAAAACTGCTAAATATATTTCGCTGAATTTTTTTTTTTATATATTTTATGGAACAATTTGAATATTACCTGAAATTTTCGAAGCAATTTGTGCATTTTAAATCCGCTTAAAAAATGTTTGAAAAATTAGGTCCCATAGGGCTCAATGTATTTCATTTTTTCAACCCGGGTTCAATCCAAAACTAATTGGGTGATATTATCATTTATATTCCCATTGATCCTACAGACCGTCTGAATAACATACTAAAATTTCATTTTGATTAAGTCATTTTTACGGCAGGTATCGTGCTAACGGACAGACAGACAGACAGACAGACAGAATGAACAAAGTCATAAACACTTTTCAACTTTGTTGTAAAGTGTTAAAAATTAAAAAAAATTTAGGTGGTCTATAAAAATGTATGACAATTGTGCTAAAAATAAGCATCACTCAATGAGTGGGCGTGGCTTAAATATAGAGTGTAATTACGACTTACATATAGAACAATATCTATTGTAACATCAGAGATTATAATAATTTTTATTGTCTGTTGCTTAAAAGTAATATGCTTCTTTCTCAAATTAACTTCTAAGTAAAATTATTTGTCTGTTGTTATTAATTTTTTTTTCAAAATATTCTATTTTATTTTAAACCTAAATAAAGTTACCTTACTAAAGCAAAAATAATCAACTGAATTTGAAAATCATAAAATGTGCAATTTTATTACAGCATATATTTATGCTAAATATTTCTTCTATAAAATTAATCAAAAGATGAAATAATACTGTAATGCAATTTATCCTATTCAGATTCAGCAGAAAGCATTATGATACGGAATGCATTATGAAAATAAAAAAATTAATAATTTAATAAATATAATTCTGCAACAGCTTCAAAATTTCATATTTCTCGACGAAAAAAATACGTATAGAAAGATTTAATCCAAGAGTTAAATTTAGTAATTGTATTAAGAGCGTAAATTGTATTAAGTAGCGTTGCTAACAGAACAGCCTGACAATATGTGATATCTAGATTAAAAGCACAGAACGTCACAACTAAACTTTATCTAGTTACGGTACTGCAAATACGTTGATCATAATTTACTGTACGAAGTATAATAAAAATATATGAGAACATATTTCTTCATGGAAAATAATAAAAAGTGACTATTTCAAATTTTCAGCAATGAGTCTATTTAATAAAATCAAGGTATGACAAACTTTCCCAATCAAATTTAAGTGCTTCAAAAATTAATCAGCTAATGTAGTAATGTGTCATACGGTTTTCATATGAAATACATCTGATGTAGGCAACACATGACTTTCCTTATATAATGCAATGAATTTACTACTTTTACAGTTGAAGAAAATGTTATTCTTATAGTAGATACTTATATTCTTTCCAAGATATTGAATTTTCCTCAATTAGCCGTCATTTTCATTGATTTAGCTTCATTTTTATCCATTTGGGGAGATTTTCGTTAATTTGGTAACATTTAAAAATGTCGCCAAGTTGGCGACATTCCGCTAAATTCGTCGCTAAAATCTCGCCAAGCGTTATGGACGGAGAAATAAGTTATTCTTACCGCAGATAGATGACTATTGGCGTTCAAATACAAAATTATTACTCAAGGTATATTTTCTCGTGAATGGAACGAGTTAGATCCATGAGAATGATGTCACCAAATTTATCGCATGATATTACATATGAAAAGTAAACATGTTTCTCAACAGTCAATATTTATTTTTAATTTATGGGATTTTTTTGATAAATTTATTTGAAAAATGTGCAATATTTCGAGATTCATGCTAGCGTTCTAAAGTTTATGTCAATCCTTTTCTAAGGCAAAATTACATAAGAAATATTTATTTGAACTTTTTATTAAAGGTTTTGAATTTTATGATTTTTTCAAAATTTCACTCGAAAATTTAGGGTGGGTTCTGAACATTCGATTGTGTTTTAAAACAATAGGCTTCCAGAATTCATGGATTGTGATTTTTGTACCGAATTTCATTCGTATCGTTCCATTCGTTCGTGAGATATCGTCTCCACAGACTCACTGACACACACACACATATACTTTCATATATACACACACACAGACATCACCTCAAAAGTGTTCGATTCGTGATCAGGGATACTTGAAACGTGCTCTCCCGTCGAAAACTCGAATTCGAATTTTTGACCCCGTCACAATAGTTTCCTTATACATCTTAAATAATAAAAGGCAATGTCTTATACACTATAAATTCAGCGACCGCACGTCGGAGAGCTACGAAATTTGGCAATCGAAGACGCGGGGGGAGGGGGGGGAGGGACACGTGTAAACCGATTTTTAAATTTTAATTCTTTTTTTTGTTATTTAATGTTTTATGCGATTTCGGCCGTTTTTTGCGGTTTTTTATCCACAATCCAGACGTCGTAGAAAAAAACAAATCACACCACCGGAAAGAGCAGACATTTGCGAGTAAAAATATATCAATTTCAAATCTGAATTTCAATTTGTAATATTTTTTAAAGATTTTAAAACAAAAGTCACTTTTGGCTAAAAAAAAACGATTTTTGGTTTTTAAATTCTCGCATAGTGAAAAGTACTCGTAATTCCGACTAATAATTTACATTTTTAGAAAGCTGAAATATCTGGCATTCTTACAAGTCAAATGTGGTCAAGAAATAATGAAAATTGCCTGCAGGATCGCAATTTTAAAGACGTCATGATTTTAAATTTCTCGGCATTCCGCTAAAGCAGTTCTTTCCCCGCAGAATTTTTTCCCCGTTTCAATGGAGACCGAGCTTCCGGTTTTAAATTAATTAAGAGCTTAGCATATGTATTGTATAGTGGTGATGTATTTGAAATTATTATATTTATGAATTGGTCGAACGATGTGGATGATAGATGGAACGATATGGATTATTTAAACGGATATTTTAATTTATGGATATTTTAAATGATGGAACGATGGATATTTTAATTTCATGGATAAATAGTAATGATAAATAATAATAATATGGATAAATAATAATAATAAAAATATGGATTAATAATAATTTTAAATGATGGAACGATGGAATGAGGATGATGGAATTAGGAGCTCAGCATATGGTCATTATAAAATTTAAATTAGCGCGCGCGAAGTTAGCGCACGAGAATTGCACTCGGTAGGCCCGGGTTCGATTCCCGCCACTGCCTAAACTGCCGCCGTGTTCAGGCGGTGTACGATAACATTAAACATGTGAGTCCGTAAGTCCTTCCGAGAGGTTGGTGGTAGGGGAAGGAGGGTACGGTCCCTGTGTATGCCTCCCCCACTGGGCACTGGTCTAAATTGGGTGAATAAAATGAAAGTTATAGAGATTGTCGCTTAGAACGCAGTAGCCCAGTGGTTAGCGCGAAGGAATTGCACTCGGTAGAACTGAGTCTTCCGAGAGGTTGGTGGTAGGGGAAGGAGGGTACGGTCCCTGTGGATGCCTCACCCACTGGGTTCCGGTCTAAATTGGGTGGCACTTCCCGACCGTCCAAACAGTTACCTTACACCTTTCTGGTAGGTCGGACGGGCTGGGTTTGAACAACAACAACAACTCGGTAGAACTGGGTTCGATTCCCGCCAATACCAAAACTGCTGCCGTGTTTATGCGGAGTACGATCACGTTAAACATGTGGGTCCGTAAGTCCTTCCGAGAAGTTGGTGGTA
This sequence comes from Amaurobius ferox, assembly GCA_951213105.1. Taxonomy (NCBI): domain Eukaryota; kingdom Metazoa; phylum Arthropoda; class Arachnida; order Araneae; family Amaurobiidae; genus Amaurobius; species Amaurobius ferox. Next base: position 37,465,885 of record OX578155.1, on the reverse strand, counting down.
GGGGAAGGAGGGTACGGTCCCTGTGGATGCCTCCCCCACTGGGTTCCGGTCTAAATTGTGTGGCACTTCCTGGCCATCCAAAGAGTTACCTTAAATCTTTCTGGTAGGTCGCGCCAGCGAGTTTGCCACGGTTAGCATTTTCAAGGGTAGCGAACAGGCTGGTCTCCGAAGGCGGCTAGTTATGTATATATAAGGTAAGGAATAACGAGGTGGTTTTATGACTTTCTTCAAATAATATGAAAACGAAAAATATTAATATACGAGGTAGGATTCAAAAGTTCCCTGACTGAGTCTATAACTTACAAAATATTTGCAGTAGAGCGACTTCGATAACGTTTCTGTGTTACTACGTTCTCCCCCTCTTCTAAAAGTGGTTTGACTCAAATCACGTGGTCGGTGGCTCGCCACGGCGTCGTATTTTGTAGACGGGTGCACTTAGTAACCGGCGATTGAAAGAAATGGCGTTTGTTGAGCAGAGAATTAATATCAAATTTTGTGTTCGCTTGGGAAAGAGTGCTACGGAGATTTACGAAATGTTGAAGCATGTGTACGGCAGTGATACATTATCGCGAACGCAAGCTTTTGAGTGGCATCGACGTTTCAGAGAAGGCAGGGAAAGTATCGAAGGCGGCCGTCCGCAGGCTTCCCGCACCGCTGAAAACAGGTTTCTGCAACGGTACGTGAGAATAGTCAGCAAGCAATAGCAGAATCAGTTTGGATATCCGAGGCCACATGTCAACGGATACTGACTAAGGATCTTGACATACATAGGATGTGTCAACAGCAGTATAAACAACCCTCAAACTGTTCTGTCAGCTATCGGACTCCTTCGAAGTTAGATGCTGCCGGTCTGTCAATGAAAATTTTCAAAATCGGCTGGCATCTATAATAACTAGGGCTGTCTGTACACAGGGAGAATTCAGGGAAACTAGCCTAGGCAACCGTGTAGGTTTATGCCGTTTAATGGCTAGCCCCAGGGAGTCAATGTCCATTCTAGCGAAGTCGCAGCCAGGTCGCTGACTTGGCGAAATCATTCACCGGGAAGGGTCCGAGAGAACATCCACCAAGCTCGACACCAGCCACCGGTCAACCCTTGGCTCAGGCCATGAATAGGCACAGTCCATGGGCGCGACAACCTGGAAGAGTCTGGGCCTGAACGACTCACTGGTTCGACGGACAGTTCATCGTCGAACAGGTAACCAGATTGATTTTCCCCCAGGAGACGGAGGACCAGAGGTACAGACCTAAGATCCGTACACCGCAATCTTTGGCGGCGCCGCCCCCCTGGGGGGCAAACACAGGGAGGGTCGAGATCAAAAAACCAGAATGCCGCTGTTGACAGTATTCTAGAGCAGGGGGTTCCAACTGGCGGCCCGCGGTGCTTTTTTTGGCGGCCCGCGAAGCCTTCCGGGAAAATAATTTGCAGCATCAAATTAGATGCTCTTATTTAAGGAAAATGTTTTTGTGAAACTCCATATCGGTTTCAAATGCTGTTCATTCGCGAATAAATTTGATTTTCCTCGGTTTCCATGAAAATTAGTAGGCCCACTTGTGTTCTATTTCACCCGTCGCTTTTCACGTCCGTAAACTCGTCCGTTGACTCGTTTAACCAGTTTCCTTTCACCCCCTGCTGACCTAAGTGGATTCTACCGTACTGGTAGCTGACCTTTCTTTTCATTCAGCTTAATATTGTCAAGGCAGGTGTCTGTCTTTCTTTTGTGACCAACAGTTTACAAGTGTTATTTTTAGCACAAGATAGGGTTTTCTTAAAACACGTTACTGTGTGTCTGTTCTCTGATTATTCATTTTATACTAAATATCCGAATGAGAGGAATTTCAAATAAACGCAAGATTGAAAGTGAAAACAGAGCTTACAAGGATTGCTGGGAAAGTGGTTATTTAATTACGACACCATTAACGGGAAATTGCAATGTGTGGTTTGCATGCAAGAGGTATCAGTGTCTAAGGAATATAACATGAAAAGACATTATTCAACACTGCATGAAGAAAAATATCAGAGATATGGAGGAGAATCTCGAAATATCTTAATTTCAGAGTTAAAGAAGAAACTCAAACAGCAGACAGGCATTTTTACCAAAATATCGCACGGTCAATCATCTGCTTTGTATGCTTATGTCATTTCTCTTGAGATTGCTAAAGCAAAGAAACCCTTTACTGATGGCAATTTAGTAAAAAATGTGCTATGGAAATGGCAAAGGCTTTTGGCAATGCTCAATTAGCCGAGAAATTTGATTTCGTGCCGCTTTTTAACCAAACTTTACAGAGGAGAGTTATTGATATGGGAGGGCAGGTAGAAAATTCATTAATTGATTTAGTTGAAAAAAAGTACCTATTTCTCGCTTTGCCTTGATGAAAGCACTGACCAAACAGATGTGAATCAGTTGTTAATAATTATACGTGTTACCCAAGCAGATTTTTCTACCAAGGAAGAATTATTGGAAATATGTCCAATAACTGGAACCACGAAAGAAAAGAACATCTACGAAGCTGTGAAAAAAGCAGTTAACAAAATTGGAAATTTTAATAAATGTCCAGCAATTGGTGCACCAGCGAACTGACTGATGGTAGTAATCTGGATTACTTGGAGAAAATGGAGTAACTTGTCCGACAATTCATTGCATTATTCATCAGGGAGCTTTGTGTGGAAAATCGGTAAAACAAAATCAAGATTTCAAACTTGTAATAAAAGTTATCAATATGATAAGAGGTGGAAATCGTGCACTTTTGCAGAGGCAGCTAAAACAGTTTTTGGAGGAAATGGAAATAGAATATGGAGACTTGCTGTTTTACAATCATGTAAGATGACTGAGTGCTGGAAAGTGGCTCGGGAGATTCTTTGGGATAAGAAAAGAAATCCCTGCATTCCTGAAGAAGTTATTTTCAACAGACACTACACAACTGGAAGAAGAGCTCCATAGTGTTGTTGTTGTTGAGATCCAGACCCTCCGACCTACCAGAAAAGTGTAAGGTAACTGCTTGGACGGCCGGGAAGTGCCACCCAATTTAGACCGGAACCCAGTGGGGGAGGCATCCACAGGGACCGTACCCTCCTTCCCCCTACCACCAACCTCTCGGAAGGACTTACGGACCCACATGTTTAACGTGATCGTACTCCGCATAAACACGGCGGCAGTTGTGGCAGGTGCAAATCCCGCGTGCAAACCACCAGGCTACCACGTCCGAAAAGTGCCAACAGCACGCGGTGTTCCCAGGTGGTCACCCACCCAAGTACTAACCGCGCCCGATGCTGCTTGACTTCGGTGATCTAACGAGAACCGGTATTTTCAGCACGGTACTGCCGTTGGCCATGAGCTCCATAGTGTTGAAGTGTTGAAGACCCAGACCACAAGACCAACCCAAGGGTTTACGGTAGCAAGATGTGTGGCCGGGGAGCTCCATAGTGTAGAATGTGTATATAAGTCTGCAGGGAAAGTCGTGTGCTGCCCACATCAGATTTTTACTTTCTCTGCAATACATGGCAATGTATAGGGAAAGTATTGGAATCGTGTCGAAAATCGCAACTCGAGTTTTCGACGGATCTACATATTTCGAGACTACTAGAATAGAAAAAAACTATTTTTAGCGTGACATCTGTGTGTGTGTGTGTGTGTGTCTGTGCAATGTATGTGTCCACTCTAACTCAAAAATTGATGGACCGAATTTCTTAAAATTTGGTAGGTAAGTCACTTGGATGTGACACTGGTGCTGATTAGTTTTGGGTACTATTTGGAATAAAAAAACCCGCCTTTTTTGCGAAATGGCCTTCAAAAATTGCCCTTATCCACTGTAACTGAAAAACTAATTGATCAAATTTTACAAAATTTGGTGTATAAGTCACTTGTAGGTCACCCTGGTGCTGATTAAATTTTGATATGATTCGGAAAAGAACAACCTGCCTTTTTTGAAATGGCCGGCAAAAATTGTATTTTTCCACTCAAACTCAACTAATCGACTAAATTTCATAAAATTAGGTAGATAAATTACTTGTGGTCGACCTTGGTGCTGATTAGATTTTGGTAAGATTCGGAAAAGAACAACCTGTGCTTTTTTAGGAAATGGCCCGCAAAAATTCCATGTTTCCACACCAGCTAAAATACTAATTAACCAAATTTCACAAAAATTAGTAGATAAGTTGCTTCGTGGTACACTCTGGTACTGATTAGATTTTTGTAAAATTCGGAGAAGAACAACCTGCCTTTTTACGAAATGGCCCGCAAAAATCGCCAAAATCGGAAAAAGAAGACTATATATGCTCAAATATATCAAAATAATTTTTGTTTTATAAGCAATTTTTGACGAGAAAAAGAATATAACGCACTCCATTATACTTTAGGACTGACCGTTCTCAAGATATTTGAGATTTCTTGCATTTTTGTTACGCAGCTATCGGAAAAATGTCCAATTACCAAACAAAAACGAAAATTGGGTTAAAAATGCAAATTCAGTGTTATTTGGCGCAATTAAACTCAATCTAATGTATTATTAAAGAAATAAAGAATATCTGAATTTGAGTCTGCTGAAATTTACTCAATTCAGCAAATTTAAAACCGAAACTCACTCAATTCAGCTAATTTAAAATTGAAATTCACCCAATTCAGCTAATTCAAAATTGAAATTCAATCAATCCAACTTATTCAAAACTGAAATTCCCTCAATTCAGTTATCCAGAACATGTTTTTGTTTGTTTTTACAAGTAAAAAACACGTTTAGAAATTAGCACACGTGTGGTTTTTGAAAAGTTGAAAACTTACATTTGCTAAAACCTAAAAAAAGTAAAAATGTTACATTTGAGAAATTTTGTTACTAAAAAACGCATTTTGGAGAAAAAACGTTAAAATGTACATTTGTATTTTAAGAAATTCTCAATCATCATCTTGGACACTATCTCCCTTCATCACGATGGTGCGGGATTCTCACAGTTAACTTCACAGCTAAATTCGCAGTTCGTAACAGCGATATAGCGTAGGGATAGTGTAAGGACTCTTTTTTCTCTTGGTGGAGAGATATTCAATATAAGAAACTTAATTTAATTAACTTAAAAATATTAAATTTCTAAGCTCCATCCATTTATTTTCTACCGCGATGTGACGCTGCGGTATTAGTATACCACAGAACCATAGGTGTTGCATCCGTATGTTAAACACAATAAAAGTATCGCCTTTCAATACTTAATATTAGACCCAAGTATCGTATTGGATAAGATTCCCTTTCACGGTAATGATACAGGAATAAAATCCCAAGTTTCAACTTTAATTCCCCGCTTCGCCGTTAAAGGGCGCTGATGGTTCTGCTCCGCCTCTGCAGCAGAACTCCAGCCGTTGCCATCCCCCGAAAAGTTTCTTCGAATCTAAGAAAAAATCCAAAGTATCGCACTCAATAGTACTCCTTTCGACCGCTAGAGGACGCTTGGAGTACTACTACGCCTCTGTCGTAGAAACCTAGGTGTTGCCACCCCAAAAATGTTTCTATACAGCCTCATTAAAATTCATTCGACCAAAAAACAATACCCTCGTGCAAGAATACACAACCGTTGCCACCACGAAAAAGTTTCTAACGCTAAAAACACATAAAAAAAAATTCCATTTCCCCCTTTTACACCCCATACAGGATAACGAAATTCACTCCCGGGGAAGATTTTGATCCTTGTACCTCATTGCTCCCCTCTGGCGCAGAAACCCCATGTTACCACTACTACCGAGAATCTTCCCCTGATTCGTTTATCTCCAAAATCAACAGACTTCTAACGTTGTTAATTTAAAAAATCTGATGTGGGCAACACATGACTTTCCTTATATAATGTAATGAATTTACTACTTTTACAGTAAAAAAATAGGTTTTTCTTATAGTAGATACTAATATTCTTTCCAAGACATTGAATTTTCGACAATTAGTCGTCATTTTCACTGATTTAGCGTCATTTTTATCCATTTGGCGAGATTTTCGCTAATTTGGGAACATTTAAAAAAGTCGCCAAGTTGGCGATATTCCGCCAAATTCGTTCCGCCAAATTCCGCCAAAATCTCGCCAAGCGTTATGCACTAAGAAATAAGTTATTCTTACAGCAGATAAATAACTATTGGCGTTCAAATACAAAAGTATTACTCAGAGTATCTTTTTTCATGAATGGAACGAGCTAGATCCACGAGAATGATGTCACCCAATTTATCGCATGGTATTACATATGCAAAGTGAACATATTTGTCAATAGGAAATATTTTTTTTTATTTTATACGAGTTTTTGATAATTTTTTTGAAAAATGTGCAATATCTCGAGAACGGTTCATTTTAGCGTTCTAAAATTTATGTCAATCGTTTTCTAATGAAAAATTACATAAGAAATGTCTATTTGCGTAACTTTATTAGTGGTTTTGATTTTTTGACGATTTTTTCAAAATTTCATTCGAAAATTTAAGGTGGTTCTGAACATTCGATTGCGTATAAAAACAATAGACTTCCAGTGTTTACGGATTGTGATTTTTGTACCAAATTTGGTTCAAATCGGTCCATTCGTTCATCAGTTATCGTCTCCACAGACCCCCACTGACACACACACACACACACACAGACATCACTTCAAAAATGTTCGATTCGTGATCAGGGATGCTTGAAACGTGCTCTCCCGTCGAAAACTCGAATTCGAATTTTCGACCCCGTCACAATACTTTCCTTATACATTATGTATATAAGGAAAGTAAAAATCTTATGTCAAATTTAAATAATTTTGCTCAATGTATTTGAATTACCGTGCCCAGAAGACACAAATCATTAAAAAATTCTGATGAACACAACATATATTGATTATTTTCCCCACAAATCGAAATTTTGATTATCTTATTTGTTTAGTTTTCATATTACTAGATCTGGGTGAAAATCAATGGGCGTATTGTTGTTACCAATTAAAAAAATCTGATGTGGGCAACACATGACTTTCCTTATATAATGCAATGAATTTACTACTTTTATAGTTGAAAAAAATGTTATTCTTATAGTAGATACTTATATTCTTTCCAAGATATTGAATTTTCTTCAATTAGTCGTCATTTTCAATGATTTAGAGTCATTTATATCCATTTGGCGAGATTTTTGTTATTTTGGCAACAAATAAAAATGTCGCCAAGTTGTCGACATTCCGCCAAATTCGTCGACATAGTCTCGCCAAGCGTTGTGGACGGAGAAATAAGTTGTTCTTACAGCAGATAAATGACTATTGGTGTTCAAATACAAAAGTATTACTCAAAGTATATTTTTTTCTGAATGGAACGAGCTAGTTCCATGAGAATGATGTCACCCAATTTATCGCATGATATTACATATGAAAAGTGAACATGTTTCTCAATAGGAAATATTTTTTTTTATTTTATATGACTTTTTGATATTTTTTTTTGAAAAATGTGCAATATCTTAAGAGCGGTTCATGTTTATGTCAATCGTTTTCTAATGAAAAAAAATCTGATGTGGGCAACACATGACTTTCCTTATATAATGTAATGAATTTACTACTTTTACAGTAAAAAAATAGGTTTTTCTTATAGTAGATACTAATATTCTTTCCAAAACATTGAATTTTCGGCAATTAGTCGTCATTTTCATTGATTTAGCATCATTTTTATCCATTTGGCGAGATTTTCATTAATTTGGCAACATTTTAAAAAAGTCGCCAAGTTGGCGACATTCCGCCAAATTCGTCGCCAAAATCTCGCCAAGCGTTACGCACTAAGAAAAAAGTTATTCTTACAGCAGATAAATGACTATTGGCGTTCAAATAAAGTATTATTCATAGTATATTTTTTCATGAATGGAACGAGCTAGATCCACGAGAATGATGTCACTCAATTTATCGCATGGTATTACATATGAAAAGTGAACATGTTTCTCAATAGGAATTTTTTTTTTATGTGACTTTTTCATAATTTTTTTGAAAAATGTACAATATCTCGAGAACGGTTCATGTTAGCGTTCTAAAATTTATGCCAATCGTTTTCTAATGAAAACTTACATAAGAAATGTCTATTTGCGTAACTTTATTAGCGGTTTTGATTTTTTGACGATTTTTTCAAAATTTCATTCGAAAATTTAGGGGGGTTCTGAACATTCGATTGCGTATAAAAACAATAGGCTTCCAGCGTTTACGGATTGTGATTTTTGTACCAAATTTGGTTTGAATCGGTCCATTCTCCATTCGTTCGTCAGTTATCGTCTCCACAAGCTCACTGACACACACACACACACACACACATACTTTCACACACACACACACACACACACACACACACATACACACACACAGACATCACTTCAAAAATGTTTGATTCGTGATCAAGGATGCTTGAAACGTGCTCTCCCGTCGAAAACTCGAATTCGAATTTTCGACCCCGTCACAATACTTTCCTTATACATTATGTATATAAGGAAAGTAAAAATATAATGTGGTCAGGGCGTGACTATCCTTAAATAATGTAATTGTTTTACTTAATTCACAGCAAATAAATTATGCACAAGAACCACAGACCTGTAATTCTGGCATTGAATTAACATCAAGTAAATTGAAATTGGGTCCTTTTAGCAAGTTAGTAGTCCAAACAAATAACCTATTCATATTCACGAGCAAAATTCTCATCAAAATACAATTTATATTTAATAATTATCAACTTCAAAAGAGATGACTATTGGCGAATTCTTTGGCGTAGTGTACATTCACTTAAAATCACTTAAAGTGAACTTTTTCAAATGAAATCTTGAAACACATATTGTTGCTCAATTATTCTAAAGAACTTATTTGCAGCACAAAGGTAAATTTCGGTGTTCAATTTTTATCTACTACCATCGTCAGTTTACCATTATTCGCTATGGTAAAAATAATGCCCATTTGTCCTTAAGTTTCTACGCATTCTACTATACAGACTATTTATTTAGGGTCGTGCCCATGCTCTATATGTGAAGACCCGACCTCCTGCTGATTATAGCGCCAACTAAAAACTGTTGTCATTTTTCCAGAAAAGGTCGAACTTTTCTACCTTCATGTCATCTAGTACAGGGTCTACAACAAAACGTGTATTAGAATATATAAAGAAACCTTTTTATCCACCACAAATATTTCTGCACCACTTATTATGACAAATTAATTTTCATATACTAAATACAACTCAAAAGCATAGCTACCACGATCCCCGAAGTAAGCTACTCTCATAGGGTTAGTTTACAAAATAAAAAATCTGATGTGGGCAACACATGGCTTTCCTTATATAATGTAATGAATTTACTACTTTTACAGTAAAAAAAATTGGTTTTTCTTATAGTACATACTAATATTCTTTCCAAGATATTGAATTTTCGACAATGAGTCGTCATTTTCATTGATTTAGCATCATTTTTATCCATTTGGCGTGATTTTTATTAATTTGGCAACATTTCAAAAAAGTCGCCAAGTTGGCGACATCCCGCCAAATTCGTCGCCAGAATCTCGCCAAGCGTTATGCACTAAGAAAAAAGTTATTCTTACAGCAGATAAATGACTATTGGCGTTCAAATACAAAAGTATTATTCAAAGTATATTTTTTCATGAATGGAACGAGCTAGATCCACGAGAATGATGTCACTCAATTTATCGCATGGTATTACATATGAATAGTGAACATGTTTCTCAATAGGAATTTTTTTTTTATTATGTGACTTTTTCATAATTTTTTTGAAAAATGTACAATATCTCGAGAACGGTTCATGTTAGCGTTCTAAAATTTATGCCAATCGTTTTCTAATGAAAAATTACATAAGAAATGCCTATTTGCGTAACTTTATTAGCGGTTTTGATTTTTTGACGATTTTTTCAAAATTTCATTCGAAAATTTAGGGGGGTTCTGGACATTCGATTACGTATAAAAACAATAGGCTTCCAGTGTTTACGGATTGTGATTTTTGTACCAAATTTGGTTCGAATCGGTCCTTTCGTTCGTCAGTTATCGTCTCCACAGACTCACTGACACACACACACACACACACACAGACATCACTCCAAAAATGTTTGATTCGTGATCAGGGATGCTTGAAACGTGCTCTCCCGTCGAAAACTCGAATTCGAATTTTCGACCCCGTCACAATACTTTCCTTATACATTATGTATATAAGGAAAGTAAAAAGAATACTGTTCTTACTGAAAAATGCGAATTGAGACGGAAGTTATAAAACGCGCATTTAAATGGTAAATGGCCCTGCAAAAGGAATATCCCTGCGCTTTAATAATCAGTCATGTTCTGAATTAATAATTCGAGAATATAGACAGGAATAGCATAATGGCAATCTACTTTTCATTTTTAAAAAACATTTGGATAAAAAAAAAGAATACTGATAAGAAAATGCACGCTTAAATCAGCAATGTTAAAATCACTTTAAGTAAGATCTCTATTTCATTTTTTAAGATAAATAAAGAAAAATATATATACTTTAAGACTAAATCTCACATAAGAACTGTAAAGTTCATTTTTCTTTCTGAAAAATTAAAAAATCAATACTTTCCGGGAAATAGTGGGCGTGTTTAATGGCATTAAACACGCCTACTTTAAATATTTAAAAAAAAAAGTAGAAGGCTAACTAAACTCTTGCCAAAGTTCGTTCTTCAATTGTTTAACAAATTTCTCAAATATGAATGGATTTATTTGAGTTTATTCAACAGAAGCAAATCATACAGATATTTTGTGGGCGTAGTTAATATTCTCAAAACCCATTTTGATTTTTTAGTATGAATAGACAGCGAAAATTTGAAAAAATGTTTCTTTATTTCATTTTCTTTTTCTAAAAATGCAAATCAAGCCGAAAGTTTATGGGTATGGTGTGGCAAATATACTGAAATCATTTATTTTAAAAGGAATCCTTCGAGTTTAGAGTATATTAGAGTCTGGAAATTATTAGGAAATTCATAAAAATTATAGAGATTCGGAGAGGTCTCATCATTTTGAAAATATATCTTGTCTCCTCCCTCCTTTGCGTGCGGCGAGTGTGTTAATTTTTATACTTTAAATGCTCGCATCATCGAAGAAACGCCTATTTTTTAAATACAATATTTCATTTTTCATACCTCATAACTCCTGTTAAAATATTTAGTTTATTTTTTAAAGTCCAATTTGCTCTGCTCAAAAAATGGCATGTTTTCAAATACTGATACATACCAGAGGTTGAAGCATTAAAAATGGGTACCATTAATAAACTGATATCGCCAGGAGCCTCAGAAACAACTTTTTTCAAATCATAGTGATTGTGGATATTCTAATACACGAACATTGGAATTTTTAATGCTATATATACTATAATGCTATATATGCTATAAGTAGTTTTATAGCAAAAATTAAGCACACATCCACAACAGAAGGTCTTTACTTTACTTCCTATAAGATGTACATTTTTTTTTTTTAAAAAAGGGCCAGAGCACTTTCGAGAATAAGTACGCTCTTCATCCGTGGCTACATGGAAATAAAATTTGAATCGGTTATATATAGACCAGATATGGCGACAAAATTCGCATAAATACAATTTCCAAAAGAATCTACGTTTAGGCAAGGATAAACCGAAAACAATAAAACAATTTTTTTTTTTTTCTTTAGAGGTTCAAAAATTTTAACAACAAAAGAAGAACAGCATATTAAATTACAATTTAATTTCAGAAATCGAAGAAAGGGATGTTGATAACCAAGCATAATCCCAAAGATGAAGACGTCAAAGATAACTTTGCAGAGACTTTACTTGCATGGAGTCGAGAATGAGTCGCCCAGCGTAACGCAAATGCATACCAGGGTCAAAATTACAAACGGACTCCCTGTAGATATAAATAAAAAGGGATTCAAAAAGGAGAATTACAAACGGACTCCATGCAATTCAAGTCTCTGCAAAGTTATTTTTGACATCTTTATCTTTGGGATTCTGTTGTGGATGTGTGTTTAATTTTTGCTATTATAACATCAGATGTGATGCCAAATTATTTATTAGTAGTTTTATGTTTAATAACATGAATATAGTTGGCGGTACCTGTACAATGCGAAAGATGGCAAGGATGGCAGTTCTTAACCTTCAATTTTTTTCAAATTATAAAAACTAAATATTTAATATATTTTTTACAGTCCAATTTGTTCTGCTCAAATAATGGCAAGTTTTAAAATACTGATACATACCAGAGGTTGAAGCATTAAAAATGGGCACCATTAACAAACTGATATCGCCAGGAGCCTCAGACACAACTTTTTTCAACTCATATGATCGATGTTCCTACATTAGAATTTTTAATGCTATATAGTAGCTTTATGTTTAAAAACATGAATATAGTCGGCGGCACCTGTACCGTGCGAAAGATAGCAAGGATGGCAGTTCTTAACCTTCAACTTTTTTCGAATTATAATAACTAACAAATTCGCCTTCTTCTATATAATAAAAGGCAATGTCTGTGTGTGTGTGTGTGTGTGTGTGCCTTATACACTATACGTTTCGCGACCGCGCGTTGGAGAGTTACGAAATTTGTCAATCGGAGACCCTGGGGGGTGGGAAGGGGACACGTGAAAACCGATTTTCAAAATTCTAATTATTTTTTTATTTATTTAATGTTTTATGCGATTTCGACCTTTTTTTGATCTTTTTGCCCTTTTTTCTCCTCGATCCAGACATCGTAGAAAAAAACAAATCACACCATCGGAAAGAGCAGAGAATTTCGAGTAAAAATATATCAATTTCAAATCTCCATTTCGATTTCTAATATTTTTTAAAGATTTTAAAACAAAAGTCACTTTTGGCTCAAGAAAACGATTTTTGGTTTTTAAATTCTCGCATCGTGAAAAGTACTCATAATTTCGACTAATAATTTACATTTTCAGAAAGGTCAAACATTTGGCATTCTTACAAGTCTAATCTGGTCCAGAAATAATGAAAATTGCCTTCAGGATCGCAATTTTAAAGACGTCATGATTTTAAATTTCTCGCCGTTCCGTTCGTTTCTCCCCCGCTAAAGCAGGGAAGGTGGTGGGTGGGGACGTCAAGGTGGAGGTGACGTCACGGTTCTAAATAGAGCGCCTTTGCTCTATATAAATTATTATATTTATATTTTAAATGATGGGACGATCTGGATTTTTTAAATGTATATTTTAACTTTTGGATATTTTAAATGGATATTTTAATTTTATGGATATTTTAAATGATGGAACAATGAAACAATGGAATGAGGATGATGGAATTAAGCATATGGTCATTTTAAATTGCAAATTAGCGCGCGGGAAGTTAGCGGTAGGCCCGGGTTCGATTCCCGCCACTGCCAAAACTGCCGCCGTGTTTACGTGGAATACGATCACGTTAAATATGTGGGTCCGTAAGTCCTTCCGAGAGGTTGGTGGTAGGGGAAGGAGGATACGGCCCCTGTGGATGCCTCCCCCACTGGGTTCCCGTCTAAATTGGGTGAATATGTAGAAAGTTATGGAGATTGTCGCGGAGGGCGCGGCAGCCCAGTGGTTAGCGCGCGGGAATTGCACTCAGTAGGCCCGGGTTCGATTCCCGCCACTGCCAAAACTTACGCCACGTTCACGCAGAGTACGATCACGTTAAACATGTGGGTTCGTGAGTCCTTCCGAGAGGTTGGTGGTAGGGGAAGGAGGGTACGGTCTAAATTGGGTGAATAAAAAGAAAGTTATGGAGATTGTCGCGGAGGGCGAAGTAGCCCAGTGGTTAGCGCGCGGGAATTGCACGCGGTAGGCCCGGGTTCGATTTCCGCCACTGACATGGAGTACGATCACGTTAAACATATGGGTCCGTATGTTTTTCCGAGAGGTTGGTGGTAGGGGAAGGAGGGTACGTTCCCTGTGGATGCCTCCCCCACTGGGTTCCGGTCTAAATTGGGTGGCACATCCTGGCCGTCCAACCAGTTACCAGGAACGGGTTCGATTCCCAAAATTGCCGCCGTGTTTACGCGGAGTACGAGCACGTTAAACATGTGGGTCCGTGAGTCCTTCCGAGAAGTTGGTGGTATTGGAAGGAGGGTACGGTCTAAATTGGATGAATAAAAAGAAAGTTATGGAGATTGTCGCGTAGGGCAAAGTAGCCCAATGGTTAGCGCGCGGAAATTGCACTCGGTAGGCCCGGGTTCGATTCCCAAAATTGCCGCCGTGTTTACGCGGAGTACGATCACGTTAAACATGTGGGTCTGTAAGTCCTTCCGAGAGGTTGGTGGTAGGGGAAGAAGGGTACGGTCCCTGTGGATGCTTCTCCCACTTGGTTCCGGTCTAAATTGGGTGAATAAAAAGAAAGTTATGAAGAATATCGCGGAGGGTGAAGTACCCCAGTGGTTAGTGCGCGGGATTTGCACTTGGTAGGCCCGGGTTCGATTCCCAAAATTGCCGAATAAAAATAAAGTTATGGAGATTGTCGCGGATGGCACGGTAGCCCAGTGGTTAGCGCGCGGGAATTTCACTCGGTAGGCCCGGGTTCGATTCCCGCCATTGCCAAAATTGCAGCCGTGTTCACGCGGAGTACGATCACGTTAAACGTGTGGGACTGCAAGTCCTTCCGAGAGGTTTGTGGTAGGGGAAGGAGGGTACGGTCTCTTTGGATGCCTCCCCCATTGGGTTCCGGTCTAAATTGTGTGGCACTTCCTGGCCTTCCAAGCAGTTACCTTACACCTTTCTGGTAGGTCGCGCCAACGAGTTTGCCACGGTCAGAATTTTCAAGGGTAGCGAACAGGCTGGTCGCCAAAGGCGGCTAGTCTTAAATAATAAAAGGCAATGTCTGTGTGTGTGTCTGTCTGTGTGTGTGTCTGTCTTATACACTATACGTTTCGCGACCGCGCGTCGGAGAGCTACGAAATTTGGCTATCGGAGACCCGGGGGGGAGGGAAGGGGACACGTGAAAACCGATTTTCAAAATTCTAATTATTTTTTTATTTATTTAATGTTTTATGCGATTTCGACCTTTTTTTGCCCTTTTTGCCCTTTTTTCTCCACGATCCAGACGTCGTAGAAAAAAACAACTCACACCATCGGAAAGAGCAGAGAATTTCGAGTAAAAATATATCAATTTCAAATCTGAATTTCGATTTCTAATATTTTTTAAAGATTTTAAAACAAAAGTCACTTTTTGCTCAAGAAAACGATTTTTTGTTTTTAAATTCTCGCATCGTGAAAAGTACTCATAATTTCGACTAATAATTTACATTTTTAGAAAGCTGAAATATCTGGCATTCTTACAAGTCTAATGTGGTCCAGAAATAATGAAAATTGCCTTCAGGATGGCAATTTTAAAGACGCCATGATTTTAAATTTGTCGGCTACCGGCTCAGTTCCTCAACGTGATTTTCCCCCCATCCACATTAGTTTCTTTCCCGTCTCCATGGAGACCGCGCTTTCGGTTTAAGTGTTGTATACATCGGGCGAAATTATTATATTTATATGATATTTTAAATGGATTTTTTTAAACCGCGCGTCGGAGAGCTACGAAATTTGGCAATCGGAGACCTGGGGGGGATGGAAGGGGACACGTGAAAACCGATTTTTAAAATTTTAATTATTTTTTTATTTATTTAATGTTTTATGCGATTTCGACCGTTTTTTGCCATTTTTGCCCTTTTTTCTCCACGATCAGGACATCGTAGGAAAAAATAAATCACACCATCGGAAAGAGCAGAGAATTTCGAGTAAAAATATATCAATTTCAAATCTCAGAGATAAATTCTAATATTTTTTTATGATTTTAAAGCAAAAGTCACTTTTGACTCAAAAAAAACGATTTTTGGTTTTTAAATTCTCGCATAGTAAAAAGTACTCATAATTTCGACTAATAATTTACATTTTTAGAAAGGTCAAACATCTGGCATTCTTACAAGTCCAATCTGGTCAGGAAATATTCCGTATTGCCCACAGGATCGGGATTTTAAAAGTTTCCGAATTTCAATTTCTTGGCGTTCCGCTCGGCTTGCCGCTTCGTTTCTTCCCCGCTGAAGGCGGGAAGGTGGTGGGTGGGGACGTCAAGGTGGAGGTGACGTCACGGTTCAGAATAGAGCTCCTTTGCTCTATATAAATTATTATATTTATATTTTAAACTAGCCGCCTTTGGCGACCAGCCTGTTCGCTACCCTTGAAAATCCTGACAGTGGCAAGCTCGCTTTTTAACGATGCTGCTCAGCGAAAAAGTATTTTTTTTTTAAGATTATCCCCACCACCACCCGATGCATAAATGCACTGCGACAATCTCCATAACTTTCTTTTTATTTATTTTTTTATTTATTCAGTGTTTAAGTTTTTCATTGTGGTCCCAACCACCACCCGATGTAAACAATACATCGCCACAATTCAACCCATCATAATGAGCCAGAAATCTTATAAAAAGTAAACACTAATTCAGTTTTAAAAGTTTTTTTTTTAAAGATTGTCCCCACCACCACCCGATGCATAAATGCACCGCGACAATCTCCATAACTTTATTTTTATTTATTTTTTTATTTCTCCAACCTCTCGGAAGGACTTCCGGACCCACATGTTTATCGTGATCGTACTCCGCGTGAACACGGCGGCAGTTTTGGAAGTGGCGGGAATCGAACCCGGGCCTACCGAGTGCAATTCCTGAGCGCTAACCACTGGGCTGCCTCGCCCTCCGCAACTTTCTTTATATTCACCCAATTTAGACGGGAACCCTGTGAAGGAGGCATCCACAGGGACCGTACCCTCCTTCCCCTACCACCAACCTCTCGGAAGGACTTACGGGCCCACATGTTTAACGTGATCGTATTCCGCGTGAACACTTCGGCAGTTTTGGCAGTGGCGGGAATCGTACCCGGGCCTACCGCTAACTTCCCGCGCGCTAATTTACAATTTAAAATGACCATATGCTCTCTAAGCTCTTAATTCCATCATCCTCATTCCATTGTTCCATCATTTAAAATATCCATAAAATTAAAATATCCATCGTTCCATCATTTAAAATATCCATAAAATTAAAATATCCATCGTTCCATCATTAAAATATAAATATAATAATTTCTACAGTGCATATGTTAAGCTCTTATTTCATTTAAAATCGGAAACGCGGGAAACGGAAAGTAAAAACTAATGTAATGATAAATGTAGCCTATAATGTATGATGGGAAAATGTATTACGGTCAAATTCGTGTTGTTTTTCTAGGTGGGTGGCACAAAATAATAATAAATTACATTAAGGTCACAAAACATTACAAAAATTACACAGTGCATATTGAAGAATATCGCGGAGGGTGAAGTACCCCAGTGGTTAGTGCGCGGGATTTGCACTTGGTAGGCCCGGGTTCGATTCCCAAAATTGCCGAATAAAAATAAAGTTATGGAGATTGTCGCGGATGGTACGGTAGCCCAGTGGTTAGCGCGCGGGAATTTCACTCGGTAGGCCCGGGTTCGATTCCCGCCATTGCCAAAACTGCAGCCGTGTTCACGCGGAGTACGATCACGTTAAACGTGTGGGACTGCAAGTCCTTCCGAGAGGTTTGTGGTAGGGGAAGGAGGGTACGGTCTCTTTGGATGCCTCCCCCATTGGGTTCCGGTCTAAATTGTGTGGCACTTCCTGGCCTTCCAAGCAGTTACCTTACACCTTTCTGGTAGGTCGCGCCAACGAGTTTGCCACGGTCAGAATTTTCAAGGGTAGCGAACAGGCTGGTCGCCAAAGGCGGCTAGTATATAATAAAAGGCAATGTCTGTGTGTGTGTCTGTCTGTCTTATACACTATACGTTCAGCGACCGCGCGTCGGAGAGCTACGAAATTTTGCAATCGCAGACCCGGGGGGGTGGGAAGGGGACACGTGAAAACCGATTTTTAAAATTTTAATTATTTTTTTTATTATTTAATGTTTTATGCGATTTCGACCGTTTTTTGCCATTTTTGCCCTTTTTTTTCCACGATCCGGACATCGTAGGAAAAAACAAATCACACCATCGGAAAGAGCAGAGAATTTAGAGTAAAAATATATCAATTTCAAATCTCAGAGATAAATTCTAATATTTTTTTATGATTTTAAAGCAAAAGTCACTTTTGACTCAAAAAAACGATTTTTGGTTTTTAAATTCTCGCATAGTAAAAAGTACTCATAATTTCCACTAATAATTTACATTTTTAGAAAGGTCAAACATCTGGCATTCTTACAAGTCCAATCTGGTCAGGAAATATTCCGTATTGCCCACAAGATCGGGATTTTAAAAGTTTCCGAATTTCAATTTCTCGCCGTTCCGCTCGGCGTGCCGTTTCGTTTCTCCCCCGCTGAAGTAGGGAAGGTGGTGGGTGGGGACGTCAAGGTGGAGGTGACGTCACGGTTCTGAATTTAAATGAAATAAGAGCTTAACATATGCACTGTAGAAATTATTATATTTATATTTTAAATGATGGAACGATATGGATTTTTTAAATGGATATTTTAATTTTATGGATATTTTAAATGATGGAACGATGGATATTTTAATTTTATGGATATTTTAAATGATGGAACGATGGATATTTAAATTTTATGGATATTTTAAATGATGGAATGAGGATGATGGAATTAAGAGCTTAGAGAGCATATGGTCATTTTAAATTGTAAATTAGCGCGCGGGAAGTTAGCGGTAGGCCCGGGTACGATTCCCGCCACTGCCATGGTGGTAGGGGAAGGAGGGTACGGTCCCTGTGGATGCCTCCTTCACAGGGTTCCCGTCTAAATTGGGTGAATATAAAGAAAGTTGCGGAGGGCGAGGCAGCCCAGTGGTTAGCGCTCAGGAATTGCACTCGGTAGGCCCGGGTTCGATTCCCGCCACTTCCAAAACTGCCGCCGTGTTCACGCGGAGTACGATCACGATAAACATGTGGGTCCGGAAGTCCTTCCGAGAGGTTGGTGGTAGGGGAAGGAGGGTACGGTCCCTGTGGATGCCTCCCTCACAGGGTTCCCGTCTAAATTGGGTGAATATAAAGAAAGTTGCGGAGGGCGAGGCAGCCCAGTGGTTAGCGCTCAGGAATTGCACTCGGTAGGCCCGGGTTCGATTCCCGCCACTTCCAAAACTGCCGTCGTGTTCACGCGGAGTACGATCACGATAAACATGTGGGTCCGGAAGTCCTTCCGAGAGGTTGGTGGTAGGGGAAGGAGGGTACGGTCCCTGTGGATGTCTCCCTCACAGGGTTCCCGTCTAAATTGGGTGAATATAAAGAAAGTTGCGGAGGGCGAGGCAGCCCAGTGGTTAGCGCTCAGGAATTGCACTCGGTAGGCCCGGGTTCGATTCCCGCCACTTCCAAAACTGCCGCCGTGTTCACGCGGAGTACGATCACGATAAACATGTGGGTCCGGAAGTCCTTCCGAGAGGTTGGTGGTAGGGGAAGGAGGGTACGGTCCCTGTGGATGCCTCCCTCACAGGGTTCCCGTCTAAATTGGGTGAATATAAAGAAAGTTGCGGAGGGCGAGGCAGCCCAGTGGTTAGCGCTCAGGAATTGCACTCGGTAGGCCTGGGTTCGATTCCCGCCACTTCCAAAACTGCCGCCGTGTTCACGCGGAGTACGATCACGATAAACATGTGGGTCCAGAAGTCCTTCCGAGAGGTTGGTGGTAGGGGAAGGAGGGTACGGTCCCTGTGGATGCCTCTCCCACTGGGTTCCGTTCTAAATTGGGTAAATAAAAAGAATGTTATGGAGATAGTCGCTGGGGGCGAAGAAGCCCAGTGGTTAGCGCGCGGGAATTGCACTCAGTAGGCCCGGATTCGATTCCCAAAATTGCCGCCGTGTTTACGCGGAGTACGATCACGTTAAACATGTGGGTCCGTGAGTCCTTCCGAGAAGTTGGTGGTAGGGGAAGGAGTGTACGGTCTAAATTGGATGAATAAAAAGAAAGTTATGGAGATTGTCGCGTAGGGCAAAGTAGCCCAATGGTTAGCGCGCGGAAATTGCACTCGGTAGGCCCGGGTTCGATTCCCAAAATTGCCGCCGTGTTTACGCGGAGTACGATCACGTTAAACATGTGGGTCTGTAAGTCCTTCCGAGAGGTTGGTGGTAGGGGAAGAAG
This sequence comes from Amaurobius ferox, assembly GCA_951213105.1. NCBI lineage: Eukaryota > Metazoa > Arthropoda > Arachnida > Araneae > Amaurobiidae > Amaurobius > Amaurobius ferox. The sequence continues at coordinate 37,445,868 of OX578155.1, read as the reverse complement.
GGTACGGTCCCTGTGGATGCTTCTCTCACTTGGTTCCGGTCTAAATTGGGTGAATAAAAAGAAAGTTATGAAGAATATCGCGGAGGGTGAAGTACCCCAGTGGTTAGTGCGCGGGATTTGCACTTGGTAGGCCCGGGTTCGATTCCCGCCATTGCCAAAACTGCAGCCGTGTTCACGCGGAGTACGATCACGTTAAACGTGTGGGACTGCAAGTCCTTCCGAGAGGTTTGTGGTAGGGGAAGGAGGGTACGGTCTCTTTGGATGCCTCCCCCATTGGGTTCCGGTCTAAATTGTGTGGCACTTCCTGGCCTTCCAAGCAGTTACCTTACACCTTTCTGGTAGGTCGCGCCAACGAGTTTGCCACGGTCAGAATTTTCAAGGGTAGCGAACAGGCTGGTCGCCAAAGGCGGCTAGTAAATAATAAAAGGCAATGTCTGTGTGTCTGTGCGTCTGTCTGTCTGTCTTATACACTATACGTTCAGCGACCGCGCGTCGGAGAGCTACGAAATTTGGCAATCGGAGACCCGGGAGGGTGGGAAGGGGACACATAAAAACCGATTTTTAAAATTTTAATTATTTTTTTTGTTATTTAATGTTTTATGCGATTTCGACCGTTTTTTGACATTTTTGCCCCTTTTTCTCCACGATCCAGACATTATAGAAAAAAACAAATCACACCATCGGAAAGAGCAGAGAATTTCGAGTAAAAATATATCAATTTCAAATCTGAATTTCGATTTCTAATATTTTTTAAAGATTTTAAAACAAAAGTCACTTTTTGCTCAAGAAAAGTATTTTTGGTCTTTAAATTCTCACATAGTAAAAAGTACTCATAATTTCGACTAATAATTTACATTTTTAGAAAGGTCAAACATCTGGCATTCTTACAAGTCCAATCTGGTCAGGAAATATTCCGTATTGCCCACAGGATCGGGATTTTAAAGTTTCCGAATTTCAATTTCTCGGCGTGCCGCTTCTTAACCGGCGTTTCTCCCCCGTAGAAGAAGGGAAGGTGGTGGGTGGGGACGTCAAGGTGGTGGGTGGGGACGTCAACGTGGAGGTGACGTCACGGTAGCGCTCCTTTACTCCATATAAATTATTATATTTATATTTTAAATGATGGAACGATATGGATTTTTTAAATGTATATTTTAACTTTTGGATATTTTAAATGGATATTTTAAATGATGGAACAATGAAACAATGGAATGAGGATGTTGGAATTAAGCATATGGTCATTTTAAATTGCAAATTAGCGCGCGGGAAGTTAGCGGTAGGCCCGGTTTCGATTCCCGCCACTGCCAAAACTGTCGCCGTGTTTACGTGGAATACGATCACGTTAAATATGTGGGTCCGTAAGTCCTTCCGAAAGGTTGGTGGTAGGGGAAGGAGGATACGGCCCCTGTGGATTCCTCCCCCACTGGGTTCCCGTCTAAATTGGGTGAATATATAGAAAGTTATGGAGATTGTCGCGGAGGGCGCGGCAGCCCAGTGGTTAGCGCGCGGGAATTGCACTCAGTAGGCCCAGGTTCGATTCCCGCCACTGCCAAAACTTACGCCACGTTCACGCAGAGTACGATCACGTTAAACATGTGGGTTCGTGAGTCCTTCCGAGAGGTTGGTGGTAGGGGAAGGAGGGTACGGTCTAAATTGGGTGAATAAAAAGAAAGTTATGGAGATTGTCGCGGAGGGCGAAGTAGCCCAGTGGTTAGCGCGCGGGAATTGCACGCGGTAGGCCCGGGTTCGATTTCCGCCACTGACACGAGTCCGATCACGTTAAACATATGGGTCCGTATGTTTTTCCGAGAGGTTGGTGGTAGGGGAAGGAGGGTACGTTCCCTGTGGATGCCTCCCCCACTGGGTTCCGGTCTAAATTGGGTGGCACATCCTGGCCGTCCAACCAGTTACCTTACATCTTTCTGGTAGGTCACGCCAACGAGTTTGCCACGGTTGGAATTTGCCACGATCAGCATTTTCAAGGGTTGCGAACAGGCTGGTCGCCAAAAGCGGCTAGTTTAAAATAATCTTGTCGAGGCGTATCGTTTCGAGTCTTAAATTTCCTGAGTACCTGATAAATTTCAAATTTTGTTAGTTGAATCAGGAGTCCACAAACTACGACCCGGGAACAAAATGTAAAACATGAGCTATTAACAACTGCCCAAACTGCCCTGATGCATGATTGAGGTAAAAAACGGAAATGGAATTATTGTAATATACATCCTAATTAAAGAGCACCCCGTTTCAAATGTACTACGCTGTTTTTATTATTTCTATATGAAATATGTTGTTTTATCCAGAATTTGAAAATTTGAATATATTTTCATTAGAGTGCTACAACTACATTCTATATATATTTTTTACCTTCTTGTGTTTTTTGTCTAGCCCATTCCCACTCGTGGTGTTCGAAAGACTTTCTTGCCTCTGCAGCTTGTAGGGAGAGGTTGCTAACGCATTTTCATAAATTTCTTCCAAAATCCGAATTTCTACAAACTGAGTTTCCACTGAATCTTATATTTGTTTTGGCGCGACATATTTCTGTGAATTTCATTTCAAAAATTATATATTTAAAATCAGTGTAGGTCAGCACTAACTAATAAACACTTGCAAACCATTTTAATGATTGAGATGGCAAATTTGGAGACCGGCTAAATGCTCGAGGAAAGAAACAACAGTTCAATGTCCCTCCATATATTGTTCGAAAATAATTTATTTGGAATATGCTTATCATATTTTTTATTCTGAAAATATATATTTATTTTATTGCTCAATTTGATATTTTTGCACTTTATTTTATAAGTAAATTTCTGGCATTACTTTTCAAAGGTTATTTCGGCTCACCAAATGTTTAAAATATTTTAATGTGGCCCACGGGTGATAAGTTTGAGAACCGCTGAATTAAACAATTTCTAGTAGCTAAGGTAACCAATAATTCACATGTATTAATTCGTGGGCAACTGCAATAACAAGAAGTAGACACCAAAATATTAATATCCTAGCCCAACAAATTTATTGTTAATATTATAAGAGATATATTTATTAGCCCAATTAATTTATTGTTAATATTATAAGATATATATTTATTGTGCATATTATAAGAGAATTATAATTTATTGTGCATACTATAATTTATTGTTAATATTATAAGAGATATATTTATCTAGCCCAACAAATTTATTGTTAATATTATAAGAGATATATTTATTGTGCATATTATAAGAGATATGCTAAGTATTTTGTGTATTCTTTATATCCATATTGCCGAATTGTTCCCGCCCCTAACATACATTTATGAAGTCATTTTAGTATATCGTGAAATATTCATATATTGAATATTTTAATTACTTAATGATATCCTAAGTTGTAATTCAATGAAAATGTCTTATTTTTTTAATGCCCAAATTACCCATTTAAAGTTTTAAAATAATCACAAATGGCTTGTAAATAGCTAAAGCCAAGGAGATATCCAGAAATTTCATTTCGGGGGGGGGGGGGGGGATCCACAGTATAGTGAACTTTCAATCAAAAAAAACAGTTTCAAGAAAACTAATTAAACTTTACTAAAATTTTAGTAAATTGATACTGGATCACAATTGAACGAGAAAACATGAGAGTACAGGCAAGGACGTGTCTCTTATGGTACATTTCAGCTCTTTCGACTTTGAAGCTTATCGGGTTAGCCCGCCATGAGCCCGTCATAGGACTTTACCTGGTTTTTGAGAATAGCTTGAAAATCAGAGAAATTTGGAAATCTAAATTGAATATACCGTTTTCATTTGGGGTATATTTTAAGTCTTTCAATTTTGAACCGTATGGGGTTAGCCCGTCTTAGGCCAGCCTTAGAAACTCACCAGTTTTTGCGGTATAACTCAAGAACAGGTGTATCTAAAAATGCAGAGTTTAGCATATATATTTTATCGCTTTGGATTTAAAACCTTATCGGGCTGGCCCATCCTGAGCCTAAGAAAAGGAATATACTCGTTTTTTGAGAATAACTCAATTCGGAGCATCTAGAATGTCTAAATTTAATATATCATTGTCCTTTGGGGTATATTACATTTCATCGCATTTTGAACCTTATCGGGCTATCCCGTCTTGGCCCACCATAGAAATTTACTCGCTTTCAGGAATAACTCGATCAATCGAAGTAGCTAAAAAATGTAAATTGTGTTTATCATTTCCTTTTGGATGGATTTTAATTTACATTTTGAACCTCATCGGGTTAGCTCGTCTTGGGTCCGCTGAAGAATGTTTTCGTTTTTGAAGAATAACTCGAGAACCGCAATAGCTACAAATTCCAAGTTTAACATTTCGTTGGCTTTTGTGGTATATTTAATTTTCTTCGGATTTGAACTTTATCGGGGTAGCCCGTCCTGGGCCCGACATAGGAATGGACTAGTTTTTTTAGAATAACTGGAAAATCGGGGCAACTAGAAAATATAAATTTGTACATCCTTATCTTTTGGGGAATATTTTAATTATTTCGATTTTGAACCGTATCGGGCAAACCCGTTTTGGGTCCGCCGTAGAAATTCACTTTTTGGAGGGAATAACTCTAGAACGGGAGTATCTAAAAGTTCCAAGTTTAGAATGTCCTTGTCATTTACGGTAATTGGATTTAAAACCTTATGGGGGTTAGCCCGTCCTGGGCCCAACAAAAGAATGTACTCGTTTCTTAAGAATAACTCCAAAACTGCAACAGCTTGAATGTCTAAATTTAGTATATTATTGTATTTTTGGGTATATTTTCTTCTTTGGATTTTGAACTTTATCAGGCTATCCCGTCTTGGGTCCGACGTAGAAATGTACTGGTTTTACGGGAATAACTTGAAAATCGAAGCAGCTAAAAAACAAAAATTTAGTATATCATTTTCTTTTAATGTACTCGTTTTTTTTAATAACTCAAGCAGATCAACTAAAGTACTTAATACATCAATGTTTTTTGGGGTATATTTTAAATTTTTAGACTTTGAACCTTAATGGGCTAGCCCGTCTTCGGCCCGCCTTAGGAATGTACTCGTTTTGGGGGAATATTTCGGGAACGAGAAGCTAAAAATTCCAAGTTTATCATGTCGTTGTCTTTTGAGGTTTATTTGATGTAAAATCGCTTTGTATGTAAAATCTTATCGAACTAGCCGCTCTGTGCCCTGCACACGAATGAACTCGTTTTTCAGAATAAATCGAATACCATGACAGATAGAGTGTCTAAATTTATTATATGTCATTGTCCTTTGGAGTATATTTTATTTCTCTGGATTTTAATTCTGATAGGGCTAACCCGTCTTAGGCCAGCCATAGGAATGTATTCAGTTTTTATAAATTACTCGATAACCGCACCGATGTAGTTGGAAATTCCAAGTTCAGAATGTCATTGTCTTTTGTGGTATATTTTAGCTCTTTGGACATGAATCTTTATCGGGCTAGCCCGTCCTAGACCCGAAATAAGAATGTGCTCGTTATTTGAGAATATCACGAAAACCGAAACAATTAGAAAACCTAAATTTAATATATAATTTTCTTTTGGTGTATATTTAATTCTTCAGATTTGGTATCTCATCGGGCTAATCCTGGGCTCGCCTATACTCGTTTCCTAATAATAATCGAGAATCGGAGTAGCTAAAAATTCAAATTTTGGTATTTTGCGATATATTTGAACCTTTTGGAATTTGAACCTTACGTAATTACGATCAATAAATTGATTTGCAAAATGCAACTCACAAACCAAAGAATTTTTGTTTAGAACTTTATCTGCACGAGGTATTTATTCACTTTGCCCATTTAATTCTAATCTCATCGTTGTTAGGAGCTTTAAATTGAGAATATTTGCCTCTGGAATTTCTGTAACCTGTGTTACATTCAGGTTCGAAGCAGTGTTTGTCATTCAGTGTTCATCATTCTTTTTCATAGAATCTGAGGACATGCTTCAACTATAAAAACTATTAAATATGTTGATAGATCTATTAGAAAACTGATATGGTATGGCTATAAAAACAGCCTTTTTTATTCAAAACATAGAAACAACAATATAGATTTTCAACGTCAGTTACAACAAACATCAAGTGAATGAAATCTTGTTGCTTTACAGCTTCGAGAAATCTTCCCTTCTGCGTGGGTCCATCCTGTCCAATCTCAGAACGAAAAAGAATATTGTATATGTGAAGATTCTTAGTAAAAACAGATTCGATCTCAGACGACCAATGTGCTAATGAGATACTTTGTATTGTATCTAGATGCCACCCTGAAGGCAGTACAAAATACCCTTTCCTGGTGTTCTACCCATTTCAGAGTCCCCGTTGATTTGCGAATCTTTTGAGCATTGTTCGTGTAAGGGATGTGGCAATTTGCGGAAACGTATGTAAAGGAGACGTGCCTGTCGAAATAAAATAGCGGTCAGTTATATGTCCATTCTCAATCGAAATTCTTATCAGCGATATCTTTCACGGTACAAAGAGGCAGTACTTGCAGGAAGCCTCCATCTTGTTCTAAAGCTCCCCATACATTGGAGAATCAAAGAGACGAGTTTTATTTCCAGACGATACGGGAACCACAGGGGGTTTGTCGTCCTCCGAAGACTCACGAAGTTATCAATCTTGAACGGTCCGAGAGAGTGACGGAGTGAAAGTGTGCTGATTTGGCGGGTTATCGCCAAAGAGTAATAAATAATAACTTTGGTTGTCGCTTTCTGTCGTGAGTTTTAATCGCACTCATATGTGACTGTCATTTATTTGCATTATGTCGCTTGATGGTGAAATTGCCCTTGCCATTGCAAGGACATTGCAGGACAAAATGGGTGAAGGGCTGGTTATTAAAAAGAGAAAACATTTCTCATATCAACTTGATGAGGAAATTGGAGAATTTCCACACTGATTTTTTAAATTTTGTCAGAATGGATGTGGACACATATAGAGAACTGTTGTCTGCTGTCACGCCTTTAATTGTAAGCATTTTTTTAACGAGCACCTAAAGACAGAAAAGACACCATCTTCCTCTCTTCTTAAATGTATCTGGTGATTGGAGCTAGTTTATGCAGTGGGAAAATGTAAAAAGGGTATTATATATTTTAAATACTTAATTCTCTATTTAAACGACAATGAAAATCTGCGCACTATTGCCACATTCTACAATATATATATATGTATATATATATTTTTTTCTTTGGTATTTCTCGGGTATATATATATTACAAGTAATCATAAAAATCTTCAATTATATATATATAAATATACGTACATGGTTTCAGAAATGCTTTTCATATTCATTTTATTCCTTTTATATTCACTAGATTCCATTTATTCAATTTCCAAACTTCTTGCATAGCTCATCGTGCTACACTAGGCTTCTGATTTGCAATTTTTTTACCTTTACCTTCAGTTTACAAGCAACTTTCTTTGGTATTTCTCGGGTATATATATATTACAAGTAATCATAAAAATCTTCAATTATATATATATATATATATATATATATAATATGTATGTATATATATACACACATATATATATATACCTACGCATATATATATACATATATATATATACATACATGTATACATATATATATATATATATACGTACATATATATATACATATATATATATATATACATATATATACATATATATACATATACATATATATATAGCAAACCAATTGGAAAATTGGAATACAATGAAAAATGAAGAGTAAGAAACCACAAATTGGCTGAAGGGGGGGGGGTGATCCCCACGCATGCTTTACGGTTCAATTTTCCAATCCAGTTTCCTATTTGGTTAGCTATGTTAGTATTCGATTCGATTGAGTTCGACAGCTTATCGCCAACAATTCAAATACTTATATTCTTATTCTTTATTTAGTAAAGAACTACATTGTATTACATTTATATAATATATATATATATATATATATATATGATGTTCACAAATTTATCGCATAATATTACATATGAAAAGTGAACGTATTTCGTAATAGTTAATACATTCTTTAATTTTATCTGATTTTTTGACACATTTATTTGAAAAAAAGCACAGTAACTCAAGACAGGTTTGTGCATTTTAAAGTTTGTGTCAATCGTTTCCTGATTAAAAATGACATAAGAAATTATTATTCATGTAATGAATACTATTGAAGTTTCCGATATTTTGATAATTTGTTTCATTCGAAAATTGGCCGGGGGGAGTCTTCCGAACATTTTATTACGTTTAAAATCAAGAGACTTATAGTAATCACTGATTGTAGTTTTTGTATCAAATTTCGTTCATCACGATGGTGCGGGATTCTCACAGTTAACTTCACAGCTAAATTCGCAGTTCGTAACAGCGATATAGCGTAGGGATAGTGTAAGGACTCTTTTTTCTCTTGGTGGAGAGATATTCAATATAAGAAACTTAATTTAATTAACTTAAAAATATTAAATTTCTAAGCTCCATCCATTTATTTTCTACCGCGATGTGATGCTGCGGTATTAGTATACCACAGAACCATAGGTGTTGCATCCGTATGTTAAACACAATAAAAGTATCGCCTTTCAATACTTAATATTAGACCCAAGTATCGTATTGGATAAGATTCCCTTTCATGGTAATGATACAGGAATAAAATCCCAAGTTTCAACTTTAATTCCCCGCTTCGCCGTTAAAGGGCGCTGATGGTTCTGCTCCGCCTCTGCAGCAGAACTCCAGCCGTTGCCATCCCCCGAAAAGTTTCTTCAAATCTAAGAAAAAATCCAAAGTATCGCACTCAATAGTACTCCTTTCGACCGCTAGAGGACGCTGGGAGTACTACTACGCCTCTGTCGCAGAAACCTAGGTGTTGCCACCCCAAAAATGTTTCTATACAGCCTCATTAAAAATTCATTCGACCAAAAAACAATACCCTCGTGCAAGAATACACAACCGTTGCCACCACGAAAAAGTTTCTAACGCTAAAAACACATAAAAAAAATTCCATTTCCCCCTTTTACCCCCCATACAGGATAACGAAATTCACTCCCGGGAAGATTTTGATCCTTGTACCTCATTGCTCCCCTCTGGCGCAGAAACCCCATGTTACCACTACTACCGAGAATCTTCCCCTGATTCGTTTATCTCCAAAATCAACAGACTTCTAACGTTGTTAGTTTAAAAAATCTGATGTGGGCAACACATGACTTTCCTTATATAATGTAATGAATTTACTACTTTTACAGTAAAAAAATAGGTTTTTCTTATAGTAGATACTAATATTCTTTCCAAGACATTGAATTTTCGACAATTAGTCGTCATTTTCACTGATTTAGCGTCATTTTTATCCATTTGGCGAGATTTTCGCTAATTTGGGAACATTTAAAAAAGTCGCCAAGTTGGCGACATTCCGCCAAATTCATCGCCAAAATCTCGCCAAGCGTTATGCACTAAGAAATAAATTATTATTACAGCAGATAAATGACTATTGGCGTTCAAATACAAAAGTATTACTCAGAGTATCTTTTTTCATGAATGGAACGAGCTAGATCCACGAGAATGATGTCACCCAATTTATCGCATGGTATTACATATGCAAAGTGAACATGTTTGTCAATAGGAAATATTTTTTTTTATTTTATACGAGTTTTTGATAATTTTTTTGAAAAATGTGCAATATCTCAAGAACGGTTCATTTTAGCGCTCTAAAATTTATGTCAATCGTTTTCTAATGAAAAATTACATAAGAAATGTCTATTTGCGTAACTTTATTAGTGGTTTTGATTTTTTGACGATTTTTTCAAAATTTCATTCGAAAATTTAAGGTGGTTCTGAACATTCGATTGCGTATAAAAACAATAAGCTTCCAGTGTTTACGGATTGTGATTTTTGTACCAAATTTGGTTCAAATCGGTCCATTCGTTCATCAGTTATCGTCTCCACAGACCCCCACTGACACACACACACACACACACACACACACACACACACACACACAGATATCACTTCAAAAATGTTCGATTCGTGATCAGGGATGCTTGAAACGTGCTCTCCCGTCGAAAACTCGAATTCGAATTTTCGACCCCGTTACAATACTTTCCTTATACATTATGTATATAAGGAAAGTAAAAATCTTATGTCAAATTTAAATAATTTTGCTCAATGTATTTGAATTACCGTGCCCAGAAGACACAAATCATTAAAAAATTCTGATGAACACAACATATATTGATTATTTTCCCCACAAATCGAAATTTTGATTATCTTATTTGTTTAGTTTTCATATTACTAGAACTGGGTGAAAATCAATGGGCGTATTGTTGTTACCAATTAAAAAAATATAATGTGGGCAGGGCGTGACTATCCTTAAATAATGTAATTGTTTTACTTAATTCACAGCAAATAAATTATGCACAAGAACCACAGACCTATAATTCTGACATTGAATTAACATCAAGTAAATTGAAATTGGGTCCTTTTAGCAAGTTAGTAGTCCAAACAAATAACCTATTCATATTCACGAGCAAAATTCTCATCAAAATACAATTTATATTTAATAATTATCAACTTCAAAAGAGATGACTATTGGCGAATTCTTTGGCGTAGTGTACATTCACTTAAAATCACTTAAAGTGAACTTTTTCAAATGAAATCTTGAAACACATATTGTTGCTCAATTATTCTAAAGAACTTATTTGCAGCACAAAGGTAAATTTCGGTGTTCAATTTTTATCTACTACCATTGTCAGTTTACCATTATTCGCTATGGTAAAAATAATGCCCATTTATCCTTAAGTTTCTACGCATTCTACTATACAGACTTTAGGGTCGTGCCCATGCTCTATATGTGAAGACCCGACCTCCTGCTGATTATAGCGCCAACTAAAAACTGTTGTCATTTTTCCAAAAAAGGTCGAACTTCTCTACCTTCATGTCATCTAGTACAGGGTCTACAACAAAACGTGTATTAGAATATTTAAAGAAACCTTTTTAGCCACCACAAATATTTCTGCACCACTTATTATGACAAATTAATTCATATATAAATAGTAAGCACAAGCATAGCTACCACGATCCCCGAAGTAAGCTGCTCTCATAGGGGTAGTTTACAAAATATTTTAAAAAGAATACTGTTCTTACTGAAAAATGCGAATTGAGACGGAAGTTGTAAAACGCGCATTTAAATCGTAAATGGCCCTGCAAAAAGAATATCCCTGCGCTTTAATAATCAGTCATGTTCTGAATTAATAATTCGAGAATATAGACAGGAATAGCATAATGGCAATCTACTTTTCATTTTTAAAAAACATTTGGATAAAAAAAAAGAATACTCATAAGAAAATGCACGCTTAAATCAACAATGTTAAAATCACTTTAAGTAAGATCTCTATTTCATTTTTTAAGATAAATAAAGAAAAATATATATACTTGAATAAATCTCACATAAGAACTGTAAAGTTCATTTTTCTTTCTGAAAAATTAAAATATCAATACTTTCCGGGAAATAGTGGGCGTGTTTAATGGCATTAAACACGCCTACTTTAAATATTTAAAAAAAAAAGTAGAAGGCTAACTAAACTCTTGCCAAAGTTCGTTCTTCAATTGTTTAACAAATTTCTCAAATATGAATGGATTTATTTGAGTTTATTCAACAGAAGCAAATCATACAGATATTTTGTGGGCGTAGTTAATATTCTCAAAACCCATTTTGATTTTTTAGTATGAATAGACAGCGAAAATTTGAAAAAATGTTTCTTTATTTCATTTTCTTTTTCTAAAAATGCAAATCAAGCCGAAAGTTTATGGGTATGGTGTGGCAAATATACTGAAATCATTTATTTTAAAAGGAATCCTTCGAGTTTAGAGTATATTAGAGTCTGGAAATTATTAGGAAATTCATAAAAATTATAGAGATTCGGAGAGGTCTCATCATTTTGAAAATATATCTTGTCTCCTCCCTCCTTTGCGTGCGGCGAGTGTGTTAATTTTTATACTTTAAATGCTCGCATCATCGAAGAAACGCCTATTTTTTAAATACAATATTTCATTTTTCATACCTCATAACTCCTGTTAAAATATTTAGTTTATTTTTTAAAGTCCAATTTGCTCTGCTCAAAAAATGGCATGTTTTCAAATACTGATACATACCAGAGGTTGAAGCATTAAAAATGGGTACCATTAATAAACTGATATCGCCAGGAGCCTCAGAAACAACTTTTTTCAAATCATAGTGATTGTGGATATTCTAATACACGAACATTGGAATTTTTAATGCTATATATACTATAATGCTATATATGCTATAAGTAGTTTTATAGCAAAAATTAAGCACACATCCACAACAGAAGGTCTTTACTTTACTTCCTATAAGATGTACATTTTTTTTTTTTTTTAAAAAGGGCCAGAGCACTTTCGAGAATAAGTACGCTCTTCATCCGTGGCTACATGGAAATAAAATTTGAATCGGTTATATATAGACCAGATATGGCGACAAAATTCGCATAAATACAATTTCCAAAAGAATCTACGTTAGGCAAGGATAAACCGAAAACAATAAAACAATTTTTTTTTTTTCTTTAGAGGTTCAAAAATTTTAACAACAAAAGAAGAACAGCATATTAAATTACAATTTAATTACAGAAATCGAAAAAAGGGGTGTTGATAACCAAGCATAATCCTAAAGATGAAGACGTCAAAGATAACTTTGCAAAGACTTGAATTGCGTGGAGTCGAGAATGAGCCGCCAAGCGTAACGCAAATGCATACCAGGGTCAAAATTACAAACGGACTCGCTGTAGATATAAATAAAAAGGGATTCAAAAAGGAGAATTACAAACGGACTCCATGCAATTCAAGTCTCTGCAAAGTTATCTTTGACATCTTCATCTTTGGGATTATGTTTGGTTGCCCCCCCCCCCTCACTTTTTTTTCGATTTCTGTAATTAAATTGTAAATTAATATGCTGTTCCTTTGTTGTTGGAATTTTTGAAACTCTAAAGAAAAAAAAAAGAATTGTTTTATAGTTTTCGGTTTATCCTTGCCGAAACGTAGATTCTTTTGTAAATTGTATTTATGCAAATTTTGTAGCTATATCTGGTCTATATATGAACGATTCAAATTTTATTTCCATGTAGCCACTGATGAAGAGCGTACTTATGCTCGAAAGTTTAAAAAAGTTTTTGCACGTCTTATAGGAAGTAAAATAAAGACCTTCTGTTGTGGATGTGTGTTTAATTTTTGCTATTATAACATCAGATGTGATGCCAAATTATTTATTAGTAGTTTTATGTTTAACAACATGAATATAGTTGGCGGTACCTGTACAGTGCGAAAGATGGCAAGGATGGCAGTTCTTAACCTTCAATTTTTTTCAAATTATAATAACTAAATATTTAATATATTTTTTACAGTCCAATTTGTTCTGCTCAAATAATGGCAAGTTTTAAAATACTAATACATACCAGAGGTTGAAGCATTAAAAATGGGCACCATTAACAAACTGATATCGCCAGGAGCCTCAGACACAACTTTTTTCAACTCATATGATCGATGTTCCTACATTAGAATTTTTAATGCTATATAGTAGCTTTATGTTTAAAAACATGAATATAGTCGGCGGCACCTGTACCGTGCGAAAGATAGCAAGGATGGCAGTTCTTAACCTTCAACTTTTTTCGAATTATAATAACTAACAAATTCGCCTTTTAAAATAATCTTGTCGAGGCGTATCGTTTCGAGTCTTAAATTTCCTGAGTACCTGATAAATTTCAAATTTTGTTAGTTGAATCAGGAGTCCACAAACTACGACCCGGGAACAAAATGTAAAACATGAGCTATTAACAACTGCCCAAACTGCCCTGATGCATGATTGAGGTAAAAAACGGAAATGGAATTATTGTAATATACATCCTAATTAAAGAGCACCACGTTTCAAATGTACTACGCTGTTTATATTATTTCTATATGAAATATGTTGTTTTATCCAGAAGTTGAAAATTTGAATATATTTTCATTAGAGTGCTACAACTACATTCTATATATATTTTTTACCTTCTTGTGTTTTTTGTCTAGCCCATTCCCACTCGTGGTGTTCGAAAGACTTTCTTGCCTCTGCAGCTTGTAGGGAGAGGTTGCTAACGCATTTTCATAAATTTCTTCCAAAATCCGAATTTCTACAAACTGAGTTTCCACTGAATCTTATATTTGTTTTGGCGCGACATATTTCTGTGAATTTCATTTCAAAAATTATATATTTAAAATCAGTGTAGGTCAGCACTAACTAATAAACACTTGCAAACCATTTTAATGATTCAGATGGCAAATTTGGAGACCGGCTAAATGCTCGAGGAAAGAAACAACAGTTCAATGTCCCTCCATATATTGTTCGAAAATAATTTATTTGGAATATGCTTATCATATTTTTTATTCTGAAAATATATATTTATTTTATTGCTCAATTTGATATTTTTGCACTTTATTTTATAAGTAAATTTCAGGCATTACTTTTCAAAGGTTATTTCGGCTCACCAAATGTTTAAAATATTTTAATGTGGCCCACGGGTGATAAGTTTGAGAACCGCTGAATTAAACAATTTCTAGTAGCTAAGGTAACCAATAATTCACATGTATTAATTCGTGGGCGACTGCAATAACAAGAAGTAGACACCAAAATATTAATATCCTAGCCCAACAAATTTATTGTTAATATTATAAGAGATATATTTATTAGCCCAATTAATTTATTGTTAATATTATAAGAGATATATTTATTGTGCATATTATAAGAGAATTATAATTTATTGTTCATACTATAATTTATTGTTAATATTATAAAAGATATATTTATCTAGCCCAAGAAATTTATTGTTAATATTATAAGAGATATATTTATTGTGCATATTATAAGAGATATGCTAAGTATTTTGTGTATTCTTTATATCCATATTGCCGAATTGTTCCCGCCCCTAACATACATTTATGAAGTCATTTTAGTATATCGTGAAATATTCATATATTGAATATTTTAATTACTTAATGATATCCTAAGTTGTAATTCAATGAAAATGTCTTATTTTTTTAATGCCCAAATTACCCATTTAAAGTTTTAAAATAATCACAAATGGCTTGTAAATAGCTAAAGCCAAGGAGATATCCAGAAATTTCATTTCGGGGGGGGGGGGGGATCCAAAGTATAGTGAACTTTCAATCAAAAAAAACAGTTTCAAGAAAACTAATTAAACTTTACTAAAATTTTACTAAATTCATACTGGATCACAATTGAACGAGAAAACATGAGAGTACAGGCAAGGACGTGTCTCTTATGGTACATTTCAGCTCTTTCGACTTTGAAGCTTATCGGGATAGCCCGCCCTGGGCCCGTCATAGGACTTTACCTGGTTTTTGAGAATAGCTTGAAAATCAGAGAAATTTGGAAATCTAAATTGAATATACCGTTTTCGTTTGGGGTATATTTTAAGTCTTTCAATTTTGAACCGTATGGGGTTAGCCCGTCTTAGGCCAGCCTTAGAAACTCACCAGTTTTTGCGGTATAACTCAAGAACAGGTGTATCTAAAAATGCAGAGTTTAGCATATATATTTTATCGCTTTGGATTTAAAACCTTATCGGGCTGGCCCATCCTGAGCCTAAGAAAAGAAATATACTCGTTTTTTGAGAATAACTCAATTCGGAGCATCTAGAATGTCTAAATTTAATATATCATTGTCCTTTGGGGTATATTACATTTCATCGCATTTTGAACCTTATCGGGCTATCCCGTCTTGGCCCACCATAGAAATTTACTCGCTTTCAGGAATAACTCGATCAATCGAAGTAGCTAAAAAATGTAAATTGTGTTTATCATTTCCTTTTGGATGGATTTTAATTTACATTTTGAACCTCATCGGGTTAGCTCGTCTTGGGTCCGCTGAAGAATGTTTTCGTTTTTGAAGAATAACTCGAGAACCGCAATAGCTACAAATTCCAAGTTTAACATTTCGTTGGCTTTTGTGGTATATTTAATTTTCTTCGGATTTGAACTTTATCGGGGTAGCCCGTCCTGGGCCCGACATAGGAATGGACTAGTTTTTTTAGAATAACTGGAAAATCGGGGCAACTAGAAAATATAAATTTGTACATCCTTATCTTTTGGGGAATATTTTAATTATTTCGATTTTGAACCGTATCGGGCAAACCCGTTTTGGGTCCGCCGTAGAAATTCACTTTTTGGAGGGAATAACTCTAGAACGGGAGTATCTAAAAGTTCCAAGTTTAGAATGTCCTTGTCATTTACGGTAATTGGATTTAAAACCTTATGGGGGTTAGCCCGTCCTGGGCCCAACAAAAGAATGTACTCGTTTCTTAAGAATAACTCCAAAACTGCAACAGCTTGAATGTCTAAATTTAGTATATTATTGTATTTTTGGGTATATTTTCTTCTTTGGATTTTGAACTTTATCAGGCTATCCCGTCTTGGGTCCGACGTAGAAATGTACTGGTTTTACGGGAATAACTTGAAAATCGAAGCAGCTAAAAAACAAAAATTTAGTATATCATTTTCTTTTAATGTACTCGTTTTTTTTAATAACTCAAGCAGATCAACTAAAGTACTTAATACATCAATGTTTTTTGGGGTATATTTTAAATTTTTAGACTTTGAACCTTAATGGGCTAGCCCGTCTTCGGCCCGCCTTAGGAATGTACTCGTTTTGGGGGAATATTTCGGGAACGAGAAGCTAAAAATTCCAAGTTTATCATGTCGTTGTCTTTTGAGGTTTATTTGATGTAAAATCGCTTTGTATGTAAAATCTTATCGAACTAGCCGCTCTGTGCCCTGCACACGAATGAACTCGTTTTTCAGAATAAATCGAATACCATGACAGATAGAGTGTCTAAATTTATTATATGTCATTGTCCTTTGGAGTATATTTTATTTCTCTGGATTTTAATTCTGATAGGGCTAACCCGTCTTAGGCCAGCCATAGGAATGTATTCAGTTTTTATAAATTACTCGATAACCGCACCGATGTAGTTGGAAATTCCAAGTTCAGAATGTCATTGTCTTTTGTGGTATATTTTAGCTCTTTGGACATGAATCTTTATCGGGCTAGCCCGTCCTAGACCCGAAATAAGAATGTGCTCGTTATTTGAGAATATCACGAAAACCGAAACAATTAGAAAACCTAAATTTAATATATAATTTTCTTTTGGTGTATATTTAATTCTTCAGATTTGGTATCTCATCGGGCTAATCCTGGGCTCGCCTATACTCGTTTCCTAATAATAATCGAGAATCGGAGTAGCTAAAAATTCAAATTTTGGTATTTTGCGATATATTTGAACCTTTTGGAATTTGAACCTTACGTAATTACGATCAATAAATTGATTTGCAAAATGCAACTCACAAACCAAAGAATTTTTGTTTAGAACTTTATCTGCACGAGGTATTTATTCACTTTGCCCATTTAATTCTAATCTCATCGTTGTTAGGAGCTTTAAATTGAGAATATTTGCCTCTGGAATTTCTGTAACCTGTGTTACATTCAGGTTCGAAGCAGTGTTTGTCATTCAGTGTTCATCATTCTTTTTCATAGAATCTGAGGACATGCTTCAACTATAAAAACTATTAAATATGTTGATAGATCTATTAGAAAACTGATATGGTATGGCTATAAAAACAGCCTTTTTTATTCAAAACATAGAAACAACAATATAGATTTTCAACGTCAGTTACAACAAACATCAAGTGAATGAAATCTTGTTGCTTTACAGCTTCGAGAAATCTTCCCTTCTGCGTGGGTCCATCCTGTCCAATCTCAGAACGAAAAAGAATATTGTATATGTGAAGATTCTTAGTAAAAACAGATTCGATCTCAGACGACCAATGTGCTAATGAGATACTTTGTATTGTATCTAGATGCCACCCTGAAGGCAGTACAAAATACCCTTTCCTGGTGTTCTACCCATTTCAGAGTCCCCGTTGATTTGCGAATCTTTTGAGCATTGTTCGTGTAAGGGATGTGGCAATTTGCGGAAACGTATGTAAAGGAGACGTGCCTGTCGAAATAAAATAGCGGTCAGTTATATGTCCATTCTCAATCGAAATTCTTATCAGCGATATCTTTCACGGTACAAAGAGGCAGTACTTGCAGGAAGCCTCCATCTTGTACTAAAGCTCCCCATACATTGGAGAATCAAAGAGACGAGTTTTATTTCCAGACGATACGGGAACCACAGGGGGTTTGTCGTCCTCCGAAGACTCACGAAGTTATCAATCTTGAACGGTCCGAGAGAGTGACGGAGTGAAAGTGTGCTGATTTGGCGGGTTATCGCCAAAGAGTAATAAATAATAACTTTGGTTGTCGCTTTCTGTCGTGAGTTTTAATCGCACTCATATGTGACTGTCATTTATTTGCATTATGTCGCTTGATGGTGAAATTGCCCTTGCCATTGCAAGGACATTGCAGGACAAAATGGGTGAAGGGCTGGTTATTAAAAAGAGAAAACATTTCTCATATCAACTTGATGAGGAAATTGGAGAATTTCCACACTGATTTTTTAAATTTTGTCAGAATGGATGTGGACACATATAGAGAACTGTTGTCTGCTGTCACGCCTTTAATTGTAAGCATTTTTTTAACGAGCACCCAAAGACAGAAAAGACACCATCTTCCTCTCTTCTTAAATGTATCTGGTGATTGGAGCTAGTTTATGCAGTGGGAAAATGTAAAAAGGGTATTATATATTTTAAATACTTAATTCTCTATTTAAACGACAATGAAAATCTGCGCACTATTGCCACATTCTACAATATATATATATGTATATATATTTTTTTTTCTTTGGTATTTCTCGGGTATATATATATTACAAGTAATCATAAAAATCTTCAATTATATATATATATATATACGTACATGGTTTCAGAAATGCTTTTCATATTCATTTTATTCCTTTTATATTCACTAGATTCCATTTATTCAATTTCCAAACTTCTTGCATAGCTCATCGTGCTACACTAGGCTTCTGATTTGCAATTTTTTTACCTTTACCTTCAGTTTACAAGCAACTTTCTTTGGTATTTCTCGGGTATATATATATTACAAGTAATCATAAAAATCTTCAATTATATATATATATATATATATATATATATATAATATGTATGTATATATATACACACATATAAATATATACCTACGCATATATATATACATATATATACATATATATATAGCAAACCAATTGGAAAATTGGAATACAATGAAAAATGAAGAGTAAGAAACCACAAATTGGCTGAAGGGGGGGGGGGGGTGATCCCCACGCATGCTTTACGGTTCAATTTTCCAATCCAATTTCCCATTTGGTTAGCTATGTTAGTATTCGATTCGATTGAGTTCGACAACTTATCGCCAACATTTCAAATACTTATATTCTTATTCTTTATTTAGTAAAGAACTACATTGTATTACATTTATATAATATATATATATATATATATATATATATATATATATATATATATATATATTACACAAATGTAATAGTATTTTGAAAATCCAATGAACGAAAAGATGCAACACGATAAAACAACGATAATATATATATATATATATATATATATATATATATTTATATATATGATGTTCACAAATTTATCGCATAATATTACATATGAAAATTGAGCGTATTTCGTAATAGTTAATACATTCTTTAATTTTATCTGATTTTTTGACACATTTATTTGAAAAAAAGCACAGTAATTCAAGACAGGTTTGTGCATTTTAAAGTTTGTGTTAATCGTTTCCTGATTAAAAATGACATAAGAAATTATTATTCATGTAATAAATACTATTGAAGTTTCCGATATTTTGATAATTTGTTTCATTCGAAAATTGGCCGGGGGAGTCTTCCGAACATTTTATTACGTTTAAAATCAAGAGACTTATAGTAATCACTGATTGTAGTTTTTGTATCAAATTTCGTTCAAATCACACCATTCGTTTGTGAGATATCGTCTCCACAGTCTCACGGACACACACACACATATGATCTGGTAAAAAGGGTATGTGGCCGAATGGAAGGTTACAGTGGTGAATTTTGTTTTACAATATGGACTCCTTTAGATAACTAATGTAATGTTTTCATAATGATGGTGAAACACTTAATAACCCCTCCTTTCCTTTTCCGTGTAAAAATGCAATTTTTAAGGAGCGCCCCGAATTATTTACTGAATATTTCGCCCTGAGTGTATTTTCAAAATTCGATGGTTAATGTATGATTTTTCGAAAAAGTTGATTGAAAATTAATGCCCAAAATAACTGTATAGAAATTAAATAAGGTCGGATTGAAATGATATGCATTCCTCTTCAATTTATTTTTCATCTTAATCAATAGCTCATAAAATTAAAAGTAATTTTTTTTCAAAATTTCATTCGGAAATTGGGGAGAGGGGGAGCTCATTTCAGGTGTCCACGATACCACAAGTGTGCAAAGTTCCACTCTACTACAATTACTTAAGAACTTTGCATATTTTCGCAGCTGTTTACAGAAGCAAAAATATTTTAGCTAAATGAGTATTTTTTTAACCCCGACGAAAAATGACGCCAAAGGATTCTGAAAGAAGAAAAGACGCCAAAGGAAAATAAGTCTGTGCCAAACAGTCATTAAACATACAACCCTTCAACCGCAAGGCCCTCCGCAAACCATCCAAATATCAAGCAAAACGACGGAAAATGTTTCCCTGCGTTCACCACCACATACAGGGAAATTTAAAGCTCGTCCTTTGATAAATCCCGCTGTCTGGTAACAATACGCTAGGTGTATGGGGGCCTTAATGCCCAGGGGACAATGATGTTTCATGTTTTTCTTGCAAATTCCCAGGGCCACCCACAGGCTTTTTTCTCAGTAGCCGAACATATAAGATAAAACAAAATATCTACTACACATTTTCATATTTGTTTTAGGTTTACATCATAATCTGCATCAAAATACAAAACAAAAGTTTGGTTTTCATGCATTCGTTCAAATTATTCATATAATGCTTTTAAAAATTATTGAAACATTTCCATTTCAAGTAAACCATATCAATACGTACGGCCCCAATTTCTGCTAAAGAAATAAAATTAAGATGCCTCCGTTAAAAGCGGAATACAACTCAAAATACTAATATCGACTGGTGTCGAAGACAAAAACCTTCATCAGGTCCCACAGAACCGCAACCTTCACTCGTACTCACGGTTAGAAATTCTTTGTCGTACTCCCAGAACAGCGACCCAATATCCGTGGACAAACGTCGCACTTCTTAGCTCATCTGCATATGGGTGTAACTATGGATCTTGAAAAATGGAGGGTCGACGATCGAATGAAGCTTATAGTACAAAATTCATTTTTTTTCAAATATGGACAATTTTGAGAAATAATATAATTGTTCGGAAAATGATATTTTTTTACCACACATCCCCTCCCCCATGCTTATTCCACTAATTACGAATAAACAACTGCATTTGTAACAGATAAACAAATAAATGGTTCAAATTCGAAAGTATTAAATTCTACCCAAAAAGGAATTAATATAATAAATTTGGATTTTCTATCTGTTCCGGTTCTCGAGTAATTCATCAAAAACAAGCTTATTCCTAAGACGGACTCAAGACGTGCTAGCCCGATGAGGTTCAAAATATAAATTTTGATAAACCCCAAACGAAAATTATATACTTAATTTAGATTTTTTAGCTGCTCCGATTTACGAGTTATTCTCGAAAAACGAGTACATTATTACTATGTCGGCCTCAAGACAGGCTAGCCCAATAAGGTTCAAAATCTAAAGAAATTAAATATACCCTAAAAAACAATCATATACTAAATTTAAACGTTCCAGCTGCTACAACTTTGGAGTTGTTCACAAAAAACTCGTACTTTCTTTTTATTGGGCCGATAAGGTTTTAAATACAATGATTTAAGGTATACCGCAAATGAGAACGACATTCTAAACTTGAAACTTTTAGATACTCCGTTTCTAGAGTTATTCCCCCAAAAAGTGAGTTTCTAAGGCGGGCCGAAAACGTGTTCGTCCGATACCGTTCAAAATCGAATGAAATGAAATATTCCTTGAAAATAAGGTTGTGCTAAATTTATATTTTCTAGTTGCTCCGATTTTCCAGTTATTCTGAAAGAAAACGAGTCCATTCCTATGTCGGGCCCAGGACGGGCTAGTCCAATAAAGTTCAAATTCAAAGTTCAAATATAAATTAAAAATTATATAAAATTCAAATATGCCACAAAAGCCAATGACATGTTAAACTTGGAATTTTTTAGGTTCTTCGGTTCTCGAGTTATTCTTCAAAAACGAATGCGCTCTTCAGCGGACCCAAGACGGGTTAGCCAGATGAGTTTCGAAATCAATATCTGAGTTTCGAAATCTATCCAGAAGAAAATGATATATTAAATTTATATTTTTTAGCTACTCGGATTTTTAAGTTATTTTTAATAAGCGAGTAAATTTCTACGGCGGCCTAAGACGGGTCAGCCCGATAAGGTTCGAAATGCAATGAAATGTTAAATGCTCCATTGGACAATGATATATTAAATTTAGACATTCTAGATGCTCAGAATTTTTAGTTATTCTCAAAATTAAATATTTTGTTGGGCTCAGGACGGGTTAGCCCGATCAGGTTTTAAATCAAAAGAGTTAAAATATACCGCAAATGACAAGAATACGCTAAACTTCGAATTTTTAGATACGCCTGTTCTCGAGCTATTCAGCAAAAACAGCTGAATTTTTAAGGCGGGCCCATGACGGGCTAACCCGATACGGTTCAAAATTGAAGGCATTAACATATACCCCAAAAAGAAAACGATATATTAAATTTAGGTTTCCTATTTTCTCTGATTTTCGAGTTAAACTCTAAAAACCGGTAAATTCTTTTGGCGGATCCAGGACGGGCTAGCCCGATAAGCTTCAGAATTGAAGAAACTGAAATGTAACACAAGAGGAAACATCATACCAAATTTCACGTTACTGTGATGAATGAACTCGATTATTTTGGACCTCAAACGTTTGAACGAACACCCGATCAAGTTAAATAAAATTTTCAAAATACGAATATATCCCTAGTTCAATCTCTCTGAAAATCAACTAACTTTTGTGTATACTACTTGCAATAATCACACTCAATTTCGCACAAATTCTTCAGTTATTATAGAGTTATTAAGATATTGAACATTTCATTTGCATTAAATTCCCATTAGTTTCAATGTTAACTCCACAGTTTTTGATCTCTTATTCGAGACCAGAGACGTCTAGCGGAGGGACTTTCCCAGCATTGGGAGGTATAGGCGGCCGGCACACTATTACTTCTAGGCATTGCAGTAGAGGTCTGCTTGTGCAATGTCTTGAATGATGTATATACATTTGTGTTTTGTGTATAGCGACGGCTGTATTATTAAGCTAAGTAAAATAACATACCTCCCACCTGCTCGCTCGTTCATAACATTCCTGGACACATATGTATGCACCCTCCTGGTGAAAACATTACATAATCCTAATTTACATTAAAGTAAAATTGTGGGGGCTAGTTTAACTAAAAGTTACGTCCAGCTAGTTGTCTAAAAAAATATGCATATCCTGGTGATACGTATGGTTCAGAGAGATTATAACTGCTAGTAAAATCAAAATCGGTGAATTTGGAGGCAAAAAAGAAGTTTATTTTTTTTTTTTTTTTTTTTGGGGGGGGGGGGGGCTTACTAGAGTAAAAGTTGCGATTTGTCACGTTAAAGATGCATATCCTGGTGACATGTAAAAATGGTACAGAGACTATAGCCACTAGTAGAACCAAAATCGTTCAATTTGGAAACGAGATGTAAAATTGTGGGAGCTAGTTAAGCTAAAAGTTACTCCCAAGGGGTTGACACAAAATATGTATACTCAGATGGCACGTATAGACGGTGCAGAGACTACAGCCATCATAAGAATCAAAATAGCTGAATTAGAAGCCGAGATAAGAAATATGGGGTGCTACCTCAATTAAAATATACGCCCATGGGATATGTCAGCAATATAATCGCCAACGGGGAGGGGGCTAAAATTTCCAGAAAAATAACGTTCGATAAAAGGATCATGTTGAAAATTTAATTTTAAAGCTTATTAACAAATATTTAAATATTCTTTAATTTTTAGGTATTTTTTAATGTTAAATAGCTGAAAAGTAAGACAGCGGGAATTCTACATTTAACTATTATGTGCCGGTGATGCGTATAAGGCATGCCGCCTCAATCTGCGTATTCATCCGCTTTAAGTGTTGATATATTGCTCTTAGTTAGAAAAAATTTATGGTGTTATTCTAAAAAGTTATCATAGTTTTATCTATTTCATTACTATGTATCGGCTATGTGCATCGCACATGTCTTAGCAGACATTTACACCCCCTTTAAAAGTTTTTAAATATAGCATTTACCTAAAGATCTAAAGTGCCATCCTTAAAATATCACCCTAATTCCCATTTTCCCCGATAGGTATCGGTGATATTGTTATAATATTCCGACTTAATATGGGGTTCCTAACCATTCGGAAGTTTCTAAACATCCTCATTTTCCTGAAAAACCAAAATTCTACACTTAAAACTTGTTTAGTTCCACTTTCCTTAGTATATGCGTATGATGTCTATCACACACGCCGTCTCAATCTGAGTATCCACTCGTTTTAAAGTTCTAAAATATGTCAGGTACATAAAAATTTAAAGTATAAGCTTTGAAATATTATCCTAATTTCCCATTTTAGCGCTAGGTGTTAGTAATGATTCCATTCTATACCCTTCAGTATGTGTTTCTACTCCCTTAAAAGTTAGTAGAAATCCCTATTTAGCTAAAAATTTCTTAAAGTTCCCTTAATAATTTGATGTATGTCCTAGAGTATACGTCTCTATCCTTTTAAAAATTAATAGAAATCCGTATTTAACTAAAAAATTCAAAATTATACCCTTAAAAAATTATCCTTAGTTCGCGATTTTACTGCTATATCGAGCATGTGTATCACACATAGTCCATTAAAAGTTTCCGAACATGTACATTTACTTCAAAATTTAAAGATCGATCTTTAAAAAATACTGAAGTTTTCCCTTCGATGCTATGTATCGGTGTTGTATTCATTCCAAATCATCCCGCTTAGGCGTTTCCACTCCTTTAAAAGTTGGTATAAATTGTCATTTATCTAAAACTTCTAAAGTCTCGACTTTAAAAAGCTACCCTGGTTCATAATTTTACCGCTATGTGTCTTGGGTGAGTACACCCTATTCCACCTCATTATATATTTTCACCCTTTAAATGTTTCTTGATATCTCATTTAGTTCCAAAATCTAAAGTCCCATCTTTAAAAATTGTTCTAATATCCCTTTCTAATGTTATATGTCGGCCATGTGTATTATACATACCCTCTCGGTAAACGTTGCCACTATTTAAGATTTACTATATTCCCCACTTAACCGTAAGAACTTTAACGTCCTAACTTAACAAAATATTCGGGTATCGCTTCTCCATCACTATGATTGAGCATGTGTATCACACATAGTCCATTAAAAGTTTTTAAGCACCCACATTTACTTAAAAATTTAAAGGTCGATCTTTAAAAAATACCAAGTTTTCCCTTTCACTGCCCAATATTAGTTGTGTGCATCATGACTACTACCTTATCATAAGTTTATATCTCTTTAAATGATCCTAAACACTCTATTTACTTAGAAAATTCCAAGTCTTCTCCTTAAAATACTACCTTAGATCCACATTTCATCGGTGGGTGTCGATTATATGTATCGTACATAACCCCCCTCACTAAGCATTTCTCCCTTTTTAGCAGTTGGTGGAGATCGTAATAACCTAAAAATTCAAGTTCTAATCTTAAAAAACTTTGCTAGTTCTTCATTTCACGACTATGTATCGATTATAAGTATCGCACATGTAGACTCAATAAGCGCTTCCTATCCTTTAAAAACTTCAAAACACCACATGTGGCTAAGGAATTTAAATTGTCCATAGAAAAAATATTTATCTAGTTCAGCACTTCATAGCTAGGTGTTGGCGATGGACCCTTCAAGCTCCTTTTGTAGGTGATATCGTGGGTATACATCAATATTTTAGATAATGACGGGGTTTAAAGATATATTCTTTCAATAAATGAGATATACAGAATAAAATTCAGTACTTAACATATGCACTCGCTAGCTTTTTAAAATACTTATTTTTAAGATGCGTATATTCTCTGGGGTTTTAACCAGATTTTAAGACTAAAATAAATGTGGGATTGAAAAACAGTCTGCTGGCCCAACCCTCATTGGGTATACACATCCCCTCACATTCAGTCAATTCAGCTAATTCCGCTCATTGAAAACTGAAATGTACTCAATTCAGCTAATTCAAATCTGAAATTCACTCAATTCAGCAAATTCAAAACTGAAACTCACTCAATTCAGCTAATTCAAAATTGAAATTCACCCAATTCAGCTAATTCAAAACTGAAATTCACTCAATCCAACTTATCCAAAACTGAATTTCACTCAATTCAGTTATTCAAAACACGTTTTTGTTAGTTTTTTATAAGTAAAAAACACGTTTTTGTGAAAGAACCAAAAAATTTGCACAAGTGTGGAAACACATGTTAATTCCCATAGAGAAATTAACACATGTGTGGTTTTTGAAAAGTTAAAAACTTACATTTGCTAAAATTTATAAGTAAAAATCTTACATTTTTGAAATCTTGCTACTAAAAAACAAGTTTTTGTGAAAAAACGTTAAAAATTTGCACAAGTGCGAAAACACATGTTAATTCCCATAGAGAAATTAACACATGTGTGGTTTTTGAAAAGTTGAAAACTTACATTTGCTAAAACTAATAAGTAAGAAACTTACATTTGCGAAATTTTGTTACTAAAAAACGCATTTTGGAGAAAAAACTTTAAACCGTACATTTGTATTTTAAGAAATTCTCAAACATCGTCTAGGATACTATCCCCCTTCATCACGATGGTGCGGGATTCTCACAGTTAACTTCACAGCTAAATTCGCAGTTCGTAACAGCGATATAGCGTAGGGATAGTGTAAGAACTCTTTTTTCTCTTGGTGGAGGGATATTCAATATAACAAAGTTAATTTAATTAACTCAGAAATATTAAAATTCTAAGCTCCATCCTTTTATTTTCCACCTCGATATGACGCTGTGGTATTAGTATACCACAGAACCATAGGTGTTGCATCCGTATGTTAAACACAATAAAAGTATCGCCTTTCAATACTTAATATTAGACCCAAGTATCGTATTGGATACGATTCCCCTTCATGATAATGATACAGGAAAAAAATCCCAACCTTCAACTTTAATTCCCCGCTTCGCCGTTAGAGGGCGCTGATGGTTCTGCTCCGCCTCTGCAGCAGAACTCCAGCCTATCCCCCGAATAGATTCTTCGAATCTAAGAAAAAATCCAAAGTATCGCACTCAATAGTGCCCCTTTCCACCGCTAGAGGACACTGGGGGTACTACTACGCCTCTGTCTCAGAAGCCTAGGTGTTGCCACCGCAAAAATGTTTCTATACAGCCTCATTAAAAATTCATTCGACCAAAAAGCAATACCCTCGAACAAGACTACATTACCGTTGCCACCGCGTAAAAGTTTCTAACACTAAAAACACATTAAAAAAATTACCATTTCCCCCTTTTACCCCCCGTACAGGATAACGAAATTCCCTCCCGGGGAAGATTTTGATCCTTGTACCTCATTGCTTCCCTTCTGCCGAAGAAGCCCCATGTTACCACTACTACCGAAAATCTTCCACTGGTTCGCTCATCTCCAAAATCAACAGGCTTCTAACGCTGTTAGCCGATTTAAAAAACCATTGCAAAATTCAATAATTTTGCTTTGTATTTGCTAATGTATTTTGCTAATGTATTTGAATTACCGTTCCCAGAAGACACACATCATTGAAAAATTCTGCTGAACCCAACATATATTGATTATTTTCCCCACAAAATCGAAATTTGTGATTATCTTATTTGTTCAGTTTTCATATTACTAGATCTGTGTGAAAATCAATAGGCGTATTGTTGTTACCAATTAAAAAAATCTAATGTGGGCAGGACATTCCTATCCTTAAATAATGTAATGACTTTACTTAATTCACGGCAAATAGATGATGCAGAAGAACCACAGACCAATAATTCTGGTATTGAATTAGCATCAAGAAAATTAAATATTGGGCGCTTTTAGCAAGTTAGTAGTCCAAACAAATAACCTATTCATATTCAAGAGCAAACTCCTCATCAAAATACAATTTACATTTAATAATTATCAACTGCAAAAGAGATAGATGACTATTGGCGAATTCTTTGGCTTAGTTTACATTCACTTAAATTGAATTAAAGTGAACTTTTTCAAATGAAATCCTGAATAATATATGGTTGCTCAAGTATTCGAAATAACTTATTTGCAGCACAAAGATAAATTTCGATGTTTAATAAGTTTAGTTTCAATTTTTATTTCCACCATCGTCAGTTTACCATTATTCGCTAAGGTAAAAATAATGCCCATGAGTTTCTATGCACACTATTTATTTACGGTCATGCCCATACTCTATATGTGAAGACCCGACCTCCAACTGATTATAGCGCCAACTAAAAACTGTTGTCATTTTTCCAAAAAAGGTCGAACAACTTCTCAATAGATCTTCGTGCTATCTAGTACAGGGACTACTTTCAGTAACAAAATGTGTAGCAAAATATTTAAAGAAACCTTTTTAACTACCACAAATTTTCCTGTTCTACTTATTATGAAAAAATAATTTTCATTTAGTATATACACAAGCTCTACTACCACTACCTCGCAAGTAAGCTGTTCCCATAGGGATAGTTTACGAAATATTTAAAAAGATTACTGTGCTTAATGAAAAATACGAATTGAGACGGAAATTGATTGTAAAACCAAAGAATATACATATAAAGAAGGGAAGCTTCCATTGGGCTAATGTAAACACGAAATCCGGCGCATGCGCCAAAGAATATACATATAAAGAAGGGAAGCTTCCATTGGGCTAATGTAAACACGAAATCCGGCGCATGCGCTATGAGAAATTGACGGAGGTATGCAGAGAAAACAACATTCCGGGGCCGCAACGCGTTGCACTCCAGCTTTTCCTCCTATTTTTTTTTTTTTTTTAATGCCTACGAAATCTTTTTGTACAAGACTTTGTAACATAAAATATTTTGTTTTTCATTTGCGGTATTGTAATAGTAATAATACTGATGTGATTTCAGTATAGACTATTTTTTCAAAGATTATGCAAAACTGATTACGTTACATATTCCTTTCTCATAAATTTTGTATAACATGATTTGTTAAATTTACAAAACAAACATATATAGTTTTCCCTTAAATTTAGTAAAAATCTAAAATATTGCCGTACTGTATGAATAAACTACTTCACTTTAAATGATCGAGAGGTCAAAATTGTTCGTATAACATGGAAAAATATTTTATGTTATGAAGAAATTAAAAAAAGAGTATGGAATGCATTTGTTTTCAAAATTATATTTTCTGAATTTGTTTTAAAATATTCACATTAATTTCATATTGATAAAAAAATTAGTTTTTTCACAGATTGTAAAATATATTGAAAACAGATGTTATTTACTTATTGATAAAAAAATTAGAATAAAATTTACATATTAGTGAAATATGTGAATTTTTCCTTAACGGAAAGGAAAACCTAATTAATCCTTTGCCTTCACTTATGAAATGGTATAAACATTATTTTTAACAGATTATTGTTTTATATATATTCCTTAATTTTAATAAAGAAAATGTTAAGAATGTAAAGAAAAAAAATTAAGGGTATAAACATATTTCAAGAAATAATTTTAATTCATAATCAAATTAGTTTTGAAAAGGATAACTCAAATTTGTATATTTTGAGTGACACCATTAACATATAGCTTTAAAATATATGAAAGTTTCAAACTACTATTCTGTGATTGAAAAATGAAGAAAATGATTTCTTTACCCCGGCCCCTTTATAATCAAAAATCCAATTAGCAAATTAGATAAAAATAAAATTTCAGCTTTTTGAATTCAAAATTTATAAACTATTTTTAATTTTACTTAAAATTTAACACAACTAAAAAATACTAAATTGTATGAATTGAATATTTTGCTTTAAATGATTGAGGGGCCAAAATTTTTAAGCAACGGCAATGTTTCGGAAAATAAACAGTCATTCCACTCTTTATTTTATCAAATAATCCAAATAAGAAAAAGTCTTGTTAATTAATGTATTTGGAGACTCATTAAAATCAGTAGAAATTAAAAACATAGCATAGTCATTACACAGTATAAATAATCTAATAGTATTTTATTTCTAATGCTATCTGCTTCAACACATCCAGCAAATCAACCTGAACAGACAGAAAATTAAAAATAATTCTATCTCAAACAAGCTAATCAACTGGCTTATGTCAAGCTATTCTAATCAACTGGCAGTAGATTAGTAGAATCAAAATTCTAAGTATACAATGAATAAATATAATCATGATAAGAATCCTAAACGACAAGATCCCTTATTTCTAAAGGTGTTTATTGCGACTACATATGCATACTAAATAAAACAATAGATTAAATACTTTTAGGATAGAAATAATTCACGTACCTTTTGTGTTTGCAAGAAACTCAGCAAATTGGTCATTTTAAAACAATTACAATCGGAAAATCAAATGTACACAGCCCAGAATTGTAATACACGATTAAATACATGTCAACCATGTAAAAGAAGTGATAAAAATATTAAATTAACAGCTTAAAATTGTAATAAATTCGGACCACGTGGAAATATACCACACACACATTGACTTGCGATGAAGAAAAGAAATAACCCATTTTCCCCCTGCTTGGCTGCTTGGTACACAACTATTTCCTCCGAGATAATGCGCATGCGTCACGGGAGTTGGAGTGAGATTGTGCGGGAGCAAATTCGCCTGTAAGTTTGCTTCACCTTTACACACCAAACATTGAATGTTTGAGGCCGCTCTTGACGTCTTTCGTAGCCTTCCCCCGTTTGCATGCGCTATGAGAAATTGACGGAGGTATGCAGAGAAAACAACATTCCGGGGCCGCAACGCGTTGCACCTCAGCTTTTCCTCCTATTTTTTTTTTTTTTTTAATGCCTACGAAATCTTTTTGTACAAGATTTTGTAACATAAAATATTTTGTTTTTCTTTTTTGCGGTATTGTAATAGTAATAATACTGATGTGATTTCAGTATAGACTATTTTTTCAAAGATTATGCAAAACTGATTACGTTACATATTCCTTTCTCATAAATTTTGTATAACATGATTTGTTAAATTTACAAAACAAACATATATAGTTTTTCCTTAAATTTAGTAAAAATCTAAAATATTGCCGTACTGTATGAATAAACTACTTCGCTTTAAATGATCGAGAGGTCAAAATTGTTCGTATAACATGGAAAAATATTTTATGTTATGAAGAAATTGAAAAAAGAGTATGGAATGCATTTGTTTTTCAATTTGTTTTCAAAATTATATTTTCTGAATTTGTTTTAAAATATTCACATTAATTTCATATTGATAAAAAATTAATGTTTTCACTGATTGTAAAATATATTGAAAACAGATGTTATTTACTTATTGATAAAAAAATTAGAATAAAATTTACATATTAGTGAAATATGTGAATTTTTCCTTAACGGAAAGGAAAACCTAATTAATCCTTTGCCTTCACTTATGAAATGGTATAAACATTATTTTTAACAGATTATTGTTTTATATATATTCCTTAGTTTTAATAAAGAAAATGTTAAGAATGTAAAGAAAAAAAATTAAGGGTATAAACATATTTCAAGAAATAATTTTAATTCATAATCAAATTAGTTTTGAAAAGGATAACTCAAATTTGTATATTTTGAGTGACACCATTAACATATAGCTTTAAAATATATGAAAGTTTCAAACTACTATTCTGTGATTGAAAAATGAAGAAAATAAGATTTCTTTACACCGGCCCCTTTATAATCAAAAATCCAATTAGCAAATTAGATAAAAATAAAATTTCAGCTTTTTGAATTCAAAATTTATAAACTATTTTTAATTTTACTTAAAATTTAACACAACTAAAAAATACTAAATTGTATGAATTGAATATTTTGCTTTAAATGATTGAGGGGCCAAAATTTTTAAGCAACGGCAATGTTTCGGAAAATAAACAGTCATTCCACTCTTTATTTTATCAAATAATCCAAATAAGAAAAAGTCTTGTTAATTAATGTATTTGGAGACTCATTAAAATCAGTAGAAATTAAAAACATAGCATAGTCATTACACAGTATAAATAATCTAATAGTATTTTATTTCTAATGCTATCTGCTTCAACACATCCAGCAAATCAACCTGAACAGACAGAAATTTAAAAATAATTCTATCTCAAACAAGCTAATCAACTGGCTTATGTCAAGCTAATCTAATCAACTGGCAGTAGATTAGTAGAATCAAAATTCTAAGTATACAATGAATAAATATAATCATGATAAGAATCCTAAGCGACAAGATCCCTTATTTCTAAAGGTGTTTATTGCGACTACATATGCATACTAAATAAAACAATAGATTAAATACTTTTAGGATAGAAATAATTCACGTACCTTTTGTGTTTGCAAGAAACTCAGCAAATTGGTCATTTTAAAACAATTACAATCGGAAAATCAAATGTACACAGCCCAGAATTGTAATACACGATTAAATACATGTCAACCATGTAAAAGAAGTGATAAAAATATTAAATTAACAGCTTAAAATTGTAATAAATTCGGACCACGTGGAAATATACCACACACACATTGACTTGCGATGAAGAAAAGAAATAACCCATTTCCCCCCTGCTTGGTACACAACTATTTCCCCCGAGCTAATGCGCATGCGTCACGGGAGTTGGAGTGAGATTGTGCGGGAGCAAATTCGCCTGTAAGTTTGCTTCACCTTTACACACCAAACATTGAATGTTTGAGGTCGCGCTTGACGTCTTTCGTAGCCTTCCCCCGTTTGGTAAAACGTGCATTTAAATCGTAAATGACCCTACAAAAAGCGCTTTAATAATCAGTTATGTTCTGATTTAATAATTCGAGAATAATGGCAGGAGGAGCATAATGGCAATCTTTCATTTTTGAAAAACATTTGGATAACAAAAGAATACTCTTAAGAAAACGCACATTTACATCAACAATGTAAAAATCACTTCAAGTAAGATCTCTATTTCATTTTTTAAGATAAATAAAGAAAATATATACTTTAAGACTAAAAGTCTCACATAACTGTAAAGTTCATTTTTCTTTTTGAAAATTAATATTTTTGGAAAAATAGTGGGCGTGTTTAATGGCATTAAACACGCCCACTTTATAAATTAAAAAAAAAAAGTTGAAGGCTAACTAAACTCTTGCTAAAGTTCGTTCTTCAATTGTTCCACAAATTTTAAAAATATGAATCGATTTATTTGATTTTATCCTACAGGAGAAAATCATAGAGGTATTTTGTGGGCGTGGTTAATATTCTCTAAACCCATCTTTTAGTATGAATAGACAGCGAAAAAATTATTTCTTTATTTCATTTTCTTTTTCTAAAAATGCAAATCATACCGAAAGTTTATGGGTATGGTGTGGAAAATATGCTGAAATTATTTGTTTTAAAAGGCATCCTTCGAATTTAGAGTATATTAGTGTCTGGAAAATATTAGGAAATTCATAAAAATTATAGAGATTCAGATAGTTCTCATCATTTTTTTAATATATCTTGTCTCTTCCCTCCTTTGAGTGCGACGAGTGTGTTAATTTTTATACTTCAAATGCTCGCATCATCGAAGAAGCGCTTATTTTTTAAATTTTTTATTTTATTTTTCATACCTCATAACTCATGTTAAAATATTTAATTTATTTTTAAAGTCCAATTTGTTCTACTGAAATAATGGCATGTTTGCAAATACTGATACATATCAGATGTTGAAGCTCTAAAAATGTTTACCGTTAATAAACTGACATCCCCAGGAACCTCAGAAACAACTTTTTTCAAATCATAGTGATTGTGGATCAATGTTCCTACATTGGAATTTTAAATGCTATATAGTAGTTTTATGCTTAACAACATGAATATAGATGGCGACACCTGTACCGTGCGAAAGATAGCAAGGATGGCAGTTCTTAACCTTCGACTTTTTATCGAATTATAATATCTAACAAATTAGCCTTTTAAAATAATCTTGTCGAGGCGTATCGTTTCGAGTCTTGAATTACCTGAGTACCTGGTAAATTTCAAATTTAGTTAGTTAGTCCACAAACTACGACCCGGAACTAAATGTAAAACATGAGCTATTAACAACTGCTCAAACTGCCTTGATGCATGATTGAGGTAAAAAACGGAAATGGAATTATTGTAATATACATCCTAATTAAAGAGCACCCCGTTTCAAATGTACCACGCTGTTTTTATTATTTCTATATGAAGTATGTTGTTTTATCCAGAATTTGAATATATTATCATTAGAGTGCTACAACTACATTCTATATATATTTTTTACCTTCTTGTGTTTTATGTCTAGCCCATTCCAACTCGTGGTGTTCGAAAGACTTTCTTGCCTCTGCAGCTTGTAGGGAGAGGTTGCTAACGCATTTTCATTAATTTCTTCCAAAAACCGAATTTCTACAAACTGAGTTTCCACAGAATCTTATATTTGTTTTGGCGCGACATATTTCTGTGAATTTCATTTCAAAAATTATATATTTAAAATCAGTGTAGGTCAGTACTAACTAACAAACACTTGCAAACCATTTTAATGGTTGAGATGGCAAATTTGGAGACCGGCTAAATGCTGGAGGAAAGAAACAACAGTTCAATGTCCCTCCAGATATTGTTCGAAAATAATTTATTTAGAATATGCTAATCATATTTTTTATTCTAAAAGCATATATTTATTTTATTGCTGAATTTGTTACTTTTGGACCTTATTTTATAATTAAATTTCAGACATTACTTTTTAAAGGTTGTTTCGACTCACCAAATGTTTAAAACATTTTAATGCGACCCACGGATGATAAGTTTGAGAACCGCTGAGTTAAACAATTACTTCCAGTAGCTAAGGTAACCAATAATTCACATGTATTAGTTCTTGGGCGATTGCAATAAAAAGAAGTAGACACTAAAATATTAATTCCTGGCCCAACAAATTTAATATTAATATTATAAGAGATATGCTAAGTATTTTGTGTTTTTTTTATATCCATATTGCCGAATTGTTCCTAACATACATTTTGAAATAATCACAAATAGCTTGTAAATAGCTAAAGCCAAGGACGTGTCCAGAAATTTCATTTCGGGGGGAAGGGTCCGGACCCACAGTACCACTCCTATACAAATATGATCTTTTAACTAAAATTTTATTTCATCAATGGGAAAGTTCAGTATTTTCCAGAAATTATCTAGCAAATTTCTTTTTCAAACACTTTCTGTAAACAGAAAATATTCTTTACATACCGACACGTCCTAATGACCATTTGCTTATGTATCACAATGTGACGTCACGGTCGGTTACGTCACCATGGGTTAACAAAAAAACGATGGATGTAATGGATAGAGCCATGAAATCGTTATAAGAAACATTGATGGGCGCGTTTTAAGTTTTCAAGTAAAATAAATTAATGTAGTATTGTGACAACTTTTAAAATATTACAGAGGAATATATCGTATTTTAGAGATGTTTAAATAAAATTGAGTTGAAAATGGAAAGTGTTTCATAAACAATGCTTTATGCATGATTTATCCTTCTTGTTTCTCTTTTTTACGACCGCTTCAAAGAATTGTTGCAAATTTTGAAGCACTGATAATCAGATAATATAATTAAAAAAAAATAGATATATATATATATAATAAAAAATTCATATATATATATATAATAAAATATATCATAATCCATATATATATATATATATATGGATAAATTCGTGTATATATATATATATATATATATATATATATATATCAACAATAATACATCACTCGTAGTACATCACTCATACTGTGTATATACTGCACTGCAAGTTAAAGCATTTTCATAAACGTATAGTAAGCTAAACGTCTGTTTAGAAGTTCATAGATTTCAAAACATTTTCATTATTTCAATACATTATGCAATATGTAAGCAGAATTGCATAACTCATTGCACTGTATCACCGCGCCACAGTTAGGCTACGTAATCAATTTACATAAATCAGTTTCATATTTTGGGAAGAAATGAAATACTAGTTAATTGTTTACATGTGATTTCATTAAACTTTTGAATATTGTTAGCATTCATATCTATGGCGTCATCAGTGATGGAATAATATGATGGTATGGTTATGCGTGTAGCATTTTAATTATCTTGAAATTCCGCATTAAATTTCAGTTCTTAAATTCCCGGGGTTTTGATTTTCGGTTTTAATTTTAAAGAAGTCTTTAAAAATATTGTAAATTTTCGCATGCTTAACAATTTATTTGTAAAAGATCTGCAATATAGCAGTTTAGCTGAATAAACAATCTGTGTATTGATTTAGTTATAAGCTTGCTTATTAACACATCCAATTCAAAAGACTCTAATTGACTTAAATACTAATAAACCAAAGAGAACAAAATAAATAGTCAACCTTTTATGCAATTGTTAAATGCATTCACGGTAATAGTAAAAGTAAAATGTATATTGCTATTTTAAATATATTGATTTCGGGGCACGCCCACTGTCTTTAAAGT
This sequence comes from Amaurobius ferox, assembly GCA_951213105.1. Classification (NCBI taxonomy): domain Eukaryota; kingdom Metazoa; phylum Arthropoda; class Arachnida; order Araneae; family Amaurobiidae; genus Amaurobius; species Amaurobius ferox. The sequence goes on along the minus strand of OX578155.1, from coordinate 37,409,119 downwards.
GCATTTCAATGACAGTGATAAATGTCTATAGAGTTTAAAATGTTATACATGATAAGTAAAGTACTCTTAATTCAATAATAGAATGTTATATAATTGTGATATTTTGAGTGACGCAAATTTCATAACTTCATGAAAAGATGTTACTATCAACGGCAAGAGCCACAGCCAGAACTTAACCAAAATTATCAAGAAACATTTCCGAAGATGTTTCAGCCGTGAGATAAATAACTAATACAAGCCATGGGATAAATAACTGTTTTTAAATTCAATAACATTTCTTTTTCAGTTAACACTTGCATTGAATAAATGACATTCGTTTATAAGCTTCCTCAATGTGATAGCCACGTAAAAAACAATTCCGTTAAAAACAATGACACAAAAAACATTCTAGGACTCCCAAAGTTATTATTGAGCAGCATTTAAACGCAATTTATAAGCTGGGGAATTACATTGGAGCAGCTGTTGAAATAATTACATTAATAACCACGCGCACGGTAGATATTAAGCTGTAACACAAAACTCTAGCACTAAAGTGGCTACAAAATATAATTTAAAAGCTTAATGAGTTGCAACAGCTTATAACCTAATAGAAACTGCTTGGAGTGATTATTGGCTTATAATTTTGATATTAGATCACACTTAAAAGGAACTATGTAGCCTATTTGAGATTCCTTGATTTCCTATTACCACCTATCCATCTTACACGAAGGATGGATGGTTACAGCCACATTTGTTCTATAATTAATTTACAACCCCTTTCGGGGTTCCCAAAAATTACCTCTGCCGACGGTATTTCACGTCGACATGGTGGGGTATAAAAGCAGCTACGGACAGGAAGGCTCCGTAATGTTAAATTCCGAAACCACTAGGTGGCGCTGATGCTGTAGGGAATTTGAGGAATAGGGACATCCTGAGGGAAAATATTCAGTATTGTGTTTTGCTTGTGTAGTGTTGGTGTGTTACAGAAAATCTGAGCACGTGGTAAGTTTTAATGATCATTATTTCTTTTAATTTCGTTTAATCCTTTAAGTTTCCTTTAATCGATCGTTGTCTGAGGATTCGTATATCTTTTATTTGCATTTGATTCGTATATTTAGCACGTGTATATCTTTTATTTGCATTTGATTCGTATATTTAGCACGTGTATATCTTTTATTTGCATTTGATTCGTATATTTAGCACGTGCATAACTATTCCTGTCTATTTTCGTTTGATTCGGATATTTAGCACGTGCATAACTTTTATTTGCATTTGATTCGTATATTTAGCATGTGCATAACTATTTCTTCCTATATTTAGCACGTGCATAACTTTTATTTGCATTTGATTCGTATATTTAGCATGTGCATAACTATTTCTTCCTATATTTAGCACGTGGTAAGTTTTAATGAGCATTATTTCCTTTAATTTGAAGTTCTTGATGATTATTATATATATGATTCGATCGATCGTTATCTGAGGATTCGTATATTTTTCGCACGTGCATAACTAATCCTTTCTATTTGCATTTGATTAATGATGTTCTGGTGAAATTTCTGGTTTTAATTTTACCTGACCATTAGATTTGTGTTTGCGTGAATATATAACTAGTAAATTTGATTCATGACTAGTAAAATTTAATAAATTGAATTCAGCCTAGTGCTTCTATTCTTACTGATATTTAAACGTTCTTTTGTAATGTAAATTTGACCTGACCATTACATTTCTATGATTACGTTTAAATTAACACAAAAATTTCTGATTTTAATTTTACACGACCATTACATTTGTGTATGCGTGGATATATAATGATCTGTAGCTGAATATGAACGTGTGGTGTTCATCTTGTTACAAGCGTTATATTTACCACTGCATAACAATTCGTAAACTAGTAAATTTGATAGGTACACCTCGGTAGGACCTCATTGGCTATGACACTGCCTCTGCGCAAAGCTAAAGATAGTAAGTCAAATTGTCACACTTGAAGCGCCTAGCAAATAAATTTGCTTTTATCTTCGGGCTTTGATCACTTGTCTGCAACTATGTCTTTTCCTGTTTCTCGTTCAGATCGAAGAAGTCCCGCCCCCATGTGGGCGGGGTTACGGGTAGCCAGTAGAAAAGATCTCCACGCATCCAGTAGGAAATGATCTGCTGAGTCTGCGAAGGTGATTTACTGAAGGGCAGACTGCCGGTGCTACAGGTAACAAACTGAAAGACCAAGTTGACCAGCCAAAAGAAGAGAAAAACTCAATTTTGGGGGGAGATAGGTTTTTTTAGTTCAGCAAGCATGCTGACAATTTGAAAAAGCTGTTCGACGGGAGATTCGTCGGATTTGAAAATTTTTAAGATTTGTTTAAGGATGTTTTGAACATTTTTAAGGTCGAATATTTTTTCCATTTCTTTATAAAACTCTATGAATTGCATAAACAGATTAGAGGACTGAGGGCCATTCTTTCCAGGCTGCTCGTGGGACGAATGATCTGCGGATTTTCCTGTATCCGTCTTGTCATTTGTCCATGCAGCCTGGGCAGAGGGGGAGTTTTTAGTTGGCAGAGCCGGGAAGTTATCCTCATCAATATTGATGGGGGGGGGGAGCTTTAGGTTTAGAAGTGTTATTAGTGGGCGCCTGGAACTTTTTACGGTTCCAGGGGTTTTGAGGGCAATTACGAAAGTTAGCGGGGTGACTACCGTTGCAGTTGGCACATTTGGCCGGGGTTTCAAGGGATTTTTCGCACTCGCGTGTTTGGTGATTTTCGCCACATTTTAGGCAGCGGGAAGGAAGAGAACACTGGTCTGAATGATGATTAAATCCCTGGCAGTTATAGCACATTTTTATTCCGCGTGAGATGAAGTTTTTAATCTGAATTTGCATACCTAATATGTTATCAATATCATAGATTTTCTCCCATTTCTCAGCCGGCACAAGACCGACCAAGAATATGGGGAGGAGAGCCCTATCGCTCCTACCACGGAGCTGGGTAATCCTGTCTACTTGGAAACCTTTATTTAACAGGGAAGTTTTAATATTTTCTACGTTAGCATTAGCAGGGAGACCTTTAATTATAACTTTTTTTGGTCGATCTTTTTTCAAGTTAAGGGAGCTGAAGGGAATTTTACTTTGAGTCAGGTGACTCTGCAGCCTCCTGAAGTCCTCAACGGACCCAGGAGTCAGCCTAATCACCCTTCCCGAAAGAAAGCCTTGTATTTTATTACTGAGAATATTATTGTTTAAGTCCTCTATGAGGGCTCCCCAATCACTTGTGGAGTCCACATAAAAGGACGAGACCCTTTCTTTAACAGGGGGGGGGGGGGAGCTATCAGTCATTTCGACCGAGTCTGCATTAAGTGCTTGAAATTTATTTACAACGGGGGCCGGCTCACTAGGAGTGCTAACCGCGGTTTCATCATTTCTTTTCAGTTTTTTGCTGGAAGTCTGGTTTTTAAATCCTTCGATTTTGTTAAAGTACGACTGCTTGAAGTTTAGGAAAATTTCCTCTTCCGATTTGGAATCGCATTCCCTAAGCAGGGTGGAGATGCTATCAAATGAATCGCGTTTTTTGAGAATTTCAAGAAGGGGACAGCTGGCCAATATGGAACAATCAGAAATGATACCTGAGATAAGTTTCTTGATCTGCATTGCTTCTTCGAAGGAGATGTTATTCTTTTCCAAATCTTTCTCCAGTTTACGGATGACGAAGTCATAGGCTCTGAAGTGGGCTTGCATTTCTTGTATCACAGGATTGGAGAAGCTTCCGTTTCTTTCTTTCACCCATTTGGAGTAGGAATCGGCGTAGATTGCAGCAGAAACAAATTCTTTGAAGTCTGTATTGGTAGCGTGAGCAGTCTCTTTATCGTGTAAATCCATTGTTTCAGCCCAACTGGACGAATTCATAGTCTTGGAGTTCGATGCAATAGCGGTACTTACACCCTCTGCCATGTTGCACGCCTAATCAGAGCAATCATGTACAAACAAGTGTAGCACGTGGTAATCAGGAGCGGAGCACAGACACAACCTTGCACCAAAAGCATGGACCCCGAAAATGAAATGAAATGGAAAATGAAAATGAAAAAAAAAAAAAAAAAAAAAAAAAAAAAAAAAATGAAGCTAAAGATACCGAGGAATGGGACGTCGTTCAGGAGTGCCTAGCCACAGGGGCTGTAACCTCCGGTATGTGGATTCCAATCTGTTGTCTGTTATCACCTGAGCTTCGTATGATTTGTGAATGCGACTGTTACCATGAGCGTCCTTCCTTATTGGAAGGGAGAAAAGATGCCGCAGCAGTGCTGCCATCTAGGAGAGTGTGGGGATACCACACGCAGCCTACTCTTTTAGATATGTTTCTGGGGTGGAAATTTATGGAATTTGACGATGTCAAGATAAGTTAGATTATATTATGTTTAAAAGATGCACAATAAGCAGAATGGGATGGATAGAGAATTACAATGCTTACGGGGGATCGTACAAGATTGCCCGAGGACGCTTTCTGTTTTGCCGCGGGTCATAGTCTTCTAGATTAAATAACGTTTCGTTTGGAATGCTAGGTAGATTTTTGAAAAATTTTTTAGTTTGCTTTTTAATAATTTGCCGTAAAGTTTTGATTTTATAATCTTTCCTGATTATGTCATTACGTAGATACCTGGGAGCTTTGCGTATTATTCTTAAGATTCTATTTTGCTCGATCTGAAGTTTATTGAGGTTCGTTTTGCACGCGAATCCCCAAATGGGACACGCGTAAAGAAGGATTGGCTGTATGATACTTTTGTAGATAAGAATTTTGTTGTTTACGTCAAGATGATTAGAGAAGAGGAGATGTTTAAGGGAGCCTATCAATTTTCTGGACTTTTTGATGACATAATTAAAGTGCGTACTCCAAGTAAGTCGGCTATCCAAGTGGACGCCGAGATACTTGGCCGTACGCAGGAATGGAACGGGATGGTTGTTGATGGTGAGGGGGGGGGGAGGGAACCTAACGCCTGAGAGGAAAATGGCTTGAGACTTCGCTGCGTTAATTTTAATTTTCCAATTTTTATAGTAGTTTTCTAGCAGGGTTATGTGAGTTTGGAGGTGTGCATGGAGGTAGTTTAGATTTTTATTGGTAGAAATAATGCAAGTATCGTCTGCGTACAGACAGAGGGTGGTGTGGGGAGAGCGGGGAATATCATTAATATAAAGATTAAAAAGCAGGGGGGCGAGAATTGAACCTTGGGGTACCCCTGCCTGAACCGGTTTAGTGTCTGAGAGGGTGTTAAGGGTTCTGACCTGGAATTTCCTGTCGGTTAGATAAGAGTTGATAATTTGAATGAAGGGAGGGGGGATGTTGAATTTTATCAGTTTATATATTATTCCAGTTGTCCAAGTTTTATCAAACGCTTTTTCTATGTCAAGCAGCAGTGCGCCTACCGGTGATTTGTTTTGGAGGCCTTCGGCGGTGAATTCCACCACACGAAGGAGCTGATGAGTAGTCGAGTGCTTGGAGCGGAAGCCAAATTGCTCCGGGATAATTATATTATTTTCATTAATAAATTTAAGGAGCCTGGACTGGATGATGCGCTCGGTGATTTTGCTTAGGGCGGGGAGGAGAGAGATGGGACGGTATGAAACGGGCTGTTTAGGGTCGGCGCCGGGTTTTAAGCAGGGGATGACTATCGCTGATTTCCAACAGGAAGGGAAGTGACAATGTGTTAAGATTGCATTTATCATTAAGACTAAATAGAAAATTATGTTGAGAGGGAGGAATTTGAGAGCTTTATTTGATATTTTATCGATGCCCGGGGCTTTTTTGTTCTTGAGATTTCTAATAATGTCCATAATTTCTTCAACCGAGGTAGGTGGGATGGGGTGGGGTGGGGGGGGGACAGAGAGAAAATTTGTAACTGTTTGCTGGATTTGGTCATGGAAATTGGAGTTAGGGATATCGATTGCGAATTGCTTCATGTAGCAATTCGCAATAGCATTTGCTTTGTCCCTGTCGGAGAAGGCAATTCCTGAATTAGACTGGAGGGGGGGGAGCTGGGAAAAAGGCTTACGTATTCTTTTGATTTCCTTCCATATGGAACGGTCCGAAGTGGAGAGAGATTCTATATAGTGCTTCCATTGCTGTTGGTTATGCTCGTAAATTGCGTGTCTGATGTTTTTGCTAATATAGTTAAGTTTGGTTTTTAATCTGGTGCTGCGGGTGGCTTGCCACATTCGGCGGATATTATTTCTTTCAAGGATTTGCTTTTGAATGTAGTACGGGAGGGAGTTATAACGGGGAGGGGGGCGGTGGGCGGAGGCTTTTGCCAGGGCTCTTTGAATTTCACTAGTAATTTTAAGGGCGGCTGGGTCGATATCAGATGAGTTATTAATTTTAGGGATGAGGAGGGTGGTTTTCCTTAAAGTGGACTTGAACTCTTTCCAGTTAATGGAGGGGGGGAGGCTAGAGACAGGGAGGAGGGAATTAAGATGAATGGAAAGGAGGACAGGGAGGTGATCTGAGTTTAGGTCGTTAATAGTGGCAATGGTAAAAGGGAGGTGGATATTTTTAAGAAGACCAATATCAATGGTAGAAGGTGCTGCATGATGTGAGTAGTGCGTGGGCATGTCCGGGATGGCTAAGTGAATTCCGTTATTGGAGATGAACTTTTGAAGGGTCCTGCCATAATTATTACTGCGGCTACATTTCCAATTTGGGTGATGTGCATTATAATCCCCTACCATTATCGCGCGGTGATTAACGTTGAAGATGTTATTTAAGTCAGGGGTAATATCAACGGGTTGAGTGGGTTTTATGTAAATAGAGCCTATTGCAATGGGAGGGTAATTTGGAAGGGTGAGCTGTATTATTTTGTTTTCAATAATATTAGTGCTGGCCGAGTTAAGTTCGTGGTGCGGAATATTGTTCTTGACGTAAACTGATACGCCCCCGTAGGTGGACTGGGTATTGTTGGACTGATTTCGGAACGCGGTGTAGTTTTTGAAGTTTGCAATTTTGAGGGGAGGGGGGTTATGCCCCGGCCTAATCTCTTGAATGAGAATGATGTCTATTTTATTTTGCTGAGTGAAATTACGGAGCTCCGAGATCTTGCCGCGGAGGCCATTGGCGTTCCACGACAAAATCTGGAGTGTGTCAATGTTATTACTCGTCATGATGGGGAGGGGGGGCTGAGCTAAAGACCTCTCCTAGGGCCGTGATAATGTTAAGCAGTTTATCCAGGGGATTTATTGGTTTGTTTACAGTGGTTAGGATTATATTTATGAAATTTTTAATTTTGTCAAAGCTGAGATTAAGTTCGGAAAATATTTTTTTGAACTCTTGGATAAGCAGTATGATTTCGGAGATAGATGATGTGTTATTTTGGGATGTGGTTTCTTCATTTGTTTTTTCCTGAGACTTTTGGGCAACAGGGGGGGGGGAGATGTAAGAGTGAACAGCTATTTGTTGGAGAGTTTGTTTTCTTGCATTTTCTATCAGTTGAGATCTAGGTAGCAGTTTAGGGGAGGGGGGGGGAGGGCGGGTTGTTGGAGTTTTCGTTGCTTTGGTTTGCGGTGATATCGGCGAATGATTTATTACTGTTGTATGGAGTTTTAGTGGTGGTTTGATTTACATTTTGAGTTCCATTATTTTGAGGGTTTTCGTTCGTTGCAGCTTTTCCTTGAAGAGGTGGGAAGTCAGAAGGTTGAGGTGTAGCAGGTACAGGTTTTGGGGGAAGGGTAGTAGGATTGAATGCAGTGGACAGAGCCTGATTTTTATTTTCTGGATTTGCGGGACAGAGCCTGAAGTTTGCGGGGTGGGGGCCTTTACAGTTTGCACATTGGGCGGGGGTATCACGGGACTTGGTACATTCTCTAGTAAAATGTCCGAGGCTACATTTTAGGCATCTGGGAGGGAGCGAGCAGCATTCGCTGGAGTGCCCGAATCGCTGACAGCGGTAGCACATTTTAACAGCACGCGATTCGAAATTTGTGACTTTGATAGACATGTCCAGTAGCGTTCTTACATCTCTTATGAATTCCCATTTGTCAGTAGGGTTTAAATATAGCAGGAAGATAGGGAGGGGGGCTTGATTTTTAAGGTCTCTTAACTGGGTAATCCTGTGGACGCTGAATCCTAAAATTTGTAGTTCCTCTTTAATTTCTGCAATTTGGGAGTTTATGGGTAGTCCTTTAAGAAGTATTTTTTTGGGCCTTTCGGCTTTAATATTTATTGAATGAAATTCTAATTTGTTGTCTATAAGGAATTTTTGGGTGGTTCTGTAGTCATTTAGATTTAAGGGATAAATTTTTATTAATTCCCCCGCAAGCTGGGCTTTTACATTCACAGAGGTTTTTTCATTTAGGGCCTTAATAAGTTCTCGCCAATTATTGGGGCAATTCACGTAGAAAGGTTCCGGTTTGTATGCATTTATCAAGGGAGTTTCTTCAGAGCTATTATTACTGGTGGTGGCGGCTGCAGAGGGTAGATCATTATTTTGAGGGGGGGGGGGGAAGTGTCCATTTCAGCAAAAGAGAATTTGTTCTGGGCAATCGGAATAGCTGAGCTATGCTGAATCGTTTGCATAGGGCAAAATCTTTTGGGCTGTTGGAATCCATCCGAATCTACTTGTGCATTAGAGTTATTAAAGTTAGCTTTATGAGTTTGATTACTGTTATTATTTCCATTAGGGTTATTCAGATTCAAGTTTGAGTTTAAACCCTCGTTCTGAGAGCAATTATAGGCTTCAATACAGTTATTAATATTATCTCCAGTATTAGAGTTAATTACAATATTATCATTAGAGTTAACATTATTCAAATTGAACAAATTATTTTGATTATCATTACTGGTAGTGTTTACATAATTTAGTTTTCCTGAGTTTGCTAAGAATTCGTCAATTTCCGGTTTAAAAGGGGTAGAGTCGTCTAACATCACTGAATGCTCAAGGTGAGATAACAGAGATTGGCACATACCTAGGTAGTTGTCTTTGGATAGGCTGGAGTGTCCATTTTGTAGCTTGTACCACTGGAACAGTAAGAAGTCGTGGACAATTCTTGCACAGTTCTGGTGGGCTAGGTCTCCATTTTCATGAGTGGCAGGCAGAGTCAGAGTCCGGAATTTCAGAATTATATTGGCAATATCAGAAGGCAGGCCTTGGTCGGCAGTATGAGTCGATGATGTGGACGCCATGTCCAAGCAATGGGCCCAGAAGGCAGAGAAGCGAACACGAGGTTCGGCAGAGAGTCCGAAGACAAGATGGCGGCTGTGCGGCGAAAAGTTCCACGAGGTCGGGAAGGAGCTCCACGAGGTAGGGAAAACCAGTTCGACCAAGATGGAAGATCTTGTGTGAAGATGAAGCTAAAGATAAATGGATAGTTCAAACTCTTAAATAAATATATTGCAAAAATATACCGGTAGCTAAATATTATTTATTTTACTTTTAAAGTGAATCAATTACGTTTGGAACAAGTTCTAATTGTGATCAGGGGCAACCGCTTAGTGCCTCAAAATTCGAGATAAAATTTTCTTTCTATTCTAGCCACTGTAACCTTGTACTAGAATATCGGTTAGGAAAATCATGGTTGAACAATGGAGTAGGAGATTTTGGACCTGGAAGCAACATCTTTAATCGGCTTTATATACTATTATATTTTCCCATTCAATTTGAGGCCCCTGTAACAATAGAATCCTGGGCATGGATCTAATTTTCAAAGGACCCTAGGCTTCAGAGGCCTCAAAGTATCAGTTTCATTCGTAATGAGTTACTACATAAATGTATATTTATATCGGCATGGAAAGAGGCCCAAGCAAAGAAAAAAAAACGTTGGACTATGCTCCAACAAAAATAATTGAGCACAACGGGTTGCTAGACCAATTTATTAATTTTTCTATATTCCTGCCATAGTTAGTAACATTTGTGTGTATACCAAATCAATTTCTAGTTTTTGTTTTACTTTCCTTATATACAGAATGTATAAGGAGAGAATTGTGACGGGGTCGAAAATTCGAATTTGAGTTTTCGATGGGAGAGCACGTTTCAAGTATCCCTCATCACGAATCGAACATCTTTGAGGTGATGTGTGTGTGTGTGTGTAGAGACAATATCTCACGAACGAATGGAGCGATTCAAATGAAATTTTGTGCAAAATTTACAATGCATGAATACGGGAAACGTATTGTTTTTAACACAATCAAATGTTCAGAACCCTCCTAAATTTTCGAGTGAAATTTTGAAAAAATCATCAAAAAATCAAAACCTTTAATAAAGTTAAGCAAATAGCCATTTCTTATGTAATTTTCGTTAGAAAACGATTGACATAAACTTTAGAACGCTAGCATGAACCGTTCTCGAGATATTGCACACTTTTCAAATAAATTTATAAAAAAATTCCATAAATTAAAAAAATATATTATTGTTAAGAAACATGTTCACTTTTCATATGCAATATCAAGTGATAAATTTGATGACATCATTCTCATGGATCTAACTCGTTCCATTCACGAGAAAATATACTTTGAGTAATACTTGTGTATTTGAACGCCGATAGTCATTTATCTGCTGTAAGAATAACTTATTTCTCCGTCCATAACGCTTGGTAAGATTTGGGCGACGGATTTAACGGAATGTCGCCAACTTGGCGACATTTTTAAATGTTGCCGAATTAATAAAAATCTCGCCAAATGGATAAAAATCACGACTCATTGAAGAAAATTCAATATCTTAGAAAGAATATAAATATCTACTATAGGAATAACATTTTTTTAAGTGTAAAAGTGGTGAATTCATTGCATTATATAAGGAAAGTCATGTGCTGCCCACATCATATTTTTCTATTTGATACCACTTATTATCTGGGCCTATTTTTAATTGCCGGGGCGTTGACAGCCCAGACCGACCGACTCATCCGGATACATAGAGCAGCTTAATGGGCAAATTGCCGGGACGTGTCAAAATTCGGGTTTTCTGGGGTTTGCGGAAATGGCTATAACTCTATAACAATGCAAGATAACTAAAACTTTTTTTTCTCCGAACAGTAGACATTTCGAACTTTCAAAATAGGTATTTAAGCTGGATTTAATTTTCAATTTAATAAGATTAAAATGGAGAAGATTAATTCAGCAAATATGAATTGCAAAATCGCCATTTTCAGGTGTTTATAACTAAAGAAAGGCTAGAAACCAGGAGCTAATATTCTTTCCTCATAAACTAGAAGGATACAGCTTTTAGCTTATTAAGAAAAGATTCTATGTTTTGAGATTCCTGAATACGAATTATTATTCTTAACTTTTTTTTTTCTTTTTTTCAATTATACATTTGTGATAATTATGCCTGTGAGTAGGACATCTATTGAACAAATCAAATGATTTAAATGAAATTTTGTACTGTTATTTTAATCTGTAAACGTAAGAGGTATTTTCTCAAGGAGATCAGACCAGAGAAAAATTCTCAACTTTTCCAACATTTTATTCCCAAATCAAAAACATTATCTTAAAAATGTTGCCAAAAATAGTAGTTATATATGCACATTTTTATTACCTTCCTTATATACATAATGTATAAGGAAAGCATTGGGACGGGGTCAAAAATTCGAATTCGAGTTTTCGACGGGAGAGCACGTTTCAAGCATCCCTGATCACGAATCAAACATCTTTGAGGTGATGTCTGTGTGTGTGTGTGTGTGTCAATGAGTCTATGGAGACGATATCTCGCAAACGAATAGAGCGTTTCGAATAAAATTTGGTACAAAAATTACAATCTGTTAATACTAAAAGCCTATTGTTTTTAAACGCAATCGAATGTTCAGAACCCCCGTAAATTTTCGAGAGAAATGTTGAAAAAATACGCAAATACACATTTTTTACGTAATTTTTCCTTAGAAAACGATTAACTTAAACTGTAGAACGCTAGCATGAATCGTTCTCGAGATATTGTATATTTTTCAAATAAATTTATCAAAAATCCCATAAAATAAAAAAACAAATTAACTATTGAGAAACATGTTCAATTTTCTTCATATGTAATATCATGCGATACATTTGGTGACATCATTCTTGTGGATCTAGCTTGTTCCATTCGTGAGAAAAGATACTTTGAGTAATACTTTTGTATTTGAACGCCAATAGTCATTTATCTGCTATAAGAATAACTTATTTCTCCGTTCATAACGCTCGGCGGGATTTTGGCGACAAATTTGGCGGAATGTAGCCAACTTAGCGACTTTTTTAAATCTTGCCAAATTAACGAAAATCTCGCCAAATGAATAAAAATGACGCCAAATCAATGAAAATGACGACTAATTGACGAAAATTCAATATCTTGGATAGAATTTAAGTATCTACTATAAGAATATAATATTTTTCTTTTACTGTAAAAGTAGTAAATTCATTGCATTATATAAGGAAATTCATGTGCTGCCCATATCAGATTTTTTAAAATGGAATTACATTTTCAGACGATGCTAATATACGTTCTTCCAGAGATTTTACGCTTCTCTTTTTTTATCTCAATTGGGAAAACAATATCAGTATTCTCTCTATTATCAAGTGTTCATGGTTTGTAAGTGCTTATTTCAAGAAATGATTCAACACCATTGTTAGCCTTTATTTTGAGTTCTTCTCCAGATATTATAACATTTATTTTTATAGCCAGCGTGATATCACTGGAAATAAAGTGATTTGTATGAAATTTTGTATGCTTATTGCAAACTGTACCAATAATAAGCCGATTGATTTCAAATACCGAATCATAATTGAGGAATTTTACTGTTTTCCAACAATATATTAACTTGTAGAAAAATTTTTTGAGTTTGGAATCATCCAATTTTTGTAGTCTTCTAGTGTAAGATTACTTTTATGGTGTAATATTTGAAATGAATGTGAGATAATGTCAAACGCTTATCATTTCTAATATTATAGTTATAAATATTATACATTTTAATTCCCCTGCAATACATGGTAATGTATAGGGAAAGTATTGGAATCATGTCGAAAATCGCAACTCGAGTTTTCGACGGATCTGCACGTTCCGAGACCTCTAGAATACGAAAAAACAATTATTACCTTGACGTCTGTGTGTGTGTCTGTCTGTGTGTGTGTGTCTGTCTGTCTGTGTGGATTTTGCATCCACTCTAACTAAAAAACTAATGGACCGAATTTCATAAAATTTGGTAGGTAAGTCACTTGTGGGTGAATCTGGTGCTGATTAGTTTTGGGTACGATTCAGGATAAAAGAACCCTCCATTTTCTGCAAAATGGGCCGCAAAAGCTTGTATCCACTCTAGCTGAAAAACTGATGACCGAATTTTGTGAAATTCGGTGGATAAGTCACTTGTGGGTCATTTCGGTGCTGATTAGATTTGGGTACGATTCGGGAAAAAATAAACTGCCTTTTTTTTGCCAAATGGTCCGCAAGAATCGTCAAAATTCGCACAGCCGCGGAAGAAAAAAACGCCCCATCCTCTGTTAATCGAACATCGTTCATCGTAGAGAAAATTGAATGATATCATTCGATTAAGAATAACATCCTCTACTAATTAATGTGCGTAAAATTTTCATAAGGGGCCGTCTTCATACCTAAACGCCCACAAACTTTGAAATTTTCAATGGCAACACCGAATTTTGACGTCACCCACAAGTTCTAGACCCCCAAATTAGTCCAAATTCAAATTTTCACGACGTTTCTATCTTTATATCCGAAGATATTCAATATTCCGGAATATGCAATTTTCGAGGATCAGCTCCATATTGAAAACCGCAATTTGAAGGGCGATGTTTTGTTGATTGACCACAGCACTGTTGTAAATTACTGAACTATCCACTTGACATTCAGCATTATGACTCACAGCCAAAGGGTCGCAGGTGTGATTCCTGCATGAGAGGGTGAGCATTTTCATGCCTGTGTGTGGTATTGTCTTGTGTGTGTGTGTGTTACTAAGGCAGTGGGTCTGTAACTTCGACCAGAGATATAAGACCTTATATCTCACCTCGATGGTCTGTAATGGGTAGGATTATGTGAGCCTCAAATAGGGCACGATTATTAGGGGTAAAAAGCCGCACTGGGTACGTTGCTAAAATCTAATGGGGCATTTGTGCCAGAATCAATAAAAGAAAGAAATAAAGAAGAATGATATATTTATTTTTAAATGTTATTTTATAATGCTGTTTCAAAAATATTTGTTATTTTATAACGCTGTTATCCGACTTTCAAACATATATACTGCAGTAAAACTTTAAATAAAAATGTTATTAGGTGTAATAACTCTGGCTTGTAATACAGTTAAATAAGCGAAAATATATTGAGAATAAAATTATAGAATCATTTTACCTTTGAATAAGAGGTTCTTAGGTTGTTGTAATAAATAACTATTGTACTAAACCGCAATTATGCAAATTCGTCTTTTGATGTAAAGCTACGTGTTATGGTGTTTAGTATCACATAATTTTATAATTTGTTATTGTTTTATATAAATATTTTTTATTATAAATTATCACATTTTGTGAGCGATTTCAACTCGGAGTATCTCCGGAACTATTAATCGACAGTAACATAAGTAGATCCTATTTATAACAATACAAGTTTTCACCCTTCAATACAGTATCAGAATTACGCTGATTAGGTTACATCTATACAACACTTTATACAAAGTTTTTATTAATACTAGGTAAAAATAAATGCCCGTTTTCTTAAATAAAAATTAACTTACAATTAATATAACTTTTTCAAATTAGTCATTTTTTAAACTAATATACGACCCCTAAAATCATCGTGATGCTGAATATTTAAACATTTCGAAAGAAGTAAATGGAGTAAACACCTGGAATTTTACATAAACATATAAAAAGTGTTTGTGAATCGATTTTTATCAAAACATGTTCAGGTTTGTATTCATATTTTTTCGATTATTGATATCATAATTAATATTCCATACAAACAAATATTTCTACAAAAATAAAAATTACGTAAATGTGTTTGGGTTGTTTAGTAGTAACGTCATACAAATAATCGGCGTGAGCAGATAATTATTACAGAAGATATGAATGGAAGTTTTGGAAACTAATTTAACATTAGGAGCTCAAAACTTTACATAATCATAATTCGAAAACGCTTCATCCAAATAACTTGATACTTAATATCCGAGGTTAATTTTAGTGTTATATTCGAAATATTGCGTCAAACTTTGGTGTTGCCATTGAAAATTTCAAAGTTTGTGCGCGTTTAGATATGAAGACGCATTTACGCCCTTATGCAAATTTTACGCACATTAATTTGTAGAAGATGTTATTCCTAATCAAATGGTATCTTTAAATTTTCTCTACGATGAATGATGCTCGATTAACAGAGGGTGGGGCATTTTTTTCCGCAGCTGTTCATGGTACCTAAAATAATTTGAGTTCGATTATTAGATTAATTTAATTTCATGTCCCAAAACTTTTAAAGAAAGTTCCTTCAACCCGGGTGTCGTAGTGTAACGAAGCGCCTTTAACCTCGAGTATTATTCTCTGAATTTATTCTTTTATGACATTATTTCGGTCTGGTTTCCAACAACTGTAGGGGTTTCAAAATATTTGTTTAATACTTTTATTTAACTTAAGACTGCCAACGTCGCATTTTGATACATATTTGGGCTTTGACTGTTTAGACGGTTGGAACAGATCCAAATTTGCTTAAGCAATTTATCAGTTTCGGGACAATATTCTTTTATTCCGAGTCTTTATTATGTATTAGTTTTGATGATTAAAAGAATAGGGGTATACCGGGATATCCAGTTATTCCAAGTTTTGAACTGAGCCAGGTCTTTTACTTGATTTAGCCTTTCGATGATCGTAATCATGTAAGTTAAAAATTAGTTTATTGGGGAAAATAAATAAGGAAATGAAAGAAAGGTTAGCATCTAATAACCGGAGGCCAAGTGTCTGGCTGTATATGGATATATATGTAAAAATCAGTGGTATAATAACATTTAGACCCAGAGATTTCTTCCAACTTTTTAAAATGGCGTTTTTATCTGCCATAAATAATACTTTCTTATATTTTATAATAAAAAAATTTTCGTTTTATATGTGTCGGACATTCGATTCGTTCGAACTTGGATTGCCACGTGTGTTTTTCCCACGTGGTTGTGCTTTTCGTACTTCGAGTTATTTGACCCTGATTTATGATGAATCTTGACAACGACCTTTTGGAGAAGACGAAGGAAGTTGCTAGTGAGCTGGAGGGTGACGATGCTCGGCCTCTCAAGGATGCAATGGATGCGTATCTTGGACAAACGGGGGAAGGTTCGCTTAGACTTAACTATCGCCATCTGGCTACTGCGGAAGAGATGTTCAAAGGAGAAGTAACCGTGCAGGGGTATTCCCTTCGAGTAAAATCCCTTCTCGATGGGCGCTGGTGTGATTTCGCGCAATGCATCTTGGGTGATGGATAGAGATTCTTTGTCAAGGAGGGGAAGGAAATGGGTATTTCTTTCGCAAGTCACTGTGTTTGTCTGTTGTATTACCACGTGGGCTGACTTTATTACAATTTTATGTTGTTAATTTAATATTTTTGTCACTTCATTTACATGGTTGACATGTATTTAATCGTGTATTACAATTCTGGGCTGTGTACATTTGATTTTCCGATTGGGATTGTCTTAAAATGACCGATTTGCTGAGTCTCTTGCAAACACAAAAGGTACGTGAATTATTTTGATCCTAAAAGTATTTAATTTATTGTTTTATTTAATATGCATATATAATCGCAATAAACACCTTTAGAAATAAAGGATTTTGTCGTTTAGGATCCTTACCATGATTATATTTACTCATTTGTATACTTAGAACTTTTGATTTTACTAATCTTAAGCCAATTGATTAGCTTGACATAAGCCAGTTGATTAGCTTGTTGAGATAGAATTATTTTTAATTTTCTGTCTGTTCAGGCTGATTTGCTGGATGTATTGAAGCAGATAACATTAGAAATAAAATACTTTTAGATTATTTATACTGTGATTTTCTTTCTATGTAAATGTGTTTATATAATGAATATGTGTAAATAAAAATTGTTTGATTAAATTTTGCTTAGCTTCACTCATGTTTCATTATTTTCTTTGTCTAATTTATTTTTATAGGACATTCTTTTTTCCTGGTAGGAACCATTATTGATTTTACAATTATTACAGGAGTTTTTTTTCTCCTTAATTTCTGTAGTTTAAGTTACACTTCTGCTAAAAGAGTTTATCTGAAAGAAATATGTAAAATATAGAAGAGTTTCTATCTTAAAACCATTTCATCTGCAACTTATAAATTGCAGGGGTATTATTAAAATTTACAAAAATTATCTTCTATGAAGAGTATAAAATATATCTGTGAAATAAAATCTGAGAATAAAATATATCTGTAGAGCGAAAATGTGTGAAAAAAAATTGTGGAACTTCTTACTCTTTATTTGTTTTACCTGATCATGTCAAAGGTAAGTGCATTTATAATTTCTATTTTATTAATATTACATATAAGAGTGCACTTGAATTTGAGTGTAAAAGTTTTTTGTAAGATCATGCATGCAAAATAAAATTCTTATTTTAAGTATAATTAGATATGAAATAAAATATAATTTTATTTTACCGTAATATCTTTTAATGATAACGAAAAAATATCTTAAATTGAAAAAAAATTTTATACAAGGACAAAGCATGCAAATTTAAATTCTTATTTTGAATGTAATTGGAGGTAAAGAAAAGCATTAAAATTTTTTATTTTGCTTTAAAAAATCTTTATGTAAATGAAAATATGTTTTCCATTTAAATTGCATCACTTATCATACGATTATTAAATCAAAGTATTAAAAAAAAAAACCGAGAGGAAACAATAAAGAATCCTTCATCCCGGATTCTCGTCCTGTAACGTTGCTTTTCCAGCATGACAGATTTTCCGCAGTCGCGATAAGGCTGTTTACATTGGGTCTACGGAAGCTTCCCTTCTTTACGGTTAGAAATTCTTTGTCTTGGACGCCTGCCGGACGCTGGACTTCTTGCCGCAAAGACCCAGGAAGTGAAGGATGCGGTGAACTATTGTGGAATGGTGATCTACGTGCTGACACTGCATATCCAGGATATGCTCAAGTATGGACTCCTCGGACAGGACAAGGACCAAGTCTCCCGGATTCTAGGTTCGTTCAATTTTGTGAATTCTTTTTTGTTCTGCTGTGACATTGGTAAATTTAGAAATTGTGATAGTGATATTTATGTGATCTTTAACTCAGTTGAGGAGTATAATGATAGAGTAATTAGAGCTAAACTGTTAGAGTTAGGACTAATAAATGAAATTAAACTTGTTGACAAAACTGAAACGGTTGTAAATCCATGTAAAAGGGCTAGGATAGAGGAGTCTCACACTGAGGGAACTCCTACTAAAAACCAGGATGGAAATTTAAAATTAAAATCTAATGACCATGATAACATGGACTGTAATGCTGCTAGTGATATTGTTGTAAATGAAAAGGTTAGTGATAATGTTGTAACTGTAAATGAAAAAGTTAAAACTAAGACTTATGCTGAAATTGCCGCGCAACCGGTTCAATTTAAGAGTGCACCTAAACCTAAAGCGGTTGAAAATAGTGTTAGAGAAAATATTATGGAGGTAGAAAAAAAAGAACCAAAAGCAGAATGTTTCTTCATAAAGTTTAGAGACAACTACCAGGCTCTCCTTAAAAAGCTAAATGAAATTACAGTATCTGGCAAACTCTCAGGAGATATGCTCAAACTCATACCCAATGACGCTGACTCCTATAGGGTTGTTCAGCGCCATTTGACTAGCGAGAAAATCCCCTTCCATAGTTTAAACCTAAAAACTGAAAGGCCAAAAAAGGTAGTTTTGAAGGGGCTACCAACTAACTATGACATTGAGGAGATTAAAATGACGCTAACATCCATTGGATTAGATGTAGTCCGGGTTTCTCAATTGAGAAACACAAAAACAAGATTACTCCTGCCGATCTTCTTACTCAGCCTTAGGCCCACGGAAGACTGGCAGAGGATTTACAGACTGACAAGGTTAGGATACTTGGCTGTGAAAGTAGAGGCCTTCAGAGCACGGGGCTTTAAGATTTGCTACCGGTGCCAGCAGTTCAACCACTCCTCTGAGAACTGCAGTATGCCACCAAAGTGCCTGAAGTGTGCACAAGATCATTTCACACGGGACTGCCAGAGACCCAGGACAGAGAAGGCAACGTGTGCAAATTGTAATGGAGACCATCCAGCGAACTTCAGGCAATGCCCGAAGAACCCCTGGAACAGAGGAAAGGCACCGAAGTATGCCCCCCCTCCCCCAAAAAATCAGATACCACCTTGGAGGCAAAAGGCCCTCGGACTAAACCCCCAGGCACACCCTCAGGGCTCCTCGCACATAGTGCCACAGGAAAAAAGACACCAACCTTCAGCACCTACCAGATCGGTGCAAGAGCAGGCCCCCAAATCATCGACCTCCAGAGAATTGACCCTGGAGGAAGTAAGAGCAGCTACAGCTGCCATTAAAAAGAGATCGGAAATAGAAAATGCCAGACAGGCAAAGGAGGCAAAGGATAGGCTTGACATTAAGGTTGAGGACTGGAAACAAAATAAACGAGTCAGGGATGAAGAGATCGCGCAAACCCAGCCGTTAGTTAAAACGGGTGAAAAAAAAGCAAAAAACTATCGAGTTCCAAAAGGACACTCACAAAAAAGTGCAAACCGCGGTTGAGGCTGAGGAAATGGAAGCTGAGACTGAACCGACTGATAAATCTGATGCCGAAAAGATGGAGGATATCATCAACCTCATCAGAGGATTTATTAGCATGTTCAATCTAGACGACATAAAACATCTGTTGATGCAGTTCGCAGAGTTAGTACAAAAAAAGAGCGATCCTATGGTAATGGTTTTTGAGGCCCTTAAAATAATCGCGGACTTTAAAAATAACAGTGAGAATCAAACCCGTCATGGCTAGGTCCCAAAAAGAATCCTTAAAAATAATATTTTGGAATGCGAACGGCATATCTCCAAGAATAAATGAACTTAGGAACTATGTAAATGAAAATGACGTAGACGCCTTATTAATTCAGGAAACTAAAGTTAGAGAAAGTAAAAAACTAAACATAGCCAACTATATATGCTATCATACTCTTAGCTCAAATACTAATGCTAGAACGCCCCATGGAGGAACAGCAGTATACATTAAAAGAAATATTCCCCACGAGGAACTAAACAACATAAATCTTCAAGGTATAGAAAATACTAGTATAAAAATTAAAATTAATAATACTAGCCCGTTTATCCTAACCTCAACATATGTCAAAAATATGAGTAGAGTAGATGTAGCTGCGCAACTGGAACTGCTTTTCGCGCGATATCCAAACACTATACTCGCAGGCGACTTCAACGCGCACCACCGAGCGTGGGGCTGTAGGAGAGCCAATTCACGCGGTACACAGATACACAGACTGCTGAACACGACAAACACTAACATTATTGTACCGTCGACACCAACCTGCTTCTCAGGCGCCAACGGCTCATTTATAGACTTTGTCCTAACGCGAAACATAGATTACGCTCACACTATTAGTACCTTGGATGAATTCGACTCGGATCATCTGCCGGTACTGGTGACATTCGACCTGAACACACCTCTTCCAGCCTCTTTGGGACAAGAGAGGGTCAACTGGGAAGTATTCAAAAGAGCACTCTTCGAGCCGCACTTAGCAGTACCTAACATAATGAGCACGGCGGATATTGACTCTGCCACGCACACACTCACAACAGAAATCAAGAGAGCAATTGCCTCTGCCACAACACATCGTGAGTCTCCAAAAATGCCCACACTTTCCCACCATGTCAAACAATTAGTCAGGCAAAGAAACAGAATACGTAAGACATGGCAGGCTAACAGAGACCCCGCCCTTAAAAGGGAGCTTAACAGACTCACGTGCAAAGTCAGGGAAAAAATTGTCGCAGAAAAGCAGCAACAGTATAAAGAACTAATCGAATCCCTTAGCCCAGAAGACGTATCGCTCTGGCAATTCGCAAAAAGACTCAGGAAACCTCAAATTAAGCTCCCGCCACTAATAGATGGTGCTAAAATCGCGTACTCAGACGAGGAAAAAGCCGAGGCGCTCGCAAGCCATTATGAAAAACAATTCCAACCAAACCACGATCTAATGTGTCAGGACACCCTAAGAATGGTCAGACAAACTTTAAATAATTTCAGGAATTCCCCGGTAACGGCTGAGATTAGCCCAGCCACCCCGCAGGAGATAGTAGAAATCATTAAAAATCTCAAAAACCGTAAAAGCCCAGGGCACGACAAAATCAGAAATATTGCGGTTAAAAACCTACCCTTAAACGTAATATGTTACTTGACAATCTTAATAAATAAAATATTAAAACTAAACTATTTTCCCAAAGAATGGAAGGAAGCGATAATTATAGCAATCCATAAGCCTGGTGAGGATGCCACAATTCCAGCCAACTATAGACCAATTAGCTTGCTACCGACACTTAGTAAAATTACTGAGAAAATTATTCTTAAGAGACTGAACACGCACCTTAGTGAGAATGACATTATCATTCCGGAGCAGTTTGGATTTCGGCCAAAGCACTCCACCACTCATCAATTGCTGAGAGTGGTAGAGTATATATCTTCTGGTCTCAATAACAAGACACCCACAGCTGCGATTTTTCTGGACATACAAAAAGCCTTTGATAAAGTATGGCACTGTGGATTAGCGTACAAATTGATCACTTTAAAAGTCCCTGACGCTATTGTCAAACTTTTAATCTCATACTTAAATAACAGACACTTTCAAGTCAGAGTAGGAGGTAACTTATCTACACCCAAGCTCATTAAAAGTAGTGTACCGCAAGGTTCTATCCTGGGCCCGACACTCTTTAACATATACCTGAACGACATCCCTAGGACTCCAAACACAGAGCTGGCACTCTATGCAGACGACAGTGCGATACTTGCAAAACACCCCTATGTCTCAGTAATGCACAGACAGCTACAACAACACTTAGACATACTCCAAACTTGGCTGGAAAAATGGCAAATAAAATTAAACCCCAATAAATGTCATTGGATTTATTTCTCAAGAAAACGTAAACCTCCGCCGCCTCTGTACATAAACAACCATGCCCTAAAAGCGGAAAAATCTACTAAATACCTAGGTGTAACGATAGATTCCCACCTAACCTGGAAACAGCACGTAACGAACTTAATCAAAAAAGCGTATATGGCCACAGGAGCCTTATACCCAATGATAGGAAACGGAAATCTAAGTTATCAAAATAAACTCCTAATTTATAAATCGGTCATCCGCCCGGGAATGCTGTATGCAGCACCCGTATGGGGATATGCCTGTAAAACTACAATAGACCTCCTAGAGACAAAACAAAACAAAATCCTACGGATTATCAGAAAAGCTCCCAGGTACTTAAGAAACTCGGAAATTAGGAATGACTTCAAAATAAAAACTGTTAGAGCCCAAATTAAAAAGCTAGCGCTTAAATTTTACAGAAATTTGCCATCCGTTCCAAACGAACTGTTATTCAATCTGCATGACTATGATCATCGCAAGGCCAAATCTCGTAAGAGACCCCGCGCTGTTCTAAACATCGATAATTGGAATTAAATGATCCCACCTCAAACATCTGATTTTAAAATAAAACTCGCGACTATTATTTTATAAAAAAAAAAAAAAAAATATTCTAAACACTAAACTGCCAAAACGCTAGGTAACCCTTAGATCTGCATCAACCCCCCAAACTGCTTAAACTCTAAATGTGCAACAAACTGCCACACTAGGAGCTAGGATAAATAATAAAAAGTAGTAAATAAAAACCTCGAACCTCCAATTAGGGTCACTGAATTAATGTCACAGTTTGACGATAAGAACCACATATTGAAACTGGAGATTAAAGGCGCTTCGCGCCTGGTGCTCTGTCTTGTACGACACTACGTATTGTATATGTGTCGGAAAAAGATTGATCTCTTCTCTAGCTAATAAGTTGTTTGAATAATAACAACTTACTTGAAATTAAAATACAGCAAAGATATCTTGTACCCGGAACTAAGTGAAAATCTGTATACAGATATATATCAAAATCGTTTACACACAGAGATTTCTTATAAATTTTTAAAATGGCATATTTATCTACCCTAAATAATATTTACAAAACGAAAATGTTCGTAATCTTCTAAAATTTCATAATCACACTACCTAAATCTGCCGGCCGTCCAAATAGCTGCTCTTAGTCCTCTGGACGAGTCGGACGGTCTGGGTCTTCAACTACCTAAATCTAATAAGCTGGTTGGATAATAACAGTTTAGAAGATATCAAATGGTTAATTTAGTTATCTTCCTCAAGAGTACGCAGAAAGATGATTTATGGGATTTTTGTTTTAATCTTAAAGATATAAAGGAAAAAAATTATAGTTTTATTAAAATATTTGTTTCCAGAGATGTAAATCAAAATAACACCTGGTGAAGTTCGCTTTTTATTTTCTTGACAAATTTTCGAAAAGTAAATAAAATTAACTATTTCTTTAAAAAAAAAAACAACTTTCTATGATTTGAATATTTATTACAAAAGAAACATATTTACAGTAAATTTGCTTGGAATTTCAAGGATATAATTTCATATAAAAATCTTTTAAATTTCCTAAAAAAAAATTTCTTATAAAAAGTTTTCTCATATAATATATATTTCTTGTAAAACGTTCACTTATAAACGATGTTCACTTATAGACGATTTAAGAACGCAATTTAGAAAAAAGAAGTTAAAAAAAATTAGGTGGTCGGTGGAAATGTAGGGCAATTTAGGTAAAAATGAACCTCGCTCAACAAGTGGGCGTGGCTTAAGTATAAGGTGTACAATCGGATATAATGAACATTTTTATAAAACACGATGCCTTTTATTACTTTTTTTTTCCTTTGTAATGAACTCTGATATACTTATAAAAAGCATTAGACGATAGTCAACTACCTGAAATAATGCATTTTAAGTTAGGCAATATAATATATGAAAAAAAATCTAAAACAATAAATATACATGCGTATTATCTAACGTTAATTTTATGGTAAGAAATTGCTTTCAGTAATATCTCTGCAATATAATCTATTTTATTTTAGATATTAACAAGGTTTACTTTAATAAAGAAAAAATAATCAACTGAATTTGAAAAGCATATAATCTGAAATTTAATTACAGAAAATATAAAAGCTAAAGGTTTTTACAATAAAAGTAATCAAAAGATGAAATAATACAGTAATGCAATTTGGAAAATTCAAATCCAACAAATTGCATTATGACACAGAATGCATTATGAAATAAAATTAGCATTTGTATTAAGATAATATAAATAGCAGAACAGTCTGAATATACGTGATATCTAGATTAAAAATACAGAACTTCACAACTGAACTTTAGCTAGTTACGGGACTGCAAATACGTTGATCATAATTCACTGTACAAAGTATAATAAAAACATGAGGGAACTGTTGAGAATAATAAAAAATGTCTATTTCAAATTTTCAGTAAAAGTCTATAACAAACTTTCCCAATAAAACTTAAGGGTCCAAAAATTAATCAGTCAATATAGTAATGTGTCATACATTTTTCATATGAAAATAACAAGGTCGTTTTATGACTTTCTTCCAATAATATGAAAACGAAAGAAGTTAATATACAAAACCTGAATACAAAACCACGATGCAAGATAATTATCCTACACCCCTGCTACAAACGTAGTGTTATATAAACAAACCACACACTGTGGGTTTGATCTGCCATCTATTGGACGTCTTCGAAATTAGGTGTTGCTAGTCGGTCTATTGAAATTTTCAAAATCAGTTGGCTAAATGACTAAAGGCCTATATCAAAGTCGGAAGTCGTATAACGATTAGATGCGGAGTTTTCTTACATACTTATATAGAGGCATGTTAATCTATCATAAATATTATTTTTGAATACTTTATAAAAAAAAAAATATTTCTTTGTTCTCAATATTTCCAACAATATATAAGTCATGCAAATAAGCTGTTAAAATATGACAGCTTACATGAAATTAAAAATTCAGCATCAGTATCTCATGACCGTATAAACAGGGCCTAGGTGCCAAATTGCATACGGATATATATTAAATTCAGTAGTCCTATAACGTTAACATCCAGAGATTTCTTATAAACTTTTAAAATGGAATATTTGAATAATGACTGTTTACAAAAAATTAAATAGTTAATTTGGTTATCTTTCTCAAGAGTACGGCAAAAATATAATTCATGAGATTTCTTTTTAATTTCCCCGCTCACGGCACCTCAATGATAGACGGCTGAAGTATAGTACCTAGAAGTAAAATATCGCCAAATAAAAAGTCTTTATACTAAAGCTGTACCAATTATTGCCTGCCATCTATTAGTACTAAGTCTAAAAGAATATTATTTCAATTCTGATGAGGATGTAAAGTGGCGTGGCTTAGAGTCCTATATATACAGGGTGTCCGAAAAAGTCCTTTAACGCCCACAACATTTTACCAATTCGGACACCCTATATATATATATTTGTATATATATATATATATATATATATAAATGTATATATATTTATATATATATATATATTTATATATAAGAACAAAGGGGATTGAAGATCCAATGAAAGAAAAGTGAGAATCTGAACACGAAAATTCAAATATCTAACGGGCTTACGAAATAAAAGTATAAATCAACAAATCCTCAAGCAAATGGAAAAAAATAAATAAATAAAATAAATATCGAATCAACAAATCAATGAAAAGTATCAAAATACAAAGGTATGGAATCTAAAAAAAAATAACAAACGAAATCAAGCACAAACGCTATACACGTGGACAAGGCTCTAAGCCTAAATCATGAATTGTTCACTTCCACAAAAACCGTATTCATGCCCAAGTTTTTTGTAGAAGCAAACACAAAAATGTGTGTTTCTGAAGAAATAGACAGATTATATCTATAAACTATTTCTACTTCTCCAAGTATAATCTGTCTATTTCTTCAGAAACATACATTTTTGTGTTTGCTTCTACAAAAAACTTGGACATGAATACGATTTTTGTGAAAGTGAACAATTCATGATTTAGGCTTAGAGCCTTGTCCACGTGTATAGTGTTTGTGCTTGATTTCGTTTGTTATTCTTTTTTCGATTCCATACCTTTGTATTTTGATACTTTTCATTGACTTGTTGATTCGATATTTATTTTCATTATTTGTTTTTTATTTTTTTCATTTGCTTGAGGATTTGTTGATTTATACTTTTATTTCGTAAGCCTGTTAGATATTTGAATTTTCGTGTTACAGATTCTCACCTTTTTTTCTTATTAAAATCATTTTATTTATTGGCTGCATTTGCGCAATAAATTAAATGAATTTTGAATTTTGTTTTACTTATCTGTCTTACTTAGCAGTCTTATTTATTGAAGTGGTTTCGCATTTCGTCATTTCTGATGTAGTGTGGTTCTATACTACGGGACGGGGGTTATTTATGATTTGGGGCAGTTTGGTGCTCTGGTTAATCTGCTGGTGACGAATTCCAATATGTTTGACTTCAAATTAATTCTTTAAACGTCTGGAGTTTCCTATTTTTGACATACCCGTGATCGATAGGCTATTTTTAGTGGCGCTTCAGAAATATGTTGTTTCGGATATTTAGTTTGAGGGGTCACTTGACCTACCCAGCTGTCTTACTTTTTCAGCTATTTAGCATTAAAAAGTACCTAAAAATTAAAGAAATTATAAATATTTAGTAAAAAACTTTAATATTAAATTTTCGTCGTGCTCCTTTTATCTGAGTCGTTTCTCTCGAAATTTTGACCCCGGGCTGGCAACTTCATTGCTCAGATACCCCCTGGGCGAAAATTTTACTTGAGATAGCCCTCCAAATTTCTAATCTCGACTTCACATTTAGCGATTTTGATTTTAACGATGGTTATATTCTCTGCACCCTCTGTACGTTTCTGGCAAGCAGGTTTCAACACTTTACCAGATGAGGTGATAAATTTCCAACTGGGAATACATGCAGCCATTTTTTTCCAGAAATCTACATACTCAGATGTAGCAGTACAGGCAGATGCCAGTAAAACTTTAGATTTGAACATCTTGGCATTTAAAGAGTCAAACAAGTCAAACAAGGAAAACTTGTTATAGTAATTATGCAAACATAAGCTAAAATAGTAAATAAATCGAAATACGTTTATCATAAAAGGTTTTTTTAATAGCATGTATGAATGTTTGTCTCACATATTTGAAAGTTTGTTAACTACTTTGTATTTAAAGAGGAAAATACTATTAATAACCCTACTGAGCTCGGCTTTTTTTCATCAAAGATTTTCAAACAATAGTTGTTCATTAAGTAGCTATTATGATAAACATATTTCGATTTATTTACCATTTTAGCTTATGTTTGCATAATTACTATAAAATGGCAAGTTTTCCACTTGGCGACAGTTTGTTGATAGTAGTAGGATCACCAATTCTGTGATTTTCATTATGATCTAAAAATACAACAAAGTGTATAAAACTTGAAAGATGTTGGTGTAACAGCAATAAATCTTTAATATATATATATAGCTTCAAATTATATATATATATGTAATTTGAAGCTATTTTCTTCTAGGTTTGGAAGACAGTATAATACATTCAAAGTGATGTTTACATTATAAACCAAGTGTCCTAAGATAAAACTATAACGACTAAAAATTATTAATAATTCATATTACAGTTACAGAAATTATAAAATAAGTGTTTAAAATAAACAATTTATATAAAAAAGAAGTTTCAATTAGAATATTGTAGAACTTACCTCGCATAAGTATGCTCCAGTACCGGGTATCCAATTATCGCGCCGATTATTTATTAGCCATTGTTTTCTTCTTTCTTCGTTTCTAGAGAAACGAAATAGCCTAAAATCATTTCTAAAATGATAAGAGCAGTTCGGTGCAAAACAACCATCCATAATTATTTCAATAATACTTGCTAAAGTGGAAATACGAATAGAGCTAATGCTAATGGATTGCGTTTCCAGCTACGGTGGGCTTCAATATGCTTGATGAGTCAGCTTGTATATAGAGGAGCCTTAAGGGGACCAGTGACGTCAGTAATTCCAAGAACCCTGGACAGGAGCAGGTTGCCAGAAACGAATGGCCTACCTCTCTTACTTCCATTTACCTTGAGTTGGACCAACTGAACTACGATATAAACAAAGTACGTCTGCCAGATTTGGCGAGTTATCACTCACTTGGCGATTTTTTTTCCAAAAGCGGGTGGGGAAAAAATGTACAGGACTGTACTTTTATAAGTTTTGAAACTATAGAAATGATCAGGATTTAAACATACTTTAATCTGCAACATAAATATATTCATTAGTTTAAGTAAATTTAAATAAACATAGTTATATATTCAATTCAAATAATTATAAAATGGATTAAAAAATAGACGCATTACATTGTTTCACTCTAAAACATAATGCACAAAATATTACAAGGTAATATAATCAAAAGACTGAAATATTATATAATATTTTCAGTCTAAAAGGTATACTAGCGTGTTGATCGTTAAATTACTTGATCCGTAATTTGTTCTGGGACACTGATAATAGACTTTTTTTTAATATAAAACGTGAGTGCAACAGTTTGTCCTCATTAAATGTAATTTGAGAATTAAATGAAATGAAATATAAATAATCTGATGTGGGCAGCACATGACTTTCCTTATATAATGCAATGAATTTACTACTTTTACAGTAGAAAAATAGATTATTTTTATAGTAGATATTTATATTCTTTCCAAGATATTAAATTTTCGTCAATGAGTCGTCATTTTCATTGATTTAGCGTCATTTTTATCCATTTGGCGAGTTTATCGTTAATTTAGCAACATTTAAAAAATTCGCCACGCTGGCGACATTCCACCAAATTCGTCGCCAAAATCTCGCCAAGCGTTATGGACGGAGCAATAAATTATTCTTACAGCAAATAAAGGACTATTGGCGTTCAAATACAAAAGTATTACTCAAAGTATATTTTTTCATGAATGGAACGAGCTAGATCCACGAGAATGATGTCACCCAATTTATCGCATGATATTACATATGAAAAGTGAACATGTTTCTCAATAGGAAATATTTTTTTATTTTATTTTATATGACTTTTTGATAATTTTATTTAAAAATGTGCAATACCTCGAAAACGGTTCATGTTAGCGTTCTAAAATTTATGTCAATCGTTTTCTAATGAAAAATTTCATAAAGAAATGGCTATTTGCGTATCTTTATTAGCGGTTTTGATTATTTGGCGATTTCTTTCAAAATTTCGCTCGAAAATTTAGGGGGGATTCTCAACATTTGATTGCGTATAAAAATATAAAAACAATAGGCTTCCAGTGTTTACTGATTGTGATTTTTGTACCATATTTCGTTCGAATCGGTCCATTCGTTCGTCAGTTATCGTCTCCACAGACTCACTGACACACACACACATACTTTCACACACACACACTGACATCACTTCAAAAATGTTTGATTCGTGATCAGGGATACTTGAAACGTGCTCTCCCGTCGAAAACTCGAATTCGAATTTTTGACCGTCGTCGCAATACTTTCCTTATACATTATGTATATAAGGAAAGTAGGATAAAGTAATAAAAGGCTTGTAAATAAAATAAAAATTATCTACCACTTATTTGCTGTTACTCTTTTGTTTTAAATGTAAAGCATAATAACTTTCGACAACTACCAATCCAAGAAACTATTCCTATGATTTCAAAGATATCAGAGTGCCCGCTCTGGAACTTGTCTTGTGCAGACGTTCTGCTCGTTTTCTCCAGTTTGTTCTATTGCACCATTTTGTACTCAAGTACGAACATTCTTTCTCTGGCTTCTTCTGGAGCACAGAATCCTATATTCGAAGGTTCACTCCCATAGGTCCCTATGGCAACATTTTTAACATGGGATGTCGCATAGACACTAGAGCTCGTGAGTTGGACCAACTGAACTACGATGCGTCTGCCAGATTTGGCGCGTTATCGCTCGCCTGGCGATTTTTTTTTTAAACGGGAGGGGAACAAAATGTTGAGGACTGTACTTTTATAATTTTTGAAACTATAGAAAGGATCAGGATTTAAAAATACATTAATCTGCAACATAAATATATTCATTAGTTTAAGAATATTTAAATAAACATAGTTATATATTTAATTCAAATAATCATAAAATAGATTAAAAAATAGACACATTGCATTGTCTCACTATAAAACATAATGCACAAAAAATTACAAGCTAACATACTCAAAAGGCTGAAATATTATATAATATTTTCAGTCTAAAAAGTATACTAGCGTGTTGATCCTTAATTTATTCTGGGATACTGATAATAGACTTTTTTTTTAAATATAAAAATATTCATATAGTAAATATCAAATTTACATAAATGCACTATCGAAGTTGTGGAACTCAATCATTAATTACCCGAGGGGGGGGGGGGGAATTTTCCATCATAAGGCACTTAATAAAAATTTTACTTAAATATATACACATACTATATCACATTCAACTAAGAAAAAGCTATCCAAATATCAATTATTTCACATTTTATAAAAATACGGAAAATATTTTTTAACTAATTATACCACTACTTCTTAAAATTTAGTCTAATCCGGCAGTAATAACATAGCACTAATTTTGTATGATGAACACATGTATACTTATATGAACACGTGTATACTTATAATGAACACGTATGTAGGATGGTGATAACTAAAATTATTTCAATTTTAATAAACATAAATTACATACCCTGTAACGCAACCAGTTTTCTTTTATCAATCCATTTTTATGAAATGATCTAAACACTTAACAAATAATCCTTCTTCACGTTACTCAAACCACGCTAGTCTGCTGTTCTAAGTTTTCGCCGAGCGAAATAGGGTTATAACATTGAAAATCGTCTTGGACCCAAACCTGACCATCGCCAAGCGCTCGGACCAAACCAGACCATCGCCAAGAGCGCGCCAACCCTCTGTTTGGTCTATCTCTAATGGCCGCCGCGAAAACGAAACTATCGAGAGTGACAGGTCTGTATAATAGTCTGTGTTCTGGAGTTTCTCCTCCTGCTTCGGACATGTCTTCCGCCTTTTCTTCTCCAACTGATCTTTCCGGAATTCCACCGGATATTGGACTTGTCATCTCTCATTTCCGAAATGGAAATTCCCCACTGCCAGAACCTACTTGTAGTGGATACCTCAACGACCTACATCTCACTGGAAACTTTCTCAGAACAATTCTATCACTGATTTAACCCCCTTTAAATCTGAGATTGAAGCTTATATTTCTCAACATGAGAGCATAATCAAAGCTAATGCTGATTCTAATTCTAATGCTACTGCTAACTCTGTTAATACTAATGTAAATTCTAATGCAAGTGGTAATACTGATTCTATTGCTAATTCTAACTTTAACTTTACTGCTAATTCATTTCGTAATGCTAACTCTAATTTTAACTCTGATGCAATCTTGAACTCTAATATTAATGCTAATAAGAATGTTAACAATCCCGAGAACTTGGAAGGATTCCAAGTCCTCGGATTCAGGATACCCAGTTACAAAAAAGTTTGCCGTGAGGCTGAAGTCTCCAGTGGATATGAGCCACTTACTGCTCACAACGCTTTCGAAGCGCTAAGCATGGATACCAATGGTCCCCCTGAGGATAATAACCCACCCACAGATAATATTCTTACTCCTAATAACTCTTCAACCCACAACGCTAGAGGAAATACCAACGCGGAAAATCCTCCAACTAACTCACATAAACCGGAGCCTTTCCATGTTAATTGCCCGGATAATTGGAGAATTCTAGTTAAAGGACTTGATTCCCTTGCTGCTAACCCTGTAAAGGCCCAGTTGGCAGGAGAACATATTAGAATCTGCCCGCAAAGTATTGAAGACTTCAGAATTGTACAAAGAGTACTTATAGAAAAAAAACTGGAATTCCATTCAATCAACATTAAAGCCGAAAGGCCGATCAAAATCCTAATAAACGGACTTCCCATTATCTCCCCAATAAATGAAATATCTGAAGAGCTCCGTCTCCGCGGATTTAATGTTCATAGAATCACCAACTTAAGAACCTGAAAAATAAAGCCCCCTCCCAATCTTCCATTTATACTTAAACCCCTCCAAACACTGGAAATCCATCCGAGAAGTTCACACCCTCCTGGACATGTCAATTAAGATTAAAGACTTCGAATCGAAGGGCATAAAGATGTGTTTTCGCTGTCAGCGATATGGACATTCCACCCCCAAGATGCCTCAAATGTAGTCTTGGATATTTCACCCGCGACTGTACTAAATCGCCGGACACTCCTGCAAAATGCGCTAACTGCCTAGGTCCCCACCCCGCCAACTTCAGGCTCTGCCCATCCAACCCACAGAACAAGAATAAAAACCCCTTGAACATAACCCATACCGCCCCCCCCCCCCTCCCCAAAATTCTCAACAACCTCCACCTAAATCCAAAGACTTCCCCCCTCTTCTGGCCGCCGGCCCTAAGCCTACTAACTCCAAACCAGTGCAAAACCCAACCTCCCCAACCATCCTCCCATCATCATCGGCTCTGTTTATATCAAACCCGGTCTATCTACGGGCTTAATCTCTGACTTAAATAAAATTTTCAATGTTAATCATAGAGCCATTCTGGCCGGGGATTACAACGCTCATAATAATTCCAAAAACTCCAACCCACCCAATATTGTTTCCAAAACCTTCGCTGAAGCTGTTTCAGACCCATCACCACCCGTGAACAGAATTTTGATAGCCCCCCCCCCCCCTGCCTCCAGTGCCAATATCCAAGCCTCTACCAGTAAACACCCCGACCCGGATCCCAGTAAGCAACCTCTTAATAATATAACTGTTCATTCTTATATTACTGTTCCTACCTCGCCTCCTTCTGCTACTATCCTTACTACTGCTACTAATTCTAACGGCAATCAATCTAACTCCTCCCGACTCTCCGACTGCTCATTCAAGAACTGAAGAAAATATTCACAGATCTCAACCTTGACTTTGATAAAATCAAGAAATTCATCTCCATCATACAAACCAAATTCTTGCAAGCCAGCAATCCGTTGGACAAGCTTCTAGAAGTCATATCTGCCCTCGACGAGGTCTTCTGCTCAGCCCCCCCCCCCCCCCGCCCCAGAATGACGAGTAATCAGATTCTTTCCCCTGTTCGCATTTTGTCTTGGAACGCTAACGGACTCAGATCGAAAATCACCGAACTTCGGGACTTTGCTCTTAACAATCCGGTTGATATCATTCTCATACAGGAAATCAGACCCGGGCATTGCCATCCCCCCCCTCCCTTAAAATTGCTAATTGCAGAAATTACACTGCTCTCCGCAACCAGGCTCAACCCCCCCCCCCCCCCCCTCCATCTTCGGCGGAGTTTCGGTCTACGTTAAAAACAGCTTACCGCATCATGAGTTAAATTCTATTGATACTGACATTATAGAGAATAAAATGATTCACTTAAACCTCCCCAACCATCCTCCCATCATCATCGGCTCTGTTTATATCAAACCCGGTCAATCTACTGACTTAAATAAAATTTTCAATGTTAATCATAGAGCCATTCTGGCCGGCGATTACAACGCTCATCATCCAAATTGGAACTGTAGGCGCCGCAACAAGTATGGGAAACAGATTCACGATTTCATCTCTGCCAATGGCATTCACGTAGCCGTCCCCTCTAAATTCACCCATTTTTCTGCCTCTCCTTCTACAACTGACTTGGCCCTCCTAAAGAATATACATTAACCGTACACCCTAGAAACCCTCGAAGAACTTTGTTCGGACCACCGCCCTGTCCTGCCCACTGTCCACCTTAATACCCTCAGTAAACTTTCGAGGTTCTGCTTTAGTGCGCCATTTCTTTTTAGAACACTAACCTCGCAACTTCCATTGCATTATATTTGAATAGAACACTCGACAAAAGGCCAACTGTAATTAAGCATCCGCATTTAACACAAACCACATTTATTTAGACGAAAGCACATAACATAACAACACTTAAACATTTAATTCACTGGTTAACTCTTTAAAATGTTCACGACGCAGGATGCCCTCGCTTTCCGCCTTCCCAACTATCTCTATCTTCTCGCTCTTCTCGGCTCTCGCTCTGTTGCTCTGGCAACCCTTAAAATGCTTGCCGGCAGAGTCTTCATCGCTGATTTGGCGATGTGGAAAAAAATTAACTTGTTGGAGTCTTACTCCCTCCTTCCTATTTCGAACCTTTCTTCATCTATCAACTGGAAAAAGTACAAAAATGACCTTCAAAAATCCTCATTCCGAAAATTAACAGCACCGCTGACCTGGACACAGCTGTTCTCGATTTGACTCAGGAAATTCAGAGATCTCTGGCAGATGCCACTACCTCTCGGCCTGCCCCTCGTTACAACTCCCTCCCTCAGCACATAAAAACTAAAATTAAAGCATGGCAACGTCACTCGTAGAATTTGGCAAACAACCAGAAATCCTCAAACTAAAATTACTCTTAACACCCTTAACAGGAAAATTAGAATTGAAATTGCTAAACATAATCAAAAGAAATGGAAGGAATTTATAGAATCCCTCTCACCCTTTGACAGATCAATTTGGAAGGAAATCAAGAGAGTGAGAAGACCATTTGCACAATTCCCGCCTTTGCGCGCGGGTTGTGGGATGGCCTTCTCTAATCTTGAAAAAGTCAACGCAATTGCAGAATGTTATCAAAAGCAGTTAGAGCCTAACAGCCCTGATGATGCCTGTCACCTGCAAATCAATCAGTCTGTGGATAACTTAATGTCCGCCCCCCCCCCCACCCTGACGCTGTCCCCCTCACCTCTCCCACGGAAATCCTGGAGCATATTCACAAATTAAAACACAAAAAATCCCCCGGTATTGACAAAATTTCCAACAGAGCCCTCAAATTTCTCCCTCTTGACATAATTTTCTACATTGTTTTTGTAATTAATTCAGTTTTGACTCTCCGCCATTTCCCTGCCTGCTGGAAAACAACGATAATTATTCCAATTTTTAAGGGGAGCAATGACCCCGTTGAACCTACTTCATACCGCCCCATTTCCCTTCTCTCCTCCCTCAGTAAACTCTCTGAGCGTATTATTCAAACTAGGCTTCTCAATTTCATTGACAACAATAATATACTAATTCCTGAACAGTTTGGCTTTAGAATCGCCCACTCTACTACCCACCAGCTACTTCGTTTAGTCGAATTTGTTGCCGAGGGTCTTAAGGATAATAAATTTGTTGGTGCACTTATGCTTGATATCGAGAAGGCGTTTGACAAAACGTGGATAACTGGAATTATTTACAAACTCATCCAAATGGATATGTCCCCCCCCCCCCCCCTTCATTCAAATTGTAAATTCCTACCTTAACAACAGATCCTTCCATGTACGTATTTCAAACTCCCTTTCCACTCAAAAACCTATCAAAGCCGGAGTGCCCCAAGGTTCCATCCTTGCCCCCCTCCTGTTACGTAAATGATTTCCCCCGCTCCCCCCCCCCCATACCTTCCTTTGCTTATATGCTGACCACACT
This sequence comes from Amaurobius ferox, assembly GCA_951213105.1. Classification (NCBI taxonomy): domain Eukaryota; kingdom Metazoa; phylum Arthropoda; class Arachnida; order Araneae; family Amaurobiidae; genus Amaurobius; species Amaurobius ferox. Next base: position 37,373,556 of record OX578155.1, on the reverse strand, counting down.
TGTATCATCTCTGACAACCATAATATTAACTTCCTTCATCATCATCTCCAAAAGCATATTCAAACTCTCGAAAAATACTACAAATTGTGGAAAATTAAAATTAACGCACCTAAATCCCAAGCGATTTTCTTCTCGGGTAAACTCCCCCCCCCCCCCTCCTGTTATGATCAACAATCAGCCTGCTTGTTTCCTGCGCATGGCCAAATATCTCGGTGTCCATTTGGATAGCCGACTTACTTAGCGTGTGCATTTCAATTACATACTAAAAAAATCCCGTAAGCTCATTGGTTCCCTCAACCATCTGCTCTTCTCAAATCACCTTGACATCGATAATAAAATCTTGCTTTACAAGTCAAAACATGCCAAAAAATTATTCCATAACATTCCTACTATTCTTCTGTATGCATGTCCCATTTGGGGATTTGCATGTAAAACCAGCATAGAAAAAATCCAGGTCGAACAAAACCGTATCCTCAGGATAATACGAAAAGCTCCACGTTATTTACGTAATGATGTGATCCGTAATTAATATTAACTTCCTTCATCATCATCTCCAAAAGCATATTCAAACTCTCGAAAAATACTACAAATTGTGGAAAATTAAAATTAACGCACCTAAATCCCAAGCGATTTTCTTCTCGGGTAAACTCCCCCCCCCCCCTCCTGTTAGGATCAACAATCAGCCTGCTTGTTTCCTGCGCATGGCCAAATATCTCTGTGTCCATTTGGATAGCCGACTTACTTAGCGTGTGCATTTCAATTACATACTAAAAAAATCCCGTAAGCTCATTGGTTCCCTCAACCATCTGCTCTTCTCAAATCACCTTGACATCGATAATAAAATCTTGCTTTACAAGTCAAAACATGCCAAAAAATTATTCCATAACATTCCTACTATTCTTCTGTATGCATGTCCCATTTGGGGATTTGCATGTAAAACCAGCATAGAAAAAATCCAGGTCGAACAAAACCGTATCCTCAGGATAATACGAAAAGCTCCACGTTATTTACGTAATGATGTGATCCGTAAGGATTTTAAAATTAAAACAATTAAATTCACGATTAAAAAACATGCCAAAAAATTATTCCATAACATTCCTACTATTCGAAACGAAGAACTGTTTAATATTCACGATCCGCGGTAGCAGAGAAAGTGACCGCGAGCAGTACTTTACGACCCACCGTAGCATTTCTTAATTACTATCCTTCCATATCCTCACTTTTTTAATATTTTCAAAATCTTTTAATATTTAAATCTTTTCTGCTTCATCTGGTATCTACTGATACTATTTCACCCCTCTTCTGGCAACACATTGCGCTGAATTTTCTTTCCTTCCGATTGGAAGGCGGGACTGTTTCGTCCCATGTATTGTCCTCTTAATGTTGTTTTCATATTAATCTCTGCTCAAATAATGTCATGTAAGCATACCTTGTATTCATATCGGAGGTAAAAGCCGTATGGCTAGGAACTCCTTGCATCTTGGCGATGCATTTCGACAATTACTCAAACTCTAAATGTGCAACAAACTGCCACACTAGGAGCTAGGTCAAATAATAAAAACAGTAAATCAAAAACCTCGAACTTCCAACTATAGGCAAATCAAGTGTCACAGTATGAAGATAAGAACCACACCTAGAGATTGGAGATTAAAGGCGCTTCGCGCCTGGTGCTCTTTTCTGGACGAAACCCTGACTTTCGACAATAAATATTAATGTCGCTTAATTATCACGATACATTTGCACTGTTCACGTAGTGCATGTGATAGAAGAAACACAAGCTGGGAAAAAGAGTAGCGTCTGCAGCTCGCGGGTTTTCTATTTATCAAAAACGCTGCACTAAGTTTTGCTTTCTACGCATGCGCGTGACCTTTGCGATAATGTGGATTTTTCGCAGGGCTCGATATGTTTGCTCTTGCAATTTCTCTTTCTACGCCGGTTTATAAAGTAAATTTCTCGATTTAAAGGAATAAATTACATGATCTACGATTTCATGCAGGAATGAGGGCTCGATAGACAAAGATCGTAGATAATTTTTTTTATCAGTTTATAACGAAAGTAGCTTAAATTCATATTTTGAAATTAAAATTATATTTAACCACACGTTATAGAATTGGGATGAGATTTATTTTTAACTTTGCCACATGTTTAAAAATCAAATATCTGTTATTTTCATTTTACTCATGAAAATTCCAGTGCTAAATAATGTTTTCTTAATCTTTTTGTATCAGCACACATATTTCAATATACTAGAGAGAGCTGCCTCCCCCCCCCCCCCCCCACAACCCGAATAAAAATGGAAATGTGTAGCTTTACTATTAATATGTGTACACAGATCAGTTCAAATAAAAAATAACAGATGTAACTTAAATATGAAATAAATTTTAAATCATTAGTTCAGAATAAAAACGGAAATGTGTAGCTTTACTATTAATATGTGTACACAGATCAGTTCAAATAAAAAATAACAGATGTAACTTAAATATGAAATAAATTTTAAATCATTAGTTCAGAAAAAAAATAATATTGTTTCTCAACAAAGGGAAAGTGAGGATTTTATCTGGATGCTGATGTAACACAATGCAGAATGTGATTTTTTAGACTATTTTTTTAAATATAAAACATATTCATTTTAACTCAGGGCACCTCTTCCTGAAAAACCATGGTTCAAACCAAAACTGCTCCGCTTTTAACTGCAGTATACTATTCTCAATCTGAACTCACTTATAATTAAACTATTAAAAGCAAAATATTTGCAAATTACTGAATAATTTTAGCTGTACAATACTCCCAAGATAAGTATCTTTATTATATATATATATATATATATATAAGATTCAAATAAAAGCGGGAAACGACCAATTGCATAGCGTAAATGGCAGAGGTGGATTGCGACACCTCTTTCCCGGTTAGAAGCGTGCTTTTAAGCCCGGGCAACACTCCCGGAACCAATGCCATGCAGTGGCCTATCTTCCGGATATGTGTGAAGTCAAAGACACCGAAAAAAAACAAAGCAAACCATCTAGAAGCGACCACAAGACCAGAAACGACCTCAAGACTAGAAGCGACATTTGCAAGACTTTAGAAGCGACCATTGCAAGAGAAAGGGATGGAATGGAATCCGTATGAAGTGCATGCTGACACTTAAATCAGAAATCTGTTATCAACGTGCACCAGGGTGCGCTGTCCACACATGCACAATGGTCCCACTAAGAACTGTTACTGCAAACATCCGCTATATCTCTAAAGTATGCATTTTTTTCTTTTTCTGTATTGAAAATTGAATTATAATAATATTTCAGGAAGCTTTCGGGATAATTTCTTTTTATTGCTTCTTTCATGATAATTTTGTTATGAATGATACAATCAGTCTTGAAAGTATTAATACGTTGATTTCTCTTGAGGAGATTGATGACAACATTTCTAAATATGTTTTTAGTTAAGTTGGATTTCCAGTGGACCAGGGGTTGTCGAGATATTAATGAAAAACGGAACTTTTTCCTAGGAGTTCTACTCTCTAACTCCATGGTTTATCCAAACAGAAAGGATGAAAATTGTTTGTTTAAAACGTCAACATGAATTAAAACTTTATTTATGAGTTTGATGGAGGATTTTTGAGCAAATTAGTCACTATCTGAAAGCATGAATTGTTTGAAACATGAATTTAAATGGAATATCTATCCCCATGGTTTATTTTTCACAAGCATTTACTCAACAATGAAAAATATAAAGAAATCAAAATGGTTGTTTAATGCATTTTATGAGGAAGATGCTATCTTTTATCATGTTGCTCAGAAATGCAATTAAATTAAATCTGACTGTTAATTTTAATTATTATTTTTTCGATTTGAATAATAAATAAATGGATATAAAAACATATTTTAGAAAAGAACGGTTTGATTTTTCTTTTAATTATATTAATTGTGGACTGCATACATCACTTTCATTTATTTTGACAAAGAGTTTTTAAGCTTTTATATTGTGTTTAGCTAATAAACTCATATATTGTGTTTACCAATAAATTAATTTATCCGATAGTTGAAACAGAAAAAGAGTAGTAGAACGGGTATATCTTCTAATACAATTTTAGTGTTTGCATTTAGTATATACAAATGGGATCAGGATGTTTCATTCTTTGGATTTGCAAATTCAGAGCTACGAATTTGGTGGAATATCACTAACTTGGCAACTTTTTCTTAAACTTTGCCAAATTGATGGAAATGTTGCCAAATTGATAAAAACAATGCAAATCAAAGAAATTAAATTCGTTTTTTTAGAAGAGAGTATTGAAATGATGTTTCGATAGTATTTGTCGGTCAGTCCATCCATCCTACTTAGTAACACATTTAGCCAATTTTTAAAATTTCACCAAATTGATAAAAATGTTTCTACATCTATAAAAATATCATGAAATAGATAAAATCGCACTTAATAAAATGAAATTAATTGTGCTTTGCTAGGGGATAGTATTGTGATGGTGTTTCTTTAATTTGTAGCAAAATGGAACTATCAGTTTTACAGTCCCATGTAGCGATAAATTTGGCAATTTTTTAAATTATCGCTAAATTGACGAAAATGTCGCCAAACCTTCTATGGAGATAGCATTATTCAGACGATATGATTTCCATCAATTTATTTAAAGTAAATGATATCATGTCGTTTAGCAATGGCTGTAAATCCAATGTGTTATGCGGCATATTGTATAAATAAATTTTAAAGTATACCAGCTGTTAACTTACATTTTTGTATTCAGAGTTGAATTTCTTACATTTGATTATAGATATTATTTACATTTTTGTTTTAGTGATACGGGTTAATGAAAATTGATATTTTACAATACATTTAGAAAAATAAACTTTTGAGTTCTCAGTAAAGTGGGAAAAATGTTAACATCATGTGCATTTCCATATTATGTATCATTAATGTTTTGATATTTACATTATTTTAAATTACTAGATATTTTACAATATATTTAGAAAATATATTTACCCCCATTTTACAAATTTTATCCGATTAAAAGAAAACAGAACCATTCATACTATCATCAAAAATTCTATGTAAGCTTATCGATTAAACCTTACTGATAAACAAAGGGAATATTGAGACATATTTCATGCAATAGAAAATAAAACTATCACGATAAAAATTATTTCCAACAAAAAAATTAGAACTAATCTTGCCAAGAAATCTCAAATGTTTCAGTGAAACATAAAATGTACCACTTTTTTTAGTAAAAATGAAACGATCTACATGCTAACGATTTGATATTTTCAAAGTTGTTTATAGCTTCATGAAATCATTGGCTGACATTCTTTCAGAATTCCATACATTTTGATTATGACTTCTAAATTCTTAATAATAAAGTGCAGCCTGTTTTTTTTTTTTTAAATGGACTTTTGAATGAAAATATCATAGCATATTGAAATTTGTAGAGTGTCAGAGAGATTTCTATCTTATTCCTCTTATCATCATTTTTCTTTATACCTCAATTTTATCCATGCTAGAGATAAAAGTAAAACAAAAATGCACCACAACTAGGACAAAATTTTGTCCGCTGCATCTAAAATTTGGGCTTAGCACTGTTTTCTGTCATACACAAAAGATTTGGTAACCCTCAGATCATAACTTTCAAGATAATAAAAATGTAAACCATGTGATGTTGATTGAATGATTAACATACAAAATGTTAGAGATGGTTCTTTTTATTGAGCTCTGTACACAAAATACAACCATCAACATCATTAAAAATCTCATGTATATTTAATAATTATTACCAGAGCCCGAACTTCAACCACATTTTCATTTTAGGGTATTTTTTTTAGGTTCGGGGACATTTTTTTATATTTAAAAAAAAAAAAAAAAATAGATAAATTTGTTTTAGGTTATTTTTAGCATTTTCTACCACAATATCAAGTTAAATTTTCATAGTACTTATGCTTTTAAGTTACAACGCTCAGAAACAAGATTGCCAGAAGAACAAAACAAAACATTCAAAAGTTCTAATTCTGGCAACTCAGCTCAAAACACTGTTTAGTGCTATCCAGTTTGGGGGAAAGAGAATCCCCATTATCCACTTTTGAAAGGGGCTGACTGTGGGGAGGGCCGTGAACAAAAGAATTTAAGTTCAGAGCTTCTTATCTCACACTGTTGCTGACATTCCACACCATTTATGTACTACCTGAAAGAACAGGTTATAACTGGTTCTGGCTTTTAGGGTGCAATCTTTCTCCTAGGCACCTGGGGACTTCTGATATTATCAATAATCAAAATATATTATAAATTTGAAATGAGGAACAATAGTTGTTCATTTTGGGCACATTTGAAAAGTGAAGTCAACCAACTGGTCATCCCAGTTATGACCAGGAACGTCATGGTTGTTTGCTGGTTATCTAGTTATCCAGCAGAAAAAAATGCAGTCTATTAGCCACAACTAGTAACTAATTCTGTGAGGATCCAGACTTTCCAGCAAAACAAGTCTTCTGCTCATCACGTGACCACATAACCAGAGAAAAATCTTTGTCATTCAAGTTATAACCAGACTGTAACCAAAACAAGTTTTTAAATAGCAACGGTCATGATCTAGTTTTTGATCTAGTTTAATGATCTAGTTTTCAAACACTCTGGTAGTGACTGGTAATTGCCAGTTATAACCACAGAGACTTTTCAAATGCACCCAAAACCTTGTCATTTATGAAAATTAGTTATTGAAGCATCTAATTATTCAATGTAATTCTGATGTGCAAGTGAGTACAGATTATTAAAAGTAACTTATAGAAGGTATTTACTGACTTCTTTTCTTTTAGATTTTATAGTGCATTTTATAAAGAAAAAAATTCTGACTTATAAATTGGCTAAAATTAATGTTATTTAATTTATAATTTTAAAAAATGTAATACAAATTGTTTTAAGCATTTTTTTCTCCAAATCTTACAGACATTTTTTCAATTTAAGCATTTTTTAGGAATTTTTAGGTCATCAACATCCGGGCTCTAGTTATTACAGATATGCAATCCAAATCTTCAAAGCATGCATGACATTTCAACAATTATTTTTACAATAACATTCTATAGGCAGATATCATTCAGAAAAAGTAACTAAATTAAATTAAAATGTTAATTTTACAATTCAGATTATAAATTGAAATTTCACATCACAATAATATTTTTGACCAATTATAACACAGAATGAATCAACATTGAACAAAACTTCAAACAACTTTATTAAACGTTTGCAACAATTGTATTTCAAAATAAGTAAATTTCTGAGCAGGTTTCAATTAAAATAGAATAGGGGGGATACCCAATTAGTTGTTTTATTTAATCTCTATACTACATAGTTTAATTGGCCAGTGGTGAGTGCCTATTTTCAGGTCTAGCACCAACAACTATCTGATCTATTATTGATCTGACCCAAGACACCTATACATATAGGATGGGGGCACCAACCATTGTTTTGTCCAGAGGCTGTGACAATTATCACCAATTATTACTTCAGTGGCATGTCATGCATGGGTGATAATTGTGATCAACCACAAAAGAGGTCTTTAAATTAACTTGAAATTAGGCAAGAGAAGAGATAGACTAATTCCTGTCATTTTTTTTACTAATTGTTATTTTGGAACACAAGATTAGTATTCCTCTTGTTTAGTTTTTTAGTTCTTTATTATTACTGCCATGTTGTGAAAGCCATATTGTTTCAATATAAGTCTATATTGTATCAATATAAAATTTATTATTTCATTCATATTTAATTTCAGATATGAATACAAAATTCAAGCAATTTTTAAAACTACTTTTATACCATGAATTACAAAGTTAGTAGGATTAAAAGGTTATTGGGAAAAAACAATGGTTAGACAGAATCCTACTTTTTATCATCTGATGAAAAAAATTTTGGTTAAAATGTGATTATTCCTTTGTTTCTGGAGATTATTAGAATGATTATGATGATGATGATGAAGGTGGATTAAGATAATTTTCTTTTATTCTGGAAAATAATTAAAATAATAGTAAAAGCTGATTAGGATATTTCCCCCTTATTCCTAAAAAAAAAATTACAATAAATGTAATAGTCAAATTTCGGTGATTTTTCTTTTTAAGGCGTATTAAAAGTATGCCATTTTTTGGTAACAATCTGTGAGATGGCACACTGTCCAGAGCCATAGTTTTCATAGAATGGTCTCATCTGCAATAGAATAATTGAAGCACCAATTTTTACTAGAGAATAGTGCATTATCATAATATTTATCTATTTTTAATATAAATTTTTAATTCATGTTTAATTTAAATTTTTGCGAAATACTCATTAAATTATATTTTAAGTATAAAATGCTTCCTGAAAGCAATAAATGCCTTGATAGTTCAGGTAATAAAATTATCTTCCATTTCTAATCAACAATGATACAAAGCAACACAATGGCAAATAAATATTAAAATAGGAAAAGAATTCATGTAAACTAATGTAAAAAGGTGCTACATAAAACAATGCGTTAGAATTAAGCATTAATTTAAAAATAAATTAAGTAGAAAAGACTTCATACCTGACTCAAGACATTTTGCAGATCTGTAATATTATTAAACACACAACAGTAACATTTTATTTTAATCTCATTTGGTTATCACTAAAATAATCAACACAATCCTGATTTAAATTACATTTCAAAACACACACCAGTAAAAGGATTAATTTAGAGTCAATCAACAAACTTTTATAAAAATGTTGTCTTCAGTGTTAAAAATAGGTACCCTATGCATAATTGGTTGAACTACATGTGTACAACTACACTAGTTACAGGAGTTGGTTAGCCATAGAACAAAACCTTATCTTTAGACTTAGCATTAAGGAATGTCCTTTTAATACTTTCAAAAACCTTATTAGCATCTAGGGCAGCATCTATACATGTATGGAGTTTCGCTTTCTGGTAGTAATCTACAAGAGGCTTCGTTTGATTATGGTAAACCTGCAATCGTTTGTGAAGAGCTTCTGAAGTATCGTCTGATCTCCGAATGAGGGGTTCACCAGTAAGCTGTAAAGTAAAACAGTAAATCAGAAGATACAAAAATTGAGTATAGCATTCATTCTCAGACATATGATTTCAAGAATATAAATGAATAAATTCTGATGATGCAAACTAGCCACCTTCAGCAATCAGATCAATTTATGCTTTAAACTTTTAACAGCAGCTAAAAAAAATTAGCTATGATCTGGAATAACTCGATGCCCACTCTGGATACAGGGATTTTTTCATTTACTCTTAATATGCCATGACACCAACAATGGTGAACTGTGAAATCAAATTCGTGGCCTACTAATATGAACTCTGCAATTCAGGGATTAAACAAGAAAGATCAATCATGCTTAAAGCATTGATTATGAAACACTTTCCAACTTCAATGCAATTTTATTTAAACAAGTCTAAAATGCAATACATTCCTCGGTAATATTTTGAAACTTATCACAATACTGCATTAATTTATTATATTTGAAAACTTAAACCTTCATCGAAAAAAATGAACTTCATTCAAATGACGGCATTGAAATATAAATTGCCTGGTTTAAAATCTCTAAAATGTTATACATTCCTCGGTTTTAGAATTATCATAATACTACAATAATTTATTATATTTGAAAACTTCATCGAAAACAACTGAAATTAATTCAAATGACATCATAGAAAAAATAACACGCCTGGATCTCTATAAAAACAGGATTTCATTCATAACTTTCTCCCATTCATTTCATTCATCACAATACTATAATAATTTATTTTATTTAAACATTTTGTTTAAGACCATGGAGCTACAAAAAATTAAACTCTATGCTTGAAACTTCATCGAAAAAAATCATCCTTCTCTTTATGAAATCAATTAATATTTCATTCATATCAGCCATGCAGACTCCATGGACTAAATTATTTTGTGTTAAAAAAATACAGGAATTCTAATACAACTCATTCTATATATTTTGCTGTTTACATTTAACATAGGTGAAAAATAGGCTTAGTTGTAGAAATAATCAAATTTAGATGAGCATTTAAACTCAAATATATTGTCATTGCATTGTTTCAGTATGTAGATGCACAGAATTTAAGCAAAAATAAAGTAGTTTTAGGATGGATACAACACTCAATATGAATTAAAAAGAACTTAAAAAAATCATGATTTTGAAACAAGATGGATGCCATATATCATTTTGAAGTGGGTCATGTGATCGTTTCATATCATGGTCACGTGATCGTTTCATATAAGAGGTGTAATTATTATTTAAATTTTTATTTAAAAAACTACTGAATATATTTCGCTGAATTTTGTTTTATATATTTTATGGAACAATTTGAATATTACCTAAAATTTTCGAAGCAATTTGTGAATTTAAATCCGCTTAAAAAATGTTTGAAAAATTAGGTCCCATAGGGCTCAATATATTTCATTTTTTCGACCCGGGTTCAATCCAAAACTAATTGGGTGATATTATTCATTTATATTCCCATAGGTTCTACAGACCGTCTGAACAACATACTAAAATTTGATTTTGATTAAGTCATTTTTACGGCAGTTATCGTGCTAACGGACAGGCAGACAGACAGACAGACAGAATGAACAAAGTCATAAACACTTTTCAACTTTGTTGTAAAGTATTAAAAAGGTCAATGGAGGAGGAGGGAAGGGAGGAGTTTTGCAACCAAAATTCAAAGAATTCATCTTAATCTCCTTAGGCTGGCAGTCTTAGCGTTCAGTTTTTAACTTCAAAAGCAAAACAAGATACAGAAAAGGGCTTTATGAAATGAGAAGGAAAATAAGGTGTTTTAGGGCATCAGTATTTTAAAGAGGTCCATGCCCTTATAATGGGAGATGAACTACTAGAGAACAGAGCTATAGAAGTACAAGGGCTAGGTCATCCCTTTGAGGATTCACTCTTCCCTCAGATCTCAAGCAGAGGGTGAGCGGATATGCATATTTGACATTATGCTGCTTATAACAAAAAGTCTCAGAGGTAAGTAATGTTAGAACTATAAAATATTTATAGAGCCCTGGAATTGGCCACTGTTAATTTATTTATTGGATTAAAGAGCTATAGTTTGGTCACTGAGAATAACTGTTTCAATACTTGACTTATATGCCATAAAAAAGCGCAACAAAAGACTCAAAAATGAATCATTTTGAGCATTCTGAAGTTAAATTGTTATATAATTTTACCAACTTGAAACAGATGCCAGGATTTTCATATAAACATTTTTAATACATTACTTAGATTATTTTCCCGAAATTTTTTTAATTCAAAATTTTGAATGGATAAGTATGTTATACAATCTTCTAGAACTATTTCAAACACTTTTGGAAAGATGCCAGTCTGTGTGGTCAGGTGTTGTTGTTGAGACCCAGACCGTCCGACCTACCAGAAAGGTGTAAGGTAACTGGTTGGACGGCCGGGAAGAGCCACCCAATTTAGACCGGAACCCAGTGGGGGAGGCATGCACAGGGACCGTATCCTTCTTCCCCGACCAGCAACCTCTCGAAAAGACTTACGGACCCACATGTTTAACGCGATCGTACTCCGCGTGAACACGGTGGCTGTTTTGGCAGTGGAGGGAATCAAACCCAGGCCTGAAAAGTGCAATTCCCGCGAGCTAACCACTGAGCTACTGCGCCAGTGTGTGTATGTTAGGTGTGTATACTCAAGAACGATAACTCAAAAATAAATACACCTAGCTTTAAAAAATTTGAAGTATACATACTATATGTTAAAAGCTAAAACTAAATGGAATTTCCATAATTAGAATTCAAATTATTCGAAATTTAAGATTTTCACAGCATTTTTTCAATGGGGTATCAGGTTAATTCTTGGAGCAATTATTGTAATATAATCAATGCTAGAAAATGATAGGTAAAATGGCACTGTGGATGCAAATTGTATTAATATAGTGTATATTAGCCAAATATTTCAAATATATTGGCGTGACTGAGCTGTTAACATTAGTTTTTCAATAACTTCTACAAACTACTTTAAAAGAATAAAGAATAATTTGAGGAGGAAGACTATTAAAACATATCTGGAATGAGATTCTCCACTCAACTTTCTCATTAATTTTCCCCAATGTTTAGTTGCACTTGTATCACAACCATTATTAAAATGAAAATAAAATGTAGCTTTTTTAGATTTTTTTACTCAAATTATTATTTCAAAAGAGTTTGTAACACTTGTTCAAATGTTCCTTTTTTTCATGACAGAAATTTTTTGATATCCATGTTTTTGTATTGACATTTGTTGTATCTGTGTTAATAGAAACTACTTTGACACCATTAACATCCATAGTATTGTTTAAATAATCAATTTCTACAATACACCATATACTACCATCGTTGTTCCAAGAATGATCATTGTTTTCCATGGAAAATAATGCTATGAAAATCTTAAAATTCGAGTTCAATTATGAGAATTACAATTTTTTTATCTAGTGCTAGTTTTTTCATAAAATATATACAGACCACCTGGGAACACCGCATGCTGTTGGCACATTTCGGACGCGGTAGCACGGTGGTTTAAGCACTGGATTTGCACGCTGCCACAACTGCCGCCGTGTTCATGCGGAGTACGATCACGTTAAACATGTGGGTCCGTAAGTCCTTCCAAGAGGTTGGTGGTAGGGGAAGGAGGGTACGGTCCCTGAGGATGCCTCCACTGGGTTCCGGTCTAAATTGGGTGGCACTTCTCGGCCGTCCAAACGGTTACCTTACATCTTTCTGGTAGGTCGGAAGGTCTGGGTCTCAACAACAACATGAAATTTTATAAAGGCAGAAGCATGTGTTCAACACCTCTGTCTATCTTAAATGTTTAAAATGGTTTCTGGAGATCTTTAGGCATGCTCTTCCATCATATTCTCAAGGAAACAATACCTTTTCTATACAACAGTATGAGAAAATAAAAATATATTTTTTTTTTATATTGATACTGATTGTTAAAGAAGTAGACTTTAACCAATGTGATATATAAAAGAAGTCCAAGTGAAGACTCACACTCCATATTCTTTATATATAAAAATCGGATAAAAAAAATTAGTAAACATCTTAGTGTTCATTTTCTTTGAATTACAAATTTAATTGCCTTTAAAAAAAGAAATTTGATGAAAGTTGAAATTTGAAAATACATTTGATGAAAAGTATTTTTTCATTAAAATTGCGTATTTGCACCTTTTCATATAAAATTATACATTTTAGTATTTTAGTGCTTTTTGTTTTATTAAGAAATGGCAATTTTAGTGTTATTTTATAAAAATCACAAATTTAAACACTAAAAGAATTGTCACGTGTGTAACATTAAATGCTTATCAGCCCTGTTTGGCTTAAAATAGTCATTAAAAGTCGGGGGCAAATAGTAGCTAAAAGTCTGTTAATCACCCATAGCAGCTCTGTGACATTGAATAGATTTGAGAAAAAGTACAACATACATCATCTGTCATTGGCTTCTTAGGGGGGTGGAACTCTTCATGGTACGATCTTCCACTAGATGGATGAATCAACCGGCCAGTTATACGCCGGACAAGAACAGAATCATCAATTCCAAATTCAATTACTGAATCCAATTTTGTCTTTCTTTTGTCCAACAATTCATCTAGCTAAAAGAAAAAAAAAATATTCAATAACAATGAATTTTTTAATAACACAAAATAAATTATGCTTAGTAACAGAACAAAAACTGAAACAAAATATAGAACTCAACTTTCATTAGTAAACTAAGGGACTCTGCCCCTGCTCACTATCTCTTGACCAACACTAACATTACATTCTGAAAATAGAATCTAAGTTCAGGGTTGATCGTCTAAATGATTAGTGGTGGCAACTGGAAATATGGCAGATTGGCAAAATAAAATTGTTGATCAACAAAACATTTAATTCTTGAATTGAGTAACAAGCCAACAAGTTGAAATTTAAAGGAAAGGAAATGAGCAATACAATCTGCTGTGAGTAGGTATGGAGAAACGATTGACTGCTTTGTTCTGCCCAATCTACAGTAGGAATCCGCATCACATCCCTTCATTTGATGTGGAAAAATAATAGAAAGCTCTATTACTCCATCTGAGCAACTTACGCTGACTAGCACATGTGCCAACTCTAATTGATGTATGCTGATGAAGACAGGGCTAAAGAAGTAATCACACGTGCTTTGACTTTCATGGGTAGAAACAAAGTTAAATTACAATTTGTATTGTGTAAATTTACCCACAGTAGCATGTTATACCTTCCTGATTCTGTGTATTTATAAAATTTATTAAAAGTAAATCACAATTTACCAGATAATTATCTGTTTCAAAATGGATAAAGTTGCAAAGCAGTCATGTTTAAAAAATTTTATGCTACTCCACATTCATCGGCAGAAAAATAACTTTTTGATTATGTAAGTAAAAAGTGTTTACCTATTTCCATTCCATAATTCATTAAATATCAGCGATGTATAAACATTTGCTGTATTTTAAGAACTAACTATTGGAAAAAAATTGAACAATATTTTCATTTTAAACACCTAAAAACAGCTAAAATTCTAAATGTTTTTGAAAATTTGCTTGAATTAGTGATTTTTGCAGATGAACAAGAAATTTCAGAAAAGACGTTGAAAAAGTGATTTTTACAAGCATTTTGCAATTTCACAATTTTATGAAAAAGCATTAAAATTCACAATCTTTTTATGGAATATCACATTAAATTCACGATTTTTATAAAAGATCCCTAAAATTTGAGATTTTTACAAGAGAACACTGAAATTCACACATTTTATTAAAACACAATTAACAATTAAAATTGAAACCAATGCTTTCAAATATTAATTAATTTAAAAAATTGAAATTCATTATGATTATTTTAAATGTTAGGTGATAACTTCTATGTGTTAAACTACTATAATTATTTATCATACGCACTGTTTAACAATTGTGGTCAAAATGCAAAATAATGTAAATTAAAAGCTGGGTCCTAACTTTTTGGCCTGGCTCCCAGATTAAAGAGAAATTAGTCCAGCACTGTTTAAGTTTGCAACTTCGTAACCAGTAACATAACAAAAATAGAAAACATAAAAATTTTGATATCCATCTTTGTTAAATAATATCTGTTTAAAAATTAGCAATAATTAACATCACATTTAATTGGAGTTGAATTATTTCATAACAGATCCACTTAGAAAACAAATCAATTTCATATCCTCAATTAAAAATAAAATATATTTAACAAATTCGCAGTAAATATGTAAACATAATGGGAATGAAAATAGAAAACTTCATAATTAATACTTCAATGTTTCTTGAAGGCAATCACTTAAGAATCTCGTTATCCAATGATAATGAAAGTCACAATTACAGATTCAATAAGAGCTTTGAATAATAAATTTATTTTTATTTACTTAAACCATTTAATTATTACTTTTTTTGAAATGGCAAATATAAAACCATTTTCAACAATGAGAGATTACACTTTGAATAAAATAAAATGTTCACTTTAAAACTGTATAAAAAAATAGAATAACTCAAACTAAATTGACATTTAAATGAGAAAGATCAATCATGCATAAAGCATTGATTATGAAACACTTTCCAACTGAAATGTAATTTTATTTAAATATCTTTAAAATATGATACATTCAGAGATGATATATTTTAAATTATCACAGTACTACAGTAATTTATTATACTTGAAAACTCACAGCTTCATCATAAAAGACAAAATAAACTTTAAAATAACATCATCGAAATATAAAATGTATACTTCTCTATGTAAAATCAATGAATATTTCATTCATATCACTTATATCATATTCATATCACTTCAGACTCCAGAGCAAAATAAATTTTCACGAAAAAATTCAACAATTCTTATACAACAGCACATATTGGCACAGAATTTAGATACAAAGATAATATGCAAAAATAAAGCAGTTTTATGATGAATGTAGCACTAAATATAAATGTAAACTATCTTTAAACATCACAATCTTTACACCCCAGGAAAAATAATGAATGCCATATTTTATTTTGAAATGAGTCACGTGATCTCTTTATATAATATGGGTGTAATTATTATTTCAATTTTTATTTAAAAAACTACCTAACATATTTTGTTGAAATTTTTTTTACACATTTTATGTGATAATTTGAATATTTCCTAAAATTTTCGAAGCAATGTCTGAATTTTAACTCCTCTTAAAAAATGTTTGAAAAATTAGGTCCCATAGGGTTCAATGTATTTCATAATTTTAACCCGAGTTAAATTCAAAATTAAGTGGGTGATATTATTCATTTTTATTCCCATATGTTCCACAGATTGTTTCAACAACATACTAAAATTTCATTTTGATAAAGTCATTTTTACTGCAGTTATCGTGCAAATGGACAGACAGACAGGCAGAATGACCAAACACTTTTCAACTATATTGGAATGTGTTAAAAGGGGCTTCACCATGCAAAAATTTTACTATGTGCATGTCTGAAAAAAATTCGTGGACCTGATATAGTATAACCAAGACATGAACTCGTAGCTCATATAATCTTTCTTTAACTTTAACTTTAGAGTTAAATATTTCAAACAAAGATCTAAAAAAAAACTGTTCATTTTAACGTGTTTCTCTTCTCTTTAAATGTATCAAATTTCATATATTTATATGCTATGGTTTTTAGAGAGCCAGATGCAGAAATAAGAGGGATGTGAAATTTGTCAAGCAATGGCAGGGTCATGTAGTATTTTTTTTTTAATTATGGAAGAGCGAAGTGAAATCCATTCTCCATTCCTAACAAAGAGAAATCCAGATTTGCCTGAATTTTGCTATCCTTTTTACTCGAAAACTACCATAGGTACGAAGATGAAATTTTGTATACATATGTAAAATTACACACATATTTGCAAAATCATAATTTTAATTATTAAAACAACCCATTTTTAAATCTCACATGCTCATAGCAGTTCTTACAAATAACAAGTCAACAACAACTTCTAAACAGCTAATCAAAGCGTGTGCACTTGCATGCATTGTGATTTAAATGCACTCCTGTATATTAAATAAGTTTTTGTGATTTAAATGTGTTACTTAGATTTCATTATGTTCCATATTCTAATTTGTTTAATTTAATATTCAAATTCCAAAAACCTATATGTTCTTTTGTATTAGGATTTACAAATATTTAAATTAATTTTTTATACTTCTAATTCCCTAATTATGGAAGCTAATTAAATTTTCTATTGGGATACAACATCCTACCAAGCCATTTTTAACCAAGTATATGCTGTCTATTGTATTTGGAAGGAAAGGATAATTTTTGCTAAAGTTATTTTATTTTTACTTTATTACAGGTTAAGCTACTTTTATTATAGGTAAAGCTACAAGAAGAAAGTATTTTTGATTCTATCAGTCCGATTTCAGCAATCTAAGTATCTATCATTTTCTGTGGCTGCTAAAATAAACTACTGGTGGCTGCTAGCTGTGAGCACTGCAGCAATGTAAAATTAAATTGAAAAAAAAATTCAGTTTTCTAAGCAAGAAAACTTTAAAAACATATTTAAAACCACACACATTTTGTTAAACATTGTATGAGTCTGGGTTGGAGACAAAAGTTATTAGCTTTCAGCCCAATCTATACTTAGATTCTACATTTGACAATTTTTTTGGGTTTGAGCATGATATTAAAAGGTAGGGAGATGAATGTCAGAAGGTTCTGCTTTCTGCAGAGCTCTAAACATACGTATATAAAGCCGAACATAAAAATGTTTCTGATCATGGAAACAAAAAAAAAAAAAAAATAATAATAATAAATAAATAAAAATTAAAAAAAAAAAAAAAATGGGGAATAAATACAAAATGGAGAAAACTCAGATAATTATCATTTACACAGTTATGAAAAAACATACCTTTTCAGCTTGGACAACAGTTCTGGGAAACCCATCCAATAGAAATCCATTCCGACATTCTTCTTTATCCAAGTTACGATCAATAAGATCAACTACAAGGGTATCACTTACAAGTTTTCCTTCATCCATAACTTTCTTCAACGTTTTCCCAAGTTGTGATCCAGATGCCACTTCAGCACGTAACATGTCACCTATTGTTAAAGAAAAACATGTCAGTTTCACTTGTCTTTTTCATTCATATTCAATATTGTACTGATAAACTTATGCCAATGATTAAATAGTCTCCATAATTGCAAAATATTCATATAAGTTTGTTTCAAACTTGCTGTGTTGCCTGTATTTATTTCCCAAACAAATTTCATTCATTATAATAATAAAGCTGAATATCGGATAATTGTCAATTTTCTGGTGGAAAAAAAAGAAAATAAACTTTAGTTTCTAGAAACTTTTGCTTGGAATAAGTTCTTGAAAATGTCTGCATATAAGATTTCTAATGAATGGCAGAGCCATGTAACATAATTAATGGAATTTTAATACATGTTCATTAAGTTTCTGTGTCAGAAATGACCATGATAGAAATAACATATAGATTTCTGGGTTTGTTTTCATTCCTCATGGATTAACTTTGGGAAACAAAGTGTGAAATAGGCATAACTACAACTCTCTTTTACACACTAACAGGAGACATAATATTTTCAAATTTTCATTCATTAATAATAACTAAATGCATGTCAGGACTGATAGATGATAAATATATTCACCAAAAATGAGTAATAAAATTTCATTTTTCACTTGCTTGTTAAGACTCAAGTTCCAAAATTTCAAACCGATATGGAACAAAACTCCGTAATTTTAAGTTTAACAAAACTCTGATCTGCAGAGATTTTAAGTCGGTTAGAAAACCATATGGTGTTCTTCGACAGATTTAAAATCCCTGCTGTCACCATCTTGTGGAGGAAAACAATGATTTTTCTGACAACTATTTTAATATCGCCAATTCTCAGAGATGTAGGTTGTGAAATTTCACAAAATAATATTGGTATTATTTTTTTTTAAATATAGATTTTTATGCTAAAATCGAGATTTCTTAAGCGTACTCATTTATCTCCATTATTTATAGATTTACTGATTCAATTAGGAGATGAAAACACAACTGACCACTGGCAGTGTTTCATTCAGGACCGCGGGACCAGGGGGGAGGGGGGAATGAAGTTTGTAGGAGGGGCAAGTTTTCTATTTGCCCTATATAAATATATCCAAATGCTGTCACATAAATAGAAACTAGGTTAAAATAAAATGTCTCTGGGGGGGAGGGCTTCGCAAGTTCTGTAAGAATCACCGACAACTGGAGGTCGGTAATAAAAATGACAAATTTGCCTTTTTCTGAAGTTAAATTAATATGTGAAAAATATGTAGAACAGATTAGATTCTAAACAAATATTGCAAAGAATAATATAAACACAGAACCCACCTATAAAAGGCAATCTCAAAATTGGAAGGCACTCCCGTTGCAGATACATGAACTGGTTTCGTGCTTATTATGTGCTTATCAGTATGGAATGACTGATATCTGCAATGGCAGCAAGAAACTTGTTATAAGTTATACATTTTGTGAATTTCTATGAAATTGACTGTCCTTCAATGTGGCCAGCATGAAATTTATCGATAATTTAGCTCAGGTCACAAGAAGCTGCAAAGGCAAAGTTCATAAACACAAAACCCACCTATAAAGGGGAGATCCTAAAATTCGGAAGACACTCCCTTACAAATATTGGTAATTCCATGCTGACAAGTGCATAATAAGAGTGAAACCGGTTCATGGATACTGGTATCTGCAATGGAAGTATCTTCGAAATTGCAAAGAATATCCATCTTTTAAAAAAAAAAATAGCACAAGAGGCACTCGGGAATTATCAGATATCTAGCCATAGCAGTGTGACTACCAATCCCCGACTATAAATAGTACTGCAGACCTCTATTTACAATCCCATAACATGAAATCATTAGAATAGTAAAAATATGTAACAAGTTTTCAAATTTATAAATTATTCTTAAAAATTCTGTTAAAATACAAATTGGCAACAAATCAACCAAACAGATATGTTAATGTGCTAACAGCAAAAATTAAGTACACATCTACAACAGGTCTTTATTTTACTTCCTATAAAACGTACAAAATTTTTTTAAAAAAGGGTCAGAGCGCTTTCGAGCATAAGTACGCTCTTCATCAGTGGCTACATGGAAATAAAATTTGAATCATTCATATATAGACCAGATATAGCGACAAAATGTGCATAAATGCAATTTACAAAAGAATCTACGTTTAGGCAAGGATAAACCGAAAACTATAGAACAATTTTTTTACAGTTTCAAAAATTCCAACAAAAAAAACAGCATATTAAATTACAATTTAATTACAAAAATCGAAAAAAGAGGGGATGGCAACCAATCATAATCCCAAAGATGAAGACGTCTGCAAAGATAACTTTGCAGAGGCTTAAATTGCATGGAGTCGAGAATGAGTCGCCAAGCATAACTCAAATTCATAACAGGGTCAAAATTACAAACGGACTCACGGTAGATATAAATAAAAAGGGATTCAAAATGGAGAATATTGCGAGGGTTATTACAATGCATCAAAAGGAAAGCCTTTTCGAGAAGAGGCTGAAAATTATCTTTAACAACAAATTGAGCAAGAGCCGTAGAAAGTTTACTATCCCTGACATCCCGAGCATGTTCTGCTAAACGGATGCCAACAGTGTGTTTAGTACTTCCAATATAAAATTTAAAATTACCATCGGTGGGCAACAGGGGAACAACATACACCCCAGCAAAGCTTTTAATGTCTTCCTTATCACACAGTTTATCAGACCGAATACGGTTAAATAAAGAAGAAATATTTGAATGTGCAGGTCTAAAACCAAACTCAGAACAAAAATGGATAAAGGGGCGGAAAATCCGAGGATTGTATGGAAAACTAGACCTATAAGTCAAACGATCTTTTAAGGCAATAAGTTTAGTATCAAAAAGTGTATATTTATAGTAGACTTGGAAGAAAACCTTATAAATAAACTCAAAGGAGTAGGCAGCCTCACGGCCAAGACCAAAAATAAAATCAATTTCATCACTTAAAGCAGAAAAAGATGAACAAACGTTAAAAACGTGATTAAAATAAGCATAAAAAGAAGCTTTTTTAGAGGAAAGAGGATAGTAAAAATTAGAAGGAATACAAGAATTAGTAAAAGAAGGTTTACGGAAAACCGAGGTTTTCAAACCTCAGTTTTCCGTAATTTTTGGTCTTCATTTTTTTGTTGTAGCAAATCACCTGATTTTCTTAAATTATTAATTTTTGCATTATCATAATGTCTACTTAATCGCAGGATTTTGACAAGAGAACTGACCAAAATCTACCTTAAACAATCATCTTAAGCTGTTTAATATTTTGCTTCGTGAAAAATTTAAGTGCTTTAAACATTGCAGTACACTTTATTACAAGGTTGTACATATAGTAAGTAGGTACTTTGACATTAAATATTAAAATTTAATCCATCACAAAGTAAAGTTGAATGCTAAATTTAATTTAATTGCACAAAATAACCCATGCAACAGATAATTATTTGAACTATTATATAGAATTTGCACTAATTTGCATAGTTTTTACTAAATTTTCATTTTTTAATTTGATGATTTGATGTATTAAAATGCACCGAATGGAAATAAAAATTTAATGACGACTTGGCAAAAATTATAAATAATTCAACTATCTAAAGAACAATATATACTAATGTAAAGGGATTGGTTTCATTCATTTTGTCCTAAAAATTAAATATAAAACATGCATT
Organism: Amaurobius ferox; assembly: GCA_951213105.1. NCBI lineage: Eukaryota > Metazoa > Arthropoda > Arachnida > Araneae > Amaurobiidae > Amaurobius > Amaurobius ferox. Next base: position 37,351,835 of record OX578155.1, on the reverse strand, counting down.
TACATACGTGCTTACCTGTAGCAAGATGGCATACACAGAAATCTTTCTTTAGTCTTGGAGCCTAAAAGCAAAATACAAGTTATAAAATAAAATAATTATCTGTTCTTTGTACAGTCAGATACTTTAAGTTTGCTTTCATATTTACTAAGATTATATTTGTTTTTACTGATCACGCTGCCAATCACAATTGTGGCATTTTGTGAAAGAAAATTCAGTTTGGCAATTAAAAAACAGATTTGGCAAAATTTTTGGAAACTATGAATTCTGCCAATGTCAAAAATTGTGGTATACTAACAGTAATGTATACTACTATACTATTTGTCTTTTTCAAAACAATGATCTTTGGCATTTGAGAATTTATAAATCAGATCAAATTTTTCAAATGGAAAGCTAAATTAAAATTCTAACTCAGACAGGATCAAGTCCTGAGGGTGGCAGTCTATAGATATAATTTATTGGGCTTTCCAGGTTGGTGTATTGTTCAAACCATGGGAAGAGCATAAATTTACTGGTAGGGATTTGTGCAACTAATCTATTATTTATTTAACCTAAACCCAGCCCACCACACTGCTCATGTGAATTCCTGACATTGCTCTAGGAATTAATGTTTGCTCAGTTTTAGGCAGAGATGTGAATGCATTCTATCTACTACTAAGTTTATGGTTTAATGTATTGGCCGTCACCATGAAATGAAAAAAACATCTCATCATCCAAACCAGGGTTTTTCAAAGTGTGTTTGTCCTACAGAACCCTTGGGTTTCCCACAATACTATTCCAGGGCTTCCACGATGAAATAGTTTTGGGTGAATTTTCTTAAAATTAAAAAATTTGGATACATAATTTGTGCCACATTGAACTTTTTCTCATTTTCAGATTCTACTATCAAATTAAATTTCAAAAAGTTTGAAAACCACTGATCTATACTAAACTATTCGGTTTAATTTTAATAACGAAAACCTTTAGAGCATTTTTGAAAATATATTCTTTTTATAAACTATATACATAATAGCAAAACAATATATTTTGCTTTTAACCTATTTAGTTATTCAATTTTTTTTTATATAGATTAATAAGAAATGTAAGTTTAGAAAAGTTTTGGTTAACTGTTTAAATAGAAATAACCCCATCATGTAAAGCTTAAAATAAGAAATTAAAATTAGTAATATGCTTTTAAATATTTTATTAGCATTCAATAAACAAAGAGGTAAATACATAAAATGTTACTAGCATTTTTTTATTACAGAATCAAGGATTATCTAGAAAAAATCGGTGGTGGCACTAGTTCGATGGAGCCGGAATGATTTTGCACGAATTCTAAAATAAAACTCCAGTAAAGTTCAATAAGTTTATTTGATTTTTTTCAGACTCATTTGTTTAATTTACATACAGGCTTTCAAAGCACTGCAAATTACAATTACTCGCTAATAGCTTATAGCTATAGTTTTCACCCCAAATTTATCTGGATATTCCGACCCTAGACTTCACGTCAAAATGTCACATTATTCTACCAATTTGCTTGGTTGTACAGTGAAACCTGTGAAGTTGACAACCTTTGTAAGTTGACCACCTGTCTAAGTTAACCTAATTGACAAGGAACGGAATGGCTTAATTACTTTAATATTGAGTGAACCCTTTATAAGTTGACCACCTGTCTAACTTGTATGTTGACCAGGTAATTAGGTAGAATTTGTCACAAAGCATAGCTCAAAACCTTTGTAAGTTGACCACTTCCAGAATTTTCCAGGATGCAGAAAACTGTGAGAATGTGACAAAATTTGTTAAAGAAGTGACAGTCTTAGACGCAATCCGATGCATTTATGAAGCATGAAAAAATCTATCAGAAAACACGATTGTTAAGTGTTTCAAGTATGAGGGATTTCTATGTGATCTCATCTCTTCTGCGTGCCAAGTGACAGACTGTTTCAAATTGGAGTCACTGGATGAAGAACTAAAGTGCCTTCCTGAAACGTGCAGAAAAGAGTTATGCGATGCTTGTCAAAATTTTGAAACCCATGATATTGAATCTCCATTTGTTGCCACATCGAGCAAGAGTAATTGTGATAGGTTTTCTTCGGAGGAAGAAGAAAAAACAGATGTAGAACTTCCCACACACGAAAGTGCAATGCAATGTGTCAAAAAATTAGAACTGTATTTTTGCAAAACACGCCAGAACACATTAAGGCTGTGTTAAATCTGCACAGTAAAATAGAAATACAATGGGCATCTGGAATCAGAAAAAAACAAACTTTTCTGACAGAGTACTTTTCTGAACAATAGAAATAGATTACTGCATCAATCTGATCCAATGAATTCAAATACAGCATGTGAGTAGCCGTTACATATTACATCTAAAAGTAGGTGTATGCAGATTCCTTGATTCACATTTTAAGAATGTACGTACATACATAAGTATTTTGTAACAGTAATTACAATATTTAATTAAAACCATTGGCTCATTAGTAATTTATATATGTTAAAAGGAAAGTATTTTGAAATGCTTTATTGAAGGGGAAAATAAAATTTCATTACACTGTCTATGTTGGACACCTGTCTAAGTTGGACACTTTTAGGGGGAACCGTGAGTGTCCAACTTGTACAGGTTTCACTTCACTGTATATAAATTAAACTTACACAATATATCTGACAAGATTTTATTAGGCAGCATGATATGTAATTGAATAATACGTTATTTCGACCTATTCTGTTCAAACCACATCAATCATTAAACATTACACATCTTTAGATTTAACTTCTTAATACTTTTTTAAACAAAGCAAAATATCTCATGTATGTGCACCAATATTTCACCAAGGAGTAAATAAACACATTGAGCTGTAACACTCGTGACATTTTAAATATTTCAGCTTTCCCACCCATTGGAAAACCTAGTTAAAAATACTAAAATACTGATGATATTTCAAGTGAAAATAAGAAAACTGATTTTACCTTATTCATAGTGAGTGCTATATCTTTTAGAATAAAAGAAGCCGATTGATTTTCTGGAAACAGAATCTTTAAAACCAAGACTTCAATATATGTAACATAATATGTAAAAACAAAAATAGAAATTATTTTGTTGATTCAAAATTAAGGGTAATATTTATGTTCATCAAAAGATTACCTTTCAGGGGTGGAAAACTGGTTTTTTTATTTGAATTTTAAAAACTCCATTTTTCATCCAATAGTGCTTCCTAATGGATTTACTGGTAATTTTCACATCTTACAAAAGTATCACTCAGTGTACTTGTTTATTTCAAAATTTCTAATATTTTAGAATAGACATATTTCTTCTGATTAGAGAAAACTTGATGAATATGAAATATTAATCTTTCCTTTAAAATTATATAAACTTTTGTACTGTGCACACAAAATCATATAGTAGGTAGGGGTTGTGCTGGATTTTTTATTACTTTTGCCAACTTATTCGCCAAATATAGTTTTTATTTTGACTTTCCATTTAAAAAGTTTGATTTGATTTATTTGAGTAAAATTCTTAAATTCCAAAGATCATTCCTTAGGAACAAACACACAGTAGTATACCACAATTTTTAATTTTGACAAGGCTAGAGTTTGCATAATCACCAAAATTTTTGTCAAATCTTTTTTTAATTGACAAATTAAATTTTGTTTCACAAAATGTGAAAATGATCAGCAACACCCCTAACCAAGAGTTTCACAAACGCTGATTATAACTACCGCAAAAAAATATATGTAAAAAGGTAGTATACTTTATTAAAAAGAACAGAGCAGAATTAAAAATGATTAGTATCAACCACATTGTTCCAACGGAAGTTCAGCTTGTTTTTAGAATTAACAAAATAATACCTGTGTTCCTTTCCCAGCACCAGGAGGACCAAGAAGAACTGCATTAATACCCAATTTTTTAGACCTGGAATCAATATCTTCCTTGACATTGACAGCTGGGGATGCAGCAGTTGGTGCCATAGCTCAGGATCTGCATAAAAATACATGAATTTAAAATGATACAATTCTTGAAAAGTAATTGCATATTCAAACTCAATTTTAAAATGTCTTAATACAGCAACTGGAATTGAAGCTGTTGCGATAAACCCACCAAAAGTAGTTCCACAACTTGCAAACATATTTCAGGTACAAAAGCAAAGCTGGAGATTTAATAAACGCGAATCTGGAAGCAGATAAAATTTTAATACTTCAAAATTTACTTTATATTAAAGGCTATTAGTGCTTGTGAAGTAGCTTGGATAAACTTTCATAATTAACATAGCAAATAAGCGGTAAAATAACAACACTTTGAGGATGTTAAGCTCATTTTCAGTCCAATAATAAAAAGTACGAGGCTCGTCCACAAAGTAAGTTTCCCTGGGGTCGTTTACAGAAAAGAAACACAATTTCATGGAAATATTTATTGCAACAGATACAGCAAGTGTTCAGCTATTTTTCAACATATTCACCATCGGAATTGAGATATTTGTCATACCGTGGGACCAACTTTTGAATACCTGTATCATAGAAGTCTGCCGCCTGGGATTTGAACCACTGTGTGATAACCATCTCTGCCTCTCTGTCATTCTCAAAACGCTGACCGGACAGGAATATCTTGAGGTGTAGGAAAAGATGGAAATCACTGGGAGCGAGGTCCGGGCTACTGGCACTAAACATTCCGCGCCGCTTGTTCTGAATGGCCCGTCACAATTTCTGCAGTGTTTCGCAGTAACGCTCAGCAATCACCGTCTCACCTCTGGTCAGGAATTCGACGTGAAGTCCCGTCTGTCCCAGAACACCATGCACATCACTTTCCGCGCCGACAACGTCTGCTTGAATTTCGTTCTACAGGGAGATCCACTGTGACGCCAATGCATTGACTGCTGCTTTGTTTCTGCGGTAATGTGGGCATAATGCGTTCCTGCACAAGCTCCACAAGGTCGTCCGTAATGATGGATGGCCTCCCACTGCGCTTCTCATCATGCACACTTTGTCGACCTGCCGAAAATGCTCTGCACCAGCGACGCACCATCTGCTGGCTCATGACGTTAGGCCCATAGACCCGGCACAGCTGACGATGAATTTCGATCGGCGCTATGCTCTGTGCATTCAAAAATTTTATCACCGACCGCACTTCACAGTCGGCGGGAGCTGGAATAAGAACCTTCATCTTCAACAACTGCAGCGATGCTACTGTGAGAACGCGGGAAGTACCGTTAGTGCATGCGCCATGCTACGTCATTGCTCTATCACGTACGCACAGTCGTTTCGCGCAATATAAAGTTTGCTAGCTGTATGACGAGTGGGAAACTTACTTTGTGGATGCGCCTCATATATGCATATGTAAACAGTTTCTGCACACGTGCAAAATAAAAAAATGCTTGTACAGAACCCTTCACAATGAGCATATTTATTACAGAAAACCTTTTGTAAAGAAATTTATCAAAATACCAATCTCAAGATAAGTTTGAATTTATATTTCTATTTTAATTTATTTTGTAATATACAAAAAATGTTATTAAAAGGGTTTAATTTTATCCAGTTATTTACAAAATTAAGGAACTTCTATTACATTAATATTATTCATTGGAACTCTGGATTCCACAATTTATGTTTTACTATCATACATCCTATTTCGGGATATTTTATCTCTAAAAATATGATAGTGCTTCTTCCACTTCCTAGGCTTTACAGTCCAGACAGCAACTAGCATCTAGTTTTTTTTTTCGTGTTATGAGCTCCCTAGCATCAAATAGCTGTTAACTGCACTGACAACAAAAACTCATTATACACCACAATTTTGCAAATTTCTAATGTCCAAAGTTGGCTATTTGGTCCTGATGAACTCCAAAGAGTGTTGTTGCTGTTGTTGTTGAGACCCAGATCGTCCGACCTACCAGAAAGGCGTAAGGTAACTGTTTGGATGGCCGGGAAGTGCCACCCAATTTAGACCGGAACCCAGTGGGGGAGGCATCTACAGAGACCGTACCCTCCTTCCCCTACCACCAACCTCTCGAACGGACTTACGGACCCACATGTTTAACGTGATCGTACTCCGCATGAACATGGCGACAGTTGTGGCAGCGTGCAAATCCAGCGCGCAAACCACAGGGCTACCACGCCCTGTGCCAACAGCATGTGGTGTTCCCAGGTGGTCACCCACCCAAGTACTAACCACGCCCAATGCTGCATGACTTCGGTGATCTAACGAGAACCGGTATTTTCAGCATGGTTGGGCCTTTGGCCTACTCCAAAGAGTGTGAAACTAGTCAGCCAATGCTTATTACAAGCTCCAACACAATTAGCATTGAGCACATCATTTTAGAATTATGCTACGCTGGGAGCACAATTCCAAAATATACACTATTAAAGTTTCATATATACATAAACGGCAAAAATTGTATTTTTTCCCAAATCCAATACGAAAATTGCGATTTAAGTAGAGCTTGCATCAATGTCACAACCAAACCAGTAGAAACCCTTGTTTTATACGAATTTCAGGTTCTTGGAAAAGACAAAGAAATAAGTTGATGATGAAATAGAAGGCTTACAGTGGTAAATAGATATTAAGCTTATATAGATATGATTATGACCCAAACTGTGTATATAGCTAGCTGCTGCTTTTCCAAAAATAGTTGATTGAAAATGCCTGGTGTCCACATTTTAAACTAACATATAGATTTGTAAATTTGTAAATTATTTTTTGTAAATTATTAATTTTTTATTAGCTAATAGTCTTTTAAAACATTATAACTTTCAAGAAACATCAACTACGATTCTTAAAAGTATGAATTATGAAAAAATATGAATGAATAATAATTATCTTAAAAATATAAATTAAAAATATGAACTGCTGAACATAAATACAAATGTATACATAGTAACACATCTAAATAGTACAAATACTTAATAATATAAGTAAATACAGTTTTTATAAATTTATTTTGTTCTACACTGCCATATTGAGAATTTTATTTATAGTACAATATTGTATGATGTATTTTTTTGTGCAAAATGTTAAAACAAATCTGACATAACCATCTTAATAAAAGAAGATGCCTATCTGTTTGTCAAAAAATGAGTGAGTAGCAAAATCCGACTTCTTAACATTATAACTCGGGATGTGTTTGTTTATTGCTACAGATTTCATGAAGGCAATATGTTCTCGAGAAAAAAAATACAAACCATGTCACAACACCAGGGTGGATAAAAATCATGATTTTTTTTAAAAAATCAAAAAAATCGGATTTTTTTGATTTAAATCAGATTTTTTTGATTTAAATCGGATTTTTTTGATTTATATTAGCCTTTTTCAAAATCAATTTTTTATATTTTTCAGATCAGAAGGTAGGTTAGACTATATTAATGTACTGTATAATTTAAAAAAATTTAATTGAATTAATATAAGATTAAAAAATATATGCAGGTGTTAAAAATAAACCAAAGACTTTTTAAATAAATAGGTTTTTTTTTTAATTGGGTTATTTTATTCAATTTATAAATCTAGGCTATATTAATTATATAGAACTATTATGCGGTTTTAAGTTTTTTATTTGAATTTATATTAATAAAGAGCTATGATATCTCAAAATCTATTAGGGTTGATATTATGAAGGACTTGAAAAAAAGGGAAGAGATTATGACAAGCTTATTAAAAAGTCAAGATTTTAGAATAAAATGTTTTTAAGTATTAATATTTAATAATACCTTTTCATTTATATAATAAAAACTTACCATTTAACAGGTAATTTGATTCATCTGAGTCTCTTAAATGATTTTTTATTAGTATAAATTTCTAACACTGGAAATTGGAAAAAAAAAAGCATGAAAATACAAAAAGTAAACAGTAAAGTAATACAGCAAACTCTCGGTATAATGATCCTCTTTTTCGAGACCTTTCCAATATATTGACCAGTGATGGTATGCGCCAGCAAAAATCACAAAAAAGGAAGGAACCAAATTTTCTTATTTCTATGGTAAAAATTATTACTGCACATATAAATAACATTTCAAAAGGTATTTTAAGTTTTTGTAGCTTGAAATATGCATTTAAAAACTGTATCGCAACCACTGATCCCAATAAATCATCACAAGAACAATTAAAGTGTTAAATATTGTCTAGTTATGTTTTTAGATAACTGACAGAAAATCTAGATAATTCTAGATATATTTTGAGTGATTTTTAGCTATAAAATTAGAAAATAGGTTGGCAACACTGGTCAGTTGTCATTGTTACTTGATTTTATACTCCACGCAATGAATAGTGTTATCTCCACTGACCGAGAGTTAAGGAAAGGATTTCAGTTTTTTTATATACTCTAAAGATGTCTTGATGTGGAATTTTATTGTTTTAAACATTTATTTTGTTCCAGGTTATTTTAGCATAAAAATACAAAAAAAAAAAAAAACTTCAAGAAATGACAAAATCAAAAAATGATTTTAATCAATGATTTTTTTTAAAAAATCAAGTGATTTAAATCATGATTTAAATCATGATTTAAATCAAGCCGATTTAAATCAAACAACCCTGCACAACACGGTTCGTATTTTTTGTTTTAAAGAAATATATTATTAAGGTATTTGTTCAATTTTGAGAATTTGATACATATTCTGATGTAATTTTATTCAGAGGATTGCATCTAAAATCCTGAGGAATGCCAGGTATTCGCTCTTCAGTTCCCTATTGTTAAGGTACAGTTACAGTAATAAAAATTCAGGTGTACAAAATAAAAAACAATTTCTTTTTTATCTAATAAAATTTAATCCCAATTCTATATACATGCAAATACATAACTTTTGAATGATTTAGACTTATCAAATTTGGTATAGTTATTATTTTTCTCACTGCAGGTAGCCACATTGATATTGAGAATTCCTGAACCAAGGGATTATTGAATTATAAAAAAAATATAACAAACTTTCATAAAAACATTATACTGATTATTTTTTAATTTTTTTGAAAAATATATTATTGTATTGGTTATGAATGAAATTGAAGTTCATTCATCAAAAAATGCTTTACAATCATAAAGCAACTATATTTTTAATTCATATTTTCCATCTAACCAAAATGTTAGAATAATCTAAGAAAGTAACCATATTAAATTTTGGATTGTGCTTTATTGGTTGCTGCAACAAGATAAATTCAAAATTCATTTTTTTTTTTATAGAATTTAATGCATTTTTTTATGGAATAAAAATGTTTCATATTATTTTTTATCTGCCTCATCTTGCATTTAACCAAACTTTTGATTTTGTGTTTAAGAATTATCTGAAATTGGTTTGCAAAAGAGTGCATATAATTCTATTCTTTGGATTTATAGATATGACTAGAAAACAAATTTTCTATACAGAAAACAGAAAGTTTAATTTTTAGATTTTCTTTTATAGACTGTAAATAATAATATTCTAAAATTTCCTCAGTTTTTAAAATTTGCACAATTGCAAAATTATTATCATCAGCATAGAACCAAATTGATAAGTAGAATTAACTTCTCTACTCAGGATAAGAGCAGAGTTGCAAATACCTAAAACAGTTCCTCATCAGCAAACACGTGCAGTGATTTTTAGACATACAATTTTCTAATAGCAATCACTTGCAAAGCCCAAATTTTTACATGGTCCTGCATATTATCATACATCAAAAATTGAAAAATCAAAGTTTCTTAAAATTGCACTCAAGAACTGGGATTTAGAGATACAAGTGATGAAAATCTCACCTTAAAACTTTAAGTGAAGTGAAAAGAAAATGATAAAATGGATTTTACTAATTTGATAGAAAGCTCAGAAGGGAGACTGATGACTGTGGTCATGCCCTTTTCAAAGTATTCAGAAATTAATATAAATAGGGCCCAAGCAGGCATCTATAGTTTCCTTATCAGTTGTTTAAGGTCACCATTCCTTTTCTTACACTGACTCATAACCACAGCATAGCAGCATAATCCTTGAATGAGTATGTACACTTTCTTTCTCCGCTCCAATTAAGTCTTGAAAAGCAAGTCCAACTTAAAAAACTCCGATTCAAGCAATTATCCTAAACTGATGTAGAAAAGGGGTGTCACCCTCCCAATTTTAGTGAGCAGCAGATGGGAGAAAATGAATTTCTGTGACCTTGAGAGCCACCAATAGACTTTAGTAAGACAAGAGAAAAGACAAGTAGAGAAGAGGGGCATTTCAAGGAGAGCACGATTTTTTTAAAATTGCTGAATTATAAGCCATAAAAGCACAGTTAATCATTTATTCTAAAAACATTTAGAGGTGCCGCCCATGTTTGTACAGGATGCCACAACTCGCTAGTACAGCACACTAACGTCTTCTGAGAGTTATTTGAATTTTAGAGCATTTATAATCAGGGATATAATCTATTCAAAATCCTAGACATAGACTGTGACTTTAATTTCATGACTGTCCTGGGCAACCTGGGAAGGTTACAAACCTAGAAAAATTATTTTGGCATTTTTATACATGATAATTTATTTAAATATATACCAATCAGCATTAAGGTCAGTGTTTTCACCATGTTTCAAATAAAAAACTTATTTACATTCAAAATTAATCACACACAAGCCCATAAAATATTTATGTATGTACAAGTATAACTTTAAAGAGGTTCCATATATATTTCCATTAATTATCTAACCAATTCGGCATCTTTCAAACCATTGTTAAGGAAGTCTATCCAAGCTTAACCAGGATCTTAGGCTAAGGCTCCATAGTTCTTGATAGATTGGCGAGTTTACAATGCTAGAAATTATGACAATGTAAACAATGGAGAGTCAATGAAACTGTTTATCCAAGGGTGGATTATGACTCCTTAACTGAACAATTGTGTTAAGAGGTAGCAAAGATAGTGCCTAAAAATCGCTTACTTAGAATGAATGATATAAAATAAAGTTAACAAGAATGATGACTTAATACATCATTTTACGATCAATTATACTTATGGATGCTTAAAAATTATGACATAAGAGTATACAGACAATACCAGATTGTCCATGAAAATTGATAATCGGGCGATTTAGAGCAGGTCAAAGGTTATTAAATCACCCCAGCACTTTTTATCCGCTTAATAGTGTTTACCCGTAAATAGTGATAAATCAAAAATTCAGATTTTAACCGGCTCTTGGTTGATTGCACCCACTGAACAGTTTATTGTGTCGCTAGCTCTGAGTACCGGAAAAGAGGTTACACCAAACATTTCTATAACCACTACTCCTTTTCGTTAGCCTCACACTAGATTACTGACAAAGAAACAGCAAACAGGGGAAAAAATAAAAATTATTTTTCATCAAAATTAATTTAACACAGAAACCGATTAACGTATTTACAACAAATGCAACGAAAAAATAAATTGTTAAATGCAAGAAATATTAAAGAATTTCATACATCACTGACAATGACAAAAGTAAATATAAATTTTTCAATGTTTATCTCTACCGTCACGATCACCAAAAACCACGTTTTCTCCCAATGGTCGCTGTTAATGAATGTTGCCAATTTCTACAAACAAAATAAAAATGTTTTCTAGGAGGAGTGTTTATTTCCCTCTTGATCACTTACTTCCTAGTTAGTACAATTTTATCAAAAAATCCGATTTTTCAGAAAAATCTCAGTTTAGTAAGCCTTTTATTTATACGTATATGTTTTTCCTAATGAAACTTGTTTTTACATATCTTACACAGCTGATGGCATGGACATCCAGACTGATACAAGACTAGCCTTGGGATTGATATAAATTTATATGGAACGAAATTATAAGGTTCCGCCAAGTTTATCAGATTTTATCTGGCTTCATAGTTTTTACCCTCAATGAGTGTCGGGTCCAGATGCTAAGGATATTAGCTCCAAGACTGGCCCAGGAAAAATGCTTGTAGCACCCCCACTCCCATTTTCAATCCCCAATTGTACCTGGAGAGAAAAAATGCAATGCGTAAATGATATGGTATCTGAAACGTCAGCGAGAGAGTAAGTTCAGGAGTCTAATAACGGGTAAACTAGATTGGCGCAGGCCTAAAAGGATTTTCGTATAATTTGATTACACAATATATAAAACTGTTACTTTCTTTCTTTCGACCCAAACCGTCCGATCTACCTGAAGTTACAAGTTATCTGTTTAGACCACCGGAACAATGTCACCCAATTTAGACCAGAACGCAGTGGGAGCGACATTCACAGGGACCGTACCCTCCTTCCTCCGCCACCAACCTCTCGGAAGGAATTCCGAACCCCGTGCTTGTCTCCCCAGAAACACGGTGACAGTTTGGACAGAGCCGGGAAACAAACTCGGGTACTCTGAGTGCAATTCCAGTGTCGCAACCACTAGGATTCCCCATCCCAAAACTGCTACTTGTAAGACCATAAATTACAAAACTTTATTGAAGAATGCAAGAATATGTTAGTTTGGAGACTGCAGTTGCTTGGGATAAGATAACAGTATGCGCCGTTAACAACCACTAAGACTGAACTGCAGTCCTTTCTTAGTGGTTGTTAAGGGAGTTCGTTTAGTCTGAAGTTAGGGTTTTTACGCTCTCGAAACAATTGTGATAAAATCTTTTGTATAATTATATCGGATTGTACACTCCCCTTAATATTGGGCGCGGTAGCCCAGTGGTTAGCGCGCGGGAATTGCACTCGGTAGGCCCGGGTTCGATTCCCTCTGTTGCTAAAACTACCGCCGTGCTCACGCGGAGTACAATCACGTTAAGCATTTGGGTCCGTAAGTCCTTCCGAGAGGTTGATGGTAGGAAAGGAGGATACGGTTCCCGTGGATGCCTCCCCACTGGGTTCCGGTCTAAATTGGGTGACTCTTCCCGGTCGTCTAAACAGCTACCTTACACATTTCTACGGCCCCGGCCGCCCAAATTGCTGCTCTCAGTCTTCGGATGAGTCGGTCGTCCTAGGCTTTCGACACCTTTCTTCGGCCGGACGGTCTGGGTTTCAACAACAATCCCCCTTGATATTTTGAAAAATCGGTGCCTATGTCTGTGAATCTTATTCGCCTGACTAGATTATGATCAAAATTCTTCGTGCAAATGAGGTATAAAAGTGATTAGCCAAGAATCTCAATTCATTTGTTGATTTTCCTCTCAATCCTATGTGCTATATAGTTGTTAGAACCAATTTCCTGCAGCAGGTACTCTGCACATAATATATATAACTAGGAGAAGTAATGCTACATTTCCATCAGTGTATGAGGTAGAGGGGAGCAAGCATATAGGCCTACACTCACAATATTTGAAGATTTCAGTTTTTAACACTTTACAACAGAGTTGAAAAGTGTTTATGACTTTGTTCATTCTGTCCGTTAGCACGGTAACTGCCGTAAAAATGACTTAATCAAAATGAAATTTTAGTATGTTGTTCAGACGGTCTGTAGGACCTATGGGAATATAAATCAATAATATCACCCAATTAGTTTTGGATTGAACACGGGTTGAAAAAATGAAATACATTGAGCCCTATGGGACCTAATTTTTCAAACATTTTTTAAACGGATTTAAAATTCCCAAATTACTTCGAAAATTTTAGGGAATATTCAAATTGTTCCATAAAATATATAAAAAAAAATTTAGCGAAATATATTCCGTAGTTTTTTAAATAAAAATTAAAATAATAATAACATCTCTTATATGAAGCGATCACGTGACCCACTTCAAAATGATATATGGCATTCATCTTGTCTCAAAATCGTGATTTTTAAAGTCTTTTTAATTCATATTGAGTGTTGTATCCGACTTAAAATCGCTTTATTTTTGCATAAATTCTGTGCATCGACATACTGAAACAACGCAATCACAACATATTTGAGTTTAAATGCTCATCCAAATTTGATCTACAACGAAGCTTATTTTTCACCTATGTAAAATGTGAACAGCAAAATATGTAGAATGAGTTGTATTTGAATTGCTGTATTTCTTTAACACAAAATCATTTAGTTCATGGAGTCTGCATAGCTGATATGAATCAAATATTCATTGATTTTACAAATAGAAGGACGATTTTTTTCGATGAAGTTTTACGCATATAGTTTAATTACGTGTAGCTCCATGGTCTTAATTTTTAAATAAAATAAATTATTATAGTATTCTGATGAATGACATGAATGGGAAAATGTTATGAATGAAATGCTGTTTTTATAGAGAGATCCAGGCGTGTTATTTTTTCTATGACGTCATTCGAATGAATTTCAGTTGTTTTCGAAGAAGTTTTCAAATATAATAAATTATCATAGTATTATGATAGTTTTTGAAATATTTCCGAGGAATGTAGAGATGTTTAAACCAGACAATTTATAATTCAATGACGTTATTTTAATGAAGTTCATTTTTTTCGATGAAGGTTTAAGTTTTCAAATATAATAAATTAATGTAGTATTTTGATAAGTTTTAAAATATTACCGAGGAATGTATTGCATTTTAGACATGTTTAAACAAAATTGCATTGAAGTTGGAAAGTGTTTCATAATCAATGCTTTAAGCATGATTGATCTTTCTTGTTTTTTTATTCAGTAATAAAGTAATTTAAATTGATTCTGTGTTGCATTAGGTGTTAAAAAATATGCAATATTTGAAGTTCAAAAACACTAAAATTATAGGATATTTATTATGTATCAAGAGATTCAAGCTGTATTTAGCTTCCTCCCCCCAGGGCTGCTCAACTAGGCATGCGTCTATAAAATATTGAGTACAGGAAGATGTATAAATATGTAATATTATTTTACAGAATGTTACTAAAAGCATTCAGATGGGAAATTATTAGCCATTTTTTTAAAAAATACCTCAGCTCACCAGCAAGCAGGAATGCATTGGAAGTTATTGAGCATATAGCAGAAGAGCCTGAATATGCCTTTGTGCCTAAGGCCCTGCCCACCTCTTCACTTTATATTTCAAATCTATTAACAAATTTATTCCATAATTATATTTGTAAGCTAAGAGTTGATTAGGAAAATCCATATAGCTAGTATACATCAATATTAATATATAATAATTACAATTGATTTTAATACAAGCATTAACTAGTACCAAAGCTGTTAATTAATTGAAACAAAATTCTGAAAATAAATACAAGTTAACACATAATATTAAATCTTAATTACTTATCAGTTGATTTTGATTCGAAAATATATTATAACAGTGACTGCTGCAATAATACAAAAATATCTAAATATTACTGTCTTAATTTTTTAAAAAAAATAAGTATTTTTAAATTAAATAAGTAAATAAATTGACCATCTGTATAACATCAAATTTAGCTGAACTAAAAAAATATTTGAAATGAAGTAATTCGTAAAATTCCCATAGAGCAATTTCTATGCAAAATTTGAATGACACGTTGGATGAAATTTCATATCATTACTAAAAATTTAACATTTTGATCAGGAGGCCGAGTATACCTCTTGAAGGGGGCTTAGTCCCCTACTTGGTTACGGCCCTACCCCCTCAGATACCAGATCACATAGAATAAACACACTAGTATTGGGTTATTTACCCAGCAACTGTTTGAATTACTCGTAAGCTCGTATTGCAAGGCATGTGTACAGGGTCTGACTAGCAAAAGAGCAAGTGGGGCAGCTGCCCTGGGCCCCTATATCAGTGGGGTCCCAAATTAAACAACTGCAATAGTGAAATGATTCATTTTGGGGATATATAGGGATTAATCACACTAATTTAGAATATTGACTATGATAAGAGAGTTTTCAATAATCTAAATTCCGTTAAAATATGCAAGAACCACATTTTGTATACCTTTCTTACTTTCCTTATATACATATAATGTATAAAGAAAGTATTGTGATGGGGTCAAAAATTCGAATTCGAGTTTTGACGGGAAAGCACGTTTCAAGCATCCCTGAACACAAATCAGACGTTTTTGAGGTGATCTCTGTGTGTGTGTGTGTCAATGAGTCTGGAGCCGATAACTCACGAACGAATGGAGCGATTCGAATGAAATTTTGTACAAAAGTTACAATCCGTGAAAACGGGAAGCCTATAGAGCATGGGCATGAGTGTAAATAAACAACCTGCGTGGTAGAATGCGCAGAAACGTAAGGGCATTATTTTTACTATAGCATGTAATGGTAAACGGGCGATGACCTATAAAAATTGAAACTAAACCCATTAAACATCGAAATTTATCTTTATGATGAAAATAAGTTATTTAACTACGGTCATTAACTAGCGTTCTAAAGATGTATACAATGATTAACAAATTCTGCAATGTATATGCGAGCTTGAAGGGAAATATATGTAACGATTTTTCTTTAGTGCCCATGCTTAATTGTTTTTAAACACAATCAAATGTTCAGAACCCCTTAAATTTTCCGAGTGAAAATTTGAAAAAATCATCAAAAAATCAAAACCTTTAATAAAGTTATGCAAATAGACATTGCTTATGTAATTTTTCGTTAGGAAACGATTGACAAACTTTAGAACGCTAGCATGAACCGTTCTCGAGATATTGCACATTTTTCAAATAAATTTATCAAGAAATCCCATAAATTAAAAAATATTAACTGTTGAGAAACATGTCCACTTTTCATATGTAATATCATGCGATAAATTTGGTGACACCACTCTCATGGATTTAGCTCATTCCATTCATGAATAAAGATACTTTGAGTAGTACTTTTGTATTTGAATGAACGCCAATAGTCACTTCATGATTACTTCTCATATACATACATGATTACTTTACATGATTACTTCTCATGTACAATATTACGTAACACATCTATTAACAACATTCCTGTGAATCTAGTTTGTTTATTATATATAAAAAGAAGTTACTTTTTGGAATACAGTCGAACCCCGTTAAAGAACTTTAACAGACTGATTCAGAAGTTTACTATATTAAACCAAGCGTTCATTATATCTGATTTAAAGAAAATCTTTTAAGAAGAATTTCCGAAAAATCATTGATATTTTTAATTCTGTGCTCCAAATATTAATGTAAATGAAATACAACTAATTAAGGAACTAATAATTAATTGAAGGATATATGTTATATTGATTTATAAAGAAATAGAAAAAATGTGTAAAATATTGTATAAAATGACAATTTTGACAAAGGCTTTCGCTTGCAACATGGTCCCTATTATTCGAGATTTTGATTTTTTTGCATGGTAAACTATTTCAGCAGTGCCTCTTTTATATTTTCCCATTCAACCTTGCTTAGTCTTTTTTTCTATTCAGATTATTTTTGAAGGCAGATATGATTGTCATAATTTTTCCAAATCATACAAACTGCAGATATAGGCAAGAAAATTTTCTGCAGATAGCCAACTGACTTTCACCATTTTCTATCTGCTTAATTAATTTAATTTTACCTTGATTGAGAAAGCTTGACTGCTTGAGAAAGCTTGATTGAAAAAGCTTTTTGTTTCGTAGCACCAGCCATTTTAAAATGACGTGAAGTCTACAGTGCAAATGATCCAAATGAACTATGAAAAGAATTCACACTTCCAAAGAAACTGGTTAAGGAGGGAAGAGGGAGGGGCAAGAGCAAAAGACTCTAATTTTTACCTTTGAAGACATAAGCTAAAAGTGAACAAAAGGCAACTAATTTTTGTTGTTGTTGAGACCCAGACCGTCCGACCTACCAGAAAGGTGTAAGGCAAAGGTGTAAGGCTAATTTTTGTTGTGAATTTATTTTAAGAAAGGTGATTTAGGTTCACTGTATCTGAACTTCTCACTGTTGGAAGTTACATTAGTCGAATACAAATTCAGATGAGACAAAGTCAGACGACAAAGTCAGTATAACCAAGAGTTAGTTCATTGTATTGCAGGTTCATTATAGCATGGCTTGACTGTAGTTTTGTTTAATATATTTACATCAAAAAATTTGCTAATAGTCATTTATTTCACAAGATATTAACTAAATGTAATTTTAATTATGATGTTGCACGCTAATAAGTCGCTCTGCTTGGACTAAAAAGTTCCCAAAAACACTCAATTTTAATTTACATGGTGTTAGTTCAATGCTGGAAACATTGTACTGTACAAAAAGGTGTCTTCTACATAATAATTTCACTGTGAAAGAAGTAAATCATTGCATTATGCAGAGGGAAAAAAGGAAAAATTTAGAAAGAAAAAGTTATTACATTATGCAGGGAAAAGCATATGCTGCCCACATCACTTTTTGAACCCTTAAAGCTCAAGAATTTATTATTATAATATACAGGATGTGAAGTAAAGTCCTTATAGGACCAGCAACTTTGAAATGGTTGACAAGGGACCATATAGTTATGAAAATATGATATCACAATTTTTATACGGTCCCCGGGTCCTACCATTGATATTTACAAAATTGAAGTCCTGTTGCTAACAAGTACACCAAAACAAATTTCATGCTTCTAACTGACATATTTGCTGAGATATCGCACATTGAAATTTGGAGCATGTTGCAAGGGATCAGCTGAAAATTGAGAAACGTTGATTACATTGAATCTGAAAAGAGGTTGACAGATGCGTGTAGGTCCGTTTATGAGTGCTACTAAGAGGAATAGTTCTCTTATTGCACTGTTACATGTTTTAAAGGTTTAAATTGGGATAAGGAAAGTAGCAACAAAAAGGCAGATCTTTATTTAACTTTGTGCATCTCATAGACGGTCCCCTAAATGAGCGCTTTTGCTACCAAAACTTGAGTAGGTAATGTGGTGCAAGTCATGACATTTACCTTTACATATCTCAGTGAATATGTTACTTAAAAGCATGGAATTTATTTTTGTATACTCGTTAGCAACAGGACTTCAATTTTGTAAATATCAATGGTAGGACCAGGGGACCGTACAAAAAAATTACGATGTCGTATTTTCATAACTATACGGCCCCTTGTTGAATCCAAGACATACCGAACATCTATACATCATATGCATACTTTTTCTAATTGGAAATATGTGTCTATAATCAATCATTTCAAATTGCTGGTCCTATAAGGACTTAACTTCACACCCTGTATACCAACAGATCAAGGGGATGCAGTTATTAATGATCTGCTCAATTGATGTTGCCCATATATGTAGTGTAGTCAAAAACCATGCTCGGCTTATCAACATGTTGAGTATCACCACTGCGAATTATTCTGCTGACATTTTGCATCCCTGCTTTTTCTTTAGTACTGAGTAATGTTACAATTCACTTGTCTTTCCAGACAGATAGCAAAATGCTATTTTTAATGCCAAAAATTGTTTGTTTAGTTGCGGTAAATGTTGGTTTTTTTATTTGTACAGGCAAACCTTTTCTATTTGTCATTGGCATTTTATCATTGGGGCTGTAAACTTGCATACATACCAATTTTACATTATAAAAATGATTCATTTATCTTTATATATAAGAGATATATGAGATAACAGACACATATATATATATATAAGATATATATGAGATAACAGACATATATATATATATATATAAGAGATATATGAGATAAATGACTCCATAGTGAAACCTTCTGATTTCTATAGCATTAATACATGTCTTCGCAGTGGAGTCTTTCGAGCATTAAGGGTTAAAAACACATTTCATAAAATTTATTAGATATATTATGCAAATTTTCACGTCTGGATGCAAAAAGTGATACAGCCACGAGTCTATAGGAAGCAAATTTGTTATGTAACAGTGGAAATGGTTCTTTAATAAATCCCTGAAATTAATGATCAAAATGCTGAAGGTAAAGGTTGGGTATAGAATGAGATGTAACATATTTCCAATTAACTTCTTCAAATACTAAATTCTTTATGACGCTTCATCTAACATTCACAGAATGCAAATTTCCGATGTTGTTATGATGCTGATACATCGAAAATAGCTTTTTATTATTAATAGACAATATTTACTTGAATTATTGCTATTCTTTGCCAAATTTCAAAGGTAAAAAATTAGCATATAGAATTTGAATTAAAATTGATGTCTAAATTTTTAGAATTTCATATATCTGCTCTTATAAAATTTTGTTACCGAATATTGAAAACACAGACCATATAATGTATTAATTAAAATCTGAAATTAATTAGAATTACTCCTTTTAAAATGCTGCGAAAAATCAACTTCTCTTCTAACACCAAACCTTAAGAGGAGGCACAGCACTATACCTATGTTCGTGGGATGCAAATTACAGTGGAACAACTCACAGGCTGAAAGAACCAGGGGGCTACCGGAAGAGTGTCTCAAATGATAGTTAAGCAAACTCTGTTGCATATGGGCCTCCACAGATTGGCAAAAGATTGCCTTCTCTGAAGAGTCATGTTTTCTGCTTCATCAGATGGACGCTGTCATATAAGGCATGAAAGATCACAGAACAAACACTCTTCGACCATTGCTGGAAGAACACATGGCAGTGGGGGCATAATTATAGTCTGGGGAATGTTTTTGTAACATTTTCTGGGTCCACTCATACCTGTGGAAAGCACTATGAACCGAAATTGTTATGAATCTATCCTTGCCAACCACGTACACCCATACATGCTGATTGTCTTTCCTGGGGTGGATGGGATCTACCAGTACAACAATGCAATGTTTCACACAGCAAAAACTGTCTGAGTGGTTGGAAGAGAACGATGAAGACTTCAAAGTACTTGTCTGGCCCCCGAATTTCCTAGACTAAAACCCAATTGAGTATCTGTCGGACTATCACAATCGGGTTGTTCGCTCTATGGATTCTTCACTATGCATCCTGCAGCAGCAGTCAGATGCACCGTGGCTCCACAAACCTGTGAACACCCTCCAGCACCTTATTGAGTCACTCCCAGCCTGTCTAGCTGCTGTCTGCACTGCACACAGTAGTTACTCCGAATATTAGATGGCGGCCACAATAATAGGACTCGATTGTGTAGTTCCAGTAACATATTTAAACAGAAATAACATTTTTTTTATCCATCTTCAAACATTATTAAGTTATCCTTTGCCAAACCACGAAGTTTTTTTATATATAGAACACACGTTTTTACTTAGTCCTGATTTTTTTTTTTTTTTATGGAACAGAATAATTTTTGACCAACAACTTGAAATTAATTTGAGTTATCTTTTCCAAAATATAAAGAAAAAATATACATATTTATAAAACTGGATTTAAGATCCTGATGCCTGATAATCATTTGAAAATAAACCCTAGGTATCCACACTTTGCATTTTCTAGGGAAATTACTATTTTAGCACTTACTCAATCTCTAGACAAATATGCCATATTTGAAGGATTAAAATTGAAATCCTATATTTAGGGAAAATCACAACACTCAATTTATATATATAAAAAATTATGGTTTTCAATTTTGTAGCCCAGTGTAATTACATATTCTATATAATTTCAAATACAAATTTATATCTGATTTACCTGAATGACTTCAATTTAATTTAAGTCATGTGAATAAAAAATATTTCCTATACCGTAGGTTTCTCAGAATCTACTGTGTCAGATATATCATCTATTTTGTTTGTCTTTGGATAAGTGCAATATAAAGCATACAAAACATTTCAATTTGTTTTTTATAAGACATATTAGGGAATTTTATCATCTTGTTTAGTAGTAATTCTGTAATTATTTTTAAATAAAACATAATACAACTTGAAATATCTGAAAATTTGAAGATAATTGTTTATTCACTAAAAAGGAGTATTTTCACCCTTCTATAAAAGTTCTTACATGATCTCTGATTCGAGAATATGGAAAATCAGTTCATGAAATGCAAATGCTTATGATATGAAATTAAAAAATTACTTTTAACAGTTTCATATATATATATAAATATATATTATATGTATATATGGCTAGTGTTCAAAGAATATATGGATAATTCCTTTAAGCAAGTCTTCAATATACACATATTTTTAGTAGTTTATTTCACAGTAATATTTACATTGTTTCAACTCATACATTCACTGGATCTTTTAGTTTCCTTAGAAGTATTTCAGCACCTTTAAAGTTGAATTTACCCAACTGTGTCTTGCAACCAGTTAATTCTTCCTTGACTCTATTTACAACAGCAGGTATTTCTGTCTCAATAAGACTGGAATTTAAAAAAAAAAAAAAAAAAAAAAAAAAAGTATATATTATAATCAGGTATTTGAATTCCACAAAATGCATTAAAACAAGTCCACAGGTTTCTTCAGCTACAATTCATAAAATTAAAAAAATATTAGTTTAGTTGTCTATGGAGTTAGTACACCAAACCTTTGAGTTTGATCCTGACTCCTGCTACTAGCACAGAAAGGTTCAGCAACAGGAAGCCAGACTGGCAAAATATATTCAAAGTTTTAAATTTATCAATTTTTGACCTACATATTTAACATTTTTAGAGTAAGCATACATATTTCATGGGTATTTTTTTTTTTCGGGGGAGGGGGGGGGGGAAGGGGATCAAGTGATTAATCACATATAGATTTTGATTTAGCAGTTTGTTTCTAATTAATTCACACTGTTAAAAAACTGTGTCTTTTCTTCAATATTCTGCTTGAAAGGAAAGATATTTTAATTTGTCATTTATTTATTAATTTTTTTAGATATCCAAGGTACAGTAGGTTGTATTCGTCCAATTACAGCAATCATGATGCCATTGTTGGCCATAAAAGCAGCGGGCATGCTTGTTGTACTGGAGCACACCGACCTATGCATATCAAGAGTGCTATGGAGGCACAGTCAATCACGATAAACATAATCATGATGTCTTTTGTTAGTTGTGACCTGCTATGCAGCAGGCAGCCATGTACTAGGGCATAGCAAAAATATATTTATATTTTCTGTTCTGCCAGTTCAATTTTATTAGTCTAAGTGGCTACTAAAATGTGATAACTAGCTGCAAGCACCACAGATTATTAATCCTTGATTCAGCTAACTATTGAAATGCCATATAGAGGTCCACTAATCATTTACTTGTACAGTATGTGACCGAAATGGCTAGTACAGTTGAACTCTATTACGATGAACATGGACATAATGAATTCACAGTTATATTAATCAAATGATTTCATTTAGTTTGATTTAATGTATTAATACTGATGGACTATCACGGATATAATGAAAACACATTTTCCTCTTTGCTTTTTTAACCTTATATTCAAAGATTTTTTACATTTTGCTTTCAGCATTATTGAACATAATTTTAGAGAAATGAAACTGAAGTCTCTTAAGCAGATGCATTACTAACTACATACATGGATAAATGCGAGTACAAAATGTGTGTTATTGTTTTTATTATGTATGCAATTAATTACCAAAAGTAATTAAATTTTAATTACAGTTGTAACTAATAATTTTTAAATAACAGTTGTAACAAATAAAGTTTAAATACTGATTGTAAAAAATAACAGCTGTAGCAAAGAAAATTTTACAGTCCTTTGATGTTCGTTATAACAAAGTTTGACTGTATAACAAAGTTGAATAAGAATATTGGGTTAAAAAAAATTTCATGATAGCAATTTGCTATATATTACAAGTAAAGTAAACATCGAAATATACACCACTGGACATGCCTATCTTTTAATCTGATTAGATCTTAAAATTTTAATTTATATACAGATAATGAAACTATTGAGACTTGTGCACTTTATCTGTAAAGCACCCATATAAATAAAATAGGAAATTTGTCTGTTTTGTTGTTTGTCTTATCATCACAGAAACTGCACGGAATTTCATAAATTCTAATGGGTAGTCCAGGTATGGTCGCACATAATATTTAGGAATCCTTCTATTTCATGTCCCTTTTGACTATTTTTGATTCCATTTGTAAACAAGTAATTACAGCAGATGATTTTTTAAATTATATTTTATCAATGAACGAATTTATAGTTTTTGATTCCATTGGGGGCAACATAGTAACAGATTTAAGTTTAAAATACCAGAATCGTCTGCTGGCTATTCTTTTAGTCAAAGTATTATAAAAATGTGTGTCATTTTTGTGCAAAAATTTGAAATAGTTTTTTATATTTTGAATTTTTATTAAGTGTGCAAGTGTTTGGTGGACTTTATTTTTCGGTCGTGGGGTAAACTGCTCTATGCCATTTGTGGCGAGCGCCACGGTCTGAGTTTTGCAAGTGTGTAGGTGTCACATGTAATGAAATTTATATAATCCATGCTTGTTTCATCCTCACAAGAGAATGACTGAAATGAATTTCATGATATTTTAATGGGTGGCCTTGATAGAGTCGCACTTAAAATTTAAGCATCCACTTGTCCGTCCGACTATTTCTCCCTTTTGATCATGACTCAATTGTTATACAAACCTCCAAATAAGTGTTTTATGAGCCTCTCTACAATAAATGTGATTCAAAATTAGATAAAGTGATTCGGTCATTGTTTCTATCTCTGAAATGATGGAAGCCCTAGTAGCAGAATGTTTCTAGCTGATCTGCGACAAAGGTTAAGGGCTTGGAAATTTATCTGCGGTTTGCATGTTGTCTTAACTTTCAGCTTTTGTGTTCTTCATTAGGTGTTTCCAAAATTGGCCATTTTTTATGCGTTTTTTTATATATTTAAGTTTTCCATACTTTTGTTTATTGTTTTAATAACTATTTAAATTACATTTATTATAGTGAAAAGTACATTAATATTTAATTAAAATGATAAACATGTAAGTACAGATGCACATATCAAATTTTAGTTTATGCTCCCAAAATGACTATATTTATAAGTACTTTATTATACAAGTAAGTGTTTTATTTATGTTAAGAGAATAACCCTTAATTTTATTAAAAATATGTTTGAAAATAGCTTAAAATATCAGGGACGATTCAAAAGATTCACAATATAATATAAAACATTACTTTTATCTAAAAATAATGCATGCAAAAATTTACAAAAATATTTATATTTTTTAGCAGTTTTATTTATTGTAATTGTAGCTAATATCTTCTATTTTTCATATGATCATTTATAGACTGTACATGTATAGATCAAAGTGGAACAACAATACATAATATAATGATATTGGCCCTTCAGCTCAGAAAAGTTCAGTTTTTGAATCTCCCATCCTCTCTTCGCAGCAAGCTGGAACTTTTTGAATACGTTGCAGGCCCTTCAGCTCAGAAAAGTTCAGTTCAACTTAAAATCCTGCATTATAGTTTTAAACAATCAGTGTTACAGAATTATTTCTGAAAAGAGCCATTTTTTGTTGAAAACTATTAGCCGTAATCAGAGAAACAAGTGATAAACATCGAACGAAAATGTATGTATATTTTTTGTTGACGCGTATACAATGGTAGTCCGGAGCATCTGGAGGGCAGAAAATAACTTTTAGACTTACGATGTTTTTTTTTTTAGACTCCGCATATAAATCGACCCCCCCCCCCCCCACACTTTGAAGCGTTTTTTTTTTTTTTTTTTTGTTTTTTTGTCACAAATTTCTCAACTTACGCGAGTATATACAGTAAATAAAAAAGCATTTAATGTTAGTTAAAACCAACTGAAAAAAGGTCACTGCTGATTATTATCACAGATGCCAACTTGCGGTTTGCTGTTTTTGTCATAAGTTGAATCGTAGTTTATCTTTTTGTTACGAATTTTTAAGCCTGCTTGGCTTGTTTTTGTTTCATCTTCATCATCATCTTTGTGGTTTTTATACGATCCTTGCGCCTGCCTGAATTTTAAAACCAACATAAAAATTTATCTCTTAGATAGTTTTGGTGCCTAATTTTAAAGAAATATAATGATGACACTGCATATAAAAATATTATGGATGTAGCAAGAATTGGTTTCACATGTCCTATGACAACAACCATCGTTGAAAGAGGCTTAATAAACAGAACATAAATTTCATTAAGTAGTAACATCAGAGTAAAAAATCTCAGTGACTTGATTCTTATAAATAGTGAAGGGCTAGATATGAAAGATTTTAACTTTAAGGCAGGTTTTGAAAATTGGTGTATAGTACAAAAATTCGACGCTTGCCTGGTTTATATGATAATGAAACTACGTGAATTATAAAATAAATTTGTCATTTTTGTAACTCATTGTGATCTTTCATTGGTAAATACAAGTTTAATTTACTAATAGCCTATTTAATGATTAAAAAAATGAAATCTACCTATCTTTATATCTTGTTTAGAATGAAATTAATATTATTAGCTGCATTATGGCTTAAAAGCAGAAATCTTTTCACCGATGGCGACGATAACTTTGACTATTAATCATGTAATGTGCCAAATGATTTTTTTAATTTGGCTAATTTGTTGGCTAACAGTTTGAAATTCCTAGCGCAGGCCCTGCTCTTGGAAAATCTTTCAGACCCACAGATATAACTTGTAAATACTGAAATATAGCCTTTTTCTACTATTTTCTGATTATTCAGCAACTTTTCATTGATGCATTGCATTTTAAGGCAGCAGACGATTACCCTGACTATGAAAGGATGTTGGGAAGGTTTCCCGCCACACATACAATCTGACTATAGCTAAACAGAATTTAGAGGAGATTATTAAATAATTTTTATTCACTAGCTTGGGTATAATTAGCAATGGACTATTTATTAAAAAATGCATATTCTTTAGAAATAAGGTAGAAAAGTTTTGATTAAGGTTCTTTAAATAATTTTTCTTTTATTCATCTGATTATATTCCTTCCTATTTTGAAAAACTTCTCTGTTAACATTTTCCGTCTTCTATGTACATGAAAAAGCTTGGAATGTTAAAGTTGAAAAATGCAAAAGAAAATTTCTTGCACGATTAAGACAAATTTGATTGTTGCAAAAAAAAGTCACAGTTTTTACTGATTTAAGAATAAAGATACAAAAACAGAGCATTCAGTTATATTTACATCAAAATATAGTGAATGCGATAAAAATCGGGAGATGATTTGCACTTTGTTAATAACGAGATTTCTAGAAGAGATCTGCTGTTTATACGATATGATGAAAATTAGGGTTATCTAGTCAGCGGCATAACTATGTTTGGTTCCCTGGAGCAAATAATTTCGAGGCACAATTTCCCGTAATACATAATCATTGGTTATTAAACCAAAAATATGTTCAGAGCAAGAAGCATCCCATTGATCGATGCTCTGAGGCGATCACTCCATCCCACTCCATGAAGGAATGTCACTGTATCTAGAATCCCATTGGAAGTACAGAAAGAAAAACATCCTTCTCGGATAATTTCAGTTACTTCCCTGTTCCGAGTTTCTGAAAAATTAGGATTTAAAAAGCAAATTTTGGCAAATTGGTTTAAAATAAATGTAACATGGGAAAATAACATAAGCAATACTAGTAAAATAACAATCGTTGATCCTATTAATAACATGAAAAAATAAAATGTTGATAGGAATGATTGAAAAAACAGAACGGGGGGGGGGGGGGGGGGGGGGGGGGGGGGGGGGGGGGGTTCCATTTCATATTTTTGTTTGTTAATCAGAATGCAGCAATAAAAATGTGACATGCCAACAAAGAAAAATCCGCAGAAAGTGAAAGTAAATGTTAAATCACACATTAGTGTTAACAGAGGTGCTCGCTGTTAAAAATGTCTTATATTTTAAAGTCAAAATGCTTTCATTTTCAACTTACCCGTGGCTGTGAATGATGTTACCGGCTTAAATACAATGTAAATAATCAGTAAATTTGTATAAAATATAGTAATTATCGACGATTAAGTTGATTTACGTATTTGTAGCAAAGATAAATAATTTTATATATCGGTTGAAAATTGGAATATGAATCATATATTTTGGGATATCATTAGAATGTTGCCTAAAAATATAATGTAATATGAAAACAATTGATTAAGTCGAAATATAACAAAACAAATTATTGAAGGTAAAAAATGAAAAAGCTATTAGATCTCCTATTACTCCCCCCCCCCCCAAGAATCTTTTTTTTTTTAAAGAAACTGAAAATTTAAAACAGTTTTTCATAAAATTAAGAAATTATAGAAATAGCTTGCTTTGCCCATGTGAATAGCTGTAGTTAAAAAGAATGTTCTCAAGTAAAAGTTGATTTAATCGACAAAAGATAATTATATATGCTAATAATTATATATGTTAATAATAATTATATATGCTAATAATTATATATGTTAATAATAATTATATATGCTAATAATAATTATATATGCTAATAATTATATATGTTAATAATAATTATATATGCTAATAATAATTATATATGCTAATACTACCAATCATGGATTTATCCAGGAAAGGGGGGGGGGGGGTGAGGATTTGGAGTGTGGTAATTATATTCTCTTAGTGATTGATATTTTTATTCTATAGTACAGTGTAAAGGACATTTCCTTTAACTGTTTCATAATCTGTTCCCATCCAGAAATAGAAATGTAAGTATTAAAAAGCAATCCCTTAAAATAATATAGAAATACTTGCAGTTTTATTAATATATTTTACAAAATAACAGCTTTTTGCATATAAAAATATCCTCTCACAAAAAGTGTACCATTCTTATATAAAAAGCTGCTATACCCCTATTATAAAGTGCCTTTTAAAATCGAAAACACGTGCCCCTTTTCTTTAAAAAAATGCCCTTTTTAGAAGCACCCCCCTTTTGGTCTAGAGTGAACAGAAGTATGAACATTAAAAACGTATTGAAAATACAAAAAATATACTTATATTTACCTCACTAATATGAATGCTCCCCGGTTACATTTAAACCATGTTTTCATTACACCATCAGTAGCAGTTTTTACAAGAACTTCACTAAAAGTAACTGGAAAAACATACATAGAAATTGTAAATTTAAAAGTACATTAATATCTTATGACATTTTAAGATTCATTCTTTGTAGTAACAATATTAAATAAAAATATTTAATTTAATAACATGTTCAATAGCTTGCAAAGATCTATTATATATACTAATTGCCAAGTGTCCGTCTGTCTGTCACGCTTTTTTTAGGCACTTCTCGAATAGATATAGACTGCAATTTGGTACACGGCTCGGTCGTTCGATAAAACCCCCTGGAAAAATCGAATTTTTCGAAAACGTTCTATAGAGGGGGTGCCCCACACCAAAACGTTCGAGAAGTGAAATGACAGGAAAGCATGCTTTGCGATGAGATGGAGACTTCAAATTTGGTGTATGGGTAAATCGTTTGAAAGGAAGAAAGTGTGCAATTTCAGATTTCCAATATTTTCTACTTAAGGGGGGGGGGGGGGGGGGTGCAGCACACCAAAACGTTCGAAAAGTGAAATGATAGGAGAGCATGCTTTGCGATGAGGTAGAGACTTCAAATTTGGTGTATGGGTAAATCGTTCGAAAGGCAGAAAGTGTGCATTTTCAGATTTCCAATATTTTCTACTCAAGGGGGTGCCGCACACCAAAACGTTTGAAAAGTGAAATGATAGGAAAGCCTGCTTTACGATAAGATAGGGACTTCAAATTTGGTATATAGGTAAACCGTTAGAAAGGAAGAAAGTGTGTAATTTCAGATTTCCAATATTTCCTACTTAAGGGGGTGTCGCACACAAAAATGTTCGATTTTCTGAATAAATGAGAAACGGCCCCTTTAAAATTTGATAGAGGCTCAAAATTTTAAATATAGACTAATCATTAGACGAAAACACCCAAAACGAATATAATTTTTCAAAAATGTTCGTTTAAGGGGGTTTTCCAGAGGAAAACGTTCGAAATATGGATTGATAAAAAAAAAACATGCTTCGAAATAAGATACAGACTTCAAATTTGGTGTACAGGTAGATAGTTCGAAAGGAAGAACATGTGCAATTTCAGTTTTCCGATATTTTGAACTTTTGGGGGTGCCTCAAAACTAAATGTTCGATTTGTCGAATAAATGTGAAACTCGAATTATTAAAAAATTTACATTATTCAGGGGTTGCTTAATGTGGGGCCGTTGATTTTCAACGGGTATGCGGCTAGTATATACTAATTGCCAAGTGTCCGTCTGTCTGTCACGCTTTTTTTAGGCACTTCCCGAATAGTTAGAGACTTGCAATTTGGTACACGGCTCGGTCGTTCGATAAAACCCCCTGGAAAAATCGAATTTTTCGAAAACGTTCTATAGAGGGGGTGCCCTACACCAAAACGTTCGAAAAGTGAAATGACGGGAAAGCATGCTTTGCGATGAGATAGAGACTTCAAATTTGGTGTATGGGTAAATCGTTCGAAAGGAAGAAAGTGTACAATTTCAGATTTCCAATATTTTCTACTTAAGGGGGGGGGGTGCAGCACACCAAAACGTTCGAAAAGTGAAATGATAGGAGAGCATGCTTTGCGATGAGGTAGAGACTTCAAATTTGGTGTATGGGTAAATCGTTCGAAAGGCAGAAAGTGTGCATTTTCAGATTTCCAATATTTTCTACTCAAGGGGGTGCCGCACACCAAAACGTTCGAAAAGTGAAATGATAGGAAAGCCTGCTTTGCGATAAGATAGGGACTTCAAATTTGGTATATAGGTAAACCGTTAGAAAGGAAGAAAGTGTGTAATTTCAGATTTCCAACATTTCCTACTTAAGGGGGTGTCGCACACAAAAATGTTCGATTTTCCGAATAAATGAGAAACGGCCCCTTTAAAATTTGATAGAGGCTCAAAATTTTAAATATAGACTAATCACTTGATGAAAACACCCAAAACGAACATAATTTTTCAAAAATGTTCGTTTAAGGGGGTTTTCCAGAGGAAAACGTTCAAAATGTGAATTGATAAAAAAAAACATGCTTTGAAATAAGATACAGACTTCAAATTTGGTGTACAGGTAGATAGTTCGAAAGGAAGAACATGGGCAATTTCAGTTTTCCGATATTTTGAACTTTTGGGGGTGCCTCAAAACTAAATGTTCGATTTGTCAAATAAATAAGTAAAAAATTTACATTATTCAGGGGTTGCTTAATGTGGGGCCGTTGATTTTCAACGGGTATGCGGCCAGTATATACTAATTGCCAAGTGTCCGCCTGTCTGTCTGTCTGTCACGCTTTTTTTAGGCACTTCTCGAATAGATAGAGACTTGCAATTTGGTACACGGCTCGGTCGTTCGATAAAACCCCCTGGAAAAATCGAATTTTTCGAAAACGTTCTATAGAGGGGGTGCCCCACACCAAAACATTCGAAAAGTGAGATGACGGGAAAGCATGCTTTGCGATGAGATAGAGACTTCAAATTTGGTATACGGGTAAATCACTCGAAAGGAAAAAAGTGTGCAATTTCAGATTTCCAATGTTTTCTACTTAAGGGGGGGGGGGGGGGGGGGGGGGGGGGGTGCAGCACACCAAAACGTTCGAAAAGTGAAATGATAGGAAAGAATGCCCGACTCGTGAGGTATCAATTTCTTATGATGCCAGTTATATCTTAAATGCATTTTTATTCCTCGATACCATTATATGAAATCTAAAGTTTTGTACTAATGCACATGGACAATCTAAAAATTTTAAATTCTCTAAAAATAGACAATAATCTGAATATCTATTTTGGGGCAAAAATGAAACTTCTACAAGTAATTGCCCAAAAATAGATATTTCCATTTGGTCAGCACAGTCAAGTGCTCATTTGGGCATCGAGGTTCAGGTTTGTTTCCAATGACGACAGAAATCCAAAGATTTTCTAAACTTATGTACGTCTACTTACCAGGGTGAGTACAATCTCCCTAAAAAAAAATTCAAGGACCTTTTAAGGACTTTCAAGCAGTAATTTTTTTTTAAGGACATCAATCATCCCCTCATTATGAAGTTGTATGTGTGTTTAGGAAAAAATAAATAGCAAACTAATGTTATTGTTTATTGTTAAAGACATTGAGGAAATTTTTGGAAAAAAACAATGCTGTTTAGAAAATTTTTGGGAACAGCAGAACCGCTAGGGAAATTTCCAGGGAAAAGAGAACTACTTGAAAAAAAAAAAAAAAACACAATAACACAGATTCATGGAGCATTTTCAACTTTGCCTCTTTCAAACACCTTCAAGGACAACCAAGAAAATGGGAATTTTCAAGTACTTTCAAGGCTTTGAAAATGATCATTTAAAATTAAAGTACTTTCCCGATTTTCAAGCACCCATATGCACTCTGGTTTACTGAACTTTATTTGCCCTGCATTTTAAGTTGTGATCTAGTTTATTATAATTATAAAATATTCACAAATAAGAATTACAAAAAAAGAAAAATAATAATAATACTTACCAGGAACTGGATTTTCTTTCTTTCTATTCATGTCGTTTATTAGCAGTTGTTTGAGCATGAAATAGGAGCCAGCTGTTTCAATAATATGTACATTTTTGTTCTCGGACGTGTAAGGTTCAGCCACTAATTTAGCTATTGCTGTATAAGCTTCAATTTTATTCCCTGCAAGAATAAGAAATACAGCACCACTTTAGAGAATATAAAGATACACAATTATTATCAGATTAGGCATATTTAGCTATTGCTGTATAAGCTTCAACATTTATTCCCTGCAGGAATAAGAAATACAGCACCACTTTAGAGAATATAAAGATACACAATTATTATCAGATTAGGCATATTTAGCTATTGCTGTATACGCTTCAATTTTATTCCCTGCAGGAATAAGAAATACAGCACCACTTTAGAGAATATAAAGATACACAATTATTATCAGATTAGGCATATTTAGCTTGCTGTATAAGCTTCAATTTTATTCCCTGCAAGAATAAGAAATACAGCACCACTTTAGAGAATATAAATATACACAATTATTATCAGATTAGGCATATTTAGCTATTGCTGTATAAGCTTCAATTTTATTCCCTGCAAGAATAAGAAATACAGCACCACTTTAGAGAATATAAGGATACACAATTATTATCAGATTAGGCATGTTTAGCTATTGTTGTATAAGCTTCAATTTTATTCTCTGCAGGAATAAGAAATACAGCACCACTTTAGAGAATATAAAGATACACAATTATTATCAGATTAGGCATATATAGTAGGTATGCAACGGATATCGGGAAAACATTCGGTATCTGACCCTTTTGGCTATTAAGCTGGATATTTGGCAGTAGCCTGATATTAGGATTATCCGGCCGGATATCTGGTCATATCAAGAATATGCAAAATAAGTATTTTTAATAACTCAATTAATAGTAATATTAAGATTTTCAGGTTTCTCAATTTTTATTATAGTTTCTTAAACTAAACCTTCATTCTATTACTTAATATACATTCAAAATCTCTCCTTTACATTCAATATCTTTGACAATGAATATTACTTTAACTTACGATTTACATTACAAATTAAAAACAAATTTCCACGTAAACAGAATTTTTTTTTACATTAGTAATTAAATTAAACATTCAGAAGACACAAATATTTCAAACGTCATAAAAAATTTTTCCCCTTTTAAAATTTTTAAATTATGATGCAAAAAGCTGCATTTTTTAGCAAAATTCTATTTCTCTTTTTTCCTTAAATGACTCCTGCTTCAGAAAACAGCCTTTCACTATAGGGTCATTCCATGTGAAAACACCCATTTTAAGAAAAACTTGTTGCTCCATAGTCATGGATTTTTTTTAAAATTTTTACCATGGATACACATGGTAATAAAACCCCCAAATTTGAATTTATAATGTATATATTGCAATAATTGCCAAGATACAGGCATTTGAAAAATGGCCATTTTTGCCGAATGGCAGCCATCTTGGATTTTGCACCAATGTTTATACATGTAATAGTTTGAGAATGGTTCAAATTAAACAATATTGGTACTAATTTTAAGCTATTAATATCAGGAATATAAGTGCTATATTAAAAAATAAAAAAATATATATTTTAATATCGTTATTATATGAAAATTGCAAAAATCACCTTCGGATGGATAGTCAAGTTTAACCCTTTCGCGACGAACGGCACGCCCAGGTGCCAGATGCGAACATGCATTCAAGGATGAGCAGCACTCACTCGGGCCAGAGGAAATTTTACCGCAAGCGGATAGTGGCATGTATAAGTGCCACTACGCAGAACGTTTTAATTTGTGAACTAGATGGCGTTACTTGTCCATGGAACTAACTTCAATGCATTTTGCAGAGGCATGGCCTTGGCAGAAGAGGATCGAATGAATTATTTCTCCATTTGGAGCGGTGAAAATCATTTTGTAACATAAACAAACAGAGCAATTCTCGTCGCATCAACAATTTTATAATTGAGTTTCGGTTTTTATTTTTATTTCAGCGTTATGATTTCGTTGGTGAATCATAGGAATATAAGAGAGTATTTTTTTTTGTTTGGGTTTTAGAGGCAGTGAAATTATTCCTTTATTTCGGATAAAAGAATGGGAGCAACTAACGAGTATTTTGTATTCAGATTTGTATGAAAATTATACATCAAATAGAACATAAATATTTCTTTTATTCCTGTAAAAAGTAGATTTCTGTGTTGAATAGATGATTTTTAGTGAATTTTTTTCGAGAGTTAGGCTTAGCGCAAAAAATGCGCCGTCCTTTTCGACCAGTTCGGAAGCGAAGCACGTCGTCCTTTGGGCCGCGACAGCTCCGGAATGCCGCCGTCCCGAAAGGGTTAATGAGCTATAAAAAAAATGGCCCCTAATATTTTTTTCTGAAACTTGGTACAAATATTAACTAATATGTGCGCTTTAAGTACAAAAAAAAAATTAGAAAGGTAATATTTCTTATTACAGAGAAAAATAGCTATAAAACATATATACATTTTACATGTGATGCTTTAATCATTTAAAAATATATATTTTTTAAAAATAAATAATGAGCAAAAACAAAACATAGCAAATTTTTTACACACTAACTAGTATGTGTGCTTTAAGCACAAAAAAAAATTAGGATGGTAATATTTAATTTAATGACTAAAGAAATACGGTTATATGTATAGGAAATCAATGTAAAATTTCTGGAGTGCTGAAACATTCTAATAAAAATCTTCCTAAAAATCATACAGTTATGCGTTTTATATTTTATTTTCTTATTTTAAATTATGAAAAGGTATTTTCTATATTCAGTAGAGCTGAAGATACCCAGTTTTTTCTAGTGGCCACTGGTTCGTAAACCAATTTCATCATCTAATAGCAAGTATCATAATCTTTGGCACACATTTAAAGGTCTTGGCCATATATATAATGCATTTGGGCCATAAGAATACATAAACATAACATATACAAATAAAACACACACTAATTTCTAATTCATTGGGATGCATTGGTACTCTAAGAATTTCTGGAGATGGACAGTTATCACACCAGCTCACCATACTTTTCTGATTCAGTGCATTAAACTTGTTTCTTTTAACAACGATGTAATATATTCACTGATATAGATGGCATGGAGCATGAGTAGTGTGCAGATGAGAGTTCTGGCCCAGAGCCATAACCCCCCCCCCCCCATTAAAACTACACCCACTTTTAGAAAAGTAATGGCTCTATATTATCCATACAAATTCGATTAAACAATGGCTCACAAACCTACCATTAAAACTACACCCACTTTTAGAAAAGTAATGGCTCTATATTATCCATACAAATTCGATTAAACAATGGCTCACAAACCTACCATTAAAACTACACCCACTTTTAGAAAAGTAATGGCTCTATATTATCCATACAAATTCGATTAAACAATGGCTCACAAACCTACCATTAAAACTACACCCACTTTTAGAAAAGTAATGGCTCTATATTACCCATACAAATTCGATTAAACAATGGATCACAAACCTACCATTAAAACTACACCCACTTTTAGAAAAGTAATGGCTCTATATTATCCATACAAATTCGATTAAACAATGGCTCACAAACCTACCATTAAAACTACACCCACTTTTAGAAAAGTAATGGCTCTATATTATCCATACAAATTCGATTAAACAATGGCTCACAAACCTACCATTAAAACTACACCCACTTTTAGAAAAGTAATGGCTCTATATTATCCATACAAATTCGATTAAACAATGGCTCACAAACCTACCATTAAAACTACACCCACTTTTAGAAAAGTAATGGCAGCAAAACCACCATAAAAATTCAAATCTGCTTTTAGATATCAATGGTATGAAAACCGCCATAATTTTTCCACCCACTTTTAGAAAATGCTATGGCTCTCAAACCCTCCATTAAAACTACACCCACTTTTAGAAAAGTAATGGCTCTATATTATCCATACAAATTCGATTAAACAATGGTATCAAAATCAACCATTAGCAAGGTTCTAGCGCAAGCACCTTCCGAGAAAGTTCCGGACCGTACAAGCGCTGAGCCGGAAGGGTACCCCCAACGCATGACGCGACCCCTTTTAGAATCTGTGGGTCCGTTAAAAAATTATATCCCTTCAATATTTTAAGCACTTAAAGAAAAGAATTCTAATGTAAAATATAAATGATTGAAGATACAAGTTTCGCTTCGGGTTCGGTCATCAACACAATCGTCATAAGAAGCGCAATAGAGAAAATAGAAAAAGAAATGGATGATCTACCTGAGCCCTTCTTACGTTTTGAGTTATCATTAAGGTTATGTCGAGCTGTCTTAAAGTCATATTCAAGGGATAAAGTTAGTTTTTTCAAAGACGGGAGGTTTTACAAGCACTATAATAGATGTAATATACTGAAATGCTCTTGTTATAATAACGACACTCTAGTCGAATATTATCTGGTCCTCACTGACTCGATACTAGATGACCTCAGAGCCTTAAGAGATCTTTTTTAATAGCTATTAAAAAATTGCACCCCCTTTTAAAGACAATGATGTGAACCAACACTCTTCTCCAAAACTTTTGATAGCAACGCAGCCTCGATACTACGTCACTTTTTAATTGTAAGGATCTTATAATAGTTCAAAAACTATTAAAAGACGTTTTCAAATTTTAATGAAGGCACTTTTCAAAGTGCCGTTCCAGTTCTATCGTCAGATGCACTGTCCAGGTCAAAATTATCAACTGTAACATCTGATACGTCAACTTGTAGTCGAGATCAAGTAGTGACCCAGAGCCAAAGTATGAATACCATCTACCAATATATGACGTTTATCATCACTCGCTGAAAGGGCAATCTTATTGACCTTTATAGAATGAATCTCATGTTTCATGCTTCTGATGAGATTCATCGTCCTGTACTGCACTTGCTGCGAGAATAAACAGTTTTTATAGTCCTCGAAGGATATCCTGTTTTTCACAACGCATTTCTTAACACCTTTTGATTTTTTAACTAAGTCTTTTTCAGTTTCACAGGCATACATCTTAGATCTTAAGCCAACGAACTCTTCCAAGATCTTCCCTGCATTTTCATCCTTCATCTTCCCCAAGACCTTTTTATTTACTCGCGGCATCCCATATCTATTATTATCCTGATAATCAGATGTGTCAAAATAATCAATCATCCCTCTCATATCTTCATAAAAGTCCTCTGTTTTTATGTCGTAAATAAAACTATCCATATCCATGTATAACAATTTAATGAATTGCCCATATTTAGGCTTCATCACATTATAATGAAAGTCATACATTAAATGTTTGGATAGATCTAGGATACTCATTCCAACATATATGGGTTTATCAAAGATTACTTTAGTTTTATGCATATGTATAGCGGCTAAATTTTCTTCAAAGATTGTTCTACCTTTAAAATTTGGTTTAGCAATAAGTTTTTCAGCTTTCTCCGCATCACAGCACAGTTTGATATCTAGTCTTTTTCTAATATTTTCCATGGTCTTTCCAAACACCGAATTATTCATGAGTTTGTAAAAATCCTTTTCAAAATCATTAGTTGCTTTGGTTCTCATTTCTGTGTTTAAGTCTATATACTTCTTCAGCCAAGGTGCTTGCTTAAACTCTAAAACTCTATGGACTTTTTTCAGTTTAATGCTCATTTGTAAAAATTGTTTTAAAACCCTGTAACGAACCACATAATGTTCTTTATCATGTAGGGTTGTAAGTAATTTTCTCTGTTTTGAACCATCAGGAACTCTGTTTTCAGCTCCTAACGGCAGGTCTGAATGGAGGTCATGTAAATATGCAGGGTATTCCAAGTCGCATTCTATGACGCACCCAGTGTCTGAGTCATCTGGTATTTTAGTTACGTCTATATAGGTACTTCCCCACTTGAAGCTGTCATATGGTATAAATTGACTCATAGCCCATCCGTATAAATTATTGGCATCTAGGTACATTAAATAATTAGATTCTTTACTTTCATCATAGTTTTTCATATATTTATTATTAGCTTTACCATACCTATTACAGCACTGAGAAATCCCCCCTCTGGTTCCTTTTTCTAACATAAGTAACATGTTATAATCAGTCAATAATTCTAATTTGATTCCAGTGGTTCTTAACATAGCATCCCAGGAGAGTCCAGGCGCAGTGAAGTACCAAGCAGGATCTAGTTTGTATGTCTTCAGACAGACGTCTCTAAAGTGCTCCATGACATCAGCTAAGATCAGTACATCAGTCTTCACGTATAAATCAGAATACTCGCCTAAATTTTTAATGTCAAAAGTTTCCCATACTGTTTTAGCATGTGCATAGTCCTTATGTGATATATCTGACTCAGTCATTTTATTGTGAAACTCAGTTTTGTTGGGTAGGCGAGTTTCGTCACATTTCTCCCACGAGTCCATATAATCATATAGATACACGCCTTTTCTGGTAACGAGGTCCAATTTATCCTTGGGGAAGTATTTGGCTGTTTCTCTGAATTCTTTGATATTTTTTGATAAACTATCAAGACTACTAGCCATGAATCTAAACGAATCAACAAATCTTAATTTTATTCCAGGAATCTTTTGTTTCTTTCCCTCGCCTACAGCTGCCATTTTTGCCCCCACCTCCTTACTGAATGAAATGTATTTTTCTTCGGTGTTTGGAATGATATCAATAGACCCTTTATCAACACCCAGCTCTTTTATGAATAAATGAGAATCGTATCCAGTTAAGTTGTGAATGTAGACTGGAACAAAGGAAGGGTGTTGGTACAATATGTTGCATAAACTATGAGCCGGACCTCTATAGTTTGATTCATATTTGGATGGATCGAGTAAATGGTCATGATCAATTACTTTTTGGAAGTCCCCAGAGTCTTTCGACGAATATGGTGAGGGCACTTCTTTGATGTTAAACCCACAGATATGACATATATCGGTTCTCTTGAAATGCCTGTCATCTTCATCGGTAATTTTGATCGGATGCTTCTTATCATAAATCTTCTTTATCTCTAAGGCCTCAGCCTTCAACGTTTCGTAAAATACTTTAGTTGCATTTGGACTTCTATAGGTGATAGGTGGTTTGTAGTCTCCATGCTTATATTTAATATAAAGAGAGAAACTCATGGGTTCATGTTTTTGGTATTTTTGCATGTACGATCCACTCCCATCCGGTTGACATGTATCTATCTTGTTCGTTAAACATTCAAAATCTGCATACATCACAAAAGGTGCTCGTAGAGATTTGTGGTAATTTTTGAATTTTATAGAAGAGCCTTTTTCAGGCATTACTATTTTTACAGCTTGATTTTTCTTACAATCCTTTTCATGAGTTTAAAGATCTTCCTCAGAGTGAAAATATAGCAAACATCTTTCACAGTGATATATTTTTCCATTATGATCAGTTAATTGCCCGCTTATTAATCTGGACATGTCTTTTATCCAACAATAATGACTCCTTCCCTCTACATTTTTTATGTACAGCAAATTGACATGTTTATCTGCTTTATTTTTAGTTATTCTCAATGGGTATATGTCCTTATTTTTGGTCTCTTCGTCATATGAATATATATTGACAGAAAAGTTATTCATCTTCTCGAACCTATTTAAAACTCTATCTTCCATCTTTACTGGGAATTCGATACCTTCGAAATTTAGCTCATTATCATATGGCTTATATTTAGAGACTCTATCTACATGATTATCAGCTGGATAAATAGCGGACAGTATCGCCCACTTAAAGCACTCGTTATCATTTTCATTTTTCACGTTTATGACTGCCTTTTTATCTTTAATTTTTTTCGGTAAATCAATGTAGGATGATCCTCTCAGTGGGTTGTATTTATTGATCCTCACCTCAAGGCTTTTGATTCTAGTAAGTGTCCAACCTGAACCCCTTGCAACAAACTCCTCCATCTCCGTCAATAATTTTTGGATAACTGATCTGTAATAAGCTACCAAATCAGTTGATTCTAAGATGACTTCATTTTCTGTTTTGAAGTTTTTCTCCATTTCTATCATCGCTTCATCTTTCCCCTTCTCATAGTCACAGAGAAATTGGAAATTGACCTTTAGACCATGCAGCCTCTTTAGATGTTTTGTGATGAGACCCCGGACTAGTGATGAAGCATCGTTCAAAAAGTCTTTGGGAAGCATCAGATTGTGCTTATTTTGGATGTCATACGTCTTCAAACGACTTTTATAAGCTGTCTCAACTTCATGGGGGGTATATGACCTTCTCTCTCGCGAATCTGAAAACAGGTTGGAATCAAATTCGAAGTGACGGTTGAACAACACGCTTTCTATGTATGCTATGATGTCTGCCTTCCTACGAAATTTAGAATAGCCTGTAATGCCACGCGTTTGACAAAATTCAAGTAGTTGGTTAATGGTCATATGATGCAGCCTCTGCATATTGTCAAAATCATCTCTGTGATCCTCCTGGATGGTGGTTGCCTTCTTACCGCAACATCTGATTTTAAGCTCCCTCTTCTTCTTTTGCTTGCTAAACAAGTCATTGTGGAAACTGGAAAAGCCGTTATGATATTGAATGAGGTCGACCAGCTCCAACTTTTTAAGTTTCGAGTAACCTTGAATATTATTTTCACGACAGTAGCCTTGCAACTGTCGAACAGTTTTAGATTGAAAATCCATTTTGTCTTTCTTTAAAACTACAAATCGTTTCTTTAAATGCTTTTATTATTGAAGGGGTAAACTTTTTACGATTCAATTTTTAATGAGTATTTCAATCATTATAAATAAAGTCATATCTACATCTATTAAATGAACGGAAAAAGAATTGAAAATCTAAGTTACAATGATGGAAGGGCATGTCATTGATGTCGCTTTCGGTCGATCACTATCGCTATCGCTATCACTATCACTGTCAGTTTGACATATTGAAAAGGTTTCGTAGAGGTTTTGAAAAGGTGGTTTTTTTACCACGAAACCCTCTAATGGTGTACAATAATATAAAACCTTGAAGCCAACGTATAATCTTAATAATCCTATTTCACCCCTGGACAAAATCATACCAACCCTGGACATATCATTTTTTAAAAATATAATTGAGTTATTCGACAAACGTATTAGGATAGATTTCCCGTGTTCAGTAATGTCAGAAACCAAATATAAGCCATCCGCTGACTCAAAGTTATTAGTACTCAAATCGTTTAATTTTTTTACAATACGATCCATATTCTTTATTTAAAGGAAAAAATATATTCAAACTTGAGGAAGGTGGGTATCTAAACATTTAATGGTTGATCAACCATTAAATATTATTATGAGTATAAAATTTATGGATCATTTTTGTCCAACTCAGGAGGTATGTCGATAGGATCATTTTTACCCAATTCTGGAGGTATGTCGACAGGTTCGTATTGTATCATAAATCTATTACATATGTTTGTCAGAAGGATGCAAACCAGCTTTTTAAAATGGATTTCGTAAAAGGTATCTGAGAGCATATGGGCTTTATAAGCCATGAGGTGACAAAGATCTATACGATCCAGATGTTTCATAATAAAATCTTCGCTAAAGGTTTGCCATTGAACAATTCTACCCCATTCAAGGTAATCTGCGAATTCCATCATAAAATCTTCAGTGAGCTTTTGTTTGACGCAAATGAGTTCCATATCGATTTTGTCTATGTGCCGACGAATAAATTCGACTGAGAGTACCTGGAATTGAGAAACCATTCTCCAATCTAATTTGGAAGCATGTATATCCAGGAAGTGTTCTGACAATATCTGATATCTAGAAACTACTTCCCAATCTAAATATTCAGTATTTCTGTCCATGAAATCCTCTGATAGAACTTGATATCTGGATGTATAGTACCAGTTTAATAGACCTTTGTGTTTTTCTATAAAAGGCTCTGAAAGCTTCTGATACTGAGAGATGACCATCCAGTTTACCAAACCTTCAAATTCTACGATAAACTCTTCCGATAAAGTCGAATATTGACTTATGAGCGACCAGTTAACATAATTTTTACTTACTCTGATTTGTTCTTCCGACAAACCGCTTTTTGATATTTCGTTCCACGCCATTTATTATATGTACAATCTTTTTACGGCAGTTGGAGTGTCCACTTGATTTCTTCAATTTTTAGAAATGGTTGAACTGTGAACTCAGCATCACATCGTAAGAACATTTTTAGTTGGTCATCTTTTATAACCTCTCCGAGAATTAACACGAATTCAGTGGCTACTTTTATCTTGTGAACGTACTGCTTGCTATTAACACATAACTTAACAACGATTAATTCATCGATTATCTTTTGAGGATCAAGGTACAATCCCAGTCTAAAAAAACCATCCCGAGAGAATTTACATTCTGAGTTCAAAGCATCACCGGAAAACTTCGTAAAAATAACGGCATTCGCATTGGTACTAGGTCTAATAGTTATGTATCCTGATGTGGTGGTTGCATAACATACTTTATTGTCAACATAGTTTTCCAAGTACTTTTTATTAACCGCATTCATGTCTTCAATAGGGTCCGCGACATTACCTATCCTTTTACCTTTAGCGTCAATGGGTCTTCTATCATGTAACCTCAGGTACTTCTGATCTAAATCTTCCAGAATTTTTGCTATCTCTTCTCGGAGTTCAACCCTCAGCGTGTGAGTGACGGTAGTGGAGTTACGAATTAACTCAGTTTCCAGATAACTTTTAGTAGTTACAACCCGACTCTCAATCGGCGTCTGACAGTTTTTCAAGATCTTATTTTCCATATCGTAGTTACCATCATGTGTGAGTTTAAACCCTATGCCTGGTATACCAGGAGGTCCTTGTTTTAATACTTCATCGAAAAGTGGGTAGTAGGCTGCCATTTCTTTGTTTATTTAAATATAAATAATTTTTATAGTCATCCCACTATAAAAATTTAAAGAACTTATAGTTTTAATGTTTTGATAATGGTAACATCTTGACTTTTTATGTTTAGGTCACATCTCTTACGCTCTTGAAGGATGAAATAGAAAACATAAGCCTTAGTGGTGTTGTTTCTTAACCTCCAGTTAAACTCAATACTTAAGTTACTCGTATCTGTCATGTCGCATTTCTGCGCCATGAGCCCTTTCTTATTTTCGAGGAGAGAAATATCTTTTTCCCTCCGTGCCTGTGCTGTGTTTTTGCTAAGACTTGTTTCTATTGAAATCGCATTGAAAAGCGAGTTTGGTTGAGAATTCGTAAGAATGTCTAGGATTTGCGTCTGGCCGAGATGCGTGACGTTTGCTCGCATGTTGCTAGGAGAAGCGCGCCTGTCCAATCAGGAAGAGGCGCAAGGAGAAATTCTTTGGCGTGGGCTCGTGCGACTCACGTCAGTTTGGAGC
Organism: Amaurobius ferox; assembly: GCA_951213105.1. Taxonomy (NCBI): domain Eukaryota; kingdom Metazoa; phylum Arthropoda; class Arachnida; order Araneae; family Amaurobiidae; genus Amaurobius; species Amaurobius ferox. The sequence continues at coordinate 37,308,486 of OX578155.1, read as the reverse complement.
TGGAAATTCCGACTGAAAGGTCGCATCGAAATTTTTGTCTTAATAAAAAGACAAAAGAGGTTTTGGCCAAAATGGCTAAGTTGGCGGAGTTGGGCACTTGTTTCTAAAGAAACCGCCCTGCCTCTTCTGGAGCTGAATGGAGGAGAATGTGAAGATCCTGGAAAGTTTCGGCTACTTATTTTCATCATTTCTAAAATTATTTTTTTATTTCAGGAGTCCTGTTTTCGTTGGCTGGTGATGAGTCTCGATCGCGAAGGTTCGGCTTACTTGCCATATTCGAATGCTGTCATGTCATCTAAATTTTGGATCATTTTCTCGACCATCCACCTTTGGGAACTCTTTTATTCAGCTGCAGATCGTGTTATCCTGAATAGGACATTCTTCGTATTGTAAAATTACTCTACCGCTCAGGTAAAATTTCTTTCTTCGGAACAAGAAGTTCCGCTGCATCACAGGCACAGGTGAATACAATTTAATTGATATTAAATGCAGATTAAAATAACTTTATGTTGAGTTGATTTTCATGATTAAAGAAATCATATATTTGTCGAATAAAATTAAGGATTGTTGCTATATATTTTGAACAGAGCATAAAGGTAAAAATGTTCAATTGATTAGAGAAGCTCTGAGAAATTTGATTAATAATTTGAAAGATTAATGCTTATAATTACTTTTGAAAATCTAAAAATAAAATATTATTTGTGTGATAAATGAGCCTGTTTATTTGTGTATGCCTTCATGTTTTACTCACTGTACATCATTTAGGATCTAATTCTCCTAAACTGGGAACTCCTTTGAAATTTGAACCTGGTGTTTATTCCGATAATTATGGTAAAATTAAATATGTTAATTATAGTTCTCTTTGGCATTGTGGGTTTACGATCACATCCTTGTGTGTAGAGGAGTTAGTAGGTGCTGTTTGGTACTGATCCCGCTACCACATATCCGTATAGTTTTGATGAGGAGCCAAATTAAAACAGATGATTGGGTATAGTTTACCGAAATTTGAATAACTGACCATGCAGCCTGTTTCAGGTGTTATGGTGTTGAGTCCAGATTCCAAAAGACCTGTGTACAATCGGTTATAATCACATTTCTCAAAATCCATCATATAACTAACAGTTGGAACCTTTACATTATTAATCATCAGCCAACATTCGTTCATATCAAAATGGTCGAATAACATATTGTTATGTTTAGTGTTTTCATTTCTTTCAATGTATTGAGGGATTACAAACAAGGATAAGACTTCATCTGAAGTAGCTTGTAAGGCATAAGAGCCGCTTGAATTTTTATAGAAAATGTTTGATTCTACAATACTGTGCTGATTCCAGTTTATTTCTATGGTCTTATCTGATAATCTTAACTCATTAAATTTTGCAGCAGCTGTATTTTTAAATTTAGCATAAGGAAGCCAGAGTGTTAAATCTTCCACAACAACTTTATAGGCCTTGTTTTCGTCCGTGTATAACATGTTTTCACTGAAACTTTCTCTGAAACTCAAATTTGACTTGCAGGCCCGTAATCACTTTTTTAAATTTTCGGAAGAAATCAAATACATATTTTAATGGGAGACCTATAGTAACAATGTTGCTATTTTGGGTAAGTTTACATCTTTCTACAAACCCTTGGTTATACCTCTCGTTAAGTCCCAACTTTTCGTAAAAATCAGTTATTTTAGTTGTATCTACCAAAGTCCCATCATACTTTAAGGGTTTTCTATCAGCAGCGTCCGATGTATCAATGTAAAAGAACATATTGGTAGCTTCTGAAGTAGAATAATCTGGTGTAAAATGAATTAAACCTAAAACATGTCGCATGAGTGCAGAATAGTTAATGTTGGATTCGATTTCAGTGTTCCCTAACATAAACCTGTTAGCGTTGATTAAACCACCTCCATTTACGAGAGCTACATTGTCTCCCGTTACTGAACTTCCATCACTGTTAACAATCTTAAGCTTTTGCTGCAAAAATCAGTTTGAGTATAAAATATTGGCATTGGTGTCTTGTATGAAGAAATTGTAAGTGGCATTTTCCATAGAATTGCCACTATTTTCACGCCTTACTTCTCTATACTCAAAACTCTCGATGTCATCGTCGTAATAATAATCGGTGTTCTCTTAATTCAAAAATTTTATTCATTCTGTTCATTTATTATATAAAAAAAAATTCCGTTTTTTATTTAATAGTCATATGACTATTAAATCAAAATTTGAGAAACTTTAGTCCAGCTCCATGCTTTATCTTTTTTGATAGTATATCATCTAGTTTATCACGGACAAATGTTCTGGCCTTATCTTCTAATGAACCTGGTACTCGTAGAAACGTAAGGGCATCGGAAAAGAATCCTCTTCCATGTATCTTCTTGCTCTTTCTTTGAAGTCTATGTTTATTCATTTCTTTATTTAGATGGTTATAAAATTGTACTGTACTTCTTGCTTATTCAGTGGTATTAGTTCATTTCTATGATTTGTTATTCTCATTCTGATTCTATAAACACTCTCCATGCGAACTGGGAAGAACAGAGGTTTATCAAATGATTTTATGATTTGACTGCCTGGACGATTATAATTTGTAAAGGAATAGATGACGTTTGAAGATTGGGAACCATTGATATAAGCCCCCTCCACGATATCACAATGTATATAAATATTATCGTTTCCACCGGATAAGTCAGCCATGTACTTTCCTACTTGCTCTGACTCTTCATATAATTTAGACTCGAAGCCTAAAAGTGTATGCAGGTTTTTGGTTTTTGTAAAATCGAGCTTATAATTCTCTTTTAACTGAATGCTGATTCTTTGTCGTTCCTCGACTATACCAAATAGAATGGGCGGATTGTCTCCAAATTTTTTTATCATGTAGCGATTTAACCCTTTGATTGTATAATTCCCATCCGGTAGCATTAAGTTCAACCACTGACTACCATCGTAGTATGATAACTTCTCATCTTTGATATTATACCAGGAAACATACATCGAAAAGGACTGAAGGGCGATCCGCTGAAATCTAAAAGGCCTGGCATATTCGATTGTAAAATCTTCCGATTTTTCCGAGTATTTCGAATCTAATATCAATAGCAACATTTATTTATAGAGAACTTTTTTTTCATTATAGTCGCTGGGTTCTTGATCAAAGGAATATAACACATCTACAACTGAGTTGCCTTTGTTTCTTTCACTAATGTATTTCATACAGAAATAACCACATTTAATAGAAGCAGGGTGTTGCAAAAAGCTTGAGTTATATACAATTTCTTTACCATAACTCTGTAGATACTTCTTAATATTGGGAAGAACTTTATACACATATTCTCCAAAAGGGTCAAAATACTCAACAAAATTGTTGTTAGGATCGTTATAGTAACATACCCAGTGTGTACCAGGTCCTGTAGCTATGTCCAGATTAATAATACCGTTTTCAAACTGTCTCATCTTTTTAGGTAACAGATCTGAAGTGAAGACACCCCTAAACCCCTTTTCATGTTTCATATTCTGTTCAATTACTTCGTTGGATATTCCCAATTTTGATAGACTCCCTTTCCACAGGACTTTTTTTTACCGGATCCGGAAATTTTATCCAAAGCTTTCTTTTCTCCCCATCCAGCCACTCCACTTGCAGCGCCTAGTGCTAAAGCCTTAGTCCCAGCAATTATTGCAGGTATAAAAGGGGCTAGAAAGGGGAGAAAACCACCCGTTTTCTTGAGTTGTGTCTTACTGACTGTAATTCGTTTTCCATTCCCGATTTGAGTTATTTGTGTTGGAGTTAAATACATGTCATAATTAGAGGCTTTTGACTTATCTATTTGTAGAGATACTTCTTCTCCTTTCCGGTATGCAGATTTTAACTTAGCGATCTGATGATCGCTTAAATGTATTTTGGTCTTTACGTAATTACTCATTTATTTAATAAAAAATTTTTATAGTATTGTTTGACTTGCTCATTGGTCATAGTTCCTTCTCTCAACAATGCATCCAATAAATCTACGATTTGAGTATGTAATTTTTTACTCTTGACTCCATTACATATCTTATCAGTATATCGAGCCAATATTCCTAATTTATCTTCTACTCCTTTACCGACGTATTTATCTTTTCTTTGTAAGTCTCTTAGTCGCTCTCTATAATCGTCTAACGTAATCATATGAGTATTTATATAATCAGCCTGAGATAATAAGTAATCTTCTCTATCCTCATCTTTTTTGTTCATTCGAGCAATCTGACTCATGACGTTTCCTTTTCGACGAGCCATTTCCAGGTAAGTTTTATTTACTTTATTAAGTATATCTTGCAATGCTTCCTTGGATTCATTGTACAATTTCGAGGGTGTTGGGAAATTATTTTTTTCTAAAAACTCTACATCTAATTCTTTAACAAAATAATAGATATCTAAGGGCGGTGGCTGCTCAATCGCTAGAGGAATGTTATCAACAGCATCTTTTATAATCTTCATATGCTCTTTTCGATCCATTTCTTGCTGTTGTAGTTTTTCAGTTACAGGCTTGTGGAAGTCAGACAGGGATTTCTGGAGACCTAACTTTTCTCTAAATTGTTGTTCGTTGTTTTTTCTAATTTCAGCCTGAAGCTTAAAGACTTTCAGTTCATTTTGAAGTTCATCCCTCAACTTCTTATTTCTTTCTTTTTGTATAATAGCATTCATTTATTATGTAAAATAAAAAGTTTGCTTCGAGCAAATTATGTTTTACTGGAAGCAAATTATGTTTTACTGGAAGCAAATTATGTTTTTACTGGAAGCAAATTTTTCTACATTAAATAAAGATGATTCCAATTGAAGATTATACAGAAGCGGAAGAATTGGCGGATACAAATCAGCATTATTTATTACCAAAACACCCTTTTAGACTTCTAATCGCTGGAGCTTCAGGTACTGGTAAAACGAACTTATTGTTGAATTTTATATACGACTATCTCGAATTTGATAATTTGTTCGTTTGTGCAAAAGATATGTACGAACCCAAGTATGCCAAACTGAAAGAAAAGTACACAATGTTTGAGGGCGTGAATATTGACTCGATAAAGTACCCCAAAAAGAGGAAGAAAATTATCCTAGAGTTATATGAAAGATTCGGCAAGAAAGGAACTTTATTCTCCTCTGATACAAAAGAATTTATAACAGTGGATGACCTAGACCCGTCTTGCAAAAATGTTGTTGTCTTTGATGACTGCATGACTGTCAAGGATCAGAAGAGCATAGAAGATTTCTTCATTAGAGGTAGGAAGAAAAACGCCTCAATCATTTATCTTTCTCAATCTTATTATAGAACACCCATTGTCATCAGAAGAAACTGTAATTACTTGATATTTTTTAATATTCAACCGAGGGAGATTCAACAGATCATAAGAGAGATAGACGGTAGTTTGACAAAAGAAGAATTCAGTAGATTATATAAAAAGTGCATGCAACAGCCGTATGATTTCTTTATGCTTGATTTAGTTAATCCGGCTCTGAGATATCGGAAGAAATATTTCATCCCTATAAATAAAGATGGAAGAATACTTGCAAAAGAAAATTTACGTATATAGAAAGAGCTACCACCACTACCATAAAATTAGCGTCACTATGACCGTTAGCAAGTTCGTTTTGAGTTCATTGGGTTTATCAGCTTTTGTACTTGTTCCCTTAGCTGCTCTGAGCTTAAGCGTCGGTATTGTTGAAGTTATTGATAAAGCTTTGAATATCGCGGAAAGGAAAGAAGAGTACAAACAGTCTTACAAGTTTTACAAACAGCTGCTCAATTCATACAAATCGAATACCCTATCAGAAGAGGAAGTGTATAAGCGGGAGGAGGATTTCATCAATAATTTAGTCTACTTACCCAGAGAAAAATATATGAAACAAACCCTGCTGAATGGATATCAATGCGTGAGTAAATAATTTTTTGTATATAAATAAATGTGTGGTAAAAAGACTTGCAAGAAAGGAACAGGTGTTGTTAACGCAGCAATTAATAATTTACCGTTTGAAATGCATCTGCCAGGGCATCAATTTACAGGACCAGGAACTCAACTGCTCAGAGGAAAAACTAGACTGAACCCCGATTTAACATACAAAGAATGGAGTAAGCCTATTAATAGGGTTGATGATAGTGCCTATAAACATGACGTGTGTTACATTAAAAACAAAGATACCGAAACCAGAAATAAAGTGTGTGACTCAAACATGATAAAAGAATTGGACAACATTCCCAATCCAAGTTTTCGTGAAAGGCTAGATAGAGCTGTTGTGAAGCCTATTATCAAAGCAAAGAAGTCATTTGGAATGGGCTCAAAAATATATTGTCTCAAATGTAAAACACACACCAACACTAAAGATGAACAGCATGTCACCTCTAAAAACGGTAGACTTATGTTGAAAGGAATTTGTATGGGTTGTGGTTCTAAGAAGTACCGTTTTTTACCGCTGAAGGGGTAACTGAGAAGGGTTGCCCCGAAAAGGTTTATTACGATCCCGAAACAGGATTTTGTGGCATAAATGTACTGAGCAGAAAAACTGGTTTAAGTCGAAAAGAAGTCTCGGATTTTTTACACCGACAGGATGTATACACAAAGCATAAACCACTTATCCGTAAGTTCAAAAGAAGGAGAATTTACGTGTCACATATCGATGACCAATGGCAAGCTGATTTACTGTTTGTCTATAAATTTGCGAGAAGTAAGTATAATGATAGCACCAAGTACTTATTAACAGCTGTTGACTGTTTCAGTAAATATGCATGGGCTGTTCCTCTAAAAGATAAATCAGCAGAAGTAACTCAAGCATTTAAAAAGATCTTCAAAGAAAGAATACCTGAAAGGATTCAAACAGATAAGGGTTTAGAGTTCAAAACAACTCAAAAACAACTCAAAAATTATTCAAAGAAAATAATATCCAATGGTTCACAACAGAAAATGTTGAAATAAAAGCTGCTATGGTTGAAAGATTTAATCTCACTCTTGGTAATAAAATAAAGCTCTACTTGTGTGCAAATAACACTGATAGATACATAGATGTATTGGATCAATTAGTGGAGAATTACAACAACTCATACCACAGAAGTATAAAAATGACTCCTGTTGAAGCCAGTCTAGAAGAAAACAGTAGTGAAGTCTACCGCAATTTGTTTAAAGAAAAGGTCATACGTAAACATAAATACCAGGTAGGCGATAAAGTAAGAATATCTATATATAAGTCTACCTTCAGAAGGGGTTATCAAGCAACTTTTACAGATGAAATATTTGTCATTTCTGAAGTATTAGAAACCGACCCAATCACTTATAGAGTTCAGGATTTAAATAATGATGAGGTTAAAGGCACTTTTTATGAATATGAATTAGTTAAATATGATAAGAAAGACAATGTGTATAAGATTGAAAAAATCATCAAAAAGAAAGGGGACAAATATCTAGTTAAATGGTTAGGTTATCCTGAGACTAGCTGGATTGATAAAAAAGATTTAGTTAATTTTTAATAGCCGACCAAGCTATTAAAAATTATAATCACTTATTGGGGTCATACCTCAGCTCTTCGTGACATGTTGTTCAAACGTACCAGCCATCATCGTTTTTAATTAATAGGGTAAAAAACTCCAATTTAATGCATCGAAGATGGTTTTACAGATTTCTTCATTCTGAATAAGCGTCTTCTTGAGTTTAGGTAACTTAACTAGAAGGCGTGAAATACAGATGTCGTAACCTCTTTTCCGTAACATATGGTATAAGATATAGTCTTTGCCGATTATGTTTTTTCGCTCTGGGTACATCTCCTCATATTTATGGATAAAAGAAGAAAAGTCGTTCAAAAGCTCTTCTTCAAAGGGTAGGTTGTGCGAACCTAACCATTTAGCCAGATTTTTCATTCGATGTTTTCTCCTCTGTTGTTTCCACATGTTTAAATGCATATCGAGATTATTGATAGGGGGTTTATTTGGATTATACCTCAGCTCTTCGCCACATGCTTGGCAAATGTACCAGCCATCATCATTTTGAATTACATATTTGTGTTCACATTCATGAGTTTTCAAGTCTCCGTCTGAGGAAACTTTATTATCCAGACCTAACATTCTTATTACTTCCAACGCTTCCTTATATGTTTTGTCTTCAATCATTATATTTATTGAAAAATAGACCCCTTACTCAGCTATTCTTTTATAAGTTTGACAATTGTTTCGAACTGATCAAGCAACTTTTTTAAAGATTTTTTCATTTCAGAAATGTCACCGCTTAAAACATCTAATTGAAGATACTGATAAAGAATTCTATAGCGAAATATCTCAGACTCAATTTCATTCATCTATTTATATCTTTGTTTTCTTTAAATCAGATAAAATACGAAGCAGTATTATTTTCCGCTAGGAAAGTTTCGGCCTTGTTTCTACTTCCTGCTTTCAAAACGTCTGTAGGCAGCTGCTGACCTTGACTAACATCTTTTCCTCTTTAAAAAAGCAGAGATTACGATAATCAAAGGGAGATGGCAGCACTATATGGAGAGGAGTAGAATTTATTTTTTGCGATTGATTTTAAGCATTTTATTCTATATTTTTAATCAGATAAACAGTAGCGATAGATATTTTGAAGAATTCTTGCATTATAAGAGGGAAATAACTTGTTTAAAGTGCTATTTTTGAAGATTTTCGCCTGTGGTATAATGGTTAAATCAAAGGTATGCATAAATTTCGATGGGTACCCATGGCTAAACGGTAGCGCGCAGACCTATTAACATCTAGGTCCCAGGTTCAAATCCCGACCTCTCCCGGGTTGTTAATCAATCCGGGTTGATGGTTTATTGAACTATACCGAGCCAAAAATGACATGTCAGCTGCTTTAGTAGCAGCACTCATCGATAATAAGTGGTGGGCGGGCCCGACGCAAGGCGTCAAAGTCTTACAGTGTTGTCCTTATATGTTGTTTGTAAGCCTCAGTGGCGGTAGGCTCAGAGTGTATTTGGTCTTGAATTCGGCTCATCAAGAAGGGCCCCTTGGTGGGTCGAATTTGAGATTGAATATACTCTGAGCCTACCGGGAGGCATTTTGCAAAAATTTTTAATGATTATTTTCAATGTGCTCTCGATGAGCGACCTGCAACAACTCCAAGGGAAAGGCAACACATGCCACCACAGGGAAAGCCATCAAGGGCATCAGAGAGCGGCTGACTGGAAAGGAGGGTCAAATCAGAGTTAATCTTCTAGGGAAAAGATGTGATATGTCCGGGATTGGTCCTAAAAATCGACGAAGTTGTATATTTTTTAATGGTGATGATACCATTAAAAGAAAATTTACTGTTCAAATTTAAACATTTGCGCTGGTAGTGCTTTCCCGACATCTTTAGCTCCCAAATATACAAATAATAGAGGTTTAATCTCATTAAGCTTCATATAGTTGGACGCATTTTCGTCGCATCGTTTCGGCAGATACAAACTTGAGCCGTCTTCTAACTTCACTACTAGTTTATTACCATATTTGGTGGTGATCTGCTTAATTTCCATGACAGGGTATTTTACGTCGATATTGAGCTCATGCATCTTCTTGACACTTCCTTCCAATGTACTAATTCCGTTTAGTTTGTTCAACAGTTCCATGGTTTTTGTTCTTTCTTTACATTAGAATTCTTTTCTTTAAGTGCTTAAAATATTGAAGGGGTATAATTTTTTAACGGACCCACAGATTCTAAAAGGGGTTGCGGCATGCGTTGGGGGTACCCTTCCGGCTCAGCGCTTGTACGGTGCGGAACTTTCTCGGAAGGTGCTTGCGCTAGAACCTTGCTAATGGTTGATTTTGATACCATTGTTTAATCGAATTTGTATGGATAATATAGAGCCATTACTTTTCTAAAAGTGGGTGTAGTTTTAATGGAGGGTTTGAGAGCCATAGCATTTTCTAAAAGTGGGTGGAAAAATTATGGCGGTTTTCATACCATTGATATCTAAAAGCGGATTCGAATTTTTATGGTGGTTTTGCTGCCATTACTTTTCTAAAAGTGGGTGTAGTTTTAATGGTAGGTTTGTGAGCCATTGTTTAATCGAACTTGTATGGATAATATAGAGCCATTACTTTTCTAAAAGTGGGTGTAGTTTTAATGGTAGGTTTGTGAGCCATTGTTTAATCGAATTTGTATGGATAATATAGAGTCATTACTTTTCTAAAAGTGGGTGTAGTTTTAATGGTAGGTTTGTGAGCCATTGTTTAATCAAATTTGTATGGATAATATAGAGCCATTACTTTTCTAAAAGTGGGTGTAGTTTTAATGGTAGGTTTGTGAGCCATTGTTTAATCGAATTTGTATGGATAATATAGAGCCATTACTTTTCTAAAAGTGGGTGTAGTTTTAATGGTAGGTTTGTGAGCCATTGTTTAATCGAATTTGTATGGATAATATAGAGCCATTACTTTTCTAAAAGTGGGTGTAGTTTTAATGGTAGGTTTGTGAGCCATTGTTTAATCGAATTTGTATAGATAATATAGAGCCATTACTTTTCTAAAAGTGGGTGTAGTTTTAATGGGGGGGGGGGGGGTTTATGGCTCTGGGCCAGAACTCTCATCTGCACACTACTAGCATGAGTTTAATATTTTGATGGTATATACAAACACGTACAGAATGAATAACTTTGTTTCCAACAGTTACATATTCTGTTGGATGTAGTGTGCAAAATTTACATAGTATTTTTATTTCATTATGATTTTCTTTAAATGCAGCATATAATTCTTTTAAATTATGCAAAAGTAATCTCTTTTGTTTTAATATTTTCCCATTTTCACTTGGTATAGATATGCAATATTTTCTTCCTGGACACATACGACGGTTGTAATAAAAACTAGTAACTTTTGTATAGTATCAAATTTAATTTAACACTTATATCTCACTAGGCATTGATAACATCCCTTTTGTTTCTTTTAATTTTTCTTGTTTTTTTTAACTAAATTCTCTGTAGTAATATAACATGTCTTTGTTTGTTGGACTATCCATGAATCTTGGATGGACTATCCATGAATCTTGGACTAATTTTAAAATCTGCATGTTTTCTTTAAATGATGCATCTAAAGAAAACTTATTCAATAATTTTCTCTTAACTTGCATATAACTAAGTTTCTTCTTAGAGCTAAATCTATTGAACTTTATTAGTGATAAATCCAAAAGTTCACAGCTTTTATTCAATTGTTCCATTACTATTGTGACTTCACTATAATCTGCATCATTGGTCATTTTCATGTCAGCAGTAGAAACCTTTGACTCACTAATTGATGAATGCAAGGAAGAATAACAAGACTTGCAGAATTTTTTTCCCCCGGAATGAGTAATTCTTGATTTATCATTGACAGTCTGAGAGAAATTGGTTTTAGGGACTTAGTTCTGATATTGGTGGTTTATTAAATAGATCACAAGTTTTCTGTCTTAAACTGCACCATTTCAGATATTCATCCTTGTGAACCTTGCATATACTACCACTCAGAACACAAGTACAGGAATAAACAGGAAGGCTTAATGACACATTGATTTTCTTGCATGCAAAACATTCAATTTTTATAGCAAGACAAGAACTAATCATGGAACATAAATAAAAGAAATAATCATTGAAGCACAATTCACTGATTTATTTGTTGAACATACTCAGCTCTGAACACTTGAGCAAAAATAGCTCTGAAAGGAATAAGTCACCCAGAAATGTAATATTGCATCTTACTTTAAATTCAACCTAAGAGAAAACAGATGATGCAGTACAAGTAATCATTTCAGGAACTGACAACTGGTATATGTTAATTGCTATTACTTATATAACAGAACTATGAGTATTAGAGTTGAAACTTTAGAGGCTATAGGCAGCTGATGTCTTATGTACACAAAGACCAGAAACAGGTGTTTTTAAATGTTCCAGAAACAATATTGGTGCTGTAGGATAATTTTTTTCTCCAATAGCTTGTTTGTTTATGTTTAGTTTGTTGCTCCTGTTTCAACTGGATAGGGGATATTGCTTAGTGTTTCCTTTGGAGTTGTTGGCAGAAGGCAAAAGATATGTTTTGGTGATCAACATGCTGTAGTTCTGTTTAATTTTTTTTTTTATTTTATTTTAATGCTTTTCATGAAAATGAGTGTTTTATATTATCTAATTACAAATTATTTTTTGTGGAATTAACTATATGTATGCTGTAAAGCTTCAGCATTAAGTGATAGTTGTCATTTATAACCAATATGCCAAAGATTATTGTACTTACTGCCTCTAAGGTGAAATTGGTTTAGAAGCCAGTGGCCACTAGGAAAAAAATGTGCACCTTTAGCTCTACTGAATATAGAAAATACCTTCTTAAAATTTGAAATAAGAAAATCAAATACAAGAGAGATAACTGCGCAGTTTCTAGGAAGATTTTTATTAAAATTTTTCAACACTCCAGAAATTTTACACTGATTTCCCATACATATAACAGTATTTTTTTAGTCATTAAATTAAATATTACCATTCTATTTTTTATTTACTTAAAGCACACGTAATAGTTAGTGTGTAAAAAATGCCTATGTTTTATTTTTGCTCATTATTTGTTTTTAAAAAATATTTTTTTTTAAATGATTAAAGCATTGCATGTCAAATGTTAACTAAATTTATATATGTTTTAAAGTTATTTTCTCTGCAATAAGAAATATTACCTTACTAATTTTTTTTTTACTTAAAGCCCACATGTACCATAGTATTTGTACCAAGTATCAGAAAATAATATTAGGGTCCATTTTTTTTTTTATAGACCATTTAAGTTGTCCATCAATCCGAAGGTGACTTTTGCAATTTTCATGTAATAACAATATTAAAATATATTTTTTTAATTGTTTTGATATGGCACTTATATTCCTGATATAAATAGCCTTAAATTGGTACCAGAATTATTTAATTTGAGACATTAGTTCTCCTGCTATTACGTTTTTAAACATTAGTGCAAAATCCAAGATGGCCGCCATTTCGCAAAAATGACCATTATTCAAATGCCTGTATCTAGGTCATTATTGGGATATATACATTACAAATTCAGATTTGGGGGTTTTATTACCATGTGTATCCATGGTAAAAATTTAAAAAAAATCTGTGACTACAGAGCAACACTCATCGGGTGTCCCCATTTGGAATGACCCTAATACACTGCTTGATGGTGGGAGCAAGATACTTTTTTAGCAATTGCAATAAATAAGGAAAATGACTCCTATTCATTTTCTACAAGTCAAATAAATGGTGACATTTTTCTTTCAATTACTGGCTGTGAAAGATAAGTTTCTCAACTCTGCAAAGTAAGCTGACTTGTCATCTTGTTGCACTTGTGATTGTGATATGCTAGTGGCTACTGCTGGTTTTGATTTGTATTAGTTGCTTTAAAATATAATAATAATTTTAAAATGCGTATTTCTTCTGAATTAAGAATTTAACTTAGCTATAATCATGTTAAAAAAACAGACAAATGAGAAGAAAAATTAAATAGGAACAGCAGCGCAACCAGAAATTTTTTCTGGGGAGGGGGGTATTCGCTCTATACAGGGTTAGAACTTTGAAATTAGCACAAAAATTTCTTCATATAAATTGAGGGCTTTTGGGGGAGGTTTTTTTTAAACCTTAAAACCACCCCCTGGTTGCACCTATGAATAGGAATAACGAAATAGCAACTATTTAGGATTTCTAAAAGAAAATTATACTGTCAGCCGGATATCCCGGATGTCCGGTTTTAAATTCAGGTTGAATATCCGACATCCGGTATCCGGCCAAACTGACATCCGTTGCATCACTAATATTTAGCTATTGTTATATAAGCTTCAATTGTATTCCCTGCAAGAATAAGAAATACAGCATCACTTTAGAGAATATAAAGATACACAATTATCAGATTAGGCATATTTAGCTATTGCTGTATAAGCTTCAATTTTATTCCCTGCGAGAGTAAGAAATACAGCACCACTTTAGAGAATATAAAGATACACAATTATTAGATTAGGCATATTTAGCAATGTACAAAACCGTGCATCCGGTTCATTCCATGCCACTTTAACCGATGCAGGTGAACATCCCCTCTCCCTCGGATATTCTGAAATTTTATACAAAGTTTACAACAAACTTATACTACCATGCAAAATTTTAGTTCATTCCATGCATTCATTCTTTAGGAATATATATATATATATATATATATATATATATATATTAAATGGAGAATTCACTTGGTAACTCTTTTTGGATGCATGAAATGAAAAACTTGTGTTTCATAAAAGCCTTTCTTGCTCTGCACCTAATTGTCAGAAAGACATAATTTTTTTTGTGGATATTCTAGAATATGTGCTTATTGCCAAACAGCATGCATTTAGATAATGTTTTAATTAAAACCATGTTATTTTTTTGTTTTCAAATTGCAAAATAAAAAAATAAATAAATAAAATAATAAAAATTATAGTGAAAGAAATTTGTTTTAAGATGAGCTAGCTCTATATTTAAATTTCCTATAATTTTTTTATATGTTTATACAGTAATCTGCTTACCATAAAAAATATTAGAGGTATTTTTTTGGAAAATTAGTTCCTTCCTTTTTTGTGTGGGTCTGTTATAATACATAGTATACTAAGGAACAATAACTCTGAAACATATTGATCAAAGGGAAAACATTTGGTACAATTATTTAATCAATAAACATTAGTGGCCAATTATTTTTCAAGGTATTGGTAGCTAAGATATGATAAAGAATTCAACTCTCAGATTATGGTGTATTTATATGTTTTGAGTAGTGGCAATGGAGCCATAGGGCAAGGGGAGGCAGCTGCCCACTCTAAGATTCTGAACTGGGGCCAATGCCCCCTAAAATTTAATTATATACACTGCTAAAATTTATAATGGACCTTCTCTGCAAAAAATAGTAAAAGTGCTAAGAAAACATTAGACGCCACACAACATTTTGCGGAGGAAACTGTACAGATGATTAAGAAATAAAAAAAAATATATTTCTTTCTCTTGCTGTTCTCCAGTATCATTTTCTAAGTATATGGTATTTTAGTAGTAAAGAATCAGACAAGAAGCGAAACTAATTATTGGAGACTAAACATCTAAACAATATAACTTGCAAAGTAAACATTTGAGCATTCAAAGCTCGTTGTAAATATTCATTGCTGTATATGCCAATGTCACCAACATTTGTACATATTAGTTTTAAGCAAAACACTACTTACTTAATAAAGTCACAGATTCTGGATTTCCCTTTGGAAAATGCTCATACTTTTTATTTTGGTTGCTGTGTAACTTTGCTATCACACTAAAGGTTTTATCTCCAAATTAAACTAGCAACTAAACAATATAGGTCTAAGTAAACTTCAAATTTTTAAACTGCACCTATTTTCGGACAGCAAAAAGTTGGCATTTTGATATGACATTATCTGCGAAACTGGCATATCTGCTTAGGGATTTATTTGGATTACGAGTTGATACTTAACTAGAATTAAAAATATTATCAGAGTTTGCAAGAATTTTCATTTAGAATAACATGTTGCTGATTTTAATTGAAGGAGTTTATGTAACTCAAGTAGCGAATCGAAGCAGCTTATATGGGGTGTATCAAAAGAGCATATTAGGCCCACACAGAGGGCGAAAGGCATATTTGGGATGAATCAAAGGAGCTTATTTTTTGTGTATCAAAAGAACTTATTTAGAGAATATCAAAATAACTTATCCAGGGCACATCAAAAGAGCTTATATACCAGTGCAGGGGGGCAAAAAGTGTACTTAGGGTGTAAAACACAACCGTGTTAGAGCATAGCATTCAATGTGTCTAGCACTAGGACCAAGGCATATTGATTAACCCAGCAGTAGTGGTGATGTGATTAGGTGCTTATTTAAGGCGAGCATGTGCTCACGTGTGTTTTGTAATTTAAGCATGTGTTTGTGCAGTGGATAGCTAATGAGTTAATTCAATTAATACCTGCTTTAAATCCAGGGCAACACTGTGTACAGTGTCTATTTAATATTATAAAATGAATATTTTGAAAAAAATTTAAGAAGAAATAAATGAACACCTTTGTT
Organism: Amaurobius ferox; assembly: GCA_951213105.1. Taxonomy (NCBI): domain Eukaryota; kingdom Metazoa; phylum Arthropoda; class Arachnida; order Araneae; family Amaurobiidae; genus Amaurobius; species Amaurobius ferox. The sequence continues at coordinate 37,292,466 of OX578155.1, read as the reverse complement.
TAAAAATTATAAGCTTTCCTGGAAATATTACACAATCTACTTTTTCAAGGAGAGTACAATATCTCACAAAATAATCCAATTTTTGTTTTTTTTATAAAATTTGGTATATATAAGAAAGAAAACTATAACTTGCATTATTGTTTTTCACAATTTCAAAATTTGTTAATCTATAGTCATGCGTTGGATACATCAGATTTTTACTTCGCTTATATACATAGTATAATGTATAAGGAAAGTATTGTGACGGGGTCAAAAATTCGAATTCAAGTTTCCAACGGGAGAGTATGTTTCAAGCATCCCTGAACACGAATCAGATATTTTTTAGATGATGTGTGTATTTGTGTGTCAGTCTGTGGAGACAATATCTCACGAACGAATCAAGCAATCCAAACAAAATTAAGAAAACTATAACTTGCATTATTGTTTTTTCACAATTTCAAAATTTGTTAATCTATAATCATGCGTTGGATACATCAGATTTTTACTTCCCTTATATACATAGTATAATGTATAAGGAAAGTATTGTGACGGGGTCAAAAATTCGAATTCAAGTTTTCAACGGGAGAGTATGTTTTAAGCATCCCTGAACACGAATCAGACATTTTTTAGATGTGTGTATTTGTGTGTCAGTCTGTGGAGACTTGGTACAAAAATCACAATCAGTGAATACTGGAAGCCTATTGTTTTTGCATGTAATCGAATATTCAGAATCCTCCTAAATTTTGAAATAAAATTTTAAAAAAATTATCAAAAAATTAAAACATTCAATAAAGTTACATAAATAATCATTTCTTATATAATTTTTCATTAGAAAACAATTGAAATGCTGCCAAATTGACGAAACTTTTGCCAGATTGATAAAAATGTTGCCTCAAATTGATAAAAATGATGCCAAATAGGATGCAATATTTTGAAAATTTTTAATTCCATCATATGATGGGCATACCTTTTATTATATAGGAAATACTCTTCTAAATATCACCAATTTGGTGATATTTGGCCTCACATTGACGACAATATCGTCAAATTTGCAGAAATGACGCCAAGTAAATGAAAATGATACATAATTGATGAATTTATTATTAAAATATTTAAATATATGTACTATACTGCTTATTGAAGATGCTATTAATATTGATAATTGTTAATTTAGAGTTGCGTAAAATATAAGTTAATTGGGTATGAAAAAGTTTTAGATGTTGTCATCTGGATGTACAATTTACTGCACTAAATGTACAATTTGACATTCCAAACACTGTGCCGTGGATCTTTTCATCACTTTTTCACCGTTAAAGGAGTAAATTCATTGCATTATATAAGGAAAGTCATGTGCTGTCTACATCAGATTTTTTAATTATGATAATAGATAAAATTATCACTTATACAATATAAGAAATTGCTATAAGTATTTACATTTTTAGAAGTCACCAGATTCCTCGATACATGAAAATCTAAATTGTCTGATACGTAAATCCTTCCATAATTTTTTACTTACCTACAGTGTGCTTCAATATGGTTCCTGTAAAGAGGCAGAAAGCATTATCCTTATACAATTCAGTAATGTTTTCAACAATCAGCTGTGTAAGAGGTTCTGAAATGAACGTTTTCAGCTCCAAGCGTCGTTTCTCAGGATCTTTTTTACTATAAAAAATAAAGACCATTTAGAAAACAGTACACAGGGGTCTTGGCCATCTCTTATCACTGCACAAAAAATAAACAAGAAAGATCAATCATGCACAAGCATTGATTATGAAACACTTTTCAACTGAAATGCAATTTTATTTAAACATCTCTAAAATGCGATATATTTAGCACTGATATTTTTAAATTATAAGAGTACTACAGTAATTTATTATACTTGAAAATCTGAAACTTCATCGAAAAAAAAAACAACCAATGCTAGTTACACAAAATTAACTTTATTCAAATGACATCATCGAAATATAAATTGTCTGCCTCTCTATATAAAATCAATGAATCTTTCATTCATATCACTTATATTTCAGACTCTAGAGCTAAATAATTTTGCATGAGAAAAATTCAGCAATTCTTATACAACTCACCTTATAATCACTTAATTTGTTTACATTCCGCATGCTATACGACAGTATTAAAATTAGGCTTCATTGTAGCAATAATCAAAGTTTAGTGATCATTTAAAATAATAAATATTGTAATTGCTTAGGCACAGAATTTAGATACACAGATAATACGCACAAATAAAGTGGTTTTATTAGGGACACAACACTAAATATAAATTCAAAAGATCTTTAATTATATATATATATACTTATATACAAAATCCTAAAAAAAAAAAATTACATTTAGATAATATCCCATGAAATAAATGACTATTGGCAAATTCTTTGGTACCAAAATATAAAACTATTACAATAAGTATATTCTTTTGTGAATGGAACAAACTAGATCCACAGGAATGATGCTAAGAGATTTGTTGCATAATATTACATATGGAAAATGGATGATTACTGCTTTTTAAATTTTATGCAATGTTTTGAGAAATTTATTTGAAAAACATGTAATATGAATGGTTCATACTAGCTTTCTAAAGTTGTGTCATTCATAATTCTCTAATGAAAAATTATGTATAAAATGATACATTATTTTTCAATATTGAAGGTCTTGCTTTCTTAATGAATGTTTCAAATATTTATTAGAAAATTAGGAGGAGGGGGTCCAAACACTTGATTGCATTCAAAATCAACAGGGTTTCGGATTATAATAATCAAACCAAATTATTTTTTAAATGCTTTATTCCTTTGTGAGATATCACATCCATAGACTCATGGACACAGACACAGAGATACCTAAAAACAACTCAATTTAAATGTAGGGATACTTAACATGCTTTTCTATCGAAAACTCAAATTAAAATTTTCGACCATGCCACAATACTTTTCCTATATACAGGAAATTAGAAGGGCTATTGGGTGCCTTACTAGGCACTGCACCCTTAAAAGACAATTAAGCATTATGGGTGTTACTAAGGGCCTGATCAGTAAAGGTTGTAAGTATAGTGAAGAAACTGCCTAACACATACTCTGTGAGTGTGAGGTGTTTTTTGCCCATAGGTTCGAGAACTTGGGTCAATGCGTGATCGAGGTCTGGGAGTTGTAGGATATTCCTGTCAAGTTCCTGCTGATCTTTGCCTCGGCTACTGGCCTTTTCTCTTAAAGACTGTACAACTTTTGGAGACAGCACAAAAGACATCTGGTAGCTGTGCTAGGCTCTCTCTGAGCCAACCACCTCTAAGTCATAAGTCATAATGCAAGGATTTGGAGGACTTTCAGGAGCAGATAAAATGCTATTTGGGAGCAAGTCTACAAGGTTTAGGAGCAGAGAAAATATAAATAAAGAAAATTAAAAAAAAAAATATTCTATTTTTTACCTCACATTTATTCATTTTTTATCAACCTAAAACATACAAATTGAAAAAATAAAACATAAATTGCATTTTCTAATGCTGGGATGGCCCTATTACATTATTACTGTAATTCCCTGCATATAATTCGTATGTATATTTTTCAGAAAAGAAAATAATAATAATTGTATAATTCGCAGCGCCGCATAATCCGTAGTGCTGAATAGTCTGCATAATCTGCAGTGTATAATCCACATATAAAATCGGCACCCAGTTGTGTTTTCCACATATATTTATGCAAAAGTGGTTGAAATGATGAAATTTAACTTTTATTTGAATAAGAGACACAATGACAATGTTAGAAGAATAAATTTTAATAAAAATTGTTATATTGTATTAGCATAAAGCCTGTACTTATATATGCATCTTTACAATGCTGTTTTATATTTTATATTTACACAATCATTGTTTTCTTTCCTTGAAAAAAATTGTCGCAAATAATCAGCAGTCACCTGTAATCTGCACCTTCAAAATTTGAAGTCTTTTTTTAATAGATAATCCATGCATAATTTAATAGATAATTATATGCAGAAAATTATGGTATATTTTATGTCCTCATGATACATAAGTTTTACAGAGTCTTTAATCACTATGTCACATTCATATTTTATAATTTCATACAAGCTTTGTGATTATGGTGGTGTTTTAATTCATTATTTTAATTTACACAAATCCAGTAAACAAAAATATCCATTTAACAAGAAAGATCAATCATGCATAAAGCATTGATTATGAAACACTTTTCAACTTCAATTTTATTTAAACATCTCTAAAATGTGATACCTTATTCGATAATATTTTAAAAATTATCATAATACTACAATAATTTATTATATTTGAAAACTTCATCAAAAACAAATGAACTTTATTCAAATGACGTTATCGAAACATAAATTGCCTGGCTCTCTATATAAAAGCAGCATTTCATTTATAAATTTTTTCCATTCCCTTCATTCATCACAATACTACAATAATTTATTTTATTTAAAAACTTAAAACCATGGAGGTACAAATAATTTAACTCTATGCTTAAAACTTCATTAAAAAAATTGCCTGCTTCTCTATGTAAAATCAATAAATGTTTCATTCATATTATCTATATTGCAGACTCCATGAGCTAAATAATTTTGTGTTAAAGAAATGCAGCAATTCTTATACAACTCATTCTACTGTTTATGGTGTTTACATTCTCCATAAGAGAAAATTAGGCTTCATTGTAGAAATAATCAAAGTTTGATGATCATTTAACCTCAAATATATTGTAATTGCGTTGTTTCAGAATGTAGATGCACAGAATTTAAGCAAAAATACAGTGGTTTTAGGATGGATACAACATTAAATATAAATTAAAAAGAACTTTAAAAATTACTATATTGACACAAGATGGATGCCATATTTTATTTTGAAGTGAGTCACATGATCTCTTCTTATAATGGTCACATGATCTCTTCATATAAAAGGTGTGATTATTATTTTAATTTTTATTTAAAAAACTACTGAATATATTTTGCTGAAATTTTTTTTATATATTTTATGGGATAATTTGAATATTTCCTAAAACTTTCGAAGCAATTTGTGAATTTTAAATTCGCTTAATAAATGTTTGAAAAATTAGGTCCCATAGAGTTCAATGTATTTTATTTTTTCAACCTGGGTTCAATCCAAAACTAATTGGGTGATATTATTCATTTATAATCCCATAGGTCCCCACAGACCATCTGAATAACATACTAAAATTTCATTTTGATAAAGTCATTTTTCCGGCAGTTATCGTGCTAATGGACAGACAGACAAACAGACAGAATGAACAATATCATAAACACTTTTCAACTATGTTGTAAAGTGTTAAAAAGAAATAATTTTAAAATAAATTTGACAAACTTCTATATTTTGAGTACCATAGTTTTGGTTTCTATACTTTTACTTTTATCATAGGAAAGATTGCATGGCTGGGGACTCAGGGTCGAGCTCAACAGTGTGAAAGAGCTAACAGTTACCAGATAAACTTTATATGGGGTCTTTAATTCTATGGCTTAGGACTCATCAAAAATTTTAATTCAGCTTAATTTAATTTTAATTTAATGATATGGTAGAAGAGAACATTAATTTTTTTAATATATATATATATATATATATATATATATATATATATATACAGTACGCAACCTCTTATCCAGCGTTCCAATATTCGGACTCTCCCAAAACCAGAATAAATAATGCCCGGCAAAATAATGCCAAATTCTGCGCCAACAAGCGATTATTTGCCAAATATTGCGCCAAATAACGATTTTTTGTTTAAAATCCCGCCAAATGCTTTTTTGCTTTAATTAGCAATATCAATAAAAAAAAATGCATTGAAACTTACTATTTTAGAGAGTTTGAAATAGAACGCACAAACCGTGCACGAAATGCAAAATTCCTGCGCAGAAAAAAATGCCGCGAGCTGATCCTTCTTAAATTTCGAAAATGAACGCGAGGAATTCTCGTGATAGCGAATAAACATATTCCGTGGATCGCGTTTTTCCGAGAAGTTCCACAATTCCTCATTTCCGGAAAACATCCGAAGTAGCACTGTTTTTCTCCGAGAATTTCCTAAGCGGCTGCATCCGGCCGTCATTCCCGATGGTAGCTCTCGGAGGTGACAATCCGGCACGGGCGAGATGCATCATTCTATTCTTCACTAGCTTCGGATAAGTCTCCTGTATAGTATATAGGAGCCTTAATTACAGATAAGTCGTGGCAAGATGCTATTTTAATAGCGTTTCATTTTTTCCTGGGTGTATAGGGCAGAGCACAAAGGTTACGATTTTTCCGAATTCGTTACATTTTCTTTTCTGCGCCTTGTTCCGGGACTTTGATTTTCTGTAAAAGTATTCCAACTTTTTCACTAGAAATATCCCGATATCGCTAAAGAAATCCTAGGCTCTTCAAACGCGATGTGCCGTGCAGAATTCACACTATTTCGCACAATTTAATAAACATTTATTGAAAAAGATGAAAAAAAAAGTCATCAGCGCATTTACGAGATGATAGAAAATACGTTTAAGTAAGGAATTCCCGAAATTAATGAGAGTTAACTTTTGCCGAAATGCAGAAAAAAGTATAGCAGGTATAAAATGCCATCCAGGGCCTTCTGATTGATCTCTTTAAATACTTAACCTAAGCAATAAACTTGTCATTTTCTTGCGAAAATCCGTTTTCTTTTTCACCTCCGTGGAAATATACACATCTTCAATATTTTAAAAAACATTGATGGAATTTCAAGATCAAAATCATTTTCAATTAAATTCTATTATTTGGATGAAAATGGCTATTTTGGACCGAAAATTGACCCTAGCGAAAAGTTCCATTGCAGTATATTTATGGGGTTTTAACGTGGTGTGGTGTGTGTTACATTTATTAATTATATAATTTATAGAAGACAGTTTAGCAATATCGCGAAATTTTTTTATTTAAACACGATCGCCGGTATATTTCGTTTTATTTTTAAATATTTTTCATTTTTTCAATTTGCTTCCATCCACTAATATTTTTATATTTTTTGTGCTTTTTATGCTGGGATATTACCGTTTAAACATATTGTTGAGGAAATTGAGATATATGTTTAGGATAACGAAATTAATTTTTTTTTATTTATTCAGGCATTTAGAATTATAAAGCTTATTAGAAATACATTTGAAGAGCATAAATTAGAATTTGATATATTTGCACCTATAGTTGAATCTCTCATTTCAATTAAAAATGAATATCCTTCTCAACTTTATTTTATTAAAAGTACTTGTAATATTTTGAAACATATGAACAAAGGTGCTTCTGCCAAAATATTAGATGAATATGGTGAGGGCCCACTTTAGTTGAAATGTTAAAAAAAAAAAAAAGACTTCTAATGACTACCCTGAATAATCAACTTTTTTCAGACATTTTTTTCTTTCAAAAATTTTCTTAATCACTAAATTTGATACTATAATTACATGCAATTTGCATTTTAGTTAACCAAATATATCCTTTTATTTGGATTGTAAAAAAGCTTTATTTAATACATGCTTTTAAAATGAATTATAATTTTCCAGAACATTTTAGACCATTCCAGTAATTTTAGAAAAAGTGCTCCGAATTATATGTAAAAACCCCCTATCCAGACTGCCTGAAGTCCCAAGCAGTCCGGATAATAGATCGTGTACTGTATATATATATATATATATATATATATATATATATATATATATATATATATATATATATATATATATATATATATACATATATATATATATACATATATATAAATATAAATTATTAAATCCAAAGTTAGAATGTATGTAGTAACTCATAATACACTATATATATATATGTACATACATATTGTACTTATAGTAGGTAGTTTGTGCAAAGTTTTTAATTAAAAATTTTAAATATGAATTTATATATATATAAATATATATATAACCTACTATTTTTATCCTATTAATCTTGGTCTATAGTTACTTAGGTTAACACTTCTTTGTAACAGATGTGCAAGAGATGGTCTTTTGTAAAAGAGTTTTGTACTTAATTTATATCAATTTATATATATATATATATATATATATATATATGCATTGTCATTCTTATTTACTCATTTTTTATATTAGCATTTTCGCAAAGTATCCTTATTTTTTTAGTATTCTACAGTAAATAAATTTATATATATATATATATATATATATATTATAATTAATAGTATAATATATATATATTAATAGTCAGCAGGTAAGATCCCTGCTGACACTTTTTGGAGACCTTATATAACTATAAGTATTTCTGCATTTTATTTCTGAAAATATAGAAAAGAATTATTCCCACAATTGAGCAAAAATTTGAACTAATTTAAAATTGAACTAATTTTATATTGTGAATTTTGGGAGCCCCCATCTAAAGTGAGGACCCTAAAGGGCTACTTAATCTGTTTATCAGTAAACCTGTCCATGTCCTAAATCTAAATTTGTTAAAACTTTTCTATATTAAATATAAATATAAATGTATACAAAAATTAATTTTTATTTTTTAATAAATAAAAGAAAAAATTAACATATTGATAAAGAAAAATATCATCTTAGATAAATGCTGAGTAAAAAAAAATATCCATCGCTGATGACAATGAATTCTAAATTTTATGTTTCGAAGAAGGATGGCAGCAAATTTCACACAAAACCCTGTTTGGGAGCAGTTTGGAGCAGGCATAGTGATTTGGAGTATTTTGGAGTGATGGGAGTAAATTAACATCACTGATAGTGCATACTTTGTTTGCCAATGTTGGTTTCGATTTCCATGTAAACAAAAATAAACTAGGGTATCTAATAAAACTATAAATCAAAATTCCATGGACTTTCCAGGTTTTCCAGAGTAAAAATGCAAAATTTGGCAGAATGTTGTTGCTATTTTTATACATGAAAATGTTAAGATGTGGCAAATGAGTATAGAAATAAACTTACTTTAAATTTACTTAGAGAAATACTTTTTGTAAAGGGTGGAAATTATTAATAAAATTACACAAAAGAAGAGATGAGGGTTTCCCAGAAAATTTTGAAAGTATTCTCAATATATACAGGGTGTCCTAAAAAGATTGAAACACGCTTTAATTCTTTACCTGTTGGAAATAAGTGGGCAATGTAAATTGCAAAAATGTTGAAAGTAAGGTAGGAAATAAGACTATGTTAATGAAATAGTCCTCCCATTAATTTTCAAAATGTTACACTTTTTAAATTTTTATATGACCCCCTTAGACAAATTTGGTCAATCAGAAAATTTTTAATTTTAATGCAATGAGACCATTAAAAAAACTGCATATCTGTTTCTTTAAAATTGAACGAGTTATATTTAATTAAAAATTGAACATTGTGAATGGGGACCATATATCAAATTAGAAATGTAAATTTGTGACATATCACAAAAAAGATATGATGTAGGCTCAAGATGCAATCACGGATTCTCACTTAAAGTAAGTACTTTTCACATTGAGACATGCCGTTTTTTATTTGAAACAATTAAAATAAATAAGTAAACAAATGCAAGTATGTATTTGATTTTGAAATGTAACAATTTTTTAAAACGAAGAATAGAATTCATAGATTTTTTCTTTCCTTTAACTCTAATTTAGCCGTTTCGAATGTTCATAGTAAAATAATTAAAAAAAAAAAACTGAAGAATGAAATGCAGATGATTTATTTTTTAATTTACATAATTATTCCCAGTATTATTTCTATTCAATATAACTAAACTTTTATTTAATATTATACCAAAATAAAGAAGATTAGAAATCATTCAGTAAATCGTCAGCCTGTTTAGTTCTGAATTGATGAATTAAGAACACGTAACTGGTCGTGCATTATGGTACTTTCAACAAATATTGAGCTTTTCGAATTAACAATGATTTATGCTCTGTGTAATAAAAATACTGCAGAAACTGCTCGGGATTTTGGACGGTGATATCTAAACTTGCCTGAAATTTCACATACATTTGTTTATCGGATGATGAAGAGATCAAGAACTACCAGTTCAATTCATCCAAGACCTGGCCCTGGAAGAAATCGTTTGTACACTGAGGACCAAGAAACTGACATCATCGCATATTTTTCTTTCAACCCACGAACCAGCATTCGAAAAGTAAGCAAAACCTAAGATGCCAATTGCTAGAACACTTGTAAAATACCACTGGCATCCATTTTGTATTCATGGACTTCAAGCACTTCATCCCTCCGATTTTGACCGGCATGTAGCATATTCTGCAACTGGTTGTTAATCCAACAAGACATCAATTCGAATTTTTTTAAGAACATTCTGTGGACTGATGAATGTTTGTTTACGGAAGATTGAGCAATCAATACTAACGATCATTATTGTGATAATCCGAAACCATTTTTGTCCATGAAATACATCACCAGAGAAAGTTTTCTGTGCCTTTATGGTGCGGAATTTGGAATGGAAAACTGATTGGTCCTGTGTTTTATGACGGGACTCTTACAGCTGAAAAATACATGCAGTTTATTTTAAATAGTTCTGTAATGGATTTCATGGAGATGACAACATTACCGCTTCTAAAAAACATGTATTATCAACAAAATAGTGCGCCTGCACACCAGGCTATAATTGTGACAAACTGGCTCAACGAAAACTTTGATAAATAGTGGATTGGTTTGAAAGGAGCCACAGAATGGCCCTCCCAGATCCCCTGATTTAACTCCTCTCGATTTTTACTTATGGGGTCGTCTTCGAACACTAGTTTATAATACTCGCCCACTAAACGCAATTGACCTTAAACAAAAGATAATTGATGTTTGCAACAATATTAGTGGTGAAGAAATCCAAAATATTTGTAGAAGCATTATTAGAAGAGCTCAGTTATGTATTGAGGTTGAAGGAAAACATTTTGGGAATGCTTTGTAAATTGTATTTCTAGTACTTGTAACAAAATTTGTCCCTTTATATCAGTGGTCTTCTATCAATGTATGCATATTTTAATTATGTCCCTCAACCGCACAGTGAGTACCACTGCTTTATATGATCTCTGTATGTGTAATGCTTTATTTAGAAGCATTTGTGCTAAAAAATTTTGACATATATTAACATATTTTTGATCTAAACAATTTCCATCATCAATTTGTTTATGATCTCTATTTTCACTGATGAAACAGCCTTTCACATGGTATGTAAAAGTAGCATAAGTCAGATTTTTTCCTTTATCATAATTCAGTTGATTTTAAAGATACAGATATGCAGTTTTTTTAATGATTTTGTTGCATTAAAATTAAAAATATTCTGATTGACAAAATTTGTTTAAGGGGGTCGTATAAAAATTTAAAAAGTGTAATTTTTTGAAAATTAATGGGAGGACTATTTCATAAACATAGTCTTATTTCCTACCTTACTTTCAACATTTTTGCAATTTACATTGCCCACTTATCTCTAACAGGTAAAGAATTAAAGTGTATTTCAATCCTTTTGGGACATCCTGTATAGCTGAAATAATATGTCCAATAACTTCAGCCAATAACTTCAATGCCCAATAACTTCAAACTATTTGCCATTTCCAACTGTGACATTTTCCACGATTGTTAATCTTTCCAATTGTAGCATTTTGGTATTCTAAAATTGTTTTTCTAACATGATGCAACAGTGGCATACCATCATGAAGTAATTACTCTAGGGTGCCAAATGGGAATGGAGTGCCTGTTTAGCTGAATATTATTTGGCAAAAGGACCAAATAATGATATAAATGTGGAAAAGTGGGCTCTGGAATCATTTGCTCTGGGATTCTAAAAATCTAGTTATGCCACTAACTAGGCATCATACAGAAAAACGAAACTGAAAGCCAATAGTGCATGCAATGTAACACAGCTCAAGAAAAAAAAAAAAAGCAAACTTACTGACATCGAGTCATGATAGCAATATATATATTCACTATTTTCCTTTCCTTTTCTTTGCCAAAAGTTGCCAATGAGACTGGCAGTCACATTATTTATGCGTGTTAACTATGAAAGAATTTTCTTTCTAATACTAAATTTTGTGACAAATTGCTTAATTTGGCTAAATACTGTGGGAAAAATTATTACTAGAAAAAATTCAAATTTCTGGAATTTTAGCACTATTAATGAAAATTAAGGACATTTTAGGACAAACATTTTTTATTTTCAGGAATTTTTCCAGGATGAAAGCAAATTTCCACGGGTTTTCCAGAAAATTAAGACACTTTATAAACCCATATGTCATTTCTGTCACTGTCATTTCTATCATGGGAACATAGTGAATATACATTAAATTTTCATTATGTATAGCTCCAAGACATCCATTATAAATCTCAGAAGACATTTCCAAAAACATATTCCAAGAATAAATTTCTAGAAACTATTAAAAAAAAATTGTTTAGAACCTAAAAATTCACAATTATCATAAATTCAATCCTAACAGTCTATATTACTTAGTTATTAAACAGTCAGTGATTTTCAGCATCTAGTTTAAAAAAGGTTTTTAAAGAATTCTAAGATAAAACTTTGATAGAATATATTGTAGAAAAAAGCTCATAATACGACATACAATCTTTCATTCTGATACATGTTATGATGTAAGTGAAGTGAAACAATGTGGAATATGAATGTATGCACAAGGAAGTTTGAGTAGAACCTCATACAACATATATTTAACTAAAGCATATCTTACCTAGATACATTATCATCTCCAGTCTTCAGTATGTTTATGATATCAGGGTGGAAGAAATGTGGATCACGAGGATTTAAAAGGTAAATCAACACCTTTTTCCCATGAACATTCTCAGAGATTTCAAGGAGACTTTCTTGCAGTTCCTAAAATTAAATCATAGTTGAAATGGAATTTATAAAAATTAATAAAAATATTCTGCACTATCAAACAATATTTTGAGTGTGAGTAATTTACTCACATCATTATCATTTGATGAATGGTAACAAGCATTTGCACACTTTGGGATGGATGCAACACATATTCGACAACAAGAGTTTGCTTATGTTATTAGTTTTTTTGATTCACTATTTAAAAATCTCTATTTAAAAAAATCTATTTGCAATAATAACACTGTAAACCATTACCTTTTAAGTGATTTTATAACTTTTCGCTGATTAAATACAATGTAACGCAAAATAGAAATAGGGGAAAATGGGGCACCTTATCTTAGTTTAAAATCAGGTTTGAGATTAAAATTTAATTATTTTATGTACTACTAGATAGCCCTCCTGTGCATTTGCTGCTCTACCACAGTTAGGTAATAATTTATCAAAGTTCTGTAGTTTTTATAATAGCAAAAAAAAAAAAAACGTGAACAGTAACAGTGGAATTAGAATATCATTTATTTAAATAAAACTACATATCAAATAAACAGGCATGTTTATTATGAAATTACATGCAAAATGGTCATTGTAGAGTTATGCCTAAACACATGGAAACATTCAGGAAGAATCTCGCCAGTTGGGGCACCTAAGAACACATGATTGTGGGCCATCTGATGTCTTTTGTAGTGACTGCTGTAAGTAATTATTTTAATTTAAAGTCTTTGTTACTCAAAAAGCCTCCAAATTTTTCATGCATTAAATTTAATTTTTTTTTAAAATTTTGCAAGTATTTTTAATGCATATGCATTGTATATAATTGTTTCTGCTTAAATCCAGAGTATGTTGTGTTAGTTCATTAAATTGTCCCCCCCCCTCCCCCGGAGGATAATTTACCCCAGCAAGAGGGGGCGATGACGTCATGAAAACAAAAATTGTATCATGGCTATTTTTCACAAGAATGATTGAAATTATGAAGTCTTATATTCATTGAGCAATAAATAATCCCTTGTATGCATGATTACGTCAAATTTTGTCCTACGCTGCCATGTTAAAAAAAAATATATAATTTCAAAGTTTTCGTTTGAATTAAAACAATTCTATCTAGTTCTAAACTTTTTGATAACAGAGATATTAGTGGCAGGTATCGTGTACACAAGTAACCGACCACAGACAGATGGACATCACTGCGAAAATAGTCAAAACATGTTCAGAAGGTCCCTAAACATTGTCATCAAAATCTCAAATTCGAAAATTTTTGTGAAAACAATACTTTATCACATAGTATGATAAAGTAAAAGTTAAACACCATTTAAGGACTAGCTACAGAAAAAATTTAAGTACAGTAAAACTAGTGGGTTAAATGCATTATAAAGTTATCAAATTCTGCATAATATAATATCATTTGTATTATTCAACATATTATAAGAATCTTGAGGAAATGCTTTAAAAATTTCTTTAGATTTGAGCAAAATTGACATATTTTGGATATTGCAGATTTGAAAATATTTGGAACACTTTGACAATATTTTATACGAATGATCACAAATAATAAAAGGTGAACTTTCCCAGAGACTTTCACTCACAAAAATGAAAGAAAGTTTTTGTAATCACAAGATCAGGCAGTTACGGATATAATTATATACTAAAATGAAATCAATATTATACAAAAAAAACCCTGCAATTTTTCAGATGCACCATATCTATGGATGCTGCAGTAATCTATTATTAAACTCAGGGAATCAGGATTGAGTTTCCATCAGGACAGTGCAAGAAACTGGAAAGAACAGGAAAATATGAAACCCTTTAACCCGTGTCCCACGTCATGATTGGAAAATTTCTGAATTTTGCAATCTATAGCTGTTAACCTCCAAATATGAAAAACCAGGAGATTTTTGCATGACGACATGGAGTATATATATCCCTGATAGCGATACTGAGTCTTATATTGTAAGCACAACTTTTCAACAAATGAAACTATGTGTGTTTGTGTGGTATATATATTAATTAATATGCTATCAAAGAAAATACTTTTTAGAATAAGCTTCACTATAATAAAAAATCTGATGTGGGCAGCACATGACTTTCCTTATATAATGCAATAAATTTACTACTTTTAAAGTAAAAAAAGTAGGTTATTCTTATAGTAGATACTTATAATCTTTCAAAGATATTGAATTTTCGTTCATTTTTATTGATTTAGCATTATTTTTATCCATTTGGCGAGTTTTTCGTTAATTTAGCAACATTTAAAAGACTCGCCAAGTTGGTGGCATTTCACCAAATTCATCACCAAAATCTCGCCAAGCGTTATGGACGGAGAAATAAGTTATTCTTACAGCAGATAAATGACTATTGACGTTCAAATACAAAAGTATTACTCAAAGTATCTTTTTTCATGAATGGAATGAGCTAGATCCACGATAATGATGTCTCCAAATTTATCGCATATGAAAAGTGAACATGTTTCTCAATAGGAAATATTTTTTTTTTATTTTATATGACTTTTTGATAATTTTTGAAAAATGTGCAATATCTCTAGAATGGTTCATGTTAGCGTTCTAAAAGTTATGCCAATCGTTTTCTAACTAAACATTACATAAGAAATGCCTTTTTGCGCAACTTTATTAGAGGTTTTGATTTTTTGACGATTTTTCAGCATTTCACTCGAGAATTTAGGGTGTTCTGAGCGTTCGATTGCGTATAAAAACAATAGACTTCCAGTGTTTACGGATTGTAATTTCTGTACCAAATTTCGTTCGAATCAGTCTATTCATTTGTCAGTTATCATCTCCACAGACTCACTGACACACACACACATGTACACAGACATCACTTCAAAAATGTTCGATTCATGATCAGGGATGCTTGAAATGTGCTCTCCCGTCGAAAACCCGAATTCGAATTTTCGACCCGGTCACAATACTTTTCTTCCGGCCGTTCAGTTAGCTGCTCAAGTCCACTGGATGAGTCGGACGGTCTGGGTTTTCAACAATACTTTCCTTATACATTATTCTATATGTGGCAACTTGGCGTCGCCGGGGTCCCGAACCAGGGACCTGATGCTTCGTAGACCGACACTATAATCAGTGAGCAAAAGCTAGCTCCTCCTCTGTTCTTATAATTCGGTTACTGGCTCGTGTGGCATCTTTGATCAGATGTCTTTGCTGCCGCACACTCCCCTCGCTGATGCGGAAAGCGCCGAGAGGCGTGTCGCCTCGGCGTGATGGTCAGGGCCGAGAGACGTGTTGCCTCGGCGTGACGGACAGTTGTGGTCAACCAGGAAGGGAGTGTCAAGGCTTCTGACTCCTTGTGGTGCTGCCATCTCGTGCTGAGAGGCGAAGTCATTGGAAAGGAAGGTTGCGAAGTTGCGTGTTTCAAGCGTCCAGGGTAACCACTGTGGCAACTTGGCGTCACCAGGGTCCCGAACCAGGGACCTGATGCTTCGTAGACCGACACTATAATCACTGAGCAAAAGCTAGCTCCTCCTCTGTTCTTATAATTCGGTTACTGGCTCGTGTGGCATCTTTGATCAGGTCCCGAACGAGGTACCTGATGCTTCGTAGACCGACACTATAATCACTGAGCAAAAGCTAGCTCCCTGGTCTGTTCTTATAATTCAGTTACTGGCTCGTGTGGCATCTTTGATCAGATGTCTTTGCTGCCGCATATATAAGAAAAGTAGTATAAATTCATTATTTAGAAATATGAAATATTTTAAAACCAAGGAAAATGCTTTAGATTCACAGCACTGAATGTATAAGAATAATCTTACTTCTAATAGTTAATTCTCATAATATTTCGTTAATGATGCAAAATATATCTTTAAAAGAAACCAAAATATGAAAATATGCTAGTTCAGTCTGCCTATTGTGCAATAATTAAAGAATGGAGATGGATACAAACAGATGCTTGTGGACGCCTAGCAATGCATAGGTTTACAAACTGAATTGCGTAATCACACTATGAATGTAAAAATTATTTTGTTTAGCAAAATATTTATTCATTTTTACTTGAACTAAAAAAATAAGAGAGTTTTATTACTTCAATGTGGAATAATGAGAGGATGAAAATGAATGCAAAAGGGTGATATGTGACAATTTCAACACTGAAAGGTAAATAAAACCGGGATATTGGACAATTCACCGGGAGATGGGAAGAAAAACTAAGAGTTGGTAAAACCAAGAGAGTTGGCAGCTATGACAATCTGATTGTTACTCTTGGGTGGGAGACAACTTTTACTTTCCCTGCAATACATGGTAATGTATAGGGAAAGTATTGGAATCATGCAGAAAATTGCAACTCAAGTTTTCGATGGATCTACACGTTTCGAGACCTCCAGAATACGAAAAAACTATTTTAGCGTGACGTCTGTGTGTATGTCTGTCTGTCTGTGCAGATTTTGTATCCACTCTAACTAAAAAACTAATTGACTAAATTTCATAAAATTTGGTAGGTAAGTCACTTATGGGCGAATCTGGTGCTGATTAGTTTTTGGTATGATTCGGGATAAAAGAGCCCACCTTTTTTTGCGAAATGGCTCGCAAAAGCTTGTATTCACTCTAGCTGAAAAACTAATGGACTGAATTTCACACAATTCGGTAGATAAGTCACTTGTGGGTCACCCTGGTGCTGATTAGATTTTGGTATGATTTGGAAAAATATAACCTGCCTTTTTTTGCAAAATGGTCCACAAAAAGTGCCAAAATCTAAAATAAAAAACTATGTATGCTCAAATATATCCATTAAATGCTTGTTTAATACATAATTTTTAACGAAGAAAAAAATAAGACCAAACCCATTACACTAGGACTAGCCGTTCTCGAGATATTTTAGTTTTTTCGTATTTTCTCTACACCACCTTTGAAAATAAGTCCAGTTATCAAATGAGAACGAAAATTGAACGAAAATTGAATTAAATTTAATTAAAATAAAAAGAACGTGAATATAAGTCTGTAGGGAAAGTCATGTGCTGCCTACATCAGATTTTTCTTATTTTTATTGTAATTTTTAAACAAATGAATATCTAAGAAAAACTTGAACAACTTCTAAAAGCACAAATAACACAATAGGGCAGCATACAGCTGTTTTGAGGATATGCTGGATCCCCTTATCTGTGTTATTTGTACTTTTTTAAGTTGCTCAAATTTTTCTTATCCTTTGCACAAAGTGCATTGTACTTATTGAAATAAATATCTATATTCATTTGTTCAAAATATATTTTGGTTTCTTTTACAGAAATATCTTTGAAATAAATGAATATCTGTATGAAAATTAAATACAAAAAATCTGATGTGGGCAGCACATGACTTTCCCTGCAGACTTATTTATATGCAATTTCTCTTTATTTTAATTAAATTTAATTCACTTTTAATTCAATTTTCGTCCTCATTTGGTAACTGGACTTATTTTCAATGGCGGCGTAGAGAAAATATGAAAAAACTTAAATATCTCGAGAACGGCTAGTCTTAGTGTAATGGGGTTGGATTATTATTTTCCTCGTTAAAAATTACATATAAAACAAGCATTTAATGGATATATTTGAGCATACGCAGTTTTTGATTTTAGATTTTGATGATTCTTGTTGGAAAATTTGCAAAAAAAGGCAGGTTATTTTTTTTCCGAATTGTACCAAAATCTAATCAGCACCAAGGTAATCCACCAGCGACTGATCTACCGAATTTTGTGAAATTCGGTCCATTAGTTTTTCAGCTAGAGTAGATATAGGCTTTTGCGAGCCATTTTATAAAAAAAGGCGGGTTACTTTATCCCGAATCATACCCAAAACTAATCAGCACCAGATTCGCCCACAAGTGACTTACCTACCAAATTTTATGAAATTCGGTCAATTAGTTAGAGTGGATACAATATCTGCACAGACAGACACACACAGGTGTCATGCTAAAAATGGTTTTTTCGTATTCTAGAGGTCTCGAAACATGTAGATCCTTCGAAAACTCAAGTTGCGATTTTCAGCATGATTCCAATACTTTCGCTACATATTACCACATATTGCAGGGAAAGTAATTAAAGCAGTTTTAAGGTCCTTAAAAAGCAAAACCAGGAATTAAGCAGTTTTTAAGGACTTTTAAGGACTGCAAGCACTCTGATAGAGCACTAGTTGATATCAGTCACAAAGAGTTTGCTCTTGACATTATTCATGTCAATGCATCAAGAATCAGAACACTGGAAGGATTTATTTATGTTCATCCTTGCTTTCAATTTCAATATACTTAAACTGGTCAAAAGAAAGGTGCGAGTTTGAAGAAACAATAACTGAAAAAGCCTTCAAAATTTGCAATAGCATCATTCTATTTGAATATAGCTTTGATTTAATATTGAGTTTTTTTTACTATTTTAATGAAATACACTTCTCCGGTTTTTTTTTTTAAACCCTTGGGTTGGTCGTGTGGTCTGGGCTTTCTACTTCTCCGTTTTTAAACATGTAGCTAAATACATACCGTGCTTCACTTCAGTTTCAGGTCATCAGAGATTGCATAATTCTACTTACGAAAATATACTTTACAGGTTATTGAGCAAATTAATCTTGCTTAGGGCTAACTTCAAAATAATTCTACTGCTTATATGAGAGTTATAACTGCTAAAAAACTTAATAAAATAACAAATATACTACATGAGCACTAACCTTGATAATAACTTTGTCAATAAGGGTAGTATCATCAACACAGTCAAACAAAGATAAAAGCACCATATGCCCATGTTCTTCCATTGCAATTTTCTTTACAAATGGCTTCATTTGTTTAATTATAGTTTTACGATCCTTAAATAGAAAACACACATTAACATTAGACTATTTAAGTTTGTATTCATAAATGCATTTCAAAGTACAGTAAACTTTGGATAATTTGGCACATTCAGGACTTCAAAGGTGCCAGATTATCCAATGTCAAACAAAATAGGATGAAAAAATAGAAAAAATTAATTACAAAAAAAAAGAAATAAATAATGGGAAATATATTTATTTGCCTAAAACATTACACAGACTGCATTACAAAATTTAAATTAATGTAGAAATTATAAATTTTAAAGAAAAGCAATCTACATATGAAAGAATTCAGTCCAGTGGTTCCCAACCTTTTAAACCCAAGAGCCACCTTAGTAATTAAAAAGAAATTGTGGCCCCATGACATTATAAATTGAAAAAGGCTATATCTTTAAAAGACTAATTATAAATGAAAGTTACATGTAG
The DNA here is from genome assembly GCA_951213105.1 of Amaurobius ferox. Taxonomy (NCBI): domain Eukaryota; kingdom Metazoa; phylum Arthropoda; class Arachnida; order Araneae; family Amaurobiidae; genus Amaurobius; species Amaurobius ferox. Next base: position 37,272,481 of record OX578155.1, on the reverse strand, counting down.
TAAAATAAACATTTAGTTTGCAGTAAGGAGTAACATTTATTAAGATTAAAAAAGAAAATGAATTATCAATTCAGGAAATATAATTCTTAAAATTGATTGCAGATTAACTGAGTGAGTTTTGTATTAATTTGAAACACTTTTCAATAATTTTATTTATAAAAGAAAGATCAATCATGCATAAAGCATTGATTATGAAACACTTTCCAACTGAAATGCAATTTTATTTAAACATCTCTAAAATGTAATACATTCAGTGCTGACATATTTTAAATTATCACAGCACTACAATAATTTATTATATTTGAAAACTTCATCGAAAACTTATCATCGAAAAAAATGAACTTTTGAAATGAATGAATCAAAGTTTGATGATCATTTAAATTAAAAAATATTATAATTGCATAGGCACAGAATATAGAAGAACAAAAAATACACACAAATAAAGTGGTTTTAGAACGGATGCCACACTAAATATAAATTTAAAAGAACTTTAAAAATCTCGATTTTTACACTGGAAAGGAAAAAAAGATGGATGCCATATTTTATTTTGAAGTGATCTCTTCATACAATATGGGTGTAATTATTATTTTAATTTTTATTTAAAAAACTATCAAACATATTTTACTAAAATTTCTTTTATATGTGTTATGGGATAACTTGAATATTTCCTCAAATTTTCAAAGCAATTTGTGAATTTTAACTTCACTTAAAATGTTTGAAAAATTAGATCCCATAGGGTTTAATGTATTTCACTTTTTAACCAGTGTTCAATCCAAAACTAATTGGGTGATATTATTCATTAACATTCCCATATGTCCCAGACTGTCTCAATAATATACTAAAATTTCATTTTGATAAAGTCATTTTTATGACAGTTATCGTGCGAACGGACAGACAGATAGAATGAATGAACAAAGTCGCAAACACTTTTCAACTATGTTGGAAATCTCCAAAGAAAAGATTGTTACATGTTTTTGGATATCTCTTACTCAAGAACAATTTCCATGTACGAAATACCTTGATAAGTTTTAAAAGTCATATTTGGTCTGGATTCGATAAATGTTCACACAATGCTCATTGACAATTGTACCTCTTTAGACAATACTAAAGGTGGTAAGCAAAATTCGCTGTTATTTTTAGCAATGTTTTTCTTAGAACTTGATTTTGATATGTTACTTTAAAACTCTGCATTACACTCTGGTACAAGGCTGCAATTTCGATATAGTATTGTGAGGAAGGAACTCAATTTTAACAAATTTCAATTTTTGCATACAACAATGGGCACTGCAATTCTCGATGAACATGAAAAACGTAATCTTATTATCTGACAAGTCATGCTACAGTCTAACTCCTTAAAGAATACTTTTAAATATGTTAGAAATGATTAAAAAACTGTTAAATTATCAAGGGAAAGCAAGGAAAAAATTCGACTTAATAAGATCATTTATGCATTTGAATAACAAACATACAGGGAAAGGTAAAATTTTTGAAATATCGAAAAATTCGAGTTCATAAGTTTGAGATGTTGAGTGCCAACTGTATTAGAATTTTTTTTTTTATGGAACATCATAAAAAAATGGCTAATTGTTAAAGATTGCTAGCATAAAAGAGTTTGCTAGCCAGTGGCTAAGAAACATCATTTTGTACTAGTTAATCTTTAATAATTAGCTAGTACAAAATATGAAACAAAACCATAAACATCACAGGAAGAACTGATAACATTGGCAAAATTTTCTGTAGTAATTAAATATAAATAATCCATCATTTACAAAAGTAAGGAATCACTAATGGTTTTACCTTATGACTTCCATGCCAGACACAATGCATAGCGACTCTGGATCCATCCTTTGTGTGTAAAATTTCGGGTACTAATTCTTTCAGAGATTCAATGATTTCAGACCGTGAGGCAGGATCACAATTCAAGAAAAACTGTAGCAGAACATGATGAATAAGGCTGTGCTTGATAACTGTCCTGAGAGGTGGAAGAGTGTGAATGGATATAACATATAGTAAACACAACGAAACAAAATAAAATATGCATACAAACAAATAAGTTAGCAGTAGAGTTATAAAATGTAGATATACAGATTACATAGATACTTTTCAGATAAAATGTGAATCTGGTCCTTTTATTGCTGCAACTTCTGACAGAAAATATCCAATCACATGCGTCATTGCCACTCATGTTGTCTGGGTGCATATTTCAAATATGTAAATTTCAATTGGATGAATTAGAAACATGACACTCAGTACAACACATCATTAAAAAAAAAACTTTTCATTGAATATTTTTAAAGCAAAATAAATAATGTTTTTTATCTTTAGAATGAACTAACCGACTGTAACTTGGAAAATAATATACAACCATCGATGAAAAATACTCAATAACTAACACAATAAACACATTTAAAAGCATTTGCCTGCACAGTGAGTGTATAAAAGAGTTTGTAATAATCACATAAAACCCTTTTATTAAAAACAGTATCCCAAATGAGGAAATCTGATCCCTTCCCCCTTGATTTTTAAACATTTACACTTTGCATGAATACTAATAAGCAATACTGGGTTTTATTTCAATGATCTGTATATTTACCTGTTTACATTGTCAGTGCCCAATTAGTGATCAGGAAAATGTGGTAAATCAAAGAATGTGGAAGAAATTTATAATTTCTGTAAAGCGAGAAAAAATCTTGTATGAAAAAATCTCAACCAAAATGATTGTTTCCAGGGAAAAAAACCCCAAAAACCTCAATTACTCACAGATTAAAATATATATATGTAGGGAAGGCTGCACGCAATTATATTTTTGAGATGCACTAATTTATGTTCTAATGTAAAAGTTAATGAACAATGTTTTAGGTTTAAGATAGCAACTCCAGGTGGAGCCAACAGCTACCATGCCATAGAAAATGTGGTACAAATTAGCTGTAAAAGAGAAGCTTTTTTGACTTAAAATAACTAAAAACTAATTTAAATTAAAAAAAAATACATCTCATCGAGGTATATTGTCCCAGGTCCTGAAATACACATGTATCAAATTTCATGTCTGTACGACATTTAGATTTTTCACTACAGACATCTCCCTTTTTTTATTATAGATTATGTACATTTTATGATTTATTAAAGGCAATATAAAATTTATATAATTAAGCTTTCTGTAATATCTGGCAACATTAGTTTTATATGCATTATTACGATATATAGCAACAGAAAGGATTTTACACAGTTCAAGATTTGGATAATTCAAGCTTAAAATGTAGCTGTTATAGCTTAATATGTAGCTTAATAATAGTTTGCTTTCAAAATAATACTCTTTGATAAAATGTGATGTTGTTTCTTTATTTACAATAATCAACCAGAACATTTTCATAGAGAGCAAACGAAAAAAATAAAACAAATTTCAGAAATTAGTTACTTGTATGAGCATAAAATTAAAAGCACAATATTTTAAATTTAAATATCAAGAAATTTGTTAGAATAATGGGGGTGATGTCCTTTTGCAATATGTTAAAAATCTGGAGTATAGGTTGTAGTTGCCTATTTTTGGAATTTTCAAGAGAAGCATCTGTTAACTTGTTCTGGTTACTCTTTAATGTTAATGCTAAAGAAGCCTGATTCACATTTATAGGTGAATCCAAATATAGTTAAAAATAGAATAGAAAAAGGTTGTTACAATTTTGATAATTATTCATAGTTTTTTTTATGATTAATTATCTAGTTTAATTTTTTATCATGTGGGTCAGACTGACAGTCTTTACCGGCCATATTTGGCCTGTGGGCCACTTAATGAGGGCCAAGTTTAAACAATAAAAACAGCTTTTTAAAAAAAAATTAAATTAGTCACATTTGCTATCAAACCAAAAACTTTCAATTGATTAAAAATGCAAACTTTGCAAGATGAGTTGTAACTATTATAAAAACATGCAGTTTTTGTTTTTTAGAATTAGCCTGAAAAGCTGTACTTGGTTGTAAATCCAATTTTGAAATTTACAACTGGACAATTTTCCTGTAAGACATCATATATAAATTCAACATACATATATACACCAAATCACATCAAAAGTAAAAAAGCAGTTTATCATTCAATGATTTCTAGTTTCAGCCATGAGTAAAAAAACATATTAAAACATTGAAGCATTATTCTACTTATTACTTTTCCAAAACTTTGAGAAGATGTTCCTTCATACTCTTGATGACAGACGCTTTTATTTCTGGTTCATTTGTCAGTAATTCTGTCAAGTTATGCACATTTGATTCCTGTAATAAAAAAATGATAATGCATAAAATTTTAAATTTTCGACTTTCGACATAAATAAAAATGAAGCATAGGAAAGGATAGCAGTGACAAAATAAAAATTTCAGACAGATTTTTAGTAAATTTCACGACATTTGCAGAACAATAGGGCCGTGGGGGTTAAGAGTCATAATAGTTTTGATGGAGTTGGAGTTAAGAAAAAAATATAGCAATTCAGATTCCAAAATAAAATAAACTAAAAATAGTTTTATTTTGCGTAGTTTTATTTTTTCACAATCTTTAAATAATTTTTTAAGCAATAGATTAAAAGTCATCTAATATTTTTCAATTAAACTATTGATATGGAAAATTAATATTTTAATAAAATATGGATTAATACAGAAACATGTTTCTGGGGTGGGACAGCCTAGTGGTTAAAACACGAAGATTGCATTCGGAGGACCCGAGTTCAAGATCTCCAATAACTTAATTAGTAGTTTTACCATGTTAACTTATAGAATAAAGACTTCAGAATCTGGTTCTTTCAGTTTTTGTGATTTTTCAAAAGTTTAAATAAAGTCTTGATTTTGCTTCATCTAACAAAGCAAGAGTTTTTCTTACAGCAACATCAATCTTCATTTTTTTTTTTACAATCTTCATTTTTTTTTATAGGTAATAAAAATTACTATCATCAGATACCTCTAATTCTTTTAGTTTTTCTTGACAGATTCAGGCTTCATATAAACTTTTCAGCAAATTAGTGAGCACATCATTACATTTAGAATACAAGATGTGAATTAAAAAACCTTCATTTTGGAAAAGTGAAAGAAATGCTGTAAATATAGAAGATAATGCAATGATAAATTGCATATGGGCTAGCATATAGGATCATTTAGATACTACCTTATTCTTTCATATCCAGCATTTGATGAAATATTAACCACAACAGCATTCTTTTAGGAGGAACTGTAGGAAATATTTCTATATTAAAAAAAATAATAATAACTGAAGCTGCCGACGCTGTCTGACAAAATTTCTCACTCTGAGTTTCTCTGCTTCATACCAAAAAAACTATAGCATACAAAAATATAAAATTTGGCATCCTTGTAGAGAAAGTTTTGGGGAATACGCTTAAATAAACCATTTTTTGATATATATTTTATTTTAGTTTAAGAAATAAGTCAAGGACAAAATATTTGAGCTGTGAGTTCGCATCTTGAACAGACTAACAATAGCAAGATCACAAATTTCTGCAGGCAGGTACCTACATAGTTGAAATTTTGCAGAACGGAGCCTTTTTATTTATTTTGATGTAGTTTACGAGATTATTTGACTCTTCATGCACTTCTGAGTTGAAAAACGTTGTTTTGTATTGGCACATCCATTGATTTTCTCTGTCTCGCACCGCAAAAAATATAGCATACAAAAATATGAAATTTGGTACATTTATAGAGAAATAGGGTAACATGATAAAATAAACCATTTACTAATTTAAACTTTAGTTTGGCTTGAAATGGCTTACAAAGCGAGTTACGGAGGTTAGAGAAGCATAGAGAACAGGGGGCAGAGCCCCTAGAATACCAAAATAACACTATAATTGCCCAATGATGTGCTTTTTAGCACTGGTTCAATGGTAAGCCATCTAGAACTACCATGATGTATAAAAGAAAATGATTTTCAACTAATCAAGATTGGTATCATGTCTGCATTCAATAGATAAAATCAAGGACAAAGCGTTTTAAAAAACAAAAGGTCTTTTATTTAACACATCCTAAAAGACGTACAAAACATATATTAAAAACTGCCAGAGCGTTTTCGGACGTATATACGCCCTTCATCAGTGGCTACATGAATAGTAAAAACATGGAATGTTATATATATATAGAGACCAGTTTAAAGCAAATTTGCATAAAATATAAAATGGTAAATGAACTTACTAAAAATAATACAAGAAATATACACGGAAAGTACAAAATAAGTTTAAACGCTTACGAATTTAAAAATATTACAAGAAAAGAACCAATACAAATTTTACAAAAATTTCAAGCATGATATTCCTGAGAATGATGTCACAAATAACTTTTAAGAAGTTTAAATTGCATAGAGTCGAGAATGAGTCGCCAAGCATAACTTAAAATTTGAACAGGATCAAAATTACAAATTTGTAAATTTGATTAGTAATTTATATTAGTTCTTTTCTTGCAATATTTTAAAATTCGTAAGCGTTTAAACTTATTTGTAATTTCCATGTATATTTCTTGTATTATTTTTAGTGAGTTCATTTACCATTTCATATTTTATGCAAATTTGCTTTAAACTGGTCTCTCTCTCTATATATAAACATTCCATGTTTTTACTATGCATGTAGCTACTGATGAAGGGCGTATATACGTCCGAAAGTGCTCTGGCAGTTTTTAACAATATTTTGTACGTCTTTTAGGATGTGTTAAATAAAAGGCTTTTCGTTTTTTAAAATGCTTTGTCCTTGATTTTATTTATGATTTTTAACATTTAAAAGACTGAATTCCAGCAAAATTTTCCTTTCGTGTGAAAAAAAGCAAACAATTCAGTGGCAAACTCATCAATGTCTATATCCCAAAATTTCAAACCTTTTGATATTACATTGTGAATCTTCTGTGCAAAACATGTGCCAATATCTAGGAGTTCTGCTTCTCCAATTGCTTGTAGTTCAAAATTTAATTTCTTAAACACCAATTTATTTATATTTCGGCTATTCAGTGATAATATGGTAAGTTTATTAAGGGCTGTTGTTTCATATTTTCAAGCAAAGTGTCTTCGCTGTTTCTGCTGTTGCCTGCCCTAGAGAAGTGCTTCTCAACTTTTGTAAGACTGTAGCCCAGTAAATTGATGAGGGCCCGGTCCCAACAAATTTACCCGTAAATACCATTCTTATTTTTTTAAGTTCATACATTAAATAAGTATTAATAATTAATCATGACATAATCATAAAGCGCATTAGTACATTTATGTATACAGTGTGGTATGTTGACAAATATAAAATTACATTTAAACAAGTTACAATCGTTGGACTAATGAAATCTTGTAGCATATTATAATTTCCTCAGACTAACATCATTAAATTAATTTGTGCTGATTTTCTTTGACACATCCTATTCTTATCACCAAAAATTTATAATATTATTCACTATAAAATGGATTATTGTATTATTAAATTGATTTTACTGATGTTGGTTTGAAAAAAAAAGAAAAAACAGTATTGACAGAGAAAAATATTTATCCATTGTAATTCACCATAGAAGTCAGATGAACAGTCTCTTATACCTATTAAAATTGAAATGCGGCTTGGTCATTGACATTTGCTACACACATGTTACTTAGGCGTTCTGGCTCTGAGCTTTTCAACACATTCACAAATATTATTCGCCTTAGAATATTTCCATTATGAAATATTTATTCATAAAAAATGCTTATGAAATTAAAAGACAAATTGCAGGAGCATCTCTTGTGGCCCGATATAACTGATGCCAGAGCCCGGTACCGGGCCAGTGCTCAGCAGTTGAGAAACACTGAACCCAGAGGTACACTTGTAAGCACATTCAACCATGTTTTTTTATCACTAGTAGCATACATACACATTAAATTGAATTTTTATCCGAGTAGTAGTAGTTTCAAATATAAGTGAATATTTGTTGTCAATATTCTGCTGTATATCTATCTCTTTAGAGCATGGAAGTGAAATATGAAGCCATTTCATGGGATGTAATGCAAGATGTAATTTTTTGTTTTTAATCCAGATTGGCATGATACATTAAAATTTATTTTTCTTTTTTAAAAAGTAGAAAGAAGCAGGAAAAAATAGGAAATAAGTAAACATATAGGAAAAAGTAGAAAGCATATAAACCTTGCTAGATCCTGAACATATAACTTGATTTCTAAAATAAAAATCTGCAGTGGGTGAGAAGTATGTACAATTATTTAATTATTATAGCTAAAAGTACTCAAAATAAGAAACTTCTGCAAAATAATTGAGATTTAAAATACATTTTATTTCTAAATTAATGTGGTTTTATTACAATTTTTACCTTCTTTTATTAATTTATTTACTAATAATTAGTAATTTTAATAAATATAAATATTATTTATTAACAATTTGAAATAATTATTCGGGGTATTCGGGCCAAGTCGAATATTTGAGACTGCTAATATTCGAATTCCGATTTCGAGAAAAGTGTTATTCGCCCATCTCTAAAAAAAAATTTCACGATGTTGATAGCTAATAATTCAATAAGTGTATAATGATGTTTTAAAAAAATTATGAGATTTTTTTAATTTGAGTATTTATAAAAATCTTAAGGGTGTCTATACTGATACATCACTCAATACCTACAGAAATCTTGAATTTTCAATCTTACTACAAAATTTTTAGTATACAAATATTATTATGTGTTGTTGAAAATGCAACATAAGGAATCATACCTTGAAATGCAAATAATTAGCACCATAATACTCTTGGACCAGTTGAAATCGCTGCATTGTATTAGCATGTTCATTGAAAGCTGCTTCAACAACTTCTGCTGCTTCCTGAGGAATATTAAAGGTTAAACATATTTTTTAAATGAATTTCAAGCAATATACATATATAAAAATACATCAGTATGAGCTAGAGCTGGTACTGAGCTAGTTGTTCCTGAACTATTTGTCCATAGAACACTTTTAAACTAGATAACTTTTACGCATACTTTGTTTTTGAAAGCTGCAATATAAATACTCTAGTTCCGCAAGTTCAGGAAAAATGTCATTTTTGCCTATTTTCATTAGTAATTCCAAAAAATGCTTATTTGGGAGTTTTTCTGTCACAAATGCCTATTTTTGAATTTCTTGAACTTTTTCTATGTTTTACAGTTTATTTATCTAGTTTTCTTTGCATGAAATTGTGTGAAATATCAAAAAATTTTGAGAAAAAGTACTTTGCAGTTCAACACTTAGAAATTTTAAATTTTGGTTAAATAACAGATAGGAATTGAAACTTTTTTTTTTTTTTTTTTTTTTATTACTTTTGGCACATATACATTAGTTTTCATATTTTCAAAAAATGTTCGACAATCTTCTTGTGAATTTAATTCTCATAAATAATTCTGCTTTGGCCTAGTTCTACAGAACACTCATTCTGGCTTCAGTCCATTTGTTGTTTACTATGGCAAAACATATTCTACAAAAGATGGTGATGAAGGTATACTCAAAATATATGATAACATACAGGGTGAGTTCACTTTTCCTTGAAAAAATTCAAGCACTTTTCAAGGACTTTCAAGTACCACGTAATTTTTTTTTAGAACATCAAACCCCTTATTATGAAGTTGTATGCAATTCAGGGAGAGAAAAATAGTATACTAATGTTATTGTTTATTGTTGAAGTCTTTGAGGAAATTTTGGAAAAAAAAAACAAAGTTGTTTAGGAAATTTTTGGGAACAGTGGAACCGTTAGGGAAACTTCCAGGAAAAACAGAACTTCTTGGAAAAACCCAATGCCACAGATCCACAGAACATTTTTATCCCTACATCTTTAAGCACTTTCAAGGACTTATCCAAGAAAATGGGAAATTTCAAAACCTTGAAAATGGGCATTTAAAATTTAAGTACGTTGCCAATTTTCAAGCACCTATATGCGCACTGAACATCTTACACAAAAAAAGATGTTTGTGTGTCTATTGTGAGAAACTGAAGCTACAAACAGCACAAAATTGGGTACAGTGGTAGCTGAACAGCCACAATAATGTACCTTATTGAGGTTTTCTTTTTTAATTTTAATCAGTTAATTTTAATTAAGTCAAAAATCAAAGGAAATGTAGGCTTCAAAATCAAATTTATTTTTAATAAATGATAGTAATAAAATCACAGATACCTTTCGAGACAGAAATGTAGGTCTTCAGCAAATTAACTAAAATAGATATCTGCAGCTATTGCAATAGGAACTGAGGCTTAAAATGCAAAATTACAATTTTTTAAATTTTAGAAATCATTTTGATTTTTTAAATGTATTGTTATTTCATAATTATATATGCTGTTTGAAAATTTGACTTCAATCAGATATAAACTTTTAAAAATAGCATTTTTTTTTTTTTTTTACTTTCTTAGTAAATAAACTTTTTGGGAAACTTTTATTAGTGAATTGTGAATGGATAATGAGGTACTTTGCAGCTCAGTTTTAAAATGCTGTTTACATGTGTTTTTTTTTTAATTGAATTTTCAATACATATTCTAACATTAAAAAAAAAATAAAAATAATAGGTTGGTTGAATTCATAGTGTGCCTCACCAAGCTATTGTGCTTCTTTCATTAATTTAATCATTTCATTGCTTCTAATTGCATTAGAGCTTAACTTTAAAACTATCCTTTCTAGCACTATTTGGTTTCAAGAATTCTCTGTATGTTCTGGTGTAATTTTAAATCAGAGATTTGTATCTTCAATCCTAAGCAATGCCAGGTATTCCTGCTAGTTTTATATATTTTGAGAGTATCTTAAGGCATAATTATTATTATTATTTTTTAATACTGTTTCAGATGTATAATATTTTTGCCAATGTAATTGCAAAATGTTTGCAATCATTGTTGACTATACACTTTTCTTTTTTATAATTTAAATAAGTAAATATTGGCCATTTAAGCCCAAATGTAGGTAAAAGGACATATATTTGCAATTGTAGAATTGTTTTATCAAAAGTAGGAAACCTGACAACCCTGACTGAATAGAACTCCTATAAAAATAATGAGAGAATAATAGAGAATTAATTGAAAAATAATTCAGTAAATTTTTCAGAATTGTCACCAATAAGCATAATAAAATTCTATGACTTTCCCAGTAAGGTTTTTTTTTGTTTGCTTTTTAATATTTCTAGGTAACAAACAGATTTAAGAAATTAAAACTAAATACCCAAATATCCTTCATTGTACAGAATTTTATCAAATAAATGCATCGAATAAAACAGTTTCAGTCAGCATGTTATATCCAAGAAAATCTATAAAATAAATTTAAAATGCTAACTTAAATTGTAAAAGTATCAGACTTTTCAAAGATTTGTACACTTTTCTAAAATTTCTGACTTTTAGGGGCATTCTTCAATTTTCTGGACAATTACAGGTTTTTCTATTTTTCAGGTAGCATAGCTACTAAACCTCTAAAATAGGGCCAGCGAAATTTTTTCTAAGATACTGATTTTGGGGGCCAAAATAGAAAAAATTGCTATACTTATGCTTTAACCCTTTAAGCATGGTTGACGAGTTCAACCCCTCATGCATTGCACTACCGCTAAGCAGGTTTGACGAGGTAGACTCATCATGCAATTTTAAAGCCGAGACTCCTGTGTGTTTGATGGTAATAATATGTCATGATTTTTTTATGAGATATAAACTGTGTTTAAAACATTTTACACTAGGGACAACTAGGTGATGTGTTGTACGTTATGCTTCCAATAAAACTGGCAAGAAGCTTAGGAAAGAAACCAGGACATGGTGTCCAGACTGTGAAGTTGCTCGTTGTTATATTATGTTTTAAAATTTATCACACCAAGAGGAACTATTAAAAATTGGAATTGTACGTTTTTTATTTATTTATCTGTTATTATACATGTTTATTTAATTAATACTTATAACACCTTCTCATTCAACACACAATCAATGGGGAAAAGTGTATGGGAGAAAAAAAACTCCCCACTGCAGTGAGCGCGAAGGGAAATAAATGACACGCTTAAAGGGTTAATATGTTGCATTATCCAAGAAAAAATTAGGAATTAATTGTGTTATAAAGATTTTTCCTTACAAAGAATTGATATATATTAAAATAACTAAGCCATTTCTCAATAAAAATATAAAAATACATAAATAAATAAAGATACTAACATTTAAAAATTTACTTATATAAGGATTTCTTTACGAAATATAGGGATTTTAACTATAGGGATTTTAACCACTTTCTGGAAATGTTGTGGTATTAAGGAAATTTCATAAACACAGTAGAAAAAAGATAGCAGAAAATTAGAATATTCCAACAAAAAATGGAGTCTGCTGGGAAAATTAGGAGAATTGACATCTACAAGGTAAGATAAAAACTCTTACTTATTTTTGTAATAAAATATTCTAGCTTTAAAGCAAAACTTTCATTGTTATATTGAAAATAGAAATTGAACATTTCTTTTTTATTGGAGTTTATGCAATTCAGACACTTATCGATAAAGCCATGAAAATAACAAATCATTAATTATTAAATCACTGTATTTTACTCGTGTACAGAATTGTATTTAAAAAAATTTGCAAGATGAAAAATGATACAAATTTGTACCCATATAATTTTAGAAAAAAAATTATGACTTTCAGGTTGAAAAAAATCTAGCTGTTAAAATCAATGAAACAGTGCCAGTGAAGAGTTGTATTTTGAGATAGAAAATTCTTTTTAGTTGCTGCTAACTCAATTTGACAAAAAATCCTGGCAATTATCATTTCTGATGTCTTCTAAATCAAAAGTTGTCAATTTTCATTAATTTACTGAAGTTTTATTAGAATGTAATAACTTGTTCATTGTTGCTAAAATCTTACTTGTAATAACCAATTATCCAAGCAGCTCTGACAAAGAGCAAGGGGGTGGGGGGAATCACAGTCTCTAGTCAATTAAATTCAATTTCTTATAGACTAGTTAAAAGCTAGCATTTAGTAATGTATCAGCATTAAGTAATGTAATTTTTGTTAATTAACAAAGTCAATTTTAATGTACAAAACATGTTCACGAAATACCACAAAAGTCTGTCCATTGACTTATCCCCTCAAATACGACTGAAAATCACAGAAAATGTACGAATGGTGCTTACTGAAAATTTTCTGCTAAAAGAAAACAGTAGAATTCCATCGATCTGTCCCCTCAAATTCAAAAGAAAAATAGAGTATAGAGAAGGCGCCTTACTTGGAATTTTCAAATAAAAAAACGAAGTATATTTTTGTCAATAAATTTATTCAATTTAACAATTTTTTTTCTTTTTAGATTTTCTTTTTCAATGTTATAAGGGGAAGGGGGGGGGGGCTTTCCCAGGGAGGGTGGATTAACAGAATTCTATGGTATCATTTATTCTAAATTCCTTTCATGTTAAAAACATAAAATAAAACCTTTCAAAATACACTGGGCTGGTTTCTTTCACAACTTTAACACAATTATAATTTAAACAGATTAAATTAAAAATGAATGATTAAGCAAATATATATTTGTGCAGTAGCTTCATAATATTTTATCAGGAAATTTTGGTAATACACGGCACTTACCTGATGCTTCATTAGTTTAGTTACTTTGCCATGAAATGAAGTCATTATCTTTTCTTTCTGCTTCCTAGAACTAGAGAAAAATAAAATTAATTAAATGAAAAAGAAATGACAAATTGTTATTGTTCAGGTATAGATAATCCAATGAAATAGAAACCATTAAACTTTCTCCAAAACACAAATTAGTGATCAAATGGGAAAAATCGAGAAATAATTTACTAATAGTCTATTTAATGATTAAAGAAATTAAATCTACTTATCTTTATATCTCGTTTAGAATGGAATTAATATTGTTAGCTGCATTTTAAAATTGGCTTAAAAGTAAAAAATTTTTCACCGATGAAGACGATAACTTTGACTAATAATCATGAAATTTGACTAACAATTTTTCAATTTGGCTAATTTATTGGCTAACAGTTTGAAATTTCTAGTGCAGGCCCTGTAAACCCTAAAGCCATAAATGCCAGGCCATATAATCCAGTTTAAAATGCATTAACATTCATTTATAAAAATTTTTTTTAAATCCATTTGTTTATTTTTTAAATCGAAAAAAATTAATAAAAATCATAACACATTTGATTTAATTGCATAGGTGCGCAATTTTCTTTAAATAAATTTGTGGAAAAAATATTGTCTGCATAATTAATAAATGCAATCTAATTTTAATGCAATAAAATTAGATAAATGCAATCTAATTTTCGCTGTTACAAATAGGTTCTTCTCCTCCCTCCTATTGTTATTTTATTTTTCTGAACCATTTTGAAGGTTGTTTCTCATCCCTGTCTCATTTGCACCTGGAGGGAGGAACACATGGTTTAGCATGAGATTTTTTTTTTCAAATATTTCTTATTACTTTTCTGTCAATATTTTCTATATTTTAACCTTATTTAAAACTAGCTAACTTGCAACTTTACTATTGATTTTACATTAATATGTGTCAAAATTTTTTAGATCAAAAATACATTAATATGTGACAAAATTTTTTATCACATATGCATCTAAATAAAGCATTACACAGATAGAGATCATATAAAGCAGTGGTACTCTCTAAGCAGTTGGGTATCCTATGTAATATCATCGTTTTATCTTTTTTGTGATATGTCACAAATTTACATTTCTAATTTGATATATGGTCCCCATTCACAATGTTCAATTTTCAATTGAATATAACTTACTCAGTTTTAAAGATACAGATATGGAGTTTTTTCTAATGATCTTGTTGCATTAAAATTAAAAATTTTCTGATTGACCAAATTCGTCTAAGGGAGACGTATAAAAATTAAAAAAGTGTAACTTTTTGAAAATGAATGGGAGGACTACTTCATTAACATAGTCTTATTTCCTACCTTACTTTCAACATTTTTGCAATTTACATTGCCCACTTATCTCCAACAGGAAAAGAATTAAAGTGTGTTTCAATCTTTTTGGGACACCCTGTATACACACACACACACACACACACACACACACACACACACACACACACACACACACATATATATATACACATATATATAAGCTTGCATAATATGCACATGTTTAGATATTTAGATGACATTTTATGTGTATCCCCAAATAATAATATCCCTATAGTATTAAACTTTTATCCAAAAAATTTATAATTAAATGCAAGTAATAATGACACAAATGTTGCAAACTTTTTAGATTTAAATTTAAATTTACAAAATTGTAATATGGTTATAAACTTGTATGATAAAAGACAGGATTTTAAATTTAATACATCAAAGATTCAACATTTTGACTCTTGTTTGCATATATCTGTATTTAGAAATATTATAATAAACCAGGCTCTTAGAATCAATAAAATTTGTGATGAATATTATAAATTAGCGCACTTTATGGAATTATTGAGTACAGCGACTAATAATGCATATCCCCCCAAGTTTGTTATTAAAATTATCAACTCAGTGTATCAAATTTCACTCGATAACATCTTAGAAAACATTCCCAATTATAGTGACTAACATACAGTAAAAAAAAATAAATAAATAAATAAATAAATTATATATAATTATTTATTAATTATATAAATAAATAAAAATGAAAAATAATAAACTAAGTCAAAAACATTAGAAAAATCAAAAAATCGGAAAATAAGATGCATTAACATTAATGTTTTGAATTTTATTTTCGCAAAAAAATGTAACTTTTGTCAGTATTGAAACTACGATTTGAGCGCCCTTATAATGGTGTATAGTGGCATTCTCGTTTATCCAGTTTTCCTATGAATTACTTGTTTAGTAAGAATTTTCATCTTTGATTCATATTCATATTCAGGATTGCATATTTGGGAAGTTATATTCTGAATTGCTTGTCCAGTCTCCAGCTTAGACTCACTGGACGGGTCTGGGAGTATTACCGTGAATGTTCGTACTGCCTCCCTGGTAGAATTTCGACTTGTTCATTCCGGTACTTCTAGATTAAGCTGTTGAGGTTGATCGTGTATACACGTGGTGGAAGAAGAAGGGTTCATGCAACTTGGTAATACAAATTTTCTTAATGTATCCTATTTTCATTTTTTGTTGCCTGTAGTCTGAGTTTAAGCATTTATAGTAATGTACTATTGCTTAATCTGAAACAGGCATTTGTTTGGGTTAATTAGAATTAAATACTCAGACCTGAAGATGAATTTAATTCTGATTAATCATCGAATTTGGGACGGTGCTGTTCTTTTCTCTTATCGGCATTATGGCCGTGAATTTGCTTCTATGGTGATGTTAATATTACTTGAATTGTATTTTTATTTTTTTTATTTTTACATAATTCTAATTATTACATATTTCAAATATATATATATATATATATATATATATATATATATATATATATATATATATATATACATACATTTATATGAGATCCAAGTTATAGTTTTACATACATATAAGCAGACAAATAAATTTAATAGTATATTTCAAAAATATACAAAATTATACTTACCAATACTTTAGCATCTTTAGCACTGCAAATTTTCCATATGTTGACTTTGCTAGATGGATAATATCATCTGAAACAAAAAATTTTGACTTGAAATAAAGTTCTTATTAAAACAGTTTTAAATGCAAATGCTTAAAAAAAAAGTTGCAAATTAAAAAAAAAATCACAAACATCAACATTTTTAAAAATAAGGTTGAAAGTTCAAAGATTATTCTGTTAAAAACTTTAATAAGATGGCCATACATATTGAGTTATTATATTAGCAGGGATGTGTTAATGACCATTTAAGGATTTGGAGCACCTTTGGGAGCAGGTAGGTCTACAAGATTTAGGAGTGGCTCATTAGGAAATTTTTAACAAACTACATTCTGTTTTCTACCTTGTATTCATTGACTTTTTCCTAACACAAAACATACAAATCAAAAAACAAAGCAAAAATTACATTTTCTAATGCTGGGATGGATTTATATGCCGAGAGTGGCCGTAAACGGACTACTTATTAGGTGCCTTATGATATTTCTATATTATGTGTCCTTATGGTAGTGTTTTAATTAATTATTTCAATTTACATAAATCAAAAACATTCATTTGAAAAGAAAATACTAGCACTGTCGTTGATAGCAACATACTGACATGGTTAAAGAGCACTTTTATTTTTTTAATAATTTCTAAAATAGCTAGAATCCTTGCTAACATTTCATTACAGGTCTTGTAAGTTGAAACTGCTTTTTTAGCTATCAGTATTTCAGTGTTATATTTTTGAGAATATAGAAAATAATTTTTCTCTTAATTGGTAATTTCAAATTAAAAATTATAAAATTTGGGAGCTTCATCTTAAGTGGGGGCCCGAAACATCTATTTTGTTAAAACAATTAAATACGAAATACAATTACAATGGATTAATACTTTCCCATTTTTAATAAGACAGAAAAACTTCAAATATTGGTCATAAAATATGTTATCTTACAGAAATGTTTAAGAGTAAGTAAAAAAAAAAAATAATAATAATAAAAGTTCACCACTGATAACCTCAAATTATAAATTTTATATTTTGGAGCAAATTTCACAAGGAACCCTGTTTGGGAGCAGTTTGAAGCAGGCATAGTGATTGGGAACAGTTCAGAGTAATGGGAGCAGAATTAGCATCACTGTATTAGCAATATTCTGTGGGTTTATTTCATTAACTTACAACCCCACACATTTTAAATTCCCTACATTATATCATTAAGAAGTATGGTATTTGTGTAGTTCACTGATCTCAATATTTATAGCCATGAAAAAGATGACATGCCAATTAGGATGCATCGTACTTTCAGGATGCGATGTTATACTATACGTTCTGTCCAAATCACAGTTTTCTTGCAAGTGATGTCATCATTTACCTATGTGAGGTCCTTTTAGACGTGAATAACATTTATGATTGGGGGTTCCTCTGGGTCAGAACATTATGAAAAATGTAAAGACTTTGGATGCTTATACACTCAAACATAATAGATAAAAATGCAAATACTTTTTCTAGTTTAGTCAGAAATAGGGTCCAGATTATGAATATATAAACATACTAACCTAATTTCAATATCTTGAACTTAAAAGAAATTTTTTTAAAAAGTAGTTACCCGAGGGAGCATATTTTTTTTTTTTTTTTTCTAACTTTTACTTGAAATCTATAGTAAACTATACAGGATAGATAATAAAAAGTAAATGACAAAAATGTATACTAGAAAATTTAGTATGAAAATCCTTATTTATAATTAAAAAAAGCTCCTATAGTTTGAGTAATCATCTTGTCAAGCTGAAGATTGAAAATTTTCCATTTTATAAATTTGTAATACTTTTATCTCAAAAACTAAGCTTTGAAAAATAAAGAAGAATTTGCATCTCTTCAAAAGCCTTACAAGTGTATTAATTGGATTTTGGATCGAGCTCCATTTTTTAAAAAAAGAATTTAAAAAGTAACTGTCTGAACAAGTTATTTTTCTCACACTTTCATTCAAAATATTTTCCAAACTATAAAATATAGATATACACAGTAAGTGACAAAAGTATGTACGGGGAAATTTAGTTTATAAATCTATATTTATTTTTACAAAAAAGCTCTTATAATTTTCAAATAATCCCCCTGTTGAAGAAGTATGAACATTTTATGTTTTACAAGTTTGTAGCACGCATATCTTAAAACTAAAAGTGATAGCTTACAACAAACAAGAATTTATAGCTCTTTGAAAGCCTTATAGGTGTAGGTATATATAATCAGGTTTTGGATAGTATTTTTTTTTTTCCTTTGATATTACTAAAGTTGATTTTAATTTTACAAAATGTTATTCATGCAAAACCATTTCAGCTCCAACGGACAGGAGCCACCGCCATTTTTTTACTATTATATTTTACTAGTCATTTCCACCCATGCTTGGCATGGATAAAATTGCTAGTGATCACTAATCACCTACACATATAAGTAATGTATATCAAAAACCGTTTCAAATTTAGGCAAAATGATGCTACATATTTTATAGTTCTGCTAACATGGAAAAATTTGCGGTATTTAAAACAATGTTTCATGTTCAATCATTGTTGTTTTATTTCAACGCTTTCAGAAATTGAAAGCTAAAAATCAAATGATTATTTTTTAACAGTTTGATTTAAGGAATAGCTGACAAATGATTTCATTATTTGAAATGTAACTCAGTTACTGTAGTTATCATAAAGGAGTAAAAAATTACAGATAAGTTCTTTGATCATAACATTCGGAAGTGGCTTTAGTCCGATAGAGCCAAAATGGTTTTATGTGAATAACATCTTGTAAAATAAAACTATATGTATGCAAA
Source organism: Amaurobius ferox (assembly GCA_951213105.1). Classification (NCBI taxonomy): domain Eukaryota; kingdom Metazoa; phylum Arthropoda; class Arachnida; order Araneae; family Amaurobiidae; genus Amaurobius; species Amaurobius ferox. The sequence goes on along the minus strand of OX578155.1, from coordinate 37,253,182 downwards.
GTTTCAAGTTTCTACCTTCAGCAGTTTGCGCTGTGCAATCACCACTTAGTCAGTCAGTTTCACTCAGCTGCATGTATATGATTTCATCTCCTTGGTTATGTGTGTTTAATTTAATTAATAAAATGGTGAAAATATGGGACTAAAACATCTAGATTCTTGTCTGGATGAATTTATTTTATGCGACAAGTGAAAAGCAAATTATCTCTATGAAATGTGGAATCACACTCTGAATTTCATGGTTACTTTGGTAGGAAAAATTTGATCATTTTACAAAATTTCTGCTCTTTATAACAAAACTTTAAAAGTAAATAAAACATTTTCAAAATTTAATTCAATTAAAGAAAAACATTTTCATACTTAAATTATTGTAAAGTAAATAAAAGCTTTCTAAAATATAACATTGGAAAGTAAATAAGGGATTTTCAAATTACCAGAAGTAAACAAAAGCAAAATATAATTTAAATTTTTGAAAAGCAAACAAAAGTTTTTAAACATCTAAATTATCAAAAAGTAAACTAAAATTTCAAAATTTAAATTTTCGTAAAAAAAAAATTGTTAAATTTAATCCATTGAAAAAAAAAATTAATTTAAATTATTGAAAAATAAGCAAAAGGTTTTAAGGAATAAAATATTAGAGACCAAAATATGTTTGAAATTTAAATTATTGGAACATAAACTGAAACTTTTAAAATTATCAATTTTGTTTATTTTCTTCTATTGCTATCATTTTATGATAAACTGCTAAGTACAGAGCATTATTTTCCAAAACTTTTCAAATTTAATATTTTGAAAGAAATATGTTGTAAGATGGCTTAATATATTTTGAAATGATCTCTCCGTCATCATATTTATTGATATATATGCACCCATCTTCACTTGTCTACCACAAATGAAAATTTGTCATATAGTATATAATTTAAAATATATTTTTGATTGACTTCTTCAAATATCAAACTCTTCTAAATAAAAAGTCATGCATGTTTGTTTTGCTAAAATAATAGTTTGCCAAACATTAAAATTGCATACATTTTTATTGATTTTCTAAATAAACTTAAGTTATCATTTTCCAAAATGCTGAGGAAAAAAATTAACAGCTATTAATAATTAATAACAATTAATATTCATTTATAAGTGACTCACATCTACGAAATTTAGTACAAGGTCAGATCCAAAAATATCTCAGAGCAATTATTTTTAAATTGGAATTGATTTTTAGTTATTGAATGAAGCTTCATTTTGAGCAATTTTTGCACAAATTATTTCGTAAGTGATCAAAAATATTATCACAGAGTTTTAATCATAACACCACAGGAAAGATAAAAAAAAAAATTCAAAAAAGCTTTGAATAGAATCTGTAGATAGATTAATTTTCATGAATTTAAGAAAAATATATGCTTTCGTGTTTTAAAGGTGTAATTGATATAAAATTCCGAGCTGTTACACTAAATTTAAACCAATTCAAGTTTTTCTTCAATAACTTTAAAAAGTTTTGATGGAGCAGCTCAATTTTAGGGGTTCTGCATCTCAGTCTATACCGAAAATAAAATTTTTAAATTTTAAAGCTCTGTTGAGGTGTCTCTGAATTCATATCAGGTGAGATTGGGAATGAAATCCAATGCCAGCCCAAATAGTAATACTTGACATTGGGTTGGAATGACACTGAAAAATGTATGCTGCCATTTACCAGAATGATTTCAACATTCATGGTACAGCAAGTTAATTTGTGATTCATCAGAAAACATGACTTGTTGCTCAGCATACTAATGTCCATGTTTGAGACCCAATTACAGTTTGGGGCATCTGTTTTTGAGGTTCAAAAAAATTTGCAGCAATAGGTTCTAAGTAACCAGCCCTCTGTTAAACATATAACATTAAACCACGCTGGAGGACAAAGTTTGACTTTTGACAGTGCTCCACTGCTTTTCTAATACCATAGATGTCACTGGGCATTCAGTCACGGCCATGCAATAGAGGTGTTTGCTATCCTATGCAGTCCAGTTCCGGATTTCTGTACGTCAGAATTTTATCTGGCCATTGATAATGTGTTTGTATAACTGTACTGGCATTCCACCTAGTATGAGTGGCAAAGGTTCGCAGTAAGAACATCTATCTGTTTTTATCCCAACAATCCTTCCTTGCTTAAAGTCTGCTTAGTGTTCATAATGCAATCTTCTTTGGTGATAAGGTATAGTGAGAAACAAGAAACCAGTCTGCCTCAATTTATACCCAACCAGTAAGTGCAGAGGGCACTACTCCAAAACCGTATGTGCATTTTTAGTGACATTATAGTAAATTAAGTATCCCAACATGATGTACATGATTTTAAAGTTTCAAGCTAATATCATCAATCATTTACGATGTTGCTATTTTCACACGCAACAGTGTACATATTGTTGCGAAGTATCCTCCAAAATTATGGGTATACTCTCAGGATACAAAAATAAGCTCAAATTTCTGGATAAATAATGCTTTTATTTCAAAGTACCAATAAATATAAATAGAAACAATGTACAGCTAACAACACTAAGCTATTTTATAAGATCACAGAATAACTATCAGGTAATAAAGCAGCAATTAAATGCTCAACTAATTTACTAAATAGAAGAAACTATTTTCAAAACACTGGCGTATTACAAATTAAAATTAGTTCATATTACGCCACAACTCTCTCTAACAGAATAACGAATTTCTTATAAACTCTCCATAAAAATCTTTAGAAAGTGGGAGGTATCGTCAAAACTAGTGAATATTTCTAAAAAGCTCTAACTGACTAAGGTACCAAGATGGCAATATTTTGCCAAATCTGACACTCAAGCTATAAAAATATTGACCAGTTCCAGTAACCCTACTTTCATGAAATACCAATGGTTGCCTGTGTAAAGGTTGTTTTACCTTGGAAATAGGCAATATGTTGCAAAAACATTTTATGCTTTTGTAACAATATTAATTATTGATTATACATGGTGATTCTCTCACTAGGAAACCCAAACATTTCTCAAGAACTTTTTAATTTTCGTACGGTTCTATAAGAAAATTGACATGGATGAAGTTTATGTCTATCAAAACAGAACTGACTCTGTTAAAGGAGCAATACGGAGGGAGGTTGCTGCCATTGTCAATGTCACATTAGCACATGCCTTTGTCAGAAAACTCCCATATAAAGGTGCTTGAATTCTGGAGGGGGCCATTTTCAGCATATGCTCTAGGCAGACCTGGTTTTGCAACATACAAGGTAAGTACATGCCACATTTCATAGGGAACCATACAAAAATTAAATAACCATTAAGGGATGTTTGGGTTTCCTCTCGAGAGAATCCCCTGTATAATACTAAAAATAAACTTACTAACATTTCAATACATTATAATAATATATCACACATTCACTACAATAATGTCATAATGTTAATTTAATTCCCAACATATTTAGACAGTTAGTTGAGAAGAAAAATACAACTAAAATAAAATATTCATAAATCAATATTTTTTTTACAATCAATATTATTTTATTTGACAACAAAAGTGACACAACTAAAAAAATGACAATTAGTCAACAAGAGCAGCACAATTCAAAATGCTTCATAGTTTCAGTCACTAGGGGGTCCCCAGGGAAACAAAATGAATCCGAAATTTTTCACATTATCCTAAAGGATGTGGGTAACCTTTTTACCAAAGATAGTTTCCTTCAAAGGTCAAAGGATTGTCTTTTTAACACTAGAACAATGGAAGTGGTTATTTTTACCACATAACTACTTTGAGAAACGATTCCTCCAAAACGGCTAATCCCAGCCCATGGAAATTTTATGATTTTTCTTACTTTCTTAAAGTTATTGAAAATACAGAAGAAAATTATTCTAGGTTTTATAGTAAGAGAACAAATAAACAATCTTCCTAGAATGACAACAGCAGTCAAAGTAGTTATGCGGTCAAAATGACTGCTTCCGTCGATCTAGTATTAAAGATTTATTTTAATTTTTGTTTTCTACTTATACTGCAAAATAAGGATTTTGAGTTGTTTTAATATTGCATACAACATGCAATAGTTAAATGTAGTAAATAAATACAAATAAACATGTGATAATTAAAAAGTAATTAAATGCTCAGAACAATGTTAACATTTCTTAATTCTAACGCTAATCACAATCTATTCAAACAGAAATAAGAACAATGCAAACCTACCTTGAAGCTCCTCAAATATAAGAGAACGGTGCTCATCAGAACCTTCTGCAAGCACACATTCAATGACACGAACTGTATCATGTGCAAAAGCAAACTGAAAAAAGAAAAGAAAAAGCTGATAATTTTAAACCAATGATGCATAATATGCCAATTACCATAATTTCTGGAGCGTGAGACACAACATTTAATATAACTTAAATTTTGATTCTGCAATCTAGTCAATACATAGCCGTTATTAGTCACAGTAGCTACTTGTAGACAAAAATGTACTAATGAGTTTGAAAGTTATTAGAGAAATGATTAGTGGGTACTACATAATTTATTAAGCTATATAACACTCATGAGTAGGGCTAGGATTTTTATGATCTAAAATTACTTGAAAACGTGCTATAAAAATGCAGTTATTACCCAAAAAACTAAATAAAATAATGTCCTATAAAAAGCAAATGACCTAAAAAATTCACATTAATTTTTTATATATTTTCTTGTAAAAATAATTTAAAAAAAGAGGTTTATGAAACAAAACAAAAATAATTTAAAAAATAGAATTTAATCTGTTGAATGTTGCTGTGTACACTGGAATTTTTTATTTTACTAGCCAAGAAATCTTGTATAATAAAAGAAGATGCCTGTGTGAGTGTCGTCTGTAGTGGAAAATCTAAGTTTCGGATAGCCACAAAATTCGGTACTGAGTTAACTCCTGGTACAACAGACATCAGTAAGATTTTTAAAAAATCCAAACTAGTTTTATAGTCATTTTATGCTGAGTGATTTTTGCACAAATCGATTTCTTAGTGATTGAAAATATTATCACAGAATTTGCATCTTGAGATCATCAGAAAGATCAAAGATAAATTTTTAACAATTTTTAAATTGAATCCATAAAACAATTCCATTATGTTTATATATTTATTTTTAAGTACATTGAAATATGCAAGTTTTATTTTCTTATTTTGTCGCATTTGAAAAAGAAGATTAACACAATTCTATAGTTTAACAAAATATGGGTGTATATCTTCACATTCTAAGAAAAAAAAATGTAATTATTCTATTTTCTGATTTTCTATTAATTTTACTCAAAGCATAAAAATTGAAATTATCGATTTCATTCTTTCTCTGGTTTGTTAAGCTATTAGGAGTATTGCCAAATTTGGCAGCACCCATGTCCCGAAAAGTATGGCAGTCCTACTTTCATATAACAAGAATGGCTGCTGGTAAAGGTTTTTCCTTTAAGCAACAAATGCATTTTATGCATTTGTAACAATACCAAAAATGAGAAGATAGCAATTATAAATGTATGTTAATAACATTGCTCTATAAAAAAATATAAATATTTCTGTGAATTATTGCTTGCATTATTTTCAGAAAAAAGTAATATGTTTTATAATTTGTTATGAATCTTTTGAATCTCCCCTGATATTTCAAATTATTAACGAAATAAATGGTTATTTTCTTAATAATGTAATTAAAATGTTAAGTATACTTACAAATATATATTAATTTTGCGAGCATAAATTAAAATTTGATATATCTGCATTTATACTTATCAGCCAGAAACATTCTGCTACTGGACATGAAGTTGCAATGGCAGAGTTCATTGTCACAGAAACAACCTGTTTGGGGCATTTTTTAAAATTAGAAAATGTTCCCTTTGCTGTTAATGCTTATGCATAAAACATATACAGTCGACTCTCATTAATCAGCAAACGTCTATAATCTGTAATACATTTTTGATAAAAACTGTTAAATTTACAATAAATTACAAAAGTATATTAAATTTTGCAAAAGTTAATTCAGCTGATAAAGGAGAAAAAGTTACTTTTGAGAAAGGCTTAGCTCTGGGATATAAATACCTCGACTTTATACAGAAGCAGAGTTTTATTACAGGGCAAGAAATGACTGCTCATAAACTGTAAGAAAAACTATTAAAACAAAAATCTTTAAACGATAATTAAATTTATGCTCAAAAATTTTAAAAACAGGCATTGAAATTTAAAAAATTAGCTAATTTTACTTATTGAAAAGTGATTTTTAATAAAATGTATCAATGTCTTATTTATCCACATTAGTTTACGCTATATTTCACAAAATTCTATAATTCCCACAACCTCTGTTCCCAGGTTGTGTAGATTAGAGGGAGTCTACTGCATATAGAAATTGAAATATGAGGAAAAATTAGAAGAGAAATTTTCATTTTACTGCTACAAGTTTCAATGCGTATTTTTACACGCGGTTGAAATGTCAAAGAGCAAATATATATTTCAGTAAGTACCAGACATGCGATTATGCATTTTGACAGAAATAAATATAATCATACTAGAAAATGTATCCAGTGTTGCTTGAGAATTAAAGCAGGGTAGTTATATAAAATAACAAAAAAAAATTATTCATATTAACAGTGAAAATTGCATGCAATGTGTACATCAGTACAACAAGATCTATCCAAATTGCCTGTTCTGAACAAAAATAATTCTTGTGACATAAATAAATGAAATTATATACAATCCATGACAACTGGCATGATGATCCCATCTCCCAAAAATCACCCCTCTACCTTTAAAATGGGTCCAATTCACAAAAAAATGCTCTCCGAAAAAAATAAATAAATAAACCCAATGTAATACAATGTCAGTTTAGCCATCAGTAGTAGGCTTATTAAATGTGTTTGCTAATAGATGGCACTAGTGGTCTAGAAAAGCAAGGTCCAGACAATAATGATGAAAGCTAAGATGATTTAAAAATTGTTAGATTTCGCTAGTTTAAAAAAATTATAATATATCAATGGTTGAGTTGTGGAAATTATTGTTTCTTCTAGAGCAGTCTGTGATATTTTAAGGAGCTGTTGTAAAATAATAAAAGTCGGATGGCACATCAATTTCTTTGTACAGTAATATAAAAATTCAGGAGGTATAAAATGCACTTTTTAATTTCCTAATTTTCATACGAATTTCGTTCAAAGTTTGTTTGAAAGAGAATTTTTCGATCTTTCCAATGGTGCAAGAATGGAAACTCTGTGATAATATTTTTGCTCTCTAAGGAACTAATATGTGTGAATATCGCCTGAAATTGCTGTAAATCGGGCAAAAACATAAAATAACTAAAAAACTAATTCAAAATTTAAAAAAATAACACCAAGCTGCACCTATTTGTGCCCTAAAGTAACTGTGTACCAAATTTCATGGCCATACAATGACTATCAATTTATTAAATATCGATCATTATCGATTAGATTTATTGCTACAGACTGTACACACACAGACATTTACCTTCATTATATAAAATTTTTATACAACAGTTATAGGGTTAAGTGATGGCAGCATATGAGAATAACAGCAAGAATTTATACTTTTCCTGAGTAATTTACATTAGGTGAAGTTCCTGTCAGCTTTTTAATTTTTTCAAGCTTATATTCAATCATATGGTATCTTTATGGGTCGTATTTACAGAAATCATGGAAAGTACTTACCTCTTTTACTCGACCTTTTAATAGAACACAAATTTGATTTAAAATCACTTTCTTTTTCTCAGGATTGCAGTCCTCTCTGAAATAAGCAAAATATATTTATTTTTTTCATTTTGTAAACTTTTAAAATATTGATATTATATTTTAATTATATTATATTGATATATTTTATATTATATTGATGATAATATATTATATTAATATATTTTAAAATATTGATTTTTTCCCATACAAAAACAAATTTGTGTCTCAAATTATAATTTATTTTTAAATACTCAATTAAAAATACTGTCTTTGACATAATATATAATTTACTAAAAATTGATATTGATCAACAGTCATTTCTAATATTTCAATATTTTGCTACTTGTAACAACCCAGACACCTTTCATAACTTATATGTCGAAAAGGTAGTTAATTTATATTCAAAATTAATAATGGAAGACAATAGGTAAATAAATTTAACAAAAGGACAGCATCATATTTTGGACTGTTTTATCATGCCATGCACAATTGACTGCAATTATTATTGATAATTTCAAGTCATTTGTTTGATTTTTCAGAAATTTTTCAAATTAATATACAAACTGTATTTAACTAACTGGCTCAACAAGATATAACTGATATGGGAATATCTGACTTCAGCTACTTATTTTATTGTCCTAATTTTGGCATGCACTGATTAAACATCCCATATTTTGTAAATAATTTTTACAAACAGTGCCAAGGCATTTAATTCCTGCATAGCAATAATAGATTTTCATAAAGAATATAGCTGAATATTCGTTCTTTGAATCAGGTAAGTTGAATTTTAGTTGTAGAAACTGTAATTGCAGAATTTGCAGATCAACAGAGACAGGTGTACAGCAAACCATCTGAGAAGTATGGAAAACATCAGTACCAAAACACAGGAAGAGACAAGGTACACAGTGTCTACCCAAATAATTTTAATTATGTATTATTCAAAATAAATGCATAAAATGTTTTTTTGTGTAAATAAATGAAAGGATATAGAGACAGATGTCTGTACAGACATGCCTGAGCACTGGTGCATTGTTCAATCATACTACCATTTGGCCACATACTTTCAATGATGAGTTACAACATCTCTTTACTTAGAACTGCAGAACTCGTCACTGGCCAATTGGCAAGCAATTATCAAAAATAGCCAGTAAGAAAATTCACAATACTCGACAAAACTGGTAAATAAATTTTCTGTACTTGGCAAATTTTGATGCTATAAAAGTCAAAAAAGTTGCAGTCTTTAAATTGTATTGTTTATTAGTTGCCACTTTCTACAGCATTTGCGCATGGCATTGGGCCACTCTTATTAAATTGGAAGAAAGTGCTTAAAAAAAAAAAAAAAAAAAAAAAACTAATTACAAAATGTGGCAAGATATAAAACTTTTAATGTAATACATAAATGTAATAGGAGATGATCAAAGAAAAGTTTGAAAATAGAAATCTAAATCACAGAACTTACTATTAAGAGTATTTCACATCACAATTTTAATATGCTTCAACAAAATCTAAAAGTATTTTTATGTAAATTAAATTCATATGAAAAGATGAAAAATAAAACTTTGTCTCTGAATAACCGGAAATATTTACATACATACAATATATATAATAAATTTTAAGTATATGCCTGCAGTAAGTAGTTTTTAATATTTCGGTGGGTGGCACTGGCATAATATACATAGTACACTTTATGCACCTTAATAAGAAACAGAAAAGGCTAAATTCTATTCATGCTAAAAATATTTGACTAGTAAAAATTATTTTGGCTGACCACATTTATGAGCCATTGGCCAGTAACCAAAATTCTTAATAATCTGGAGCTTTACTTTTAGTATTCATGTATGACCCGTAACCCTTTCGGGACGGCGGCATTTCGAAACTGCAGTGGCCCAAAGGACGGAGCGCTTTGTTTCCGAACTTTTCCCAAAAGACGGCTAATTTTTTGCGCTAAGCCTAACTCTCGAAAAAAATTTACTAAAAATCACCCGTTCAACACAGCATTCTACTTTTTTCTGGAAGAAAGGAAATACTTATTTTCTATTTGATGTATATTTTTTATATAAATTTTCTTTTATCCAAATATTAAAAATTTTAGTGTATATATGTTTTAGGTACAGATGGATTATTCTTTGGCATGTCTTTCCGATTTTTTAAAACTGTACCACATATATGCGTATTCTTAGACAACAAATACTTTGCAAGTACAGGAGAGGTAAAAAATATATCCAAATACAAAGTATATCCTTTTCCTGAAAGCTCATTTAGAAATGTTTTCACAACGCGTTCTCCATACCCACCATCAGAGCTTAATAATGCCGTGTCCTTTCCTGTATACACAAGGAAATTTATAGCCTGATTCCGATTCTGACAATTTATATATTTTTATTCCATATCTGGATCTTTTCGAGGGGACATATTGACAAAATCCCAACCTTCCTTTCCACGAGAACAAAGATTCATCAATGAACACATTTCTTCTAGGAGTGTATATAGATTTAAATTTTGAAACCAATGCATCTAACACGGGTTTCAATTTATCTAGTTTTTGGGCATTACTATCAAGAGTAAAATGAAGGTAACGTAATATTCCTATAAATCGATCGCGACTCATAACTGAATTAAAAAAAGGAGTACTGATAATTGGATTCTTAGAAAAATACATTTTAAGATTTGGTTTTCTGACAATGCTCGTCAAAATTACTAGTGCGAGAAACACACGAAATTCGTTTCCTGTCACAGGTGTAAATACATTGTCACAGGTGAAAATACATTTCAGTTCCTGTCACAGGTGTAAATACATTGTCACAGGTGAAAATACATTTCAGTTCCTGTCACAGGTGTAAATACATTTCCCGTCACAGTTGTAAATGCATTTAGGTGGAGTCTTTGATGTGGAAAGAGAGAGGAGATTTTTTTCCCATTTTTTCTTTGCAAACTCATTAGTTGCTTTTACGATAAATTCTACTAGTTCATCAAAAAATATGCTAAAAAAATCAAGTTCCTTATCTAAATTAGACGGCATGATATTGTGATTTATTCCAGGTATGTTCAGAAACTCCAAAGAATTCAGATCTTTCAAATCACACGTCCAAACATCATTCGAAAAAACAGCAACTGAAGCTGGCGGCGTTGTAAGAATAGTACGCTCAGAATCTGAAGAATCAATTGCATTTTCAGATTCATCATCCACGAATCTTCACTATATGCAGCGCTTTCATTACTGTCTGGTTCGTTTGCCATACGCGTATATTCTTCCACAGAAAGAAAACGTTTCAAACCAGCCATACTTTTATCCAAAATAACCTAATTATTTCATTGCCGCACATTCCTTTACCCCCCCTTCCCCCCCCCAAAAAAATACTCTCTTATATTCCTCTAATTCAGCAACGAAATCAATAAAAGCTAAAATCAGAAAGAGACCCAGAACTCAATTATAAAATTGTTTATGCTGCGAGAAGTGAGCTGTCTGTTTACGTTACAGAACCATGTCCCCCCCCCCAAACCCCGCTCCAAATGGAGAAATAATTCATAGGATTCTCCTTGTGCCAAGGTCAAACATCTATAAAATACATTTAAGTTGCTTCCACGGGCATTTAACGCCATCTAGTAGACAAATAAATTCAAATGAAAACATTCCACGTAGAAACACCAATACGTGCCACTCGGCGTTTAGGGTAAAGTTCTCTCCGGCACTAGTGCGTGCCATACGTCCTTGAATGCAAGTTCGCAGGCAGCACGCGGGCGTGCCAACCGTCGCGAAAGGGTTAAGGAATACCCCTGTAAAATTTTGTTATTTGAGGGGTTGCACAAATAAGGTGATCATGTCCCTTTTGGGGTTCTTACACAAATCTAAAAAATGGCAGGGGTCTTTTTAAAAGACAGGCACCCTTAAAAGAAAGAAAAGTGTTGTTTTATTTTTCCTGTCTCTCAAGCGTCCTTGACCCACCGCGGCAATTAAAACATTATCTGGATTCCGTCCATTATGTGAGCCGATTTTTTTCGTTAACCCTGAATCGCACAACCGTTAACCCCCAACACAGTTATTAGATACTCTCTAATAAACAAAACAAAAAAAACACTTTCAACTTAAAATCCCGCATTATAGTTTTAAACAATCCGTGTTACAGAATTATTTCTGAAAAGAGCCAGTTTTTGTCGAAAACGATCAACCGTAATCAGAGAAACAAGTGATAAACATCGAACGAAAAGGTATGTATATTTCTTGATGACACATATACAATGGTAGTCCGGAGCATCTGGAGGGCAGAGAAATTAGGAGTGTGCGATTGCGTAATAACTACCGCATCGCTTTAGGATCGATTGTCTCGCGGGAAAAAATAACTTTTAGACTTACGATGTGGGTTTTTTTTTTTTTTTTTTTTTTTTTTTTAGACTCTGTATATAAATCAACCCCCCCCCCCCCCCCACTTTAAAGCGTTTTTATTTTTATCACAAATTTCTCGACTTACGCGAGTATATACGGTAAATAAACAAGAAAGATCAATCATGCTTAAAGCATTGATTATGAAACACTTTCCAACTTCAATGCAATTTTATTTAAAAAAGTCGAAAATGCAATACATTCCTCGGAAATATTTTAAAACTTATCACGATACTACATTGATTTATTATATTTGAAAACTTAAATCTTCATTGAAAAAAATGAACTTCATTCAAAAGACGGCATTGAAATATAAATTGCGTGGTTTAAATATCTCTAAAATGCAATACATTCCACGGTAATATTTTTAAATCTATCATAATACTACGATAATTTATTATATTTGAAAACTTCATCGAAAACAACTGAAATTAATTCAAATGACGTCATAGAAAAAATAACACGCCTGGATCTCTCTATAAAAGCAGGATTTCATTCATAACTTTCTCCATTTCATTCATCACAATACTATAATAATTTATTTTATTTAAAAATTAAGACCATGGAGCTACAATTCATAAACTTTATGCTTAAAACTTCATCGAAAAATATCGTCCTTCTGTTTATAAAATCAATTAATATTTCATTCATATCAGCCATGCAGACTCCATGGACTGAATTATTTTGTGTTAAAGAAATACAGTAATTCTAATACAACTCATTCTACATATTTTGCTGTTTACATTTTACATAGGTGAAAAATAGGCTTAATTGTAGAAATAATCAAATTTGAATGAGAATTTAAACTCAAATATATTGTCATTGTGTTGTTTTAGTATGTAGATGCACAGAATTTAAGCAGAAATAAAGTAGTTTTAGGATGGATACAACACTCAATATGAATTAAAAAGAATAAAAAATCACGAATTTGAAACAAGATGGATGCCATATCTCATTTTGAAGTGGGTCATGTGATCGTTTCATATCATGGTCACGTGATCGTTTCATATAAGATGTGTAATTATTATTTTAATTTTTATTTAAAAAACTACTGAATATATTTAGCTGAATTTTTTTTTATATATTTTATGGAACAATTTGACTATTACCTAAAATTTTCGAAGCAATTTGTGAATTTTAAATCCACTTAAAAAATGTTAGAAAAATTAGGTCCCATAGGGCTCAATGTATTTCATTTTTTCAACCCGGGTTCAATCCAAAACTAATTGTGTGATATTATTCATTTATATTCCCATAGGTCCTACAGACCGTCTGAACAACATACTAAAATTTCATTTTGATTAAGTCATTTTTACGGCAGTTATCGTGCTAACGGACAGACAGACAGACAGACAGACAGAATGAACAAAGTCATAAACACTTTTCAACTTTGTTGTAAAGTGTTAAAAAGCATTTAATTTTAGTTAAAAGCAACTGCAAAAAGGTCACTGCTGATTATTATCACAGATTCCAACTTGCGGTTTGCTGTTTTTGTCATAAGTTGAATCGTAGTTTATCTTTTTGTTACGAATTTTTAAGCCAGCCTGGTTTGTTTTCGTTTCATCTTCATTATCATCTTTGTGGTTTTTATACGATCCTTACGCCTGCCTGAATTTTAAAACCGACATAAAAATTTATCCCTTAGATAGTTTTGGTGCCTAATTTTAAAGAAATATAATGATGATACTGCATATAAAAATATTATGGATGTAGCAAGAATTGGTTTCACATGTCCTATGACAACAACCATCGAAAGAGGCTTTAGTAAACAGGACATAAATTTCATTAAGTAGTAACATCAGAGTAAAAAATCTCAATGACTTGATTCTTATAAATAGTGAAGGGCCAGATATGGATTGCCAGATTTTAACTTTAAGGCAGGTTTTGAAAATTGGTGTATAGTGCAAAAATTTGACTCTTGCCTGGTTTATATGATAATGAAACTATGTGAATTATAAAATAAATTTATCATTTTTGTAACTCATTGTGATCTTTCATTGGCAAATACAAGTTTAATTTACTAATAGCCTATTTAATGATTAAAAAAATGAAATCTACCTATCTTTATATCTTGTTTAGAATGAAATTAATATTATTAGCTGCATTATGGCTTAAAAGTAGAAATTTTTTCACCGATGGTGACGATAACTTTGATTAATAATCATGTAATTTGGCTAATGATTTTTCAATTTGGCTAATTTATTGGCTAACAGTTTGAAATTCCTAGCGCGGGCCCTGTATGGCTATCCTATAAGATAACAAAACAACGTTCAGGCACAATAAAGTAGCAATTAAATGCTTAACTATTTCATAAAACAGCAAATTCTGTTCTCAAAACACTGACGTACAATTCACTTTAACTCATAGTATATCAACTCTGTCCAACTGAATTATGACTTCTTAATACACTATTCCCTGTAGAAATTCGTAGAAAGAGAGTGCATCTTGGAGAAATCGAGAAACTTTGAGTGTTTTATAAAATATGCCAAGAATCACTAATGTGATCAGCGATTTAGTGAGATTTTTCAAAATTGTGTGCTAAGGTAAAAAGAAAAATGTTGCCAGGGTCAAGCAGCCCATTCCTTCAAAAAAAAAAAAAAAAAAAGCAATGGTTGCCTGTAAATGAGTTTCCTCCTTGTTTAGATACTGCATACTAAGAAGCATTTTAAACATTTGTAACAATATTAATAAAATTACAAGTATTTTATATTTGAAGCTAGTATATACACGGATGTTAACTATGCAATAGGGATTTAGAACACCTTCGGGAACAGATAAAATGTTTATTAGGAGCAGGTATAAAAGGTTCGGGAGCAGCTCACTGGAAAGTTTGAAAACTACCAATTTGTGTTTTCTATACTGAATTCAATTTCTTATCAATATAAAATACTATAGAAATTAAAAAAATAAAATGTGCACTGAACAAAAAAAAAATTAGAAAATCTACATGTAATTACTTTGTTTTGTTTGAACACTACAAAACACATAGCAATTTCAATGTAATAAAATAACAATTACTAATACTCCAAAATAAACATAAAAGAATAATTCATTTTTTTCTTCAATGTAACTATAGAAAACTGGACTATTTATTGGCAATTTGAAAATTATTCTGATCTCAAAAATGTAATTTTTCGTTGTTGCTGCTGTATTAAGTACAAAAATTCTTTTTGTAGTGATGACTATGGCTCTTACAGTAGTTTTTAGAGCAGGATGGAGCAAATTCTGAAAGGTAAAAAAAACAAAACCTCCAAGAACAATCATAGTGAATTTAGAGCAAACAATGATGCAAAAATGACATTACTGTATGTATAGAATAAATTAAATATTTTTAAGGGAACTCTATGTAATATATTATCAATGCTATTAAAATTTGTATATATTTTATTTCACGAACAACATCTGATAGTATGTCTATTAGTAAAGAAATAAAAAAAAAAGTGTAAATATTCAGGGCAATTATTAAAATTTGGTAGCAAACATTTTGATTACTTATTGAGTACTTTGTGTTTCGGTATTGGACACAGAATAAATCTCTTTAATTCTCCAACTGGATACAAAACTGAACAAAGTAAATAATACACAATAAAATAAAAATGCTTATACTGGTTTGACTCAACACAATTCAATAACAAATGTAAATATTGCATACACTAGAGAATAAGTAACTAAAATGATATTCAATATTGAGATGATTCACAATAGTTACTAGGATCCTAGGACAATCTATTCTAAACCAAGTTATTAACCAAAGTGGTTGGCTACTAGTCTGCAAACATTTACTAACTGAATTTTAAATTTATTAGCCAGATGGCTAATGGCTACCCCATGGTTTAAGCTATCATTTCACCCAAGTTTTCCAAACAGGAAAGCACAGCAACCCCATAAATACACGGTTCATAAACTTACCGTCTTAAGTCTTCCCACATGATTTTCAGTTTTTTAATAAAATCATATTTTGCACCGTCATCTTGTTGCTTCCTCATAAGCTTTCGTTTCTTAAATTTCATTTCACATGGCTTAATTTTTTTATCAGCAGAGTCCTCAAAATCATCACTCTTTCGTTTAGAAGATTTCACAATTGAACTCTCAAGTTCCATACTCTCATTCTGCTTGGCTTCTTCAGAAGACTGGACATCCACTTCATTTTTCATTTTCTGGAACTTTTTATGACGTGTCTTTTTGTTTTTCTTGATAACAGAAGTCATTTGCTCATACTCTTCTGCAGACTGTCCTTCAGATGTGAAGTCTTTATTAATTTGATCACTGTTTTCAGCAAAGTTCTTATTCTTGATAGGATTACCAAAATGTTTATTTTTCTTTAGAATTGATTTAGGCATCTCTTCACTAGAACTAGTTTTCTTTTCATTAAAATCCTGAAATTATACAAAATTAATATAGCAATAATGTACACATTAAAAATGCTAAGGTGACCTACAAATAACTTCTCTTACAGAAAATTAATTAATTTAGAAATTATAGGGAAAGAACAAAGCAAATTATAACTTTCTTAATAAAAAACTCAATAAACTTTCTGCTGTTACAAATTAAAATAATCATACAAAATTTCATGGAAATCATTTGATTTTTTCAAGATTCATTTGTAGATATATAAAATTTCTGATATCCTGAGAACATCTCATAATAAAATCTAAACAATGGTGTCCAATCATTAACTCTTGCTATACAAAAGATTTCTATCCCTGGACATATGCAGCGATGTTAACCACCATTTAAGGATTTGGAGCAGATAAAATGCTATTTGGGAGCAGGTCTACAAGGTTTAAGATCATGACAAAATTTTTAACAAACTACATTCTATTTTCTACCTTGTATTAATTATTTTTTTCCTAACATAAAACATACAAATCAAAAAATAAAAATAAAGCACAAATTATATTTTCTAATGTAGGGATGGATTTATATGCCGAGGGTGGCCATAAGCAGACTGCTTCTTAGGGGCCCTATGACATTACTATATTTTGTGTCCTGATGGTAGTGTTTTAATTATTTCAATTTACATATATCAAATAAGTAAAAATATTCATTTGAAAAGGAAATACCAGTACACTACAGTCTTTGACAGCAGTATTCTGACATGGTTGAAGAGCACTTTTAAATTTTTTAATATTTTCTAAAATTAATGGTAACATTTTCTAGAGGTCCTGCAAGTTGAAATTGCTTTTTTAGCTATCAGTATTTCAGCATTTTATTTTCAAGAATATAAAAAATAAGTATTCCCTTAACTGAGTAAAAATTGGTGATAATTTTAAATTAAAAACTGTGTAATTTGGGAGCCTCCTCTGAAGCAGGGATCTGAAATTGCTATTTAGTTAAAACATTTGAAATATGATTAAAATAAATTACTAAATACGATTACAATGGATTAATTAATCCTCTGGAAATAATTTTAATTTTTAATAAGAAAGAAAAAACTCCAAATATTGTTTATGAAATAAGTTACCTAAGAGCTGAGTAAAAAATAAAAAAAATACCACTGATGACTTCAAATTATAAATTTCATGTTTTGGAGCAGGGTGGGAGCAAATTTCATAAGAAACACTGTTTGGGAGCAGTTTGGAGCAGGCATAGTGGTTTGGAGCAATTCGGGGCGATGGGAGCAGAATTAACATCACTGCATGTGTTAACATTTTACAAATGATACCATTAACTTTTAAATAAAAAGAAAAATCCCATATAGATATAAAATAGATAATTTTTAACATACAGTCGGCACTTGATATGTTGAACTTCGATAACTAAAATTTTTTGTTGTGTTCAAAACTCTTCTTTTCATTGCACATTTATCATTCAAAAAATGTTATGAAATTTTTGACCCTGTCACAATAATTTCCCTATACATTATACTCTGTAGTATATAGGGAAAATAAAAAATGATGCTTGAAAAATTAAGGATGAATTTCATTCTGAAGCATTTTGGTGAAATAATTGAGCCAAATTTTATTTGGTTTGCTCAATTTGTTTAAAATATCATGTCTAAAGTTAAGAATACATTGAAAAAATGGCCAATTCCTATTTAGTGATACTTAAAATGTGTAAATCTATCAAAATCTGATGTACTTTGATGATTTCATCTGCATATAGGGATTTAAACCAGAAGAAAATTTTGTGGTCCAAAAAGGCCACTTAGGTCAGTCCACTTAGGTGGCTCAAAAAGTAAACATTGTGGACAAAAACTATAATAACCATATACCCATATGTACACTTTTACATGTATATCTATGTGCAATAAAGGACAAAACATATTCTAAGTTATTCACATTTAAAATTGTCAGATGTTGAAAACAGTATATGTAAAATTTTCTAGAGATATGGATTTTGCAGAAAATTTTCCGCAGCGGAAATTTTTGAAATTATTCTCATTACATTAGTCAGAACAATTAAACATACATTACATAATAAGGATAAGTTATAAATTTAGGAATATATAAAAAAAAATCAGTGGTGGCTGCAATCCGATATAGCATTTTATTATACTTTTATCCGATATACTTTTATTTGTTATCGTATTCAGAGATGCTTGAAAATTGCTCTCTTGTCGAAAACTCAAATTCGAATTTTCGACCCCGTCACAATACTTTCCTTAGTATACATTATATGTATATAAGGAAAGTAATAAATGCTTCCCTTGAATTATTTCTTTGGAAGAAAATTTCCTTCTAATGCACACTCTCTTACCCAATCCCAAAATATACATTCTCCCGAACAAAATGAGCCTGGTCCATTTCCCCATACCTCCAGTGGGGTCTGAAGCCTGCTAGATTTGCTCAAAAAATCAAAGATATGCCTAGGACAAAAAATGTATAATTAACCAGCAGATAGGTTTAAGAAACTCTTCCTCTGGCGTGGTCTGTGATATTTTAAGCTGATGCTGAAAAAAAGAACATTGGGTGGTGCATAAATTTTTATATATTGTAATATAAAAATTAGAGGATTAAATTGGATGAAAAAGTATATAACTTTAAAATATTCATTAAAATTTATCTATTCACCATATGGCCTCTGTTCAAAGTTCATTTGAAAGATAATTTTTTCATCCTTCTGGTGATATCAAGATGAAAACTCTGTGATAATATTTGAAGTTGTTAAGGAATCGATTTATGTAAATATTGGCCTAAATCAAAGTAAAACTTAAAATAACTATAAAGCTAATTAGAAATTTAAAAAAAAACATAGAGGTGCACTTATTTATTTCTTACACAGGACATTTTGAAGTACCTAAGTACCAAATCTCATGATTGTATGAATCTCTGATTTTCCACCACAGACTGAATACAGATTACAGATACACATAATTACTTTATTTTCTATTAGTCTTAACACTTTTCAAATAGTCTATTGAATACCTTTCCCAAAAGTACGAGGCACCCTTATGTAGGCCAGTTAAAGTGGGTGGTGTCCGTACAATGGACTTTACTGATAAGCTAGAAAATGTTCCCGGCATTGCCCAGGATTTAAACTGCAAAGCTCTGATAAATAATGCACCAGAACTCACAGTGAATTAAGGAAAAACAAAAAGTTCAGTACATTCACAACAAAATATAAAAACTATTGACTGGGTGCATACACGGCTATGTCACAACCGTTCATTTTAAATTCCAAGCAGTATCGGATACATTTTTTAGTCTGCAATAAAAAAAAAAGAATGTGAACCAATTTTTCATACTATATAAACTAGCCCTTATAAACTAAAAATCATTTAAATCTGAGATATCAAGGTCCAGACCCCTTGGTTTATTTGACATGAAATGACCGTTAAATTATATTGTATTTTTAATTTTTTGTGATATCTTTAACAACATTTTCCCTTTTAATAACAACCTTTTAAGAGGAATTTTAAAGTTTTAGAAATCATGTCAAAACAGTTGCCATTTTATTTATACTTTGCTGAGTATCTCAAAAAAGTTTAAAATAGCTTTAAAATAAAATATAAAATTTTATTTACATGTTTATTGTTTGAAGACTTCTTCCACTTTTTATCATCTCTGCCTTTAAAATGTTTCATGGCAGCTTCTTAAATTGCCTTGATACCTATGAATGATACAAATAAATAAATAAATATGGAAAAAATAAATAGTTAATTTTTAATCAACAGTTTAACAAATCATAAGATTAGATTGATACTGTGGTATTTCAGTTTTCCATTTGATTTGATTTTCCTACATGATTGCTCATGAAAACATACATGAAAAATTACCAAGCTATAAAAATTGAAGGGTCTTATAAAACCACATTTTAAAAATAATCCAACATTAAAATTTGACACATTTTAATGCTACGTGTTCTATCACGTAGGGGGCTAAAAGAACATGAATCACTTAGTACATGGTTTAACAGAGATAAAGGTAAATCTGGAAAAATAAACCCCTACTATTTCCAACGACAATTTCCCCCTACTATATTATAGTACAAAATCGCAAAAAAGCAGAGTGCTAATTGGATGTGTATATGCACATGTATTACAGATTATCAG
This sequence comes from Amaurobius ferox, assembly GCA_951213105.1. Lineage (NCBI taxonomy): Eukaryota > Metazoa > Arthropoda > Arachnida > Araneae > Amaurobiidae > Amaurobius > Amaurobius ferox. The sequence goes on along the minus strand of OX578155.1, from coordinate 37,232,647 downwards.
ATTTGGCAATGAAAAAGGATTGCAAATGGAATGCTTGACAACAAACACCTTGCGAATTGGGGGTCTATTCTCCGATTTACTTGATTTCGATTGCTTGGAACTCATGTTGTGTCTTCACAGATCATGTTCTCAAACATTACATACCACTCAATCCATTAACAACTTATAGCATCCTAAAATAACTAAAAAAAGCTTCTACTATTTTTTGCCAATGACACACTTCTTTTTTCATAATGTTCATTCACTCCAAATTCACAATAAGCCCACATACAACCATCACTCCTTTTTCCCACAGTTGAATCGGTAATTTACAAGTGGGATACGTTCCATTCCTTGACATTTTTTATCTTTACCATACATTTATACCTTAATCTAACAAAATAATGAACCATACTCAACAGTTCTACCAAAGAATAAACCATTTAACATGTATATAAAAAGGAAGCCTAACAATTACAAAGATAAAATGGCAGCATAAGTTGCTAAGGAGCACAAGGAAGAATAGTGTAAATAACACATCATTAAATACAGTAAAAATTCTGCTTCACTTTAAAAAAAGGGCTGTTTAAGCTAATAGAAATCATCAAATGATACTTACTACTCGCAGCCACATGTTTGCAAAACAGGCTTGTTTTTGCATACCTGAACTGCACTTGAAGTTTGTCTAAGACCTTTCAGACCACATTGTATATTCATATACAGAAGTATTTTTTCATTATTCTAAGTATAACTTTTGTTAGTCATTGTATTGCACCTATTGCAGATCTCACCTTATTATAGCTTATCCTAGTGACTTGAATGGACTTGTCACTAGGCCGCAACAAAAGTTTGTTTTCTGTGTTTATGTTGCATTTTTTTGTCCGTTATTGGGCTTGTTAGTATTGTTGTATTAATAAATTTAAATTGTTTAGCCCCCGAAGGTTTAACTTCTCTTGCTTTTTGTGTACCCCCCCCCCCCTTTTTTTTTTTTACAAAAATGAATTTTGGAGCACAGGAAATATTAATGCAAATTCTTACATTTTATTAATTTGCTTGAAAACTAATACATTTTAATAAATTTTTTCCTTCCTTCCTTTTGACTTTTATGAAAAATTGATCATTTTTATAGTTAACACCTGTACAAAAATCGTTAAAAATAGTGAAAACATTAAAACAAAAAACTTTTTTTGGTTAAAACAGGAAATTCTTTCCACAATATTAGAGTAATGGCATTTGTGTCAAAAAAAAAAAAACTAATGTGGGAAACATAACTTTCCTTATATAATGCAATGAATTTACTACTATTACAGTAAAAAATATAGGTCATTCTTATTTATAGTAGATACAGTGGAACCCCGATTTTACGTTTTTACCGAACCAGCAAAAAAAAAAAAAAAAACGACACGGGAAAACGTAAAATCAGGGGCTAGGAAAAAAAGCAAAAAAATAAATACCGTAGTATGTATAATAAAAACAATTTAAATGTGCATTTAATATAATCTAAAATTTCACTTACAGCTATCTTGATTTACAAAAAAAAAAAATCAGTGATTTTTGCTTGCTTAGTGTTTTTTGTTTTAGTTCATAAAGAGCATTCTCAATTACTGACAGGCTTTACAAATGTGATTCTTGCGAATCGTAACCCAAAAAGTTTTTTGCTAATTTCAGTCTATTTAACACTTCATTGAAAGAAGGCATAGGTTCTGCAATTTCCGCATTGTCATCATCGCTGTTGTCTGACGAAGATTCCATTAATTCAGAGATGGTTTGTACCTCTGTGGTAATCACATTTTCATCGTATTCAATGTAATCATCAAAAGCAATTTCAGGTCCGTTGCTGCTCTTCAAAAATTTCTGCTAGAACAGAAACTTAGGAAATCCGTCATTCATAAAGCAATTTGATATCCAACTTTCTATGAAGAAGAAATGAAATGTAATGCTTCCAATACATTGATTTTGTGTTTACATGCATTTTCAATGTTTCCAGATTCTAGTTCAACGGCTGCCTTTCGTACCAACTGTTTCTTATAACACACTTTAAAAGAGCAGATTATGCCTAAATCACATGGCTGAAGTTTACTCATGCAGTTTTGAGGAAAAACTCTACACGCACATTTTTCAGGTTTAAATGCAAATGAGATGTACATTGATCAATAAACAGGATAATATTTCGCCTTTGCAATCTCATTTTTGATTCGATGCTGGAAAACACAGGATTGGAAAAAAGTATAACGTGGGAAAGAAACACATTATCGATATAGGACCGAAGAAAAATAATGTACGAAGTGGGAATAAGCACAATGCGGGAAACGTGAAATCGGAGTTCCACTGTACTTATATTTTTCCCAAGATATTGAACTTTTGCCAATCAGTCATCATTTTCATTTATTTAGCAACATTTTTATCCATTTGGTGAGATTTTCATTAATTTAGCAACATTTAAAAAAGTCGCTAAGTTGGCGACATTCCACCAATTTTGTCGCCAAAATCTCGCCAAGCATTATGGATGGAAGTTATTCTTACAACAGTAAATGACTATTGGCAATCAAATACAAAAGCATTACTCAAAGTATATTTTTTTCATGAATGGAACGAGCTAGATCCACGAGAATGATGTCACCCAATTCATCGCATGATATTACATATGAAAAGTGAACATGTTTCTCAACAGTTATTATTTTTTTTAATTTATGGAATTTTTTGATAAAGGTATTTGAAAAATGTGCAATATCTTGAGAACGGTTCATGCTAGCTTTCTAAAGTTTATGTCAATCGATTTCTAAGGAAAAATTACATAAACGTCTATTTGCATAACTTTATTAAAGGTTTTGTTTTTAATGATTTTTTCAAAATTTCACTCAAAAATTTAGGGGTTCTGAACATTCGATTGCGTATAAAAGCAATAGGCTTCCAGTATTCACGGATTGGAATTTTTGCACCAAATTTCGTTCGAATCGGTCCATTTGTTTGTCAATTATCTTCTCCATAGACCAGTGGCGCACCCACGGGGGGGGCCGAGGGGGCCCTGGCCCCCCCCTTGGGCTGACAAAGCAAAACGCGAAGGGCGCTGTCAGCACAAGGGAGAACTAGGTCTGCCTTCGAGAAAGTATAAAAAAAAACATTTACAACCATTATTGTAATAAATAATTTTAATCATTGTGAAGAAAACAATTCCAGCATATCCCAACACTTACACTGAATGTAATTATACATATAAAGCTCTTTATCGTACTGTACAAATTATAAATTAATTCGCACTAAAGGCGCCAATTCTGGAAACCCGTTCTTCTTAAGACGTTTCTACCTGTGATTGAATTTAACTAATGGACTCGTCCAAAATCACGTGACCCAAATGCCTTCTCGCTGGAGTCGTACTATACCAGTGCTGTGTAGAGTGACGTCACAGGCGCCTCCGTGGCCCTATATAAAGAGTGAACGGCGGGGAAGCGGCTGTTCGCTCGAAAACTCGAGGATTTCGTTTACCCAGTGAGAAAATTGTGGAAGTGAATAAATAGATCGTGCCAACGCTTCGCGAATTAAGTGTTGCTGTGAGTTGAAATAAAGTGCGACGTTACGACACAAGGTGATAACAGTGAATTGGTAGTTTCGGAACGAGGGCCTGCGTGGTGAATAGCTGAATTTAATAATGGTCCTGAACTTTCAACTGATCTTACAGTGAAATGCATCTTTAACGATCAGTGTGTGTGTTTATGTGCGTATTTCGGCTATATAGCAAATTTTGTTCTTGAATAACTGAGGAGCAAGGTAAAAAAAAAAGACAATGAGTGAAAAACGAAAAGGGCTAGGTCAACAGACACTGGGAAATTATTTAAAAAAAAAAAGTAAGATTGAAAATAGTGACGTTCCCAACGACGTTTCCCTGAGCTCTTGTTACATTGATGAGGCTGCAGTCGAAGCAAGCAACAGCCGTGACCCTGGGCTGTCTTCAAACGCTTGTGAGGAGGTAAAGGTAGGACAAAACACAATACCAAACACAGTTGAAATAGAAATTCTGGCTGCAGATATTTCTAATTATGTCAAGAAATCTAACCTCACAGATGAAGATAGGATAACAGCGTTAAAAAATCTTTGGGAACCATATGCAAATTACAGTTTTCCTGCTACTGTCACTAGTGCTGTATCAAGTCAAGGAAAACCTCACCACACTCGGAAGTTCTGCTCATCTTGGCTGAGTAAGCATAACTGGCTAGCTTACTCAAAGGCAGAGGACAGTGCCTATTGCAAATTTTGTGTTCTCTTTGCACCCCATGAAGTCGGTTTAAGATCCACACAAGCTACAGGTCAACTTGTTTCAAAAGGATTTAATAATTGGAAGAAGGCCTTGGAGAAGTTCAGTCAACATGAAAATTTTTTCTATCATAAGGATTCAGTTCTCAAAGCCGATGAGTTCTTAAGGGTCACGGAAGGAAAAACGGTTCCTGTGGATCAAGTAATGGACAGAGGAAAGCAAAAACAAGTTTTGCAGAATAGGGCTATTCTTAAACCTATTATCAAAACAGTGATTTTTTGTGGAAGGCAAGGGCTGGCCATGAGAGGGCATAGAGACTGTGGGGATTTGGACGTATTGTCATAACCATGCCAAGGCGAAGGAAATTTTAGAGCCCTTTTGCGACTCCGAGTTGATGCAGGAGAAGAAATACTGAAAACTCATCTACAAGGTTGTGCAAAAAATGCAACTTACATAAGTTGGAATATACAAAATGAGATTATTTCAGCATGCAATGATTCCACTGTGAAGCACATAGCAACTGAGGTGAATGAGGCCAAATGTTTTGCGGTTTTATGTGACGAAACCACAGATATTGCAACGGTAGAGCAAATGACACTTTGCGTTCGTTATTTGAAACGGTTTGAAACAAATGATAAGTATAAAATTGAATTTAAGATAGTGGAGAACTTCCTTAAGTTTGTGCCCCTGACTGAAACTACAGGTCGAGCAATTGCAGATGCTATTCTTAAAGGCCTTGCAGACTGCAACATTGATACGTCTTTCCTCCGTGGACAAGGGTTCGATGGAGCTTCTGCAATGAGTGGAGAGTACAATGGCGCCCAAGCAATTATATATGAGCAACACCCCAAAGCCCCCTACGTTCATTGTGCATCACACTGTTTGAACTTAGCCATAACTTATTCATCTAGAGTTCCGGATATCCGAAACAGCTTTGGAATAATAGGGAAAATCTCTAGTTTTTTCAACACACCAAAACGAAACCTTGTTCTCACCAGCAAAATTAATGCAGCTAATCAGGGAGAGACAGAAATCAGTGCCAAAAAACTGAAGAAATTATGCCCTACTCGTTGGGTGGAGAGACATGATGCCGTCACAGTTATGGTTTCATTGTTTGATCAAGTAATCGAGGCTCTGGAGGAGATTACTACCTGGAATGACAAGGAGACATCAACAGAGGCTCATACCTTGTTATGTTCAATGTTAACATCACAGTTTGTCATAGCACTTGTTTCAGCTGACAGATTACTCAGCTACAGTGTTCGTCTGAGTGAAAAGCTGCAGGAAGTTAACCTTGATCTGGCAACTGCTGTGAGTGACGTAGAAGACGTTTTGAAAGCTATATCTATAATTCGAGAGAACGAAGAGAACGAGTTTCACCATCTGTTTGAACAAGCTGTTAAGAAGCTGGAACAGCATGGAGAAAACATTACTCTACCACGCCGTGCCACCAGACAAATTTATAGATCAAATTTCAACGTACAGACTCCTGAAGAATACTACAGACTTTCTATTTTCATTCCATGGATTGATAATTTCATCACTCACCTCCATGAAAAATTTCTCAAACATAAGGAATTTCTACAAAGTTTTGCATCTGTCATTCCGAATGGAAGGCAGCCGACACTGGAAGAAAACGAGAGATTTGTTGCCTTATCAAGGAAATTTGCAGATGATTTAAGACCCAGATCAGATAATACTCTAAAAGATGAACTACATCTGTGGTACATGAAGGTCTTTGCATTGAACAAAAAAACTAAAAGCCCAATCGAACTGCTTAACTTTTGTGACCAAAGGACTTTTCCAACTGTGTTTGAACTTTTAAAAGTGTATGCCACCCTCCCAGTATCAACAAGCAGTGCTGAGAGGTCATTCTCCACAATGAAGAGGTTGAAAACTTACTTGAGAAACAGTATGAGTGAAACCAGACTGAATGGACTTGCGTCAGTGAACATTCACCGTGAAGTGGAAATTGATCCAGACCAGATAATTAATGCTCTGGCTACAAAGAAAAACAGGAGGCTGGACTTCGTTTTATGAATATGTATAGATCATAATTGAATAATATAACAATATGTAATCATGAGAGAGTGGTTGAAAACAAGTATACAGTATAAGCAGACCAGAACAAATAATTTTATCTTCATCTATTTCTTAATTTGTGTTGTTTTGTATAAATATCTACTACTACTTCTTCTAATCATTCAATTCTCTTGCACTGCACTAAAGAATTGTTAGTAATTTGATAAAAATAAATGTACAAAAAAAGACAACCGCCTTGTTAATTGATATGGCCTCTGATCATTTTTTCTCGGAAAATTTATCGAGGAGTCATCCTCCTTCATAAAAATTTTGTGCACCAATGGCCCCCCCCTTAGGAATATTCTGGGTGCGCCACTGCCATAGACATCACCTCAAAAATGTTCGAATCGTGATGAGGGATGCTTGAAACGTGCTCTCCCCTCGAAAACTCGATTTTGAATTTTCGACCCTGTCACAATACTTTCCTTATACATTATTGTATATAAGGAAAGTAAAAATTGGTTTGATCCAGAAGATAACTGCTCAATCCTGCCAAGTGTGTGGTTGTCACCAAGCATCACACAGCATAAAATCCAATCATCAGCACTCAGATTTTATGGTTGCTACCATTTTTCAAGAAAGGTATATTTCCGTTTGCAGCCATTCTGTGTAAAACGTTGTTGGATGTTTCATAAAGTTTGCATAGCAAATTGTGATTTTCCTTGTTTCGGCTATTTTGGGATTATTTTAATTCATTTTTAATCTGTTTTACATATTTTTTAAAATGTTGATTATAGTGTCAACTGAATTTGAGTGATAGTTTTGTAAAACATAGTCAAACAGAGTCTGAAGGATGTTTTTACTGTTTGCATTCGCAATTTAATTTCTTTGTTATGTCTATTTTTGGATAATTTTATTTCATTTTTAGCCAATTGTGAGGATTTTGTTTATTGTTACAGTTTCAAATGGATATGGGTTATAGTTCTGTAAAACGTAGTTAGATTGAGTCCTAAAAGTTAGTCTTTTCTGTTTAATTTATCTCGCGTTTAAATTTTGCTTTGTATTCTTCTCTGTTTTGCAAATTACTCTCTCATGCATACAATTTTTGTTCTTTTGAAAGTTTTGTTCCTTGGAAAGTTCTAAAAATTTTATTAGATTTGTGAAGTATTTGCCCCCACAAAATTTTAAAGTCTTGAATTTGTGAAATATTTGCAAAGTCCTACAAAATTTTAGAGTATTGGACTTGTGAAAAATTTGCAGACTAGCAAAGTTCAAAAAATTTTCTGAAGTATTGGATTTCTAAAATATTGGCAATGTCTAATAAAATTTTAACTTATTGGATTTGTGAAATATTTAGCAAAATTTTACAATTTTTCAAGTTTCATTGTTCTGTGGCGATGGAGCGTCGCCAGTCCCGAACTCGGGACCTCGTGCTTACAAGACCGACATTATAATCACTGAGCAAAAGCTAGCTTCAGCTCCATTCTTATAATTCGGGTACAGGTTCCAAGCATCTTTGATCAGATGTCTTTGCTGCCGCACACTCCAACACCTGATGAGAAAGCCCCGGTCTAATTTCGGTGAGGAGCGGGGCCACTAAGAAAACACCCACGTGTCCCACCGAAATGCATTTGAGGGGCTGAAGGCCGGGAGGCGTGTTGCCTCGGGCGCGTGACGTCAGTCGTTGTCAACCAGGAAGGGAGTGGCAAGGCCTCTGACTCCATGTGGTGCGGCCATCTTGTGTTGAGAGGTGAGAATGTTGGAGAGGAAGGTTGCGTGTTTCAAACGTCCAGTCATCATTGTGGTGGAAAGGAGCATCGCCAGTCCTTAACTCGGGACCTAGTGCTTACAAGACCGACATTATAATCACTGAGCAAAAGCTAGCTTTGGCTCCATTCTTATAATTCGGGGACAGGTTCCAAGCATCTTTGATCAGATGTCTTTGCTGCCGCAGTTCTTTCAATTTCTAAAGTTCTAAAATTTTTCCAAGTATTTGATTTGTGAAATATTGGCAAAGTCCCACAAATTTTTTGAATTTTTATTGGATTTGTAAAAAGTCTCAAATTATAGTGGTTTTCAATGTTTTTTTAAGTCTGCAAATTTTGATTAATTTGATTCTATATTTTATTTCCTGTATTTCATATTTTGATTTTATATATATATTTTTTCAGCTATGAATAGCTACTCTATTATATTCAAAATTATATTTCACAATGTACTGAATTATGGAACTTTCGATGTTTTTTTATATGTCCAGATAATTTTCAAAGTATTTTATTTTGTATTTTTATACACTACGTGACAGTGAAAATAAGACACCAAGGAGTGGGCAAAAAGTGATGAAAATCAGCAAACAGAGAGAGAGCAACAAACAATAAGTTATGTCTATTGCAACATGATACACCTATACACTGAGCGATAACACAGTCTGATCAGTAGGTTGTAGGACCAACCGTGGGCGGTGATACAGGCAGCAACATTTCTAGGTATAGAGTCAATGAGCGTGTGGATAGTGTCCTGAGGGATGGCTGCCTATTCCCTGTCAAGCATTTGCCAGAGTTTGTCTTCTAAACGCGGCGGTGCCAGCACAAGCTAGCGAAGTCCAATCACGTCCCAGACGTATTCGATTGGTGAGAGATCAGGGGAGACTGGGGGCCAGGGAAGCACCTGGGTACCTTGCAGGGCATGTTTGCTGATGAGTGCTGTGTGTGGTCGGGCATTATCCTATTGGTAAATGGCATCGGGCACCCCTGAAGGAAGAATAGTGTCACCAGCCACAGCATGTCAGCCACATATTGTTGGGCCATCATAGTGCCCTCAATACGGACCAGAGATGACCTGCTATTGTAGGTGATGGTGACCCAAACCCTGATAACACATTCCACAGATGCGGCCGGATTGGACCTGTCACCACTTTGGCACCAGACTCATACACGGCGACTGTCATTGCTAAAACAGAAGTGTGACTCATCTGAAAACACTGTGCCATTACGCTGTCCATGTGGTTCTATACCGACGACACTATTGCAAACGGAGGTGTTTGTGCTGTTGGGTCAAATATAGGAACATATTGCATGAGGAAAAATCGTGCACTAATATAGTTTTCCCCCATACTGCTGCAAAATAGCCTTCTATTTCATTAATAATACGTTTGAAAAATAGTTTTTCTATATAATATACAAAATAATTACAAACATTTTAAATGATGCAAACAAATTGCAACAGTGGAAAAATACTTTCAAAATAAAACGAAATATAGAGGATCGCGCACAAATGCCATTTATCGCAAAATAGCCTTTCATGTCATTAAAAATACGCTTGAAAAATAGTTTTTCTGCATAATATAGTATATACGAAATAATTACAAATGTTTTAGACAATGCAAACAGATTGCAGAAGTGGAAAAATATGTTCACAATAAAACGAAATATAACGAAGATCGCGGACAAATGCCGTTTATCGCGATACCCGGTACTTGTGCAATATAGCTCTTCATTTCTTTAATAATATGTCTGATAAATAACATTTTTGTATATAACACAAAATAATCACAATAATTTCAGTCGATACAAATGTGTTTCTCCCACATTAATTAGAAACAGACGCAATCACGTGGAAAAAGATTTTTAGATGAAAAAACGGAAAAACCTCGATCTTAAAATTTCTTACTTTGTTTTTCATTTCGGTGACCTACTTCCGATTTCATGACTTGTAGATACTCTTATGCATATGCAGATGAAAAATATGCAGATTTGCATGCAATAAAATATAAATGTAATGGAAAAGAAAAATTGGACAACTGTGGATCCAAATCGGATTCCCGGAACAAGACTGAAAAAAGGAACAAGTACATAAAATTTGGAATACTTTGCAGCTATAAAAACGCCATTTTCAATATATGATAACAAAATATTAGCTAACCAAATTTGCAAGATGCTGGAACGATTTAATCTGGGACGCAGTGTGTTCTATAATAGTAAGCAATTAGAATGTAAAGACTCTGCAGGATCACTCCCTTTTCTTCCTAGTGGGACACGTAGATGTACGAGGGGATAAAGGGGAGGGGAGCAATAAAAACTCATTAAATACCCGGAGTCTCAGACATTGGAACGTCTGAGGATAAAGAAAAACAAATACATTCTTCAGAAGTGCAATTTCAGGTCCTGAAAGGTGGGGGTGAGATGAAGTACAATAAAGTTCCCAATGTTGTCTCTCCCTGAATAGACAGAGGGGGATTTTACTGTCTGTGTAGCACCTGCAGATTTATCACTGAGGGCATGTATAAAATGCCGCTTTCTTTTTTCGACCGCTGTCCAGTCTTCGAGAAGCAATCAATTCTAGCTTTTTGGTCTTCTACGAGGGTTCATAATTTAATAAAAGAGAAAGAGAAAACTGATAACGCCTAGCAATAGCATTGTTAGGCGTCAAATTTGACGACCAGATTGAAGAATCGAGTTGTCAAATTGAAATTTCTATTCGCAAATTACGACTAACGACTGCTAATTTCGAACAGTGGTCAAAGCCAGTCTTCTTAATGGACACAATGACTGTAGGTCGCTAGCGACCAATTGGCGGATAATGGTCCTGGTTGATATGGGAGAATCAGGGGTGTCCTGCATCAAGGGTGATTGATCAGTGCGACTATTGCCAATTCTGCAGGTTCCTTTCCTTATAACTTACTCAACATATGCCGGACAGCTGCGCATTTCACATCATTTACATAACTCGGTGAGCTGCGTCTACCCTGCAATTTGCATAGTTTTCTGCCCACTCCTTAGTGTCTCATTTTCACAGTCACATACTGTATTTTATGACAACTTCTTTCTATTTCAAATAATTATTCTTTTAGATTCTGAATTTAATTTCATATCGCAATTGAATAAATCACTTTGGTAGGCAGGAGTCTATTTCAAAACATGTAAAATGCACAAGTTGGCACGATATGGTATGAGATGGGGACTATTCTCCGGATTTACCAAAAATTGCCATACATTTCCTATTTTGATACTTAACCAATATTATTTCCGAGTTATAGTAATTACTTGTAATTTGGTGCAGTTTCGATATAAAGAATTTGGATTTGACGATCTTTTTCCTGAAGCGATAAATTGCCAAATATGGTGCAAAATAAGTTGCCCTTGGTGCAAAATTTCCAGCAATGTGTTTTCTGTTATCTACGGCTTTGACGATTCTATTTTAGTTGTGTTGTTGCTTTGTGTAAAAATGCATTAAACATGTGAATATCATAGAAAAATGAAAGATAGCACATGTTTATGGTGAAAATAATGTAGAAGCAGAAAATTTACATAGGAATGATCATTCTCTGATGGCTGCAATATGGAAACAACTATTTGTGCAATTTAGATATTTACACGTGTTTTTCTTTGAAAAGTTTTGGATTTCAATAAACCAGGTACTGTGTTTTGATTTTGATTTAAGCATGGTTTCTGCTTTGTTTTAGCGGGTAATTTAAAGTTTAATTTCTTAACTGTATTAAATTTTATGATTTTCATGTTACGTCCGTGCAGTTTTCGAACAAATAGCCATTGCTATGCGAGATATATAGTTTTTTTGAAATTTCGTTAAAATACAATATTTTTTCAAAGAATCATTTTTTTTTTATTTCGTTAAAGTATATTTTTTCTAAATATAGTTTTATTTAAATTTCGCTAAAGTACAATATTTTTTTCTAAGTGTCGCTATTTCTTAAATTTCATTAAAGTACTATATTTTTTCTAAGTATCATTTTTTAAAATTTTGTTAAAGTGTAATATTTTTTCTAAGTATCGTTTCTAAAAATTTTGCTAAAGTGCAATCTTTTTGCTAAGTATTGTTCTTTTGAAATTTCGTTTAAGTACAATCTTTTTTCTAAGTATCATCATTTTTTATACTCATTTATGTATTATGTTTTCATGCCTTTTTGATTTTTAATTATATATTTTTATATTTGTTACACACAAAGCCTGACATGGCGTTCGTTAGGACTTTTCAAAACACTGTCTTTCTTGGTGCGAAAAAAGGGTGAATTTTGCCAAATTCTTTATACTGAAGCTGTAATTTTAATTTAGATTTGTTTACAAAATTATAAATATGCAAAATAAAAAATGGCATGCCCTTTTTTAATCAGCACTGAATATTATGAATTCACCATGAATAAATGTAACAAGACAATATGTGTTTTAAAGTGAAAACAAAACTAAAATTATCAGTTTTCAAATTAATTAGTCAAAGTAAACTCCACTTTTTAAAATATAAGTGCAAAAATAGGAGAGAGTGGTAATGAATGGGGCATTCTTTAGTTTTTTCAACTTATTTGTTTTACTCAAAATTATATGATATTTCGCTTTAGTTACATGAAACAAAAGTCTAAATATGAATAGAAATCATTCTCAATGAGCAAAAAAAAACTGTAGGAATATTCCATGGGGTTGAATGGGACATTGATGGTAATGAATGGGACACTGAATAAAATTCAAGAAAATATTGAGAAATGAACCTTTTTTTATTGGACATAGCAAGGTAGAATAGTAAAAAACAATAAAAGTGCCAAAGCAAAAATTCATGACTCACTATTTCCTTCATCTGTTTCTGAACGTGAGTTTATATCATCATCTAATTTTTCTTTATCAATTCTAAATTTTTTTATTTTTTAGTCTTCTTAAAAAGCTTTCACTTAGTTGCTGCTTCTGTATCTATTCTGTTGCTAATTCTATACAATTTTTTCTAAAGCATCTGTCAGAACCCTTGTTCAGCCTTTTATCCTACCACTTTAAAATTTTTCTTAGTACGGCTTTAAAGAATGATCAAATGTCTTCTGGCCTAGTGGAGAAAATAACTTAAAAATGCTTGACGTCTGCACAGCTATTATTTTAGATATGTTGTACCAGGAAGAATAGAATTGATGGTTGTATAGTTTCATTAACAAAATCAGATGAATTGATTGAAGTTTTAAAAGTTGTCATTTCAGTTTGGATGTTTGAGGTATTTGGAGTCACTGGAACTTGGATCAGGGCAATCCATAGGTAAAATAAGATAAAGAAAGTGAATACACATCCTCATACACAGATGTTCTATTCATTACCATGAATTATGACATGTGTCCCATTCAGCCCCCCCACCATGATTTTCAAATATAATCGCATTTTTGCATCTGATACTAAAAAATATAAACATACCTAAATATTAGTAGATGAAATAAGTAGATTTTAATCAGTAGCTATTTTAGAAAACAAAGTAAAAACTTACTTTTCAAGCAGATTTTTGTGGATCATGCTCTAGTGTAAAATTGGCTAATCACAAACAACTGAAACTTTTAAATGTTTGTCAAAACAACTATCTCCATTTACTGACACCACAAAACATAACTTAATGCAAATATTGTTTTTTATAATGTTAATGCCCATTCATTACCACTCTTCCCTACTGGAAGAGCACTGTAACAAAACAAAAGTACATAAAAAAAAAAGTATGTAGTACACAAATGGAATAGTAAATTAATTTAATTTAAATGTAGTTAGCATTTAATAAATAAGGAACTTAATTTTTTTTTGCTTCTCACATTTGATTTGATGAAAAAGAGCATTTTCATATCAGTATTCATACTCAAACTTGGCAATGAAATTCCCAGAGTTTTAAAGCATTTTTATAAATTTCCATAGTCTGAATCAGATTTTGTAGTATGTAATTTTAGTATTGTCTCTAAATAAAATTACTCAAATTCTGTAACATATTAAAAATTTATTGGCTAATTTGATAATAAAATCAAAACTTCGGTGTCAATTATTATAATGAAAAATTTAAGCTGTTTTAACAACTTGAATGAAAACTAACTGGAAACTAACAGCTGAAATGAAAAATTCAAGCTGTATTAACAGCTTGAATTTTTCAAGACAACGCTCATTTCTAGTTCAAATAAAAATTTTCTAAGATCTTAATCAAAAATTGCAATTTTCCATAAGTTTTCGCAGAGACTTTGAGCTAAAATTTAAATTCCCGGGCTTTCCCTGAGGCGTATGAACCCTACATATGCGTTTCATAAAAGTTTAAGAGATAAAATTACACAAAAATAAAATATGATAAGTTATACAACTTAATGGTACCTTAGTTACCATTAATACATATTTAGTTATCAGCTTTGGCGTAATAAAGTTATTATAAAGTTATGGAAATCACATAATCAACATCTAAATTACCTGAACAATTTTTTTAGATGTTTATAGTTAAAAAAATCTAAGAAATACGAATGGATGAGAATCTCACACGTTGTTTTGTTGATAGAATCACAGGAAAGAAGTACATTGAGTTGTTTTAAAGCTGCATCTCAGCTCAAATATTAAGTGAGCAACTCAAATAGTGAACGACTACAGGATCGGATCAAAACTGTAATGGCGCCACATACTGGGCATGCGCAGAAAGTCGGTGATGACAACCACTTCAAGCCCGGCAGACAAGGGTAATAAAACTGACGTACGGAGTGTGGACAGTGACGAAACATGTGATCGACCAATGAGTGTCGCCGTTCCATTTGAGCACCCTTGTCTCGTCAATCATTGTATTTTGCGCTGCGCTATTTATTTACTGTTTCTCATCATATTGCTTTTCACTGTTCCTGCATAATTTTATGTATAATAATTAGTGAAATCATTACTATCTTTTCGGATTTACCAATTTCGCGACATATCGAAAAATTAAACCGATTTAGCTTCGTTTATAGAAGTAACATTTATCAAAAGTTCGGAAATTTAGGAGCATTTGAAATCCACTTTTTGAAACAGGTATATTTTATATATTTTTCGTTTATTTCGGATTATAAACTGACTTATGACCTACACCTATTGTCGATTAACCGCAATGTACGCTTCTGGAATTATGTTAAAAATAAAGGCTTATAACACTTTGAAGAGAAAAAAAACTTGTACTGCAATATTGCAGCTGATCTGTTTATTATATCAGATATGTTGTCACATTGCAGAACTAGCTATAGAAGTTATCTTATATAGTAAAAGTTTGAATTGAAAATTTCATATTTGTTTCTAGATTTTTCTTGTGTTTGAGTACATTTTGTGTGCATGTATTTTTTTTATTTTATAAAAAATTACTATTATATATCTTACCCTGCTATGTATATAGTTTTTTCACCAGGATTTGCATTCAGTACATTATAAACAAAGGGTCCGTATGTATTTCTACTGCGTAGAGGTGGTAATATTATAACCAAGATTAGATATAACCGGTTTTCACTGTAATATAATTTTAAAGTGTTTTTAAAAGCACTACTAAAATATAGTAGTCTCAAATGTTTATATTTTTAAATTTACTAATAAATTTTAATCTCTGATTTTTTTTTCGTAAATATCAATACTTTAATGCATAAAACCATTTTGAGACGATAAGAATGTATCAAGAAAATGAAACCATATTTAGTAATTGAGAATAAATTATTACATATTCTCTTAGAAATCTCACCTAAATGTCTGTGCAGGCTGAAAATTTTTATTTAGAAGACATTCCCATTGCAGTTACCATGTCATATTATTCTGTGCCGACATCCTAAGTTAAACTGCTGGCACGTTCATCTTGTGGTTTGGAGACAGCAGTGTGGACCTGGCCTACTTCTCGTTTTACAGGTATAGTTCCGCACCCCTGAGGACTTATGGACCCACATGTTTAACGTGATCGTACTCCGAGTGAACAAGGCGGCAGTTTTTTGGCAACGGAGGGAATCGAACCCGGGTCTACCGAGTGCAATTCCTGCGCGCTGACCAGTGGGCTACTGCGCCCTTCATCATGTGGCTTCAACTAAATTACATAAGCCTTTTCTGCCGAACACGTGAAACGACGGAAGTTGCGTGTTTCCATAGAAGTTCATTAAAATTGTAGCATATAACAAGTTTCTTGCTACCATTGCAGATATCGGCTTTTGCTGACGAGTGCATAATAAGCGCAAAACTGGTGCTGGCATCTGCAATGATAGGGTTTTGTGATTATGAACTTTACCTCTGCAGTTCATTGTGGCCTGGGGGTAAATTGTATATGAATTTTATGCCAGCCATGTGGCAGTAGTAAAATTATCAGTTCCCATTATTATCAGTTTGTAAAAATTGTTTTTCATAAGTTTCTTGCTGCTATATATCCACAGCAATTACAACCTTCTATTCAATCTAATAATGATCAACAAAGAGATGCACGGGAACAAAACATTCAAAATCAAAAACATTACAAGACAATTTATATTAGGAAGGGAAATTACTGTTACTGTTTCTACCACAAATACGGATGTAGCCTTCGATTTATAATTTGAAATTTCTCGCACTCATTTTGCAGATGATAACATTATGGACAATTTTGAAAAACATTCTTAAAATTTTACTTTTAATTCTAATTTTAGTTTTAATCATTCTCACACCATTACTTCATGCAATTTAGTTGTGACATTTTGGGTTCTGGTCTTCCATTATGACAACGTTCTGTTGATGATATACAATTTTTAAGTTTTATCAATTCAGGCGCATCTCTGTTTCTCATTTTATATCAACTTTTTAAGCAAATTAGAGATAAAATCAAAATAAACTATTTATCAAGAAATGTTACAATTGAATCAATCAGTTATTCCATTGATGCACACTTGAATTTGGTTTTAAAATCGGCAATGGATATTTCAAAAATGTTTTCTTTGTGATAAATGATACTTGATCTAGTGATTATCAAATGATAATTGGATTTGATTTGAAAAGAAGAAACAAACTTATTTTAGATATGTCACAAAACAAATTAATTTTGCCGATCAATAATATTAAAATTGAAGTTAACAAAGTAAGCAATCATTATTTTGATCAAAATTTGATTAAATATAAATTGATATTAAATAAAAGTGATGCTTCAAATTCTGAAATTGACAGTTCAGAAAACAATAACTAAATTTAAATTAAAACAACAACAATTAAACAAAATTAAATGAAATTTTTATTTCACATTTAGAAAATGATGAAACTACAATCCTTCTTTCTAATGACAACTTTTTGGCAGAAAATGTAAACAAATAAAATTCTGATGTTAAAAATAATGTGGTTAATGAAAATAAATTAGAAAATTTTGCTAGAACAATTAAAAATCTTAAACTTATACCTATGTAAACCATGCTAGAACTAAAAGTTGACAATCTTGACTTGAATTCTAAATATTTGGTTATTCCGACCAATAAAAAATTAACATTAAAATTGATAGTTGTATTTATTTATTCAGTGTACAATGTTCACAAAAAAATGGGTACTTCCCATTTATAGCATCCTTGGCAAGAAAGGGGAATTGGCATGTTTCCAACATTGTATTAAATAAAATGTTAAATGCAAATATATAATTAAATAAAATAATAAATACAAATGTATAATTAAATAAAATAATAAATACAAATTTATAATTAAATAAAATAATAAATACAATTTTATATTAAATTCATTCTGTTAAATAAATTGTGTAGTGTAGATATTGCATGAATTGCTTGTGTGTATCGGTAACTGTTTGTATCTCGCCAAGGCGGAGACGTTACAATCCCCCTTTCTCGCCAAGGCTGCTATAAAAGGGAAGTGCCAAATAATGATAATAATTTCAAATAAAACAAATAAAAATGTAACTATAACGAAAAATTATAAATTACTTCATTTTAACCTTAATTTTCATATTGAACCACAGGTAAAACAAGTAGTTGCACAAGAACAAAACATTCTAAATAAATCATTTCAAGACAATCTAAACTAATAAGGGAAACTACTGTTAAACTCGGCACTGATCTTACCACAAATGCGGGTATATTTACCCATTGAAATTCCCCGCACCCATGTTTCAAATGATTACATTGTCAGAAAATTTTGAAAAACATTATCAAAATTTTACTTTTAATTCTAATTTAAATTTTAATCATTCTCACACAATTGCCTCATGCAATTTAGTTGTGACATTTTGGGCTCTGATCTTTCACGATTACAACGTTTCTGTTGATGATTCTCAATTTTTAAGTTTTATCGATTAAGGCGCATCTCTGTTTCTCATTTCATATCAACATTTTGAGTAAATTAGAGATAAAATCAAAATAAACTATTTATCAAAAAACGTTATAATTCACACTTTGAATCAATCTGTTATTCCATTAATGCATACTGTTGAATTTAGTCTTAAAATCGATAATGAATATTTCAAAAATGTTTTCTTTGTGATAAATAACACTTGGTCTAGTGATCATCAAATGTTAATTAGATTGGATTAGAAAAAAAGAAACAAACTTATTTTAGATATGTCACAAAACAAATTAATTTTTTTTTCACAACAATGTTAAAAGTGAAATTAACAAAGTAAACAATAATTATTTTGAATAAAACTTCATATTAAATATAAACGATACTTCAAATTCTCAAATTGACTATTCAGAAAACAACGAGCAACTAAATTTAAATTAAAACACCAAAAATGATACAAAATTAAATGAAATTTTCAATTCACATTTAGAAAATGATGAAATTAATCCTTTTTTTTCAGTTGAGGTGGCAGTGGCTGAACCACCAGCCTTCACCATCCTGACTATTCACGATGGTGAAGTGCCAACGTAAATGACGTAACACGCCATACGTCAAGTCATGAATCTTTTACTTTCCTTATGCTGCAGCAAAGTTTTCACGCTGCAACCATTTTGTTGCGTTACTATTTGTACATAATGTATAAGGAAAGTATTGTGATGGGGTCGAAAATTTGAATGCGAGTTTTCGATGGAAGTGCACGACGGAAGAGCATCCCTGATCACGAATCAAACATTTTTGAGGTGATGTCTGTGCGTGTGCGTGTGAAAGTATGTGTGTGTGTCAGTGAGACTGTGGAGACGATAACTCACGAACGAATGGACAGATTCGAATGAAATTTGGTACAAAAATCACAATCCGTGAATACTGGCAGCTTATTGTTTTTAAACGTAATCGAATGTTCAGAATCCCCCCTTAAATTTTCGAATGAAATTTTGAAAAATTCATCAAAAAATCTAAACCTTTAATAAAGTTACGCAAACAGGCATTTCTCATGTAATTATTCCTCAGAAAACGATTAACATAAACTTTAGAACGCTAGCACGAACCGTTCTCGAGATATTGCACATTTTTCAAACAAATTTATCAAAAAATCTCATAAATTAAGAAAAATATTAACTGTTGAGAAAGATGTTCACTTTTCATATGTAATATTACGCGATAAATCTGGCGACATCATTCTCGTGGATCTAGCTCGTTCCATTCATGAGAAAAGATACTTTGAGTAATACTTTTGTGTTTGAACGCCAATAGTCATTTATCTGCTATAAGAATAACTTATTTCTCCGTCCATAACGCTTGGCGAGATTATGGCGACGAATTTGGCGAAATGTCGCGAACTTGGCGACTTTTTTAAATGTTGCCAAATTAATGAAAATCTCGTCAAATGAATAAAAATGACGACTAATCGTCGAAAATTCAATATCTTGAAAGACTATAAGTATCTAAAGAAAAACCTATTTTTTTACTTTCCCTGCAATACATGGTAATGTATAGGGAAAGTATTGGAATCATACCGAAAATCACAACTCGAGTTTTCGACGGATCTATACGTTTCGTGACCTCTAGAATACGAAAAAACTATTTTTAGCGTGACGTCTGTGTGTGTGTGTCCGTATGTCTGTATGTCTGTCTGTGCAGATTTTGTATCCACTCTAACTAAAAAAGTAATTGACCGAATTTCATAAAATTTGGTAGGTAAGTCACTTGTGGGCGGATCTGGTACTGATTAGTTTTGGGTACGATTCGGGATAAAAGAACCCGCCTTTTTTTGTGAAATGGCCCGCAAAAGCTTGTATCCACTCTAACTGAAAAACTAATGGACCGAATGTCACCAAATTCGGTAGATGAGTCACTTGTGGGTTACCCTGGTGCTGATTAGATTTTGGTACGATTCGGAAAAAACTAACCTGCCTTTTTTTGTTAAATGGCCCGCAAAAATCGTCAAAATCTAAACTAAAGAACTAGGTATAATCAAATATATCCATTAAATGCTCGTTTAATATGTAATTTTTAACGACGAAAAGAATAAGACCAATCCCATTACACTAGGGCTAGCCGTTCTCGAGATATTTTAGTTTTTCTTATTTTCTCTATGCCACCTTTGAAAATAAGCCAAGTTACCGAATGAGAACGAAAATTGAATTAAAAGTGAAATGAATTTAATTAAAATAAAGAGAACGTGAATATAATTTTGCAGGGAAAGTCATGTGCTGCCCACATCAGATTTTTACTGTTAAAGTAGTAAATTCATTGCATTATATAAGGAAAGTCATGTGTTGCCCACATCAGATTTTTTTCAATGTGAAATAGCATGAGATATGTTATTTAATGATGTATTTAAGTAGCGGGATTTTCATTTGTTCGTTATTTATGTGTTCCTAAAACGCGGAAATTCGATTTTTTGTCTTACTTCATCGTAGACAGAAACATTTTTATGTAAGTAAAGCATCTTAATCAGAACCTGATTAAGTCAAAGTGGGCCCAGGGACTACCATTAATTCGGGGGCCCCATGCACTTCTGGCGTACCAAACACATGCAAAATATCAACACATAACACATTTGGGGCTCACGATTACAGCTGCGAAGACCTTTTCCTGCATGTAGACAACTTGGTGCATGTACAAACTTTTTACTCCAAAGTAATATATCAAGACTTTAGAGGATGTTTAATATTTAAAAACATTAACATATTTTATAATTTAAAAAAATCTGATGTGGGCAACACATGACTTTCCTTATATAATGTAATGAATTTACTACTTTTACAATAAAAAAATAGGTTTATCTTAGATACTAATATTCGTTCCAAGATATTGAATTTTCTTCAATTAGTCGTCCTTTTCATTGATTTAGCGTCATTTTTATCAATTTGGCGAGATATTTGTTAATTTGGCAACAATTAAAAATATCACCAAGTTGGCGACATTCCGCCAAATTCGTCGCCAAAATCTCGCCAAGCATTATAGACGAAGAAATAAGTTATTTTTACAGCAGATAAATAACTATTGGCGTTCAAATACAAAAGTATTACTCAAAGTATCTTTTTTCATGAATGGAACGAGCTAGATCCAGGAGAATGATGTCACCCAATTTATCGCATGGTATTACATATGAAAAGTGAACATGTTTCTCAATAGGAAATATTTTTTTTTATTTTATATAACTTTTTGATAATTTTTTTGAAAAATGTGCGATATATCGAGAATGGTTCATATTAGCGTTCTAAAATTTATGTCAATCGTTTTCAAATGAAAAATTACATAAGAAATGTCTATTTTGCGTAACTTTATTAGCAGTTTTGATTTTTTGACGATTTTTTCAAAATTTCACTCGAAAATTTAAGGAGGTTCTGAACATTCGATTGCGTATAAAAACAATAGGCTTCCAGTGTTTACGGATTGTGATTTTTGTACCAAATTTCGTTCGAATCGGTTCATTCCTTCGTCAGTTATCGTCTCCACAGACTCACTGACACTGACACACACACACATACTTTCACACACACACACACACACATACTTTCACACACACACACACACACACAGACATCACTTCAAAAGTGTTTGATTCGTGATCAGAGATGCTTGAAACGTGCTCTCCCGTCGAAAACTCGAATTCGAATTTTCGACCCCGTCACAATACTTTCCTTATACATTATGTATATAAAGAAAGTAAAAATCAATGATTGGATGTGGGACATGACGTACCATCAATGATGGGTAGGTGAGGGTTGGTAGTGCAAGCCTAATGGGTCCTCCATTTTGGGTCAAACATGATTTTATTAATGACTATTTGTAGAAAATAATCATTATTTGTAATACTAAAGAATTTGAGTCATTCTTCAAGAATAACCTAGGATTTATCTAACGTTAAACAATCTCGAGACGAAGAAATATACTAATAATGACTACCATTAAACCTAAGTAGTTTGTAAAGTAGACTTAACTCTTTATATAGACATCAATATGGCGAAGTATCTGTTTGCGTATTTGAGAGTTTCAGAAAGAATAGGTTTAATTTCCCTTTAAAATCCCCTGTTAGACGAGAATATCAGTTAAATAAAAGTGGTTGATAATTTTTTAGCGGATTCATAGCATACTAAAATTATAACATATTTTTAAGTTTTTATAGTACAGTATTTATAAATAATTAATAAGCAATAGGGACATTGTTGACTGCAGTGATTTTCAACTAAGCTTATGATCCAGACTGCTCACAAATTTTCAGTCACTATTTCATACATGGGCGCATGTAGAACGTTTTCGGAAAGGGGTGTGTGTGTAAACTCAAGAATAAAATATATAACATCGTCTAGATTGATGCTCGCTATTGTTATCTTGAATATCCAAGGGGGAGAGTGTTCTCCCCAACGAGCGACCATGACTTCATATTTAACAAGAAAGATCAATCATGCTTAAAGCATTGATTATGAAACACTTTCCAACTGCAATGCGATTTTATTTGAACATCTCTAAAATGCAATACATTTCTCGGTAATATTTTAAAACTTATCACAATACTACATTAATTTATTATATTTGAAAACTTAAATCTTCATTGAAAAAATGAACTTCATTCAAATGACGGCATTGAAATATAAATTGCCTGGTTTAAACATCTCTAAAATGCGATACATTCCTCGGTAATATTTTTAAAACTATCATAATACTACGAGAATTCATTATATTTGAAAACTTCATCGAAAACAACTGAAATTCATTCAAATGACGTCATAGAAAAAATAACACGCCTGTATCTTTCTAGAAAAACAGCATTTCATTCATATCTTTTCCCGATTCATTTCATTCATCACAATACTATAATAATTTATTTTATTTAAAAATTAAGACCATGGAGCTACAAGTAATTAAACTCTATGCTTAAAACTTCATCGAAAAAAATCGTCCTTCTCTCTAAAATCAATGAATATTTCATTCATATCAGCTATCCAGACTCCATGGACTAAATAATTTTGTGTTAAAGAAATACAGCAATTCCAATACAACTTATTCTACATATTTTGCTGTTTACATTTTACATAGGTGAAAAATAGGCTTAGTTGTAGAAATAATCAAATTTAGATGATCATTTAAACTCAAATATATTGTAATTGCGTTGTTTCCGTAAGTAGATGTACAGAATTTAACCAAAAATAAAGTGGTTTTAGGACGGATACAACATTCAATATGAATTAAAAAGAACTTAAAAAATCACGATTTTGAGACAAGATGGATGCCATATAATATTTTGAAGTGGGTCATGTGATATTTTCATATCATGGTCACGTGATCGCTTCATATAAGAGGTGTAATTATTATTTTAATTTTTATTTAAAAAACTACTGAATATATTTCGCTGATTTTTTTTTTATACATTTTATGGAACAATTTGAATATTATCTAAAATTTTCGAAGCAATTTGGGAATTTTAAATCCGCTTAAGAAATGTTTGAAAAATTAGGTCCCATAGGGCTCAATGTATCTCATTTTTTCAACCCGGGTTCAACCCAAAATTAATTGGGTGATATTATTTATTTATATTCCCATAGGTCCTACAGACCGTCTGAACAACATACTAAAATTTCATTTTGATTAAGTCATTTTTACGGCAGTTATCGTGCTAACGGACAGCCAGACAGAATGAACAAAGTCATAAACACTTTTCAACTTTGTTGTAAAGTGTTAATAAAATGGTTGTAAAAGTTCAACTAATTTAGAAATAAGCAAACATTTAAAATGTTATATTTGTAAGTATGTATCTTACATAGGTAATATATTTTAAAATATTGTGCAATTCTTTCATTCTTAGAATTTTTATGTTAAATTAATTTATTTTAGTCACCAAGGAAATAAAACTTATTGAAAATGCGAATTCCAAGATATAGTCACTTATCCTACAAAAACCATTTCCAAGTTAAAATGACAATCGCTAAGCCTCCCCAGTCAAGAATACCACGCTACACTACTGGTAATCACTGTTAACTAATTGTATCTCTCCACTATTATATAATAATTATCATATATCCATATATTTATAATTTTTATTATGCTGCATCAAATATGAATATAATATTAGGAACAGATTTAGTATACAGAATTTTGGCAAAATGAGATCATGTCGGCAAAGAAGTTACTGTTTGAAAAGTGTTTACTAACGCAATGCTATGGTTAGCGGTTGAATAATGGGAAAATATAAGTAAAATACAAAATGTAAATATCATACAATAACGAAAGATAGCACATGCCAACACTGTAAAAAATCTGATGTGGGCAGCACATGACTTTCCTTGCAGACTTATATTCATTTCTCTTTATCTTAATTAAATTTAATTCACTTTTAATTCAATTTTCGTTCTCATTTGGTAACTGGACTTATTTTCAAAAAGGTGGCGTAGAGAAAATACAAAACACTAAAATATCTCGAGAACGGCTAGTCCTAGTTTAATGGGGTTGGTCTTATTCTTTTCTTCGTTAAAAATTACGTATAAAACAAGCATTTAATGGATATATTTGAGAATACGTAGATTTTTATTTTAGACTAGCCGTCTTTGGCGACCAGCCTGTTCGCTACCCTTGAAAATTCTGACCGTGGCAAACTCGCTTTCGCGACCTACCGGAAAGGTGTAAGGTAACTGTTTGGACGGCCAGGGAGTGCCACCCAATTTTGACCGAAACCCAGTGGGGGAGGCATCCACAGGGGACGTACCCTCCTTCCCCTACCACCAACCTCTCGGAAGGACTTACGGACTCACATGTTTAACGTGATCGTACTCCGTGTGAACACGGCAGCAGTTTTGGCAGTGACGGGAATCGAACCCGGGCCTACCGAATGCAATTCCCGCGCGCTAACCACTGGGCTACTGCGTCCTCCGTGACAATCTCCATAACTTTCTTATTATTCACCCAAATTGGACCGGAATCCAGTGGGAGAGGCATCCACAGGGACCGTACCAACACCCTCTATATTCATGAAATATAGAGGGTGAATATAGAGGGTGTTGACCGTACCCTCCTGTCCCTACAACCAACCTCTCGGAAGGACTTAAGGACCCACATGTTTAACGTGATCGTACTCCGCTTGAATACGGCAGCAGGTTTGGCAGTGGCGGAAATCGAACCCGGGCCTACCGAGTGCAATTCCCGCGCGCTAACCACTGGGCTACCACGCCCTCCGTAACAATCTCCATAACTTTCTTTTTATTCACCCAATTTAGACCGGAACCCAGTGGGGGAGGCATCCACAGGGACCGTACCCTCCTTCCCCTACCACCAACCTCTCGGAAGGACTTACGGACCCACATGTTTGACGTGATCGTACTCCGTCTGAACACGACGGCAGTTTAGGCAGTGGCGGGAATCGAACCCGGACCTACCGAGTGCAATTCCCGCGCGCTAATTTATATTTTATAATGACCACATGCTAAGCTCTATTAAAATATCCATCGTTCAATCATTTAAAATATCCATAAATTAAAATATCCATTTAAAAAATCCATATCGTTCCATCAATCTTCCATATCGTTCTACCAATCCATAAATATAATAATTTCAAATACATCACCACAATTCAATCCTCCATAATTCAATCATTTAATTTATTTAAAATATCCATAAATTAAAATATCTATTTAAATATTATATAAATATAATAATTTCATCCGATGTATATACAATACACATGCTAAGCTCTTAATTAATTTAAAACCGGAAGCGCGGTCTCCATGGAAACGGGGAAAACTCAACGCCGGTGAAGAACTAACTACTTTAGCGGAAAGCCGAGAAATTTAAAATCATGACGTCTTTAAAATTGCGATCCTGCGGGCAATTTTCATTATTTCTTGACCACATTGGTCTTGTAAGAATGTCAGATCTTTGACCTTTCTAAAAATGTAAATTATTAGTCGAAATCATTAGTACTTTTTGCGATGTGAGGATTTAAAAACCAAAGTTCGTTTTTTTGAACCGAAAGTTACTTTTGTTTAAAAATCTTTAAAAAATATTAGAATTTGTGCCTGAGATTTGGAATTGATATATTTTTACTCGCAATCGTCTGCTCTTTCCGGTGGTGTGATTTGTTTTTTTCTACGACGTCTGGATAGTGGAGAAAAAAGGGGAAAAAACGGTCGAAATCGCATAAAACATTAAATAACTAAAAAAATAATTCAAATTTTAAAAATCGATCTTCACGTGTCCCCCCCCCCCCCCCCCCGGGTCTCCGATTGAAAAATTTCGTAGCTCTCCGACGCGCGGTCGCTGAACGTGTAGTGTCTAAGACACACACACACACAGACATTGCCTTTTATTATATAGATTTTGACGATTCTTGAGGGCCATTTTGCAAAAAAGGCAGCTTACTTTTTTCCGAATCATACCAAAATCTAAGCAGCACCAGAGTAACCCCACAAGCGAATTATCTACCGAATTCTGTGAAATTCGGTCCATTAGTATTTCAGCTAGAGTGGATATAAGCTTTTGCGGGCCTTTTCGCAAAAAAAAAAAGCGCTTTCTTTTATCCCGAATCGTACCCAAAACTAATCAGCACCAGCTTCGCCCACCCACCAAATTTTATGAAATTCGGTCAATTAGTTTTTTAGTTAGAGTGGAAGCAAAATATTATTCTTAATTATAATTATATTTTAAATAATTCATCTCTGTCTCGATGGACTTATATTAATGATTTAGGTGTCACTTTCGATGACACTTTTAACTTTCAGAGACATATCGATAATATTATTAAAAGAGCCTACCAGACTTGGTTTCAAATTAAGATGATCTCGTGTTTTCGCCAGTTCTGATGCGATTATTTGTATTTATAATACCCTTGTTAAACCAATTTTGGAATATTGTGCAATGATTTGGGACCCAGTTTACAATCTGCATTCTCAACGGATAGAAATCGTGCAAAATAAACTTTTACGTACTATTGATTACAGATTGATTAGCTATTATCCTTATGATATACATACAAGGGAACTCAGACAGAAATATAGTTTAATGTCTCTTAAAAAAAGAAGAAGCTGGTCCTGCCTCTTGTTTTATTATAAAGTTTTAAATAATACTATTGATTGCCCCATTTAACTTTCTTGCCTGGAATTTCACATACCTGTCAATAATACCAGGAAAAAAACTCTTTTTCACAATACTACTGTGAAACACAACTACATTAAATGCTATTCTATTTATAAATTTGTTAATCTATATAATACCTATTGTGCTGATATTGATATATTTAACTTGACTCCTGCCTGTTTTAAAAAAGCCTGTTTCAATGCGCTTGACATGTTTACTACTTAGTATTCTTGTATCCCATGTGTTCTGTACTTTTTACTTTCCCTGCAATGCATGGTAATGCATAGGGAAAGTATTGGAATCATGTCGAAAATCGCAACTCGAGTTTTCGACGGATCTACACGTTTCAAGACATCTAGAATACGAAAAAACTATTTTTAGCGTGACGTCTGTGTGTGTGTCTGTCTTTGCAGATGTTGTATCGACTCTAACTAAAAAACTAATCGACCGAATTTCACAAAATTTGGTAGGTAAGTCACTTGTCGGAGAGTCTGGTGCTGATTAGTTTTTGGTACGATTCGGGATAAAAGAATCCCCCTTTTTTTTGCGAAATGGCCCGCAAAAGTTTGTATCCACTGTAACTGAAAAACTAATGGACCGATGTTGGTATGATTCAAAAATGTACCGATATTGGTATGACCGATGTTGGTATGATTCGAAAAAAAAAAAAAAAATAACCTGCCTTTGTTTGCAAAATGGCCCGCAAAAATCGTCAAAATCTAAACTAAAGAGGTACGTATGCTCAAATATATCCATTAAATGCTTGTTAAATACGTAATTTTTAACGACGAAAAGAATAAGACCAACCCCATTACACTAGGACTAGCCGTTCCCGAGATATTTTAGTTTTTCGTATTTTCTCTACGCCACCTTTGAAAAAAAGTCCGGTTACCGAATGAGAAAGAAAATTGTATTAAAAGTGAAATAAATTTAATTAAAATGAGAACGTGGATATAAGTCTGCAGGGAAAATCATGTGCTGCCCACATCAGATTATTTATTTCTTGTGTGGCTACTGTAACTGGATTTTATTTGTAGTTGCCACGTAAATTGAATAAAATTGAATAAAATAAAATAAAATAAAATCTGCACAGACATACAGACACGCACACACACACACACACACACAGAGACGTCACGCTAAACATAGGTTTTTCGTATTCTAGAGGTCTCGAAACGTGTAGATCCGTCGAAAACTAGAGTTGTGATTTTTCGGCATGATTCCAATACTTTCCCTATACATTACCATGTATTGCAGGGAAAGTAAAAATAATAAAATAATATAAAAACAGAAGATTTACATAGGAAATTTACATAAGTTCTCTGTCGCAAGCCGCATTGTGACAAGCCGTATGTTGAAGATCCAGACAGTCCGACTCGTCCGAGGACTTGAGCAACGGTTTGGACGGTTGGAAACAACAGCCGTATGTGTAATAGTTGATCCGTAGCAATTCGAACATAGACCTACGCCCGCTTCGCGGATACTTACCTCGCTACACTCTCCAGCTAAAAAACATCACAGAGTCCGGTCTCCCTAGCTGTCGGAGGTCGAACGTAGCAGCAGCTGTTTCGTGGCTCATAGAGAGAGCCACAAAATTCTCATTCTCACAGGCGGTGCGCGGACAAAATATGAAAATCATAAAATTTAAAAAAAAACATTGAAGTAACCCAATTTCTTTTCAATAGCACCGAAAACGAAAGTCTTTTTCCCAGTAAAGGAAAAAATCTGATGTGGGCAGCACATGACTTTTCCTGCAGACTTATATCCACGTTCTCTTTATTTTAATTAAATTCACTTTTAATTCAATTTTCGTTCTCATTTGGTAACTGGACTTATTATCAAAGGTGGCGTAGAGAAAATACAAAAAAACTAAAATATCTCGAGAACGGCTAGTCCTAGTGTTGAAGGCCCAGACCACACGACCAACCCAGAGCTAGTCCTAGTGTAATGGAGTTGGTCTTATTCTTTTTTTCGTTAAAAATTACGTATACAACAAGCATTTAATGGATATATTTGAACATACGTAGTTTTTACTTTAGATTTTGACGGGCCATTTTGCAGAAAAAGGCAGGTTATTTTTTTTCTGAATCGTACCAAAATCTAATCAGCATCAGGGTAACCCACAAGCGACTTACCTACCGAATTTTGTGAAATTCGGTCCATTAGCTTTGCAGCTAGAGTGAATACAGGCAATTTTCGCCGGCCATTTCGCAAGAAAAGGCGAGTTCTTTTATCCCGAATCTTACTAAAAACTAATCAGCACCAGGGTCACATCCAAGTGACATACCTACCAAATTTTATGAAATTCGGCCCATTAGTTTTTGAGTTACAGTGGATACATACATTGCACAAACAGACAGACACACAGGCGTTATGCTAAAAATAGTTTTTTCGTATTCTAGAGGTCTCGAAACGAGTAGATCCGTCGAAAACTCGAGTTGCGATTTTCGGCATGATTCCAATACTTTCCCTATACATTATCATGTATTGCAGGGAAAGTAAAAAAGAAATAAATAATAATGAAATAAATACCAGTAACCGGTACAACCTGAATGACTTCAACAAATGATGACTACCGATTTTTCACTTTACAAAGAGCAAGCACACTTGAAATAAACCGTTTCAACTCGAAACCAAATACACTCTTGCATGTAATATTTGCTCTTATGATGCGTAAAGGGTGCCAAAAACAAAAGAGATTACCAAATCTCAGAAAAATTGCACCAAAAATATTGCCAAATAAAATTTTTTATATTAAAGCTGTACCCAATATGAAAGCACACATCTTCAAAATCCAATGGGGGGGGGGGGGGGGGGCACAATCTGATAAAATTATACAAAGTTAAATTCTATAAAGTTATAATAACTTACAATACTTCCTTGAAGAAAGCAAGTATATGTCAGTTAGTAGATTACAATTATTTCCTGGGCGTCATAAACTAATATGAGCACTTAACAACCACTAAGAACGAACTACGTAACGAACGGAAATCTTAGCCTGAAGAAAGGGCCTTATAATACCTGTCCGTGACTCTGACTCTTCCAGGTGACGGACTATGTCTGTTCATGGACTGAGCCTAAACCCGTCGGCGATTGGGGTCGAGTTTGGAAGGACCATCTTCGGACCTCTCCCTGTGAATGATTCTGCTGATCTTGCTGGATAGATTAGTACTTCTCTTAAAGTGTAAACCCTAAGCTGGTCGCTCGGAAGGGCTGATTTAACCTTTAAACATCTAACTGACAAATGCATGCTTTCTTCAAGGAAGTCTTGTAAGCTATAGTTTTACACGCAGGAGTTTTGGGGTGGGATAGCCCAGTGGTTAAAGCACGGTGGTTAAGGCTCGGACGACCCGAATTCAATTCACGGCGCTGTCTAAACTGTTCCCGTGGAGTACGAGTAAGTTAAGTCCGTGATTTCGAAAATCCATCTGAGAGGTTGAGGGCAGAGGAAGGAGAGTACGGTCCCTATGGATATCGCCCCCCACTGGGTTCCGGTCTAAATTGGGTGGCATTATACCGGCGGTCTATACACTTACCTTACACCTTCGGGTAGGTCGGAAGGTCTGGGTCGAAAGAAAGGAATCGGCAGTTTTACTTATTGTACGATAAAGTTATACAAAAAATCCTTTTAGGTTTGCATCACCAAGTTTACCAGTAACACAACTTGAGATCTTAAATTCCAGAACTCACTCTCTCTTTGACGTACCAGATACCACATCATCTAAACATTGCATTTTCTCCAATTGAGGTTAAAAGTGTGTGTGTGTGGGGGGGGGGGGGAGGGGGAGCTAAAAGGTTCTGCAAAAGTACGCCACGTAACACTCCCCAGCATATTGCTAATTACCCACACCAGATCTCGATATGGACGGTGGGATCTCTGGAGATTTACCGGTGGGCCGGGTCCATTGTATTTAATGTTTTTGTTATCAATGATGTGTATGATGGGCCGAAGTTGAAAAGGACAATCAAGACCTGTTTCTCTAGGGCCAATCTTGGAACTAGTATCTGGGTCTGACTCACACCCATTGAGGGTAAAATATAATCAAGTTTTAAAACGATAAAATCAGAGTTAGGATATGTGTTAGAATCAGGGAAATTTCAGCGGGGGCTAACGCCCCCCCCCCCCCCCCCGTAGTCGGCGCCTATGGTACTCGCATTGAAAAGTTGATACTTATATTTGAAAAGCAATGTGGGATAGCAAGTCACATGATCTCTATGATCCTAAATGGCTGATAAGCCAGACTGAATATTTAAGTCTTATTCTAAATAATTCACACCTGTATTCTGAACTGTGAGCTTGAATTGCTACGTCCTGTTTATTTGAATATTTTTCATGGAAAAATTTCATACCACTTAAAAGAGATTAACAAAGAAACTCTTCAAATTTCTTCAACCACAGACAAAAAATCTGTGAGTGCAAGTTGCACCCATGGGATCCGACGCCACTGCTACCCACTATGGGTAAAAACATAAAAACAAACTGGGTTTACTGTCACTGGAATGCTACTTTTAAACAGGCAAAATTTCAGTTCCAAACTTAAGAATTTGATGATGGTAGCAAAGGACTTTTTCGTAATATAATACAATGAATTCACTCCTTTCACAGTAAAAAAAAAATCTGATGTGGGCAGCACATGACTTTCCCTGCAGACTGATATACATCTCTTTATTTTAATTAAATTTAATTCACTTTTAATTCAATTTTCGTTCTCATTTGATAACTGGACTTATTTCCAAAGGTGGCGTACAGAAAATACGAAAAAACTAACATATCTCGAGAGCGGCTAGTCCTAGTGTAATGGGGTTGGTCTTAATCTTTTTTTCGTTAAAAATTACGTATTAAACAAGCATTTAATGGATATATTTGAGCATACGTAGTTTTAGATTTTGACAATTTTTGCGGGCCATTTTGCAAAAAAAGGCAGGTTATTTTTTTTCGAATCTTACCAAAATCTAATCAGCACCAGGGTGTCCCACAAGTGACTTCTCTACCGAATTTTATGAAATTCGGTCTGTTAGTTTTTCAGCTAGAGTGGATACAAGCTTCTGCGGGCCATTTCGCAAAAAAAGACATGTTCTTTTATCCCGAATCGTACCCAAAACTAATCAGCACCAGATTCACCCACAAGTGACTTACCTACCAAATTTTATGAAATTCGGTCCATTAGTTCTTTAGTTAAGAGTGGATACAAAATCTGCAGACAGACACACAGACGTCACGTTAAAAATAGTTTTTTCGTATTCTAGAGGTCTCGAAACGTGTAGATCCGTCGAAAACTCGAGTTGCGTTTTTCGGCATGATTCCAATACTTCCCTATACATTATCATGTATTGCAGGGAAAGTAAAAAAATATATAAGATCTACGAACAATGTTTCCCGAGAAGACAACAGGTAAAACTATTTCAAAGTATTCAATTAGCTTATATTTCAGGCTTATAATAATAATATTATAATAGAAATATAAATATAATTAACTAATATTTGTATTTCTAAATTGACAATTATTTATATTGATAGCATCTGCAATAGTCCATATATTAAAATATTTTGATAATTCATCAAGTTGCCATCATTTTTGCAATTTTAATGATATTTTCGTCAATCTGGAAAAAAATATAACCAAGTTGGCATATTTGGGTGGGGGAAGGTATGTGTGCCAAAACACCCCCTGGAAAATTATTAATTTAAATAAAAACCAGTATGAGAGAGAAAAAACAAGAAAAATGCTTTTTGGAACTAGAACAATCAACTACAACTCTGTTTTCTCCCATGTGTATATTAATAAAAACAATTTAAACTTATATACCTAAATAGGAAAACTTAAGATTACTGCATTTTACATGTTTATGAATGTCTAATTTTTTCATTTTGTTGCTCTGTCTCCAGGAAGGTTAGAATTCTGCTATGAAACGGGGATTATTTTTTCTAAAGGTGGTATACACTCATTTTTAAAAGTGCCATACACACTAATTTTTAAAATGTGATGCTTATACTATCTATTCAAATTTACTTTGTAACAACACATTTCAAGGTTGATAGTAATCTCACGCCCATGGTTACCTTTCAAACATGTATGAAATAAAACTTTAGTACTACACACTTAAAATCACTGCTGTTGCCATCTAATAGAAAAAAGGATGATTTTTTGGACAGCACCATAATCTCGTATATTCTCAGAGACTATCATCAATTTTTCAAAATACAGTTGACCCTGGTTCTCAGTTGTAGCGACAACTTAGCTATTATGACAAAATTTCGAAGTCCCTTCACACAAGCTAGCCCCTAAGAAATTACATTATGCCATGGTAATATCACAAAATTTCCTGATAGCTTGAATATTATGTAAAAATAAGTCTCAGTGTATTCTAATATGGAATTATTTTATACTTTCTAAATATGTTTGTCGGAATTTTTTTCTTGTCTCAGTAAACAAAAAATCTGATGTGGGCAGCACATGACTTTTCCTGCAAACTTATATCTACGTTCTCTTAATTTTAATTAAATTTAATTCAAGTTTTGTTCTCATTTGGTAACTGGACTTATTTTCAAAGGTGGTGTACAGAAAATACGAAAAACTAAAATATCTCAAGAACGGCTAGTCTTAGTGTAATGGAGTTTGTCTTATTCTTTTCTTCATTAAAAATTATGTATAAAACAAACATTTAATGTTTATATTTGAGCATACAGTTTATTTTCGATTTTGACAATTTTTACGGGCCATTTTGCAAAAAAAGGCAGCTTATTTTTTTTCTGAATCATATCAAAATCTAATCAGCACTAGGGTAACCCACAAGCAACTTATCTGCCAAATTTTGTGAAATTCAGTCAATTAGTTTTTCAGCTAGAGTGGATACAGGCAATTTTTGCGAGCTATTTCGCAGAAAAAGGTGGGGTTCTTTTATCCTGAATCGTACCCAAAACTAATCAGCACCAGATTCGCCCACAAGTGACTTACGTACCAAATTTTATGAAATTCGGTCAATTAGTTTTTGAGTTAGAGTGGATACAAAATCTGCACAGACAGACACACACACAGATGTTATGCTAAAAATAATTTTTTCGTATTCTAGAAGCCTCGAAACGCGTAGATCCGTCGAAAACCCGAGTTGCGATTTTCGGCATGATTCCAATACTTTCCCTATACATTACCATGAATTGCAGGGAAAGTAAAAATCACACCCTTTTTCAACTCTCATTTCTTGCAAAGGTATTTACTTGCTCACCATACACACTGTATATTCATACACACTGGATGACCTACTAAATCTTGAGATGAAGCTAGAAATCCCGAAAATGACCTCCAATCTTATGAAGATTTCTTAAGAATTTGCAAATGAGTGCAATGAAGCATTTTTGATATCAATTTATATGAATTCAAATCATATGAATATCATATGAATCATATGAATATCAATTTATATGAATTTGTGAATATGTCATGATCGCTACAGACAGTGACAGTAAAAGAGGTCAAATCGTCTCCAGATACTGCTGATGGAGAAGATTTGGAAAATGATAGAGTAGTATCTGCACAGAGTACAAGGGCCGTCTAAGCCATTCTTATAATAGAAAATTTTTAAGGCAGAGAGTGGAGATCCAAAAGTACTCATGAGTGTTGCAAGAGAATATTAACAAACTTTACATAAACTTAAAATTACTGATTTTTTTTTCTCAAAATTTAGTGCTTATGAAATTTGCTATTGTAATGTCATATTTAAATATTCAATTTCTTATTTTGCATTAGTCAATTCCCCCCCCCCCCCCAAAAAAAAATTAGATGCTTAAATAAAACTTCTACATACACTAATAATGCAATTTCTGAAATTTATACTATGTACCAACACATTTAAAATTATTTATGGTTTATAATGTCAAAATGCAGACAGTCCCTTGAATGTCATTATAACAGAGTTCAACTGTAATATCATTAAAACTTTTCTAAATAAGGTTTTCTTTTCGCGAGAAAAAATTTGTAATTTTTTAAGCTATTCAAGTTATATACCAAGGTAATTGCAAGATAAAAACTCAACAAGTCATTGGGGAACAGTGACAGAAATGACACATTTACTTATTTATGAAGTCAAAAGTGCATTTAATGCAATTGAAAAATACTTTTCTGTTGAAAGATATGTAGAAAAGACTGCATTCTAAACAAATAGCAAATATTGCAAAAAAAAATATCTATCTTACTTGTTATTCATTTTTTAAAGCTTAAAGGATGGCAAAATTCACAAGTATCATTTAGTCATATACTTGTTATTTAATAGAGCAATTTCAATTGATATGGTTGCAGATTGGAAAATTCAAAAAGTGTATTTGCCCCACTTAAAGGCATATGGAGAATGATCATCCATCACTGCGACAGCACACCCGAGACATTCAGCAAATATGCCGGCAGGGCGACTAGCCGCCAGCCACCCCCGGCCCAAAAGAGAAACCGGCAGCCAACTTTCTACCACTTCTTGAGGGAAGATTGGAAAAGTCAATTTTGCCACTAATATATCCTTAAGACCTACGTTGAAATGACATAAAAAAAACACATAAAAACAAAATAACAGTACAAAATGACAAAACAGATAAAACTTTTAAGATTTAAAATTTCAGTTTAATTTCTATATAGTTACAACAATTTTTATTGGATCCTAAGAAAAAAAATGTACAAAGATAGTTTCCAACAAGAAACAGCAATCGAATGAATATTTTTCAATTAGCCACAATTGTATAAAATAAAATGCCAACAAAAAGAAAACTCCAGAAAACTTTTAAAACAAATATACACATACATAACCATTCTTTAAATATTGGTAAGAAAAAGCATATATTTCATCAATACTGGAATGCCCCTTTGATGCATAGATTATCACTGAAAAGATTCCAGTTTTTAAAGTATGACATCAACACACAAATATTAAATATCATTCATAAACAAACAACATCATCAAATTTCATGAAAGTAATTTCTGAAAATAAAGTAGAATACTGTTAATTTGGATTTTGTTCATCAATATTTCTGGGCTGAAATTGGTAGTTAAACAACAAGCTATGAAAAAAAATCCTTGGAGTTCAAGGAAGATATTTTTTGCTGCAGAAAAATATAATTCATAAAGGAATTTTCTGCAAATCTGTGTCTTTACAGTTTTATTTTAAACTAATTCTTTCAAAATATATTACAGGTTTCATATTAAATTATGCAGTGGCTCCCAAATGGAGTCTAACTACCATCATATGTTAGAGTAATAATAATCTTTTAAAACTTTATTAAACTAATCACACTGCCGAATATTAAAATGAATGTCTACATTCTGTAGCAAAACACTTTTGTTCTCTAAGTGTTGTGCAACTTTAATATATCTAATATTCTCTTAAAAGCTCGTAATTTGGGAGACTTCAGTTTGAAGACAAGGCATATAGCAAAATGCCAGATAAAAATAAGTAAAACTTGAGCAGTGTATTTAAGTACAAATAAAATAATAATGCAGCAAATGCAAAGTATTTAATGTGCTTAAATACATTCAGGTTTTACCTATCCTTTGCACAAAATGATTTTTACTTAGATTAAAATATCTTGTGTTAATATTTGTATACATTTTATTAGTGTTTTAAAACTTACTTAATAAAAATTTCAAATGGTGTTGCATGCAAATTTCTTCTCTTTTATCTAGGTAATAAACCAGAACATGGTTACAAAAATAGTGTTGTTAAAATGTAATGACATAAATGTAGCATCAAATTACAAATAGAATTCAGTGGCCAGTGGAACATATTGATAAGGGTTTATGCCCCAGCTTTTTTTTTTTTTTTTATCACATGATGTCCCTATGACAATATTTTCCTAGGTTATCAATCTTTCAACATTTGGCCTTGAGACTTGTTTCGAAATTATGCTTTACAAATAAAAAAATAATGAACATTTTCTGTCACAAAAATTATTAAAGAACTTGCCCAAAACAAAGTTTAGGAAACTACATGACCATACATATTTTAAAAGATATTATATAAAAAAAGATTGGGAGTGTAAAGCATACATTTATACATGGTGGTAATTTTTGTGTAATTCCAAGCATAAAATTGGTATCAACACATTAATTATGCCATTTCTTATTAATTATTGTATTTTCTGGAACATTCAGCTTGTTGTCACCCAAACAGTAACATTAATATAAATTTATCTGAATTTTCAGGTTTTTTAAAAAAATTGATTACAGAAATCAACTTTAACTATATACGATAGGCCTTTGTTATATCATGTTTGTCCAAAGACAAATTAAAAGGTCATTATATATATATGATAGTATGATACAACCAAGAATGCTATAAAATGATCTAATGCTAACAAAATTTTTTAAATATGACTTTTTCCTTTTCTGAACCTTTTCCTGATTTTTTTTTTGTCTATTTTAAAATTTTCTGACATTTTCATATAGGTTGGCAACCATGATTTAGACTTTTACTTATCTAAATCACTTTTATTTCTATCTAATAAGAAGGCTTATTAAAAGTCATATTTGTTTAGAATTTTAAAACATTATGACTCAAGAGTTTGGGGTAAGTGTTAACTATGTTCACCTTTTGTCAACCCAGTAAATCCAGAATAAACAGGATTCTACTGTAAATAGCAAATTTGGATAAACAAATTATGTTTCAGAAATCATAGATTTTTGGCATTTAACAAGTGGTCTACTCAATGCATGAGGATTAGTGTCAAGATAATTTGCAAACAAAACATACAGGTATTATAAATCAATTATATACAGAAAACTTTAATTGAAATTTCCAATATATTAAAGAATATTTCAACAATTCTTATATTTAATGAACAATGCAGTAGAGTACTGATTTTGTTTATATTTAAAATTTTGGATTACTCGAATATGCTATTTAGTCAAGATAAATCATGGCTCCCACTCTATAGGCAGTTCAAAGTTTCAGACTTTTTCAATATTTAAAAATATAAAGGACACTTTTATCAGGGTTGGCCAAAATGTGTGTCTGTAACCAAACTTGTCTAAAAAATCAATTTTTCACTGTTTTTTACATTGATCGAAATTTTAAAACTAGCAATAACAAGATTGTTTAACTTTGCTTATTGCTTTTTACAGTTAAGCAATATAAAAAGTTATTTTATATTGCTTAACATATTTGAATTCTTCAAACTGAAATAATAAAAAAAAAAATTGTAGCATACATTCATTTTGGAGGAAAAAATTATGCAAAGGTTGGGAGCAATAAAGAATGACTACAATGTAATTTGCAAATGGTATGTGAATGGTCAGAATGAAAATTCAGGTCTTAAAATATTTTTAGATAGTTTGGCAACCATGATTCAGATGTATGTATCTAAATTGCCTTTGGTCTATTTCACAGGGAATTTTATTATTCAAGTGCTTGGGATAGATGTTAACATTTATCTTTGCTTTTCCTTAGCCCAAATAATTCAGGTAGGGTGGGGGGGGGGGGGGGGAAACAGGATTCCACTGTAAATAGTAATTTTGGATAAAATGAATTCCTAAAAAAATAAAATCAAAATTCAAGCTTTTTTAAGTCCTTTTAAGGCCCATGGGAACCATGTAAATACCAGGTAAGTAATACCAAGATTATGGTTTTAGCAAATAGCTTTATTTTATACATCATTCATCTTTGCTTAATTTCGCAGACTTAATTATGCAAGATCTATTCATGCAGTCAGTATTTTAGATAAAGTTGCATGCTTTGCTTTTGTCAAATGAATAATATGTATTTTATTTCTTGCACTATTGTATATGATTTAATTAGAAATCATGTACAAAGGTCAAGTTTTTTAACAGATTCCTTCAAAATTTGTAAGATGTGTATACAATTTAAAAAGTGAATTTTAATTTTTTTTATTATTATTCAGGGTTCTTGCATCATTCTCTAAAGGGAATTTAAACATTTTACCCAGACAATGTTCTTGCACAGACTGTACTTTTTATTGACTATTTCAATTTATGCCTGTTTAAAATGAATGTGTTTATCCACTTTTTATGAACAAATAAATGTAAATGGAATTTTGTTCACCAAGCAATTTAACTCAATTCATTGAAAAGAGTCATCCAAAGTGAACACTGTAAATCCACTTTAACTATAATAACCCTACATAGCATACCTTCAAGGAATTCCTTGGGTATATATCCCCGGAATGTAGTGAAAAAAAAAAATCATTGCTGTACATTTGGCTGGCTTGCAAGATGGCGACAGATTGATTGCAGACTATTGAGTAACCATAATTAAATGATTAAAGTCTAAAGTAATCTAGAACCACATTTAAAGTGGTGAAGTAAAAGTTTGGAATGATATAACAAAAAGCAAGGACTTTTAAAAACATTTGCAAAGTTCAAGGACTTTCATGAATTGGGAACACTGCTATTTTATTAAATACTGCTCAATTTTTTAATTAGTTAGTGAATTAAATATACATTAGAAATTGTATTACCGATTTCATACATAAAATGCATTTTTAATAGAGTAGGGCTATGATGTGAAACAAGAGACAGTGACACATTATATCGATATACATATATAGTTTTTAAATTTCAGAGCTTCAACTCTTAATGCTAAAAGTACTCCTGCATATTGCAAGAGCATTTAAGAACACACAAAATTTCTGAAGAATTAATTTTTTTTTTTTTTTTTACAAATCTTGCAGGGACACAGAGAATGAATGACAAATTACAAGCAAAATATTCAAGATATTGGACAATTGACATGCATTTTAAAATTTGTATAAAATTAAAGAAGTTAGAATGGATAATTATGGTTGAAAAATGTAATTTAACAAAGATTAACATAAAGGCTGAATATTTTCAATCATTACCAATTAAAACCACAATACAATTTATATTTGCAAATGGACTATAAATTCAGAATATTAGCTATTCTTTATTACATTCAGAACATATACAGATCTTTCATTCAGATTTCATTACTTATTCTTCAAATAATATTGATAATTCACAATTTTATTTTACCCCCCCCCCCCCTCTTAAGAAAGCATATGGCCTGTTTGGAATATTAGCTATTCTTTATTACATTCAGAACAAATACAGATCTTTCATTCAGATTTCATTACTTATTCTTCAAATAATATTTGTAATTTACAATTTTATTTTACCCCCCCCCCCCCTTAAGAAAGCATATGGCCTGTTTGTGTGAAATTGATAAAAACCAAACAAAAAATAGCTTTTATCTTGATCTCTAAATTATCAAAATAAAATTGGAAGAATACAGTAGAAAAAATGGAACAGGTCAACTAACCGGATTTTTTGACTGGTTAAACTGAACATCTCCAAAGCATAAAACTGCAATATTTAATTTGCCTATAAAATATTATATACATGAAAAGCCTAAATAAACACTTGACATAAAATTCCTTAATGTAATTTTTTTTTTTTTTTATTTACACATATTTAATGCCAAAAGCAAACAGAACTCTTTCAAGTAGAGAACTTAAGCATCAACAAAAACTTCAGAATATCAATACTCTACTGTATTTGTTAGTTACAATTCATATGATCATGTTTAATATTTTAATTATCTTTACAAAATTTAGTTCACTCCTAACTCTTTCATAAAATTAATTCCTCTTTAAATTCTGAAGCTTTCCAATTAATGTTAGTAACGATTTTTATTTTTTTAATATGTACATGTTATAAAAATATTAAAAATTTAGTTTACTTTTTAAAATGTATTTTAAAGAAGATATTTTAAATATAAAAGCTAAGCCATGGCAAATCTGAATTATCATAACCTAATCAGAGAGACAACTCAAAAGAGGCATAAATACTTGAAACATAAATACTAACAAAGCAATGACTTCATGGCTATTAAACATTTGTAATAATTTATATAGGAATTTGTATATTTAATTTTTTTTTTTTTTTTGCATATAAAATACTTGAAATCAATGCAGCAAATAGTCTCACTGAACTGAAGACAAAGAATAGTTTGATTCGAACGATACTGCCCCCAAATTCTAAGTGCTGCAGAGTGTTTTC
Organism: Amaurobius ferox; assembly: GCA_951213105.1. Lineage (NCBI taxonomy): Eukaryota > Metazoa > Arthropoda > Arachnida > Araneae > Amaurobiidae > Amaurobius > Amaurobius ferox. Next base: position 37,191,247 of record OX578155.1, on the reverse strand, counting down.
ATGTGTTTCTAATTTTGCCAGGTACGTAATTTTTGTCAATATTTTGATCTTGCAAAAACATGTGAAGGCATCGTTCATTTTGAGCCAGAGGATGACCAGCAACCCTGTAAAATGAAAGAAATACTTTTAAAGATAAAATACTTATTAAGAACAAATAAACAACGTAAATAGAGTTGTATGAGAAATATCTGAAGAAAGGTTGCAATCGAATTTCTTATACTTTCATCATATATATACACCTGAGTGAGCGTAACTGACAAAGGGACACTTACACAGAAAAAAAATTAAAGTACTCAAAAAAAAAAATTAAAAAATCCAAGCAATTTTCAGACTTTCAAATACTATGCAATTTTTTTTTATGTACATCAATTTTCCCTTATTATAAAACTGTATGCATTTCCAGGAGGAAAAATCATAGCAAATCAACATTACTGTTTAATGTGGAAGCCGTTTAGGAAATATTCAGGAACAGTGTAATGGCTACGGAAATTTCCAGGGAAAGCAGAACTTCTCAGAAAAAACACAATACTGTGGATCTGCAGAACACATTCAATCTTGTCTTTTTCAATTCAAGCACTTTCAAGGACTTAAATAAGAAAATAGGAATTTTCAAGTACTTTCAAGGCCTTGATAATGCTAATCTAAAATTCAAGTATAAAACTTTGTCCACATGTGAGACAATCTATAAATAAGAAAACTCTAAACTTGAAAAATTGAATTTTGTACAAAATGTTTAAAAATTGCGGAGTTTTGTTTGTTTATTAAAAAATTCACTATTTTATTTAAGAACACTAAACAATATTTAAGAACACTAACACAAATTTGGATTTCTAGCCTTGCTGGTAGGTTGGTTGAGTTAAAAGAAAATAACACTTGGTGATAAGTTGCTAAGTGACTTGTTTTTGGTGAAATTTTACTAAAAACTAAAGAAAATCATAAAAAATGGATTCAGTGTTTAAAACCATAGAAACTGAGCAGACTTATCAGGAAAAATTTGAAGTTGCACATCTGTTATGTTTATCATTTTTGTAAAAAAAATAACAACCTCTAACCAATATATTTAAAAATTCTGATTTTAATTTACCTTTGGAATATAATTTTTATTACAGTAAAACAATTTTAATCCAAGGCCTTACTTTGCAGCTATTGTTTTATATGTGAAATATGCATAATACACGATATGTATAACAATATTTGAATGTTCAAAATATAAAGAAAATGAAATCATTACGTAGTTGAGAGTAAAATCATAGACAGAATTTCAAAACTTGATTTAACACCCCTTTGAAAGGAAAAATATGCAGGGCCTGACTTGGCCCAGGGTTTAATTGCATTTGGGGACTCCTACTGAACATTTTAATATATACTTATGAGTAATTTTCTCAGTTCTTTAACTTTTATATCACGTCCCAGGATGTGTCTTTCATAAAAATATATATTTTTATGAGTAAATGATTTTTTTTACTTAAGTTGTTTATAAGGAGTAAAAACAAAAACAAAAATCAAAACACTCATATTCAAACATATTCTAGTGTTAAAACTTTAAAAATATAATAAAATGTCACCAGCGTTTACTAACCCCCAAAGCACATTTCGCAAAGTGGATGATAATGACATAACTATTTAAATGTATTGGATCTAACTATTATGATTTCCAGATGCTTGCTTGCTTTATTAACTAGAAAATGTAACCAGCATTACCAGGGAGTTAAAACAGGGATAAATTGAATTTAATCTTTAATATATTATATATATATATATATATATATATATATATATATATATATATATATATATATATATATTTACATAAATAAGAGGAAAATTGCTAGAGATAAATTAAATTTATTAATTTAAAAAAATAATAAAAAAATTATATAAATAATAGTGAAAATTACATGCAATGGGAGGGAAATCTGTCACTTGAAGAGACAATGCACAATTCGATTCTACTGTGCATGGAGTGGTCTCAATAAATAATTAAAATCCATTAACCCTTTCACTACCAGAGCCGGTTATATTCGGATTCCACTAAATGTGTCGCATTGGCTAGTGCCAGCTATATCCGGTATTCACTAAATGCTTCACCCTGGTTAGCACCGGCTATATCTGACATCTACTAAATGCTTCGTATCGGCTAGCAACATTTGCAATAACGATACGCAAATTGGACGCCATGCATTTAACTAGGACACAAAAAATTCTTGACACAAGTAAAGTGTATTTGTTTTTTACCTTTTTGGAGTATCATAGTTAAAAATAAAGTAATTAACGTGTATGGTGTGCACTAATGGCACGACAACCAATTCATTGGTGCTGTACTGATGGCTAGTTCTGCCATCGCGAAAAGGTTAATCAGATGACTCTTCATAAACAACATCTGCAATGAAAGAGATAGAAAGAAAATACTGCACGATACAAAGCAAAAAAGGTCTATATGAAGAAAGGAGAATTTTTATAGAAGAACATGTTTTCAACCTCTTCATGTTTGTTTGTTTGAGACCCAGATCTTCCGACCTACCAGAAAGGTGCAAGGTAACCATTTGGATGGCCGGGAAGTGCCACTTAATTTAGACCGGAACCCAGTGGGGGGAGGCATCCACAGGGACCGTACCCTCCTTCCCCTACCACCAACCTCTCAGTAGGACTTTTGGACCCACATGTTTAACGAGATCGTACTCCGCATGAACACGGCGGCAGTTGTGGCAGCGTGCAAATCCAGCGCGCAAACCACTGGGCTACCGCACCCGAAATGTGCCAACAGCACGCAGTGTTCCCAGGTGGTCACCCACCCCAACCTCTTCATGTGAAGTAACCTCTCATTTTCAGGAGATCTCATTATTAAAAAAGTCTACTGGAAGAAAGAAACTGAGACGTGCGAAAACTAAAGCATACAGGGAACTTCTGAAAGTTCAAACAGAGTTACATATGCAGAAGACAAAAGCAAAAAGATATAAAAAAAGATGCCTAAGGCTATCAGAAAGTAAATACTCTTTATAATCACAATGGGAAAAAAAGTATCTGTGGTAATGAATGAAGGAAGAAAAACAAAAGAAATGGCTCCTGTTTTGAACAGCTGTAGGTACAGTTAACAGCAAATCAAAAACTTTCAGGAGTCCCAAAGGAAAACAAGTATTTTTCCAGTGTATTTCTGTACTAAAAGAAATTTTTAAGTTCTTATCAAAACAGGAAAATTTTAGAGTACTAGTTTAAAATATTTCAGAAGGAAAAAATAATGCACTTCAAGAAGATATATCCAGCAAGAAAAGAATTAAAGAATTTTTCAAAAAAGATGAAAACATCTGCACAAGTAAAAGATTTTATAACTCAAAATAAATTGAGAAAACAAAAGACATCTTATGCATTCACTTCAGAAGTTACACAAAAATTTTTTAAAGTCAAATCTCAATTCCAACTGTTTTACATTTCATTCAGGCACTTTAAACTATTTTGGATAGTAAAATAAAATGTCTCTGAATGAGATACATTTTATGCAATAAACATGAGAATTACAAATACATAACTATAAAACTTAACTACAAAAAGTTCTAAAACAAAGCAGCATTGAAGATTTGTGTAATTTGCCGTGTTGCAGTATAAAAAATAAGGAATGCATGTATGGACAATGAAGATGTAAAACTAAGCAGATACCGATTATGCAAAGATCTGATATGAATAAACAAACTTATTACCAATAGACTAGTAAACAAGAAGATAATATTAGGAATATCACGAAAACAAAAAAGATCTAATACCAAATAACCGATACTATTGGATTACCAAAGAATCGATACAATCCGATACTGATATTAGATTGCTATTATAACATATAACAAATTCATAAATGCTGTAAAATTAAGTATAAAACTTGTTTCAGCTATAATTAACTAGATACCTTTGTAAAGATTAAAATCTGATGTGAGGTGAGCAGCACATGACTTTCCCTGCAGACTCAAATTCATTTTCATTTCATTTCATTAATAATTCATTGAGTTTAATTGCACTAGATAACACGTATAATTAATTGAAATTACTTGCTTAATTTCATCTGGTAACTGGACTTATTCTCAAAACTGGGGTTTAAAATATCTCGAGAACAGCTAGCCCTAAAGTAATAGGGTTGATCTTATTCTGTTCATCGTCAAAAATTAAGTATAAAACAAGCATTTAATTAATACATTTTAGCATACAGTGTCTTTTATTTTAGATTTTGATGACTTTTTTTTGGGGGGGGGGGGGGCATTTCATAAAAAAAGACAGCTTCTTCTTTTCCGAATCGTACCAAAATCTAATCAGCACCAGGGTATCCCACAAGTGACTTACCAAGTTTTATGAAATTTGGTCTATTAGTTTTTGAGTTAGAGTAGATACACACATTGCACAGAACACACACACACACAGAAGCCATACTGAAAATAGTTATTTGTGTAGAGGTCCCAAAACATGTAAATTCGTTGAAATCTCGAGTTGTGATTGCATTGTTGTGAGTATTGGAATCATGTATTGGAATAGTATACATTGTAATATATAGGGAAAGAATTTCAATACTTTCCCTATACATTACCATGTATTGCAGGGAAAGTAAAAAAACCTGATGTGGGCAGTACATGACTTACCCTGCACATTCATTCACAGTCTCTTTATTTCTTCAATAATTCATTAAATTGAGTTTAATTTTACAAAATAACACCCATAATTATTTTAAATTACACTCAATTTGCACTTTTAATTCAATTTTCGTTTTCTTTTGGTAGCTGGACTTAATTTTAAAGGTGGCATAGCAAAAATGCAAAAAAACTCGAGAACAGCTAGTCCTAGAGTAATGTGGTTGGTCTTATACATTTATAATACACATGTTAATAAATATTTTATACATTCTTCTAAAAATCATAGAAAAAAATGATCGTGAAATAATGAATAATTTACATTAATCTGAACAGAGCAAAAAAATATTTCTATAGGAAATAGGAAAAAATTGTATAAAATGTAAACTTTTGGATTGTAATTAAGTATATGAGTATAGAAATACAAAAATCACACCATAAATCAAAACTTCTTTATCAATCATACTTCTAATTCGTTATATCTGTGATGGCGAATTGTAGTAAGCATTTAATAATCTTCTCTGCACTTTTAGCAAAAATCATTTGTAGCAGAAAACATTTATGGGAACCTTCAAGAAAATCATAGTCTGCTACTATGGTTACACAATAGTTCAATGAAAAATTCCTGATGAGGCAGAAAACAGGGAAAAAAAAAAGCTTTGCATGCAACCACGGATGCAAACTCGTAACAAGTAGGGCAGCAAAAGAATGCTTTACATACAGGCCCAGGAGGCTTGAGGCCTTGGGTCAATAACGTCTAAAATATGTAGTAGAGGGGTGAATTTGCTGCATAGGGGCCTGGTTGTGAGCCTGTCTCTCCAATCCAATTCCAATAAAATGTTGCAATTTATGCAATTAACTGAACAAACTGTAGCAGACCAAAGGGTATGCTATACTATTTGAAAAATCAGTTATTATACACTAAAGTATTTAAGGACGTTTTTAAAAGAAAATAACTACTGTTCCATGATGGATATGAACTACAAACCATTTATCTGCGAACATGTCATTTTGCCAGCCGATGCTGGTTCACTTGATCTATCCAAGGATCACACTCACTCATCTAGGAGGGGGAATTTTACAGAGGTAGGACATAGCAAAAGTTCAGCTGATGGGCGTAACAAAGAGAATGGCTAATCAAGAAATAGACCATGGCAATGACAGCTCTAATTCATCGATTCTCTTCAACAGCAGAAAGATTTTAAGGTACGGCTGTTTAATATTACAGATACTGATATCAAGAACAACTAGACATTGCTACCAAAGAAACTAAGACCGGTTCATAATTTTATGAAGCTTCATCGGCTGGTTTGGTCTAAGGAAGCCAAATTGCTGATAAGTTTACGAGAACTGACCTGTATTTTATGAGGAACTGATCTTATATGTCAGCATTTTAGTGCTAGCCCAGCAACAGTTGATATTTATTGTGATACTGAAAATCAAATCTTGGGAGTCAGGAAATTTGGATTTAAATACTAGACAGGATGTATCTAAACCAACAGAAATAGCATTAAGGAAAATGGATGTTGGTCGATGAGTTGCAGTAATTTATGGCAGCAATTGGTATCCAGGTACGTTAAGTAATTTTAATTAATTATTAAATTAGTGTTTGTTCTAAAAAAATAGGAAAAACTGAATTAAATGACATTTTTTTAGGAATATATTTTCTTATATATTTGCCTCTAAGTGTTATGGATAGTGTAGATGAAAATGGTGCTTTGGGTCTTTCATTTATGGGTCGGTCAGGGAAGAAATACTTTTGTTCAGAAAAGCAAGATAAACAGTTTTAGAGAATGAAATAATGTGCCATACAGATGTGACCCCTACACCAATATCTCCACATTACTATATCATTCATGATGCTCAAGATAAGAAAAAACTCTATTCTAAACTGTGAAAAGCTAAAATATGTCTACAAACTTTAGAATACTAAGTTTTATGACTGTAAAACTTTATTATTTTTTTTCTATAAGGAGGTATGGAATTTTTTATAATGATTGATAGTGTGGATTTAATTCAAATATTGCACAGTTTGCACAAGTTATATATATATATATATATATATATATATATATGATGCCCAAACTAATTCAACTTCTTGTCATTACTACCTTGTTATGTAACTACCATCCCCATGTACAAAAAGTTAATTGAAAGAAACATTTTATTACAAAATAATGTGTGTTTATTTGAAAAACCAAATTTTACTTTAGTATAGAAATAACAGCAACATAAAAGTGATTTAACTACATATTGTAAAAAATCAGAAAATTTCAATATATTTTCAAAACACCTCATGTAAGTAACTTTTAAATGTTGTCCAACTTAGGTACACATTTTTTTAACTATCTTCAACATGTATTCTTCCATTATTACTAAACAGGAAACTACTTCTATGTTTTGCAAAGTATTAATAATGTCAAGGGACGGTAATTACATTTTTTCCTAATTTTTGCATTAAAAATAGCCAATAAAATTTTCTTTTGAATGTTTTTTCCTTGCTGAGCATTAATTTTAATGCTGCAATAGTTGCTATAAATGTGAAAAATAATAACACAACCAAAACTTAATGATTAAATTTTTATATGTGCAACTAGTAAAAATTAACACATTGAGAAAATCACTCTTATATCACCAATAGTAAATAAATGTTTAAAGCAAATATCATAACAGAAATCTGGATCATGCATTCATTTTGTTGAAATATTCTTACATGTCACTGATATTCTCATTTAATTAAGAAACTTTTAGAAGTTTTAGATCATTATAACAACATTTGGGACCCTCTAAATTTAAGGGCCACAGCCCCAGTGCACAAATCAGGCTCCGAATATATAACTTTGTCATTGCAAGAAATAAACCTAAAACCTACTTGTTTATGAAACTTTCCAGCCCTTTCCTCCTGTCTTCTATAAATTCTTCATCATAGATACCATCATCTCCTCGAAGAGGTAACTGTCGCTTCCAGGCTTTACCGGGAAGAGGCGGAACAACTATCTAAAATGTAAAAGTCAAAATGAAATTCTCTTTACCATCACATTCACATATTTAATGATATTTACATCACTTCTAAAATATTAAAATTATACACTTCAGAAGTGATTATCCGAACTCAGTTTTTAAAAATTATAATAACATATATTAATGTGGCACAGAAAAATGTAATCAAGAGTTTGTCTACTTATACATTTATTTACATTCTTCTAAAATGTATAATTAGATCATGTAAATGCTAATTAGACTACAGTGTGAAAATTATACACTTTAGAGGTGATTCTCAGAACTCATTCAAAAATATATTAACAAATATGAATGTGGGACAATGAAAACAGAAGCTTGTCTACTTAAGCATTCAGTTATATTCTTCTAAAGTGTATTAAATCACCTCCAAAGTTTAAAAATTATACATGGTAGCAGTGATTCTCAGAAATTACTGTTTCAAAAATATGTTGCATAAATGTGAATGGGGCACATTAAAATGCAACCAAGAGTCTTTCTAAATTTATTTTAACCAGGTTCCTATTTTTCTGAATAATTTTTTTTCAATTTAAAAACAAAAACATAAAATTATAACTGGATTCCACATCCCACACTTAATGTTTTTCTCATTTTATTTAAGTATTGTTTTACTTGCAATCTTCTTCCTTAGAACTAATGGCATTTTTAAAATGTTCTGGCAATTCTTTTATTAGTTTTAAAGAAAAAAAAATGTTAAGGAAAACATGAGAAACATATATGAACAACACATAACAAACCGAGAATATTGCTGGGACAAGAGATCAATACTGTAGACTGCCTATAGAAACTGGTTTGTTATAGGCATTTTAGTGAACTAAGTGAAAAATATTTTTTCTAATTAAAGCATACCAAGGATCATGTACAAATGTGGTTTTTCACAATTCTACTGCAAAATAGTCTTTTATTTCATTAATAATACACTTGAAACAATTTTTCTGTATAAAACACAAAATGATTATAAAAATTTTAGTAGATGCAAACAGATTGCATACAAATGCATTTTTTTTAACAGCCCTTCATATCATTAACATGCTAGAATAAGCTTTTTTTTATATATAACATAATAATTAAAATTAATAAAAATAGTTAAAAACATGTTAGTTGATACAAATAGATTATGAAATGATAATCATTGGTAATCTCTCTCCAGACGCAGTGGAAATCACTGCTTGCGAGTGCCGATTTCACAATTCTGAGGAAAGAGATTTCCAGATGTTAAGAAAAAACTACGATCCTAAAATTCTTGACTTTGTTTCCAACTTTGCAGCATTTTTGCGACACCCGCAACCGAATGTATAACATTTTGAGGATTTTTGTGACATGTGAACCGAGGAAAAGAAATTTCCGAATTTGTGGGGGACATATTTTCATTCGTGGGAAGAAGAAAATTTTTCGGACGAAAAACGGAAAAATTAGAAGTACCTAGTGAAAAATGAAGAAGTGGAAAATTACAGATCCGTGGAAAAAACTCAAGAATAAATAGAGGGTGAGGCACTTGTCCTCGTGGAGGTTTACGGTATCAAAGATGGGCATCAAGCCAGTCCATGTTGTACATTTTATCTTTGAATTTGTCCCCTCCCCCCTTGGAGTAAATTCCATGGCATGCCAATGTAAATAAGCATTTATTTCGGAGAATCAAGTTCACTGCTTTTAAAGACAGAATGCAATAAACACGAATTTTAAACTTACTTTACTATCTCTTTCCAGCTCATTCCTTAGCCACTCAAAGTCGCTGTATCTTCTTCGCACACTTGAGTCTTTATGTTTGAAAACAGGCAAATTAGTCTAAATATAATTCAGAAAAAATTCAAAATTTAATAAAAATAATAAGTTATTGTCATAAGAAGAGATAGGATTGTTAGATTATAACTACTAAAAGTCTAATTAGCATTAACTGGTGCAATTACAATGCAGAATACTGGATTCCATCTCAAAAAGTGCGGCAAGTATCAAGCTCTTTTCCCTTATTTTTCACTTGGTTAATGCCAGAACAGTCACGAACTCAAAAAAGACACACGATTTTTACCCAAAGAGTACTTTATACTATATTTGGCCTGGGGATAAGTAAAGTACTCAGGGTGGCTATAAAAATTGACAATACATTCCCTGATTTCCAGAGTATAACTGTTTAAATTTCTCAGATTTATTACAATACCCCTTCAAAATTTTAGACCAGGGGTGCACAACCTTTTAGCACCTACGGGTCAATTTCGCATAGACTAAGCGACGGCGGGCCGCAATTGGGAGGGGGGGTACCACCCAGCAATATATTTTTAGTAAATACCGAAACAAAAAATTAAAAGTGAAAATTAGAAACAAATACAGAAATGAACAAAACAGCTCACTTGCTTCAAAAACGTACAGACATCGCCAAAATCCTTTTATTTTTTTGTAGAGCTAGTGAGAAATTTGACATTGTTTGTTTTCCATTATTCTTTCAATGTCTGGTTCAGTGTTGGATATAGCGATCCATAGGTTTCCCTCCAAGTGTTCATCAGTTAGACGAGAACGACCTTCTGATTTCACTTGTTTCATTATTGAAAATGATTGTTCACATAAATAGGTGCTCCCAAATAATGTTATCGTTTTTCGACCGTGAATTTTCAATTTTTCCATTTCACAAGGCAAGGAATTTCTGTAAAATTCTTGGAAAGAGACTTCGGAAAATTTAGCTTTCAATTCGGAGTTACTCTAAATTTCGATAAGCTCCATCTGAAAATTGACGGGCGCTGTTTCAATATTTGTCGCGAATGGTATTGCAAACACTTCCAACGATTTCTCAAGTTTTTTGATATCTTGAAATCGACGACTGAACTCATTTTGCAGATTTTCTACTAGTCTTAAAGAAAATGTGATATAAATTTTTTATAATAGTTTATGATGCAGTTTTTCTTTTCTTTTTCTTTTTGCAAAAGTTTTGAATTTTTTTTATGTGTTCGCCAAGCTGAGGCTGGCGGCGGGCCGCACACTATTAAGCCGCGGGCCGCGAGTTGTGCACGACTGGTTTAGACTTTACTTTCATACAGTAAAAATCAAATGAAAAAAAAATCAAAATGTTTAAAAGCAGAAAATTAACAATGTACTTTTAGCATCTTAAAATAGAGAATAAATTTTATTAAGGCAAATTAACTATAATAACCTAAATTAATAAGTGCTTAAAACTTAAAAGCATTTTGATTTGAAACAGTTTAAGTACTTACATGTATCATTTTCAATATAGTACTTAAAACTACATTAATTATTTTCTTCATAAATATTTTTTATCTTAATATTAAGCACATTTGGCTACTTTTCATGTATGTTTTCAACAGTAAAAAATTGATAAATTTGCATGAAATTTGACTACAAATGCTTTTTAATTCAAACTAAAGATGAATTTTAGAAATGCAGGCACAATAAGAGACTTGACACTTCAAAAATTCGCAACATATTTTAAAAATCTTCCCTTTATCGAATTTTCTCTTAACTTACTCAACCTCGATTCCAATTCAGTTAGAGGAGTTCTACTGTACAATCAAAATACTAAATGTCCTAACTTCATGATTTTGTATATACATATTTGTAAAAAAGTATATACATATTTGTAAAAAGAAAAAACCTTTCAGATTGAACCATGATTTGTTTGTCAGATCGGGTGGTTATTATACGGAAAGGTTAAAATTTATCCTTTCCGTATCTCTAGTAGTCACTAAAACTGAGATAGACTAAGTCCAAAAGTAAGTTGGCCTTGAGCTGTAATTTGTTCGTTGTGACAGCAATAGCTATAAAAACAGCTTATTATAAAAAATAACTTTTATGTAATACTTTCTCAAATTCAAGGGGAGTAAGTTTTCTTTCATTACAATCCTAATTCATTATATAAATTGATTATACTGTATCGCAAATTAATTTTGATTTTGAATTCATGCAATATATTGTTTGTAGTATTTAACACATTTTGTATTTTAAACAGTTGCATCTAGACTGATGAGAAACATTTTTGATCACAGCCCAAAACAAACATTTTAAAGCAAAATATTTCTCAAACCTGTTTGAAACATCTATTTGTCCTGGTTTTGATGTATAGAATCAGTTTATGCACAAAATCCAACAAGTTTCATCGATGCAAGTTCAATTTTATTATCAAAATAGTGATAAACTGTTTGTATGAAAACAAACTGTAGAATTACAATGTAAAACAAACCTAAGATTAAACATAAAGACTGCAAGTTAGTGTAGTGTTTAATAAATGATTAATTTCTTTTCATGTGAGGGAAGCGACATGTGACAGTACACTTTCAAATCATTTCTTTTTAAAAATTACTGAAAGAAATTTGAAAGTGTACATGTGACAGTACACTTTCAAATCATTTCTTTTTAAAAGTTACTCGATCAATACCTGAACAATGGTATTATTCCTTGATATTAGAAATACTGTTATTGATAATATTTTTTTTGAGGTGAATTTTATTTACACTTTATTATTTCTATAAATCATTACAAGGGACATTCCATGGAAAACAGGACATCTTCAAGAATAAAAAAATATTTTTAGAGATAAAAAAATATTTTTAGAGGGGAGATGCAAGCTGCCTAGTTCATTTTTAAAGGTCTAAATAATATACTTCTGAGAATATTTTCCCAGAACTTTGCTTTTTACAAGTGACAACACCGATTCCAAGATGGCCACCATCAACTGAATCTCATGTAGTTGAAAAAGTGTTGACTTCATGAGCTTCCACTTTATTTTCTGTTACACTTAAAAACACTTTTGCTGTTTCAGTATAATATGCAAGTATATTCTCTATTAAATGCATTGTTTCAAAAGGTTTACTTCAATTTAAACTGTGTACATTTAAAAGTTCAAGTTAATCCAAATGTGTGTCCCACACGTGACAGAAATTATAGTATTTTTTGTAATTAGTACAGAACCAAGTAGTTTAGCTTGTATCCATGCAAGTTTATAAATGACCTAAATATGTATAAACTTTCCTTAAAATATAAATTACCAATTTCATTTCTGAAATTTATTACAGCACATTTTATTCTGTCCCACACGTGATGCCACGTGTGGGACATTTCAAACATAAGTGTTTTCAAGTAAAGAATTTTATTGTTATAACTAGAAAATGATTTAAAATAAAATATCGGTTGATAAGTATATTTCTAATCTTTTAATTTTTTAAAAGCCAAAAATATCCATTAAATTGCAACTTTACACTTAGACCTAAGTAGGTATTATTGCTAAACAGTCCCAAAATTCAGATATTGAAATGTGAAATCAATTGAAATACGAAATCAATTTTGCAAACAGACTTTGCAATGGCATTTGCATGTGAATATCAGAACGAAGTACAAAGTGCACTATGGTTAGGAGCAAGTGTACTTCTATTCACGGCTGCAACTTTTTATAAAAGCAAGTGTCAGACTTACCTCATATGTTCAGATATATCAAATAAAGATAAAGACACTATTTCTGTTTTCATAGAATTTCTTTATGAAGAAATTTTTCAATCGCATAAAATACAACCAAAAGAAGAGGTCATTTGGAGTGATGGGCCATTCTCCAAATTTAAAATTAAATACATGGCCAAACTTCTATGCATGTTGTCGGAAAAGTACACAGGAACAAATTTCACGTGGAAGTACTTTGCTACTTCTCATAGTAAAGGAGTGGTGGATGGAGTGAGAGGTAATATAAAGAGACTTGTACGTCAAAAGATGATGAGCCAAGGTGAGATACACACTGTCCAGTCTGCCAAAAATTTTGCTAACTTAGCAAGTCAACTTACACACAGTACAAGGATCTTCTACATTGGAAATGATCACATAGAGGAGAAAATACAAGAGAAGAACCCATGGACAGTGTAATTCCAATTACTGGTATATCGCGTTTCCATGTAATTCAATCAAAAGGAAAGGGCATCATCAACTGTCGAACCCATTCTCTTTCGACTGAAAATATCACCTTTGGAAACAGCAATTCACGATGTTTGATTTCTGGTGAAGACCTGGCATGTGGAAAATGGGTCATTGTAAATTATGAGGACAAACTCTATCCAGGGGAAATTACCAAAAGAGAAGAAAATGGTACATTTGTAGTAAATGTGATGGAAGAGTCAAAAATCAGGGGCTATTTCAAGTGGCCAAAACATCGTGATGAAATTCCTTACAAATGTGAAGAGATAGTGAAGGCTATTTCAGCACCAGTTGTTGCTAATAGTAGAGGCTCTTACAAATTTGTTGACTTGTAAAACTGTAATCAAACATTACAAAGAAAACACTATGATTTAAATACTTTATATTTCTGTTTAGTATATAAAAGCTTTACATTAATTTTTGTTTCAAATTGTGTTTCTCTTTTTATATATATTTTTACTATTAATAATAAATAATTAATATTAATATCCATATTATAATAATAGTTTAGTACTTTCACACTAAAATAAACTTCTTGAAATTAATAAAGGAATTGTATTTTTATTAAGTGACAAATCAAATCACACAATGTCCAGCACGTGACGGAGTTGTCTCACACGTGACATTTATTGAAAAACAATTACCTGGGTATATGCTTATCTTACTGCCTATAAACATTTATGAATAATTAATATGAACTTAGGAGATATATAAAAAAAATTCTGAAGTCACGTGACTACAGCAGATTCAGAGAAATTTTTGTTAGAAGGAGATATAATAAAAGGTCCTGTTAAATGGTGTGTCCTGCATGTGACAGTTAGGTTTAATTAAAAAACATGGGATTTGAAAAGTTTATGAAAAATTTCTTATGCTTATAAAATCACCCAGCTGAAGTACTTTCATCAGACCATAACAAATTCAAAATTTCATTCTTACAAAAAAAGTCTACAAGAAAATATAGTTGAAAATGTAGTCTGAATGTCCCGCACATGACAGTGGAATCACCCACAATCGGGTTTCATGAAACAAAATAAAAGATGAAAATGTCTACAGTATGAATTTTTGTGAAAATTCACAAGAATGTGAAATTAATGATTAAAATTATGAAATAATGATTTAATATTTTTTTTAAATTTAATTAAACTAATATGTAGTAAAATATCAGAGATGTTATTTAATCTAAACTATATAAAGCAAATATAACAGTGCATCCTCTCGATAATAGCAATATGCTAGATATACTTAAGAAATACTTGGATCACATACTCAAAGATCTCCTTTAATGGATAGGACTGGATTTGAGGATCAGGGTTGTTGAATGTTAGTCGCCAAACAGTGACTAAAATTTTGGAAACTGTGTGTACTATTTTAAACCCTCATGCCATAAAAGCAAGATTTCTTTTTGTTGTTACTAATTTCTTGTTCAAGGAATCGCAAACATAAAGTCAAAAAGACCATATCTCAAAATGAAACCTGTCAGCAATCATCTCCTGGCAGAGTTAGTGGCCGTCAGTCGTATTTTGTATCTATAAATTTTATTCTGACAATGACTGAGATTTTATACATATATTAAAGAAAACTAACCAGCCACCATTCCCCTCACTCCATTCTGTTTTAATCGGGAAAACTGCTCAGAAGTTTAATAACTGTGTGTTTCTTTCTTTTCTCCCCAATACTCATCCCTCATATCTATTACTACATATTAAGTTGGGGAGACTGGGGAGGGTTGACCTACATTTCATAAATCTAATTTTCAAGGTAAAACAACAAAGATCAATCATGCATAAAGCATTGATTATGAAACACTTTACAACTTCAATGCAATTTTATGTAAACATATCTAAAATACGATACATTCCTCGGTGTAATATTTTTTAAAATTATCACAAAACTACATTAATTTATTATATTTGAAAACTTAAAACTTCATAGAAAAAAATGAACTTCATTTAAATGATAGAATTGAAATATAAATTGCCTGGTTTAAACATCTCTAAACTGCGATACATTCCTCGGTAATATTTTTAAAATTATCGTATAATAGTACTACAATAATTTATTATATTTGAAAACTTCATCGAAAACAAATAAACTTTATTCAAATGCTGTCATCGAAATATAAATCGCCTGGCTCTCTCTATAAGCAGCATTTCATTCATAAACGTTTTTCCATTTCTTTCAGTTATCACAATACTATAATAATTTATTTTATTTGAAAACTTAAAACTATGGAGGTACAAGTAATTTAACTCTATGCTTAAAATTTCATTGAAAAAATCGTCTGGTTCTCTGTGTAAAATCAATGAATGTTTTATTCATATTAGCTATATTGCAGACTCCATGAGCTAAATAATTTTGCATTAAAGAAATGCAGCAATTCTTATACAACTCATTTTACATCTTTTGGTGTTTATGTTCTGCATAAGAGAAAATTAGGCTTCGTTGTAGAAATAATGAAAGTTTAACGATCATTTAAACTCAAATATATTGCAATTGTGTTGTTTCAGTATGAAGATGCACAGAATTTAAGCAAAAATCAAGCAGTTTTAGGATGGATACAACACTAAATATGAATTAAAAAGAACTTGAAAAATCATGATTTTGACACAAGATGGATGCCATATTTTAATTTTGAAGTGGATCACGTGATCGTTTCATATAAAGGGTGTAATTATTTTAATTTTTATTTAAAAAACTACTAATTATATTTTGCTGAAATTCTTTTTATATATTTTATGGTGTAATTTGAATATTTCCTAAAACTTTCGAAGCAATTTGTGAATTTTAAATTCGTTTAAAAAATGTTTGAAAAATTAGGTCCCATACGGTTCAATGTATTTCATTTTTTCAACCAGGGTTCAATCCAAAACTAATTGGGTGATATTATTCATTTATATTCCCATAGGTCCCACAAACTGTTTGAACAACATACTAAAATTTCATTTTGATAAAGTCATTTTTAAGGCAGTTATCGTGCTATCGGACAGACAGACAAATAGAATGAACAAAACCATAAACACTTTTCAACTATGTTGTAAAGTGTTAAAAAAGTTATGCACCCACAGAAATGCTCAATAATGATAAAATAAAACAGAACTAGCATTAAGATTTGAACAGTTAACAGGCCTGAACATCTGAAAAATCAAAAATTCTTAGTGCAACTCATGCCAAACCAGCATCAGAAGGAACTTCTACTGATGCTGGTTTTGGCAATTTCATAATATCCCCTACTGATGCGACAAACACATCGCTCAATCTTTGGGAAGATAAAATAATAAGCTTTGGTATCAGATCGCCATAAAAAAGAAACACAGAAATTTCTTTCTCCTTCAGCTTTAAATATTTTATCTACATAATAAACTATGCTACGTTTGGGACTAGTAAATTTCACCAAAACAAAATCTCCTTCTGCTATTGCATTTGTTGACAAACTTCTACTGCTGCTATTTCACTGTTATGTGACATGTAAAGGATTTCTTTATCTTCATCACTTGAGGTTTCCATACATGCAAGAAATTTTCTTGCAAATTTTAGTTGTTTTTTGTTGAATCTTTTCATTTAAATTTTTCATAATATTATTCATTTAAATTTTTTCAAGGCATATTCATTTTTAACACTTTACAACATAGTTGAAAAGTGTTTATGACTTTGTTCATTCTGTCCGTCTGTTAGCACAATAACTGATGTAAAAATGACTTTATCAAAATAAAATTTTAGTATGTTGTTCAGACGGTCTGTGGGACCTACGGAAATATAAATGAATAATATTACCCAATTAGTTTTGGATTGAACCCGGGTTGAAAAAATGAAACACATTGAACCCTATGGGTTCTAATTTTTCAAACATTTTTTAAGTGAATTTAAAATTCACAAATTGATTCGAAAGTTTTAGGAAATATTCAAATTATCCCATAAAATATATAAAAAATTTTCAGCAAAATATATTCAGTAGTTTTTTAAATAAAAATTAAAATAATAATTACACCCTTTATATGAAGACATCAAGTGACCATTATATGAAGAGATCACATGACCCACTTCAAAATAAAATATGGCATCCATCTTGTGTCAAAATCATGATTTTTAAAATTCTTTTTAATTTATATTTAGTGTTGTATCTGTCTTAAAACCGCTTTATTTTTGCTTAATTTCTGAACATCTGTATTATGAAACAACACAATTACAATATATTTGAGTTTACATGATCATCAAACTCTGATTATTTCTACAACGAAACCTAATCTTCACTTATGGAGAATGTACACAGATTTGGCTGTAAAATGAGTTGTATAAGAATTGCTGAATTTCTTTAACACAAAATTATTTTGCTCTGGAATCTGCAATACAGATGATATGAATGAAACATTCATTGATTTTGCATAGAGAAGCAGACGATTTAATGGCTGACTTTTTCAATGAAGTTTTATGCATAGAGTTAAAAAAATGCAAAGAGGTAAAAGTAATTTAAGATTTTAAGTAGAATAAATTATTGTAGTACTGTGATAAATGAAATAAAAATGTATGAATCAAATATTTACTGCTTTTACACGTTAAACATGTGGGTCTGTAAGTCCTTCCGAGAGGTTGGTGGTAGGGGAAGGAGGGTACGGTCTCTGTGGATGCCTCTCCCACTGGGTTCCGGTCTAAATTGGGTGGCACTTCCCGGCCGTCCATACGGTTACCTTACACCTTTCTGGTAGGTCGGACGGTCTGGGTCTCAACAACAACAGAAGGCCAGGCGATTTATATTTCGCTGACATCATTTGAATCAAGTTCGTTTTTTTCGATGAAGTTTTAAATTTTCAAATATAATTAATTATTACTATATTGTGATAATTTTAAAAATATTACTGCTAAATGTATCACATTTTAGAGATGTTTAAATAAAATTAGAGCTGGAAAGTGTTTCATAATCAATGCTTTATGCATGATTGATCTTTCTTGTCTATTTATTCTTTCACTGGTGTTTCCATTAGTATTTAAAATTTCCCTAATTTTCTTTTATAATTTGATTTTCATAGCCCAGCTTTTGGGAAAGGCTGAATCTGTTTTGGAGTCGAGACAGAAATTTGTTGCATGTAGGTTGGCAGATACAGGAAAGGGGGAAAACTATATGGGTTGAAGTTGTTGGCAAATTTAATAAACTTGAAGGCCTTGTGTGATTCAGCTTCACATAGTATTTCTTCAGATAAGGAATCAGTAGGTGGAGATCGGTTTGTTACTTCTCATCCCTAAAAGCCACCTAAACTGTAGGCCTATATACTATTCTCTTTTTCCTAACCTGAAAACTCACCAATCCGATATCGTGGTAGAAAGGTATTTCAACGTGTGAAAGTTTTCAAGATGAAAACAGTGCAGCTTTTAAATTAGCTGAACTAGCAATAATGCTGATATCCCAAACTACTAGTTCGGCTTCTATAGAAAGAATATTTTCAAATTTTAGAATCATCCATTCTAAACTGCGGATAGGACTAGAGAATTTAGGACTAGAGAAAAGTTCTAAACTCGTTATGTGTTATCGAATCATGGGTGTAATGAATCCAAAAATATTCAAAACAAATTGTGCTATCTCTAAAATGTTAAAATAATAAAACTTCAGGAAAGTTATAAATATTGTTTTTAATTTAAAACAAAATCAGAATACCTTGGTATTTAAATTCAAATAACTGAAAAATTATTTTTAATTGTTGCTAGTATTTCAATATTTTAAAGATATTTATGTACTTGTATTGTAAGGATGTTTTAAAATAACATTTTTTTATAATATTGTTCAAATTTATATGGATAATCAATCTTATAATAATTGACATGATGCTTTTATTGTTTTTAAATCAAATTCCCCTTTTTTTCGCAGCTTTTAGGTTTTTGACGGTTTTATCCGGTTACATCACAGATTAAACCAATGTCACATCAAAAACCAGTTTTTGAAGGCAAAAAACCCAACCCTGAATTATGTTCCAAACAAATTATTTTTTTATCGAAGTATTAAAAATTTAAATGATTAAAAATGATTACTTAATTTGATTATAATAGCTGTTACGTAGGTAAAAAATTCGAATGATTGTACTCAAAACTTTATACAGCTAATAGAAATTACGCACAATATTTTAGAAGAAAATAGCATTGTTATTTCAATAATTAATATGCCTTTTACACATGATATATTTCAAAACATGGATACACACACAGACCAACATTGCAATATCTGCACTCATAAAATCTGTGTGCTCATCAGAATTATCAAAGTTTCACTCGAATCTTCCCTACTTTGACATCTGTATTACCTTCATTACTGTCTGGTTCGATCACCATGCTAGTATATTCTTTCACTGAAAGGAAATGTTTGACCCAGCCATTTTTTAAACTAAAATAACACTACCACCACATCCCTCTAAAACCAAAACTTGAAAATACTATTTTATGTTCTAAATTCACCTGCGCAATCATTAACCTAAATTCAAAATGAGAACTTGTACTCAATTATAACATAGCAGAGTGTGAGAAATGATCTGTTTGCTTGTATTACAAAACTCTGTTTCCTGTTTTACAGCTCTAGATGAAGTGATGATTCATAGGGACCACCATATACCGAGATCAAGGATTGGCAAAACATGTTGGAAATGTTAGACATTTAATGCCATCTAGTATTCAAATACATTCACATAAAAATGTTCCATATGAAAATGCACATTTGTGTCTATTGTCCTTAAGGAAAATATCTCAGACATAAATGTGAGAGTATAATCATTGAACATAGTTTCGCAGTCGACACATCTAGGCACCTCTACAAAGGGTTAAAAATAATAAAACAGTACCTATGTAGCTACGGTTCTGAACTTTCAGCATATAAATTTGAACTCTTAATATAATTACAGTAACAACCACATTTCAGCAAAAAGTCTTTAATAATTCACCATTTAAACATACAAAAAGTCCAGAGTGCTTCCGGATGTCACAATGTCATTCATCAGTGGCAATGCAAATAAAATATGAGATATGAGCTCGTCTATACACTCTGAAACCACGAAAAAATTTACATAGGAATAGCTGGATTATCTGATACCAATTAAAATCGTTAAATTACAAAATAAAAATATAACTGCAATCCAGAAGTACAAGTCAACCATTTAAACATGTCATAAATAAAATATTACAAGGGTTATTGCAATTAATTGACAGAAAAGTTTTGTCAAAAATGGGGTAAATTTATCATTAATAACAAATTGGGAAAGAGCAGTAGACTTTATTATTTTTAATATCAAGAGCGTGTTTAGATAAAGGAATGCCTATGGCACGTTTGGTATTATCAATATAAAACTTATTATTTTCAGGAGTTAAAAGGGGGACGATACACCCCAGATTGACTTAGAAAGTTATTTTTTTACTTTATCAGTACAAATGCGATTAAACAAAGGGGTAACAGTAGAATAGGCAGGTTTAAACTTAAATTCATGGTAAAAATGAATCAGGGGATGAAAAATTGAAGGATGGAATGGAAGACTCGATTTATTCGGCAGAATATCAGAGGATGGGGCAAGATTAATTTTAGGAGAAATAAAGTCAGAACGAATGAAGGAAATTTTTTTATAAATAAAATAAGGTTAAAGATAATAATTTGAGTATGCAAAGCAGTAACTGATGAACAAATGTTAAAAGCAAGATTAAAGTAAGCAAACTTTATCTCTAACCTGGGCTATGAAGTCACTTACTCATTTGATTTCATTTATAAAATTCTTTCCTCCATTTATTCTAACTTTATTTACCTTAAAACTAATCTTGCTCCTTTTTCTGTATATATCAAGCCTTCCGTTCCATCTGGGGATTTTTCGCCCACATTCAATTTTGTCAAGAATTTAAGTTTAAACTTAAATCTGTCTATTCTACTGTTACTTCTTCATTTAGTCACATTTGTAGTGATAAATTTAAGGATGGGAGAAATTTCCAGTGTCAGGCTGGGGTGTACATTGTCCCCCTTTTGCTTTTATCTCCTAAAAATAATTATACATTTTATATTATTAGTATCGAACGTACCATAGACATTCATTTACCTGAATATGCTCGTGATATTAAAAATAACTGGTCTTTTCAAATTTGTTATTAATGATAAATCACTTCTATTTCTGATAATACTTTTCTGTTAATTGCAATAACCCCCATAACATTTTACTTTTTGAATCACTTTTCATTTATATTTATTGCGACTCAATTTGTAACTTCGATCCCGTTTGAACCTCCAGTTTCACCTGGCATCTTGACTCTGTGCGTTAAACCCTTGTATGAATTTCTGGATGTCTAGTTCACCATATTTTTGCTTTTAATAACATGTTTAAATGGTTAGTTTGTACTTCTGAATTGTAGTTTTATATGTTATATTTATATTTTGCAATTTCATGAATTTAATTGCTATCTGATAATCCGATTATTCATATACAATTTTTTTAGAAGTTTCAGGCTGCATATAAAAGTTTGACTTTCATATTTTATTGGCATTGCTATTAATGAAGGGCATTGTGACATCCAAAAGCACTCTGGCTTTCTGTAATATATTGTACGTCTTAAATGGTGGATTATTAAAAACTTTTTGCTGAAAACGGGGTTTTTACTGTAATTATATTTAATACGTTTAAACGTGTTTCCATACTTTGATTGAATTTCTATGTTTAAACAAAAATATTTAAAAAAAACTTACAAATATGAATAAAAAACACTTTTGATGAAGAAAACACAAAATCCAATCTAATTTGATGAACAGATTAAGAACAAATACCAAATTTAAATTCTGCAGAACGTTCTGTCATTTGTTGGAAGGTTTGAAAAGCTTGAAATAAAAGAAAAATCATGGTGGGTCAACTCTCTGCAGTCTCCCATACATAAAACCATATTTATTGATTTTACAATTTAACATCTATGATAGAATGGCTACTAATTACTAAACATAAATTGCCTATTGGCCACTTGTTACCAAGTGAAAATTTGAAATTTCAGGTCTAGAATGTGATTTATTTTGTTCGCTGTATAATGTAAACAAAATAAATAATTTTGAAATTGCACCCAACTAGAACATTTTGGCAACTGAGAAAAAATGGTAGGTGTAACTGATGGACAAATCAATTACCACCATTAGTTCTTCAGTTTTGATCTTGCATGTGATTAGATGCACCACCAAAATTTGAAACCCAGTTTTTTGATGAATCGTTAAAACCAAGTGGTTTCCATTTATGTACCCATTAAGGAATTTTATCCCTATGATTCAGTGAAACTGTGGCAGAATGATATTTTTGACAGACAAAGCAAACACATTAGTTATAAACATCAACTGCATAATTTTTACTATAACACACATATATATATATAACATGATCATATATGTGCCTTAGTGTTTCACATGTTGGCAATATATTTTTTAAAAGAGATCTTAAAGGAGCACTTTTTAGATATAAAAGGGGCACTTAAAAAAGGGGGGAAATGTTTTAATAAATAAATAGACTCATGAACCTATAAAATTAAAAAATCTGAAGACTTAAGGAAACTTAAACAACAGAATTATGTCAAATTAAGATACAATGCAAGTGCAGCAGTTTCAAGATTACGCCGGATGACTTTTAGTACTAGATAGACCAACAAATCTGAAGTCAAAGGCCAAATGGGCTAATCTCATCCTTTTGACTTAGGGTCAGTTAATATGTCTAGCACTGAAAAGGCGGATCCTGCATATCTTTAAAACAGCTGTTTGCGGCAGCATTGTATATTAATTCATGCTTAATTATATTGAGTCACAACTCTGAGATTTAGTGAAATATTTTGTCCATCAAGAAAATGACTCTCTTCCATTTTATGACAAGGTTCAGAATGGAGAATTAACCTTTTCCTGGGAGGCATTGCAAAAAAGGGATACGGGCAGGGTGTATATTACTCTGAAAAGAAATAGGGTTGGGCATTACAGCCTTCTAAAAAGGCGTAACAGGAATACTACTTTGTATTTAAGTAAACACAAAGTAGTACTGCTTTTTTTCTTCCCTGTTTTAAGCAAAATTTTAATTTTATCAATTTTTTAAAAATTTAATCGGCATGTTTTAGTAGTTGACCATTAAAAAATTAGATGTATCAACCACATTGGTTGAAACAAATTTGAGCATATTCAATAATCTTGGATACAATGATTACTTAGGCTCTCCCCATCCCTGTGTCACTGAAGTGCTCTATAAACTTTACTTTTTGAAAAAGGCATTATATGGGGCTTCAAAACTTATGACCAGCCATAAATGTTGCCAGGATCTCAAAATTCCTTCTGCAAGTGGAGGATGCCTATGCTACATTCTATGTTTAAGGTATGTACCTCCCCCTTCCCCAATACAGTAAATTCATTGCTGCTAATGTAAGTCTGATTACATGACCCTGTTTCATAATTTATTTTCGGATAGTAACAACCACAAGTCAAACAAATGGAAAAAACTAAATAGAAAAGTAAATTCTAATTAAACGGGCGAAGCGATATTTATCACGAGCAGTTTTCCTTCTTGTCCAAAATACATTACAACTTTTTATTTATTACCACCTGAGTATTTTGACACATTTTTAATATTTATAGATAACATCAAATACAATTGAAAAACTGAATTTATAAACATTTTAAATCTCAGATAATGAATAAAACAAATGCAATAAAATAACATAAACAAAAGAACCCAACAGAAATACGTATGCATCTATAATCAGATTAAGATTTCCTTTTTTCTTTTGATAAGTACAACTACGAAATCTGAATAAACTGAAATTGTCAATGTATAAACAAAATTCTTACCCTTAACCTAACTTCGTAATCAGTATAACGTTTACGTGCAACACCGTGAGTAATAGGATTGAGCACATCAATTTCGAGGAAATTAGCGGGTGCTGCATAAGCGTCATCTAAAGTTTGTTTTTTAGGCTGAAGCCTACGAGTAGCATCTTGTGGAGGGCCTTCAGTTGTTCCATCCATCATTTTGATGAAATTATAAAATCACAGAAATAAATACGCTTATCTAGTCACCCACCGATTTCGAGAAATTAAAGAGAGTGAAATCTGATTGGGGGCGGGTAGTAAAATTTTTGTTGCCACTTTACAAATACTTCGTTCCTGTTAAACCTGGAGGCACTTCGGAAGTAGCTCCGGACGGCTGCTCCCATTGGAAGCAGCGCCCTCAAACAAACTCAAATTTCAGTCACTGTTCAACGTATGAAACCGGAAGTAAAGTTTAGATTTCAATAAAACAAACCAGTTTCCTATCATACAAAAATGTAATCAGCACCAGAGGAACACATAAATAATTTAATATTACATAACATTTCCAGTTTTTAAGCCATTCTCTCTTCCTTTGGAAATTTATTAAAATGTTGCCAAAAGTCTCAAAAACGGAAATGTTTCGAAAACATTATTTATCATAATTATTCTCTTAATTCCAGTTTTGAATTTTTATGAACAAAAGAAAACAAGAGCAAGGTACTTCTCTCCTAATTGTAACAAAATCTAGTCAGCACCAGGGTAAACTGTAAATGATATAACCACCAATATCAAAAAATCTTGTCGTATTCTTTTTGTTCTAGAGTGGATACATATATTGCGCAAACAGACACACACATTATGCTAAAATATCTGGATGAGTATTCTGAAATGCTCAAATCCGTCGAAAACCTGCATTTCAGTTTTCCACCTTTCAATACTTTCTCTTTCAATACTGGATGCTGGTATGTGCAATGGGAGTGCGTTTCAAAACTCTAATTTTTCTTATTTCAAATAATTTTTGTATGCAATATGAATTATGAACATAATATTCGAAAAAATATGAATAACAATTTTGATATGTTTAAATGGTAACCGATTCAGAAATTTTTTTTATCTGACTGTGCAAAAATTCAAGTCATTCATTCTGGTAGTATCTTTTTTTTTTTCTATATTAAAATTTTCATCATTATGATGATTTTAGGGGCATGTATTAGTTGCAAAAATTAATATAACGAACATTTTCTTTTACCCAGTTGCTATCAAAATTTGTATAAAACATGTAGCATAGATGGACCCTAATAATAATCAATGTTCTGCAACTTTTTAAAATATTATCTTCGATCGAAAAAATTACAGAAAAAAAAAATTGAAATTTTACATATTTATATAAATAGATTTTCTGAAACTATTTATACCAAAATACACATCGTTTTAATATTAATTCATATTGCATATAAAAATTAATATTGAAAATGAAAGAATTATGTTGAACTTTTGTTGACTGTTCAATGTTTTGCACATAGATTAATAATTTATACAAAATCCTGGTTAATATTTATTTTCAAGTAGCAAAACATGTCGCAGGGAAGGATATTAGACAATCTGCAAGAGAAAGCTATGGAATTTCATTTTTTTTGTAAATGATAAATGTCGGTGAACTTTTTAGCTTCAGTTTTGCTTGGCATTTACGAGCATGGAAAGAAATTTAGAAAAAATTATATGAGCCAAAAGGCCCGTGAAAGCAGAGGTGAATTAAGCGCCTGGCGGACCTGGTGGCCGCCAGTGTAAAGTAGCTCCCTGCAATCCCTTAGTAACGAGCCTTGGCAACGCTTGCTGGTAGACATACAATCAGATCGACCATTGGTATACACGTCGTACGTTGCGTTAAGAATGTTTATGTAAACATTAACCCTTTTGCGACGGCGGCATTCCGGAATTGCCACGGCCCAAAGAACGGAGCGCTTCGCTTCCGAACTGTTCCCAGAAGACGGCAATTTTTTTGCACTAAGCCTAACTCTCGAAAAAAATTCACTAAAAATCACCTATTCAACACAGAAATCTACTTTTTTCAGGAGTAAAAGAAATATTTATTTTCAATTTGATGTATATTTTTCATACAAATCTAATACAAAATACTCGTTTGTTGCTCCCCTTCTTTTATCCGAAATAAACGAATAATTTCACTGCCTCTAAAACCCAAACAAAAAAAAATATTCCTATGATTCACCAACGAAATCATAAATCTGAAATCAACACAAAACCCGAAACTCAATTATAAAATTGTTGATGCTGCTAGAATTGCTCTGTCTGTTTATATTACAAAATCATGTTTCACCTCTCCAAATGGAGAAATTCATTGGATCCTCCCTATGCCAAGGTCAAATATCTGCAAAATACATTGAAGTTATTTCCACGGGCATTTAACGCCATCTAGTAGACAAATTAAACCGTTCCACGTGAAAACACGCGTACGTAGCACTCGCCGTTTAGGATAAAGTTTTCTCCGCCACGATAGCGTGTCGTCCGTCCTTGAATGCAAGTTCGCAGCCGCCACGCGGGAGTGGCAACCGTCGCGAAAGGGTTAAGTTATATTTATGTTATCTAAATATTTTCAGGATATGGATGATCGACATAAAGCTCGATATGTTCTAAATATTGCATCAATAGGAAACAAGGATCCGTATTCAATGTGTAAAACACACACTTATTTTTGTTTCATATATCATTTCGAGCATTTTAAAGTTGACAACATAGACGTTCTTAATTTCCTTTTAATAAATGGAATGGCGATAAAAAGAGAAATAAAGTAATCTTCACATACAGCTATTTTTACTTGCCCTGCAATACATGGAAAGTATTGTAATCATGTAAAAAATCGCAACTCGAGTATTTGACGTATCTACACTTATTGGGACCTCTAGAA
The DNA here is from genome assembly GCA_951213105.1 of Amaurobius ferox. Classification (NCBI taxonomy): domain Eukaryota; kingdom Metazoa; phylum Arthropoda; class Arachnida; order Araneae; family Amaurobiidae; genus Amaurobius; species Amaurobius ferox. Next base: position 37,164,042 of record OX578155.1, on the reverse strand, counting down.
TACGTAAACACTATTTTCAGCGTAACGTCTGTGTGTGTGTGTCTGTGGTTCTATGTGTCTATCTCTGCAATATTTGTATCCACTCTAACTCGAAAGTTAATTGATCTAATTTCATAAAATTTTATGAGTAAGTCACTTGTGGGTGACCCTAGTACTGAATACTGATTAGATTTTGGTACGACTCGTGATAAAAGAACATGTCTATTTTTGCAAAATAGCTCTAAAAAATTACCTATATCCACTCTAGCTGGAAAACTAATAGACCAAATTTCACAAAATGTGGTAGATAAGTCACTTGTGGGTTATCCTGGTGCTGATTAGATTTTGGTACGATTTCGGATAAAAGGAACCTGTCTTTTTTTGCGAAATGGCCCGTAAAGATTGTCTATATCCCCTCTAGTTGAAAAACTAATAGACCAAATTTCACAAAAGTTGGTTGATAAGTCTCTTTTGGGTTATCCTGGTGCTGATTAGGTTTTGGCATGATTTCGAATTTGGTATGGTTCGTTTTTTCGCTACTCCACCTTTGACAATAAGCCTAGTTACTAAATGAAAACAAAAGTTGAATTGAAAATGCAAATTCAGTGTAATAAAAATAATTATGGGTGTTATTTTGTGTGACGTGAATATGTACGTTCTTTAAGTGAATATGGGATTGCAAGGAAAGTCGTGCTGATCACATCAGATTTTTATATTTCCAATAAGTTCAACTCTTTTGATTGCTGACGGCCATTTCTCTCGGCGCTCTTCACTAAGATGTTTTTTAGATTTTTTTCCTCTAATTAATGCAGCAAGGAATCTAAAAAGAGATTTACTCTCTATCAGAACGATTTCTGGATATGGAAACACCACAGACGGTAGGTATAATAAGAAATATAAGTTTTTATACCGCTATACACATGAGTATATTTACAAACTCAAGAAAAGCATGCAATGTATGTCCACCAGCAACGGTTGCTAGGTGGCAGCTTGGCGTCAGCTGAATCAGCTCTATTTGAGGGACAGGGAAATCTTGAGGGAAAATATCCCATATTGTGCTGACTGTTCGCTGTCGCGAGTTGAAAGAAATAATAAAGTAGGTTTTAATAATAATATTACATTAATTTATTAAATTTTGATGATTATTTCCTTTAATTGGAAGTTTTTGAAGATTAATTATTTATTAATTTCTTTTAATTTGATTCGAATATTTATTGCGTGCATCACTATTCGTTTACCACGTGCATAAATGTACTTTCCTGTAATTATAATGTTATATTGTTAATTATAATGCAACGTTTGTATTTAATTAACAATATTACAGTTGTGTCATTCATATATTTATTAAAATGAGAAACGTCTCAGTAGAACGTCTAAAAATCAATGAAGCGTAGCAATATAGAATCAATTCAATTTATTAAATTTTACTAGTTTATTTGTTAATTTTAAGATCTGAGTCGAATTGATGTAACGTGTTTGGTCTGTCATCTTGGATCATAAAGTCAAAAAAGTATTTTTTTAATAGTTGTTTATTTCAAGTTTGTAACAATTATTTGAAATATTTTTAACATATCTAGGTTATCAAACGTTATTTATCTATGCATACAGAAATCTAATGGTCGGTAATATTAAAATGAGGAATTTCAATGTTAATGTACACTACTAAACGTGTTCAGTAGAAACTTTAAAAATCAGTGAAGCATGGGAATACTAGAGTCAATTTAACTTAAAACAAGAAAGATCAATCATGTATAATACATTGATTATGAAACACTTTCTAACTTAAATGAAATTTTTTTTTAACATCTATAAAATTCGATACAATCCACGGTAATATTTTTAATGTTATCACAATACTGCATTAATTTATTATACTTGAAAATGTAAAATTTCATCGAAAAAAATGAACCTCATTCAAATGACGGCATTGAAATATAAATTGCCTGGTTTAAACGTCTCTAAAATGAGATATATATTCCTGGGTAATATTTTTAAAATTATCATAATACTACAATAATTTATTATATTTGAAAACATCGAAAACAAATGAAATTTATTCAATTGACGTCATCGAAATATAACACGCCCGGCTCTCTCTATAAAAGCAGAATTTCATGCATAAACATTTTTCCATACATTCCATTCATCACAATACTATAATAATTTATTTTATTTAAAAACTTAGAGCCATGGAGGTAAAAGTAATTTAACTCTATGCTTAAAACTTCATCGAAAAATCGTTTGCTTTTCTGCATAAAATCAGTGAATGTTTCATTTATATCAGCTATATTGCAGACTCCATGAGTTAAATAATATTGTCTTAAAGAAATGCAGTAATTCTTATACAACTCATTCTACATCTTTTGGTATTTACATTCTTCATAAGTGTAAGTAGGCTTCGTTGTAGAAATAATAAAACGTGGATGATCATTTAAACTCAACTATATTGTAATTGCGTTGCTTCAATATGCGTAGATGCACAGAATTTAAGCAAAGATAAAGGGGTTATAGGACGGATACAACACTAAATATGAATTATATAAACTTTAAAACTCACGATTTTGACACAAGATAGATGCCATACTTTTTTTTTAATTGAGTCACGTGATCTCTTCATATAATGGTCACGTGATCTCTCTATATAAAGTTTGTAATTACTATTTTACATTTTTATTTAAAAAACTACTAAATATATTTCGCTGAATTTTTTTTATATATTTTATGGGATAATTTGAATATTTCGTTAAACTTTCGAAGCAATGTGTGAATTTTAAATCCGCTTAAAAATGTTTGTAAAATTAGGTCCCATAAGGTTCAATGTATTTCATTACTTCAACCCGGGTTCAATCCAAAACTAATTGGGTGATATTATTCATTTATATTCCCATAGATCCCACAGACCGTCTGAACAACATACTAAAATTTCATTTTGATAAAGTCATTTTTACGGTAGTTATCGTGCTAACGGACGGACAGACAGACAAACAGAATGAACAAAGTCATAAATACTTTTCAACTATGCTGTAAAGTGTTAAAAATATACTAGCTTACTTGTTAATTTTAAGATCTGAGTTGAAATGATGAATCCTCGTATAATACTTTTTTTAACACTCTACAACATAGTTGAAAAGTGTTTATGACCTTTTTCATTCTGTCTTTCTGTGGATCCTTTGATTCTGAGGATTCGGAGCTTGGACTCCGAGGTGGTAGGACGCACGGAATGAGCGCTCCCGCGACAGATAGTGAAGCCCAGGTAGCGCCTGGGCATGTTAGCACTGATAGTATTGTTTGTTTGAATGTGGATAGCGATGTCATGGACATAACGCAGAATGATTCTACTGCACCAGCACCGACCAGGAAGCATACAACGGAGGAGTTACTGAAACTCAAGCAAGTTGTCACTGACCTCGAGAATGACCTGATATGCCGGCAACAAGCCAAAAAGACGACCACGGACAAAGTCGACTACGCCAAGTACAAGACCAGACTTGAAAGACTGGAAGCAGAGCTGATTGAGATGGCTGACGAGCTGGACTGCGGTGGTAAATATAATTTATCTATACCTCCCCCCCCCCCCACCATCGTTGAGGATTCGGCTCTTAGAGCCACTGATTTTACTTCTGCAAACTCTAATAACAGTAAAACTGTTTCTCAAACTACTGTAAATAATTCTGTAGGCTCTCCTTCTCAGATTATAGCCAAAAACTTAGCAAAAACTAACTTAGACCAAGCCGCCCACGAGGCCGCTAAGCAAATCGGCAATTTAAATTTAAATGCTTCTAGCAATTCAAAAAATGTTAATAATAATAATGAACTAAGTAGTAATATTAAACGTAGAGCTACCAACGAGAATTATACTCCTAGAACTTACGTAGATGATGAAGGATTTGTTCATAAGATCTCAAAGTCTTCAAGAAGCACAGCAAGTAATGCTGATTCAGAGCCGGCCAATAGAAATGCTCCATCGACCGGACTCGGTAAGGACGGCCCCTCGGCAAATTTGCCGACTCCCTCGCCTCCCACCACGCCTCCGCTTTTGATCAGTGCTTCTCAACCTGACTGGCCATCGATTCTATTTAACCTGAAAAGGTTTGCACCTAAAATTGTTCCGGTCCTTGACCGACAATTCTTCAAGGTGCATGTCAAAAGCGATGACGAGTTTAGGAACTGCACCAATTACTTAAAGAAAACTGGTGTTTAGTTTAAATCCTATTCTCTCAAAGAAGACCTTCCTATTAAGGTCGTCATCAGAGGGCTTCCCGTGGTGACGGATATTAAACTTATTAAAAAAGCTATGAAAGCAATGGGCTTCACTATCATTAATAATTATAGAACGACCAAGAGAGGGACCAGAGAGCCCCTCCCTCTCTACTACCTCCAGTTAGCACCCGGGACTAACCCGGAAGACTTATTTGAAATCAACATGCTCTTGGGCACGGAAGTGAGACTGGAGCCGTACGCTGGGCGCAAAGGCTTCGCAAGCCAGTGCTATTCTTGCAATGGATATTTCCATAACAGTTTAGCATGCAACTTGCCGAAGCGGTGCGTCAAGTGCGCCGGCCCACATGCCGCCAGTGAATGCAAAGCTGAATTTCTGTACTGCTGCAACTGCAGCGGACAGCATGCAGCCAACTGGCGCGGTTGCCCGAAAAACCCGGGCAACTCGTCCCTGACCAAGGGCAATAGGGCCCCCCAGAATAGAACTAAAATTAACTCTCGCCCCCCCCCCCCCAGGAACAAACCCTGGGAACTTTAACCGTCCTTACCGGCCCGCTGGCATCAAGCCCAACGTTAGCTATTCCACCGTCGCTTCTGGCACTTCACAGGATTTAACTAACCCTCCTACCAAAAACTCCGGACAAATTGCTGAGGCTCAGTCGGTCCCAGTTGTCGCAAACCAACATTCTAAAACTCCAGTTGATAGTAACCCTATCAACTACACCGACTTTCTTTTAACTCTCCTTGCCATGAGAAGTACTCACGACAAGGATTTATTACTGGCCGCTTTCGAGCGAGCCCTTCCTGCGCTGCGTGAAGCGACCACGCAAATTGATTTAGTATGGACTCTCTACCAGAGCTATAACGCTGTGGCTATATAAGTCCCCCCCCCCCACCGTTCTTCCTGGCTGTCGCCATGTTCTCTCTTTCGGCATCCCATACCTTGCAGTCTCTCAAAGTCGGCTTTTGGAACGCCAATGGAGTGCGTTCCAGGCTCGACGAGATGCGTGATTATGTTGTAGATGAAAACTTCGATATTTTTATGGTGAATGAACCTCACCCCCCCCCGCCTCCCCAGGAATCTGTAATTATACATGTTATCTCTCATATAGAATGAGAGCTGGGGCGGCGGTGAGGGGTGGTGTCAACGGCGGCACTGCACTCTATGTTAAAAACAACATTCCTCATCATAGGTTAAGTGTCCCGGCCTTCACGAAGCTTGAGGCCACAGCTATTCAAGTCACTATTCCAAATTTGGTCCCGATTGCACTTGCTTCAGTGTATATCCCTCCTGATAATAATACTAGATTACCTTCTTCGGAGCTTGAAGCACTTTTAGGACTTAGCAGTAATATTATCATCGCTGGTGACCTAAATTCTCGCCATATTTCCTGGGACATAGCTTCGAATGGAAAAGGCAGAGATCTAAAACGATTGGCTCAGTGCGCCAACTTCAGGATCATAGCTCCACCCACTCCCACTCACTTCTTTACAGGAAGGACCCCAACCATAATTGATTTGGCTCTTTTCAGAAATATTCCATTCAGTCATACGATCAGTGTCGATAATAAATTGACGTCTGATCACCTTCCTGTAATACTCACCCTTAATATTGATAACATCATTTTAGACCACCCGGTGGAGCTATATACAAATTGGGACGATTTTCGTCACCTTCTTAATACTAAAAGTACTGCCCCCCCTCTCAAAATTACCAGCACGGACGATATTGATAATAGCGTCCAAGATTTTAATCACTTACTGCTAGAGGCATTTGCTGCAGCCTCGAAACCAAATCGTTCACGTGTGAACTATCACTCACTCCCGAGTGATATTAAAGTCAAAATTAGGCAGCGTAACCGTGTGCGGAGAGATTGGCAGCGCAGTAGGTATCCCCCTTTGCAAGCGCAACTCCGCCACCTTCATAGCGAGGTCAAGGCTATGATTCGAACTCTAAACTGCCAAAACGCTAGGTAACCCTTAGATCTGCATCAACCTCCCAAACTGCTTAAACTCTAAATGTGCAACAAACTGCCACACTAGGAGCTAGGACAAATAATAAAGTAGTGAATAAAAACCTCGAACCTCCAATTAGGGTCACTGAATTAATGTCACAGTTTGACGATAAGAACCACATATTGAAATTGGAGATTAAAGGCGCTTCGCGCCTGGTGCTCTGTCTTGTACGACACTACGACCAGATTCGAACTCACACCCAGCAACGCTGGCGTACTCACCTTGAGGGACTTACACCCACGAATCACAGTCTCTGGCGAACAGCTAAAAACATGAGAACCACGAAAACTTCAATTCCGCCCATTAATGGCTTACATTCTCTCGCCCAGACTGCGGAGGAAAAAGCTAATGCTATTGCAGATAGCTTGGAACTCCAATTCACTCCACATGAAGACCCTAACTTCAGCCATATCTACACAAGCACTTTACACGATTTCCAACAGACCAATCAGAATGCTCTAAATGTACAAGCACCAAACGACCTGGAACCCATACACTTGGCTGAAGTACACAACATCATACACAGCTTCAAGGCAAAGAAATCACCTGGCTCTGATAAGATCAGCAACAGAATGCTGAAGAATCTCCCTGTTTTTTTTAGTGCTGGCTCACCGTGCTCCTTAATCATATGTTGGAACTTCGATACTTTCCCCAGAGTTGGAAGACTGCTGACGTCATCCCTCTCTTCAAAAATGGTCAAAATCCAAATTCTGCTGATAGCTACAGACCCATCAGCCTTCTGTCTAGCCTTTCCAAAATTTTTGAGTTAGTGTTGCTTAGACGTTTGACTAGTTTCTGCAGATCGAAAGACATTTTAATTCCTGAACAGCACGGCTTTCGATCTGATTTTTCCACGCATTCCTAACTCATGCGTGTAGTTGAAACTATTCATAAAAACTCTACCAACAAGCAGTATACCAGCATAGTATTTTTTGACATCAGTAAAGCTTTTGATAAAGCCTTTATTCCGGGTCTGCTCACCAAGCTGGTCCGACTTGGTATTTCGACACAACTTTTGGCTCTCATCAACTCGTATCTTGCTAAACGTTCTTTCCGCGTACGAGTTGAACATTTTTACTCTTCTCTTCGGCCAATCAGAGCCGGGGTCCCACAGGGCGGAAATTTAAGCCCACTTCTATTTAACCTGTATATCAATGATATACCCAAAAACCCTTACATTAAGCTGGCCATCTTTGCAGATGACACAGCCCTGATGTCTAGAAGCTCTAAACCACACCACACTATTAACTCACTCCAAAGATACATAAAGAATAGTCTTGAGCACTGGCTCGTGACCTGGAGAATCAAAATCAATCCGACCAAGAGTGCAGTTTTCATGTTTCGTCCGAACTACCGAGAACTTAGTCTCAGTAACTTTTCCCTTAAAATTTTCAATGATCCGATCCCCTTTTCACAGTCTGCAAAGTATTTGGGAGTCACTTTGGACTCCAAATTACTTTTCTCTGAGCATATCACAAATAAAATTGCATCTGCTAACAAAACCTTTGTAGCCCTCCTCCCACTTCTCGGTAGAAAGTCTCACTTGTCCCTTTATAATAAACTGCTCATCTACAAACAAATCATCGCACCCGCGTTTTTGTATGCTTGTCCTGTATGGGGTTCGGCTGCAAAAACGCACATTGAGAAATTGCAAGTGTTTCAAAATAAAGTCTTGCGCTGTATTGTAAATGCGCCCTGGTTTGTCCAGAACGAGGTGATTCATCATGACCTTAAAATCCCACACGTTGCTGGGTACATTCGGAAAACTTCTCAAAATTTTTTCAGGAAGAATACTAGCAAACCCTGCCTGAGAGGTGTCGATAATAGCTACGACACTTCCACGACTTCCTATCTTGGGAAAAGAAGGCCTAGACACCTTCTCACCGGGCCTGCGGTGCCTCCGTGGAAGCGCCCCAGATATTCTGCGCCCCAGGCAGGCGTTTCCTAACCTTGTACGCCGGCAGACGTTGAAGTTCGCACTTTTCCACTCTGGAGCTGCCTCGGCAGACCCTGAGTGAAATGGAGCGTTCTGATTCGTCCTCCCCGGCGTACCCTCAATCCCTTTGATCTTGCACATTGTCCGCGCCTTTGATGCCCGCCCGGTCACTTTGAAAGTCAGAGACAGCTCTGACTAGACTTGTAGATAAACTTAACTGTACTAATTTAATGTTTTATTATTATAACTGTAAATTTAATGTATTGTGTGCCTGAAAATGGCCTTCTTTTTTCACAACGAGAGACGGAACTTGTAAATATAACTTGTAAATATAACTTAACTTTGACTACATGTAAATCTGAACTTTATTTATTTCATGCTACTTCACATCAACTAAATGATTTATTTATCAAATTTAATAATTAAAATAATTTATTTCTAACTTAAAAACTTGTATGTTAGCATAACTTTATAAATTCTTACTGCACTTAACTTAATTTGTAAATCTTGTAAAATAATTCAGCGAGCATTTTCTATTGGTCACCAGTCCTTGGCCCCGCCCTCCTTTTTCTCTTGCAGCCACTGCAGCTCAGTACTCTACAGCCACTCCAAGATGCAGGCGACAACTGAACATCCGTCGCCACTGGACTCATCAAAGCACCCATATATTGCAGAGTGCATATTGCTATTTTTCCAACATCACAAAATCACTCACAGTGGACATTATTATTTTCGATGTGGGCGTGAGGGACCTTCGGTCCCATGGAAGCCCGAAATGAAGCGTCTTGGCTTGGCTTCTGTCTTTCTGTCTGTCAGTTAGCACGATAACTACCGTAAAAATGACTTTATCAAGATAAAATGTTAGTATATTGTTCAGACGGTCTGTGGAACCTATGAGAATATAAATGAATAATATCACCCAATTAGTTTTGAATTGAACCCGGGAAGAAAAAATGAAATACATTGAACGCGGTCGGACCTAATTTTTCAAACATTTTTAAGCGGATTTAAAATTCACGAATTGCTATGAAAGTTTTAGGAAATATTTAAATTATCCCATAAAAAATATGATAAAAATTTTAGCAAAATATATTCGGTAGTTTTTTAAATAAAAATTAAAATAATAATGACACCCATATTATATGAAGAGATCACGTGAAAAACTTCAGAATAAAATAATGCATATAATGATCCATATTGTGTCAAAATTGTGATATTTAAAGTTCTTTTTAATTTAAATTTAGTGTTGCATCCGTCCTAAAACCGCTTTATTTTTTATTGCGCCAACGCAATTACAATATTTTGGAGTTTAAATGATAATCAAACTTTGATTATTTCTACAACGAAGCCTAATTTTCACGTATGGAGAATGCAAACACATTAAGCTGTAAGATGAGTTGTATAAGAATTGCTGAATTCCTTTAACGCAAAATTATTTAGTTCTGGAGTCTGCAATATAGCTGATATGAATGAAACGTTCATTGATTTTATATAGAGAAGCAGACTATTCTATTCCGTTTTTCGATGAAGTTTTTAACATGGAGTTAGAAAGTACTTTTACCTCCATGGTTTCAAGTTTTTAAGTAAAATAAATTATTGTAGTACTGTGATAATTTTAAAAATATCGCCGATGAATTAAAGGAATTGGAATTATTTTTATGAATGAACTTTTCACTGCTTTTATATAGAGATCCAGTAAATTTTATATAGACACCCTACTTTTATATTCCAGATATCCAGATTTATATTTCGATTACATTGTTTGAATAAAGTTCATTTGTTTTCGATAAGTTTTCAAATATAATAAATTATTGCAGTATTGTGATAATTTTCAAAATATCACTGCTGAATATATCGCATTTTAGAGATGTTTAAATAAAATTGCATTTAAGTTGGAAAGTGTTTCATAATCAATGCTTTGTGCATGACTCTGATCTTTCTTGTTTCAAAATAATCAGCTTGACTAAGTCATTAAAAATGCTTACTTTAGTTATCGACAGCTGATGAGCGCAGATGAAAGCAAAACCGGTCATATATCTCTGTTAACAGCATTAGTAACATAACTGGAATGTTACCCTTTTCTTGTTTCAAATGCTCTACTAATGCTGTTAACAGTTGTCTGCAGGAGCTCTTTTTGAGCAAAACCAGTCCTGTGGTACTATACTATATGTATCATATACAGATGTATCTTGTGAATTAGGTAAGTACTTATACATTTTTTTAAAGTCTACGTAAGTTATCCACAGCTGTCAGCTCTAATGAGAGCGAAACCAGTTCTGTATCTCTGTGAACAACACTAGTAGCATGATTACTATGTTATCCTTTTCTTGTTACAATGTAAATTTGTACATACTAACTCATGGTAGATCAATTTTTCTTGTTTCAAATTCTATTCCAATTATATTAACAGCTGTCTACAGGAGCCTTTTTTTAGCAAAACCGGTCCTGTGGTACAGTATAGTGTATCTACAGTATATCATAGTGTATATGCAGATAGTGTATATGCTTGTATATCACATAAAGCTGTGTCTTGTGAATCCGATATGTATTTTTTACTATGACATGGTGATACGAAAATTAGCTTCTGAAAAATTTAATTATTGTGTTGTAAAGGACTTCAAAACAAATTTATATCAACAAAGATATTTTGATTACGTGGGAAAGCCTTTCAAATGAAAGTAACTAAGGAGCTTCCCTTCCATAGAAAGTCCTCCACCAAAATAATCCTTCCTTTGGATGTATGACTGGCTATACATGACGATGCCTAATAAAATATTATCCTGATTTTCTTTCAGAAACCGGTAAGAATTATCCCCAATTCTAAGCTGCGAAATAATTTTAGACTCAGTTATGGTACAATGGCAAAACATATGCAAATTGATAAACACCAATATTTAAAAATATTTAAAAGGTAATATAAATTGCAAATTTTATTTATTATATAATTGTAAATTTTAAATCAAATTTCACATAATTGCAAATTTTAATCGATTATTAAAAATAATTTAACTATTTAATTTAAGAAAATATAATAAAACAGTTGACATTTTTATTACATACGAGTATATATAATTTCTCAAAATGATTATTTACAATATAATTAACTGTATATTAAATATCTTGGCATATATTCCCATGCAAAAATATTACTTTGTACAAGTTTAATCAATATTTTTAAAAATTATAAAAAAAAACCGCTGAATATATATGGGTACGGGAATCTGCTCACTGAATTTAAAATGGAGCAACTGCTGAAAAAGAAGCCAGTATGTCTTTACGGGGAGGATTTAAAGACGAAATTCTACGGTAATTTATATTGACACATGAGTGTTAAAAACAGATTCCCTGAACAGGACTATTTAGAAACACCTTTTAACACACAAGGAGGAGGGGTAATTTAAAAAAAATTGCATTGTATAGGAGTCCAGGCAGCATGAACAGTTTATAAAAACAACAATATTTTGTTAAGGACAGTAGTAGGAGGAGCCCCAAAAAATTCTTTAGGTGACATTTTTAAATCCACCTATATACGTTCGGAATACCTATCCATCGACATTGAGATTTGGTCTGTTAATGCAGTTGTTTAATAATGAAACAATTTTTTCAGTCAGCTAAAAAAAACTTACATTAAAATCTTTGTTGAGAAGGTACATTAAAGAAAATTACTGAACGTATAATTTATTATTTTTTTCTGTGATTTCAATAAAGATTTTATTTTTAGCTATTTTTACAAAAATAAATCTTTGTAATGCACGTCCAACGGTCGGGGTGTGATAAATGTCCAACGGTTGCTTATACGTTTTGGCAACAGTTAGTAATAAGTATTTATGAAATATTCTCAAGGTTTAAAGCTCATTTTCAATGTTTGAGAATGCGTGTTTATGACGTATTCCCAACATTTAAAGACATTACTATACATCATTTTAACTTACCAACACACAGGCAGAAATGACATCTAAACGATACGTCAGAAAAAGGTTTTCCCACAGTTGGAAATAGGTTTTTATTATACATTCGTGGTGTATTTGCAATGGTAGCTGATACGTATTTATCATCTTTAGTAAATAAATGTATGTCCTATGAAACAGGCGTAAAATGAAAACTTCAACGTAGACATTGAAAATCACAAACTGAGCAACAATGTTAAACTTTGGGAAAAAAGACATCATGATTGATTTCAGCGACTTCATGCGTTTCTTCAAAATGTGTCTCCAAATATGATCAGAGCAATGGGCGGATATCTCAATTACTTCTTATATTCACTATATTTCGATCACAAAATACTATAATCAGAAGGTTCACTTCCATAGGAACTCATGGCAACATCTTTAATAAGGGATTTCGCATGGACACTAGCTTACGAGGAGCCAACCATCCGAGCTACGATGTAAACAAATCTCGCTGGTAGATATGGCGACTATCATGCGCTTGGCGGTTTTATGTTGATGCGGGCATAAAAATTACGGAACCGTGCTTTTATAATTTTTAAACTATAAACATGATCAGCATTTAAAAATACTTTTATCTGTAATATATTAATTAGTTTAAGTAAATTTAAATAAATAAACATGGATATATATTTAATTCATGTAATCATAAACTAAATAAAAATCTGACGCGTTTACATTACTGTAAATCATTATGCACCAAAAATTACAAGCTAACATACTCAAAGGACTGAAATTTTATACAATATTTTGAGTCTGAAAAGTGTACTAACGTGTTGATTGTTAAATTTCGTATTTATTAATTTATTATGGGGTGCTGATAATATAATTTTTTTAAAATACACTAAAACTCTTATAGTAAATAACCTTTTACATAAATGCATTATCAAAGGTGTGGAATACAATTGTAAATTACAAGGGGCGGGGTATTTTCCCCATTACTTCAGTTATTAAAAAGTATACAAAATATATACACATACAGTACCGTATTCGATTTAAATAATACTAGAAAAAGCTGCCCAAATATCAATTTTTACACATCTTTTAAAAATCCATTTCTTGTAATAATCGTGTCACTTAAGGCGGATTTAGACCGATCCGTAAAGTTACCTTTTTCCGATAGATGGCTCTGAATATCGCAGGTTTGGCGAGATCCGACCTTGCGCCAAACAGCGATTATGTTGCATTTGCGGTAGCCATAGTCTCACTTCCGGATTAATCCTGAAACCGGATGTTATGAAATGCATTCAAATTAGAACTTACTTTCATCGGCTGATAAATTCGAAACGAGGACTACACATAAAAGTATGTAGAAACTTTCTTCATATTGATAATAAAATTTCATATTTATATTGCATGTTTACAACGACCAGTATAAATTTTAAATCTTTTATGCGTATTCATAATTTAAATTGAATTTGTAGCATGCCTATTCATAATGTAATAAATATTTGTTATATGAGTGTTGATGGGAAACTGACGAGTTTATTCATTCATTGCTGTTGAAGTATATTTGAAACTTTAACACTTTAAATGGGTTTGCTTGTCTTGCCTATCACTTACACTCTTAAGCATTTGTGTATTTTAGTATCTCTGCTTTTCTATTGCTCATGGGTTGGTAAAATAAAACCTGCATTGATAATGTCTTGTAATGCGTTCATAATGATGTCTTTATTCTTTTATGCTTAATTCTACACTATTTTAGGAAACAATAACAAATAGGTTTCAAGTAAAACTGAGAAGTTCCTGTATATTGTTGTTGGAGTGTATTGAATTTTCAGCAATTTACATATTTTGCCTTTTCTACCTATGATGTATGTTCTTAACCATTTGTAGAACTACTTTGTATATTGTTTTTATTCTCTTGATAACATAACAAACAAAATTCTAAGAAATGAATACTTCACCAACATTTTATAATGAAGTCACTTTACTCATCTTTAACTAAATGATGAATAGTCGAAACCACTTCCTTGTTGTGGCCCTGCATTAGTGCCATTAAAACACAGACTTAAAAAAGAATGAAATGAAGGTTTATATTGGCTTGAAATGATATTGACAAATTTATCCCTTTTCTTATTCCCCATAAATCCAGTGTTAGCGAACATTGAAATTTTTTCTGTTTGATTGAAAATTCAACTGTATATATTTTAAATTCAATATAGTAGCGGAATCATAGCAGTAAATGTAATGATCGACAGTTACTGTATTAGGGATCTATGTTCCCTGCTCGCTATACATAATAACCCATATATGTACACACAGGATTTAAACGGGCATATTAAAATATTTAACAATTTTACTAAAATCGAAAATTATTTTAGCATTTTCATATTTTCTTTATCCGAAGTGCCAGTCTTGATTTTTGTCATATTAAGGTGAAATAGATCTAAATGCTTATCTGAAAAATAAATTGCAATTACTATACAATTTTCTATTATAATTCAAATAAATAACATTATAACTCACACTAAAATCTTAAATATAAAATCATACTAATATGGTAATATCATTTCAACCATGAATAGCAGGTGCTAGTTATCAAATATAAATAGAATCATAAACTAATTTATATCCCAGAAACCCTAATGCCAAAATCTATAGAAATTTGGATTTCCTTTAGAAAATTACCAGATGCATGTTATCTCTAACATTAATCATAATTTGCTGTCTTCTTAGCTCAAAGTCTCTATCCCCAGTCCCTTCTCTTTACCATTGACCAATTCTAACTAATTATAAGATATGCAAATTAAAAGTATTTGACTTTCATGCGCTGCTCAATTTAAATGCCTTTTGCTTAAAATGCTCATGCTATCCAGAATCTTAAGATTAATGTTGTGTTTATAAGTTTTAACATTTTAGCTAAAATGTATGTTTTAACAAGATTTCTTTTGGAACAATGCTAAATAAAACTGGCACAGTTAAGACGTGTACACATCAAAGTTAAGGTGGCTTTAGAAACACCCACCACCAGGTCACCACCTTTTATCAACAGATGATACTGAATATTGCAGGTTTGGCAAGATATGCCAAAAGGCGATTGTTTAATTTGCTGTAGCACTCTTCACTTTCAATATTCCAAACAAAACCTAATATTATGGGGATTATTCAGATCAATGGACAAATTTTTTTTTCCGAGAAGTATACTTAGCTTTATTTCAACATGTTTTCAAGTGTTTTTCAAATTATATTGTATATTAATGTTAGGGTACAGCATGAAATATGAAATAACTAAAGCAATTGCCTTGCAATGGGCAATAAAAAAAGTAAGATTTATCTTTTTTTTTATATTGATAATATTTTATGTTTATATTACATGCAAATTAACTTAAAGCCCCTATAAATAAAGTAAAATGCTGTATAACAACATTTTACATATTCTTATAATAGTATTGAATATTAGTAGAGATTTGATGCAAAACTGACAAGTTGATTTTATTGAATTTTAAAACTTCCAACACTAAATATTTGCTGCGCCTATGATTTATGTTTTTAAGCATTGTTTGTTAAGTTATTTGTAAATTTTGTTAGCTCTTACTCTCAATGCTCATGAGGTATATAAATTCTAGTATATACTTAACTAGTATTTTTTATGTATTAATATTTTGTTTATTTTTTATGCTCAATTCTAAACTGTGTCAGACAAAAAAAGTGAATAAATAGGTTCATATAAAAATGACAAATATTTTTTGTTGTTTGCGTTTATTCAGCATTTTAAATATGTTTGCTTGTATGTCTGCATTTTTCAAGCTACTTCTTATAGTTAGCTTTGTATATTATATTTTATCTATTGATAATATAAGTGAACAAAAGGAAATTCTATATAAAATAAAATCTTTGACCATCATCATTCTCTGAAGGCATAGCCTCTACTTTTCTTAACTCAAAGGGTTATTTCTCATAAATTCTCTCAATGTATATCATGAGTTTTTACTGATTGAAATTCAGCTGTTTATTTGGTTATACATTTTTTATTCAATAAAATAACAGAGTCTTAACAGTAAATGTAATAAGAATATACTAATAAAATAAGAACTTTGTCAAAATACAGCATACATTACATTTTAGCAGTCAACTGGCAAAAATTTAATGTATGCTGCAGAGTTGCCGGATTTTAGCCAGGCCAAAAGAAGTCTGCCGGCTGTTTTTTGGTTTTAACCACTTAAAAAAAGCCGGCTTTTATTAAGAAAAGGTGGTTTACAGCCAATTGACATTAAATTTGTATTGCTTTATCTTTGATGCACTCCTAAATGTTTATAAACTTCTATTAAATATTACCAAGTACACAAGATTTTACGACCACTAGAAAAATACTATGAAGGTAATATGTCTAAAAGGAAAAATATATATACATTGAGGAGAATGCATTAAATTAGACACCAAGATGGTGTTTTGAAAGCCTCTGTTACATAATGCGTAGCTCTACATTACATATACTGCCGACGCAGTGGTCGAGTGGTCAAGGCGAGCATTTCCACAGCAATTGCTCGACCTCCACGTTGTGGGTTCGAGTTCCACGTAAGGCATGGATGTTTGTGTTGTGGGTGCAGTGTGTTCCGCCCCCCTCTGGTGCACCTGGGGCAACGTTCTAGGCTGGCTAAATGGTTCACGTTCTGGCCGCTGACAAAGGCGAATGATGAAAGTCAAGTGCCTGGCCATTTGATTAAAAAAAATAAAAAATTACGTATACTACACATTTTAAAGACTATAATTAATTAAACAGACAAATCACCACACATCAAAAAGGAAGAAAATGAATTTTACATCAAAAAGGAAAAACATTTTTTTTACACACTACTATTTACACACTGCTAACAAGAGAGAGCAATCAAAAAAGGTTAAAAATTGTTCCCAAATTAAAACTTGTTAAAATAAATTTTTTAAAAGCTTTATGCTATTCAAAAGAGTTCATGCATATGTTATTCCCAATACTGTTTTTAATAGTGATAAATAGTGTTTTTTATGACTTTATGCATGATTTTAAATATTTATAAGTGAAAATAAGACTCTTACATATCAATAAAATCCTTGAAATTAGTTAACTAATAAAATATATCACTAAGCAACTGTTGTCCTAAAATAAAATATTTCATTATTTAAAGCAATAACATTTTCAAAAAAATGTGTTCGCGGCCAATGTAAACTAAGTAAAGCAGTTGGTATGCCTTTTTAAAATTTAGCTGGCTTTTTTGCACTAGCAGGTATTCCAATATTAATGTTTTCATTATTGAGAAATAAAGTTATTTATTAAATTCTAACCCAATAAAATACCTTTAAAATTAGTTAAAGAACACATAAAAATGTATAATTTAAAATTAAAATTCTTCACGCTTTTTTTTTTAAAAAAAAGCCAATTTTGGCCCAAAAAAACCCAATTTTGACCAAAAAAAGTTGGTTAAAACCAATAAAAACCACCCACGTGGCTTTTATTAAATTTAGCCAGCTTTTTTGCAGCCCTGGTATGCTGTATTATGAAGTTTTTATTTTGTTTTCTATTGCAGTTTTGGAGTAATTTTTTATATAAAATGTAATAATGGACAGACACTGTATACCTATTAGGAACCTATGTTCCTTACTTAGTATGCATAACCCTAATTTTTTGTACTTTAAAATTTAAACTAAAGCCCTATATCTTTGATATCTCAACAAATTTGGCTAAAACAGATTAACATATCTTGGTTGTAATGAAGGTCTGGGGTGGGGATTATGCTGTTTTCCAGTGGAAAATCATGGAATACGCTTCACTTCAACTATAAATTTTAAGGATAATCTCCCTTAAACTTGAAAATTCAACTTTTCACTTAGTAGCAAGTTCACAGTTTTAGTTTGGTGGCCACTGTATCACAATTTTTTTGTAAAATCAATAAGTGTGGTTACATATACTTAATATATTATTATATGTATAGATATGAGGGATACGAATTGGAGATAACAGTTAGTAAACTTTTGGGACAGTTTTCTGATTAAAACAGAATAGAAGAGGGATGTAGTGGCCCAAAGTTGTTTCATTTAATCACTACATTGGATTGTGTAATTGACCTATGGTGAGTGGAGAGTTCCTATTTTTAGGTCTACTCTAGGCTGATATTGTAAATTTGCAGTTTAATTTTTAGATAAAATTCACATACCTATCTCTTTCCCGTTGAAAGAATAAGCCCTTCCTATTCTTGTCTGTTTAAAAGTACACACTGCCGCTTGATTAATAAATTGAATGCTTTTATATCCAGATTTATGTTAATTGAAGTTTACCTTATAACAGTACCGCTTATAACATTTTTTATCCACGCATTTTGTTTCTTTATTATTTTATTTCCTTTACTTTCTTTTTTATTTGTTTTGATTTTTTCATTTGTTTATATGTGAGGTTAAATTAGATGTTTGCTATTAAATTAAACTGCATCAAATACTAGTGAAACTATTGTTTGATGCCTTTTATCTGAATGGACATTATGCCACAACTAACCTGTTCAGATTAGGCCACTCTAACCTATGTAATAATTGTTTCTGAAATAAAATAGTGATCTGTTTATTTTCTTACATGTTTTCCTTGAATTTTATATTCTAAATATAATGGAGTTTCCTATGTATTGTGTTTTGCCCGCTTATAACATTTTTTAATTGACTCCAAAGAGAAATGTAAAACCAGGGTTCCACTGTAAAATTGCAAAATGTCATAATTTATTTTCAGTGTAATTGAGTTATTAAATAAATTCTGGTTTATTCGACATCTAATTATTCGGAATGTGTCCATCTCAGCTCTTACATTATATTCAGGTTTAGAGCCGCCGACAAGTAGAGCCAAAATGATGCTTAGCTTAGAGGTTCTATGTTATATAAACAGTTTGCAAAGAAAGACCAATAACTTGGAAAATAGGGGTATACATTTGTTGTATAGGAACTCAAAAATTCTGTCGGTTGCTCTGTTTAGGGTCCATTTGGCTTTATTGAGTTATATTTACTGTAATAAATTGAATGCTTTTATATCCAGATTTATGTTAATTGAAGTTTACCTTATAATGTTAAAATCTATTTAAATATTTTTTCGCAAACTGTACAGTATAATTCAGTATGTGTAACTCTAATAAAAAAAAATCACATTTCTTTTCCATTATTTTCTTTTCCATTAATTTTTTCCAATTTTTATAGCATTTTAGTTCAACATCTGATAATTCTGTAAATTTGGTTATTCGGTACCGCTGAAATCTGAAATATGCTGGATTATCTAAAGTTTACTGCATATTTTATTTTATTTGTAACCTTGCTAAAAAATATAGCATAAAACGTTATTTGTAAATTTTGGTCCCCTATTTTTATGTCTCTTCAAATTATTTTATCACTCTTCACCACTGGAATATGTTATGTTATTTTTTAAAATATAATTCTGAACTATTACAAAATGTGATGCAGAAATGATAAGCTTGTGCATTTGTTGCTGACATGTTTGCATAATTTATTCATTTAGATTCATATTCTAATTTTTTTTTTATTATTATATAAAACTACATATATTTTATTGTTCAATATAGGTATATATACATATTAAATACAGATTGAATAATAGAATTTTCAAGTTAAAATTTTGTATGCATTAATTGTTGGAATATATTCTTATTATATATATTTATAGTATAGTATTATATAGTTTGTAGTATACTACATTCTTAATATAAATAATTGTTGTGTTATACAGTTTAATGTACATACATTCTTAATATTCTTAAAATAGTTTAATTATTCAGTTTCTGTAAGTAAGCATTGGTAAGAAATTATATCTTATTGGAAGGCCTGAGTTCAACCTATTACACCATAGCAAGTGCAGTGTAGGGCAGAAGTCATAACCCCATTCAGTTCAACAAAATCATTGAGTACCCATAAGTGGCATGCTGTCATGGAGTGAGATGGAGTGATCGCTCCAGGGTGTAGAATAAGAAAGAGGCACTTCTTGTGGTGAACATATTTATATTTATTTTAAGGATCAAAGAAAATACATTATGGGAAAGGATACAATGAAAGAATTTTGGCATGTGCTCAGTCATATTCGGTATCTGCTTTAAATAAGTTTAGTTGTATATAATTCAATTTTCAATGCATATTTGTTTTTACATATCAAAATAGTTTTAAATCATTATCAACTTTCTGTAGTTTTGCACATGAGGCAAGCACCCCACTCCATAAGTGGAGCTATGAATATTCTTTTGGTAGGATGCAATGTAAAATATACCCTGTACTCCCTATAGAACCCATAATTTCAGATGCAATGTAGAATACCATGTACATGTGAAAAATCACTGGGGAGAGTAATAATGTAACTTTGGGCATTCAACATTGCATAGCCCCCTAAGCTTCCTTCTAGCTTTGTTACTTATTTCAGGAGTAGGCACAAATTGCAAGGTGTGTTACATTATATTTTATTTATGTATAATGTAGTATCTTTTTACAAAGAAATATATATAATTATATCTAAAGAATATAAATTTATTTTAAAATAAAATTATTGTAATTAATATTACATATATTTTACTTTCATATCTTTGTTTCCATTCAATGCAAGGTTTATATAAAGGTAAAGTATTTTGATGAAATTAAAAATTTCTAGGTGTAGTTTTAATACATGCTTTTGTAACTAGGTAAAGAACATGTTTGGGGAGGATGGTAATGAGGATATGATATGTGATGAGTTAATTTTTGATTCAAACAGAGCGAAAGCAGTTAAGAATAATAGAATGCTCGGGGAAAAGTTTATTGTTATAAATATGTAATGAGAAGGATTGTAATAGGTTTGAAAATGTAATATATATATATATATATATATATATATATATAGCTTTGCATATCCACATTTTGAACCTCACACATTACAAATTGAATGTGTATTAAATCTTTAAATGTGAAAGTGAGTACCTAATCTGAACATGAAAAAATATATTAATTTTCATTTGCATATAGTACCATTAGAAGTTGATAAAATAATACATTCTTCACTTACTATTGATATTTATATCCTGTGAAATATCAGTAATGCTAGACATTTACCTTTGGTCAATGAAATCTTATTTTTAATCTGAATTGGAGTAATTACTGATTAAAATCAGTTTTAAGATATCAAAACTTAAAATGTTAATGGAAAATATAATCTTTTTTTTAACTTAAACAATATTGTAAAGATATAAAAAAATTTCTTTTCACTGCTGTCAAAAAGAATCTAAAAACTACAACTTCATTAGAACACAGCATAACGTTTGTTGATCTGATGCTAATGCTCTATCTCATTTATTATGACAAAGAAGGTTCTTTATTGCCTTTGAAACCGGCTGATACTTTTCTACAATTTTTTATGTGCTGCTAATCAATGTTAAAGGTGCAAGACATTTTTAGCAGGGCTGCTCATAGAAATTATGAGCCAACTTCAAACATTTACCATGTCCCCACCTCAACTATGTTGGATTTTTCTCCTCAGTAAATTTTTTATGTTTTCTCCAGCCTCAAAAATATTGAGTTCTGGGACCGCCACTCGAGTGGTATCTGTCACATCCACCTATGGGCGGCCTGTTATTAGAATGTAAAAATTATTTAAATTAATTGATATGACTAAATATTTTCACTTTTTATTTTTGATTTATGTGATGAAAAGGATATAAGTAAATGACATCATTTCATACTCAAAGTCTTTATAAGCAAGATAGAAAAATACAGATTTTTTGTTAATTCAAAAAATATTTAACTGCTTATTTTTATTTTAAATTAACAACTTTGCCATTTAAATATGTTGATTTAAAAAATATGTTTGGATGTTTTTATTAACAATCCAATGTTAAAGGTGTATGACAAATGTCGAAAATATATTTAAAGCAAATAAAATGACAGTGATATTTAACTCACGAAAACGTTAGCTACAGCTGTGCTACCATCCACTGTCTGCATAAAGGGGATTTTTTTAACATTTGGTGTAATTTACAGAAAATTGGGAAATAGATGAGGTGTAGAGAAAGCATAAAAATTTATTTTCTTGATGAAACACATATGAACCATTTGGTGAGAAAACAAAATAGAAGTAGACCTAAACTCTATTTATGAGAAAATCCAGTGAGAGAGAGAGAACTCACACTCCAGATATATGTTTTTACATTCCCTGCAATACATGGTAATGTATAGGGAACGTATTGGAATCGTGCCGAAAATCGCAACTCAAGTTTTCGACGGATCTACACGTTTTGGGATCTCTAGAACACGAAAAAACTACGTCTAGAACACGAAAAAACGTCTGTGTGTGTGTGTGTCTGTCTGTGTAATGTATGTATCCACTCTAACTCAAAAACAAATGGACCGAATTTCATAAAATTTGGTAGATAAGTCACTTGTGTATGACCCTGGTGCTGATTAGTTTTTGGTAAGATTCGGAATAAAAGAACCCGGTTTTTATTTCAAAATGGCCCGCAAAAATTGTCAAAATCTGAAATAAAAGACTACGTATGCTCAAATATATCAATTAAATGCTTGTTTTACATGTAACTTTTGACGATGAAAAGAATAAAGATCAACCCCATTACTCGACTATAGTCATTCTCGAGATGTTTTAGTTTTTTCACATTTTTGCTACGCCGGTTTTGAGAATAAGTCCAGTTACCAAATAAAAAAGAAAACGTATTTAAAAGTGCAAATTTAGTGTCATTTCAATTAATTATGCGTGTTATTTAGTGCAATTAAACTCAATTTAACGAATTATTAATGAAATAAAGAGGAAATGAATTTGAGTCTGCAGGGAAAGTCATGTGCTGCTCACATCAGATTTTGTAATTCACTGTAATAAAGCTTTTCCGAATACGATAAGAGGTCTCTCCAAATGAGTCTCCACTCGACTTTTTATATATATTTACTAATATTCCATTATTCCATATTATTTCCCCTGTCCATATCATAAAAAAGATGCCTGTAGCGGAAAAATCTAATCTCCGTACGGCAATGATATTAGATATAGAGGTACCTAGACTCCTGAGAAAAAACGCCTAATAAAGATTTCTTTTTTTTTTTAAATCGGGCCGAGTGCAGTCGCACGTGAGCTCGCGCAGCGATCGACTACGTCTTCGGAAAAATTAGATAAATGAATTTAATTAATTCCTGCTTTACATCCCGAGCAACGTCGGGTACATTTTCTGCGTGGTCGAGAGCTACTGCAAAGATGCTATTGTAATTAAGCGCATTTAGAAGAGTCATGGTGTAATTTTAATCAAAGTTTTGCATCTTAAATTCCGTTCAAAGTCGTGTACATTTTCTAGTTTATATACAAGTTTCTTCGATTTCATGAAAATTAAAACTGAAATTTCTTTTTTAAGGCGAAAATTTGTAAATTTACGTCCTATATTCTATAAATAAACTTTATTTGAAAGTTTTTATTATTAGTATATATTTTGATGACCTCGTATATTCCCCATTTTTCTTTGTTCAACATCTTTGACAGTCTCGTTCTCAGCTACCAGATCATGTAAGGAGCTAAAACTCGGCACACAGTTCATCTCGCAGAACAGTTTTATTTATTAAATGTTCATGGCATTGCGTTGCATCGTTACGTCATTTACGTATGTCATAACAATGTTTCCTTTCTTTTCATGTTCTTTTTTTTTTGCAAATTGCTGTTTAGTGTTTTCAGATGAAATGTTATTTTGCTTATTACGCATTATTCTCATTCATCTAATACTGCATAGTTTTGAAAACAGATTACGTAAATATATATATATATATATATATATATAAAGTATATACTATAATATAATTAATGGAGTATATACTATAATATAATTAATGCATAATATTGTGATGATTTCGAATTCGAGTTTTCGGTTGATTTACATGTTTTAAATACCCCTGAGCTCGTTTTTGAAGTGATGTATAATCCTTTCATGGGCGAGCGATAGTTCACATACGAGTTGAAACTAGCTATTTAAATGAAATTTGGTACGATTATTACAAATAGTGAATAACGCAATAACAGGATATCTAATAATATTAAATAAATAACTATTCTTATGTAATTTATCATTAGAAAACGCATGACATTCATTTTATAACTCTGGTAAAAACCGATCTCGCGGTATTACACATTTATAAAAAGAGTTACATAAAATTGAAAAAATAATGAAAATCGTTAAACAGATTGACTTTCCATATGAAATATTGCGCGACGAATTGACTCATAAAATTCTCGTGGATCTAGCGCGTTCCATTCACAAGAGAAGACACTATTTGTAATCTCTCGTAAAACACTATTACAAATTGTGTATTACAATGGGTAGAGACACAATTTGTAATAGTTTTGTACTTTAATTTTAAACATTCGACAAATAGTCATTTGTTTTCATGAGACATTAGTGGTGTAAGCTGATACTGTAAGTAGAAACTCCACTGTTGCAAAGTAAGCTTAATTTCTTGAAGACATTTTAAGCCACCTACCTGCATGGCAAACTGAATATGTCTGTCTCCATAATGGTTTACAAAATAGTGACACATAAAATTTTTTTTGGCTGGTTGCTATTGCATATATGCGACCGGGTACAGTAGTCCACTTTGTCACTTATCATTTAAAATATTCTGCAGCAAAATTTAATAGCATAAACCTGAATATGTAGATAATACGATACTCATTCGAAGTGGTCATTTTCCTCATCGTTTAAAAGAAAACATCAAAATGTACATAAGTTGTCCATTGTACCCCAACCTCTCTTATAGGGGGAAGTATTGTGACGGAATCAAAAATTTGAATTTCAATTTTCGACGGAAGATCACGTTTCAAGCATCCCTGAACTCGAATTGAACGTTTTTAAGGTAATGTCTGTGTGTATGTTTGCTAGTGTGTGTCCGTGAGTCTATGGGAGCGATATCTCACGACCGAATGGAGTATTTCGAACGTAAATTTGTGTGATCTGTGAATACTGGAACCCTGTATTGATTTTAAACGCGAGCAAACGTTCAGCAGTTCCCAGAAAAATTCATAAAAAAAAAAAAAATCTCTACATCTAATAATGTTAAATAAATAGTCATTTTATGCGCAATTTTTCTTATAAAACGAATGGCACATATTTCAGAACGCTAGTTCGAACTGTTTGTTCTCAAGAACGTTTTTCAAATAAATTTATCTGAACAATTGATCTATAGTAAATGTCTTCAAACATAGTAGTGAGCGTGAGCATCGTCAAAATATCGTCGTTCAGGTGGTCGCTCTTCCTCAAATTATAGAATTTGATAATTTTCGCGGAAACAATACTTTCTACATGTAGAAAACTTTGGAAATCGTGATTTGACGGACAGACACGTTTACATTTTGAATATTTTTTAAAAATATGTCCGTATGTGTGTATTATAAAAATTTAAGTGTTGATATACATTATGTAAAAAGTATAATGTGAGTAGCACATGATTTTAAATTTCCCTACGTGACGCAGTAACTTTATTTATTTCATAACGAATTAATCGAACAAGATCCACAAAACTATGATTTTGCCATTGAATTAACAACATATAAATTGAAATTGGGCTCTCTTTGCAACTTATGATTTCAAACACATGGCTTATTCATGCTCAGGTACAAAATTCTGATCCATATATATGCAGTTAACCTTTAATTAATATCAATTGTATGAAATAATTGACTATTACCGAATTCTTAAGAGTCAAAATACGAAACTATTACAAAAAGTATCATCTAGTACAGGGGTGGCCAACCCGCGGCCCGTGGGCCGCATGCGGCCCGTCTTGAATAATTTTGCGGCCCGCGAGATTCATTACAACTTTAAAAATACGATTATTTTATGCAATATTTTTGTTTTTAGTGTAGTGTTTTGTAACAAATAAATCCCATAACTGTTTCTATTTTACACGTTGCTTCTGTTTTTATACATACTTAGAAGTGGGCAATATTGCATTTTAGAAAAATACAAAAAATTATTTGAAATATATTCATCTCCCTTTCATGTCGATGTCGAGTCGGCCCCAGAATATCTCCAAATGGAACTGATTGATTTACAATGCAATAATGAATTAAAACACATTTTTGAAACATCAGAATCAAAAATAGATTTTTATAACACTTATGTCACAAAAGAAAAATTTTCCTATTTGAGAGATCTGGCACAAAAAGTTGTGAGCGCTTTTGGATCAACTTACACTTGTGAATCGTTTTTTTTTTCGAAAATGAAATTTATCGAGATCGACTTGCAAAAACTAAGTGAAAGAGTTGAGAAACAAATATCTCACTAATTAAATAAATAAAACATTATTCGATCATTGCATTATTATTATTATATTATCTATGTTTGTATACATGAAAAATAATGAAAACAATAATAATAATTCATTCTGTTTTAAGTTTTCACTCCAATAAATGTTTGTAATGGGTCCAAATCTAATATAAAGATATATATTTCTATATGCGGCCCTCGGGCCGACGTGGTGGTCGAGTGGTCAAGGCATGCGTTTCCAAAGCAATCGCTCGACCGCCATGTTGTGGGTTCGAGCCCCACGTAAGGCATGGATGTTGTTGTGTTGTGGGCGCAGTGTGTTCCGCCCCCCCCCCTCTGGTGCGCCTGGGGCAACGTCCCTGGGACGGCTAAATGGATCACATATAAGGCCGAATGGCGATGAGTCAAGTGCCTGGCCATTGGCAATAATATATATATATATATATATATATATATATATATATATATATATATATATATATGTGTGTGCGGCCCGCGGGATTATAATGTTTTTCTGAAGTGGCCCGCAAGGTCATTTGGGTTGGCCACCCCTGATTTAGTACGATCCCTTTTGCCTCTTATTCTCCCCAAAAGTAAATGCCAGAGGCGGAATGCCCTCCTCGGCGTAAACGGTGGACATCTGTGACCTTGACAAAGAATGTGAACTAATCATCCGTGTCTTCTTTGAACAATTCTGAGAAATGCAGGGGTGGGTCTTCCTGTTAGAATGGTTGAAGAACTTTCTCCATAGCTCTCTACGAGACGAGAATTTTATATATTTGATAATACTTCTGCATTTTTAAGTTTAAGTAATTTTTTTTATAAATGTTTTTGAAAAACAGGCACCATCTCGAAAACGGTTCATGCTAGAGTTCTAAAGTTTCTGTCATTCGTTTTCTAATGAAAAATTACGGTCGAAATGATTATTTATTTATGATTATTAAAGATCCCAATTTTTAAAGAAGTTTTCAAAACTTCATTTGAAAATTAAGGGAATGTTCCCAAGGCCTGATTAAGCCAATGTGAGGTTCGGTGTTAATTGGGGGCCCCCTTACACTCACGGCATACCAAATGCATGCAAAGAAAAAAAAATCATAAAGCAAATTTGGAAGTTTAGGATCACTAACCCGAAGGCACTTTTGTAAATGTAGAACTTTTTATTTAAAAGTAAAACTTTAAAATATGTATAATATTTAAAACTATTAACACATATTTTCAAAATTTAAAATAAAAACTAACATTATCAGCTTATATTATTTAAATAATTAAATAAATAATTATTTCTGAATAAAATGGTTTAACACATACAATATTTAGAGGCCCCTAAAATTTGGGGACACAGGACGCGGCCCCGTAGGCCCGTGCGTTTATCAGACCCCGAGTGTTCCAAACATTCGATTGCGTTTAACATCAATAGGCTTTCATTATTCACCGATGAACACACTAACATACTTACAGACAAACTCACACTAACATACTTACAGACAAACAGACCTTCCCTCAAAAACGTTCGCTTCGATTTCAGGAATGCTTAAAACGTGTGCTTTTCTGTCGAAAACTCGATTTCGAATATTCGACTTCGTCACAATACTTTCCTTATATACATTATACTGTAATGTAGGGAAAGTAAGAATTATGCATGCACCTGATGCGCACGAATCATGTTCAATTCGTCTTCAATAGTTTTTATTCCTTACGACATGGATTTTGCAAACATTATTCAAACCACCTACATTGAAGATGTTACATGTCTTATGTAGTTTCGCACCTGGTCAACATTCAAAGAGATATGGCGCCAATAAATTTTTGAAGTTGGGGTAATTCACTTTTTTTCATAATCAATATCAGAATGAATGAAAAAAAAGAACCCATATATTTTGATAATATGTTATAATATATATATTTCGACCCATATAATTTGATCTTAGAAAGTAAATATATATATATATATATATGATTTGCTATTTTATATTTTATTCTGTGGGTGTTTTAAAAAGTTAGGTTTATCGTGTTGCATCTTCTTACTTTTCGTTCATTGGATTTTCAAACTACTATTATTATATATATAAATTTCTAATAATTCGAATTTTAATCATCTAAATTACAATTTTTTTTTCAACTTCGTTTTTTTTACACAATGTATCTACACATAAAATGTCATAGCTGTACGCGCATTTGTTCTTAAATTATCGTGTGCATACACGCAGATGGGCAATTTTTCAAAAGTGTTCGAAATGTATTCAGATGTCCATAAAACTTATCTTTCCGTCATAGATGTCCATAAAACGTGTTTTCTCGTCAAAATATCGAATTCCAAAATTTTCACCTATTATCTGGTATTCATATTTTAATGCAAAATGAGGACTACAAAATAACAGCAGCAGAAGTTCTTGCTACAAAAACAGGCATTATTGTTTAACATTTTTCACATTCATACCTTACAATTGGAAATAATTTCTTTTGACCACATTTCTATAAGCTGTATAAAAACACCCTGCTAAATTATTACTTTATAAAATTAATTTTTCTATATTTATATTCCATTGGCATACCGTCATAATCCATTTACAACTTCCT
Source organism: Amaurobius ferox (assembly GCA_951213105.1). Lineage (NCBI taxonomy): Eukaryota > Metazoa > Arthropoda > Arachnida > Araneae > Amaurobiidae > Amaurobius > Amaurobius ferox. The sequence continues at coordinate 37,135,141 of OX578155.1, read as the reverse complement.
CATATCTTTATAATTCAAATTTATTGGGTCTACTTGTAATGTAATCAATATCAGAATTAAAAAATTATACAGGGTATAAGGCTCTACTCAACTTTTTCATATTTTTGTATAACACGTTCAATCTCTTTCTGCAAAGAAGATCAAATATTTAAATCCAGGTTGATGCATCAACATCTCAACTAAATATTAAGATGGTGATGTTTCAATCCAGATCAAATTTTCAAGCCATTTTTCAGAAGGGGTTTGAATTTGATCCCGTTCTTTTCGATGTGTTTGGCCCTACCTATAACTTTTCATACTTTCATAATGCATATTGATATCCTTAAATGGAAACTCAACTTTCTCAAATGTACATAATGCAGATTTGAATGAGGATCAACTCAACTCAACTTAATTTTTTTTTTAATTTTATATAACTCTTCATGTTATACTTATTTGTTGGCATTTTTAATATACTTTCCTACGTCCTAGAGAGTTGAAATTTGGTACACAACTTAAATTATTAGAACATTTTATTCTACAAAAATTTGTGGATCCTCAAATATAGATCCTACATTTTTTTCGAAATGGCCTGCAAATAATCCCCGTTCACTTCTATGAATCATTGTTGTAAGATTGTTAAAAATTCTTATGTAGGTAGCACATGACTTTCCCTGCAGACTCATATTCACGTTCCCTTTATTTCTTCAATAATCATTTGAGTTTATCTGTACAAAATAACATCCATAAGTATTTTAAATGACATTGAATTTGCACGTTAAACTTAAATTTGGTTCTTATTTGATAGCTGGACTTATTGTCAAAGGTGGCGTAGCGAAAACGCGAAAAAACTAAAATATCTCAAGAACGGCTAGTCCTAGAGTAATGGGGTTAGTCTTATTCTTTTTGTTCTCAAAAATCACGTATAAATAAGCATTTAATTGATATAATTGAGCACACGTAGTCTTTTATTTTTAGATTTAACGATCTTTGCGGGCCGTTCCTTTTTCCCGAATCATACCACAATAACCTACAAGTGATTTATATACCAAATTTTGTTAAATTTGGTCCATTAGTTTTTAGCTAGAGTGGATAAAGGCAATTTTTGCCGGCCATTTCGCAAAGAAGGCAGATTCTTTTATTACGAATCGTACTAAAATCAAATGAGCATCAGGGTTTCCCACAAAAAACTTACCTACCAAATTTTATGATATTCGGTACATTAGTTTTTCAGTTAGAGTGAATGCAATATCCTCACTGAAATACACACAGATACACCCTTACACACACAGACGTCTCCCTAAAAATAGTTTTTTCGTGTTCTAGAAGTCCCAAAACGCGTAGAACCTTCGAAAATTCGAGTTTCGATCTTCGGCACGATTCGAATACTTTGAATACATACACACACACATATATTATCTGTGTATATAAGTTCCGTGCCTAAGCAATTACAATAGTTGTGATTTTAAATGATCCCTAAACCTTTATTATTTCTACAACGAAGCCTAATTTTAACTTATGCAGAATGCAAATATCTCAAGCGATTGTAAGGTGAGTTATATAAGAATTGCTGAATTTTTTTCGCGCAAAATTATTTAGCTCTGGAATACAAGTTATATGAATGAAATATTCATTGATTTTGCATAGAGAATCAGACGATTTATATTTCGATGAAGTTTTAAATATTTAAGTGTAATAAATTACTGTAGTACTGTGATAATGTAAAAGATATCACCACTGAATGTATCACATTTTGGAGATTTTTAAATGAAATTGCATTTCAGTTGGAAAGTGTTTCATAATCAATGCTTATGCATGATTGATCTTTCTTGTATTATTATGTATTTAGAGAATATGGCAATATTGTTCTGAAGAACTTTATAGGACTTTTATGTCATAAATTATAGTATATTATTTATTCCCATTATTATTATTGTTGTATAATTTTGTTATATAATGTACATTTTGAAATTCTTCCTTATTAACACTTTATAACATTAGTTGAAAAGTGTTTATGACTTTGTTCCTTCTGTCTGTCTGTCTGTCCGTTCGCACGATAACTGCTGTAAAAATGACTTTATCAAAATGAAATTTTAGTATGTTGTTCAGACGGTCTGTGGGACCTATGGGAATATAAATGTATAATATCACCCAATTAGTTTTGGATTGAACCCGTGTTGAAAAAATGAAATACATTGAACCCTATGGGACCTAATTTTTCAAACATTTTTTAAGCGGATTTAAAATTCACAAATTGCTTCGAAAGTTTTAGGAAATATTTAAATTATCTCATAAATTATATAAAAAATTTTCAGTAAAATATATTCAGTAGATTTTAAATAAAAATTAAAATAATAATTACACCTTTTATATGAAGAGATCACGTGACAATTATATGAAGAGATCACGTGACAATTATATGAAGAGATCACGTGACCCACTTCAAAATAAAATATGGCATCCATCTTATGTCAAAATCGTGATTTTTATTCTTTTTTTTAATTCATGTTTAGTGTTGTATCCGTCCTAAAACCGCTTTATTTTTGCTTAAATTCTGTGCATTTACATACTGAAACAACGCAATTACAATATATTTGAGTTTAAATGATCATCAAATTTTGATTATTTCTACAACGAAGCCTAATTCTCACTTATGGAGAATGTAAATACCAAAAGATGTAGAATGAGTTGTATAAGAATTGCTGCATTTCTTTAACGCAAAATTATTTAGCTTATGGAGTCTACAATATAGCTGATATGAATGAAAATTCATTGATTTTACACAGAGAAGCAGACGATTTTTTCTATGAGTTTCAAGCATAGTTTAATTACTTGTACCTCCATGGTCTTAAGTTTCCGAGTTGGAAACATATAAATGAAATCATTCTATTTGTAATAAAACATTATATAAAAATAGATCTATGTTTATATAATATAAATATCTATAGATCTATTTTAAAATATGGGAAAGGAACATCGATGTTCCTTTCCCATATTTTTCCGTACAACACATAGTATATGTAAAGAGAATGTATTGATGTAAAAATATATTAACTGTCGGATATTGATGGATCTGCGCACTTTGAGCATAAAGAATGCAAATTAACCATTTTTTAAATCATGTCCGTGTGTATTGTCTGTCTGCGAGTTTGTAGACACGATATCTCTACAACAAATTGAAAGAATTGAATAAAACTTGGCACAATTATTTTCATCGCAAGACGCCAGGGTTCGAGATTAAGATACGTCAGAGCCCCCCCCCCCCCCTAATAACTCGTTTTCAAATATGTAAAAATTCAACATTTTGAGAAGTTACAAAATTTTATAAATTTGATCTTAACTAATTTTTAATTAAATGATGTGGCTATATTTAAATATATCTTTGACATTAGGAAAGATAGTAGTAGTGTGGCAAAAACGTATGAAATTCTTTAAGTAAACAATAAAACTTACTAAATAATCGTCTCTTATGGAAATCACAATTAGCACTTAGAGAAAACAAAAAAAAGGAGGCTTTGCTACTGTCTGTGATAGATATATGACTGTGTATTTAGGGCTAGAGCTTGTCCACGTGTAAAGCTTTCATGCTTGGATTTTATTTTATTTTATCGATTCCTTTCCATTGATGCTTTTTGTTTGTCTTCAGCTTGATGACTAGAAGTTTGCATTTTATTTTCCACTTGATTGATGATTGATTCTCTGTTTGATACTTTTATTTGTAAGGCATTTTTTAATGTTGGGGTTTTTTGAGTTGAAACTTCTTTCTATTCTTTCATAGGATTTTCAAACTTTTATTATTATATATATATAATATGAAAATTCAATAATTGAATAGTGAGAAATTGTAGCTCAAAATACCCTAACTTAAAACATACCTACAAATTAAAAAGAAGTATTAAAGATCCACGGTACAGTGTTTTTAATGTTGAATTAAACATTTGACCCTTTTCCGGATGATAGCATAACTATTTCAAAGAACCCAATTAACTTATATTTCACAACTCTAAATTAACAATTATTTATATTGATAGCATCCTCAATAAGCAACACAGTCTTTATATCAAAATATTTTAATAATTAATTCATTAATTAGGTGTCATTTTCAATAACTTTGACGATATTTTAGTCAATCTGTAATGCAATATCGACAAGATGGCGATATCTCTCTAGGTTATTCGACAAGTTCGCCAATGGTATCGCCAAGTGTTACAGATAAACGGAGAAGAGAACATTTTTCTTATATACTAAAAGTATTCCCGTCATACGACGGAATTCAAAATTTGCAAATCGTTACCTCCCATTTGGCGTCATTTTTATCAATTTGGCGACATTTCCCTCACTTTGGCAACATTTAAAAAAGTCGCCAAGTTCGCAACATCCTGCCAAAATTTTCGCCTAGCGTTACGAACGGATCGTCGGAGAAATCAATTTATTCTTAAAGTCGATTTTTATGTTCTTTCCAAGATATTGAATTTTCTTCAATTAGTCGTCATTTCCATTGATTTAGCATCAATTTTACCAATTTGGCGATTTTTTCGTCAATTTGGTAACTTTTAAAAAAGTTGCCAAGTTGGCGATATTTCGCCACATTTGTCGCTAAAATTTCGCTAAGCGTTATGGATATGAAATAGGTTATTCTTATAGTAGGGAAATGACTATTAGAGTTAAAATAAAAAAACTAGTTCCGAAGTATCTTCTCTCGTGAATGGATCGTTCAAAATCCACGAGAATGATGTTAACAAATTTATCACGTGATATTATATATGAAAATTAAAAATATTTTACGATAATTAATATTATTTTTTATTTTATATGATTTTTTGAAAAATTTATTTGAAAAATGCGTAATATCTCAAGAAAGGTTTATACTAGCGTTCTAATTTTTGTGTCAATCATTTTATGATGAAAAATTACATAGAAAATGATTATTTACGTAACTTCATTCAAAATGTTGATTTTTTGACGATTTTTCCAAATTTCATTCGAAAATTTGGGGGTGTTCTGAACATTCGAATGCGTCTAAAACCAATATAGTTCCAGTGTTCACAGATGGTAATTTTGGTACTAAATTTCGTTCGAATCTCTCCATTCGTTCGTGAGATGTCGTCTCCACAGACTCACGGACACACACACACGCAGACATCACCTCAAAAACGTCTGATTCGTGTTCACAGATGCTTGAAACGTGATCTCTGGTCGAAAACTCAAATTCGAGTGTTCGATCCCGTACTTTTCAATACACAATACTTTTCTTATACATTATACAACTTATGTATAAGGAAAGTAATAAGCTTACCAAATTTCGAGAAATTCACTTGATTATTTTGAGATATCGCTTTTTTTAGGAAAAGCAAAATTTCAAATATCTGGAGAACTATTTATAAAACTACTCATACATAAAGCAATACTATTCATACTACTTTAAAAAGTAAAAAAATAAGTAATTTTAAGGAATTTCTTAGGACTTAAAACACTTTTTAACTTGTATTAAAATAATAAAATATGTCTGCTTAGAATTTTTGGCACTAAAATTTGCGATATTTCCGGCGAAGCACTCACTCACCTTCACAATATTTTGGGAAAAAACATTAAAATTCATTAATTTTGAGTAATAGTTCTAAAATTCACAATTTTAAAGAAAAGCGTTAACATTTGCAATTTAAAAAAAATGCCCAAATGTATATTTTTATTTAAAATCGCTAAAAGTAGCAATTCTATTTAAAAACTTTAAAACTTGTAATTATAGGAAAAGCTATAAAGCTTAAATGTAAGAAAATGTGTAAAATTAAAAGTACTTCCATTCACGAATGTCCCAGAGAACTGCGCTGATTCTAATGTTACATGAAAAAAAGAAAGAAAATATTTTGTCTGGATTACATTACTATCTTTTACAGTAACTGTACCTCAGCTCCATTTCGCCAGCCCCCCCACCTCGGAATTTCAAAATTTCAATGATGCCATTCGTTTGTACTACGTTTGTACCGGATTGTACCGTCAAAATTTTCGTTTGTACCACTTCCGGAACGGGGTTATTCCCATTTCAAAGTGGGGGGGCTGGCGAAACGGCAGCCCCCCCACCTCGGAATTTCAAAATTTCAATGATGCCATTCGTTTGTACTACGTTTGTACCGGATTGTACCGTCAAAATTTTCGTTTGTACCACTTCCGGAACGGGGTTATTCTCATTTCAAAGTGGGGGGGCTGGCGAAACGGCAGCCCCCCCACCTCGGAATTTCAAAATTTCGTCGATGCCATTCGTTTGTACTACGTTTGTACCGGTTTGTACCGTAAAAATTTTCGTTTGTACCACTTCCGGTACGGCGTAATTTTAATTTTAAAATGGGTGACCTTGAGCTCCGACAAACCCAACCTCAAAATTTCAAAATTTCGTCGATGCCATTCGTTTGTATTACGTTTGTACCGGTTTGTACCGTAAAAATTTTCGTTTGTACCACTTCCGGTACGGCGTAATTTTAATTTAAAAGTGGGTGACCTTGAGCTCCGGCAACCCCCCCACGTTGGAATTTCAAAATTTCGTCGATGCCATTCGTTTGTACTACGTTTGTACTGGTTTGTACCGTAAAAATTTTCGTTTGTACCACTTCCGGTACGGCATAATTTTCATTTAAATGTGGGTGACCTTGAGCTCCGGCAACCCCCCACTTCGAAATTTCAAAATTTCGTCGATGCCATTCGTTTGTATTACGTTTGTACCGGTTTGTACCGTAAAAACTTTCGTTTGTACCACTTCCGGTACGGCGTAATTTTTATTTAAAAGTGAGTGACCTTCAGCTCCAGCAACCCCCCACCTCGAAATTTCAAAATTTCGTCGATGCCGTTCGTTTGTACTACGTTTGTACCGGTTTGTACCGAAAAAATTTTCGTTTGTACCACTTCCGGTACGGCGTAATTTTTATTTAAAAATCGGTCACCTTGAGCTTCGGCAACCCCCCCACCTCGAAATTTCAAAATTTCGTCGATGCCATTCGTTTGTATTACGTTTGTACCGGTTTGTACCGTAAAAATTTTCGTTTGTACCACTTCCGGTACGGCGTAATTTTAATTTAAAAGTGGGTGACCTTGAGCTCCGGAAACCCCCCCACGTCGGAATTTCAAAATTTCGTCGATGCCATTCGTTTGTACTACGTTTGTACCGGATTGTACCGTAAAAATTTTCGTTTGTACCACTTCCGGTACGGCGTAATTTTTATTTAAAAGTGGGTGACCTTGAGATCCGCCAACCCCCCAACTCGAAATTTCAAAATTTCGTCGATGCTATTCGTTAGTACTACGTTTGTACCGGTTTGTACCGTAAAAATTTTCGTTTGTACCACTTCCGGTACGGCGTAATTTTTATTTAAAAATCGGTCACCTTGAGCTTCGGCAACCCCCCCACCTCGAAATTTCAAAATTTCGTCGATGCCATTCGTTTGTACTACATTTGTACTGGTTTGTACCGTAAAAATTTTCGTTTGTACCACTTCCGGTACGGCATAGTTTTCATTTAAATGTGGGTGACCTTGAGCTCCGGCAACCCCCCACTTCGAAATTTCAAAATTTCGTCGATGCCATTCGTTTGTATTATGTTTGTACCTGTTTGTACCGAAAAAATTTTCGTTTGTACCACTTCCGGTACGGCGTAATTTTTATTTAAAAGTGGGTCACCTTGAGTTTCGGCAAGTCCCCACCTCGAAATTTCAGAATTTAATTGATGATTCCATTCGTTTGTGGGACATTTGTACCGGATTGTACCAAAAAATGTTCGTTTGTACCACTTCCGGTACGGCGTTATTCTCATTTCAAAGTGAGAGGAGAGAAACATCAGCCCCCTCCTAAGAATTTGAAAATTTCGTCAATGCCATTCGTTTGTACTACGTTTGTACCGGTTTGTACCGTAAAAATTTTCGTTTGTACCACTTCCGGTACGGCGTAATTTTTATTTAAAAATCGGTCACCTTGAGATTCGGCAACCCCCCACCTCGAAATTTCAAAATTTCGTCGATGCCATTCGTTTGTACTACATTTGTACTGGTTTGTACCGTAAAAATTTTCGTTTGTACCACTTCCGGTACGGCGTAATTTTTATTTAAAAGTGGATGACCTTGAGCTCCGGTAACTTCCCACCTCGAAATTTCAAAATTTCGTCGATGCCATTCGTTTATATTACGTTTGTACCGGTTTGTACCGTAAAAATTTTCGTTTGTACCACTTCCGGTACGGCGTAATTTTTATTTAAAAGTGGGTGACCTTCAGCTCCAGCAACACCCCACCTCGAAATTTCAAAATTTCGTCGATGCCGTTCGTTTGTACTACGTTTGTACCGGTTTGTACCGTAAAAATTTTCGTATGTACCACTTCCGGTACGGCGTAATTTTTAATTAAATGTCGGTCACCTTGAGCTTCGGCAATCCCCCACCTCGAAATTTCAGAATTTCGTTAATGCCATTCGTTTGTACTACGTTTGTACCGTAAAAATTTTCGTTTGTACCACTTCCGGTACGGCGTAATTTTTATTTAAAAGTCGGTTACCTTGAGCTTCGGCAAGCCCCCCACCTCGAAATTTCAGAATTTAGTTCATGATTGCATTCGTTTGTAGGACGTTTGTACCGGATTGTATCGTGAAAATTTTCGTTTGTACCATTTCCGGTACGGCGTAATTTTTATTTAAAAGTCTGTGACCTTGAGCATCGGCAATCCCCACCTCGAAATTTCAAAATTTCGTTGATTCCATTCGTTTGTACTATGTTTGTACTGGATTGTACCGTGAAAGTTTTCGTTTGTATCAATTCCGGTACGGCGTAATTTTTATTTAAAAGTGAGTGGCCTTGAGCATCGGTAATCCTCCCACCTCGGAATTTCAAAATTTCGTCGATGCCATGCGTTTGGACTACGTTTGAACCGGATAATTACCGGATATTATACCATAAAAATTTTCGTTTGTACCAATTCTTAAGCTTACATGCCGTACATCTAAGCTTACATGCTGTACATCTTAAGCTTACATGATATATCTTCTTAATGTTACAGTTTAATTTTCCATCATAGTCTTTTCTGTAAGGCAAAATGTCATTAGGTGATTATTAATGCCAATAAGATCTTGTACTTTGTAATTCAAATTCACCTGGATTCAAAATTATGCAAATCAATTAATCTGTCATTAAGAAATATCATATTGTTTTTATTAATCATACCATGTTTCTAGTGATATTCATATATCATATATTTATTTGTACAATTACATAGGTAATAAAATTATTTTTATAGCTTTATAGAAAATATGCAAGACATTAAATTTGAGAAGGGGGACTATTTACTAATGGAATATTATAATTTTTGAAACTAGTTGTGTACATGGACACCACCACGTTCCAGTATAAAACTGACATTTCTGTGACAAACATTGGTGTTCAACAAGATAACTTCTTATTGTTTTATGTTTTGAACTCTTTTAATTGCTTTTAATTATTAATCTTAGTTTGTTATGAGTATTAATTAGTAATTTGGTCTATTTTTTCATTATTTCTGCATTTAAAATTAATCAGCAGTTTAGATTTTGAGGGAAATCCTTACGTTTCTGACAAGTGTTTTTAATTTAAAGGAATTCAAGGAAATATATTTCTATTAGGTATGAGATAAGTATGGTCATCCTGCTAGAGGAGTGTTGCCTTTTGCGGCAAATTTCAAAAGGAATCTATTAGAAACTTAATTTTCTAATACATACTTTTGTCGCCTACTATTTATATCGATCTTTAGTTTCGAAGACATTTCGAGTGAAAGTATAGAGAATTAAAGAAATACTTGCTTGTACAGGTACTTTAATTTTAAAAAAAAAGTTCAAAATATTACGTTAGTATATTACTAATGCTACATTGTACAACTTTATGCTGATAGAAGTTATAATATTATTATTTTATATTTTTTGTATACAATGAGATAATTCTTCAATAGCATGCAATCTAATTACTCAATGTTACATTTTCTGAAATTTCACAAGTACTAAATTGATACTCATTCGAGGATATGGGATTAGTCCACTGAAAGGTTGCGACGTCAGAGTGGCGGCCTTCCTTCTTTCTTGGCGGATTTTCTGTAAGCAGTAATTGCAATTCATATTTAAACTTTTTTCGGTGATACCCTGGTGTGCAATTGCTAATTGGCCTAATAATAAGAAAATTTGCAATGTTTGGTTTCATAGAATTGTCTAGCAAGCTGCTTGTGCAAATTAATTATCAGCTGGCTCAGAATGGATTAAAAAATCTGATGTGGGCAGAACATGACTTTTCCTACATAATGCAATGATTCTACTTCTTTCACGGCGAAACAATGGTGTACAAGGTCCACAGAACAATGTTTTTGGCATTAGAATAATACGACGTCAATTGAAATTAGGTGCTTTGGGCAAATTACTAGTCCAAACGAATGACCTTCTCATATTCACGTTTACTTAATTACAATATCATGAAATGACATCAACATTTGTTTAATATCAATTACATGAAATAAATTACTATTGGCGAATTCATAGGCGTCAAATTACTATCACTGTCAAAATGTATTTTTTCCAGTGAATGGAATGATCTAGATTTATATGAATAATGTTGCATAATATTGTATGTGGAAGGTGTTACTACACTGTTACTAAGTGTTATATGTGGCGATACTTTCTTCCCTTTTTTTAACACTTTACAACAAAGTTGAAAAGTGTTTATGACTTTGTTCATTCTGTCTGTCTGTCTGTCTGTCTGTCCGTTAGCACGATAACTGCCGTAAAAATGACTTTATCAAAATGAAATTTTAGTATGTTGTTCAGACGGTCTGTAGGCCCTATGGGAATATAAATAAATAATATCACCCAATTAGTTTTTTATTGAACCCGGGTTGAAAAAATGAAATACATTGAACCCTATGGGACCTAATTTTTCAAACATTTTTTAAGTAAATTTAAAATTCACGAATTGCTTCGAAATTTTTAGGAAATATTCACATTATCCCATAGAATATATAAAAAAAATTCAGTAAAATATGTTAAGTAGTTTTTTAATTAAAAAAATTATTTAATATAGGGAAAAAAACAAATTCAATTAAATTCTGACTTTGGGATATCTTCCAGAAAGAAAAGAGAGATATATTATATAATAAATATCTTTCCATTTGTTTAAACGTAGTGCATATGGGAGAGGCTTCACATTTTAAAATAAATTTTGTAGATAACAATTTTTCATTTTTTTTAAATTTTATATAACTCTTCATGATATACTTATTGGATGGCATTTTTAATGCACTTTCATACGTCCTAGAGAGTTAAAATTTGGTACACAGCTTAAATTTGTTGAACATTTTATTCGACAAAAATTTAATGGATCTTTAAATATAGATCATACATTTTTTTCGAAATGGCCTGAAAATAATCCCCGTTCACTTCTATAAATCATTGTTGTAATATTGTTAAAAATTCTGATGTGGACAGCCCATGTCTTTCCCTGCAGACTCATATTCGTTCTCTTTATTTATTCAATAATAATTTGAGTTTATCTGCATAAAATAACAACCATAAGTATTTTAAATGACATTGAATTTACACGTTAAACTTAAATTTGGTTCTCATTTGATAGCTGGACTTATTGTCAAAGGTGGCGTAGCGAAAACGCGAAAAAACTAGAATATCTCAGGAACGGCTAGTCCTAGAGTAATGGGGTTAGTCTTATTCTTTTTGTTGTCAAAAATCACGTATAAAATAGGAATTTAATTGATATAATTGAACACACGTAGTCTTATATTTTTATATATAACGATTTTTGCGGGCCATTTCGCAAAATTAGCCAGTTCCTTTTTCCCGAATCGTAGTAGAATAACCTACAAATGATTTATATACAAAATTTTGTTAAATTTGGTATATAAATCACTTGTAGGTTATTGAAATATTATGCACCAAATTTTGTTAAATTTTTTCCATTAGTTTTTAGCTAGAGTGGATAAAGGCAATTTCTGCGGCCATTTCGCAAAGAAGGCAGATTCTTTTATTACGAATCGTACTATAATCTAATGAACATCAGGATTTCCCACAAAAAACATACCTACCAAATTGTATGAAAATCGGTCTATTAGTTTTTCAATTAGTGTGGATGTAATATCCACACAGACACACAGAAACATACACAGATACAACCTTACACACACAGACGTCTTCCTAAAAATAGTTTTTTCGTGTTCTAGAAGTCCCAAAACGTGTAGATCCTTTGAAAATTCGAGTTCCGATCTTCGGCACGATTCCAATACTTTGAGTACATACACATACACACATATATTATCTGTGTATTATCTGTGTACCTAAATTCCGTGCCTATGCAATTACAATAGTTGTGATTTTAAATGATCCCTAAAATTTTATTATTTCTTCAACGAAGCCTAATTTTAACATATGCAGAATGCAAATATCTCAAGCGATTGTAAGATAAATTACATAAGAATTGCTGAATTTTTTTCACACAAAATTATTTAGCTCTGGAGTCTGGAATACAAGTTATATGAATGAAATATTCATTGATTTTGCATAAAGAATCAGATGATTTATATTTCGATACAGTTTTAAATATTTAAGTGTAATAAATTACTGTAGTACTGTGTAATGTAATGTATAATGTAAAGGATATCACCACTGAATGTATCACATTTTAGAGATTTTTAAATGAAATTGCATTTCAGTTGGAAAGTGTTTCATAATCAATGTTTATGCATGATTGATCTTTCTTGTATTATTATGTATTTAGAGTATATGGCAATATTGTTCAGAAGAACTTTATAGGACTTTTATGTCATAAATTATAGTATATTATTTATTCCCATTATTATTTTTGTTGTATAATTTTGTTATATAATGTACATTTTGAAATTCTTCCTTATTAACACTTTATAGCATAGTTGAAAAGTGTTTATGACTTTGTTCCTTCTGTCTGTTCGTTCGCACGATAACTGCCGTAAAAATGACTTTATCAAAATGAAATTTTAGTATGTTGTTCAGACGGTCTGTGGGACCTATGGGAATATAAATGAATAATATCACCCAATTAGTTTTGCATTGAACCCGGGTTGAAAAAATGAAATACATTAAAAATGAAATACATAAAAGTATAATAAATTACTGTAGTACTGTGATAATGTAAAAGATATCACCACTAAATGTATCACATTTCAGAAATTTTTAAATGAAATTACATTTCAGTTGGAAAGTGTTTCATAATCAATGCTTATGCATGATTGATCTTTCTTGTTTAATTTAACATTATGTTTTGAATAAATTTACATGAAAAATGTGCAATATCTCGAAATGTCGTATGTGGTATGTCAATCGTTTTCTAAGTGGATATTATGTATGAAATAATTAAACATTTAACAGCATTCAGATTCTTAATTTGCTTTAATAATTTTTTCAAAAATTTATTCGAAACTTGTGTAGTATCTCGAGAATGGTTCATTCTAACATTCTAAAGTTTCTATCATTTGTCTATCAATTACGTCTGAAATGATTTTTTTTTTTTATCATTATTGAAAGTTCTGGTTAATGATTTTTTCAAGCTTTCGTTCAAAATATGGGGGAGGCGGGGGGGTCTTCCAAACTTTCGATTACATTTAAAATCAATTGGAATCCAGTATACACTGAGGTCAATAATCGTACCAAATTATATTCAAAACTCTTCATTCGCGTGTGAGATAACACCTCCGCCGACTCACAGGCACACACATACACTATGTACTGTCCCGATCATGAAGCCTTCAGTGGAAGCACTTTTGAGAACCAGAAGTGAAACACCGTACAGGCAGCCATCCCTATGATGTGGGTCTAGGGATGCCATTTCAGGACTGTCGAGCTATGGTTGCCAGATTTGGTGTTTTATTGGCGACATTTCGAATGTTCGAGAACCTTCTTAAAATGACGAGTATTCTACGAGATATGAGCCCCTTCTGGCAGTTTCTACTGAGAATATATAAAAAGAGTCATCGCTCAATTGGAGAGCAGTTGACGTGATACGAGCTACATTGAAATTATGAGATAAGTCATTGTTTTCAGGATAGCATCCGCTGTTTTGTGAAATTAACTGAGTATTTAATTGCTATTTTACTGTACCTAGCAGTTGTTTAGTAATCTTGTGAGATAGTTATCGAACCATTTGCTGTATCTTATTCCTGTTTATGTTGTGCTTATAAACGTGTTAGTTATCCAGAAATTTGGATTCTTTCTTGTATCCTGGACGCACACCCACGATTCCAGAGAATACGTCGTAACAGTATATTAGCGTGTATTCACACGTGCTAACACATACAGAAATGACTTCATAAACGTTCGGTTCTTGTTCTAGGATGCTTGAAACGTGTTCTTCCGTTGAAAACTTGCCCCAGTTAAATAAGTTCCCTATACTCTATAGGGAAACTAATATGCAGGACAGTAAAAGCAGTACTTCTGCAAAATAATTTCGCTAATTTTTATATAAATAAAATTAAATGAATGCAATTAAAATGATTTGCAACCAAATTCTCACATCCATGATAGCTAATTCCTACTTTACTTTTAAAACTATATTATACTCAATTGTGTTGGGTACATAACATTTTTTAATTAATCAATATTTTAAATACTTTATTTCCTGAAACCTATTTTAAATACTCACAAGTACCGAAATATATCTTCAAATTTTTCAATGTACATGTGCTACATATTCGTATTAGTATGTATAAGTGCTACTTTGTATAAGTGCAAATTGAGCTAAATATTTATATAAATGTCAATTGAGTTAAATATTTGTGAAAATGTAAATTAAACTAAATATTTATATAAATGTAAATTGAGTTGAATATTTGTATAAATATATGTTAAGCAAAATATATATATATATATATATATTAATGGCCAGGCACTTGACTTTCGTCATTCGCCTTTCGTCAGCGGCCAGAACGTGAACCATTTAGCCGTCCTAAGACGTTGCCCCAGGCGCACCAGAGGGGGGGCGGAACACACTACGCCCGCAACACAAACATCCATGTTTTACGTGGGACTCGAACCCACAACGCGGCGGTCGAGCGATTGCTGTGGAAACACTCGCCTTGACCACTCGACCACTGCGTCGGCTTAAGCAAAATATTTGAATAATGTACTGAATAAATGTGCTGATTTGTAAAAATATATTTATTTGTATTTGTATGTTTTAATACATATATAAATTTTATTGTCATAAAAGCATGTTCTTTAATTATTTGATGCATATTGGAAATTCGGAACTGAGAAGGGGCGAAATGGAGTCTCCCACTTTGAAATGGGAACAACTATATATAGGAAACGGTATAAATGAAAATTTTAGCGGTACATTCCATGCAAATGAAGTACATGCGAACGACGTCACTGAAATATGAAAATTCCGAGGTCAAAGCTGCCATTTTTCCAGCCTCCACTTTGAAATGAATATTACGCCGTACCGGAAGTAGTACACACGAAAATTTTTGCGATACAATCCGGTACAAACGTAGTACAAACCAATGGCATCGACGAAATTTTAAAATTACGAGGTGGGGGGTTGCCGATGCTCAAGGACACCCACATTTATATAAAAATTACGCTGTACCGGAAGTGGTACAAATGAAAATTTTTACGGTACCATTTGGTACAAACGTAGTACAAACCAATGGCATCGACGAAATTTTGAAATTCCTAGGTGAACGGGGCTGCCGTTTCTAAAGCAAGCCCACTTTGAAATGAGAACAACATCGTACCGGAAGTGGTACAAACGAATATTTCTTACTGTAGTACAATCCGGTACAAACGTAGTACAAACGAATGGCATTGACGAAATTTTCAAATTCTTAGGTGGGGGCTGATGTTTCTCCCCCCTCACTTTGAAATGAGAATAACGCCGTACCGGAAGTGGTACAAACGAACATTTTTTGGTACAATCCGGTACAAACGTCCCACAAATGAATGGAATCATCAACTAAATTCTGAAATTTCGAGGTGGGGGCTTGCCGAAACTCAAGGTGACCGACTTTTAAATAAAAATTACGCCGTACCGGAAGTGGTACAAGCGAAAATTTTTACGGTACAAACCAGTACAAACGTTATACAAACGAATGGCATCGACGAAATTTTGAAATTTCGAGGTGGGGGGTTACCGGAGCTCAAGGTCACCAACTTTTAAATAGAAATTACGCCATACCGGAAGTGGTACAAACGAAAATTTTTACGGTACAAACCAGTACAAATGTAGTACAAACGAATGGCATCGACGAAATTTTGAAATTTCGAGGTTGGGGGGTTGCCGAAGCTCAAGGTGACCGATTTTTAAATAAAAATTACGCCGTACCGGAAGTGGTACAAACGAAAATTTTTTCGGTACAAACCGGTACAAACGTAGTACAAACGAACGGCATCGACGAAATTTTGAAATTTCGAGGTGGGGGGTTGCTGGAGCTGAAGGTCACTCACTTTTAAATAAAAATTACGCCGTACCGGAAGTGGTACAAACGAAAATTTTTACGGTACAAACCGGTACAAACGTAATACAAACGAATGGCATCGACGAAATTTTGAAATTTCGAAGTGGGGGGTTGCCGGAGCTCAAGGTCACCCACATTTAAATGAAAATTATGCCGTACCGGAAGTGGTACAAACGAAAATTTTTACGGTACAAACCAGTACAAACGAATGGCATCGACGAAATTTTGAAATTCCGACGTGGGGGGGTTGCCGGAACTCAAGGTCACCCACTTTTAAATTAAAATTACGCCGTACCGGAAGTGGTACAAACGAAAATTTTTACGGTACAAACCGGTACAAACGTAATACAAACGAATGGCATCGACGAAATTTTGAAATTTCGAGGTTGGGTTTGTCGGAGCTCAAGGTCACCCATTTTAAAATTAAAATTACGCCGTACCGGAAGTGGTACAAACGAAAATTTTTACGGTACAAACCGGTACAAACGTAGTACAAACGAATGGCATCGACGAAATTTTGAAATTCCGAGGTGGGGGGGCTGTCGTTTCGCCAGCCCCCCCACTTTGAAATGAGAATAACCCCGTTCCGGAAGTGGTACAAACGAAAATTTTGACGGTACAATCCGGTACAAACGTAGTACAAACGAATGGCATCATTGAAATTTTGAAATTCCGAGGTGGGGGGGCTGCCGTTTCGCCAGCCCCCCCACTTTGAAATGGGAATAACCCCGTTCCGGAAGTGGTACAAACGAAAATTTTGACGGTACAATCCGGTACAAACGTAGTACAAACGAATGGCATCATTGAAATTTTGAAATTCCGAGGTGGGGGGGCTGGCGAAATGGAGCCCTGTACCTCTACTGAAAAAATTAATTGCTTACGTGTGCAACCACAGCTGCTGCTCAATAGTTTTGAGGAAGCAGTTCTAGTATTTATCAACAATCTTAGTGGCGGGAGAATCCTAGACGCGGGAAATTAAAGAATACCATTTATCATTGAGTATGCGGTAGGAAGTCTCAAGCTTTGTTTTTAACGTTTTATTTGGTACGCTCCAACCGGATATATTCATTGCGAAAATTTTAAATTAATTTTAAGGGACGCGACAGCCCAGTGGTTAGTGCGCGTGAATTGTACTCGGTTGGCCCGGGTTCGATTGCCGCCACTGCCAAAACTGTCGCCGTGTTTTCACGCGGAATACTATCACGTTAAACATGTGGGTCCATAAGTCCTTCCAAGAGGTTGGTGGTAGGGGAAGGAGGGTACGGTCCCTGTGGATGCCTCCTCCACTGGGTTCCGGTCTAAATTGAGTGGCACTTTCCGGCAGTCCAAACAGATACCTTATACCTTTCTGGTAGGTCGGACGGTCTGGGTCGAAGAAGAAGAAATTAATTTTAATTAAGTATATTAAATTACTGTGTTTATTTCAGTTACGTAGAGATACATGCTTAAAAACAAACTTTTATCTCAATTCTTCATAGAAAATTTCCCCACATTCGTGTTTTTAACACATTTGAATACAAATCATATCGGGCTGAGACTCATTAGTCTTCGGGTCGGGTAGGATCGGATCGTGCATTTATACGTTTCTTTGGATTCGGGCTGGGTTTAAACACTAGCATTTCGGGTCTGTCCGGGTGAAAATCTGGATTTCGGCCTTGCAGACCTCTTATGTGCGGATACGGATAAATAAATATAGATGAGCACCGAAAACCTAAAATAGACTGAAAAAATCGTATCCGAAAACTGCTCGAGATGACTTCTGAACAATGTTGTTCATTAATTTCAGATTAAAAATATTTACAAAACATTCATTCATTTGACAATAGTGAGTTTTTTCGATGTTTTATGAATTTTCTTATTTTGGATCAAAAACAGGATATATCGCGAGAACGGTGTATGTGTGCATCTTGTAAATGATAGCATTCGCATTTATATAAATATCCACATAAATATAGGAATTTTTGTAATATTTTCTAACGTAATTATGTTTCTATAACATTTTTATCGATTTTCGGAATGAAAAGTTCGTTAAGTCGTGAACCTATACCGACGCATCTCATTCTCAATTTATATATATAACAGCTGAAGTTATTTTTTATGTATCTATTATTTTTACTTTCCTTATATACATAGTATAACGTATAAGGAAAGTTATTGTGACTGGGTCGAAAATTCGAATTCGAGTTTTCGACGGGAGAGCACGTTTCAAGCATCCCTGAACACGAATCAAACGTTTTTGAGGTGATGTCTGTGTGTGTGTGAAAGGATGTGTGTGTTAGTGAGTCTGTGGTGACCATAACTGACGAATGAATGCACCGATCCGAATGAAATTTGATACAAGAATTACAATCCGTGAATTCTGGAAGCTTATTGTTTTACATGCAATCGAATGTCCAGAACCCACCTAAAATGTTAAATAAAATTTTGAAAAATCATCAAAAAATTAAAACATTCAATAAAGTTGCCTAAATAATCATTTCTTATGTAATTTTTCATTAGAAAACGATTGACAGACTTTAGAATGCTAGCATGAACCGTTCTCGAAATATTGCACATTTTAAAAATAAATTTATCAAAAAATCACATAAAATTCATAAAAAGTATTAACTATTGTGAAATATATTCACTTTTCATATGTAATATTATGCGATAAATTTATTATTCTCGTAGATCTAGCTCGTTCCTTCATGAGAGAAGACGCTTTGGGTAATAGCATTCTAATTTGACGCCAATAGTCGTTTATCTATTATAAGAATAACCTATTTCTGCAACCACAATGCTTGGCTAAACTTTGACAATGAATTTGGCGGAATATCGTCAACTTAGCAAGTTTTTAAATGTTGCCAGATTGACGAAAATATCGCCAAATTGATAAAAATGTCACCAAATTGATAAAAAATGACGCTAA
Source organism: Amaurobius ferox (assembly GCA_951213105.1). Lineage (NCBI taxonomy): Eukaryota > Metazoa > Arthropoda > Arachnida > Araneae > Amaurobiidae > Amaurobius > Amaurobius ferox. Next base: position 37,115,775 of record OX578155.1, on the reverse strand, counting down.
ATCAATAAAGACTAATTGATGAAAATTTAATATCTTGGAGAGAATATAAGAATCTCCTATAAGAGAAGATATTTTGGTTTGTATTTGGACGCCATTAGTCGTTTATCTACTATAAGAACAGCCTATTTCACCGACCATAATGCTTGAGGAAATTTTGGCGACAAATTTAGCGAATATCGCCAACTTGGCGAGTCTTTTAAATGTAACCAAATTGATGCAAATGTCGCCAAATTGATAAAAATGCTGCCAAATTGATAAAAAAAATGTCGCCAAATTGATAAGAATGTCGCTAAATCACTTAAAATCACAACTAATTGACGAAAATTCAATATTTTGGAAAGAACATAAGAATAACTTATTTCTCCATCTGTAACGTTTGGCGGAATTCTGGCGACGAAATTTGGAAAATATTTCTTCCCTATTAAATTCATTTTTTTTTTTAATACATCGGCGTTGTTTATTTATTTTGCTGTATCCAGGCCAGAACATATTTTCTGTTACTGTAGTTTCAAACAACATGAATGTTGGGAATTCATTTTGATTTCAGAATATCGTTGAATAAATAAGGAAATTTTTCATTTTGATTTCAGAATATCGTTGAATAAATAAGTTTTCAATTTCTTATCTAGAATTATAATTTTTCTGTATCGGGTTCTAATTTATCCATCCACATTCTTCGTAGGGCAAACTTACTACTACTTAATATGGGGGACAGGGAGACTTTCATCCGCTAATTGAGAATCTTATTTCATATGTAATTTCAAATTTTTCTCTTTCAATTTTGGTCTATTTTTGACTTTATTATTTATTTTGATCCAACCCGACCCGAATATAATAAAACATGTCCCGGCTCGAGCATACCGTTAATTTAAGACCCTTGAGATTGATATAAACTTAATTTAAAACTGCTCCCCCCCCCCCCCTCAAATCGAATTTCAAAATACGCCACTGCAAGCATTACAGACAGACGGGGTTTATAGATAACTATTGAGAATGAGTATAAAATTACAACATTATACAAAGTATCTTTTCTCGTGACTGGAACGACCTGGATGCTCGAGAATGATGTTAACAAAATTGTCGCATAATATTGTATATATACATATTTCACGATAGTTAATACTTTTTAATCTTTATTTTTGATAAATTCATTTGAAAGCGTGCACTATCGAGAGAACTGAATAAAAAATTACATACGAAATGATCATTAACATAACGTTATTGAAAGTTATGATTCTTTTAATGATATTCAAAATTTAAATAAAAAATTTGAGGATCTTGCTTAAAACCAATAGGGTTCCAGTGTTTACCGATTGTAATACTATATAATAAAAGAAGTAAATGAATTTGAGCCAATAGAGTAAGTCATATGCTGCACACATCAGATTTTTTACTCTGCCTACATAATGTATACGGAATGTATTGTGGCTGTGTCGAAAATTCGAATTCAAGTTTTCGATGGAATACGTTTCATGCATCGAACGTTTTCGAGACAATGTCTATACGTATTTTCGTGGAAACGATATCTTGACAAACGAATTGGGCGTTTCGAACGTAATTTTGAGCGATTATTAGTGAATGGATGTGGATCCCTATTATTTTCTTCGTTTGGTCGAACGTTCGGAAGACACCCAAATTTTCGAATGAATTTTTGAAAAAAATCTGTACATTCAATATTGTTAAATAAATTATTATTTTATACGCAATTTTTATTATAAAATGAATAATACAAGCTTTAGAACGCTAGCGGGGACCGTTCCCGAGATATTGCATGTTTTTGCAAATACATTTAGTTGAAAAATTGAATAAAATTGAACGGTAGTAAGTCAAATGTATGCCAACGGTAGTAAGTCAACTAAGTATTCTAAAAAAAATAATAAAAGCACGGGAGAATAAACGAATTTAAGTCTAGCTGTAGAAGAACTCTCCTGCAGACCAACACGTGTCCTTGAATAAGGAATGCAGGAAATGGGGGTGGTTATTTTTTTCTTTTAGGGGGTTGGAGAGTGCTCCACATGTACTTTGTTGCGTAGAGGCTTCGAGAAGCAATCAAGATTCTAGCTCTTTGTCTAGAGGTCAAAACTGACCTCTCGCTTATCTCCCGTAGGATAGAGAAATTTGGAAGTAATATGAATGAATTTACATCTACATCTACACATGATTATAAGCTAATTTGTGGAAAGCGATCACAGGCCCTGTTGTGACCAGTGCGTCTCTGAGTCTGCTCGCTCTCTCACGCACTTTTTTTACTATTAATTAATAATTATTTACTAATGATTTTTCTTTCTACCAAATACATTTGTTAGTTTCCGTATTTGATTCTAAAATGTAATAGTTCTAATAGATGCAAAATGTAGGCCCTAGCATGGTTTTTTTTTCTAAGCGACATTTTGTACTGCACAAGCCAGCATTATTAGCAACAAAAGAAGTGTTACTTTTAAAAATGACTATTAAAATAACTAATAAATTTAACTATAAAGACTGACTATCATTATTATTATTTTTTTTACTTTACATTTTCACTAGTCCTTTAAAAAAATATAATGTGGACAGCACATGACTTTCTCTGCAAACTCAAATTCATTTTCTCTTTATTTCTATAATAATTCTTTAAATTGATTTTCATTGCACAAAATACCACTGAATGTGCACTTTTAAATCAATTTTTACTTTCCCTGCAATACATGGTAATGTATAGGGAAAGTATTGGAATCATGTCGAAAATCGCAACTCGAGTTTTCGACGGATCTACACGTTTCGAGACCACTAGAATACGAAAAAACTATTTTTAGCGTGACGTCTGTGTGTGTGTCTGTTTGTGGTACGATTCGTAAAAGCAGAACCCGCCTTTTTTGGCGAAATGGCCCGTAAAAATTTCATTTATCCGCTCTAGCTAAAATACTAATTGACCAAATTACACAAAATTTGGTAGATAAGTTACTTGTTGGATACTCGGGTGCTGATTAGAATTTGGTACGATTCGGAAAAGAAGAACCCGCCTTATTTTACGAAATGGCCCACAAAAATTTCATGTATCCACTCTAGCTAAAATACTAATTGGCCAAATTTCACAAAATTTGGTAGATAAGTTACTTGCTAGATACTCTGGTGCTGATTAGATTTTGGTACGATTTGGAAAAGAACAGCCTGCCTTTTTTTACAAAATGGCCCGCCAAAATCTGAAAAAAAAGACTAAGTAGTGTATGCTGAAATGTATCAATTAAATTCTTATTTTACTCGCAATTTTTGAAGAGGAAAATAATATAACACACTCCATTATACTTTTGGACTAACCGTTCTCAAGCTATTTGAGATTTCTTGCATTTTTGTTATGCCGATTTCGGAAAAAAGTCCAATTACCAATAAAAACAAAAATTGAATTAAAAATGCAAATTTAGTGTTATTTGGTTCAATTAAACTCAATCTAATGAATAATTAAAAAAATAAAGAAAATATGAATTTGAATCTGCAGGGAAAATCATGTGCTGCCCACATCAGATTTTTACTGTTCCTGCAATACATGGTAATGTATAGGAAAAGTATTGGAATCATGCCGAAAATCGCAACTCGAGTTTTCGACGGATTTACGCGTTTCGAGACCTCTAGAATACGAAAAAAGTATTTTTAGCTTGACGTCTGTGTGTGTGTCTGTCTGTGCAATGTATGTATACACTCTAACTCAAAAACTAATAGGCCGAATTTCATAAAATTTGCTAGGTAAGTCATTTAGGTGTGACCCTGTTGCTGATTATAGTTTTTAGTACGATTCGGAATAAAAAAAACCCGCCTTTTCTGCGAAATGGCCCGCAAAAAATGCCTGTATCCACTCTAGCTGAAAAACTAATGGACCGAATTTCACAAAATTCGGGTGATAAGTCGCTTGTGGGTTACTCTGGTGTTGATTAGATTTTGGTAAGAATCGGAATAAAATAACCTTCCTTTTTTTTTTCAAAATGGCCCCCCAAAATCGTCAAAATCTAAAATAAAAAACTACGTATGCTCAAATATATCCATTGAAGGCTAGTTTTATACGTAATTTTTAACGTAGAAAAGAATAAGTCCAACCCCATTATACCAGGACTAACCGTTCTCGGGATATTTTAGTTTTTTCGTATTTTCTCTACGCTACCTTTGAAAATAAGTCCAGTTACTAAATGAGAACGAAAATTGAATTAAAAGTGAATTAAATTTAACTAAAATAAAGAGAACATGGATATATGTCTGCAGAGAAAGTCATGTGCTGCCCACATCAGATTTTTGTTTCTATTTGGTAATTGGACATTTTTTCAAAGGCTGCGTAACAAAAATACGAAAAAACTGAAATATTTCGAGGATGGTTAGTCCTAGAATAATGAAGTTGGGCTTATTCTTTTCCTCGTTAAAAATTACGTATAAAACAAGCATTTAATTGATATATTTGAGCATACGCAGTCTTTTTAGATTTTCGCGATTTTTGGGGGGCCATTTCGTAAAAAAAAGAAGGTTCTTCTTTTTCGAATCGTATCAAAATTTAATCAGCACCAGGGTTTTCCACAAGTGACTTATTTTACCAAATTTTGTGAAATTTTGTAAATTAGATTTTTAGCTATAGTATAGACACATAAGATTTTTGCGGGCCATTTCGCAAAAAAGGCGGGTTCTTTTATCCCGAATCGTACCAAAACTAATCAGCAACTGGATCACAAACAAGTGACTTACCGACCAAATTTTACGAAATTTGATCCGTTAGTTTTTGAGTTAGATTGAATACATACATTGCACAGACACACACACAGACGTCACTCTGAAAAAAAGTTTTCGTATTCTAGATGTCCCCAAACGTGTAGATCCATCGAAAACTCGAGTTGCAATTTTCGGCATGATTCCAATAATTCTTTATACATTACCATGTTTTGTAGGGAAAGTAAAAAGTGTAACTAGGGGCACGCACGAAATAGGAGATCCAGATTTGTGTGTGTGTGTGGGGGGGGGGGGGGAGTAAGTTTTAGTACAATCTCGCACTCTTTTTATGTAAGTGCAATAGCTTGATTGTAATAAGAATTAATAAAAGTTAAATAATTTTTCACAGAAATATTCAACATTGAAGCATTTACTTAAACACACTGGGAAATAAACAAAAATAAAAAACTGCATAAATGACTATTTTTATATTTTCCATACAGTAACTTCATTTGCCGTGGGTATCTTATCTTCCTTGCATATTCATCTACCACTTCTTCTGGATTGATTAATACTGATCTATGGATGTACAAAAATACAACTAACAAACCTAAAATCAATGAGTGTTGTGTACTATAGTGGGTAAAACATCATACAATATAAATCAAAATGCTATTTTATCTAGTTGTTGTTGTTGAGACCCAGACCGTCCGACCTACCAGAAAGGTGCAAGGTAACTGTTTGGACGGCCGGGAAGTGGCACCCAATTTAGACCGGAATCCAGTGGGGGCTATTTTATCTAGTGTAAGAAGATTTCATCTGGAGGGAGGGGAGATAATTAAGTAATTTATGCATTTTTACTTTCCCTGCAATACATGGTAATATATAAGGAAAGTGTTGAAACCATGTCGAAAATCGTAACTCGAGTTTTCGACGGATCTATACGTTTCGGGATCTCTAGAATACGAAAAAACTATTTTTAGCGTAACGTCTGTGTCTGTGCAGTGTATGTATCCACTCTAACTAAAAAACTAATAAACCAAATTTAATAAAATTTGGTAGGTAAGGTACTTGTGTGTGAACCTGGTGCTGATTAGACTGTAGCTCGATTCGGGATAAAAGAACCCGCCTTTTTTTTCCCTCTGCAAAAATCTGATGTATCTACTCTAGCTAAAAAACTAATTGACCACATTGCACAAAATTCGGTAGATAAGTCACTTATAGCTTACCCTAGTGCTGATTAAATTTTGGTATGATTCGGGAAAAGGAACTTGCCTTATTTTGAGAAATGGCCCTCGAAAATAGTATGTGCCCACTTTAGCTGACACACTATTTGACCAAATTACACAAAATTTGTTAGATAAGTAGCTTGTGGGATACTGTGGTGCTGGTAAAATTTTGGTACGATTCGAAGAGAGAAAAAAAAAGAATCTGCCTATGTTTGTCTGCAATTCTAAAATATATGATCTAAAATAAAATACGACATATGCTCAAATGTATCAATTTAACGCTTGCTTTACACGTAATTTTTGACGAATAAAGGAAGAAGATCTACTCCATTACTCTAAAATGGACCATTCTCGAGATATTTAAATTTTTAATTTTGAGGAAATGAAGACGATTTTCACTGTAGTTAAAAAACTAATTAATAAAATTTTTTAAAACTTTGTAGTTAAGTCCCCTGATGGGTATCCTGATGCTGATTCAATTTTGATACGATTCGAAAAAGTATAACTGACTCTTTTATGCGAAATGGCCCGTAAAGATCGTGGAAATCTGAAATAAATGACAAAAATTGTTGAAATATATTAAGTACTTGTTCTTCAGGTAAATTTTGACAACTAAGTAAATAAGACTGATCTCATGACTGTAGGATAAACCGTTCTCAAGATTTTTTTTCTTTGGAATTTTGTGGAGCTCAAGAATTTAAAGTGAATTAATTTGCCAAATGAAATGAAGATGCAATAAAAATGAAAATTGGGTATAATATCAGAAAAGTATCCATGTTATTTTCTGTAATTAAACTCAATGTAATAAATGCATAATGAAATAAAAAATTACAAAGTGAATTTGAATCTGCAAGGAAAGTCATGTGTTGTTCACAGATTTTTGAAAATAAACTAAGTCATAAGCATGATATTTAGACATAATGCTTGTGGATAGCCTTCTTTTAACGTGCAAGCTGTCTGAAAATCTATAACCACCTTACAGTCACTTATTGATTGAAATAGTTATATCAAAATTCAGATGAATCCAGTAATGTCGACAGATTTTTTTTCACTATCTGTGTGTCAGTGGTTTTGGTGTGGTGTGTGTGTGTGTGTGTGTGTGTGGGGGGGGCAAGGTATTTAGAAAGGTATTTACTGTGTGGGGGGTGGGGGAGACCAAGTATTTTGTTTTCCATTTATCTATCATTTTTCCGAACATCAGTGGGTTCCTGGCTACACCACTGTTTGGATCTCTCAATTTGTTCGAGATATATCGTGCCCACAGAACTTCACATCCTGCGAGATAACTTCTTAAATATTTATTCCATAATTTTCTATTCCCCCCCCCCCCCCTTTATAGTTCTGCATCCCTCTTCCCTGAACAAAAAATCGATTTTCCCTGCGATTTCTCTGACATTTTACTCCACTCTCAAATTCCCGATTTCCAGAGTGCGCACGAACCTTGAAAAAAAGAATTCGCGGAGTCCAACAATCTGGTTCCTCCTTCTTTCCCCCCAACATCTAACACGTTACTCAAACTCACCAATGAAAGAAAATAAACCCTAGCTTTCCCACCAGCGTCAAATACATAAGGTGTCACGCTGTATCTCCCTTCATGGGGGGGGGGGGGGGGGGGGGTGTTAGAATACGATCGGCCACGTCACATATTAACATATAGTATTATAGTATTCTGTGGGCCACGTTAGACAGTGAAACCGAAAATAAACATTCATCGCACGGACTCGTTACAAAACAAATGGGAAAACCCGTGTGGAAATATTTTCAGCACTTATTAAAATATACTCTCGATCTCAACTGATTAAATTTTTATTTTTTTAGGAAATTAATGAAAATTTTAGGAAAATGAATATTTTAGGAAATTAAGGAACTCAGAAAAAAATAAGAAATTTTAGGAAAAATGCGATCCCTGTATCATACCCATAGACAGTGACAGAACTTCATCCTGCCTTCACTTGCGAGTGCGACAGTCTAGACTTAGCCCTTACTAACTATAACTTTCTAAATATTTAGTCCACAATTTTCTCTTTATTCCCTCCGTAGATCTGTACCCCTTGCTCAAATAGATAAAGTTAAATAAAATAATTTTTGAAAATACAAATGAAATAAGAAATTTATAAAGAAATCTTCATAGGTTGGCAAGTAGTGTAATTTGCACAGTAATGACTGATATGGATTCAGTATTAAATTCTGGAGTGGAATGGGATGATTGACTAAGGATTTCCACTTCCGGTTCTGCAGATGCCAATTTAGATTCAAAATTGTACATTTTTTTTGCAACATCTATTTTCAAGACCATCTACAAATAGCATAGATGACCACTGATATGGATGTAGCATCAATTTCAGAGAGGATAGAGGATTCACTAAAAATTTCCACTTTCGATTTAAAATCCTCCCCTGAAACACTTAATTGACTAGAGATAGAGCTTAGATGATGACTCATGGATTTAGCATCAAACTCCATGGGGAGAGGGGTTTACTAAGGATTTCCACTTTTTTCTTTTTGACACATCTGTTTTTCAGAATTGGGTTAGATGATGACCGATATTAATTCACTATCAAATTTTAAATGGGTAGAGGGACTCACTAAGAATTTCAAATTCAAGTTAAAATGTTCCTTGAAGCATCTATTTCTTAGAATTGGCTATAAATGGAACTTAGATGATGCCTGATATTGATTCAAATTGAAACTTCAGAGAGAGTCCGAGGGTTCACTAATGATTTCCACTAGCGGTTTTCACAAAAAAATGTATAACTGTACGAAATAAATGTGCGAATGAATATAACAATTTTTAATAGTTTCGTCAAAAATGGAGTGTACACAGCACTTGCTACAATATGAATGCTTCTTCATAAATGTCTTGTTAAAACTCTTTTTGTTTATGTAAATGTACTAAATGTGATGTTTAAGAGATTTGAGTGGAGCCTTACACTCTGGACATTTTTCATTTCATATCAAAAACCATGCAATATCTTGAAAACAACATTATCACTCACTTTTAAATAAAACAAATATATATATATATATTATCCTACGTCGGGGCGGAGGCCAAATCGGCCATGAGCCAGCCCTCTGGCAGCTCAATAAAAACCAGTCTTGTTATAAAAGTAAAACAAATATGTATGACTCACTGCTTTTATTATTGTTTATAAAAATTATTTTTTTTTTGTAATCATTTCTAATTTTAAATTTTTGAGAAACTAATATTTGAAAAATTATGACTTTGTTTTATGGCAGAACTACCCGAAAGTCCTCTTACTCTCGCTACTTGATTGAAATGACTATCGAAATTCATCTTAATTTCTCAATTTATTTAAAAAATATTGTGCCAACAGCCATTCGGAAATGCAAAATAATCACATTCATACAAAATTATTCTTCTCCTAATAATGAGGCTAGTTCATTCATAAATATACCTTTTTTTTTTAAAGATAAAACTGAAAGGAACAAATAATGACCCACAAAGGGCTCTAGTATCAATGATGATCATTATTTAGTTTATATATATATGCGTGTGTACTATTTTGACAGAAATGGTGCGTTTGGAATGCTCCTCGGACAACAGAATTTAAAAAATACCAGGCAAAAGAAATTGTTTGTCATTAATGTTGTTATATTTATGTGAGTATACATATATTTATATTTATTAACAAAAATATTCATATTCGGTGTACGGCATGTATCTCTGCATCTAGCAGAAATAGTACACATTACCTAGTATTTTAAAATGCTGGCTAGACAGACAGCATTATAAACACATCATTTGTTCCAAAATCGATTTTGTTAGATAAGAGAAAATAGTCAACAAAATTTCCTTGAAGAAAGCAGGCATATGTCAGTTAGGTGATGACAATTGTTTCAACTCTGTATTGTAGTCACTAGTATAAGTGTGCAAAGATTCAGACTTCTAGGTCAACAGAGGAGGGTTTAAAAGTACTTATTAGTTTTTATTATAGTTACAACTAGTATAGCATCTCTTAGACAAGGAAAATAACACTCATAAAAAAAAAATGAAGTTGGAACTTTTTTTCATATTTTATTTTGTTTAAAAATATATAACACTTAGCACTGAAAACAGTTGTTAATCAAAAATTGGATCAGTTAGGTTCTGCCCTGTTGTCAATACAATAAATATGCAAAGTTTCAACTTTCTAGACTCTTGGTGTAATGTGCTTCTAGTGGGTTTTGTAAGGCATAAAAATTAAAATTATTTTCTTATAGTTGATTCCATGCAGTGAAAGATAGTATAAGTGTGTAAAGATTCAACCTTCTAGGTTACCAGTGAGCTTTTGGAGGTTATGGAAAGACTTTAACAAAAAATAAAACTCATATTTTGTCACAGGAATGTGTGCATATGTGTGGAGAATGACAAATATCCTGCTTCGTTAAGTTTTGTCTCATAATTAATACTATAAGTGTGCAAAGATTCAGTCTTCTAGGTTACCAAGGGCCTTCTGGAAGGTCTTCAAAAAAGATAAACTTTCAAATTACAACAGTTTTGGTCACATATTTTAATCATAAAGTAAAGCATTTAACTTTTTATACGAGCCTTTTACAAAAGAAGCAATTTTAATTAGCAAATTGTTCTTTATGCAAAGATGTTTTGAAAAAAATCTAGGTTTTGGTTTTCTAATATAAGAAATCTGATGTGAACAATTGTCAAAGTTATAGGACTTAAGACTACTTTCACCAGATCAAATGAAATGCTTAAAACACAGATTTTAGTCTTACAAAAATTGAATTTTATTAGGTAAAATTTGCATTCAAAAACATGAATATCTATCTTTAGCAAAAGTTTTGTTTAGTCCTCTATTACACACAAAAAACTTTAATGATATCTTTAATATGATAATGAAAACTTTTATTTAATGATAATTAAATTATTTTATGATATTAATTTTATTTTATGATAATGAAAACTTTTATTTAATGACAATGGAACTTTTCTTGTTTAACTAATTTTGATATAGAAAATATTTTTATAATTGGCAATTATTTTAAGGGTTCATATTCAAACTTGACAATGAAATTCACTCAGTCTTCAGAATAATTTTAGTAAACTTCCATAGCCTGAATAACAATTATCTACTCACAACATTTTGTAGTATAATAGTTTTATTTAGTGAAATTAATAACACAAAAATTAAAATGTAAATATAGCCAATTTAATGATAAAACACAAAATCAAATTTTGCAAATCAAAACTTTAGTTTTAATTGCAATAATGTAAAGAATCTTTGGAAAAAAATTAATTGTAGTAATAATCAAAACATCAAATGCTAACTAGACAAAAGTTAATATTGGTTTAGGTTTTCATTAATTCTTTTTCTTTCATTAGATTATTTGCTAAAACATACAAATGGCATCTAACACAACTTTGTATCACTTCCCCCCATGTTATCTAGAAAAAATAACAAATGTTATTGGTATAACAAAAATAATGATTACAATTAAGGGTTAAAAAAATCACATTACAGGTTACAAAAAATAAGAAAACAAAATTCAAGGGTAAATATTATATTTAATACACTTAAAACACAACTCCAATGGCTTTCATTTATATGTCGTAACAATATAAAGATTATAAATTTAAATTTTTGTGAATATTATGTAGAATGGAGAATTTTTGACCTTGATGAAGATAGACATGGTACATATAGGATAAAATTATAAAAATTCTACTTAAATTAAGTTTGAACAGATAAAAAACAAATTGTATCTTGGAATTAGAAAACTATTTGAAAATGAAAATAAATTCCTTTAAAAAGAATTTATATTTTAATGAAATGTTTTGCTTAAAATGACATATTTGATTAATATCAGGATTGAAGGTCAATTAAAAGTAATGCACTGATCCATATTTGCTACACATATGTAAATAATAAATTTAACAGTTCCCTTTTTGTAAAATCAATAATATATATTTATTTTGTAAATATATATTGCATAAAATCAAGTAGAATAAACTAATTTGACAAATCGGAGTTTTTTCTCTCATAAATAAGACCTGATTTAAACCAATGATTTAAAAAATAAATAAATTGATTTAAATTGTTACTCTAATCATGATTTAAATCAATGAATCCTGCTCCTAATTTATAAATGAAAATCAGAGAATATCGGTGAAATCTACTCAAATAAAACATCTGGATATCTTAATGTCTCATATTTTTAAAAAATCAGCTCCATAAAAAATCGATTTTTAGTGAAAACTTACACTAAAAATGATGAGAAATGATTATTTATGAAACAATATTGAATGTTTTTATTTTTTGATGTTTTTTTCAACATTTTATTCGGAAATTTGGCGGTTTTCAAAATATTCGATTTCATTTAAAATCAATAGACTTTCAGTATTCACTGATTGTAATTTTTATATCAAATTCATTCAAAACACTCCATTCGTTCATGAGATATCATCTCCACAGACTCACACACACACCACCTCAAAACCGATCGATTCGAGTTCAAGGATGCTTGAAACCTAAACTTCCATTGAAAACTTGAATTTAAATTTTTGACCCAGTCACAATACTTTCCTGACACATTATACTACATATATAGGAAAAGTAAAAAACAGTTCCTTCCTTCTAGCTTAGTCATGCCTATCAAAGAAATGTCGAAGCATAGGTAGAAATTGCATGCACATTTTTATTTGGTTCTATTTCCAATAGAATATCTTCTGACATAGGTAGACTGAGAGAGATTCGTCTCTTCTGAAAATCCCAATTGGCACTTAGAGGAAACAAAACAGGAGGCTTTGCTACTGTCTGTGATAGCTCTGTATACAGGGTGTCCCAAAAAGATTGAAATGTGCTTTAATTCTTTACCTTTTGGAGATAAGTGGGTAATGCAAATTGCAAAAACGTTGAAAGTAAGGTAGGAAATAAGACTATGTTAATGAAATAGTCCTCCCATTCATTTTCAAAAAGTTACATTTTTTCAATTTTTATACGACCCCCTTAGACAAATTGGGTCAATCAGAAAATTTTTATTTTTAATGCAACAAGATCATTAAAAATGACAGCATATCTGCATCTTTAAAATTGAGCGAGTTATATTTAATTGAAAATTGAACATTGTGAATGGGGGCCATATATTGAATTAAAAATGTAAATTTGTGACATATCACAAAAAAGATAAAACTGGATGATAATACATAGGAGACATTTTTGCAAATTCCGCTTAGACCCACGATGCAATCACGGATTCTTAAGTACTTTTCACATTGAGACATGCCATTTTTTATTTGAAACAATTAAAATAAATAAGTAAACAAATGCAAGTATATATTTGATTTTGAAATTTAATATAATTTTTCGAAATGAAGAATAGAACTCACAGATGATTTTTTCTTTCCTTTAACTTTAATTTAGCCGTTTCAAATGTTTATAGTAAAATAATTTTAAACTGAAAAATGAAATTTTGACACATATTAAAGTATTTTTAATCTAAACAATTTCCATCGTCAATTTGTTTATGATCTCTATTTTTACTGATGAAACAGCCTTTCACATGGTAAGGAAAAGTGGCATAAGTGAGATTTTTTCCTTTATCATAATTCAGTTGATTTTAAAGATACAAATATGCGGATTTTTTTAATGATCTTGTTGCATCAAAAATAAAAATTTTCTGATTGACCCAATTTGTCTAAGGGAGTCATATGAAAATTAAAAAAGTGTCTCAAGTAATCTTCACGAGCAGATCTGAAGAATAATATGTCCTGGTCTTGTTTGTATACAAATTTACAAAATATATGAAGTGGAATAAATATATGCAAAATAAAAGTGCTAAAACTGTATACAACCTGTACTACAACTTACGAGTTTCTAAAATCTTTGTCAAAATAAAACAGATAACATAATAAATTGAAAATATTAATAATCCAGTAATCTTAAAACCTAAAGGCTGTAATTGATTCCAATGGATGCCAAAATATGTGCTAATATAACCGGGCTTTTAATGTTTGTTCTACTATTTCGTCTTAACACAGTGAAATTGATTTCATCCTTAAACTTGGTCAGGATGCCGGTTACTCTTTTGAGTTTGTTTATAAAATCTTTTCAAATATTTGCCATAATTTTATTCAACCCAATTCTAAACTCATTCCCATTAATGAATGTTTGCCGTTTAAAGCTAGTTTTCGGTGCCACCCATAAATTTTTCATCCCCTTATCAAATTCAAATTTTGTATCGAGTTTAATTTTAGACCCGCTCACTGATAAATTTTGGGATAAAGATAACTTTAAAAGCTATGCTGTGGTATATGTAGTATCCCTTCTTTTCATCCTTAAACTTGGTCAGGATGCCGGTTACTCTTTTGAGTTTGTTTATAAAATCTTTTCAAATATTTGCCATAATTTTATTCAACCCAATTCTAAACTCATTCCCATTAATGAATGTTTGCCGTTTAAAGCTAGTTTTCGGTGCCACCCATAAATTTTTCATCCCCTTATCAAATTCAAATTTTGTATCGAGTTTAATTTTAGACCCGCTCACTGATAAATTTTGGGATAAAGATAACTTTAAAAGCTATGCTGTGGTATATGTAGTATCCCTTCTTTTCCCAGATAATATTTATAAGTTTCATATTGGTAGCACTAAACGCTAGGTTGATATACAGTTGGCTGAACATAATAGGGATGTTAAGAAAGGTAGGCAATAGACAGCTCTTGTCCAATTAGTGATTAGTGATAACTTTCAATCCCTTTTCGAAAATTCTTTTCTTTTGATCAGCTGTAATAACTTCCAGTCTATTTTACTCTCTCTCTCTCTCTATGAATTCCTTTTTATTTATCTATATCGCACCTCTATCTGCAATTTTGACCCTGTCAATGTTTTAAGTTATGCCTGGTGACTCGTTCTCGACTCCATGCAAGTCAAACCTTTACAAAGTTAGCTCTAAAATATAAAATATTAAAAAAAATAATAATTTTTGTTTTCTTACTTATGTATATTTGTGTTTAAACTGGATTATGACAATTTGTCTTTTTTGTATTTGTAATTTTGTAAAATTTAAATCTGTTTCTGGTGATTTTGTGTGGATGCATTAAACATGGTTAGTAGTGATGCCAATTTTGTAATATGTAAATTCAACTTGCCGGTAGTGGATGGATATAAGCATATTAGCATAATTTTTTATTTAATGCCACTGAGGAAGGGTATGATGATGAAAGCACTCGGGCTTTTATATTATATGTACATCTGATGGATGTTTTAATAAAATGACGATTAAAATCTAATGATTTGTCATTCATTTATTATTTAAATCGATGACAATTAACACATGAATTTTAAAATTCATCGGAAAATAACTATATGAAAATGTTTTTAAACTTCAAATTGGATATAACAAATAAATATCTATTTTTGCATTTTGTATAAGGTGGCATGATATTCAGACTCATCTTAAAATAAATGGTATCCATTATTTTAAATCATTTGTAAAATACATCGCATACCAGATATATATATATTTGTTCCAGAAGTGAAAAATTTGGCATCAAGCAACGTAAACAGATAGGTATCAGTACAGATAATGAAGAAACAGAGCCTTTAGTGTCAAGAAACAGAGCCTTTAGTGTCAAATTGCATATTATATTAAACAAGACTAATTGCTAATTGAATGTGGCAAAAGAGTCTGTATGACTCAATGTTGGTCAAATGTTCACATGCAGCTGATGATGGTGCAGGGGTACTTTGTTCAAAAAAGAAAACACTGAAAAATTTTAAAGTCCAGAAAAAAAGATAAAAAAATTATTTCTACAATTGTACAAGTACCACTCTATATTTTCTTCTGGTTGGTTCATAAATATTAGTTAATGATGATTATAACATGATACCTCAATGAGCAACCCAAAATTATATTTATACGATAAATGTTTGGAATTTGAAAAATTTTGTACTTCCATTACCATGATAAATATCAATTTTTTGACACTTTATTACAGATATTTTACAAACTAGTTTAAAAATATAATAAACTACTACTCCTTTATGCACTCTATTTTATGGAGAATTTTTATATTTGCAGTTCAGCTGAATTTGCAATAAAAGGAGCTGAATACCATGTCCAAAAAATGTCCTTTCGTTACAACATTTTAAACAAGAATATTTAATAATGCTACCAATTGAAAAATTTAATTTTGTATTTTTTTGTACAATGTTATAAGAAGCATATAGGTTCACTATTCAGTTTTCTGGATAACCATTAATTTTATTAGTTAAAATTTAGAATAAACTGGTTCAGTTCGACAAATGTTTCTTCTATTACTGAAGGAATCCATATTTATAGAATTAATATTTCAAGAATATATTTTAATGCCACGTTTTATATAAGGCTATATAATTTATGGATACGATGATTAATGCTGGAATGTTAAATCCTCATGGACCATGGCAATGTAGTATTAAACTTTTCATATATTTGGTTTAATATAATAGTATAAAAATGCATTGAAATGCTTTCAAGGGCGATAGTAGGATTCTATAAAATGTGGTGAACGTATTATTGATTGATGTTTGTTATGGATATTATATTATTCTACAAGGTTCAATCCTTGGCTAAGATAGTATTGGGAGACTGTGCATCTTGATTACTCTATAAAAAAACGGTGCAATTTTCGATTATAGCTCTTGTTTTTCTCCCGTTGTTTAAATTTGAACTCTTTAATTAGTTGCTTCACTGTAAAATATTTAACCAATGTAGTCAAATAACTATAAATAAATTTTTCATTCTTAAATATTTTCAGATAAATAAGTAAGTGCAGCACCAGCTTGCACTTATATTTGTATCTTAGAATATTGGTATTCATGAAGTACAATTTTGGGAACGCCGACTGCAAACTCTCCAATGTTTTCATGCAATATTACCTACTGTTAAAAAAAAATGTGTATTGCACGCATTTATTACCATTCAACATAATCTGTCTGCAAGTTACATTTTAATGCATTTACTGATAAGGTGCAAAGCTTAAGAGAAATTTTCTAACGTACAGCATCCAAAACTTACAGAAAAAAAAATTTCACTTTGTATTGCCAATTGATTGCTGAAACCGAGTCCAATAAATAAGCAACAGCGTTATAAGAATTACAATTTTAAGCTTTATAGGAATAGTGGAGTTGTGCTAGAAATGTATCAAATATAATACTTACCCTTATTTACATTTTTTTTCTATATTTTTGAAGTAACAAAGTGTTTTTATTTACATTCACAGCTAGGGTTGCTGTGCTACTGATCTTACGCCAATATTGTCGGGCATTGGCTGCACAAATGACCGAAAGTTCGCCAGCCACTGTAAATCGCATTATCATATAAACGTGCAAATTACTGAATAAAGTATAAAACCATTGGATTTACATGATTAAGCTAAACCCCTATTTTCTCCTGTAGTCAGAAAATGTAAAATATTCGGTGTAGGAAATAAGAAAACGGCTTTTAAAGTACTCCGATCGCTGTGCGACGCCTCTATAGCGCCATCTATTTCACAGCTGTAGAACTAAAACTTTATAATTTTGTTTGAGTATTTTATTTATAGATAATTAATTAATTGATATTATACGAATTTTCTGACTACACAAGAAACTACATATATCATTCTATCACTCGTACAAATTCCAAAAGGATTTGCACAGCCGTTCTTTTGCGGTTATGATAATAGGAATGGCCTATACTTTAACATGGGTGGAAAACGACCGAAAACCGCCTTAACAAATAATCCTTTTGCACTGTAATACGCTATAAGGAAGCATGGGTGTGAAGCATAGGTGTGTAAGTTCCATTCAGGGTCAAATAGGGTTATATTAACAGTACGTCTTGGCGGAAACGTCATCGACCATCGCCAAACGTGCCGAATTTGATATTTGATTTGAATTTATTCGTTTCGCTTTTTGAAACCAGTCAATGTCATTACAGGAGACGATGTTATTTTTAATGAATTTTGTTTTAAATACACGAATTCACAGAAATATGTTCGGAAAGTTTTCTAAACAAGCAATCATTCTAAAATTTTCATTATATACAAATAAACATCGCGTAATTTCTTTCTGAATGCATATAAATAAAATTATTTTCGATTATGTTATCTCTAATAATTGAAAATCAAACCAATATTTAAAACGCTAACACTAAGAGTTTTATGTCTTTTTAGGGGGGGGGAGGAGGAGGGATGTACTTATACCTAACTAGTAAACGATTTAAGTGATGCTTCTATAATTTATATGAATTTTGTTTCAAATACACGAATTTACTGAAATATGTTCGGAAAGTTTTCTAAACAAAAAATCATTCTAAAATTTTCATTATATACAAACAAACATCGCGTCATTTTTTTCTAAATGCATATAAATAAAGTTACTTTCGATTATGTTATCTCTAATAATTAAAAATCAAAACAATAATTAAAACGCTAACACTAAGAGATTTATGTCTTTTTAGGGGGGGGGGGGAGGGATGTACTTATGCCTAACTAGTAAACGATTTAAGTGATGCTTCTATAATGTATATGAATTTTGTTTTAAATACACGAATTTACAGAAATATGTTCGGAAAGTTTTCTAAACAAGCAATCATACTAAAATTTTCATTATACACAAATAAACATTGCCTAATTTCTTTTTAAATGCATATAAATAAAGTTATTTTCGATTATGTTATCTCTAATAATTAAAAATCAAAACAATATTTAAAGCGCTAACACTAAGAGTTTTATGCTTTTTTAGGGGGGGGGATGTACTTATGCCTAACAAGTAAACGATTTAAGTGATGCTTCTTCAATTTATATGAATTTTGTTCACAATTTTGTACACAAACCATCTCCTATACACACTACACAATTGCATGCACATACATGTACACAACTTGCAATCTGATTTAGAACAGTGGTTCGCAAACTTTATCCCCTTGAAAACCCGCGCCTGTTTATTTTCTTAAATCGTACTCCCCCCCCCCCCCCCCCCCACATTTTTTGAATGCAATGAAATTCAATTAATAAAATGTAATGTAATAAAATTTAACTAATAAAATGTAATGTAATAAAATTTAATTAATATAAAATGTGCGAGAT
This sequence comes from Amaurobius ferox, assembly GCA_951213105.1. Taxonomy (NCBI): domain Eukaryota; kingdom Metazoa; phylum Arthropoda; class Arachnida; order Araneae; family Amaurobiidae; genus Amaurobius; species Amaurobius ferox. The sequence goes on along the minus strand of OX578155.1, from coordinate 37,096,823 downwards.
TAAATCCTGTTAGATTTTTCAAAAATTGCAAAAACATCATTAGAAAATATATAAAGATACAAATAACTTGCTGTAAAACGAAATGAATAAATAGCATACTGTACTTTCGTCTTTTAAGATTTAAAAATCCTACATAATGGAACTTTATGAACTAAACTAATATTTCAAGAAAGAAGTACATTTTCCCAAATTAATATAAATTTTACAATGTTGACTACTTTAAAAGAAAATTTTTGATTAAAATTTGCATTATTCAACCTTAAAAAAAGAATATAAATAAATTTTGAAAATATAAGTATAAATGTACTTTTGGTCATTAATTTCTTAATAAAAATTATCTTTGGTTTAATAAAATAATTTAAATGAGTCCTATTCTTCAATACTGAAATTTTTGCATTATCTGAGGTTGGGAAACACGACTCTAAAATATACATTATATTACGAAAAGAGCACTTACTTATTCACAAGAAAGAAGCTAGCATTGCCTGGAATTTAAGATGAAAATCTTTGATTAAAATTCTAGTTGAACTTGTAAGAAGTCTTCGAAAACCAACAAACACTTTAAAAATACACCTGTTTGAAACAAAAAATAAAAAAACCCACGCGCTGCAAGCAAACTCCATCTGACGCAACAGATCGTGTTCGTGGCATAAGGGGAGGCACCTCCCCTGATAGAATTGATCCTATGATGCACTGACTAATATTATACAGACCTGCCACACTCGATAGTTTCGTTTTCGCGGCGGCCATTAGAGATAGACCAAAACGAGGGTTGGCGCGCTGTTGGCGATGGTCTGGTATGGGTGCAAGACGATTTTCAATGTTATAACCCTATTTCGTTCGACGAAAACTTAGAACCACAGACTAGCATAATTTGAGTAACGTGAAAAGGGATTATTTGTTAAGTGATTAGATCATTTCATAGAAATGGATTGTCAAAAGAAAACTGATTGCGTTACAGGGTATGTAATTTAATTTTATTAAAATTGAAATAAATTTAGTTATCACCATTCTATATAAGTGTTCATTATAAGTATATATGTGTTCATAAGTATATACGTGTTCATATAAGTATACATGTGTTCATCACACGAAATTAGTGCTGTGTTATTACTGCCGATTAGACTAAATTCTAAGAGGTAGTGGTATAATTAGTTAAAATATATTTTCCGTATTTTTATAAAATGTGAAATAATTGATATTTGAATAGCTTTTTCTTAGTTGAATGTGGTATTGTATGTTGTTGAAACCCAGACCGTCCGACCTACCAGAAAGGTGTAAGGTAACTGTTTGGACGGTCGGGAAGTGCCACCCAATTTAGACCGGAACCCAGTGGGGGAGGCATCCACAGGGACCGTACCCTCCTTCCCCTACCACCAACCTCTCGGAAGGACTTTCGGACCCACATGTTTAACGTGATTGTACTCCGCATGAACACGGCGGCAGTTTTGGCATTGGCTGGAATCGAACCCGGGCCTACCGAGTGCAACTCCAGCGCGCTAACCAATGGGCTACCGCGCCCGTGGTATTGTATGTGTTTATATTTATGTAAAATTTTTATTAAGTGCCTTATGGTGGAAAATTCATCACACCCTCGGGTAATTAATGATTGAGTTCCACAACTTCGATAGTTCATTTATGTAAATTTGATATTTACTATAAGAATATTTTTATATTTAAAAAAAAGTCTATTATCAGAATCCCAGAACAAATAAAGGATCAAGTAATTTAACGATAATTTACGCTAGTATATTGTACATTATGTTTTATAGTGAGACAATGCAATGCGTCTATTTTTTAATCCATTTTATAATTATTTGAATAAAATATACAACTATATTTATTTAAATTTGCTTAAACTAATGAATATACTTATGTTGCAGATTAATGTGTTTTTAAATCCTGATCATTTCTATAGTTTCAAAAATTATAAAAGTACAGTCCTCAACATTTTGTTCCCCTCCCGTTTAAAAAAAAATTGCCAAGCGAGCGATAACGCGCCAAATGTGGCAGACGTATTTAGTTTACATCCACAGAATACTATATTCTGAAGGTTCACTCCCATAGAAACCTATGGCAATATCGTTAACATAGGATTTCGCATAGACACTAGCGTTCGAGGAGCCAACCATCTCAGCTATGACGTACAAAAAGCTCGACTGCTAGATTTGGTGACTATCGCTCAATTGGCGATTTTATGTTAACGCAGCCAAAAAAAATTTACGGAACTGTACTTTTATAATTTTTTAAACTATAAACATGATCAGCATTTAAAAATACTTTTATCTGTAATATGTTTAACTTTAAATAAATAAATACAGATATATATATATATATATTTAATTCATGCAATCATAAACTAAATAAAAAAAATTGACGCATTGCATCACTGTAAATCATTATACACCAAATATTACAAGCTAACATACTCAAAAGAATAAAATATTATATATTTTCAGCCTAAAATGTATACTAGCGTGTTGATAGTTAAATTGCTTAGTTCTTAAATTATTCTGCTGTTATTATATATAGATATATATTTTTAAATACACTAATATTCTTATACGAAATAACAAATTTACATAAATGCCTTATCAAAGGTGTCGAACTCAATCGTTAATTAGGAAGGGGAGGGAGGTATTTTCCACATTACATCAGTTAATAAAAAGCATGTAAAATATATACACATCCAATAGTACATTCAACTTTCTCTAGAAAAAGCTACTCAAATATCAATTTTTATACATTTTATATAAATGCGGAACAGGTTTTTTAACTAATAATGCCACTGCTTCTCAGAATTTAATCTAGGCGGCAGTGATAATACTGCACCAATTTCTTATGATGAACACGTGCATAGGATGAAATATGGGATAGATAACAAATAATTTTTTTATTTAAATAAAATTACATTACATACCTTTTAAACGTAATTCTTTTTCTTTTAGTAATCCATAAAATAGCAGCGAAAGTATGTTTACTACGTGTAAACAACATGCGATGATAGAACAAAGCAACAAAGTTCTTCCAAGTTCCAAGTGTTTCGTTCCAAATAGGGTTCCAGTGCCAAATAGGGTTATATTAGCAGAACGTCTTGGCGAAAACCGTCACAGACCATCGCCAAGCGCCAACCTTGATATCACAGAATACTATATTCAGAAGGTTCACTCCCATAGGACCCTAAGGCAACATTTTTAACATGGGATGTCGCATAGACACTAGAGATCGTGAGTTGGACCAACTGAACTACTATGCGTCTGCCAGATTTGGCGCGTTATCGCTCGCTTGGCGATTTTTTTTAAAACGGGAGGGGAACAAAATGTTGAGGACTGTACTTTTATAGTTTTTGAAACTATAGAAAAGATCAGGATTTAAATATACATTAATCTGCAACAAAAATATATTCGTTAGTTTAAGTAAATTTAAATAAACATAGTTATATATTAAATTCAAATAATCATAAAATAGATTAAAAATAGACACATTGCATTGTCTCACTATAAAACATAATGCACAAAAAATTACAAGCTAACATACTCAAAAGACTGAAATATTATATAATATTTTCAGTCTAAAAAGTATACTAGCGTGTTGATCGTTAATTACTTGATCCTTAATTTGTTCTGGGATACTGATAATAGACTTTTTTTTTAAATATAAAAATATTCATATAGTAAATATAAAATTTACATAAATACACTATCGAAGTTGTGGAACTCAATCATTAATTACCCGAGGGGGGGGGTGAATTTTCCACCATAAGGCACTTAATAAAAATTTTACATAAATATATACACATACAATATCACATTCAACTAAGAAAAAACTATCCAAATATCAATTATTTCACATTTTATAAAAATACGGAAAATATTTTTTAACTAATTATACCACTACCTCTTACAATTTAGTCTAATCCGGCAGTAATAACACAGCACTAATTTCGTATGATGAACACATGTATACTTATATGAGCACGTGTATACTTATGAACACGTGTATACTTATGAACACGTGTATACTTATAATGAACACGTATCTAGGATGGTGATAACTAAAATCCTCTCAATTTTAATAAAAATAAATTACATACCCTGTAACGCAACCAGTTTTCTGTTATCAATCCATTTCTATGAAATGATCTAAACACTTAACAAATAATCCTTTTTCACGTTACTCAAATTATGCTAGTCTGTGGTTCTAAGTTTTCGTCGAGCGAAATAGGGTTATAACATTGAAAATCGTCTTGGACTCAAAGCAGACCATCGCCAAGAGCACGCCAACCTTCGTTTCGGTCTATCTCTAATGGCCGCCGCGAAAACGAAACTATCGAGAGTGGCACTGTATAATATTAGTTTGTGCTTGATATTTTGGTTGGCGGTTGGAGACGCTGAAATTCGAGTGAAATATCTGTGTTTACATCGTAGTTCAGTTGGTCCAACTCACGAGCCCTAATGCCTATGCGACATCCCATGTTAAAAATGTTGCCATAGGGTCTTATGGGAGCGAACCTTCTCTGGGCTATGGTGCACGACCGTACTCTATTCTCATTCGTCGTCGTTGATGAAGCACCTGGCGTTACCGCCTCTATCTTCTGTGTTGAATGATTATTTGTGGTGTAGATTTGACATTACTTGTATGCACATAAAAGTTCGTTGATGTAGAACAACCCCTGATGGGCGGGGCGTCGTCATAAGAGCTGGCGCCACTGCGTCGAGGTGATGAGGCACGTTGGGAAGTCCGTATGCAACATGATGAGGCACGTGGGATAGACTGTTCACAAACTTCGGGATATGTGAGGCACGTGGGAATGAGTCCAATGGCTGAACAGGTGATGAGGGAAATCCACACTGAGACTTCTCTGCTAGCCGGCCAAAGTTTAAAAACTTACATTTGGGGGGTTTGGGATTTGATGACTCTAGTTATCATTTCGACGATTTGGAAAGTTTTGGTCATTGCGTCTTCGTCGCCTTTGAGAATTTTAACTACATCTTTTAAGATACTGCTGAGTTTATTAATATCAATGTATTTTTCTACCTCTTTGTACAGACTTAGAAACTCTAGAAAAGCATTTGCATTTGCAGATTGAGGGGTTTTGTCTGATACAGGTTGAGCTTGGGCTAAGTGCTCGCCAGTAGTTCCTCCTACCGTTTCGGCACTTGCCGGCTCTTCCTGCACAGGGGAGGTTATCCTAGTGGGGAGGGGGGAAAGTTATCCTCGCCAAGGGTGGGTGAAGTTTTAGCAGATTTTTGTAACTTTTTTAATTCCTGCGTTTTTTTCCTAAACCTGGGGTTTTGGGGACAGTGCCTAAAATTGGCAGGGTGGGATCCTGAACAGTTGGCGTATTTCGCCGGGGTGTCCCTATTTTTTGTACAGTTTCTCGTGGGATGACCTTCGCCACATTTAAGGCAGCTGGGGGGGAGGGTACACTGGTCAGAATGATGGTTCCAAAGTTGACAATTGTAGCACATTTTATGGCCTCTCGCCCTAAAAAGTTGAACTTCAATTTGCATGGAAAACAGGGAATTTACTTCATAAATCCTCGTCCATCCCTCCGTCGGCTCAAGACCGACCAAGAAGATGGGGAGGGGGGTCCTATCACGCCTATTCCTTAGCTGCGTGATTCTAACAATTTTAAAACCAAGCGCGGCAAGCTCTTTTTTTATTTCCTCAATACTGGTATTAGTGGGCAAGCCCTTTATTACTATCTTCCTCGGCCTATCCGTTTTGAGGTTTAATGAACTGAAAGGAATCCCCTCACGGGTTAAGTGAGCCTGCACACGCCTGTAGTCCTCAACGGACCCAGGAGTGATCCGGATCACTCTCCCCATGAGAAGACCCTGAACTTTGCACTCTAAAAACTTGTTTAAGTTCTCTATGAGGGCTCCCCAATTAATTGTGGAGACGCGCCTTTTTCCTTAGGGAGGAGGGGCGCATCAGTCATTTCGACTTCCTCGTCACTTAATTTGCTAAATTTATTTTTGGTTTGAATATCCTGGGATTTTAGTTTAGAAGTAGAGGGTTTACTACTATCAGAAGTTTTTAACTTTTTGCTTTTTGGTTGGGTGATATACCCTTCAAGAATACTAAACATTTCGTGCTTAAATTTAAGATATAAATCATCCTAAAGATTTAGTTATCCGATCTCTATAAATATCATATACAAGATTGTAAGATTTCCTATTTGTTAAAGTACTAAGATTAGGGTGGCTGGCTAGCAGATTGGAATCAGAGACGATACCTGATAATATTGTCCTGATCATCTGGGCTCGGTCGAAGGCTATCCCGTCCTCCTCCAGTCTGGCGATGACCCAGTCGTATATCTTGAAATGGCTGTTGATTTTCCACTCAGAGGAGTCTTTCTTTAACTGGTCGCTCTCACGTCCCAGGGTCTTGATATAGGCTGCCTCGAAGACGACCGCACTTGGAGTTCCCTCGTTCTCCGATGAAGAAACAGGCTCTCCATGTTCCTGGCCCTGGTCATCCATAATCTCGGCCCAGTCCTTCTTTTCTTTGCTCACCCGCTGCTCTGCGAGCTCGGCTGACACTCCTTGTTGCGCCATTTTCACGGCAGTTGGTTCCACAATCTTTACACTGTCCATATTGAACCGAAGTTCAGTATAATCAACACCGCTGTCCATCATAAGCTGTTTCCAGCCATGTCTACTTCTCCAGTCTCTCAAAATATCCACATCCGTCTTCACTGGCTCCGCAGCATACTGCTCGCACGTGTATCCACCATGCTTGAACACTAAGTCCTTCCAGGCTTGAAATCCCTTTGCTTCCACTGGCGAAATGAACAAATCCTCCACACTCGTAATAATCCTATGCACATCCATGACAAAAATACTTAGCCCGACGCGGTTTACTAAAACTTAGTACTCTCACGCCCAAGCCAAAGTAAGAAGAGAAATCCACGTGGTAACTGCGACGAACGTCTCAGAAGGTGTGCACTGTTCGAAATCGGGGCTCCGAATGACCCTTGACCCTAGCGATGCCCCCTTGAGAAAGTGTATGATGACAACTCCTAACAGAACGTAGTGTCGTACAAGACAGAGCACCAGGTGCGAAGCGCCTTTAATCTCCAGTTTCAATATGTGGTTCTTATCGTGAAACTGTGACATTAATTCAGTGACCCTAATTGGAGGTTCGAGGTTTTTATTTACTACTTTTTATTATTTGTCCTAGCTCCTAATGTGGCAGTTTGTTGCACATTCAGAGTTTAAGCAGTTTGGGGGGTTGATGCAGATCTAAGGGTTACCTAGCGTTTTGGCAGTTTGGAGTTTAGAATATTTTTTTTTATAAAATAATAGTCGCGAGTTTTATTTAAAAATCAGATGTTTGAGGTGGGATATTTTAATTCCGATTATCGATGTTTAGAACAAAGCGGGGTCTCTTACGAGATTTGGCCTTGCAATGATCATAGTCATGCAGATTGAATAACAGTTCGTTTGGAACGGATGGCAAATTTCTGTAAAATTTAAGCGCTAGCTTTTTAATTTGGGCTCTAACAGTTTTTATTTTGAAGTCATTCCTAATTACCGAGTTTCTTAAATACCTGGGAGCTTTCCTGATAATTCGTAGGATTTTGTTTTGTTTTGTCTCTAGGAGGTCTATTGTAGTTTTACAGGCATATCCCCATACGGGTGCTGCATACCGCATTCCCGGGCGGATGACCGATTTATAAATTAGGAGTTTAGTTTGATAACCTAGATTTCCGTTTAGTATCATTAGGTATAAGGCTCCTGTGGCCATATACGCTTTTTTGATTAAGTTCGTTACGTGCTGTTTCCAGGTTAGGTGGGAATCTATCGTTACACCTAGGTATTTAGTAGATTTTCCCGCTTTTAGGGCATGGTTGTTTATGTACAGAGGCGGCGGAGGTTTACGTTTTCTAGAGAAATAAATCCAATGACATTTATTGGGGTTTAATTTTATTCGCCATTTTTCCAGCCAAGTTTGGAGTATGTCTAAGTGTTGTTGTAGCTGTCTGTGCATTACTGAGACATAGGGGTGTTTTGCAAGTATCGCACTGTCGTCTGCATAGAGTGCCAGCTCTGTGTTTGGAGTCCTAGGTATGTCGTTCAGGTATATGTTAAAGAGTGTCGGGCCCAGGATAGAACCTTGCGGTACACTACTTTTAATGAGCTTGGGTGTAGATAAGTTACCTCCTACTCTGACTTGAAAGTGTCTGTTATTTAAGTATGAGATTAAAAGTTTGACAAGAGCGTCAGGGACATTTAAAGTGATCAATTTGTACGCAAATCCACAGTGCCATACTTTATCAAAAGCTTTTTGAATGTCCAGAAAAATTGCAGCTGTGGGTGTCTTGTTATTGAGACCAGAAGATATGTACTCTACCACTCTCAGCAATTGATGAGTGATGGAGTGCTGTGGGCGAAATCCAAACTGCTCCGGAATGATGATGTCATTCTCACTAAGGTGCGTGTTCAGTCTCTTAAGAATTATCTTCTCAGTAAATTTACAAAGTGTCGGTAGCAAGCTAATTGGTCTGTAGTTGGCTGGAATTGTGGCATCCTCACCAGGCTTATGGATTGTTATAATTATCGCTTCCTTCCATTCTTTGGGGAAATAGTTTAGTTTTAATATTTTATTTATTATGATAGTCAAGTAACATATTACGTTTAGGGGCAGGTTTTTAACCGCAATATTTCTGATTTTGTCGTGCCCTGGGCTTTTACGATTTTTGATAATTTCTACTATCTCCTGCGGGGTGGCTGGGTCAATCTCAGCCGTTACCGGGGAATTCCTGAAGTTATGTTAAGTTTGTCCATCCATTCTTAGGGTGTCCTGACACATTAGATCGTGGTTTGGTTGGAATTGTTTTTCATAATGGCTTGCGAGCGTCTCGGCTTTTTCCTCATCTGAGTACGCGATTTTAGCACCATCTATTAGTGGCGGGAGCTTAATTTGAGGTTTCCTGAGTCTTTTTGCGAATTGCCAGAGCGATACGTCTTCTGGGCTAAGGGATTCGATTAGTTCTTTATACTGTTGCTGCTTTTCTGCGACAATTTTTTCCCTGACTTTGCACGTGAGTCTGTTAAGCTCCCTTTTAAGGGCGGGGTCTCTGTTAGCCTGCCATGTCTTACGTATTCTATTTCTTTGCCTGACTAATTGTTTGACATGGTGGGAAAGTGTGGGCATTTTTGGAGACTCACGATGTGTTGTGGCAGAGGCAATTGCTCTCTTGATTTCTGTTGTGAGTGTGTGTGTGGCAGAGTCAATATCCGCCGTGCTCATTATGTTAGGTACTGCTAAGTGCGGTTCGAAGAGTGCTCTTTTGAATACTTCCCAGTTGACCCTCTCTTGTCCCAAAGAGGCTGGAAGAGGTGTGTTCAGGTCGAATGTCACCAGTACCGGCAGAGGATCCGAGTCGAATTCATCCAGGGTACTAATAGTGTGAGCGTAATCTATGTTTCGCGTTAGGACAAAGTCTATAAGTGAGCCGTTGGCGCCTGAGAAGCAGGTTGGTGTCGACGGTACAATAATGTTAGTGTTTGTCGTGTTCAGCAGTCTGTGTATCTGTGTACCGCGTGAATTGGCTCTCCTACAGCCTCACGCTCGGTGGTGCGCGTTGAAGTCGCCTGCGAGTATCGTGTTTGGATATTGCGCGAAAAGCAGTTCCAGTTGCGCAGCTACATCTACTCTACTCATATTTTTGACATATGTTGAGGTTAGGATAAACGGGCTAGTATTATTAAATTTAATTTTTATACTAGTATTTTCTATACCTTGAAAATTTATGTTGTTTATTTCCTCGTGGGGAATATTTCTTTTAATGTATACTGCTATTCCTTCATGGGGCGTTCTAGCATTAGTATTTGAGCTAAGATTATGATAGCATATATAGTTGGCTAAGTTTAGTTTTTTATTTTCTCTAACTCTAGTTTCCTGAAGTAATAAGGCGTCTACGTCATTTTCGTTTACATAGTTCCTAAGTTCATTTATTCTTGGAGATATGCCGTTCGCATTCCAAAATATTATTTTAAGGATTCTTTTTGGGACCTAGCCATGACGGGTTTGATTCTCACTGTTACTTTTAAAGTCCGCGATTATTTTAAGGGCCTCAAAGACCATTACAATAGGATCGCTCTTTTTCTGTACTAACTCTGCGAACTGCATCAACAGATGTTTTATGTCGTCTAGATTGAACATGCTAATAAATCCTCTGATGAGGTTGAGGATATCCTCCATCTTTTCAGCATCAGATTTATCAGTCGGTTCAGTCTCAGCTTCCATTTCCTCAGCCTCAACCGCGGTTTGCACTTTTTTGTGAGTGTCCTTTTGGAACTCGATAGTTTTTTGCTTTTTTCACCCGCTTTAACTAACGGCTGGGTTTGCGCGATCTCTTCATCCCTGACTCGTTTATTTTGTTTCCAATCCTTAAACTTCCTGTCAAGCCTATCCTTTGCCTGTCTGGCTTTTTCCATTTCCGATCTCTTTTTAATGGCAGCTGTAGCTGCTCTTACTTCCTCCAGGGTCAATTCTTTGGAGGTCGAAGGTTTGGGGGCCTGCACTTGCACCGATCTGGTAGGTGCTGAAGGTTGGTGTCTTTTTTCCTGTGGCACTATGTGCGAGGAGCCCTGAGGGGGTGCCTGGGGGTTTAGTCCGAGGGCCTTTTGCCTCCAAGGTGGTATCTGATTTTTTGGGGGAGGGGGGCATACTCCGATGCCTTTGATCTGTTCCAGGGGTTCTTCGGGCATTGCCTGAAGTTCGCCGGGTGGTCTCCATTACAATTTGCACACATTGCTTTCTCTGTCCTGGGTCTCTGGCAGTACCGTTTGAAATGATCTTGTGCACACTTCAGGCACTTTGGTGGCATACTGCAGTTCTCAGAGAAGTGGTTGAACTGCTGGCACCGGTAGCAAATCTTAAAGCCCCGTGCTCTGAAGGCCTCTACCTTCACAGCCAAGTATCCTAACCTTGTCAGTCTGTAAATCCTCTGCCAGTCTTCCGTGGGCCTAAGGCTGAGTAAGAAGATCGGCAGGGGTAATCTTGTTTTTGTGTTTCTCAATTGAGAAACCCGGACTACATCTAATCCAATGGATGTTAGCGTCATTTTAATCTCCTCAATGTAGTTAGTTGGTAGCCCCTTCAAAACTACTTTTTTGGCCTTTCAGTTTTTAGGTTTAAACTATGGAAGAGAATTTTCTCGCTAGTCAAATGGCGCTGAACAACCCTACAGGAGTCAGCGTCATTGGGTATGAGTTTGAGCATATCTCCTGAGAGTTTTCCAGATACTTTATTGCCTGTAATTTCATTTAGCTTTTTAAGGAGAGCCTGGTAGTTGTCTCTAAACTTTATGAAGAAACATTCTGCTTTTGGTTCTTTTTTTTCTACCTCCATAATATTTTCTCTAACACTATTTTCAACCGCTTTAGGTTTAGGTGCACTCTTAAATTGAACAGGTTGCGCGGCAATTTCAGCATAAGTCTTAGTTTTAACATTTTCATTTACAGTTACAACATTATCACTAACCTTTTCATTTACAACACTATCACTAGCAGCATTACAGTCCATGTTATCATGGTCATTAGATTTTAATTTTTAATTTCCATCCAGGTTTTTAGTAGGAGTTCCCTTAGTGTGAGACTCCTCTATCCTAGCCCTTTTACATGGATTTACAACCGTTTCAGTTTTGTCAGCAAGTTTAATTTCATTTATTAGTCCTAACTCTAACAGTTTAGCTCTAATTACTCTATCATTATACTCCTCAACTGAGTTAAAGATCACATAAATATCACTATCACAATTTCTAAATTTACCAATGTCACAGCACAACAAAAAAGAATTCACAAAATTGAACGAACCTAGAATCCGGGAGACTTGGTCCTTATCCTGGCCGAGGAGTCCATACTTGAGCATATCCCGGATATGCAGTGTCAGCACGTAGATCACCATTCCACAATAGTTCACCGCATCCTTCACTTCCTGGGTCTTTGCGGCAAGAAGTCCAGCGTCCGGCAGGCGTCCAAGATACGCATTCATTGCATCCTTAAGAGGCCGAGCATCATCACCCTCCAGCTACTTCCTTCGTCCTAGCAACTTCCTTCGTCTTCTCCAAAAGGTCGTTGTCCAGATCCATCATAAACCAGGGTCAAATCACTCGAAGTACGAAAAGCACAACCACGTGGGAAAAACACACGTGGCAATCCAAGTTCGAAAAGCACAAAATGGCGATACACAGCAAAGTTGAAGATTACTTAGCCGGACGTGCTCTATCGTATAACACGCCCAAGCAAGAAAAGTCACCACAAGAAAAATATCACAACCTCACACCATCAGCATGTATTAACCTTTGATTTTTTGATGACAACTCCTAAACTACAATGTTAAATTATGAAAGGTTTTTAACATTTTCATTTACAGGCATTATTTTAGTGGAACATAATATAATTCTAGTCGAAATTATGCATCTAAGCTAATTCTGTTGTTTTATTTTAATGGGAATATATTTTTGTATTAAAAATAATTCTATTTTTCAATGTGGAAACTAGATACAATATTAAGATTTCAAATTTTGCATCGTAGATATCTGTCTAACCGAGGTTTCATAGCATTCTTAGGCCACTCATGGCATTCTTAAAACATTCTTATTTGTCGAATATGCGGAACCCACCGCATTTCACAAATAAATTTTCCGATGAAATCTCATGAAAGGGAATCGAAGCACCGACTTCATGTTTAACGCACATCAGAGCAATTGATGAAAAATATATGAAAAAATTAATGACAGGTCAGACATTCAAATTTACAAAATGACGTATGGCTTAAGAATAATCAAAATAACATTCACATACAAACAAGTAATACATTTTACAAAAACTGTTTAAAGAAAACAAAAATTTTGCAGTCCAAACGACTTGCAATTCGGATACATATTTTCGCAAAAAATATTTAGTTCAATAAATGAAGTGTTCGGACTTTGTTGATAGTAAAAATATGCAAAAGTGAAACTATATTTTCTCTGTATATTACTGTTTTTGAAGTTTTTTTCTAGAAGAATCGCATGAAAAACTTACCTAAAATAGATGCGCTACAATTTCAAATATGAATAAAATGAATAAAACATGATTAGTAAGACTGGAAAAATAAAATATTTAGGAAATTGCTGTTATCAAGATCCCACGGCGGTTCTATTTTCTAATCCGATTCAAAATTGTCTTTTTCTTCATATTCCTACTAAACCACGCCCATCAAACCATACATTCAGATCGAAGGATAATAAATCCAATTATTGTGCTTTCGGAACAACGTAGCAGCGATCTAATAAATAGATCACGAGGCATACTTTAACTAGAAGTAAAGGCAATTTTTGAAATAGTAAAAAAGTTATTCGACATTAAACATTCCTCAATTTGCCACATGATGAGCGTAAGCACTGCATCCACTACATTAAAATAGAAAATAATTTTTTTGCGAATAAGTTTTGATTGCCTCATCGAATATTTTCGGTAAAACGCAGCAAATTATTACTTAAAAAGGGGAAATTGAACATTTACTTTATATTATTCGGGTCGTTCATCAATACATTGGCTATGTAGGCCAGTGTGTAAACCAAAGATCAAAATCTGCGTCTAATTTTAAGGAACTGCTAGATGTCGCTGTTAGCAATCGCGAATCGGTTCTTGCTGAAATACCTTTGAGCTGTAATTTGTATTCAAATCTTTCGGAAGATAATATTTCTGCCAAAAACTTTGTGAAATTATTCATTTATCTTCTCTCATCTGATGTGCAGTAAATTAATAGCCTGTAGCCTTTACGAAAATTGCAGAAATTTACCCATAATGCATTATATTTTTATTGCATAACTTATTACTTAAATTGTCCAGAGTCCTAATTTGAAAGGAATGAATATCATTCTGAAATTGCATTTTAAAAGAATGAATTTCGTTCAGAAATTCCATCTCAAATTTCTCAACAATTCATAGTTTGGGTAAAAAGATGTACTTGTAAAGGTATTATAATAAACATTCAAGCATCAACATTCCGTCAACCGTAGAATTCAGTCTAATGAGATCGGTTTCTCCCTAATGAGATTGAAAGTTACGGAAATAGGAAGGGTGCCCTAAAAAATGCCAGTTGGTTAAAGAAAATTTGCCGCTTATAGAAACAGGTAAAATTCCGTTGATGCATCCCTTTAAATACGACAAAAGCCCCAGGAATGTAAACGGGGGCGGGAATCTGCTAACTGAATTGAGGGCAGGGGTGTAGTCGAGGGAGGACGCGGGCGGACGCAGACCCCCCACCTTTTCTCCTGATCTCAAGCGTACCCCTACTTTTTATTTTGTAAGGGGACTCTCTTTTATTTTAAATTTATATATACATATATAACCCCTCTGCAGCTTGGCATAGATGGAATGCTTGGCCGACGGCCTCAGATTACTATTCTGTGGTCACTCTTTCTCTGAAAAAACATATGGATAGGGATGACGGTTATTACAAAAATAACCGGTTTTCGGTTTTGTTTTAGAAAAAAAACGTTTGTAGACAAAAAAATGTTATTTACATTTTATTTGCATTCGGATTTTAGAAATTTTCCAAAGCTAAAAACTTTAAAAAAATCACTAGAGAAATCAATGACAAATATCAAGGTAATCAATGAATCAATGTATTCAATGAGTAATCAATGTAATCAAGGAAAAAGTATCTCTATGGAAAGTTCTTTGAGATAATTTCATTTCAAAATGCAAGAATCTTAATTGATTTTTCTTTCTTGAGCTGCGAATCATATGCTTTGGAGCACAATTTTTGGTTTTTAATAAATAACTAAATAAAATTAAAATAATTATCATTCTTTTGATTTTATCAACATGTTAAGAGTTCGAGTTGGAAAGTAAAAAAAGAAAAAAAAAACTGGATACAATTGTAAAAGTATCTCAATACAAAATCCACGTTACATTTAGAGACTAGGGTCGTTACTCAAGACATTTTGTATGGGAGATACTTGTATCGCGATACTTCCAAGCCCTATGTCAATCACAGAAATTATACAGTATTGGCTAAAATTCTTCAAAAAAAGAGCGTCCCCCCACTTTTTTTTTTACGACTACACCACTGATTCTGGGTACACTTTAACTGCCATAAAAAGAGCGGTACACTTTCACGAGGAGGGCCGGCCTATACGTGGAATTAATTCTACGGTAATTTGAACTGGCACATGAGTGTTAAAAATCAGACCTCTATTTAAAACTGTTTTTGTCAGCTTGTGACACACAGGGAGGCAGGGCGCGGTAGCCCATTGGTTAGCGCGCTGAAGTTGCACTCGGTAGGCCCGGGTTCGATTCCAGACACTGCCAAAACTGCCGCCGTGTTCATGCGGAGTACGATCACGTGGGTCCGTAAGTCCTTCCGAGAGGTTGGTGGTAGGGGAAGGAGGGTACGGTTCCTGTGGATGCCTCCCCCACTGGGTTCCGGTCTAAATTGGGTGGCACTTCCCGGCCGTCCAAACAGTTGCCTTACACCTTTCTGGTAGGTCGGTTGTCTGGGCCTCAACAACAACAACAACACAGGGAGGAGGGATAATTTAAGAAAAATTGCATTGCACAGGAGTCAGTCCAGGCAGCATAAACAGTTTATAATAAACAACAATATTTTGTTAACCCTTTCGCGACGATCGGCACGCCCACGTGCCAGCTGTGAACTTGCATTCAAGGACGAACGGCACGCCCTCGGGCCAGAGGAAATTTTACCGCAAGCGGATAGTGGCACCTATAAGTGCCACTACGCGGAACGTTTTAAGTTGTGAACAAGATGGCGTTACTTGTCCATGGAACTAACTTCAATGTATTTTGCAGAGGCATGACCTTGGCAGAAGAGGATCGAATGAATTTTTTCTCCATTTGGAGCGGTGAAAATCATTTTGCAATATAAACAAACAGAGTAATTCTCGTAGCATCAACAATTTTATAATTGAGTTTCGGTTTTTATTTTTATTTCAGCGTTATGATTTCGTTGGTGAATCATAGAGTATTTTTTTTTTGTTTGGGTTTTAGAGGCAGTGAAATTATTCGCTTATTTCGGATAAAAGAATGGGAGCAACTAACGAGTATTTTGTATTCAGATTTGTATGAAAATTATACATCAAATAGAAGATAAATATTTCTTTTATTCCTGAAAAAAGTAGATTTCTGTGTTGAATAGGTGATTTTTAGTGAATTTTTTCGAGAGTTAGGCTTAGCGCAAAAAATGCGCCGTCCTTTTCGACCATTTCGGAAGCGAAGCGCTTCGTCTTTCAGGCCGCGACAGCTCCGGAATGCCGCCGTCCCGAAAGGGTGGAGAGTAGTAGGAGATGCCCCAAAAAATTCTTTTGGTGGCATTTATAATTCCCCTATACAATTCCGAAATACTTATTCAACAACTTTCAGATTTGACCTGCTAATGCAGTCGTCTAATAATAAAACATTTATTTCTGTCAGCTTATAGGAAACTTAATATTAATATCTTTATTGAAAAGGTGCATTACAGTAAATTACTTAATGTATCATTTATTTTTTCTTCTGTGATTTCAATATACATTTTATTTTTAGATATTTTTACAGAAATAAAAATTTTTAATGTATGTGCAAAGGTCGCGATATGATATATGTTCAGCGGTTGCTTATACGTGTTGCCAAATTGGTAATAATTATTAATGAAATATTCTTTAGTTTCAAAGGCTCATTTTCAATGCTTGAGGATGCGTGTTTGTGACGTAATCCCAACATTTCAAGATATTACGTATACGTCATTTTAAATTACCAACACACAGGTAGAAATGGCATCTAAAGCATACGTCAGAAAAGGGTTATCCCACAGTTGGAAATAGCTTTTTATTACACATTCGTGGTGTATTTGCAATGATTGTTGATACTTATTTTCCATCTTTAGTAAATAATTGTATGTCCTCTGAAACAGTCTTAAAATGAAAACTTCAACGTGGACATTGAAAATCACAAAGTGCGCAACAATGTTAAATTTTGGGAAAAAATACGTAACGGTTGATATCAGCGACCTCTTGCGGTGCTTCAAAATGTGTCTCAGATTATGATCAGGTCAATGCGCGGATTTCAAACTATTTCTTATATTCACTATATTTCGCACCGCAGATTACCATATTCAGAAGGATCATTTATATAGGAACGCATGGCAACATCTTTAACAAGGGATTTCGCATAGACACTAGCATTCGGGGAGCCAACCATCGGAGCTACGATGTAAACAAAGTTCGGCTGCTAGATTTGGCGGCTATCGTACGTTTGGCGGTTTTATGTTAATGCGGGCATAAAAATTACGCTACTGTACTTTTATAATTTTTTAAACTATAAAAATGATCAGCATTTAAGAATATTTTTATCTGTAATATATTTATTTGTTTAAGTGAATTTAAATAAATAAACATAGCTATATATTTAATTCATGTAATCATAAACTAAATAAAAAATTGACGCATTTACATTACTGTAAATCGTTATGCACCAAAAATTATAAGCTAACATACTCAAAAGACAGTAATATTATACAACTATGATTATTGATTATTAAACTTCTATGATATTATACGATTACTGTATGATTATTAAATTTCTTACTTATCAATTTATTATGGAGGTTCTCATAATGTAATTTTTTCTAAATACACTAAAATTCTTGTAATAAGTAACATTTTACATAAATGTACGATCAAAGCTGAGGACCTCAATCTTTAATTACAAAAGGGCGGGGTATTTTCCCCATTGCTTTAGTTATTAAAAAGTATACGAAATATATATCTGTCCAATACCATATTCAATTTTATTTGTACTAGGAATAGCTATCCAAATATCAATTTTTGTACATCTTATAAAAATACGGAAAAGGTTTTTTTAACTAATAATACCACTGCTTCTTGGAATTTGGTCTAGTCCGCAGTGATAATACATCATTAATTTCTTATGATCACGTGCATAGGATGAATTACGGGATGGATAACAAATAAACTTTTCATTTAAATAAAAATAAATTACATACATTTTCAAGATAATGCTTTTTCTATTGGTAATCCTTTCTTGTAATAATCGATTCCCTTAACAAAAAATTTTTTTTTGCACTGTAATACGCTACAAGAAAACATGGCTGTGTAAGCGTTGCATTCAGAGTCAAATAGGGTTATATTAACAGAACGTCTTGGCGAAAACGTCATCGACCATCGCCAAGCGTGCCAATTTGATATTTGATTTGAATTTTATCGATGATAACGTCTGGATATATCAGTCTGTGTTTCATAAGCCCCGTTCACATGCAAGGCCGTATTTTCCGGCCATGAAACATTGGGGTGAAAAAGGGGGTATTTTCCGGGATCCATTCTAGACCCGTTCACATGCGCAACCCCCATTACTCCCGCTTAAAGGGCTAGGACCAATTTTTCTTAAATGCTTTTGACATTCATTTTTGGTAAACAATATATATTTTTCTTTTCTTTTTTTAATTGCTTTTTTAAAAAGCGTATTATTTTTAATTCATTATCCCATGTTATTATTTTATCTATTTAATATGACAAATGTGCGGAAATCAGAAACAAAATAATCTTATATATATAAATTAAATCTAAATAATGTATATAAAATAAACTTGGATCTTTATAAACTAAACATCAAATTAAAAATAATATGCCAAAATTAAATTTAATATTATTTTTAAAACTATAAGTATATGCTTATTGTAATATATATATATATATATATATATATATATAAATGTTTTATTCCATGAAACTGTTTAAAGAATTCATTCTTAAAACTCAAAAAAGAAAGTTTTTCTCATTTAATCTTTGTTTTTAAGCTAAATTATGACGTATAAACTTGAATTAGTGGAAAAAGTGTAACACCATTTTAAGAAACTTTATTCAAGACAAATCGATATAAGAAGTTGGCATAGAGAAAAAAATATGCATATTTATACCGAATACATTTTAATTATTACAAAATCGGTATAACTCATTTTTTATTAAAAACACATAAGACCTTACTGCATGGCCCAGATACAAAAAATCTCATATACCACTAATACCGCAATTAAAAATAATGTTTTTAATATAGCAGTATAAAAAATACTTATGATGGACATGGTTCATTGACATGTGAAATAGGTGGTCCTCTAAGTATTCCAAAAATAAAATTAATAAAATAAAATCGTCTTCATATGTAGTTTGTATCAAAAATATATAAAAATAATTTATATTTCTGATACTAGCAATCATGGAGTATTCTTCTTTTAAGGGGGGGAGCGCATTTTGTAAGCGAATTTACACAGTTCAGTTTATTGCAAAATGTATGTATGTAAAGTTATTTTGAATGCCTAAAACCTTTTACTTTGTTATTGATATACATAATTATAAAACGCAATTCTCTACTAATCATAATATTGGCATCATAATCACATCATCTCAAGTTATGGAACATTTCGCATTGATATGTAAAAGCTTAGAATACAAAACTAAAATAATCAAACTTGAAATATAATGTATAAATAATTTATTTACAATAATTAACAACATATATTCATTTAAATATAAAAACATTATACTCCTTTTTAACAATAAAAAATAAATGAGTATTAAGATAGATTTATCTAATATACATTCTCCTTATATAAAACTAAGGAAATCTTTGTATCATTTGTTAAAAACTACTTAGACAAATCCAGAAAATTTGCCCAAGAAACAGAACATTATATTTTAAAGTTGCTGCATCAAAGGAAAATCAGCTGGCTTACGACTTTTAACTAACACTTAATTGTAAACGTTTTGTAATTAAGAAACAAACATTTCTATAAAAATTATCCTGAAATCGAGGAACAAATATTTCTAATTCATGAATAACAGTTAGCTCAAATATACAAAATGTACATACCCGCATCAGTCTTTTTCAGTAGGACTCTCCGTTCATTAAATTCTGATGTATAATAAGGATCAATCCGTTTAATTCGTAAATAAGTCCGTGTAATGAATGCAAAATAATCTATATAATAAGCTATAAATTTATCATGGGTCATCAAGTGATGGATGTGCATAGGATTATTACGAGTGTGGAGGACTTGTTCATTTCGCCAGTGGAAGCAAAGGGATTTCAAGCCTGGAAGGACTTAGTGTTCAAGCATGGTGGATACACGTGGGAGCAGTATGCTGCGGAGCCAGTGAAGACGGATGTGGATATTTTGAGAGACTGGAGAGGTAGACATGGCTGGAAACAGCTTATGATGGACAACGGTGTGGATTATACTGAACTTCGGTTCAATACAGACAGTGTAAAGATTGTGGAACCAACTGCCGTTAAAATGGCGCAACAAGGAGTGTCAGCCAAGCACGTGTTACAGCGGGCGAGAAAAGAAAAGAAGAACTGGGCCGAGATCATGGATGACCAGGATCAAGGAGAGACTGTTTCTTCATCGGAGGACGAGGATACCCAAAGTGCGGCCGGCTACGCGGCAGCCTACATCAAGACCCTGGGATGTGATAGCGACCAGTTAAAGAAAGACTCTGCTGAGTGGAAAATATACAGCCACTTCAAGATTTACGACTGGATCATCGCCAGACTTGAAGAGGAGCTGGAGGAAGACGGGATCGACTTCGATCGAGCCAAGATGATCAGGACAATACTATCAGGTACCATTTCTGATTCCAATCTGCTAGCCAGCCACCCTAATCTTAGTACTTTAACTAATAGGAAATCTTACAATCTTGTATATGATATATATAGAGATAGGAAAACTAAAACAGAGGACGAGTTATATCTTAAATTTAAACACGAAATGTTTAGTAATCTTGAAGGGTATATCACCCAGCCTAAAAGCAAAAAGTTAAAAACTTCTGATAGTAGTAAACCCTCTACTTCTAAACTAAAATCCCAGGATATCCAAACCAAAAATAAATTTAGCAAATTAAATGACGATGAAGTCGAAATGACTGAGGCGCCATCCCCCCCCCTAAGGAAAAAGTCTCGTCCTTCTATGTGGACTCCACAATTAATTGGGGAGCCCTCATAGAGGACTTAAACAAGTTTTTAGAGTGCAAAGTTCAGGGTCTTCTCATGGGAAGAGTGATCCGGATCACTCCTGGGTCCGTTGAGGACTACAGGCGTGTGCAGGCTCACTTAACCCGTGAGGGGATTCCTTTCAGTTCATTAAACCTCAAAACGGATAGGCCGAGGAAGATAGTAATAAAGGGCTTGCCCACTAATACCAGTATTGAGGAAATAAAAAAAGAGCTTGCCGCGCTTGGTTTTAAAATTGTTAGAATCACGCAGCTAAGGAATAGGCGTGATAGGACTCCCCTCCCCATCTTCTTGGTTGGACTTGTGCCGACGGAGGGCTGGGCGAGGATTTATGAAGTTAAATCCCTGTTTTCCATGCAAATCAAAGTTCAACTTTTTAAGGCGAGAGGCCATAAAATGTGCTACAATTGTCAACTTTGGAACCATCATTCTGACCAGTGTACACTCCCTCCCCGCTGCCTTAAATGTGGCGAAGGTCATCCCACGAGAAACTGCACAAAAAATAGGGACACCCCGGCGAAATGCGCCAACTGTTCAGGATCCCACCCTGCCAATTTTAGGCACTGTCCCCAAAACCCCTGGTTTAGGAAAAAAACGCAGGAATTGAAAAAGTTACAAAAATCTGCTAAAACTTCACCCACCCTTGGCGAGGATAACTTTCCCCCCTCCCCACTAGGATAACCTCCCCTGTGCAGGAAGAGCCGGCAAGTGCCGAAACGGTAGGAGGAACTACTGGCGAGCACTTAGCCCATACTCAACCTGTATCAGACAAAATCCCTCAATCTGCAAATGCAAATGCTTTTCTAGAGTTTCTAAGTCTGTACAAAGAGGTAGAACAATACATTGATATTAATAAACTCAGCAGTATCTTAAAAGATGTAGTTAAAATTCTCAAAGGCGACGAAGACGCAATGACAAAAACTTTCCAAATCGTCGAAATGATAACTAGAGTCATCAAATCCCAAACCCCCCAAATTTAAGTTTTTAAACTTTGGCCGGCTAGCAGAGAAGTCTCAGTGTGGATTTCCCTCATCACCTGTTCAGCCATTGAACTCATTCCCACGTGCCTCACATACCCCGAAGATTGTGTACTGTCTATCCCACGTGCCTCATCATGTTGCATACGGACTTCCCAACGTGCCTCATCACCTCGACGCAGTGGCGCCAGCTCTTACGACGACGCCCCGCCCATCAGGGGTTGTTCTTCATCAACAAACTTTTATGTGCATACAAGTAATGTCAAATCTACACCACAAGTAATCATTCAACACAGAAGATAGAGGCGGCAACGCCGGGTGCTTCATCAACGACGACGAACGAGATTATTGTACAATCTTCAGATCGAATTTGTAAACAAGGTCCACGCGGTATCTCAGTATCCGCCATGTTTTTCAAGAAATCGGAGTTGCGCGAATGGAATTGTGGGTAAAAATCCCCAATCTACCCCCTTCGTTCCCTCAAATAAGAAGGAAGGAAATCATACCTCCTTTCAACCCTCTTTCGAACCGGTATTTTCCCCGCTTGGATATGTGAACGGTGACACAGTCAAAATGCGGCTATGATACCGGCTTTAAATTGTGCATGTGAACGGGGCTATTCAGTAGGCAATTAAATTCAGGCCAATGTTTGTTGCCAGAAATGTTAGCTCCATCGTAGCCTTCGATTTACTTCTTAAATCAACATATACTTATTATAATTGGGAACCACTCAGACAGAGATTCATCCTTCCCTCGGCGTAAAAACGTCGAGAGCGCGATCATCAATGGCCAACAGCAACAAGTTGCTGATGTGCCGGCTTCACGCTCGGGATGAAACCCCTTGCCACATCATCGTGGTTGGGTTTTCTGCGAAGTTCGGTGAGTGAACTCGCTAATCATACTATAGAAATGATCCTATGAAGCACAGAATACTATATTCAGAAGGTGCACTCCCATAGGACCCTATGGCAACATTTTTAACATGGGATGTCGCATAGACACTAGAGCTAGTGAGTTGGACCAACTGAACTACGATGCGTCTGCCAGATTTGGCGCGTTATCGCTCGCTTGGCGATTTTTTATTAAACGGGAGGAGAACAAAATGTTGAGGACTGTACTTTTATAATTTTTGAAACTATAGAAAGGATCAGGATTTAAAAATACATTAATCTGCAACATAAATATATTCATTAGTTTAAGAATATTTAAATAAACATAGTTATATATTTAATTCAAATAATCATAAAATAGATTAAAAAATAGACATATTGCATTGTCTCACTATAAAACATAATGCACAAAAAATTACAAGCTAACATACTCAAAAGACTGAAATATTATATAATATTTTCAGTCTAAAAAGTATACTAGCGTGTTGATCGTTAATTACTTGATCCTTAATTTATTCTGGGATAGTAAATATCAAATTTACATAAATACACTATCGAAGTTGTGGAACTCAATCATTAATTACCCCAGGGGGGGGGGGAGTTTTCCACCATAAGGCACTTAATAAAAATTTTACATAAATATATACACATACTATATCACATTCAACTAAGAAAACGCTATCCAAATATCAATTATTTCACATTTTATAAAAATACGGAAAATATTTTTTAACTAATTATACCACTACCTCTTAAAATTTAGTCTAATCCGGCAGTAATAACAACACAGCACTAATTTCGTATGATGAACACATGTATACTTATATGAACACGTGTATACTTATGAACACGTGTATACTTATAATGAACACGTATGTAGGATGGTGATAACTAAAATTATTTCAATTTTAATAAACATAAATTACATACCCTGTAACGCAACCAGTTTTCTTTTATCAATCCATTTCTATGAAATGATCTAAACACTTAACAAATAATCCTTTTTCACGTTACTCAAACCACGCTAGTCTGTTCTAAGTTTTCGCTGAGCGAAATAGGGTTATAACATTGAAAATCGGCTTGGACTCAAACCAAAGAATCGCCAAGCGCTCGGATCAAACCAGACCATCGCCAAGAGCGCGCCAACCCAATGTTTGGTCTATCTCTAATGGCCGCCGCGAAAACGAAACTATCGAGAGTGACAGGTCTGTATAGTAGTCTGTGCTATGAAGCATGATCTTACTCTAACCTGAGGGAGAAAAACTACTGAAATCATTTACTTTCTTTCATTTCTGGTAGATGCCTGTCTGATATCTTTAGTTCAAATAAGTCAAACGCAAAACTTTTATAATAGACCCTGAATAAACTGCAAATGCTCTATTGACGAACTTAATGTAGCACTGGATACAATGCCAGATTATTAATATTATGTCCACTATGATATATAAAATAATAAGTTGTGCACTATCTACCATAAACACATTCCGCCAATGGAATCTCTGTGTATCCCAAAAGATGACTATTCTCTCAAATGTATATTCTGGATTCAGTGATTAGGCAATTAGACGACAGTAAACTGCTCCAAAGTTCTTGATTGCACAATATTGCTACTTTTTCAACATAATTATTTCAATGACATTAAAACTGTCACAGCTCTTTTGTAGAAATAAAACCTTCAGTAAAACTTATTTTAATATAAATGCGAAATGGTTATTTCTTGAAAACATTTCAGGTGAAAGGGGACATGGCAAGGATCGGTCAACTGTTTCCTCAATATTTTAAAACTTCTAATAAGTAAACCGTTTTTAATTTAAGCTGAAAACTGCAGTCAGATTAAATCGACATCCTTATACGATATATTATTTCTTAATTTACTGAAAATATAATCTCCAGTCGTATTTTCGCAATATATAAAGGCTTAATTAAGATATAGCCAATTCATATATTAAAAAATAAATAGAAATATTTTTGAAAGCATAATTGTATAGGTATCTGAATGTTCATCCCTTTTAGTGATGTGAAAACACATTAGGCCATACACTTGACATATTTTTCTTTTAAGATGGTCATTAGCACAGAATACTATATTCAGAAGGCTCACTCCCATAGGATCCTATGGCAACATTTCTAACATGGGATGTCGCATAGACACTAGCGCTAGTCAGATGGACCAACTGAAGTGCGATGCGTCTGCCAGATTTGGCGCGTTATCGCTCGCTTGGCGATTTTGTTTTAAACGGGAGGGGAACAAAATGTTGAGGACTGTACTTTTATAATTTTTGAAACTATAGAAAGGATCAGGATTTAAAAATACATTAATCTGCAACATAAATATATTCATTAGTTTAAGAATATTTAAATAAACATAGTTATATATTTAATTCAAATAATCATAAAATAGATTAAAAAATACACACATTGCATTGTCTCACTATAAAACATAATGCACAAAAAATTACAAGCTAACATACTCAAAAGACTGAAATATTATATAATATTTTCAGTCTAAAAAGTATACTAGCGTGTTGATCGTTAATTACTTGATCCTTAATTTATTCTGGGATACTGATAATAGACTTTTTTTTAAAAATATAAAAATATTCATATAGTAAATATCAAATTTACATAAATGCACTATCGAAGTTGTGGAACTCAATAATTAATTACCCGAGGGGGGGGGGGAATTTTCCACCATAAGGCACTTAATAAAAATTTTACATAAATATATACACATACTATATCACATTCAACTAAGAAAAAGCTATCCAAATATCAATTATTTCACATTTTATAAAAATACGGAAAATATTTTTTAACTAATTATACCACTACCTCTTAAAATTTAGTCTAATCCGGCAGTAATAACACAGCACTAATATACTTATATGAACACGTGTATACTTATGAACACGTGTATACTTATAATGAACACGTATGTAGGATGGTGATAACTAAAATTATTTCAATTTTAATAAACATAAATTACATACCCTGTAACGCAACCAGTTTTCTTTTATCGATCCATTTCTATGAAATGATCTAAACACTTAACAAATAATCCTTTTTCACGTTACTCAAACACCACGCTAGTCTGTTCTAAGTTTTCGCCGAGCGAAATAGGGTTATAAAATTGAAAATCGTCTTGGAACCAAACCAGACTATCGCCAAGCGCTCGAAACAAACCAGACCATCGCCAAGAGCGCGCCAACCCAATGTTTGGTCTATCTCTAATGGCCGCCGCGAAAACGAAACTATGGAGAGTGACAGGTCTGTATAGTAGTCTGTGGTCATTAGTAGAAGACTCAGACATGAATGCCTATGGGCGTTGCGATCCCATAGACACCGAGGGATATAATTCACATAAATCATCACCCGCAGTCATCATCGGTTACTTTCAGGCCAAGAATTGACCCTACTAATGACAACTCCTAAACAACAATGTTAAATTATGAAAGGTTTTGTCGCATTATTTTAGTGGAACATAATATAATTCTAGTAGAAATTATGCATCTGAACTAATTCTGTTGTTCTATTTTAATGGGAATATATTTTTGTATTAAAAAATAATTCTATTTTTCAATCTGGAAACTAGATACAATATTAAGATTTCAAATTTTACATCGTAGATATCGGTCTAACCGAGGTTTCATAGCATTCTTAGGCCACACATGACATTCTTAAAACATTCTTTTTTGTCGAATATCCGGAACCCACCGCATTTCACAAATAAATTTTAAGATGGAATCTCATGAAAGGGAATCGAAGCACCGACTTCATGTTTAACGCACATCAGAGCAATTGATGGAAAATATATGATAAAATTAATGACAGGTCAGACCTTCAAACTTACAAAATGACGTATGGCTTAAGAATAATCAAAATAACATTCACATACAAACAAGTAATACCTTTTACAAAAACTGTTTAAAGAAAACAAAAATTTTGCAGTCCAAACGACTTGCAATTCGGATACACATTTTCGCAAAAAATAGTTAGTTCAATAAATAAAGTGTTCGGACTTTGATGATAGTAAAATTATGCAAAAGTGAAACTATATTTTCTCTGTATATTACTGTTTTTGAAATTTTTTTCTAGAAGAATCGCATGAAAAACTTACCTAAAATAGATGCGTTACAATTTCAAATATGAAGAAAATGAATAAAACATGATTAGTAAGACTGGAAAAATAAAATATTTAGGAAATTGCTGTTATCAGGAGCCCACGGCGGTTCTATTTTCTAATCCGTTTCAAAATTGCCTTTTTCTTCATAATCTTACTAAACCACGCCCATCAAACCATACATTCAGATCGAAGGATAATAAATCCAATTATTGTGCTTTCGGAACAACGTAGCAGCGATCTAATAAATAGATCCCAAGGCATACTTTAACTAGAAGTAGAGGCAATTTTTGAAATAGTAAAAAGTTATTCGACATTATACATTCCTCAATTTGCCACATGATGCGCATAGGCATTGCATCGACTACATTAAAATAGAAAATAATTTTTTGCGAATAAGGTTTGATTGCTTCATCGAATATTTTCGGTAAAACGCAGCAAGTTATTACTTAAAAGGGGAAATTGAACATTTACTTTACATTATTCGGGTCGTTCATCAATACTACAGTGGCTATGTAGGCCAGTGTGTAAACCAAAGATCAAAAACTGCGCCTAATTTTAAGAAACCGCTAGATGTCGCTGTCAGCAATCGCGATTCGGTTCTTGCTGCAACACCTTTGAGCTGTAATTTGTATTCAAATCTTTCGGAAGATAATATTTCTGCCAAAAACTTTGTGAAATTATTCATTTGTCGTCTCTCATCTGATGTACAGTAAATTAATAACCTTTACGAAAATTACTGAAATTTACCCATAATAAATTATATTTTTATTGCATAACTTATTACTTAATTTGTCCAGAGTCATAATTTTAAAGGAATGAATATCATTCTGAAATTCCATTTTAAAAGAATGAATTTCGTTCAGAAATTCCATCTCAAATTTCTCTACAATTCATAGTTTGGGTAAAAAGATGTACTTGTAAAGGTATTATATTAAACATTCAAGCATCAACATTCCGTCAACCGTAGAATTCAGTCTAATGAGATCGGTTTCTCCCTAATGGGATTGAAAGTTACGGAAATAGGAAGGGTGCACTAAAAAATGCCAGTTGGTTAAAGAAAATTTTCCGCTTATAGAAACAGGGAGATTTCCGTTGATGCCTCCCTTTAAATACGACAAAAGCCCCAGAAATGTAAACGGGGGCGGAAATCTGCTAACTTAATTGAGGGTACACTTTAACTGCCAAAAAAAGAGCGGTACACTTTCACGAGGAGGGCCGGACTATCCATGGAATTAATTCTACGGTAATTTGAATTGACACATGAGTGTTAAAAATCAGACCTCTATTAAAAACGGTTTTTGTCAGCTTGTGACACACAGGGAGGCAGGGTGCGGTAGCCCATTGGTTAGCGCGCTGGAGTTGCACTCGGTTGGCCCGGGTTCGATTCCAGCCACTGCCAAAACTGCCGCCGTGTTCACGCGGAGTACGATCACGTTAAACATGTGGGTCCGTAAGTCCTTCCGAGAGGTTGGTGGTAGGGGAAGTAGGGTACGGTCCCTGTGGATGCCTCCCCCACTGGGTTCCGGTCTAAATTGTGTGGCACTTCCCGGCCGTCCAAACAGTTGCCTTGCACCTTTCTGGTAGGTCGGACGGTCTGGGTCTCAACAACAACAACAACACAGGGAGGAGGGATAATTTAAGAAAAATTGCATTGGACAGGAGTCAGTCCAGGCAGCATAAACAGTAATAAACAACAATATTTTGTTAAGGAGAGTAGTAGGAGATGCCCCAAAAAATTCTCTTGGTGGCATTTTTAATTCCCCTATACAATTCGGAAATACCTATTCAACAACATTCAGATTTGACCTGCTAATGCAGTCGTCTAATAATGAAACATTTATTTCTGTCAGCTTATAGGAAACTTAATATTAATATCTTTATTGAAAAGGTGCATTACAGTAAATTACTTAATGTATCATTTATTTTTTTTTCTGTGATTTCAATATACATTTTATTTTTAGATATTTTTACAAAAATAAAAATTTTTAATGTATGTGCAAAGGTCGCGATATGATGAATGTTCAGCGGTTGCTTATGCGTGTTGCCAAATTGGTAATAATTATTTATGAAATATTCATAAGTTTTAAAGGCTCATTTTCAATGCTTGAGGATACGTGTTTGTGACGTAATCCCAACATTTCAAGATATTACGTATACGTCATTTTAAATTACCAACACACAGGTGGAAATGGCATCTAAAAGATACGTCAGAAAAGGGTTATCCCACAGTTGGAAATAGGTTTTTATTACACATTCGTGGTGTATTTGCAATGATTGTTGATACGTATTTTCCATCCTTAGTAAACAAATGTATGTCCTATGAAACAGGCGTAAAATGGAAACTCCAACGTAGACATTGAAAATCACAAAGTGCGCAACAATGTTAAATTTTGGGAAAAAATACGTAACGGTTGATATCAGCGACCTCTTGCGGTGCTTCAAAATGTGTCTCAGAATATGATCAGATCAATGCGCGGATTTCAAACTATTTCTTATATTCACTATATTTCGCACCGCAGATTACCATATTCAGAAGGATCACTTCCATAGGAACCCATGGCAACATCTTTAACAAGGGATTTCGCATGGACACTAGCATTCGGGGAGCCAACCATCGGAGCTACGATGTAAACAAAGTCCGGCTGCTAGATTTGGCGACTATCGTACGTTTGACGGTTTTATGTTAATGCGGGCACAAAAATTACGCTACTGTACTTTTATAATTTTTTAAACTATAAAAATGATCAGCATTTAAAAATATTTTCATCTGTAATATATTTATTTGTTTGAGTGAATTTAAATAAATAAACATAGCTATATATTTAATTCATGTAATCATAAACTAAATAAAAAATTGACGCATTTACATTACTGTAAATCGTTATGCACCAAAAATTATAAGCTAACATACTCAAAAGACAGTAATATTATACAACTATGATTATTGATTATTAAACTTCTATGATATTATACGATTACTATATGATTATTAAATTTCTTACTTATCAATTTATTATGGAGGTGCTCATAATGTAATTTTTTCTAAATACACTAAAATTCTTGTAACAAGTAACATTTTACATAAATGTACGATCAAAGCTGAGGAACTCAATCTTTAATTACAAGGGGGCGGAGTATTTTCCCCATTGCTTTAGTTATTAAAAAGTATTCGAAATATATACCTATACAATACCATAATCAATTTAATTTGTACTAGGAAAAGCTATCCAAATATCAATTTTTGTACATCTTATAAAATTACGGAAAAGGTTTTTTTAACTAATAATACCACTGCTTCTTGGAATTTGGTCTAGTCCGCAGTGATAATACATCATTCATTTTTTATGATCACGTGCATAGGATGAAATATGGGATGGATAACAAATAAACTTTTCATTTAAATAAAAATAAATTACATACATTTTGAAGGTAATGCTTTTTCAATTGGTAATCCTTTCTTGTAATTATCGATTCACTTAACAAATAATCTTTTTGCACTGTAATACGCTACAAGAAAGCATGGCTGTGTAAGGGTTGCATTCAGAGTCAAATAGGGTTATATTAACAGAACGTCTTGGCGAAAACGTCATCGACCAGTGCCAAGCGTGCCAATTTGATATGAATTAATGTCTGTATATATCAGTCTGTGTTTCATACAGTAGGCAATTAAAATTTAGGCCACAATTTGTAGCTAGAAATGTTGGCTTTTCCGTTGCCTTCGATTTACTTGTTAAAACAACATATATTTAATATAATTGGGAACCACTCAGACAGAGATTCATCCTTCCCTCGGCGTAAAAACGTCGAGAGCGCGATCATCAATGGCCAACAGCAACAAGTTGCTGATGTGCCGGCTTCACGCTCGGGATGAAACCCCTTGCCACATCATCGTGGTTGGGTTTTCTGCGAAGTTCGGTGAGTGAACTCGCTAATCATACTATAGAAATGATCCTATGAAGTATGATCTTACTCTAACCTACCCGGGGATGTTGGATACGTGCTGGAGTGCCTAGCCCGAAGGCTTTTACCTCCGGTCTGTGGATAAAGTATTAACACATGTCATCATTTGAGCGAAATTGATCTGATTCATACAAAAAAGGACACAAAGTCCAGCCTTCCTTATTGGAAGGAGAGTGAAAACTAAGGTGCAGCGGTGCTGCCATCTAGAGGCAAGTTGGGATACAACTTGCAGCATTGGATACAAGCTGAGGGGGGAGGAGTTTGCGAGATAGATGCTAAAAGAATGTAAGAGGTTAAAGAGTTGCACAATAAGCAGACTGGGAATGCTAGAAAAATTAAAACGATGCTTAGGGAGGTTCATACAAGACTGCACGGGGACGCTTTTTATTCGCCCGCGGGTCATAGTCCTGGAGATTAAACAGAGATTCATTCGGTATTTTTGGTATGTCTCTAAAGAATTTTGTAGTTTGTTTTTTAATAGCCTGTTTAATAGTTTTTACTTTAAAGTCTTTGTGAATTATATCATTACGTAAGTAACGAGGGGCTTTCCTGATGATTCGGAGTATCCTGTTCTGTTCCACTTGAAGTTTTTGAATATTCGATTTACATGCATACCCCCAAACCGGGCATGCATATAAGAGAATTGGCTGCATAATGCTCTTGTATAAGAGAATCTTATTGCTAATATCGAGGTCTTTTGAAAATAAAAGATGATTTAGTGCTCCTACGAGCTTTTTAGTTTTTTTGACAATGTACTCAAAGTGCGTACGCCAAGTAAGCCGGCTATCCAAATGGACACCGAGGTACTTGGCAGTACGCGAAAAAGGGATAGGCTGATTTTTGAACATTAAGGGGGGGGGGATACGGGCTCCAGAGAGAAAGACTGCCTGCGATTTGGATGCGTTTATCTTGATTTTCCAATTATCGTAATATTTTATAAGTATGGTGATATGATTCTGTCTTACTCTAACCTGAGGGAGAAAAACTACTGAAATCATTTACTTTCCTTCATTTCTGGTAGATGCCTGTCTGATATCTTTAGTTCAAATAAGTCAAACGCAAAACTTTTATAATAGACCCTGAATAAACTGCAAATGCTCTATTGACGAACTTAATGTAGCACTGGATACAATGCCAGATTATTAATATTATGTCCACTATGATATATAAAATAATAAGTTGTGCACTATCTACCATAAACACATTCCGCCAATGGAATCTCTGTGTATCCCAAAAGATGAGTATTCTCTCAAATGTATATTCTGGATTCAGTGATTAGGCAATTAGACGACAGTAAACTGCTCCAAAGTTCTTGATTGCACAATATTGCTACTTTTTCAACATAATTATTTCAATGACATTAAAACTGTCACAGCTCTTGTGTAGAAATAAAACCTTCAGTAAACCTTATTTTAATATAAATGCGAAATGGTTATTTCTTGAAAACATTTCAGGTGAATGGGGACATGGCAAGGATCGGTCAACTGTTTCCTCAATATTTTAAAACTTCTAATAAGTAAACCGTTTTTAATTTAAGCTGAAAACTGCAGTCAGATTAAATCGACATCCTTATACGATATATTATTTCTTAATTTACTGAAAATATAATCTCCAGTCGTATTTTCGCAATATATAAAGGCTTAATTAAGATATAGCCAATTCATATATTAAAAAATAAATAGAAATATTTTTGAAAGCATAATTGTATAGGTATCTGAATGTTCATCCCTTTTAGTGATGTGAAAACACATTAGGCCATACACTTGACATATTTTTCTTTTAAGATGGTCATTAGTAGAAGA
Organism: Amaurobius ferox; assembly: GCA_951213105.1. Lineage (NCBI taxonomy): Eukaryota > Metazoa > Arthropoda > Arachnida > Araneae > Amaurobiidae > Amaurobius > Amaurobius ferox. The sequence goes on along the minus strand of OX578155.1, from coordinate 37,064,042 downwards.
CTCAGACATGAATGCCTATGGGCGTTGCGATCCCATAGACACCGAGGGATATAATTCACATAAATCATCACCCGCAGTCATCATCGGTTACTTTCAGGCCAAGAATTGACCCTACTAATGACAACTCCTAAACAACAATGTTAAATTATGAAAGGTTTTGTCGCATTATTTTAGTGGAACATAATATAATTCTAGTAGAAATTATGCATCTGAACTAATTCTGTTGTTCTATTTTAATGGGAATATATTTTTGTATTAAAAAATAATTCTATTTTTCAATCTGGCGAATTCACATAAATCATCACCCGCAGTCATCATCGGTTACTTTCAGGCCAAGAATTGACCCTACTAATGACAACTCCTAAACAACAATGTTAAATTATGAAAGGTTTTGTCGCATTATTTTAGTGGAACATAATATAATTCTAGTAGAAATTATGCATCTGAACTAATTCTGTTGTTCTATTTTAATGGGAATATATTTTTGTATTAAAAAATAATTCTATTTTTCAATCTGGAAACTAGATACAATATTAAGATTTCAAATTTTACATCGTAGATATCGGTCTAACCGAGGTTTCATAGCATTCTTAGGCCACACATGACATTCTTAAAACATTCTTTTTTGTCGAATATCCGGAACCCACCGCATTTCACAAATAAATTTTAAGATGGAATCTCATGAAAGGGAATCGAAGCACCGACTTCATGTTTAACGCACATCAGAGCAATTGATGGAAAATATATGATAAAATTAATGACAGGTCAGACCTTCAAACTTACAAAATGACGTATGGCTTAAGAATAATCAAAATAACATTCACATACAAACAAGTAATACCTTTTACAAAAACTGTTTAAAGAAAACAAAAATTTTGCAGTCCAAACGACTTGCAATTCGGATACATATTTTCGCAAAAAATAGTTAGTTCAATAAATAAAGTGTTCGGACTTTGATGATAGTAAAATTATGCAAAAGTGAAACTATATTTTCTCTGTATATTACTGTTTTTGAAATTTTTTTCTAGAAGAATCGCATGAAAAACTTACCTAAAATAGATGCGTTACAATTTCAAATATGAAGAAAATGAATAAAACATGATTAGTAAGACTGGAAAAATAAAATATTTAGGAAATTGCTGTTATCAGGAGCCCACGGCGGTTCTATTTTCTAATCCGTTTCAAAATTGCCTTTTTCTTCATAATCTTACTAAACCACGCCCATCAAACCATACATTCAGATCGAAGGATAATAAATCCAATTATTGTGCTTTCGGAACAACGTAGCAGCGATCTAATAAATAGATCCCAAGGCATACTTTAACTAGAAGTAGAGGCAATTTTTGAAATAGTAAAAAGTTATTCGACATTATACATTCCTCAATTTGCCACATGATGCGCATAGGCATTGCATCGACTACATTAAAATAGAAAATAATTTTTTGCGAATAAGATTTGATTGCTTCATCGAATATTTTCGGTAAAACGCAGCAAGTTATTACTTAAAAGGGGAAATTGAACATTTACTTTACATTATTCGGGTCGTTCATCAATACTACAGTGGCTATGTAGGCCAGTGTGTAAACCAAAGATCAAAAACTGCGCCTAATTTTAAGAAACCGCTAGATGTCGCTGTCAGCAATCGCGATTCGGTTCTTGCTGCAACACCTTTGAGCTGTAATTTGTATTCAAATCTTTCGGAAGATAATATTTCTGCCAAAAACTTTGTGAAATTATTCATTTGTCGTCTCTCATCTGATGTACAGTAAATTAATAACCTTTACGAAAATTACTGGAATTTACCCATAATAAATTATATTTTTATTGCATAACTTATTACTTAATTTGTCCAGAGTCATAATTTTAAAGGAATGAATATCATTCTGAAATTCCATTTTAAAAGAATGAATTTCGTTCAGAAATTCCATCTCAAATTTCTCTACAATTCATAGTTTGGGTAAAAAGATGTACTTGTAAAGGTATTATATTAAACATTCAAGCATCAACATTCCGTCAACCGTAGAATTCAGTCTAATGAGATCGGTTTCTCCCTAATGGGATTGAAAGTTACGGAAATAGGAAGGGTGCACTAAAAAATGCCAGTTGGTTAAAGAAAATTTTCCGCTTATAGAAACAGGGAGATTTCCGTTGATGCCTCCCTTTAAATACGACAAAAGCCCCAGGAATGTAAACGGGGGCGGAAATCTGCTAACTTAATTGAGGGTACACTTTAACTGCCAAAAAAAGAGCGGTACACTTTCACGAGGAGGGCCGGACTATCCATGGAATTAATTCTACGGTAATTTGAATTGACACATGAGTGTTAAAAATCAGACCTCTATTAAAAACGGTTTTTGTCAGCTTGTGACACACAGGGAGGCAGGGTGCGGTAGCCCATTGGTTAGCGCGCTGGAGTTGCACTCGGTTGGCCCGGGTTCGATTCCAGCCACTGCCAAAACTGCCGCCGTGTTCACGCGGAGTACGATCACGTTAAACATGTGGGTCCGTAAATCCTTCCGAGAGGTTGGTGGTAGGGGAAGTAGGGTACGGTCCCTGTGGATGCCTCCCCCACTGGGTTCCGGTCTAAATTGTGTGGCACTTCCCGGCCGTCCAAACAGTTGCCTTGCACCTTTCTGGTAGGTCGGACGGTCTGGGTCTCAACAACAACAACAACACAGGGAGGAGGGATAATTTAAGAAAAATTGCATTGGACAGGAGTCAGTCCAGGCAGCATAAACAGTAATAAACAACAATATTTTGTTAAGGAGAGTAGTAGGAGATGCCCCAAAAAATTCTCTTGGTAGCATTTTTAATTCCCCTATACAATTCGGAAATACCTATTCAACAACATTCAGATTTGACCTGCTAATGCAGTCGTCTAATAATGAAACATTTATTTCTGTCAGCTTATAGGAAACTTAATATTAATATCTTTATTGAAAAGGTGCATTACAGTAAATTACTTAATGTATCATTTATTTTTTTTTCTGTGATTTCAATATACATTTTATTTTTAGATATTTTTACAAAAATAAAAATTTTTAATGTATGTGCAAAGGTCGCGATATGATGAATGTTCAGCGGTTGCTTATGCGTGTTGCCAAATTGGTAATAATTATTTATGAAATATTCATAAGTTTTAAAGGCTCATTTTCAATGCTTGAGGATACGTGTTTGTGACGTAATCCCAACATTTCAAGATATTACGTATACGTCATTTTAAATTACCAACACACAGGTGGAAATGGCATCTAAAGGATACGTCAGAAAAGGGTTATCCCACAGTTGGAAATAGGTTTTTATTACACATTCGTGGTGTATTTGCAATGATTGTTGATACGTATTTTCCATCCTTAGTAAACAAATGTATGCCCTATGAAACAGGCGTAAAATGGAAACTCCAACGTAGACATTGAAAATCACAAAGTGCGCAACAATGTTAAATTTGGGGAAAAAATACGTAACGGTTGATATCAGCGACCTCTTGCGGTGCTTCAAAATGTGTCTCAGAATATGATCAGATCAATGCGCGGATTTCAAACTATTTCTTATATTCACTATATTTCGCACCGCAGATTACCATATTCAGAAGGATCACTTCCATAGGAACCCATGGCAACATCTTTAACAAGGGATTTCGCATGGACACTAGCATTCGGGGAGCCAACCATCGGAGCTACGATGTAAACAAAGTCCGGCTGCTAGATTTGGCGACTATCGTACGTTTGACGGTTTTATGTTAATGCGGGCATAAAAATTACGCTACTGTACTTTTATAATTTTTTAAACTATAAAAATGATCAGCATTTAAAAATATTTTCATCTGTAATATATTTATTTGTTTGAGTGAATTTAAATAAATAAACATAGCTATATATTTAATTCATGTAATCATAAACTAAATAAAAAATTGACGCATTTACATTACTGTAAATCGTTATGCACCAAAAATTATAAGCTAACATACTCAAAAGAGAGTAATATTATACAACTATGATTATTGATTATTAAACTTCTATGATATTATACGATTACTATATGATTATTAAATTTCTTACTTATCAATTTATTATGGAGGTGCTCATAATGTAATTTTTTCTAAATACACTAAAATTCTTGTAACAAGTAACATTTTACATAAATGTACGATCAAAGCTGAGGAACTCAATCTTTAATTACAAGGGGGCGGAGTATTTTCCCCATTGCTTTAGTTATTAAAAAGTATTCGAAATATATACCTATACAATACCATAATCAATTTAATTTGTACTAGGAAAAGCTATCCAAATATCAATTTTTGTACATCTTATAAAATTACGGAAAAGGTTTTTTTAACTAATAATACCACTGCTTCTTGGAATTTGGTCTAGTCCGCAGTGATAATACATCATTCATTTTTTATGATCACGTGCACAGGATGAAATATGGGATGGATAACAAATAAACTTTTCATTTAAATAAAAATAAATTACATACATTTTGAAGGTAATGCTTTTTCAATTGGTAATCCTTTCTTGTAATTATCGATTCACTTAACAAATAATCTTTTTGCACTGTAATACGCTACAAGAAAGCATGGCTGTGTAAGGGTTGCATTCAGAGTCAAATAGGGTTATATTAACAGAACGTCATCGACCAGTGCCAAGCGTGCCAATTTGATATGAATTAATGTCTGTATATATCAGTCTGTGTTTCATACAGTAGGCAATTAAAATTTATAAAAATCATAAACTAAATAAAAAATTGACGCATTTACATTACTGTAAATCGTTATGCACCAAAAATTATAAGCTAACATACTCAAAAGACAGTAATATTATACAACTATGATTATTGATTATTAAACTTCTATGATATTATACGATTACTATATGATTATTAAATTTCTTACTTATCAATTTATTATGGAGGTGCTCATAATGTAATTTTTTCTAAATACACTAAAATTCTTGTAACAAGTAACATTTTACATAAATGTACGATCAAAGCTGAGGAACTCAATCTTTAATTACAAGGGGGCGGAGTATTTTCCCCATTGCTTTAGTTATTAAAAAGTATTCGAAATATATACCTATACAATACCATAATCAATTTAATTTGTACTAGGAAAAGCTATCCAAATATCAATTTTTGTACATCTTATAAAAATACGGAAAAGGTTTTTTTAACTAATAATACCACTGCTTCTTGGAATTTGGTCTAGTCCGCAGTGATAATACATCATTCATTTTTTATGATCACGTGCATAGGATGAAATATGGGATGGATAACAAATAAACTTTTCATTTAAATAAAAATAAATTACATACATTTTGAAGGTAATGCTTTTTCAATTGGTAATCCTTTCTTGTAATTATCGATTCACTTAACAAATAATCTTTTTGCACTGTAATACGCTACAAGAAAGCATGGCTGTGTAAGGGTTGCATTCAGAGTCAAATAGGGTTATATTAACAGAACGTCATCGACCAGTGCCAAGCGTGCCAATTTGATATGAATTAATGTCTGTATATATCAGTCTGTATATATCAGTCTGTATTTATCAGTAGGCAATTAAAATTTATAAAAATCATAAACTAAATAAAAAATTGACGCATTTACATTACTGTAAATCGTTATGCACCAAAAATTATAAGCTAACATACTCAAAAGACAGTAATATTATACAACTATGATTATTGATTATTAAACTTCTATGATATTATACGATTACTATATGATTATTAAATTTCTTACTTATCAATTTATTATGGAGGTGCTCATAATGTAATTTTTTCTAAATACACTAAAATTCTTGTAACAAGTAACATTTTACATAAATGTACGATCAAAGCTGAGGAACTCAATCTTTAATTACAAGGGGGCGGAGTATTTTCCCCATTGCTTTAGTTATTAAAAAGTATTCGAAATATATACCTATACAATACCATAATCAATTTAATTTGTACTAGGAAAAGCTATCCAAATATCAATTTTTGTACATCTTATAAAATTACGGAAAAGGTTTTTTTAACTAATAATACCACTGCTTCTTGGAATTTGGTCTAGTCCGCAGTGATAATACATCATTCATTTTTTATGATCACGTGCACAGGATGAAATATGGGATGGATAACAAATAAACTTTTCATTTAAATAAAAATAAATTACATACATTTTGAAGGTAATGCTTTTTCAATTGGTAATCCTTTCTTGTAATTATCGATTCACTTAACAAATAATCTTTTTGCACTGTAATACGCTACAAGAAAGCATGGCTGTGTAAGGGTTGCATTCAGAGTCAAATAGGGTTATATTAACAGAACGTCATCGACCAGTGCCAAGCGTGCCAATTTGATATGAATTAATGTCTGTATATATCAGTCTGTGTTTCATACAGTAGGCAATTAAAATTTATAAAAATCATAAACTAAATAAAAAATTGACGCATTTACATTACTGTAAATCGTTATGCACCAAAAATTATAAGCTAACATACTCAAAAGACAGTAATATTATACAACTATGATTATTGATTATTAAACTTCTATGATATTATACGATTACTATATGATTATTAAATTTCTTACTTATCAATTTATTATGGAGGTGCTCATAATGTAATTTTTTCTAAATACACTAAAATTCTTGTAACAAGTAACATTTTACATAAATGTACGATCAAAGCTGAGGAACTCAATCTTTAATTACAAGGGGGCGGAGTATTTTCCCCATTGCTTTAGTTATTAAAAAGTATTCGAAATATATACCTATACAATACCATAATCAATTTAATTTGTACTAGGAAAAGCTATCCAAATATCAATTTTTGTACATCTTATAAAAATACGGAAAAGGTTTTTTTAACTAATAATACCACTGCTTCTTGGAATTTGGTCTAGTCCGCAGTGATAATACATCATTCATTTTTTATGATCACGTGCATAGGATGAAATATGGGATGGATAACAAATAAACTTTTCATTTAAATAAAAATAAATTACATACATTTTGAAGGTAATGCTTTTTCAATTGGTAATCCTTTCTTGTAATTATCGATTCACTTAACAAATAATCTTTTTGCACTGTAATACGCTACAAGAAAGCATGGCTGTGTAAGGGTTGCATTCAGAGTCAAATAGGGTTATATTAACAGAACGTCATCGACCAGTGCCAAGCGTGCCAATTTGATATGAATTAATGTCTGTATATATCAGTCTGTATATATCAGTCTGTATTTATCAGTAGGCAATTAAAATTTATAAAAATCATAAACTAAATAAAAAATTGACGCATTTACATTACTGTAAATCGTTATGCACCAAAAATTATAAGCTAACATACTCAAAAGACAGTAATATTATACAACTATGATTATTGATTATTAAACTTCTATGATATTATACGATTACTATATGATTATTAAATTTCTTACTTATCAATTTATTATGGAGGTGCTCATAATGTAATTTTTTCTAAATACACTAAAATTCTTGTAACAAGTAACATTTTACATAAATGTACGATCAAAGCTGAGGAACTCAATCTTTAATTACAAGGGGGCGGAGTATTTTCCCCATTGCTTTAGTTATTAAAAAGTATTCGAAATATATACCTATACAATACCATAATCAATTTAATTTGTACTAGGAAAAGCTATCCAAATATCAATTTTTGTACATCTTATAAAAATACGGAAAAGGTTTTTTTAACTAATAATACCACTGCTTCTTGGAATTTGGTCTAGTCCGCAGTGATAATACATCATTCATTTTTTATGATCACGTGCATAGGATGAAATATGGGATGGATAACAAATAAACTTTTCATTTAAATAAAAATAAATTACATACATTTTGAAGGTAATGCTTTTTCAATTGGTAATCCTTTCTTGTAATTATCGATTCACTTAACAAATAATCTTTTTGCACTGTAATACGCTACAAGAAAGCATGGCTGTGTAAGGGTTGCATTCAGAGTCAAATAGGGTTATATTAACAGAACGTCATCGACCAGTGCCAAGCGTGCCAATTTGATATGAATTAATGTCTGTATATATCAGTCTGTGTTTCATACAGTAGGCAATTAAAATTTATAAAAATCATAAACTAAATAAAAAATTGACGCATTTACATTACTGTAAATCGTTATGCACCAAAAATTATAAGCTAACATACTCAAAAGACAGTAATATTATACAACTATGATTATTGATTATTAAACTTCTATGATATTATACGATTACTATATGATTATTAAATTTCTTACTTATCAATTTATTATGGAGGTGCTCATAATGTAATTTTTTCTAAATACACTAAAATTCTTGTAACAAGTAACATTTTACATAAATGTACGATCAAAGCTGAGGAACTCAATCTTTAATTACAAGGGGGCGGAGTATTTTCCCCATTGCTTTAGTTATTAAAAAGTATTCGAAATATATACCTATACAATACCATAATCAATTTAATTTGTACTAGGAAAAGCTATCCAAATATCAATTTTTGTACATCTTATAAAAATACGGAAAAGGTTTTTTTAACTAATAATACCACTGCTTCTTGGAATTTGGTCTAGTCCGCAGTGATAATACATCATTCATTTTTTATGATCACGTGCATAGGATGAAATATGGGATGGATAACAAATAAACTTTTCATTTAAATAAAAATAAATTACATACATTTTGAAGGTAATGCTTTTTCAATTGGTAATCCTTTCTTGTAATTATCGATTCACTTAACAAATAATCTTTTTGCACTGTAATACGCTACAAGAAAGCATGGCTGTGTAAGGGTTGCATTCAGAGTCAAATAGGGTTATATTAACAGAACGTCATCGACCAGTGCCAAGCGTGCCAATTTGATATGAATTAATGTCTGTATATATCAGTCTGTGTTTCATACAGTAGGCAATTAAAATTTATAAAAATCATAAACTAAATAAAAAATTGACGCATTTACATTACTGTAAATCGTTATGCACCAAAAATTATAAGCTAACATACTCAAAAGACAGTAATATTATACAACTATGATTATTGATTATTAAACTTCTATGATATTATACGATTACTATATGATTATTAAATTTCTTACTTATCAATTTATTATGGAGGTGCTCATAATGTAATTTTTTCTAAATACACTAAAATTCTTGTAACAAGTAACATTTTACATAAATGTACGATCAAAGCTGAGGAACTCAATCTTTAATTACAAGGGGGCGGAGTATTTTCCCCATTGCTTTAGTTATTAAAAAGTATTCGAAATATATACCTATACAATACCATAATCAATTTAATTTGTACTAGGAAAAGCTATCCAAATATCAATTTTTGTACATCTTATAAAAATACGGAAAAGGTTTTTTTAACTAATAATACCACTGCTTCTTGGAATTTGGTCTAGTCCGCAGTGATAATACATCATTCATTTTTTATGATCACGTGCATAGGATGAAATATGGGATGGATAACAAATAAACTTTTCATTTAAATAAAAATAAATTACATACATTTTGAAGGTAATGCTTTTTCAATTGGTAATCCTTTCTTGTAATTATCGATTCACTTAACAAATAATCTTTTTGCACTGTAATACGCTACAAGAAAGCATGGCTGTGTAAGGGTTGCATTCAGAGTCAAATAGGGTTATATTAACAGAACGTCATCGACCAGTGCCAAGCGTGCCAATTTGATATGAATTAATGTCTGTATATATCAGTCTGTATATATCAGTCTGTATTTATCAGTAGGCAATTAAAATTTATAAAAATCATAAACTAAATAAAAAATTGACGCATTTACATTACTGTAAATCGTTATGCACCAAAAATTATAAGCTAACATACTCAAAAGACAGTAATATTATACAACTATGATTATTGATTATTAAACTTCTATGATATTATACGATTACTATATGATTATTAAATTTCTTACTTATCAATTTATTATGGAGGTGCTCATAATGTAATTTTTTCTAAATACACTAAAATTCTTGTAACAAGTAACATTTTACATAAATGTACGATCAAAGCTGAGGAACTCAATCTTTAATTACAAGGGGGCGGAGTATTTTCCCCATTGCTTTAGTTATTAAAAAGTATTCGAAATATATACCTATACAATACCATAATCAATTTAATTTGTACTAGGAAAAGCTATCCAAATATCAATTTTTGTACATCTTATAAAATTACGGAAAAGGTTTTTTTAACTAATAATACCACTGCTTCTTGGAATTTGGTCTAGTCCGCAGTGATAATACATCATTCATTTTTTATGATCACGTGCATAGGATGAAATATGGGATGGATAACAAATAAACTTTTCATTTAAATAAAAATAAATTACATACATTTTGAAGGTAATGCTTTTTCAATTGGTAATCCTTTCTTGTAATTATCGATTCACTTAACAAATAATCTTTTTGCACTGTAATACGCTACAAGAAAGCATGGCTGTGTAAGGGTTGCATTCAGAGTCAAATAGGGTTATATTAACAGAACGTCATCGACCAGTGCCAAGCGTGCCAATTTGATATGAATTAATGTCTGTATATATCAGTCTGTGTTTCATACAGTAGGCAATTAAAATTTATAAAAATCATAAACTAAATAAAAAATTGACGCATTTACATTACTGTAAATCGTTATGCACCAAAAATTATAAGCTAACATACTCAAAAGACAGTAATATTATACAACTATGATTATTGATTATTAAACTTCTATGATATTATACGATTACTATATGATTATTAAATTTCTTACTTATCAATTTATTATGGAGGTGCTCATAATGTAATTTTTTCTAAATACACTAAAATTCTTGTAACAAGTAACATTTTACATAAATGTACGATCAAAGCTGAGGAACTCAATCTTTAATTACAAGGGGGCGGAGTATTTTCCCCATTGCTTTAGTTATTAAAAAGTATTCGAAATATATACCTATACAATACCATAATCAATTTAATTTGTACTAGGAAAAGCTATCCAAATATCAATTTTTGTACATCTTATAAAAATACGGAAAAGGATTTTTTAACTAATAATACCACTGCTTCTTGGAATTTGGTCTAGTCCGCAGTGATAATACATCATTCATTTTTTATGATCACGTGCATAGGATGAAATATGGGATGGATAACAAATAAACTTTTCATTTAAATAAAAATAAATTACATACATTTTGAAGGTAATGCTTTTTCAATTGGTAATCCTTTCTTGTAATTATCGATTCACTTAACAAATAATCTTTTTGCACTGTAATACGCTACAAGAAAGCATGGCTGTGTAAGGGTTGCATTCAGAGTCAAATAGGGTTATATTAACAGAACGTCATCGACCAGTGCCAAGCGTGCCAATTTGATATGAATTAATGTCTGTATATATCAGTCTGTGTTTCATACAGTAGGCAATTAAAATTTATAAAAATCATAAACTAAATAAAAAATTGACGCATTTACATTACTGTAAATCGTTATGCACCAAAAATTATAAGCTAACATACTCAAAAGACAGTAATATTATACAACTATGATTATTGATTATTAAACTTCTATGATATTATACGATTACTATATGATTATTAAATTTCTTACTTATCAATTTATTATGGAGGTGCTCATAATGTAATTTTTTCTAAATACACTAAAATTCTTGTAACAAGTAACATTTTACATAAATGTACGATCAAAGCTGAGGAACTCAATCTTTAATTACAAGGGGGCGGAGTATTTTCCCCATTGCTTTAGTTATTAAAAAGTATTCGAAATATATACCTATACAATACCATAATCAATTTAATTTGTACTAGGAAAAGCTATCCAAATATCAATTTTTGTACATCTTATAAAAATACGGAAAAGGTTTTTTTAACTAATAATACCACTGCTTCTTGGAATTTGGTCTAGTCCGCAGTGATAATACATCATTCATTTTTTATGATCACGTGCATAGGATGAAATATGGGATGGATAACAAATAAACTTTTCATTTAAATAAAAATAAATTACATACATTTTGAAGGTAATGCTTTTTCAATTGGTAATCCTTTCTTGTAATTATCGATTCACTTAACAAATAATCTTTTTGCACTGTAATACGCTACAAGAAAGCATGGCTGTGTAAGGGTTGCATTCAGAGTCAAATAGGGTTATATTAACAGAACGTCATCGACCAGTGCCAAGCGTGCCAATTTGATATGAATTAATGTCTGTATATATCAGTCTGTGTTTCATACAGTAGGCAATTAAAATTTATAAAAATCATAAACTAAATAAAAAATTGACGCATTTACATTACTGTAAATCGTTATGCACCAAAAATTATAAGCTAACATACTCAAAAGACAGTAATATTATACAACTATGATTATTGATTATTAAACTTCTATGATATTATACGATTACTATATGATTATTAAATTTCTTACTTATCAATTTATTATGGAGGTGCTCATAATGTAATTTTTTCTAAATACACTAAAATTCTTGTAACAAGTAACATTTTACATAAATGTACGATCAAAGCTGAGGAACTCAATCTTTAATTACAAGGGGGCGGAGTATTTTCCCCATTGCTTTAGTTATTAAAAAGTATTCGAAATATATACCTATACAATACCATAATCAATTTAATTTGTACTAGGAAAAGCTATCCAAATATCAATTTTTGTACATCTTATAAAAATACGGAAAAGGTTTTTTTAACTAATAATACCACTGCTTCTTGGAATTTGGTCTAGTCCGCAGTGATAATACATCATTCATTTTTTATGATCACGTGCATAGGATGAAATATGGGATGGATAACAAATAAACTTTTCATTTAAATAAAAATAAATTACATACATTTTGAAGGTAATGCTTTTTCAATTGGTAATCCTTTCTTGTAATTATCGATTCACTTAACAAATAATCTTTTTGCACTGTAATACGCTACAAGAAAGCATGGCTGTGTAAGGGTTGCATTCAGAGTCAAATAGGGTTATATTAACAGAACGTCATCGACCAGTGCCAAGCGTGCCAATTTGATATGAATTAATGTCTGTATATATCAGTCTGTGTTTCATACAGTAGGCAATTAAAATTTATAAAAATCATAAACTAAATAAAAAATTGACGCATTTACATTACTGTAAATCGTTATGCACCAAAAATTATAAGCTAACATACTCAAAAGACAGTAATATTATACAACTATGATTATTGATTATTAAACTTCTATGATATTATACGATTACTATATGATTATTAAATTTCTTACTTATCAATTTATTATGGAGGTGCTCATAATGTAATTTTTTCTAAATACACTAAAATTCTTGTAACAAGTAACATTTTACATAAATGTACGATCAAAGCTGAGGAACTCAATCTTTAATTACAAGGGGGCGGAGTATTTTCCCCATTGCTTTAGTTATTAAAAAGTATTCGAAATATATACCTATACAATACCATAATCAATTTAATTTGTACTAGGAAAAGCTATCCAAATATCAATTTTTGTACATCTTATAAAAATACGGAAAAGGTTTTTTTAACTAATAATACCACTGCTTCTTGGAATTTGGTCTAGTCCGCAGTGATAATACATCATTCATTTTTTATGATCACGTGCATAGGATGAAATATGGGATGGATAACAAATAAACTTTTCATTTAAATAAAAATAAATTACATACATTTTGAAGGTAATGCTTTTTCAATTGGTAATCCTTTCTTGTAATTATCGATTCACTTAACAAATAATCTTTTTGCACTGTAATACGCTACAAGAAAGCATGGCTGTGTAAGGGTTGCATTCAGAGTCAAATAGGGTTATATTAACAGAACGTCATCGACCAGTGCCAAGCGTGCCAATTTGATATGAATTAATGTCTGTATATATCAGTCTGTATATATCAGTCTGTATTTATCAGTAGGCAATTAAAATTTATAAAAATCATAAACTAAATAAAAAATTGACGCATTTACATTACTGTAAATCGTTATGCACCAAAAATTATAAGCTAACATACTCAAAAGACAGTAATATTATACAACTATGATTATTGATTATTAAACTTCTATGATATTATACGATTACTATATGATTATTAAATTTCTTACTTATCAATTTATTATGGAGGTGCTCATAATGTAATTTTTTCTAAATACACTAAAATTCTTGTAACAAGTAACATTTTACATAAATGTACGATCAAAGCTGAGGAACTCAATCTTTAATTACAAGGGGGCGGAGTATTTTCCCCATTGCTTTAGTTATTAAAAAGTATTCGAAATATATACCTATACAATACCATAATCAATTTAATTTGTACTAGGAAAAGCTATCCAAATATCAATTTTTGTACATCTTATAAAAATACGGAAAAGGTTTTTTTAACTAATAATACCACTGCTTCTTGGAATTTGGTCTAGTCCGCAGTGATAATACATCATTCATTTTTTATGATCACGTGCATAGGATGAAATATGGGATGGATAACAAATAAACTTTTCATTTAAATAAAAATAAATTACATACATTTTGAAGGTAATGCTTTTTCAATTGGTAATCCTTTCTTGTAATTATCGATTCACTTAACAAATAATCTTTTTGCACTGTAATACGCTACAAGAAAGCATGGCTGTGTAAGGGTTGCATTCAGAGTCAAATAGGGTTATATTAACAGAACGTCATCGACCAGTGCCAAGCGTGCCAATTTGATATGAATTAATGTCTGTATATATCAGTCTGTATATATCAGTCTGTATTTATCAGTAGGCAATTAAAATTTATAAAAATCATAAACTAAATAAAAAATTGACGCATTTACATTACTGTAAATCGTTATGCACCAAAAATTATAAGCTAACATACTCAAAAGACAGTAATATTATACAACTATGATTATTGATTATTAAACTTCTATGATATTATACGATTACTATATGATTATTAAATTTCTTACTTATCAATTTATTATGGAGGTGCTCATAATGTAATTTTTTCTAAATACACTAAAATTCTTGTAACAAGTAACATTTTACATAAATGTACGATCAAAGCTGAGGAACTCAATCTTTAATTACAAGGGGGCGGAGTATTTTCCCCATTGCTTTAGTTATTAAAAAGTATTCGAAATATATACCTATACAATACCATAATCAATTTAATTTGTACTAGGAAAAGCTATCCAAATATCAATTTTTGTACATCTTATAAAAATACGGAAAAGGTTTTTTTAACTAATAATACCACTGCTTCTTGGAATTTGGTCTAGTCCGCAGTGATAATACATCATTCATTTTTTATGATCACGTGCATAGGATGAAATATGGGATGGATAACAAATAAACTTTTCATTTAAATAAAAATAAATTACATACATTTTGAAGGTAATGCTTTTTCAATTGGTAATCCTTTCTTGTAATTATCGATTCACTTAACAAATAATCTTTTTGCACTGTAATACGCTACAAGAAAGCATGGCTGTGTAAGGGTTGCATTCAGAGTCAAATAGGGTTATATTAACAGAACGTCATCGACCAGTGCCAAGCGTGCCAATTTGATATGAATTAATGTCTGTATATATCAGTCTGTGTTTCATACAGTAGGCAATTAAAATTTATAAAAATCATAAACTAAATAAAAAATTGACGCATTTACATTACTGTAAATCGTTATGCACCAAAAATTATAAGCTAACATACTCAAAAGACAGTAATATTATACAACTATGATTATTGATTATTAAACTTCTATGATATTATACGATTACTATATGATTATTAAATTTCTTACTTATCAATTTATTATGGAGGTGCTCATAATGTAATTTTTTCTAAATACACTAAAATTCTTGTAACAAGTAACATTTTACATAAATGTACGATCAAAGCTGAGGAACTCAATCTTTAATTACAAGGGGGCGGAGTATTTTCCCCATTGCTTTAGTTATTAAAAAGTATTCGAAATATATACCTATACAATACCATAATCAATTTAATTTGTACTAGGAAAAGCTATCCAAATATCAATTTTTGTACATCTTATAAAAATACGGAAAAGGTTTTTTTAACTAATAATACCACTGCTTCTTGGAATTTGGTCTAGTCCGCAGTGATAATACATCATTCATTTTTTATGATCACGTGCATAGGATGAAATATGGGATGGATAACAAATAAACTTTTCATTTAAATAAAAATAAATTACATACATTTTGAAGGTAATGCTTTTTCAATTGGTAATCCTTTCTTGTAATTATCGATTCACTTAACAAATAATCTTTTTGCACTGTAATACGCTACAAGAAAGCATGGCTGTGTAAGGGTTGCATTCAGAGTCAAATAGGGTTATATTAACAGAACGTCATCGACCAGTGCCAAGCGTGCCAATTTGATATGAATTAATGTCTGTATATATCAGTCTGTGTTTCATACAGTAGGCAATTAAAATTTATAAAAATCATAAACTAAATAAAAAATTGACGCATTTACATTACTGTAAATCGTTATGCACCAAAAATTATAAGCTAACATACTCAAAAGACAGTAATATTATACAACTATGATTATTGATTATTAAACTTCTATGATATTATACGATTACTATATGATTATTAAATTTCTTACTTATCAATTTATTATGGAGGTGCTCATAATGTAATTTTTTCTAAATACACTAAAATTCTTGTAACAAGTAACATTTTACATAAATGTACGATCAAAGCTGAGGAACTCAATCTTTAATTACAAGGGGGCGGAGTATTTTCCCCATTGCTTTAGTTATTAAAAAGTAGTCGAAATATATACCTATACAATACCATAATCAATTTAATTTGTACTAGGAAAAGCTATCCAAATATCAATTTTTGTACATCTTATAAAAATACGGAAAAGGTTTTTTTAACTAATAATACCACTGCTTCTTGGAATTTGGTCTAGTCCGCAGTGATAATACATCATTCATTTTTTATGATCACGTGCATAGGATGAAATATGGGATGGATAACAAATAAACTTTTCATTTAAATAAAAATAAATTACATACATTTTGAAGGTAATGCTTTTTCAATTGGTAATCCTTTCTTGTAATTATCGATTCACTTAACAAATAATCTTTTTGCACTGTAATACGCTACAAGAAAGCATGGCTGTGTAAGGGTTGCATTCAGAGTCAAATAGGGTTATATTAACAGAACGTCATCGACCAGTGCCAAGCGTGCCAATTTGATATGAATTAATGTCTGTATATATCAGTCTGTATATATCAGTCTGTATTTATCAGTAGGCAATTAAAATTTATAAAAATCATAAACTAAATAAAAAATTGACGCATTTACATTACTGTAAATCGTTATGCACCAAAAATTATAAGCTAACATACTCAAAAGACAGTAATATTATACAACTATGATTATTGATTATTAAACTTCTATGATATTATACGATTACTATATGATTATTAAATTTCTTACTTATCAATTTATTATGGAGGTGCTCATAATGTAATTTTTTCTAAATACACTAAAATTCTTGTAACAAGTAACATTTTACATAAATGTACGATCAAAGCTGAGGAACTCAATCTTTAATTACAAGGGGGCGGAGTATTTTCCCCATTGCTTTAGTTATTAAAAAGTATTCGAAATATATACCTATACAATACCATAATCAATTTAATTTGTACTAGGAAAAGCTATCCAAATATCAATTTTTGTACATCTTATAAAAATACGGAAAAGATTTTTTTAACTAATAATACCACTGCTTCTTGGAATTTGGTCTAGTCCGCAGTGATAATACATCATTCATTTTTTATGATCACGTGCATAGGATGAAATATGGGATGGATAACAAATAAACTTTTCATTTAAATAAAAATAAATTACATACATTTTGAAGGTAATGCTTTTTCAATTGGTAATCCTTTCTTGTAATTATCGATTCACTTAACAAATAATCTTTTTGCACTGTAATACGCTACAAGAAAGCATGGCTGTGTAAGGGTTGCATTCAGAGTCAAATAGGGTTATATTAACAGAACGTCATCGACCAGTGCCAAGCGTGCCAATTTGATATGAATTAATGTCTGTATATATCAGTCTGTGTTTCATACAGTAGGCAATTAAAATTTATAAAAATCATAAACTAAATAAAAAATTGACGCATTTACATTACTGTAAATCGTTATGCACCAAAAATTATAAGCTAACATACTCAAAAGACAGTAATATTATACAACTATGATTATTGATTATTAAACTTCTATGATATTATACGATTACTATATGATTATTAAATTTCTTACTTATCAATTTATTATGGAGGTGCTCATAATGTAATTTTTTCTAAATACACTAAAATTCTTGTAACAAGTAACATTTTACATAAATGTACGATCAAAGCTGAGGAACTCAATCTTTAATTACAAGGGGGCGGAGTATTTTCCCCATTGCTTTAGTTATTAAAAAGTATTCGAAATATATACCTATACAATACCATAATCAATTTAATTTGTACTAGGAAAAGCTATCCAAATATCAATTTTTGTACATCTTATAAAAATACGGAAAAGGTTTTTTTAACTAATAATACCACTGCTTCTTGGAATTTGGTCTAGTCCGCAGTGATAATACATCATTCATTTTTTATGATCACGTGCATAGGATGAAATATGGGATGGATAACAAATAAACTTTTCATTTAAATAAAAATAAATTACATACATTTTGAAGGTAATGCTTTTTCAATTGGTAATCCTTTCTTGTAATTATCGATTCACTTAACAAATAATCTTTTTGCACTGTAATACGCTACAAGAAAGCATGGCTGTGTAAGGGTTGCATTCAGAGTCAAATAGGGTTATATTAACAGAACGTCATCGACCAGTGCCAAGCGTGCCAATTTGATATGAATTAATGTCTGTATATATCAGTCTGTGTTTCATACAGTAGGCAATTAAAATTTATAAAAATCATAAACTAAATAAAAAATTGACGCATTTACATTACTGTAAATCGTTATGCACCAAAAATTATAAGCTAACATACTCAAAAGACAGTAATATTATACAACTATGATTATTGATTATTAAACTTCTATGATATTATACGATTACTATATGATTATTAAATTTCTTACTTATCAATTTATTATGGAGGTGCTCATAATGTAATTTTTTCTAAATACACTAAAATTCTTGTAACAAGTAACATTTTACATAAATGTACGATCAAAGCTGAGGAACTCAATCTTTAATTACAAGGGGGCGGAGTATTTTCCCCATTGCTTTAGTTATTAAAAAGTATTCGAAATATATACCTATACAATACCATAATCAATTTAATTTGTACTAGGAAAAGCTATCCAAATATCAATTTTTGTACATCTTATAAAAATACGGAAAAGGTTTTTTTAACTAATAATACCACTGCTTCTTGGAATTTGGTCTAGTCCGCAGTGATAATACATCATTCATTTTTTATGATCACGTGCATAGGATGAAATATGGGATGGATAACAAATAAACTTTTCATTTAAATAAAAATAAATTACATACATTTTGAAGGTAATGCTTTTTCAATTGGTAATCCTTTCTTGTAATTATCGATTCACTTAACAAATAATCTTTTTGCACTGTAATACGCTACAAGAAAGCATGGCTGTGTAAGGGTTGCATTCAGAGTCAAATAGGGTTATATTAACAGAACGTCATCGACCAGTGCCAAGCGTGCCAATTTGATATGAATTAATGTCTGTATATATCAGTCTGTATATATCAGTCTGTATTTATCAGTAGGCAATTAAAATTTATAAAAATCATAAACTAAATAAAAAATTGACGCATTTACATTACTGTAAATCGTTATGCACCAAAAATTATAAGCTAACATACTCAAAAGACAGTAATATTATACAACTATGATTATTGATTATTAAACTTCTATGATATTATACGATTACTATATGATTATTAAATTTCTTACTTATCAATTTATTATGGAGGTGCTCATAATGTAATTTTTTCTAAATACACTAAAATTCTTGTAACAAGTAACATTTTACATAAATGTACGATCAAAGCTGAGGAACTCAATCTTTAATTACAAGGGGGCGGAGTATTTTCCCCATTGCTTTAGTTATTAAAAAGTATTCGAAATATATACCTATACAATACCATAATCAATTTAATTTGTACTAGGAAAAGCTATCCAAATATCAATTTTTGTACATCTTATAAAAATACGGAAAAGGTTTTTTTAACTAATAATACCACTGCTTCTTGGAATTTGGTCTAGTCCGCAGTGATAATACATCATTCATTTTTTATGATCACGTGCATAGGATGAAATATGGGATGGATAACAAATAAACTTTTCATTTAAATAAAAATAAATTACATACATTTTGAAGGTAATGCTTTTTCAATTGGTAATCCTTTCTTGTAATTATCGATTCACTTAACAAATAATCTTTTTGCACTGTAATACGCTACAAGAAAGCATGGCTGTGTAAGGGTTGCATTCAGAGTCAAATAGGGTTATATTAACAGAACGTCATCGACCAGTGCCAAGCGTGCCAATTTGATATGAATTAATGTCTGTATATATCAGTCTGTGTTTCATACAGTAGGCAATTAAAATTTATAAAAATCATAAACTAAATAAAAAATTGACGCATTTACATTACTGTAAATCGTTATGCACCAAAAATTATAAGCTAACATACTCAAAAGACAGTAATATTATACAACTATGATTATTGATTATTAAACTTCTATGATATTATACGATTACTATATGATTATTAAATTTCTTACTTATCAATTTATTATGGAGGTGCTCATAATGTAATTTTTTCTAAATACACTAAAATTCTTGTAACAAGTAACATTTTACATAAATGTACGATCAAAGCTGAGGAACTCAATCTTTAATTACAAGGGGGCGGAGTATTTTCCCCATTGCTTTAGTTATTAAAAAGTATTCGAAATATATACCTATACAATACCATAATCAATTTAATTTGTACTAGGAAAAGCTATCCAAATATCAATTTTTGTACATCTTATAAAAATACGGAAAAGGTTTTTTTAACTAATAATACCACTGCTTCTTGGAATTTGGTCTAGTCCGCAGTGATAATACATCATTCATTTTTTATGATCACGTGCATAGGATGAAATATGGGATGGATAACAAATAAACTTTTCATTTAAATAAAAATAAATTACATACATTTTGAAGGTAATGCTTTTTCAATTGGTAATCCTTTCTTGTAATTATCGATTCACTTAACAAATAATCTTTTTGCACTGTAATACGCTACAAGAAAGCATGGCTGTGTAAGGGTTGCATTCAGAGTCAAATAGGGTTATATTAACAGAACGTCATCGACCAGTGCCAAGCGTGCCAATTTGATATGAATTAATGTCTGTATATATCAGTCTGTATATATCAGTCTGTATTTATCAGTAGGCAATTAAAATTTATAAAAATCATAAACTAAATAAAAAATTGACGCATTTACATTACTGTAAATCGTTATGCACCAAAAATTATAAGCTAACATACTCAAAAGACAGTAATATTATACAACTATGATTATTGATTATTAAACTTCTATGATATTATACGATTACTATATGATTATTAAATTTCTTACTTATCAATTTATTATGGAGGTGCTCATAATGTAATTTTTTCTAAATACACTAAAATTCTTGTAACAAGTAACATTTTACATAAATGTACGATCAAAGCTGAGGAACTCAATCTTTAATTACAAGGGGGCGGAGTATTTTCCCCATTGCTTTAGTTATTAAAAAGTATTCGAAATATATACCTATACAATACCATAATCAATTTAATTTGTACTAGGAAAAGCTATCCAAATATCAATTTTTGTACATCTTATAAAAATACGGAAAAGGTTTTTTTAACTAATAATACCACTGCTTCTTGGAATTTGGTCTAGTCCGCAGTGATAATACATCATTCATTTTTTATGATCACGTGCATAGGATGAAATATGGGATGGATAACAAATAAACTTTTCATTTAAATAAAAATAAATTACATACATTTTGAAGGTAATGCTTTTTCAATTGGTAATCCTTTCTTGTAATTATCGATTCACTTAACAAATAATCTTTTTGCACTGTAATACGCTACAAGAAAGCATGGCTGTGTAAGGGTTGCATTCAGAGTCAAATAGGGTTATATTAACAGAACGTCATCGACCAGTGCCAAGCGTGCCAATTTGATATGAATTAATGTCTGTATATATCAGTCTGTGTTTCATACAGTAGGCAATTAAAATTTATAAAAATCATAAACTAAATAAAAAATTGACGCATTTACATTACTGTAAATCGTTATGCACCAAAAATTATAAGCTAACATACTCAAAAGACAGTAATATTATACAACTATGATTATTGATTATTAAACTTCTATGATATTATACGATTACTATATGATTATTAAATTTCTTACTTATCAATTTATTATGGAGGTGCTCATAATGTAATTTTTTCTAAATACACTAAAATTCTTGTAACAAGTAACATTTTACATAAATGTACGATCAAAGCTGAGGAACTCAATCTTTAATTACAAGGGGGCGGAGTATTTTCCCCATTGCTTTAGTTATTAAAAAGTATTCGAAATATATACCTATACAATACCATAATCAATTTAATTTGTACTAGGAAAAGCTATCCAAATATCAATTTTTGTACATCTTATAAAAATACGGAAAAGGTTTTTTTAACTAATAATACCACTGCTTCTTGGAATTTGGTCTAGTCCGCAGTGATAATACATCATTCATTTTTTATGATCACGTGCATAGGATGAAATATGGGATGGATAACAAATAAACTTTTCATTTAAATAAAAATAAATTACATACATTTTGAAGGTAATGCTTTTTCAATTGGTAATCCTTTCTTGTAATTATCGATTCACTTAACAAATAATCTTTTTGCACTGTAATACGCTACAAGAAAGCATGGCTGTGTAAGGGTTGCATTCAGAGTCAAATAGGGTTATATTAACAGAACGTCATCGACCAGTGCCAAGCGTGCCAATTTGATATGAATTAATGTCTGTATATATCAGTCTGTGTTTCATACAGTAGGCAATTAAAATTTATAAAAATCATAAACTAAATAAAAAATTGACGCATTTACATTACTGTAAATCGTTATGCACCAAAAATTATAAGCTAACATACTCAAAAGACAGTAATATTATACAACTATGATTATTGATTATTAAACTTCTATGATATTATACGATTACTATATGATTATTAAATTTCTTACTTATCAATTTATTATGGAGGTGCTCATAATGTAATTTTTTCTAAATACACTAAAATTCTTGTAACAAGTAACATTTTACATAAATGTACGATCAAAGCTGAGGAACTCAATCTTTAATTACAAGGGGGCGGAGTATTTTCCCCATTGCTTTAGTTATTAAAAAGTATTCGAAATATATACCTATACAATACCATAATCAATTTAATTTGTACTAGGAAAAGCTATCCAAATATCAATTTTTGTACATCTTATAAAAATACGGAAAAGGTTTTTTTAACTAATAATACCACTGCTTCTTGGAATTTGGTCTAGTCCGCAGTGATAATACATCATTCATTTTTTATGATCACGTGCATAGGATGAAATATGGGATGGATAACAAATAAACTTTTCATTTAAATAAAAATAAATTACATACATTTTGAAGGTAATGCTTTTTCAATTGGTAATCCTTTCTTGTAATTATCGATTCACTTAACAAATAATCTTTTTGCACTGTAATACGCTACAAGAAAGCATGGCTGTGTAAGGGTTGCATTCAGAGTCAAATAGGGTTATATTAACAGAACGTCATCGACCAGTGCCAAGCGTGCCAATTTGATATGAATTAATGTCTGTATATATCAGTCTGTGTTTCATACAGTAGGCAATTAAAATTTATAAAAATCATAAACTAAATAAAAAATTGACGCATTTACATTACTGTAAATCGTTATGCACCAAAAATTATAAGCTAACATACTCAAAAGACAGTAATATTATACAACTATGATTATTGATTATTAAACTTCTATGATATTATACGATTACTATATGATTATTAAATTTCTTACTTATCAATTTATTATGGAGGTGCTCATAATGTAATTTTTTCTAAATACACTAAAATTCTTGTAACAAGTAACATTTTACATAAATGTACGATCAAAGCTGAGGAACTCAATCTTTAATTACAAGGGGACGGAGTATTTTCCCCATTGCTTTAGTTATTAAAAAGTATTCGAAATATATACCTATACAATACCATAATCAATTTAATTTGTACTAGGAAAAGCTATCCAAATATCAATTTTTGTACATCTTATAAAAATACGGAAAAGGTTTTTTTAACTAATAATACCACTGCTTCTTGGAATTTGGTCTAGTCCGCAGTGATAATACATCATTCATTTTTTATGATCACGTGCATAGGATGAAATATGGGATGGATAACAAATAAACTTTTCATTTAAATAAAAATAAATTACATACATTTTGAAGGTAATGCTTTTTCAATTGGTAATCCTTTCTTGTAATTATCGATTCACTTAACAAATAATCTTTTTGCACTGTAATACGCTACAAGAAAGCATGGCTGTGTAAGGGTTGCATTCAGAGTCAAATAGGGTTATATTAACAGAACGTCATCGACCAGTGCCAAGCGTGCCAATTTGATATGAATTAATGTCTGTATATATCAGTCTGTGTTTCATACAGTAGGCAATTAAAATTTATAAAAATCATAAACTAAATAAAAAATTGACGCATTTACATTACTGTAAATCGTTATGCACCAAAAATTATAAGCTAACATACTCAAAAGACAGTAATATTATACAACTATGATTATTGATTATTAAACTTCTATGATATTATACGATTACTATATGATTATTAAATTTCTTACTTATCAATTTATTATGGAGGTGCTCATAATGTAATTTTTTCTAAATACACTAAAATTCTTGTAACAAGTAACATTTTACATAAATGTACGATCAAAGCTGAGGAACTCAATCTTTAATTACAAGGGGGCGGAGTATTTTCCCCATTGCTTTAGTTATTAAAAAGTATTCGAAATATATACCTATACAATACCATAATCAATTTAATTTGTACTAGGAAAAGCTATCCAAATATCAATTTTTGTACATCTTATAAAAATACGGAAAAGGTTTTTTTAACTAATAATACCACTGCTTCTTGGAATTTGGTCTAGTCCGCAGTGATAATACATCATTCATTTTTTATGATCACGTGCATAGGATGAAATATGGGATGGATAACAAATAAACTTTTCATTTAAATAAAAATAAATTACATACATTTTGAAGGTAATGCTTTTTCAATTGGTAATCCTTTCTTGTAATTATCGATTCACTTAACAAA
The DNA here is from genome assembly GCA_951213105.1 of Amaurobius ferox. Classification (NCBI taxonomy): domain Eukaryota; kingdom Metazoa; phylum Arthropoda; class Arachnida; order Araneae; family Amaurobiidae; genus Amaurobius; species Amaurobius ferox. The sequence continues at coordinate 37,038,581 of OX578155.1, read as the reverse complement.
TAATCTTTTTGCACTGTAATACGCTACAAGAAAGCATGGCTGTGTAAGGGTTGCATTCAGAGTCAAATAGGGTTATATTAACAGAACGTCTTGGCGAAAACGTCATCGACCAGTGCCAAGCGTGCCAATTTGATATGAATTAATGTCTGTATATATCAGTCTGTGTTTCATACAATAGGCAATTAAAATTTAGGCCACAATTTGTAGCTAGAAATGTTGGCTTTTCGGTTGCCTTCGATTTACTTGTTAAAACAACATATATTTAATATAATTGGGAACCACATTGGGAACCACTCAGACAGAGATTCATCCTTCCCTCGGCGTAAAAACGTCGAGAGCGCGATCATCAATGGCCAACAGCAACAAGTTGCTGATGTGCCGGCTTCACGCTCGGGATGAAACCCCTTGCCACATCATCGTTGTTGGGTTTTCTGCGAAGTTCGGTGAGTGTCCTATGAAGTATGATCTTATTCTAACCTGAGGGAGAAAAACTACTGAAATCATTTACTTTCCTTCATTTCTGGTAGATGCCTGTCTGATATCTTTAGTTCAAATAAGTCAAACGCAAAACTTTTATAATAGACCCTGAATAAACTGCAAATGCTCTATTGACGAACTTAATGTAGCACTGGATACAATGCCAGATTATTAATATTATGTCCACTATGATATATAAAATAATAAGTTGTGCACTATCTACCATAAACACATTCCGCCAATGGAATCTCTGTGTATCCCAAAAGATGAGTATTCTCTCAAATGTATATTCTGGATTCAGTGATTAGGCAATTAGACGACAGTAAACTGCTCCAAAGTTCTTGATTGCACAATATTGCTACTTTTTCAACATAATTATTTCAATGACATTAAAACTGTCACAGCTCTTGTGTAGAAATAAAACCTTCAGTAAACCTTATTTTAATATAAATGCGAAATGGTTATTTCTTGAAAACATTTCAGGTGAATGGGGACATGGCAAGGATCGGTCAACTGTTTCCTCAATATTTTAAAACTTCTAATAAGTAAACCGTTTTTAATTTAAGCTGAAAACTGCAGTCAGATTAAATCGACATCCTTATACGATATATTATTTCTTAATTTACTGAAAATATAATCTCCAGTCGTATTTTCGCAATATATAAAGGCTTAATTAAGATATAGCCAATTCATATATTAAAAAATAAATAGAAATATTTTTGAAAGCATAATTGTATAGGTATCTGAATGTTCATCCCTTTTAGTCACAGACTACTATACAGACCTGTCACTCTCGATAGTTTCGTTTTCGCGGCGGCCATTAGAGATAGACCAAACATTGGGTTGGCGCGCTCTTGGCGATGGTCTGGTTTGTTCCGAGCTCTTGGCGATAGTCTGGTTTGGTTCCAAGACGATTTTCAATGTTATAACCCTATTTCGCCCGGCGAAAACTTAGAACAGACTAGCGTGGTTTGAGTAACGTGAAAAAGGATTATTTGTTAAGTGTTTAGATCATTTCATAGAAATGGATTGATAAAAGAAAACTGGTTGCGTTACAGGGTATGTAATTTATGTTTATTAAAATTGAAATAATTTTAGTTATCACCATCCTACATACGTGTTCATTATAAGTATACACGTGTTCATAAGTATACACATGTTCATAAGTATACACGTGTTCATATAAGTATATTAGTGCTGTGTCATTACTGCCGGATTAGACTAAATTTTAAGAGGTAGTGGTATAATTAGTTAAAAAATATTTTCCGTATTTTTATAAAATGTGAAATAATTGATATTTGGATAGCTTTTTCTTAGTTGAATGTGATATAGTATGTGTATATATTTATGTAAAATTTTTATTAAGTGCCTTATGGTGGAAAATCCCCCCCCCCTCGGGTAATTAATGATTGAGTTCCACAACTTCGATAGTGCATTTATGTAAATTTGATATTTACTTTATGAATATTTTTATATTTAAAAAAAAAGTCTATTATCAGTATCCCAGAATAAATTAAGGATCAATTAATTAACGATCAACACGCTAGTATACTTTTTAGACTGAAAATATTATATAATATTTCAGTCTTTTGAGTATGTTAGCTTGTAATTTTTTGTGAATTATGTTTTATAGTGAGACAATGCAATGTGTGTATTTTTTAATCTATTTTATGATTATTTGAATTAAATATATAACTATGTTTATTTAAATATTCTTAAACTAATGAATATATTTATGTTGCAGATTAATGTATTTTTAAATCCTGATCCTTTCTATAGTTTCAAAAATTATAAAAGTACAGTCCTCAACATTTTGTTCCCCTCCCGTTTAAAAAAAAATCGCCAAGCGAGCGATAACGCGCCAAATCTGGCAGACGCATCGCACTTCAGTTGGTCCATCTGACTAGCGCTAGTTTCTATGCGACATCCCATGTTAGAAATGTTGCCATAGGATCCTATGGGAGTGAGCCTTCTGAATATAGTATTCTGTGCTTTTAGTGATGTGAAAACATATTAGGCCATACACTTGACATATTTTTCTTTTAAGATGGTCATTAGTAGAAGACTCAGACATGAATGCCTATGGGCGTTGCGATCCCATAGACACCGAGGGATATAATTCACATAAATCATCACCCGCAGTCATCATCGGTTACTTTCAGGCCAAGAATTGACCCTACTAATGACAACTCCTAAACAACAATGTTAAATTATGAAAGGTTTTGTCGCATTATTTTAGTGGAACATAATATAATTCTAGTAGAAATTATGCATCTGAACTAATTCTGTTGTTCTATTTTAATGGGAATATATTTTTGTATTAAAAAATAATTCTATTTTTCAATCTGGAAACTAGATACAATATTAAGATTTCAAATTTTACATCGTAGATATCGGTCTAACCGAGGTTTCATAGCATTCTTAGGCCACACATGGCATTCTTAAAACATTCTTTTTTGTCGAATATCCGGAACCCACCGCATTTCACAAATAAATTTTAAGATGGAATCTCATGAAAGGGAATCGAAGCACCGACTTCATGTTTAACGCACATCAGAGCAATTGATGGAAAATATATGATAAAATTAATGACAGGTCAGACCTTCAAACTTACAAAATGACGTATGGCTTAAGAATAATCAAAATAACATTCACATACAAACAAGTAATACCTTTTACAAAAACTGTTTAAAGAAAACAAAAATTTTGCAGTCCAAACGACTTGCAATTCGGATACATATTTTCGCAAAAAATAGTTAGTTCAATAAATAAAGTGTTCGGACTTTGATGATAGTAAAATTATGCAAAAGTGAAACTATATTTTCTCTGTATATTACTGTTTTTGAAATTTTTTTCTAGAAGAATCGCATGAAAAACTTACCTAAAATAGATGCGTTACAATTTCAAATATGAAGAAAATGAATAAAACATGATTAGTAAGACTGGAAAAATAAAATATTTAGGAAATTGCTGTTATCAGGAGCCCACGGCGGTTCTATTTTCTAATCCGTTTCAAAATTGCCTTTTTCTTCATAATCTTACTAAACCACGCCCATCAAACCATACATTCAGATCGAAGGATAATAAATCCAATTATTGTGCTTTCGGAACAACGTAGCAGCGATCTAATAAATAGATCCCAAGGCATACTTTAACTAGAAGTAGAGGCAATTTTTGAAATAGTAAAAAGTTATTCGACATTATACATTCCTCAATTTGCCACATGATGCGCATAGGCATTGCATCGACTACATTAAAATAGAAAATAATTTTTTGCGAATAAGGTTTGATTGCTTCATCGAATATTTTCGGTAAAACGCAGCAAGTTATTACTTAAAAGGGGAAATTGAACATTTACTTTACATTATTCGGGTCGTTCATCAATACTACAGTGGCTATGTAGGCCAGTGTGTAAACCAAAGATCAAAAACTGCGCCTAATTTTAAGAAACCGCTAGATGTCGCTGTCAGCAATCGCGATTCGGTTCTTGCTGCAACACCTTTGAGCTGTAATTTGTATTCAAATCTTTCGGAAGATAATATTTCTGCCAAAAACTTTGTGAAATTATTCATTTGTCGTCTCTCATCTGATGTACAGTAAATTAATAACCTTTACGAAAATTACTGAAATTTACCCATAATAAATTATATTTTTATTGCATAACTTATTACTTAATTTGTCCAGAGTCATAATTTTAAAGGAATGAATATCATTCTGAAATTCCATTTTAAAAGAATGAATTTCGTTCAGAAATTCCATCTCAAATTTCTCTACAATTCATAGTTTGGGTAAAAAGATGTACTTGTAAAGGTATTATATTAAACATTCAAGCATCAACATTCCGTCAACCGTAGAATTCAGTCTAATGAGATCGGTTTCTCCCTAATGGGATTGAAAGTTACGGAAATAGGAAGGGTGCACTAAAAAATGCCAGTTGGTTAAAGAAAATTTTCCGCTTATAGAAACAGGGAGATTTCCGTTGATGCATCCCTTTAAATACGACAAAAGGGACCCCAGGAATGTAAACGGGGGCGGAAATCTGCTAACTTAATTGAGGGTACACTTTAACTGCCAAAAAAAGAGCGGTACACTTTCACGAGGAGGGCCGGACTATCCATGGAATTAATTCTACGGTAATTTGAATTGACACATGAGTGTTAAAAATCAGACCTCTATTAAAAACGGTTTTTGTCAGCTTGTGACACACAGGGAGGCAGGGTGCGGTAGCCCATTGGTTAGCGCGCTGGAGTTGCACTCGGTTGGCCCGGGTTCGATTCCAGCCACTGCCAAAACTGCCGCCGTGTTCACGCGGAGTACGATCACGTTAAACATGTGGGTCCGTAAGTCCTTCCGAGAGGTTGGTGGTAGGGGAAGTAGGGTACGGTCCCTGTGGATGCCTCCCCCACTGGATTCCGGTCTAAATTGTGTGGCACTTCCCGGCCGTCCAAACAGTTGCCTTGCACCTTTCTGGTAGGTCGGACGGTCTGGGTCTCAACAACAACAACAACACAGGGAGGAGGGATAATTTAAGAAAAATTGCATTGGACAGGAGTCAGTCCAGGCAGCATAAACAGTAATAAACAACAATATTTTGTTAAGGAGAGTAGTAGGAGATGCCCCAAAAAATTCTCTTGGTGGCATTTTTAATTCCCCTATACAATTCGGAAATACCTATTCAACAACATTCAGATTTGACCTGCTAATGCAGTCGTCTAATAATGAAACATTTATTTCTGTCAGCTTATAGGAAACTTAATATTAATATCTTTATTGAAAAGGTGCATTACAGTAAATTACTTAATGTATCATTTATTTTTTTTTCTGTGATTTCAATATACATTTTATTTTTAGATATTTTTACAAAAATAAAAATTTTTAATGTATGTGCAAAGGTCGCGATATGATGAATGTTCAGCGGTTGCTTATGCGTGTTGCCAAATTGGTAATAATTATTTATGAAATATTCATAAGTTTTAAAGGCTCATTTTCAATGCTTGAGGATACGTGTTTGTGACGTAATCCCAACATTTCAAGATATTACGTATACGTCATTTTAAATTACTAACACACAGGTGGAAATGGCATCTAAAGGATACGTCAGAAAAGGGTTATCCCACAGTTGGAAATAGGTTTTTATTACACATTCGTGGTGTATTTGCAATGATTGTTGATACGTATTTTCCATCCTTAGTAAACAAATGTATGCCCTATGAAACAGGCGTACAATGGAAACTCCAACGTAGACATTGAAAATCACAAAGTGCGCAACAATGTTAAATTTTGGGAAAAAATACGTAACGGTTGATATCAGCGACCTCTTGCGGTGCTTCAAAATGTGTCTCAGAATATGATCAGATCAATGCGCGGATTTCAAACTATTTCTTATATTCACTATATTTCGCACCGCAGATTACCATATTCAGAAGGATCACTTCCATAGGAACCCATGGCAACATCTTTAACAAGGGATTTCGCATGGACACTAGCATTCGGGGAGCCAACCATCGGAGCTACGATGTAAACAAAGTCCGGCTGCTAGATTTGGCGACTATCGTACGTTTGACGGTTTTATGTTAATGCGGGCATAAAAATTACGCTACTGTACTTTTATAATTTTTAAACTATAAAAATGATCAGCATTTAAAAATATTTTTATCTGTAATATATTTATTTGTTTGAGTGAATTTAAATAAATAAACATAGCTATATATTTAATTCATGTAATCATAAACTAAATAAAAAATTGACGCATTTACATTACTGTAAATCGTTATGCACCAAAAATTATAAGCTAACATACTCAAAAGACAGTAATATTATACAACTATGATTATTGATTATTAAACTTCTATGATATTATACGATTACTATATGATTATTAAATTTCTTACTTATCAATTTATTATGGAGGTGCTCATAATGTAATTTTTTCTAAATACACTAAAATTCTTGTAACAAGTAACATTTTACATAAATGTACGATCAAAGCTGAGGAACTCAATCTTTAATTACAAGGGGGCGGAGTATTTTCCCCATTGCTTTAGTTATTAAAAAGTATTCGAAATATATACCTATACAATACCATAATCAATTTAATTTGTACTAGGAAAAGCTATCCAAATATCAATTTTTGTACATCTTATAAAAATACGGAAAAGGTTTTTTTAACTAATAATACCACTGCTTCTTGGAATTTGGTCTAGTCCGCAGTGATAATACATCATTCATTTTTTATGATCACGTGCATAGGATGAAATATGGGATGGATAACAAATAAACTTTTCATTTAAATAAAAATAAATTACATACATTTTGAAGGTAATGCTTTTTCAATTGGTAATCCTTTCTTGTAATTATCGATTCACTTAACAAATAATCTTTTTGCACTGTAATACGCTACAAGAAAGCATGGCTGTGTAAGGGTTGCATTCAGAGTCAAATAGGGTTATATTAACAGAACGTCATCGACCAGTGCCAAGCGTGCCAATTTGATATGAATTAATGTCTGTATATATCAGTCTGTGTTTCATACAGTAGGCAATTAAAATTTATAAAAATCATAAACTAAATAAAAAATTGACGCATTTACATTACTGTAAATCGTTATGCACTAAAAATTATAAGCTAACATACTCAAAAGACAGTAATATTATACAACTATGATTATTGATTATTAAACTTCTATGATATTATACGATTACTATATGATTATTAAATTTCTTACTTATCAATTTATTATGGAGGTGCTCATAATGTAATTTTTTCTAAATACACTAAAATTCTAGTAACAAGTAACATTTTACATAAATGTACGATCAAAGCTGAGGAACTCAATCTTTAATTACAAGGGGGCGGAGTATTTTCCCCATTGCTTTAGTTATTAAAAAGTATTCGAAATATATACCTATACAATACCATAATCAATTTAATTTGTACTAGGAAAAGCTATCCAAATATCAATTTTTGTACATCTTATAAAAATACGGAAAAGGATTTTTTAACTAATAATACCACTGCTTCTTGGAATTTGGTCTAGTCCGCAGTGATAATACATCATTCATTTTTTATGATCACGTGCATAGGATGAAATATGGGATGGATAACAAATAAACTTTTCATTTAAATAAAAATAAATTACATACATTTTGAAGGTAATGCTTTTTCAATTGGTAATCCTTTCTTGTAATTATCGATTCACTTAACAAATAATCTTTTTGCACTGTAATACGCTACAAGAAAGCATGGCTGTGTAAGGGTTGCATTCAGAGTCAAATAGGGTTATATTAACAGAACGTCATCGACCAGTGCCAAGCGTGCCAATTTGATATGAATTAATGTCTGTATATATCAGTCTGTGTTTCATACAGTAGGCAATTAAAATTTATAAAAATCATAAACTAAATAAAAAATTGACGCATTTACATTACTGTAAATCGTTATGCACCAAAAATTATAAGCTAACATACTCAAAAGACAGTAATATTATACAACTATGATTATTGATTATTAAACTTCTATGATATTATACGATTACTATATGATTATTAAATTTCTTACTTATCAATTTATTATGGAGGTGCTCATAATGTAATTTTTTCTAAATACACTAAAATTCTTGTAACAAGTAACATTTTACATAAATGTACGATCAAAGCTGAGGAACTCAATCTTTAATTACAAGGGGGCGGAGTATTTTCCCCATTGCTTTAGTTATTAAAAAGTATTCGAAATATATACCTATACAATACCATAATCAATTTAATTTGTACTAGGAAAAGCTATCCAAATATCAATTTTTGTACATCTTATAAAAATACGGAAAAGGTTTTTTTAACTAATAATACCACTGCTTCTTGGAATTTGGTCTAGTCCGCAGTGATAATACATCATTCATTTTTTATGATCACGTGCATAGGATGAAATATGGGATGGATATCAAATAAACTTTTCATTTAAATAAAAATAAATTACATACATTTTGAAGGTAATGCTTTTTCAATTGGTAATCCTTTCTTGTAATTATCGATTCACTTAACAAATAATCTTTTTGCACTGTAATACGCTACAAGAAAGCATGGCTGTGTAAGGGTTGCATTCAGAGTCAAATAGGGTTATATTAACAGAACGTCATCGACCAGTGCCAAGCGTGCCAATTTGATATGAATTAATGTCTGTATATATCAGTCTGTGTTTCATACAGTAGGCAATTAAAATTTATAAAAATCATAAACTAAATAAAAAATTGACGCATTTACATTACTGTAAATCGTTATGCACCAAAAATTATAAGCTAACATACTCAAAAGACAGTAATATTATACAACTATGATTATTGATTATTAAACTTCTATGATATTATACGATTACTATATGATTATTAAATTTCTTACTTATCAATTTATTATGGAGGTGCTCATAATGTAATTTTTTCTAAATACACTAAAATTCTTGTAACAAGTAACATTTTACATAAATGTACGATCAAAGCTGAGGAACTCAATCTTTAATTACAAGGGGGCGGAGTATTTTCCCCATTGCTTTAGTTATTAAAAAGTATTCGAAATATATACCTATACAATACCATAATCAATTTAATTTGTACTAGGAAAAGCTATCCAAATATCAATTTTTGTACATCTTATAAAAATACGGAAAAGGTTTTTTTAACTAATAATACCACTGCTTCTTGGAATTTGGTCTAGTCCGCAGTGATAATACATCATTCATTTTTTATGATCACGTGCATAGGATGAAATATGGGATGGATAACAAATAAACTTTTCATTTAAATAAAAATAAATTACATACATTTTGAAGGTAATGCTTTTTCAATTGGTAATCCTTTCTTGTAATTATCGATTCACTTAACAAATAATCTTTTTGCACTGTAATACGCTACAAGAAAGCATGGCTGTGTAAGGGTTGCATTCAGAGTCAAATAGGGTTATATTAACAGAACGTCATCGACCAGTGCCAAGCGTGCCAATTTGATATGAATTAATGTCTGTATATATCAGTCTGTATATATCAGTCTGTATTTATCAGTAGGCAATTAAAATTTATAAAAATCATAAACTAAATAAAAAATTGACGCATTTACATTACTGTAAATCGTTATGCACCAAAAATTATAAGCTAACATACTCAAAAGACAGTAATATTATACAACTATGATTATTGATTATTAAACTTCTATGATATTATACGATTACTATATGATTATTAAATTTCTTACTTATCAATTTATTATGGAGGTGCTCATAATGTAATTTTTTCTAAATACACTAAAATTCTTGTAACAAGTAACATTTTACATAAATGTACGATCAAAGCTGAGGAACTCAATCTTTAATTACAAGGGGGCGGAGTATTTTCCCCATTGCTTTAGTTATTAAAAAGTATTCGAAATATATACCTATACAATACCATAATCAATTTAATTTGTACTAGGAAAAGCTATCCAAATATCAATTTTTGTACATCTTATAAAAATACGGAAAAGGTTTTTTTAACTAATAATACCACTGCTTCTTGGAATTTGGTCTAGTCCGCAGTGATAATACATCATTCATTTTTTATGATCACGTGCATAGGATGAAATATGGGATGGATAACAAATAAACTTTTCATTTAAATAAAAATAAATTACATACATTTTGAAGGTAATGCTTTTTCAATTGGTAATCCTTTCTTGTAATTATCGATTCACTTAACAAATAATCTTTTTGCACTGTAATACGCTACAAGAAAGCATGGCTGTGTAAGGGTTGCATTCAGAGTCAAATAGGGTTATATTAACAGAACGTCATCGACCAGTGCCAAGCGTGCCAATTTGATATGAATTAATGTCTGTATATATCAGTCTGTGTTTCATACAGTAGGCAATTAAAATTTATAAAAATCATAAACTAAATAAAAAATTGACGCATTTACATTACTGTAAATCGTTATGCACCAAAAATTATAAGCTAACATACTCAAAAGACAGTAATATTATACAACTATGATTATTGATTATTAAACTTCTATGATATTATACGATTACTATATGATTATTAAATTTCTTACTTATCAATTTATTATGGAGGTGCTCATAATGTAATTTTTTCTAAATACACTAAAATTCTTGTAACAAGTAACATTTTACATAAATGTACGATCAAAGCTGAGGAACTCAATCTTTAATTACAAGGGGGCGGAGTATTTTCCCCATTGCTTTAGTTATTAAAAAGTATTCGAAATATATACCTATACAATACCATAATCAATTTAATTTGTACTAGGAAAAGCTATCCAAATATCAATTTTTGTACATCTTATAAAAATACGGAAAAGGTTTTTTTAACTAATAATACCACTGCTTCTTGGAATTTGGTCTAGTCCGCAGTGATAATACATCATTCATTTTTTATGATCACGTGCATAGGATGAAATATGGGATGGATAACAAATAAACTTTTCATTTAAATAAAAATAAATTACATACATTTTGAAGGTAATGCTTTTTCAATTGGTAATCCTTTCTTGTAATTATCGATTCACTTAACAAATAATCTTTTTGCACTGTAATACGCTACAAGAAAGCATGGCTGTGTAAGGGTTGCATTCAGAGTCAAATAGGGTTATATTAACAGAACGTCATCGACCAGTGCCAAGCGTGCCAATTTGATATGAATTAATGTCTGTATATATCAGTCTGTGTTTCATACAGTAGGCAATTAAAATTTATAAAAATCATAAACTAAATAAAAAATTGACGCATTTACATTACTGTAAATCGTTATGCACCAAAAATTATAAGCTAACATACTCAAAAGACAGTAATATTATACAACTATGATTATTGATTATTAAACTTCTATGATATTATACGATTACTATATGATTATTAAATTTCTTACTTATCAATTTATTATGGAGGTGCTCATAATGTAATTTTTTCTAAATACACTAAAATTCTTGTAACAAGTAACATTTTACATAAATGTACGATCAAAGCTGAGGAACTCAATCTTTAATTACAAGGGGGCGGAGTATTTTCCCCATTGCTTTAGTTATTAAAAAGTATTCGAAATATATACCTATACAATACCATAATCAATTTAATTTGTACTAGGAAAAGCTATCCAAATATCAATTTTTGTACATCTTATAAAAATACGGAAAAGGTTTTTTTAACTAATAATACCACTGCTTCTTGGAATTTGGTCTAGTCCGCAGTGATAATACATCATTCATTTTTTATGATCACGTGCATAGGATGAAATATGGGATGGATAACAAATAAACTTTTCATTTAAATAAAAATAAATTACATACATTTTGAAGGTAATGCTTTTTCAATTGGTAATCCTTTCTTGTAATTATCGATTCACTTAACAAATAATCTTTTTGCACTGTAATACGCTACAAGAAAGCATGGCTGTGTAAGGGTTGCATTCAGAGTCAAATAGGGTTATATTAACAGAACGTCATCGACCAGTGCCAAGCGTGCCAATTTGATATGAATTAATGTCTGTATATATCAGTCTGTATATATCAGTCTGTATTTATCAGTAGGCAATTAAAATTTATAAAAATCATAAACTAAATAAAAAATTGACGCATTTACATTACTGTAAATCGTTATGCACCAAAAATTATAAGCTAACATACTCAAAAGACAGTAATATTATACAACTATGATTATTGATTATTAAACTTCTATGATATTATACGATTACTATATGATTATTAAATTTCTTACTTATCAATTTATTATGGAGGTGCTCATAATGTAATTTTTTCTAAATACACTAAAATTCTTGTAACAAGTAACATTTTACATAAATGTACGATCAAAGCTGAGGAACTCAATCTTTAATTACAAGGGGGCGGAGTATTTTCCCCATTGCTTTAGTTATTAAAAAGTATTCGAAATATATACCTATACAATACCATAATCAATTTAATTTGTACTAGGAAAAGCTATCCAAATATCAATTTTTGTACATCTTATAAAAATACGGAAAAGGTTTTTTTAACTAATAATACCACTGCTTCTTGGAATTTGGTCTAGTCCGCAGAGATAATACATCATTCATTTTTTATGATCACGTGCATAGGATGAAATATGGGATGGATAACAAATAAACTTTTCATTTAAATAAAAATAAATTACATACATTTTGAAGGTAATGCTTTTTCAATTGGTAATCCTTTCTTGTAATTATCGATTCACTTAACAAATAATCTTTTTGCACTGTAATACGCTACAAGAAAGCATGGCTGTGTAAGGGTTGCATTCAGAGTCAAATAGGGTTATATTAACAGAACGTCATCGACCAGTGCCAAGCGTGCCAATTTGATATGAATTAATGTCTGTATATATCAGTCTGTGTTTCATACAGTAGGCAATTAAAATTTATAAAAATCATAAACTAAATAAAAAATTGACGCATTTACATTACTGTAAATCGTTATGCACCAAAAATTATAAGCTAACATACTCAAAAGACAGTAATATTATACAACTATGATTATTGATTATTAAACTTCTATGATATTATACGATTACTATATGATTATTAAATTTCTTACTTATCAATTTATTATGGAGGTGCTCATAATGTAATTTTTTCTAAATACACTAAAATTCTTGTAACAAGTAACATTTTACATAAATGTACGATCAAAGCTGAGGAACTCAATCTTTAATTACAAGGGGGCGGAGTATTTTCCCCATTGCTTTAGTTATTAAAAAGTATTCGAAATATATACCTATACAATACCATAATCAATTTAATTTGTACTAGGAAAAGCTATCCAAATATCAATTTTTGTACATCTTATAAAAATACGGAAAAGGTTTTTTTAACTAATAATACCACTGCTTCTTGGAATTTGGTCTAGTCCGCAGTGATAATACATCATTCATTTTTTATGATCACGTGCATAGGATGAAATATGGGATGGATAACAAATAAACTTTTCATTTAAATAAAAATAAATTACATACATTTTGAAGGTAATGCTTTTTCAATTGGTAATCCTTTCTTGTAATTATCGATTCACTTAACAAATAATCTTTTTGCACTGTAATACGCTACAAGAAAGCATGGCTGTGTAAGGGTTGCATTCAGAGTCAAATAGGGTTATATTAACAGAACGTCATCGACCAGTGCCAAGCGTGCCAATTTGATATGAATTAATGTCTGTATATATCAGTCTGTATATATCAGTCTGTATTTATCAGTAGGCAATTAAAATTTATAAAAATCATAAACTAAATAAAAAATTGACGCATTTACATTACTGTAAATCGTTATGCACCAAAAATTATAAGCTAACATACTCAAAAGACAGTAATATTATACAACTATGATTATTGATTATTAAACTTCTATGATATTATACGATTACTATATGATTATTAAATTTCTTACTTATCAATTTATTATGGAGGTGCTCATAATGTAATTTTTTCTAAATACACTAAAATTCTTGTAACAAGTAACATTTTACATAAATGTACGATCAAAGCTGAGGAACTCAATCTTTAATTACAAGGGGGCGGAGTATTTTCCCCATTGCTTTAGTTATTAAAAAGTATTCGAAATATATACCTATACAATACCATAATCAATTTAATTTGTACTAGGAAAAGCTATCCAAATATCAATTTTTGTACATCTTATAAAAATACGGAAAAGGTTTTTTTAACTAATAATACCACTGCTTCTTGGAATTTGGTCTAGTCCGCAGTGATAATACATCATTCATTTTTTATGATCACGTGCATAGGATGAAATATGGGATGGATAACAAATAAACTTTTCATTTAAATAAAAATAAATTACATACATTTTGAAGGTAATGCTTTTTCAATTGGTAATCCTTTCTTGTAATTATCGATTCACTTAACAAATAATCTTTTTGCACTGTAATACGCTACAAGAAAGCATGGCTGTGTAAGGGTTGCATTCAGAGTCAAATAGGGTTATATTATCAGAACGTCTTGGCGAAAACGTCATCGACCAGTGCCAAGCGTGCCAATTTGATATGAATTAATGTCTGTATATATCAGTCTGTGTTTCATACAATAGGCAATTAAAATTTAGGCCACAATTTGTAGCTAGAAATGTTGGCTTTTCGGTTGCCTTCGATTTACTTGTTAAAACAACATATATTTAATATAATTGGGAACCACATTGGGAACCACTCAGACAGAGATTCATCCTTCCCTCGGCGTAAAAACGTCGAGAGCGCGATCATCAATGGCCAACAGCAACAAGTTGCTGATGTGCCGGCTTCACGCTCGGGATGAAACCCCTTGCCACATCATCGTGGTTGGGTTTTCTGCGAAGTTCGGTGAGTGTCCTATGAAGTATGATCTTATTCTAACCTGAGGGAGAAAAACTACTGAAATCATTTACTTTCCTTCATTTCTGGTAGATGCCTGTCTGATATCTTTAGTTCAAATAAGTCAAACGCAAAACTTTTATAATAGACCCTGAATAAACTGCAAATGCTCTATTGACGAACTTAATGTAGCACTGGATACAATGCCAGATTATTAATATTATGTCCACTATGATATATAAAATAATAAGTTGTGCACTATCTACCATAAACACATTCCGCCAATGGAATCTCTGTGTATCCCAAAAGATGAGTATTCTCTCAAATGTATATTCTGGATTCAGTGATTAGGCAATTAGACGACAGTAAACTGCTCCAAAGTTCTTGATTGCACAATATTGCTACTTTTTCAACATAATTATTTCAATGACATTAAAACTGTCACAGCTCTTGTGTAGAAATAAAACCTTCAGTAAACCTTATTTTAATATAAATGCGAAATGGTTATTTCTTGAAAACATTTCAGGTGAATGGGGACATGGCAAGGATCGGTCAACTGTTTCCTCAATATTTTAAAACTTCTAATAAGTAAACCGTTTTTAATTTAAGCTGAAAACTGCAGTCAGATTAAATCGACATCCTTATACGATATATTATTTCTTAATTTACTGAAAATATAATCTCCAGTCGTATTTTCGCAATATATAAAGGCTTAATTAAGATATAGCCAATTCATATATTAAAAAATAAATAGAAATATTTTTGAAAGCATAATTGTATAGGTATCTGAATGTTCATCCCTTTTAGTCACAGACTACTATACAGACCTGTCACTCTCGATAGTTTCGTTTTCGCGGCGGCCATTAGAGATAGACCAAACATTGGGTTGGCGCGCTCTTGGCGATGGTCTGGTTTGTTCCGAGCTCTTGGCGATAGTCTGGTTTGGTTCCAAGACGATTTTCAATGTTATAACCCTATTTCGCCCGGCGAAAACTTAGAACAGACTAGCGTGGTTTGAGTAACGTGAAAAAGGATTATTTGTTAAGTGTTTAGATCATTTCATAGAAATGGATTGATAAAAGAAAACTGGTTGCGTTACAGGGTATGTAATTTATGTTTATTAAAATTGAAATAATTTTAGTTATCACCATCCTACATACGTGTTCATTATAAGTATACACGTGTTCATAAGTATACACATGTTCATAAGTATACACGTGTTCATATAAGTATATTAGTGCTGTGTCATTACTGCCGGATTAGACTAAATTTTAAGAGGTAGTGGTATAATTAGTTAAAAAATATTTTCCGTATTTTTATAAAATGTGAAATAATTGATATTTGGATAGCTTTTTCTTAGTTGAATGTGATATAGTATGTGTATATATTTATGTAAAATTTTTATTAAGTGCCTTATGGTGGAAAATCCCCCCCCCCTCGGGTAATTAATGATTGAGTTCCACAACTTCGATAGTGCATTTATGTAAATTTGATATTTACTTTATGAATATTTTTATATTTAAAAAAAAAGTCTATTATCAGTATCCCAGAATAAATTAAGGATCAATTAATTAACGATCAACACGCTAGTATACTTTTTAGACTGAAAATATTATATAATATTTCAGTCTTTTGAGTATGTTAGCTTGTAATTTTTTGTGAATTATGTTTTATAGTGAGACAATGCAATGTGTGTATTTTTTAATCTATTTTATGATTATTTGAATTAAATATATAACTATGTTTATTTAAATATTCTTAAACTAATGAATATATTTATGTTGCAGATTAATGTATTTTTAAATCCTGATCCTTTCTATAGTTTCAAAAATTATAAAAGTACAGTCCTCAACATTTTGTTCCCCTCCCGTTTAAAAAAAAATCGCCAAGCGAGCGATAACGCGCCAAATCTGGCAGACGCATCGCACTTCAGTTGGTCCATCTGACTAGCGCTAGTTTCTATGCGACATCCCATGTTAGAAATGTTGCCATAGGATCCTATGGGAGTGAGCCTTCTGAATATAGTATTCTGTGCTTTTAGTGATGTGAAAACATATTAGGCCATACACTTGACATATTTTTCTTTTAAGATGGTCATTAGTAGAAGACTCAGACATGAATGCCTATGGGCGTTGCGATCCCATAGACACCGAGGGATATAATTCACATAAATCATCACCCGCAGTCATCATCGGTTACTTTCAGGCCAAGAATTGACCCTACTAATGACAACTCCTAAACAACAATGTTAAATTATGAAAGGTTTTGTCGCATTATTTTAGTGGAACATAATATAATTCTAGTAGAAATTATGCATCTGAACTAATTCTGTTGTTCTATTTTAATGGGAATATATTTTTGTATTAAAAAATAATTCTATTTTTCAATCTGGAAACTAGATACAATATTAAGATTTCAAATTTTACATCGTAGATATCGGTCTAACCGAGGTTTCATAGCATTCTTAGGCCACACATGGCATTCTTAAAACATTCTTTTTTGTCGAATATCCGGAACCCACCGCATTTCACAAATAAATTTTAAGATGGAATCTCATGAAAGGGAATCGAAGCACCGACTTCATGTTTAACGCACATCAGAGCAATTGATGGAAAATATATGATAAAATTAATGACAGGTCAGACCTTCAAACTTACAAAATGACGTATGGCTTAAGAATAATCAAAATAACATTCACATACAAACAAGTAATACCTTTTACAAAAACTGTTTAAAGAAAACAAAAATTTTGCAGTCCAAACGACTTGCAATTCGGATACATATTTTCGCAAAAAATAGTTAGTTCAATAAATAAAGTGTTCGGACTTTGATGATAGTAAAATTATGCAAAAGTGAAACTATATTTTCTCTGTATATTACTGTTTTTGAAATTTTTTTCTAGAAGAATCGCATGAAAAACTTACCTAAAATAGATGCGTTACAATTTCAAATATGAAGAAAATGAATAAAACATGATTAGTAAGACTGGAAAAATAAAATATTTAGGAAATTGCTGTTATCAGGAGCCCACGGCGGTTCTATTTTCTAATCCGTTTCAAAATTGCCTTTTTCTTCATAATCTTACTAAACCACGCCCATCAAACCATACATTCAGATCGAAGGATAATAAATCCAATTATTGTGCTTTCGGAACAACGTAGCAGCGATCTAATAAATAGATCCCAAGGCATACTTTAACTAGAAGTAGAGGCAATTTTTGAAATAGTAAAAAGTTATTCGACATTATACATTCCTCAATTTGCCACATGATGCGCATAGGCATTGCATCGACTACATTAAAATAGAAAATAATTTTTTGCGAATAAGGTTTGATTGCTTCATCGAATATTTTCGGTAAAACGCAGCAAGTTATTACTTAAAAGGGGAAATTGAACATTTACTTTACATTATTCGGGTCGTTCATCAATACTACAGTGGCTATGTAGGCCAGTGTGTAAACCAAAGATCAAAAACTGCGCCTAATTTTAAGAAACCGCTAGATGTCGCTGTCAGCAATCGCGATTCGGTTCTTGCTGCAACACCTTTGAGCTGTAATTTGTATTCAAATCTTTCGGAAGATAATATTTCTGCCAAAAACTTTGTGAAATTATTCATTTGTCGTCTCTCATCTGATGTACAGTAAATTAATAACCTTTACGAAAATTACTGAAATTTACCCATAATAAATTATATTTTTATTGCATAACTTATTACTTAATTTGTCCAGAGTCATAATTTTAAAGGAATGAATATCATTCTGAAATTCCATTTTAAAAGAATGAATTTCGTTCAGAAATTCCATCTCAAATTTCTCTACAATTCATAGTTTGGGTAAAAAGATGTACTTGTAAAGGTATTATATTAAACATTCAAGCATCAACATTCCGTCAACCGTAGAATTCAGTCTAATGAGATCGGTTTCTCCCTAATGGGATTGAAAGTTACGGAAATAGGAAGGGTGCACTAAAAAATGCCAGTTGGTTAAAGAAAATTTTCCGCTTATAGAAACAGGGAGATTTCCGTTGATGCATCCCTTTAAATACGACAAAAGGGACCCCAGGAATGTAAACGGGGGCGGAAATCTGCTAACTTAATTGAGGGTACACTTTAACTGCCAAAAAAAGAGCGGTACACTTTCACGAGGAGGGCCGGACTATCCATGGAATTAATTCTACGGTAATTTGAATTGACACATGAGTGTTAAAAATCAGACCTCTATTAAAAACGGTTTTTGTCAGCTTGTGACACACAGGGAGGCAGGGTGCGGTAGCCCATTGGTTAGCGCGCTGGAGTTGCACTCGGTTGGCCCGGGTTCGATTCCAGCCACTGCCAAAACTGCCGCCGTGTTCACGCGGAGTACGATCACGTTAAACATGTGGGTCCGTAAGTCCTTCCGAGAGGTTGGTGGTAGGGGAAGTAGGGTACGGTCCCTGTGGATGCCTCCCCCACTGGATTCCGGTCTAAATTGTGTGGCACTTCCCGGCCGTCCAAACAGTTGCCTTGCACCTTTCTGGTAGGTCGGACGGTCTGGGTCTCAACAACAACAACAACACAGGGAGGAGGGATAATTTAAGAAAAATTGCATTGGACAGGAGTCAGTCCAGGCAGCATAAACAGTAATAAACAACAATATTTTGTTAAGGAGAGTAGTAGGAGATGCCCCAAAAAATTCTCTTGGTGGCATTTTTAATTCCCCTATACAATTCGGAAATACCTATTCAACAACATTCAGATTTGACCTGCTAATGCAGTCGTCTAATAATGAAACATTTATTTCTGTCAGCTTATAGGAAACTTAATATTAATATCTTTATTGAAAAGGTGCATTACAGTAAATTACTTAATGTATCATTTATTTTTTTTTCTGTGATTTCAATATACATTTTATTTTTAGATATTTTTACAAAAATAAAAATTTTTAATGTATGTGCAAAGGTCGCGATATGATGAATGTTCAGCGGTTGCTTATGCGTGCTGCCAAATTGGTAATAATTATTTATGAAATATTCATAAGTTTTAAAGGCTCATTTTCAATGCTTGAGGATACGTGTTTGTGACGTAATCCCAACATTTCAAGATATTACGTATACGTCATTTTAAATTACCAACACACAGGTGGAAATGGCATCTAAAGGATACGTCAGAAAAGGGTTATCCCACAGTTGGAAATAGGTTTTTATTACACATTCGTGGTGTATTTGCAATGATTGTTGATACGTATTTTCCATCCTTAGTAAACAAATGTATGCCCTATGAAACAGGCGTACAATGGAAACTCCAACGTAGACATTGAAAATCACAAAGTGCGCAACAATGTTAAATTTTGGGAAAAAATACGTAACGGTTGATATCAGCGACCTCTTGCGGTGCTTCAAAATGTGTCTCAGAATATGATCAGATCAATGCGCGGATTTCAAACTATTTCTTATATTCACTATATTTCGCACCGCAGATTACCATATTCAGAAGGATCACTTCCATAGGAACCCATGGCAACATCTTTAACAAGGGATTTCGCATGGACACTAGCATTCGGGGAGCCAACCATCGGAGCTACGATGTAAACAAAGTCCGGCTGCTAGATTTGGCGACTATCGTACGTTTGACGGTTTTATGTTAATGCGGGCATAAAAATTACGCTACTGTACTTTTATAATTTTTAAACTATAAAAATGATCAGCATTTAAAAATATTTTTATCTGTAATATATTTATTTGTTTGAGTGAATTTAAATAAATAAACATAGCTATATATTTAATTCATGTAATCATAAACTAAATAAAAAATTGACGCATTTACATTACTGTAAATCGTTATGCACCAAAAATTATAAGCTAACATACTCAAAAGACAGTAATATTATACAACTATGATTATTGATTATTAAACTTCTATGATATTATACGATTACTATATGATTATTAAATTTCTTACTTATCAATTTATTATGGAGGTGCTCATAATGTAATTTTTTCTAAATACACTAAAATTCTTGTAACAAGTAACATTTTACATAAATGTACGATCAAAGCTGAGGAACTCAATCTTTAATTACAAGGGGGCGGAGTATTTTCCCCATTGCTTTAGTTATTAAAAAGTATTCGAAATATATACCTATACAATACCATAATCAATTTAATTTGTACTAGGAAAAGCTATCCAAATATCAATTTTTGTACATCTTATAAAAATACGGAAAAGGTTTTTTTAACTAATAATACCACTGCTTCTTGGAATTTGGTCTAGTCCGCAGTGATAATACATCATTCATTTTTTATGATCACGTGCATAGGATGAAATATGGGATGGATAACAAATAAACTTTTCATTTAAATAAAAATAAATTACATACATTTTGAAGGTAATGCTTTTTCAATTGGTAATCCTTTCTTGTAATTATCGATTCACTTAACAAATAATCTTTTTGCACTGTAATACGCTACAAGAAAGCATGGCTGTGTAAGGGTTGCATTCAGAGTCAAATAGGGTTATATTAACAGAACGTCTTGGCGAAAACGTCATCGACCAGTGCCAAGCGTGCCAATTTGATATGAATTAATGTCTGTATATATCAGTCTGTGTTTCATACAGTAGGCAATTAAAATTTAGGCCACAATTTGTAGCTAGAAATGTTGGCTTTTCCGTTGCCTTCGATTTACTTGTTAAAACAACATATATTTAATATAATTGGGAACCACTCAGACAGAGATTCATCCTTCCCTCGGCGTAAAAACGTCGAGAGCGCGATCATCAATGGCCAACAGCAACAAGTTGCTGATGTGCCGGCTTCACGCTCGGGATGAAACCCCTTGCCACATCATCGTGGTTGGGTTTTCTGCGAAGTTCGGTGAGTGAACTCGCTAATCATACTATAGAAATGATCCTATGAAGTATGATCTTACTCTAACCTGAGGGAGAAAAACTACTGAAATCATTTACTTTCCTTCATTTCTGGTAGATGCCTGTCTGATATCTTTAGTTCAAATAAGTCAAACGCAAAACTTTTATAATAGACCCTGAATAAACTGCAAATGCTCTATTGACGAACTTAATGTAGCACTGGATACAATGCCAGATAATTAATATTATGTCCACTATGATATATAAAATAATAAGTTGTGCACTATCTACCATAAACACATTCCGCCAATGGAATCTCTGTGTATCCCAAAAGATGAGTATTCTCTCAAATGTATATTCTGGATTCAGTGATTAGGCAATTAGACGACAGTAAACTGCTCCAAAGTTCTTGATTGCACAATATTGCTACTTTTTCAACATAATTATTTCAATGACATTAAAACTGTCACAGCTCTTGTGTAGAAATAAAACCTTCAGTAAACCTTATTTTAATATAAATGCGAAATGGTTATTTCTTGAAAACATTTCAGGTGAATGGGGACATGGCAAGGATCGGTCAACTGTTTCCTCAATATTTTAAAACTTCTAATAAGTAAACCGTTTTTAATTTAAGCTGAAAACTGCAGTCAGATTAAATCGACATCCTTATACGATATATTATTTCTTAATTTACTGAAAATATAATCTCCAGTCGTATTTTCGCAATATATAAAGGCTTAATTAAGATACAGCCAATTCATATATTAAAAAATAAATAGAAATATTTTTGAAAGCATAATTGTATAGGTATCTGAATGTTCATCCCTTTTAGTGATGTGAAAACACATTAGGCCATACACTTGACATGTTTTTCTTTTAAGATGGTCATGAATGCCTATGGGCGTTGCGATCCCATAGACACCGAGGGATATAATTCACATAAATCATCACCCGCAGTCATCATCGGTTACTTTCAGGCCAAGAATTGACCCTACTAATGACAACTCCTAAACAACAATGTTAAATTATGAAAGGTTTTGTCGCATTATTTTAGTGGAACATAATATAATTCTAGTAGAAATTATGCATCTGAACTAATTCTGTTGTTCTATTTTAATGGGAATATATTTTTGTATTAAAAAATAATTCTATTTTTCAATCTGGAAACTAGATACAATATTAAGATTTCAAATTTTACATCGTAGATATCGGTCTAACCGAGGTTTCATAGCATTCTTAGGCCACACATGACATTCTTAAAACATTCTTTTTTGTCGAATATCCGGAACCCACCGCATTTCACAAATAAATTTTAAGATGGAATCTCATGAAAGGGAATCGAAGCACCGACTTCATGTTTAACGCACATCAGAGCAATTGATGGAAAATATATGATAAAATTAATGACAGGTCAGACCTTCAAACTTACAAAATGACGTATGGCTTAAGAATAATCAAAATAACATTCACATACAAACAAGTAATACCTTTTACAAAAACTGTTTAAAGAAAACAAAAATTTTGCAGTCCAAACGACTTGCAATTCGGATACATATTTTCGCAAAAAATAGTTAGTTCAATAAATAAAGTGTTCGGACTTTGATGATAGTAAAATTATGCAAAAGTGAAACTATATTTTCTCTGTATATTACTGTTTTTGAAATTTTTTTCTAGAAGAATCGCATGAAAAACTTACCTAAAATAGATGCGTTACAATTTCAAATATGAAGAAAATGAATAAAACATGATTAGTAAGACTGGAAAAATAAAATATTTAGGAAATTGCTGTTATCAGGAGCCCACGGCGGTTCTATTTTCTAATCCGTTTCAAAATTGCCTTTTTCTTCATAATCTTACTAAACCACGCCCATCAAACCATACATTCAGATCGAAGGATAATAAATCCAATTATTGTGCTTTCGGAACAACGTAGCAGCGATCTAATAAATAGATCCCAAGGCATACTTTAACTAGAAGTAGAGGCAATTTTTGAAATAGTAAAAAGTTATTCGACATTATACATTCCTCAATTTGCCACATGATGCGCATAGGCATTGCATCGACTACATTAAAATAGAAAATAATTTTTTGCGAATAAGGTTTGATTGCTTCATCGAATATTTTCGGTAAAACGCAGCAAGTTATTACTTAAAAGGGGAAATTGAACATTTACTTTACATTATTCGGGTCGTTCATCAATACTACAGTGGCTATGTAGGCCAGTGTGTAAACCAAAGATCAAAAACTGCGCCTAATTTTAAGAAACCGCTAGATGTCGCTGTCAGCAATCGCGATTCGGTTCTTGCTGCAACACCTTTGAGCTGTAATTTGTATTCAAATCTTTCGGAAGATAATATTTCTGCCAAAAACTTTGTGAAATTATTCATTTGTCGTCTCTCATCTGATGTACAGTAAATTAATAACCTTTACGAAAATTACTGAAATTTACCCATAATAAATTATATTTTTATTGCATAACTTATTACTTAATTTGTCCAGAGTCATAATTTTAAAGGAATGAATATCATTCTGAAATTCCATTTTAAAAGAATGAATTTCGTTCAGAAATTCCATCTCAAATTTCTCTACAATTCATAGTTTGGGTAAAAAGATGTACTTGTAAAGGTATTATATTAAACATTCAAGCATCAACATTCCGTCAACCGTAGAATTCAGTCTAATGAGATCGGTTTCTCCCTAATGGGATTGAAAGTTACGGAAATAGGAAGGGTGCACTAAAAAATGCCAGTTGGTTAAAGAAAATTTTCCGCTTATAGAAACAGGGAGATTTCCGTTGATGCATCCCTTTAAATACGACAAAAGGGACCCCAGGAATGTAAACGGGGGCGGAAATCTGCTAACTTAATTGAGGGTACATTTTAACTGCCAAAAAAAGAGCGGTACACTTTCACGAGGAGGGCCGGACTATCCATGGAGGGCCGGACTATCCATATCCATTTTACGGACTATCCATGGAATTAATTCTACGGTAATTTGAATTGACACATGAGTGTTAAAAATCAGACCTCTATTAAAAACGGTTTTTGTCAGCTTGTGACACACAGGGAGGCAGGGTGCGGTAGCCCATTGGTTAGCGCGCTGGAGTTGCACTCGGTTGGCCCGGGTTCGATTCCAGCCACTGCCAAAACTGCCGCCGTGTTCACGCGGAGTACGATCACGTTAAACATGTGGGTCCGTAAGTCCTTCCGAGAGGTTGGTGGTAGGGGAAGTAGGGTACGGTCCCTGTGGATGCCTCCCCCACTGGATTCCGGTCTAAATTGTGTGGCACTTCCCGGCCGTCCAAACAGTTGCCTTGCACCTTTCTGGTAGGTCGGACGGTCTGGGTCTCAACAACAACAACAACACAGGGAGGAGGGATAATTTAAGAAAAATTGCATTGGACAGGAGTCAGTCCAGGCAGCATAAACAGTAATAAACAACAATATTTTGTTAAGGAGAGTAGTAGGAGATGCCCCAAAAAATTCTCTTGGTGGCATTTTTAATTCCCCTATACAATTCGGAAATACCTATTCAACAACATTCAGATTTGACCTGCTAATGCAGTCGTCTAATAATGAAACATTTATTTCTGTCAGCTTATAGGAAACTTAATATTAATATCTTTATTGAAAAGGTGCATTACAGTAAATTACTTAATGTATCATTTATTTTTTTTTCTGTGATTTCAATATACATTTTATTTTTAGATATTTTTACAAAAATAAAAATTTTTAATGTATGTGCAAAGGTCGCGATATGATGAATGTTCAGCGGTTGCTTATGCGTGTTGCCAAATTGGTAATAATTATTTATGAAATATTCATAAGTTTTAAAGGCTCATTTTCAATGCTTGAGGATACGTGTTTGTGACGTAATCCCAACATTTCAAGATATTACGTATACGTCATTTTAAATTACCAACACACAGGTGGAAATGGCATCTAAAGGATACGTCAGAAAAGGGTTATCCCACAGTTGGAAATAGGTTTTTATTACACATTCGTGGTGTATTTGCAATGATTGTTGATACGTATTTTCCATCCTTAGTAAACAAATGTATGCCCTATGAAACAGGCGTACAATGGAAACTCCAACGTAGACATTGAAAATCACAAAGTGCGCAACAATGTTAAATTTTGGGAAAAAATACGTAACGGTTGATATCAGCGACCTCTTGCGGTGCTTCAAAATGTGTCTCAGAATATGATCAGATCAATGCGCGGATTTCAAACTATTTCTTATATTCACTATATTTCGCACCGCAGATTACCATATTCAGAAGGATCACTTCCATAGGAACCCATGGCAACATCTTTAACAAGGGATTTCGCATGGACACTAGCATTCGGGGAGCCAACCATCGGAGCTACGATGTAAACAAAGTCCGGCTGCTAGATTTGGCGACTATCGTACGTTTGACGGTTTTATGTTAATGCGGGCATAAAAATTACGCTACTGTACTTTTATAATTTTTAAACTATAAAAATGATCAGCATTTAAAAATATTTTTATCTGTAATATATTTATTTGTTTGAGTGAATTTAAATAAATAAACATAGCTATATATTTAATTCATGTAATCATAAACTAAATAAAAAATTGACGCATTTACATTACTGTAAATCGTTATGCACCAAAAATTATAAGCTAACATACTCAAAAGACAGTAATATTATACAACTATGATTATTGATTATTAAACTTCTATGATATTATACGATTACTATATGATTATTAAATTTCTTACTTATCAATTTATTATGGAGGTGCTCATAATGTAATTTTTTCTAAATACACTAAAATTCTTGTAACAAGTAACATTTTACATAAATGTACGATCAAAGCTGAGGAACTCAATCTTTAATTACAAGGGGGCGGAGTATTTTCCCCATTGCTTTAGTTATTAAAAAGTATTCGAAATATATACCTATACAATACCATAATCAATTTAATTTGTACTAGGAAAAGCTATCCAAATATCAATTTTTGTACATCTTATAAAAATACGGAAAAGGTTTTTTTAACTAATAATACCACTGCTTCTTGGAATTTGGTCTAGTCCGCAGTGATAATACATCATTCATTTTTTATGATCACGTGCATAGGATGAAATATGGGATGGATAACAAATAAACTTTTCATTTAAATAAAAATAAATTACATACATTTTGAAGGTAATGCTTTTTCAATTGGTAATCCTTTCTTGTAATTATCGATTCACTTAACAAATAATCTTTTTGCACTGTAATACGCTACAAGAAAGCATGGCTGTGTAAGGGTTGCATTCAGAGTCAAATAGGGTTATATTAACAGAACGTCTTGGCGAAAACGTCATCGACCAGTGCCAAGCGTGCCAATTTGATATGAATTAATGTCTGTATATATCAGTCTGTGTTTCATACAGTAGGCAATTAAAATTTAGGCCACAATTTGTAGCTAGAAATGTTGGCTTTTCCGTTGCCTTCGATTTACTTGTTAAAACAACATATATTTAATATAATTGGGAACCACTCAGACAGAGATTCATCCTTCCCTCGGCGTAAAAACGTCGAGAGCGCGATCATCAATGGCCAACAGCAACAAGTTGCTGATGTGCCGGCTTCACGCTCGGGATGAAACCCCTTGCCACATCATCGTGGTTGGGTTTTCTGCGAAGTTCGGTGAGTGAACTCGCTAATCATACTATAGAAATGATCCTATGAAGTATGATCTTACTCTAACCTGAGGGAGAAAAACTACTGAAATCATTTACTTTCCTTCATTTCTGGTAGATGCCTGTCTGATATCTTTAGTTCAAATAAGTCAAACGCAAAACTTTTATAATAGACCCTGAATAAACTGCAAATGCTCTATTGACGAACTTAATGTAGCACTGGATACAATGCCAGATAATTAATATTATGTCCACTATGATATATAAAATAATAAGTTGTGCACTATCTACCATAAACACATTCCGCCAATGGAATCTCTGTGTATCCCAAAAGATGAGTATTCTCTCAAATGTATATTCTGGATTCAGTGATTAGGCAATTAGACGACAGTAAACTGCTCCAAAGTTCTTGATTGCACAATATTGCTACTTTTTCAACATAATTATTTCAATGACATTAAAACTGTCACAGCTCTTGTGTAGAAATAAAACCTTCAGTAAACCTTATTTTAATATAAATGCGAAATGGTTATTTCTTGAAAACATTTCAGGTGAATGGGGACATGGCAAGGATCGGTCAACTGTTTCCTCAATATTTTAAAACTTCTAATAAGTAAACCGTTTTTAATTTAAGCTGAAAACTGCAGTCAGATTAAATCGACATCCTTATACGATATATTATTTCTTAATTTACTGAAAATATAATCTCCAGTCGTATTTTCGCAATATATAAAGGCTTAATTAAGATACAGCCAATTCATATATTAAAAAATAAATAGAAATATTTTTGAAAGCATAATTGTATAGGTATCTGAATGTTCATCCCTTTTAGTGATGTGAAAACACATTAGGCCATACACTTGACATGTTTTTCTTTTAAGATGGTCATGAATGGCTATGGGCGTTGCGATCCCATAGACACCGAGGGATATAATTCACATAAATCATCACCCGCAGTCATCATCGGTTACTTTCAGGCCAAGAATTGACCCTACTAATGACAACTCCTAAACAACAATGTTAAATTATGAAAGGTTTTGTCGCATTATTTTAGTGGAACATAATATAATTCTAGTAGAAATTATGCATCTGAACTAATTCTGTTGTTCTATTTTAATGGGAATATATTTTTGTATTAAAAAATAATTCTATTTTTCAATCTGGAAACTAGATACAATATTAAGATTTCAAATTTTACATCGTAGATATCGGTCTAACCGAGGTTTCATAGCATTCTTAGGCCACACATGACATTCTTAAAACATTCTTTTTTGTCGAATATCCGGAACCCACCGCATTTCACAAATAAATTTTAAGATGGAATCTCATGAAAGGGAATCGAAGCACCGACTTCATGTTTAACGCACATCAGAGCAATTGATGGAAAATATATGATAAAATTAATGACAGGTCAGACCTTCAAACTTACAAAATGACGTATGGCTTAAGAATAATCAAAATAACATTCACATACAAACAAGTAATACCTTTTACAAAAACTGTTTAAAGAAAACAAAAATTTTGCAGTCCAAACGACTTGCAATTCGGATACATATTTTCGCAAAAAATAGTTAGTTCAATAAATAAAGTGTTCGGACTTTGATGATAGTAAAATTATGCAAAAGTGAAACTATATTTTCTCTGTATATTACTGTTTTTGAAATTTTTTTCTAGAAGAATCGCATGAAAAACTTACCTAAAATAGATGCGTTACAATTTCAAATATGAAGAAAATGAATAAAACATGATTAGTAAGACTGGAAAAATAAAATATTTAGGAAATTGCTGTTATCAGGAGCCCACGGCGGTTCTATTTTCTAATCCGTTTCAAAATTGCCTTTTTCTTCATAATCTTACTAAACCACGCCCATCAAACCATACATTCAGATCGAAGGATAATAAATCCAATTATTGTGCTTTCGGAACAACGTAGCAGCGATCTAATAAATAGATCCCAAGGCATACTTTAACTAGAAGTAGAGGCAATTTTTGAAATAGTAAAAAGTTATTCGATATTATACATTCCTCAATTTGCCACATGATGCGCATAGGCATTGCATCGACTACATTAAAATAGAAAATAATTTTTTGCGAATAAGGTTTGATTGCTTCATCGAATATTTTCGGTAAAACGCAGCAAGTTATTACTTAAAAGGGGAAATTGAACATTTACTTTACATTATTCGGGTCGTTCATCAATACTACAGTGGCTATGTAGGCCAGTGTGTAAACCAAAGATCAAAAACTGCGCCTAATTTTAAGAAACCGCTAGATGTCGCTGTCAGCAATCGCGATTCGGTTCTTGCTGCAACACCTTTGAGCTGTAATTTGTATTCAAATCTTTCGGAAGATAATATTTCTGCCAAAAACTTTGTGAAATTATTCATTTGTCGTCTCTCATCTGATGTACAGTAAATTAATAACCTTTACGAAAATTACTGAAATTTACCCATAATAAATTATATTTTTATTGCATAACTTATTACTTAATTTGTCCAGAGTCATAATTTTAAAGGAATGAATATCATTCTGAAATTCCATTTTAAAAGAATGAATTTCGTTCAGAAATTCCATCTCAAATTTCTCTACAATTCATAGTTTGGGTAAAAAGATGTACTTGTAAAGGTATTATATTAAACATTCAAGCATCAACATTCCGTCAACCGTAGAATTCAGTCTAATGAGATCGGTTTCTCCCTAATGGGATTGAAAGTTACGGAAATAGGAAGGGTGCACTAAAAAATGCCAGTTGGTTAAAGAAAATTTTCCGCTTATAGAAACAGGGAGATTTCCGTTGATGCATCCCTTTAAATACGACAAAAGGGACCCCAGGAATGTAAACGGGGGCGGAAATCTGCTAACTTAATTGAGGGTACACTTTAACTGCCAAAAAAAGAGCGGTACACTTTCACGAGGAGGGCCGGACTATCCATGGAATTAATTCTACGGTAATTTGAATTGACACATGAGTGTTAAAAATCAGACCTCTATTAAAAACGGTTTTTGTCAGCTTGTGACACACAGGGAGGCAGGGTGCGGTAGCCCATTGGTTAGCGCGCTGGAGTTGCACTCGGTTGGCCCGGGTTCGATTCCAGCCACTGCCAAAACTGCCGCCGTGTTCACGCGGAGTACGATCACGTTAAACATGTGGGTCCGTAAGTCCTTCCGAGAGGTTGGTGGTAGGGGAAGTAGGGTACGGTCCCTGTGGATGCCTCCCCCACTGGGTTCCGGTCTAAATTGTGTGGCACTTCCCGGCCGTCCAAACAGTTGCCTTGCACCTTTCTGGTAGGTCGGACGGTCTGGGTCTCAACAACAACAACAACACAGGGAGGAGGGATAATTTAAGAAAAATTGCATTGGACAGGAGTCAGTCCAGGCAGCATAAACAGTAATAAACAACAATATTTTGTTAAGGAGAGTAGTAGGAGATGCCCCAAAAAATTCTCTTGGTGGCATTTTTAATTCCCCTATACAATTCGGAAATACCTATTCAACAACATTCAGATTTGACCTGCTAATGCAGTCGTCTAATAATGAAACATTTATTTCTGTCAGCTTATAGGAAACTTAATATTAATATCTTTATTGAAAAGGTGCATTACAGTAAATTACTTAATGTATCATTTATTTTTTTTTCTGTGATTTCAATATACATTTTATTTTTAGATATTTTTACAAAAATAAAAATTTTTAATGTATGTGTAAAGGTCGCGATATGATGAATGTTCAGCGGTTGCTTATGCGTGTTGCCAAATTGGTAATAATTATTTATGAAATATTCATAAGTTTTAAAGGCTCATTTTCAATGCTTGAGGATACGTGTTTGTGACGTAATCCCAACATTTCAAGATATTACGTATACGTCATTTTAAATTACCAACACACAGGTGGAAATGGCATCTAAAGGATACGTCAGAAAAGGGTTATCCCACAGTTGGAAATAGGTTTTTATTACACATTCGTGGTGTATTTGCAATGATTGTTGATACGTATTTTCCATCCTTAGTAAACAAATGTATGCCCTATGAAACAGGCGTACAATGGAAACTCCAACGTAGACATTGAAAATCACAAAGTGCGCAACAATGTTAAATTTTGGGAAAAAATACGTAACGGTTGATATCAGCGACCTCTTGCGGTGCTTCAAAATGTGTCTCAGAATATGATCAGATCAATGCGCGGATTTCAAACTATTTCTTATATTCACTATATTTCGCACCGCAGATTACCATATTCAGAAGGATCACTTCCATAGGAACCCATGGCAACATCTTTAACAAGGGATTTCGCATGGACACTAGCATTCGGGGAGCCAACCATCGGAGCTACGATGTAAACAAAGTCCGGCTGCTAGATTTGGCGACTATCGTACGTTTGACGGTTTTATGTTAATGCGGGCATAAAAATTACGCTACTGTACTTTTATAATTTTTAAACTATAAAAATGATCAGCATTTAAAAATATTTTTATCTGTAATATATTTATTTGTTTGAGTGAATTTAAATAAATAAACATAGCTATATATTTAATTCATGTAATCATAAACTAAATAAAAAATTGACGCATTTACATTACTGTAAATCGTTATGCACCAAAAATTATAAGCTAACATACTCAAAAGACAGTAATATTATACAACTATGATTATTGATTATTAAACTTCTATGATATTATACGATTACTATATGATTATTAAATTTCTTACTTATCAATTTATTATGGAGGTGCTCATAATGTAATTTTTTCTAAATACACTAAAATTCTTGTAACAAGTAACATTTTACATAAATGTACGATCAAAGCTGAGGAACTCAATCTTTAATTACAAGGGGGCGGAGTATTTTCCCCATTGCTTTAGTTATTAAAAAGTATTCGAAATATATACCTATACAATACCATAATCAATTTAATTTGTACTAGGAAAAGCTATCCAAATATCAATTTTTGTACATCTTATAAAAATACGGAAAAGGTTTTTTTAACTAATAATACCACTGCTTCTTGGAATTTGGTCTAGTCCGCAGTGATCATTCATTTTTTATGATCACGTGCATAGGATGAAATATGGGATGGATAACAAATAAACTTTTCATTTAAATAAAAATAAATTACATACATTTTGAAGGTAATGCTTTTTCAATTGGTAATCCTTTCTTGTAATTATCGATTCACTTAACAAATAATCTTTTTGCACTGTAATACGCTACAAGAAAGCATGGCTGTGTAAGGGTTGCATTCAGAGTCAAATAGGGTTATATTAACAGAACGTCTTGGCGAAAACGTCATCGACCAGTGCCAAGCGTGCCAATTTGATATGAATTAATGTCTGTATATATCAGTCTGTGTTTCATACAGTAGGCAATTAAAATTTAGGCCACAATTTGTAGCTAGAAATGTTGGCTTTTCCGTTGCCTTCGATTTACTTGTTAAAACAACATATATTTAATATAATTGGGAACCACTCAGACAGAGATTCATCCTTCCCTCGGCGTAAAAACGTCGAGAGCGCGATCATCAATGGCCAACAGCAACAAGTTGCTGATGTGCCGGCTTCACGCTCGGGATGAAACCCCTTGCCACATCATCGTGGTTGGGTTTTCTGCGAAGTTCGGTGAGTGAACTCGCTAATCATACTATAGAAATGATCCTATGAAGTATGATCTTACTCTAACCTGAGGGAGAAAAACTACTGAAATCATTTACTTTCCTTCATTTCTGGTAGATGCCTGTCTGATATCTTTAGTTCAAATAAGTCAAACGCAAAACTTTTATAATAGACCCTGAATAAACTGCAAATGCTCTATTGACGAACTTAATGTAGCACTGGATACAATGCCAGATAATTAATATTATGTCCACTATGATATATAAAATAATAAGTTGTGCACTATCTACCATAAACACATTCCGCCAATGGAATCTCTGTGTATCCCAAAAGATGAGTATTCTCTCAAATGTATATTCTGGATTCAGTGATTAGGCAATTAGACGACAGTAAACTGCTCCAAAGTTCTTGATTGCACAATATTGCTACTTTTTCAACATAATTATTTCAATGACATTAAAACTGTCACAGCTCTTGTGTAGAAATAAAACCTTCAGTAAACCTTATTTTAATATAAATGCGAAATGGTTATTTCTTGAAAACATTTCAGGTGAATGGGGACATGGCAAGGATCGGTCAACTGTTTCCTCAATATTTTAAAACTTCTAATAAGTAAACCGTTTTTAATTTAAGCTGAAAACTGCAGTCAGATTAAATCGACATCCTTATACGATATATTATTTCTTAATTTACTGAAAATATAATCTCCAGTCGTATTTTCGCAATATATAAAGGCTTAATTAAGATACAGCCAATTCATATATTAAAAAATAAATAGAAATATTTTTGAAAGCATAATTGTATAGGTATCTGAATGTTCATCCCTTTTAGTGATGTGAAAACACATTAGGCCATACACTTGACATGTTTTTCTTTTAAGATGGTCATTAGTAGAAGACTCAGACATGAATGCCTATGGGCGTTGCGATCCCATAGACACCGAGGGATATAATTCACATAAATCATCACCCGCAGTCATCATCGGTTACTTTCAGGCCAAGAATTGACCCTACTAATGACAACTCCTAAACAACAATGTTAAATTATGAAAGGTTTTGTCGCATTATTTTAGTGGAACATAATATAATTCTAGTAGAAATTATGCATCTGAACTAATTCTGTTGTTCTATTTTAATGGGAATATATTTTTGTATTAAAAAATAATTCTATTTTTCAATCTGGAAACTAGATACAATATTAAGATTTCAAATTTTACATCGTAGATATCGGTCTAACCGAGGTTTCATAGCATTCTTAGGCCACACATGACATTCTTAAAACATTCTTTTTTGTCGAATATCCGGAACCCACCGCATTTCACAAATAAATTTTAAGATGGAATCTCATGAAAGGGAATCGAAGCACCGACTTCATGTTTAACGCACATCAGAGCAATTGATGGAAAATATATGATAAAATTAATGACAGGTCAGACCTTCAAACTTACAAAATGACGTATGGCTTAAGAATAATCAAAATAACATTCACATACAAACAAGTAATACCTTTTACAAAAACTGTTTAAAGAAAACAAAAATTTTGCAGTCCAAACGACTTGCAATTCGGATACATATTTTCGCAAAAAATAGTTAGTTCAATAAATAAAGTGTTCGGACTTTGATGATAGTAAAATTATGCAAAAGTGAAACTATATTTTCTCTGTATATTACTGTTTTTGAAATTTTTTTCTAGAAGAATCGCATGAAAAACTTACCTAAAATAGATGCGTTACAATTTCAAATATGAAGAAAATGAATAAAACATGATTAGTAAGACTGGAAAAATAAAATATTTAGGAAATTGCTGTTATCAGGAGCCCACGGCGGTTCTATTTTCTAATCCGTTTCAAAATTGCCTTTTTCTTCATAATCTTACTAAACCACGCCCATCAAACCATACATTCAGATCGAAGGATAATAAATCCAATTATTGTGCTTTCGGAACAACGTAGCAGCGATCTAATAAATAGATCCCAAGGCATACTTTAACTAGAAGTAGAGGCAATTTTTGAATAGTAAAAAGTTATTCGACATTATACATTCCTCAATTTGCCACATGATGCGCATAGGCATTGCATCGACTACATTAAAATAGAAAATAATTTTTTGCGAATAAGGTTTGATTGCTTCATCGAATATTTTCGGTAAAACGCAGCAAGTTATTACTTAAAAGGGGAAATTGAACATTTACTTTACATTATTCGGGTCGTTCATCAATACTACAGTGGCTATGTAGGCCAGTGTGTAAACCAAAGATCAAAAACTGCGCCTAATTTTAAGAAACCGCTAGATGTCGCTGTCAGCAATCGCGATTCGGTTCTTGCTGCAACACCTTTGAGCTGTAATTTGTATTCAAATCTTTCGGAAGATAATATTTCTGCCAAAAACTTTGTGAAATTATTCATTTGTCGTCTCTCATCTGATGTACAGTAAATTAATAACCTTTACGAAAATTACTGAAATTTACCCATAATAAATTATATTTTTATTGCATAACTTATTACTTAATTTGTCCAGAGTCATAATTTTAAAGGAATGAATATCATTCTGAAATTCCATTTTAAAAGAATGAATTTCGTTCAGAAATTCCATCTCAAATTTCTCTACAATTCATAGTTTGGGTAAAAAGATGTACTTGTAAAGGTATTATATTAAACATTCAAGCATCAACATTCCGTCAACCGTAGAATTCAGTCTAATGAGATCGGTTTCTCCCTAATGGGATTGAAAGTTACGGAAATAGGAAGGGTGCACTAAAAAATGCCAGTTGGTTAAAGAAAATTTTCCGCTTATAGAAACAGGGAGATTTCCGTTGATGCATCCTTTAAATACGACAAAAGGGACCCCAGGAATGTAAACGGGGGCGGAAATCTGCTAACTTAATTGAGGGTACACTTTAACTGCCAAAAAAAGAGCGGTACACTTTCACGAGGAGGGCCGGACTATCCATGGAATTAATTCTACGGTAATTTGAATTGACACATGAGTGTTAAAAATCAGACCTCTATTAAAAACGGTTTTTGTCAGCTTGTGACACACAGGGAGGCAGGGTGCGGTAGCCCATTGGTTAGCGCGCTGGAGTTGCACTCGGTTGGCCCGGGTTCGATTCCAGCCACTGCCAAAACTGCCGCCGTGTTCACGCGGAGTACGATCACGTTAAACATGTGGGTCCGTAAGTCCTTCCGAGAGGTTGGTGGTAGGGGAAGTAGGGTACGGTCCCTGTGGATGCCTCCCCCACTGGGTTCCGGTCTAAATTGTGTGGCACTTCCCGGCCGTCCAAACAGTTGCCTTGCACCTTTCTGGTAGGTCGGACGGTCTGGGTCTCAACAACAACAACAACACAGGGAGGAGGGATAATTTAAGAAAAATTGCATTGGACAGGAGTCAGTCCAGGCAGCATAAACAGTAATAAACAACAATATTTTGTTAAGGAGAGTAGTAGGAGATGCCCCACAAAATTCTCTTGGTGGCATTTTTAATTCCCCTATACAATTCGGAAATACCTATTCAACAACATTCAGATTTGACCTGCTAATGCAGTCGTCTAATAATGAAACATTTATTTCTGTCGGCTTATAGGAAACTTAATATTAATATCTTTATTGAAAAGGTGCATTACAGTAAATTACTTAATGTATCATTTATTTTTTTTTCTGTGATTTCAATATACATTTTATTTTTAGATATTTTTACAAAAATAAAAATTTTTAATGTATGTGCAAAGGTCGCGATATGATGAATGTTCAGCGGTTGCTTATGCGTGTTGCCAAATTGGTAATAATTATTTATGAAATATTCATAAGTTTTAAAGGCTCATTTTCAATGCTTGAGGATACGTGTTTGTGACGTAATCCCAACATTTCAAGATATTACGTATACGTCATTTTAAATTACCAACACACAGGTGGAAATGGCATCTAAAGGATACGTCAGAAAAGGGTTATCCCACAGTTGGAAATAGGTTTTTATTACACATTCGTGGTGTATTTGCAATGATTGTTGATACGTATTTTCCATCCTTAGTAAACAAATGTATGCCCTATGAAACAGGCGTACAATGGAAACTCCAACGTAGACATTGAAAATCACAAAGTGCGCAACAATGTTAAATTTTGGGAAAAAATACGTAACGGTTGATATCAGCGACCTCTTGCGGTGCTTCAAAATGTGTCTCAGAATATGATCAGATCAATGCGCGGATTTCAAACTATTTCTTATATTCACTATATTTCGCACCGCAGATTACCATATTCAGAAGGATCACTTCCATAGGAACCCATGGCAACATCTTTAACAAGGGATTTCGCATGGACACTAGCATTCGGGGAGCCAACCATCGGAGCTACGATGTAAACAAAGTCCGGCTGCTAGATTTGGCGACTATCGTACGTTTGACGGTTTTATGTTAATGCGGGCATAAAAATTACGCTACTGTACTTTTATAATTTTTAAACTATAAAAATGATCAGCATTTAAAAATATTTTTATCTGTAATATATTTATTTGTTTGAGTGAATTTAAATAAATAAACATAGCTATATATTTAATTCATGTAATCATAAACTAAATAAAAAATTGACGCATTTACATTACTGTAAATCGTTATGCACCAAAAATTATAAGCTAACATACTCAAAAGACAGTAATATTATACAACTATGATTATTGATTATTAAACTTCTATGATATTATACGATTACTATATGATTATTAAATTTCTTACTTATCAATTTATTATGGAGGTGCTCATAATGTAATTTTTTCTAAATACACTAAAATTCTTGTAACAAGTAACATTTTACATAAATGTACGATCAAAGCTGAGGAACTCAATCTTTAATTACAAGGGGGCGGAGTATTTTCCCCATTGCTTTAGTTATTAAAAAGTATTCGAAATATATACCTATACAATACCATAATCAATTTAATTTGTACTAGGAAAAGCTATCCAAATATCAATTTTTGTACATCTTATAAAAATACGGAAAAGGTTTTTTTAACTAATAATACCACTGCTTCTTGGAATTTGGTCTAGTCCGCAGTGATCATTCATTTTTTATGATCACGTGCATAGGATGAAATATGGGATGGATAACAAATAAACTTTTCATTTAAATAAAAATAAATTACATACATTTTGAAGGTAATGCTTTTTCAATTGGTAATCCTTTCTTGTAATTATCGATTCACTTAACAAATAATCTTTTTGCACTGTAATACGCTACAAGAAAGCATGGCTGTGTAAGGGTTGCATTCAGAGTCAAATAGGGTTATATTAACAGAACGTCTTGGCGAAAACGTCATCGACCAGTGCCAAGCGTGCCAATTTGATATGAATTAATGTCTGTATATATCAGTCTGTGTTTCATACAGTAGGCAATTAAAATTTAGGCCACAATTTGTAGCTAGAAATGTTGGCTTTTCCGTTGCCTTCGATTTACTTGTTAAAACAACATATATTTAATATAATTGGGAACCACTCAGACAGAGATTCATCCTTCCCTCGGCGTAAAAACGTCGAGAGCGCGATCATCAATGGCCAACAGCAACAAGTTGCTGATGTGCCGGCTTCACGCTCGGGATGAAACCCCTTGCCACATCATCGTGGTTGGGTTTTCTGCGAAGTTCGGTGAGTGAACTCGCTAATCATACTATAGAAATGATCCTATGAAGTATGATCTTACTCTAACCTGAGGGAGAAAAACTACTGAAATCATTTACTTTCCTTCATTTCTGGTAGATGCCTGTCTGATATCTTTAGTTCAAATAAGTCAAACGCAAAACTTTTATAATAGACCCTGAATAAACTGCAAATGCTCTATTGACGAACTTAATGTAGCACTGGATACAATGCCAGATAATTAATATTATGTCCACTATGATATATAAAATAATAAGTTGTGCACTATCTACCATAAACACATTCCGCCAATGGAATCTCTGTGTATCCCAAAAGATGAGTATTCTCTCAAATGTATATTCTGGATTCAGTGATTAGGCAATTAGACGACAGTAAACTGCTCCAAAGTTCTTGATTGCACAATATTGCTACTTTTTCAACATAATTATTTCAATGACATTAAAACTGTCACAGCTCTTGTGTAGAAATAAAACCTTCAGTAAACCTTATTTTAATATAAATGCGAAATGGTTATTTCTTGAAAACATTTCAGGTGAATGGGGACATGGCAAGGATCGGTCAACTGTTTCCTCAATATTTTAAAACTTCTAATAAGTAAACCGTTTTTAATTTAAGCTGAAAACTGCAGTCAGATTAAATCGACATCCTTATACGATATATTATTTCTTAATTTACTGAAAATATAATCTCCAGTCGTATTTTCGCAATATATAAAGGCTTAATTAAGATACAGCCAATTCATATATTAAAAAATAAATAGAAATATTTTTGAAAGCATAATTGTATAGGTATCTGAATGTTCATCCCTTTTAGTGATGTGAAAACACATTAGGCCATACACTTGACATGTTTTTCTTTTAAGATGGTCATGAATGGCTATGGGCGTTGCGATCCCATAGACACCGAGGGATATAATTCACATAAATCATCACCCGCAGTCATCATCGGTTACTTTCAGGCCAAGAATTGACCCTACTAATGACAACTCCTAAACAACAATGTTAAATTATGAAAGGTTTTGTCGCATTATTTTAGTGGAACATAATATAATTCTAGTAGAAATTATGCATCTGAACTAATTCTGTTGTTCTATTTTAATGGGAATATATTTTTGTATTAAAAAATAATTCTATTTTTCAATCTGGAAACTAGATACAATATTAAGATTTCAAATTTTACATCGTAGATATCGGTCTAACCGAGGTTTCATAGCATTCTTAGGCCACACATGACATTCTTAAAACATTCTTTTTTGTCGAATATCCGGAACCCACCGCATTTCACAAATAAATTTTAAGATGGAATCTCATGAAAGGGAATCGAAGCACCGACTTCATGTTTAACGCACATCAGAGCAATTGATGGAAAATATATGATAAAATTAATGACAGGTCAGACCTTCAAACTTACAAAATGACGTATGGCTTAAGAATAATCAAAATAACATTCACATACAAACAAGTAATACCTTTTACAAAAACTGTTTAAAGAAAACAAAAATTTTGCAGTCCAAACGACTTGCAATTCGGATACATATTTTCGCAAAAAATAGTTAGTTCAATAAATAAAGTGTTCGGACTTTGATGATAGTAAAATTATGCAAAAGTGAAACTATATTTTCTCTGTATATTACTGTTTTTGAAATTTTTTTCTAGAAGAATCGCATGAAAAACTTACCTAAAATAGATGCGTTACAATTTCAAATATGAAGAAAATGAATAAAACATGATTAGTAAGACTGGAAAAATAAAATATTTAGGAAATTGCTGTTATCAGGAGCCCACGGCGGTTCTATTTTCTAATCCGTTTCAAAATTGCCTTTTTCTTCATAATCTTACTAAACCACGCCCATCAAACCATACATTCAGATCGAAGGATAATAAATCCAATTATTGTGCTTTCGGAACAACGTAGCAGCGATCTAATAAATAGATCCCAAGGCATACTTTAACTAGAAGTAGAGGCAATTTTTGAAATAGTAAAAAGTTATTCGACATTATACATTCCTCAATTTGCCACATGATGCGCATAGGCATTGCATCGACTACATTAAAATAGAAAATAATTTTTTGCGAATAAGGTTTGATTGCTTCATCGAATATTTTCGGTAAAACGCAGCAAGTTATTACTTAAAAGGGGAAATTGAACATTTACTTTACATTATTCGGGTCGTTCATCAATACTACAGTGGCTATGTAGGCCAGTGTGTAAACCAAAGATCAAAAACTGCGCCTAATTTTAAGAAACCGCTAGATGTCGCTGTCAGCAATCGCGATTCGGTTCTTGCTGCAACACCTTTGAGCTGTAATTTGTATTCAAATCTTTCGGAAGATAATATTTCTGCCAAAAACTTTGTGAAATTATTCATTTGTCGTCTCTCATCTGATGTACAGTAAATTAATAACCTTTACGAAAATTACTGAAATTTACCCATAATAAATTATATTTTTATTGCATAACTTATTACTTAATTTGTCCAGAGTCATAATTTTAAAGGAATGAATATCATTCTGAAATTCCATTTTAAAAGAATGAATTTCGTTCAGAAATTCCATCTCAAATTTCTCTACAATTCATAGTTTGGGTAAAAAGATGTACTTGTAAAGGTATTATATTAAACATTCAAGCATCAACATTCCGTCAACCGTAGAATTCAGTCTAATGAGATCGGTTTCTCCCTAATGGGATTGAAAGTTACGGAAATAGGAAGGGTGCACTAAAAATGCCAGTTGGTTAAAGAAAATTTTCCGCTTATAGAAACAGGGAGATTTCCGTTGATGCATCCCTTTAAATACGACAAAAGGGACCCCAGGAATGTAAACGGGGGCGGAAATCTGCTAACTTAATTGAGGGTACACTTTAACTGCCAAAAAAAGAGCGGTACACTTTCACGAGGAGGGCCGGACTATCCATGGAGGGCCGGACTATCCATATCCATTTTACGGACTATCCATGGAATTAATTCTACGGTAATTTGAATTGACACATGAGTGTTAAAAATCAGACCTCTATTAAAAACGGTTTTTGTCAGCTTGTGACACACAGGGAGGCAGGGTGCGGTAGCCCATTGGTTAGCGCGCTGGAGTTGCACTCGGTTGGCCCGGGTTCGATTCCAGCCACTGCCAAAACTGCCGCCGTGTTCACGCGGAGTACGATCACGTTAAACATGTGGGTCCGTAAGTCCTTCCGAGAGGTTGGTGGTAGGGGAAGTAGGGTACGGTCCCTGTGGATGCCTCCCCCACTGGGTTCCGGTCTAAATTGTGTGGCACTTCCCGGCCGTCCAAACAGTTGCCTTGCACCTTTCTGGTAGGTCGGACGGTCTGGGTCTCAACAACAACAACAACACAGGGAGGAGGGATAATTTAAGAAAAATTGCATTGGACAGGAGTCAGTCCAGGCAGCATAAACAGTAATAAACAACAATATTTTGTTAAGGAGAGTAGTAGGAGATGCCCCAAAAAATTCTCTTGGTGGCATTTTTAATTCCCCTATACAATTCGGAAATACCTATTCAACAACATTCAGATTTGACCTGCTAATGCAGTCGTCTAATAATGAAACATTTATTTCTGTCAGCTTATAGGAAACTTAATATTAATATCTTTATTGAAAAGGTGCATTACAGTAAATTACTTAATGTATCATTTATTTTTTTTTCTGTGATTTCAATATACATTTTATTTTTAGATATTTTTACAAAAATAAAAATTTTTAATGTATGTGTAAAGGTCGCGATATGATGAATGTTCAGCGGTTGCTTATGCGTGTTGCCAAATTGGTAATAATTATTTATGAAATATTCATAAGTTTTAAAGGCTCATTTTCAATGCTTGAGGATACGTGTTTGTGACGTAATCCCAACATTTCAAGATATTACGTATACGTCATTTTAAATTACCAACACACAGGTGGAAATGGCATCTAAAGGATACGTCAGAAAAGGGTTATCCCACAGTTGGAAATAGGTTTTTATTACACATTCGTGGTGTATTTGCAATGATTGTTGATACGTATTTTCCATCCTTAGTAAACAAATGTATGCCCTATGAAACAGGCGTACAATGGAAACTCCAACGTAGACATTGAAAATCACAAAGTGCGCAACAATGTTAAATTTTGGGAAAAAATACGTAACGGTTGATATCAGCGACCTCTTGCGGTGCTTCAAAATGTGTCTCAGAATATGATCAGATCA
Source organism: Amaurobius ferox (assembly GCA_951213105.1). Lineage (NCBI taxonomy): Eukaryota > Metazoa > Arthropoda > Arachnida > Araneae > Amaurobiidae > Amaurobius > Amaurobius ferox. Next base: position 36,995,830 of record OX578155.1, on the reverse strand, counting down.
ATGCGCGGATTTCAAACTATTTCTTATATTCACTATATTTCGCACCGCAGATTACCATATTCAGAAGGATCACTTCCATAGGAACCCATGGCAACATCTTTAACAAGGGATTTCGCATGGACACTAGCATTCGGGGAGCCAACCATCGGAGCTACGATGTAAACAAAGTCCGGCTGCTAGATTTGGCGACTATCGTACGTTTGACGGTTTTATGTTAATGCGGGCATAAAAATTACGCTACTGTACTTTTATAATTTTTAAACTATAAAAATGATCAGCATTTAAAAATATTTTTATCTGTAATATATTTATTTGTTTGAGTGAATTTAAATAAATAAACATAGCTATATATTTAATTCATGTAATCATAAACTAAATAAAAAATTGACGCATTTACATTACTGTAAATCGTTATGCACCAAAAATTATAAGCTAACATACTCAAAAGACAGTAATATTATACAACTATGATTATTGATTATTAAACTTCTATGATATTATACGATTACTATATGATTATTAAATTTCTTACTTATCAATTTATTATGGAGGTGCTCATAATGTAATTTTTTCTAAATACACTAAAATTCTTGTAACAAGTAACATTTTACATAAATGTACGATCAAAGCTGAGGAACTCAATCTTTAATTACAAGGGGGCGGAGTATTTTCCCCATTGCTTTAGTTATTAAAAAGTATTCGAAATATATACCTATACAATACCATAATCAATTTAATTTGTACTAGGAAAAGCTATCCAAATATCAATTTTTGTACATCTTATAAAAATACGGAAAAGGTTTTTTTAACTAATAATACCACTGCTTCTTGGAATTTGGTCTAGTCCGCAGTGATAATACATCATTCATTTTTTATGATCACGTGCATAGGATGAAATATGGGATGGATAACAAATAAACTTTTCATTTAAATAAAAATAAATTACATACATTTTGAAGGTAATGCTTTTTCAATTGGTAATCCTTTCTTGTAATTATCGATTCACTTAACAAATAATCTTTTTGCACTGTAATACGCTACAAGAAAGCATGGCTGTGTAAGGGTTGCATTCAGAGTCAAATAGGGTTATATTAACAGAACGTCATCGACCAGTGCCAAGCGTGCCAATTTGATATGAATTAATGTCTGTATATATCAGTCTGTGTTTCATACAGTAGGCAATTAAAATTTAGGCCACAATTTGTAGCTAGAAATGTTGGCTTTTCCGTTGCCTTCGATTTACTTGTTAAAACAACATATATTTAATATAATTGGGAACCACTCAGACAGAGATTCATCCTTCCCTCGGCGTAAAAACGTCGAGAGCGCGATCATCAATGGCCAACAGCAACAAGTTGCTGATGTGCCGGCTTCACGCTCGGGATGAAACCCCTTGCCACATCATCGTGGTTGGGTTTTCTGCGAAGTTCGGTGAGTGAACTCGCTAATCATACTATAGAAATGATCCTATGAAGTATGATCTTACTCTAACCTGAGGGAGAAAAACTACTGAAATCATTTACTTTCCTTCATTTCTGGTAGATGCCTGTCTGATATCTTTAGTTCAAATAAGTCAAACGCAAAACTTTTATAATAGACCCTGAATAAACTGCAAATGCTCTATTGACGAACTTAATGTAGCACTGGATACAATGCCAGATAATTAATATTATGTCCACTATGATATATAAAATAATAAGTTGTGCACTATCTACCATAAACACATTCCGCCAATGGAATCTCTGTGTATCCCAAAAGATGAGTATTCTCTCAAATGTATATTCTGGATTCAGTGATTAGGCAATTAGACGACAGTAAACTGCTCCAAAGTTCTTGATTGCACAATATTGCTACTTTTTCAACATAATTATTTCAATGACATTAAAACTGTCACAGCTCTTGTGTAGAAATAAAACCTTCAGTAAACCTTATTTTAATATAAATGCGAAATGGTTATTTCTTGAAAACATTTCAGGTGAATGGGGACATGGCAAGGATCGGTCAACTGTTTCCTCAATATTTTAAAACTTCTAATAAGTAAACCGTTTTTAATTTAAGCTGAAAACTGCAGTCAGATTAAATCGACATCCTTATACGATATATTATTTCTTAATTTACTGAAAATATAATCTCCAGTCGTATTTTCGCAATATATAAAGGCTTAATTAAGATACAGCCAATTCATATATTAAAAAATAAATAGAAATATTTTTGAAAGCATAATTGTATAGGTATCTGAATGTTCATCCCTTTTAGTGATGTGAAAACACATTAGGCCATACACTTGACATGTTTTTCTTTTAAGATGGTCATGAATGCCTATGGGCGTTGCGATCCCATAGACACCGAGGGATATAATTCACATAAATCATCACCCGCAGTCATCATCGGTTACTTTCAGGCCAAGAATTGACCCTACTAATGACAACTCCTAAACAACAATGTTAAATTATGAAAGGTTTTGTCGCATTATTTTAGTGGAACATAATATAATTCTAGTAGAAATTATGCATCTGAACTAATTCTGTTGTTCTATTTTAATGGGAATATATTTTTGTATTAAAAAATAATTCTATTTTTCAATCTGGAAACTAGATACAATATTAAGATTTCAAATTTTACATCGTAGATATCGGTCTAACCGAGGTTTCATAGCATTCTTAGGCCACACATGACATTCTTAAAACATTCTTTTTTGTCGAATATCCGGAACCCACCGCATTTCACAAATAAATTTTAAGATGGAATCTCATGAAAGGGAATCGAAGCACCGACTTCATGTTTAACGCACATCAGAGCAATTGATGGAAAATATATGATAAAATTAATGACAGGTCAGACCTTCAAACTTACAAAATGACGTATGGCTTAAGAATAATCAAAATAACATTCACATACAAACAAGTAATACCTTTTACAAAAACTGTTTAAAGAAAACAAAAATTTTGCAGTCCAAACGACTTGCAATTCGGATACATATTTTCGCAAAAAATAGTTAGTTCAATAAATAAAGTGTTCGGACTTTGATGATAGTAAAATTATGCAAAAGTGAAACTATATTTTCTCTGTATATTACTGTTTTTGAAATTTTTTTCTAGAAGAATCGCATGAAAAACTTACCTAAAATAGATGCGTTACAATTTCAAATATGAAGAAAATGAATAAAACATGATTAGTAAGACTGGAAAAATAAAATATTTAGGAAATTGCTGTTATCAGGAGCCCACGGCGGTTCTATTTTCTAATCCGTTTCAAAATTGCCTTTTTCTTCATAATCTTACTAAACCACGCCCATCAAACCATACATTCAGATCGAAGGATAATAAATCCAATTATTGTGCTTTCGGAACAACGTAGCAGCGATCTAATAAATAGATCCCAAGGCATACTTTAACTAGAAGTAGAGGCAATTTTTGAAATAGTAAAAAGTTATTCGACATTATACATTCCTCAATTTGCCACATGATGCGCATAGGCATTGCATCGACTACATTAAAATAGAAAATAATTTTTTGCGAATAAGGTTTGATTGCTTCATCGAATATTTTCGGTAAAACGCAGCAAGTTATTACTTAAAAGGGGAAATTGAACATTTACTTTACATTATTCGGGTCGTTCATCAATACTACAGTGGCTATGTAGGCCAGTGTGTAAACCAAAGATCAAAAACTGCGCCTAATTTTAAGAAACCGCTAGATGTCGCTGTCAGCAATCGCGATTCGGTTCTTGCTGCAACACCTTTGAGCTGTAATTTGTATTCAAATCTTTCGGAAGATAATATTTCTGCCAAAAACTTTGTGAAATTATTCATTTGTCGTCTCTCATCTGATGTACAGTAAATTAATAACCTTTACGAAAATTACTGAAATTTACCCATAATAAATTATATTTTTATTGCATAACTTATTACTTAATTTGTCCAGAGTCATAATTTTAAAGGAATGAATATCATTCTGAAATTCCATTTTAAAAGAATGAATTTCGTTCAGAAATTCCATCTCAAATTTCTCTACAATTCATAGTTTGGGTAAAAAGATGTACTTGTAAAGGTATTATATTAAACATTCAAGCATCAACATTCCGTCAACCGTAGAATTCAGTCTAATGAGATCGGTTTCTCCCTAATGGGATTGAAAGTTACGGAAATAGGAAGGGTGCACTAAAAAATGCCAGTTGGTTAAAGAAAATTTTCCGCTTATAGAAACAGGGAGATTTCCGTTGATGCATCCCTTTAAATACGACAAAAGGGACCCCAGGAATGTAAACGGGGGCGGAAATCTGCTAACTTAATTGAGGGTACACTTTAACTGCCAAAAAAAGAGCGGTACACTTTCACGAGGAGGGCCGGACTATCCATGGAATTAATTCTACGGTAATTTGAATTGACACATGAGTGTTAAAAATCAGACCTCTATTAAAAACGGTTTTTGTCAGCTTGTGACACACAGGGAGGCAGGGTGCGGTAGCCCATTGGTTAGCGCGCTGGAGTTGCACTCGGTTGGCCCGGGTTCGATTCCAGCCACTGCCAAAACTGCCGCCGTGTTCACGCGGAGTACGATCACGTTAAACATGTGGGTCCGTAAGTCCTTCCGAGAGGTTGGTGGTAGGGGAAGTAGGGTACGGTCCCTGTGGATGCCTCCCCCACTGGGTTCCGGTCTAAATTGTGTGGCACTTCCCGGCCGTCCAAACAGTTGCCTTGCACCTTTCTGGTAGGTCGGACGGTCTGGGTCTCAACAACAACAACAACACAGGGAGGAGGGATAATTTAAGAAAAATTGCATTGGACAGGAGTCAGTCCAGGCAGCATAAACAGTAATAAACAACAATATTTTGTTAAGGAGAGTAGTAGGAGATGCCCCAAAAAATTCTCTTGGTGGCATTTTTAATTCCCCTATACAATTCGGAAATACCTATTCAACAACATTCAGATTTGACCTGCTAATGCAGTCGTCTAATAATGAAACATTTATTTCTGTCAGCTTATAGGAAACTTAATATTAATATCTTTATTGAAAAGGTGCATTACAGTAAATTACTTAATGTATCATTTATTTTTTTTTTCTGTGATTTCAATATACATTTTATTTTTAGATATTTTTACAAAAATAAAAATTTTTAATGTATGTGCAAAGGTCGCGATATGATGAATGTTCAGCGGTTGCTTATGCGTGTTGCCAAATTGGTAATAATTATTTATGAAATATTCATAAGTTTTAAAGGCTCATTTTCAATGCTTGAGGATACGTGTTTGTGACGTAATCCCAACATTTCAAGATATTACGTATACGTCATTTTAAATTACCAACACACAGGTGGAAATGGCATCTAAAGGATACGTCAGAAAAGGGTTATCCCACAGTTGGAAATAGGTTTTTATTACACATTCGTGGTGTATTTGCAATGATTGTTGATACGTATTTTCCATCCTTAGTAAACAAATGTATGTCCTATGAAACAGGCGTAAAATGGAAACTCCAACGTAGACATTGAAAATCACAAAGTGCGCAACAATGTTAAATTTTGGGAAAAAATACGTAACGGTTGATATCAGCGACCTCTTGCGGTGCTTCAAAATGTGTCTCAGAATATGATCAGATCAATGCGCGGATTTCAAACTATTTCTTATATTCACTATATTTCGCACCGCAGATTACCATATTCAGAAGGATCACTTCCATAGGAACCCATGGCAACATCTTTAACAAGGGATTTCGCATGGACACTAGCATTCGGGGAGCCAACCATCGGAGCTACGATGTAAACAAAGTCCGGCTGCTAGATTTGGCGACTATCGTACGTTTGACGGTTTTATGTTAATGCGGGCATAAAAATTACGCTACTGTACTTTTATAATTTTTAAACTATAAAAATGATCAGCATTTAAAAATATTTTTATCTGTAATATATTTATTTGTTTGAGTGAATTTAAATAAATAAACATAGCTATATATTTAATTCATGTAATCATAAACTAAATAAAAAATTGACGCATTTACATTACTGTAAATCGTTATGCACCAAAAATTATAAGCTAACATACTCAAAAGACAGTAATATTATACAACTATGATTATTGATTATTAAACTTCTATGATATTATACGATTACTATATGATTATTAAATTTCTTACTTATCAATTTATTATGGAGGTGCTCATAATGTAATTTTTTCTAAATACACTAAAATTCTTGTAACAAGTAACATTTTACATAAATGTACGATCAAAGCTGAGGAACTCAATCTTTAATTACAAGGGGGCGGAGTATTTTCCCCATTGCTTTAGTTATTAAAAAGTATTCGAAATATATACCTATACAATACCATAATCAATTTAATTTGTACTAGGAAAAGCTATCCAAATATCAATTTTTGTACATCTTATAAAAATACGGAAAAGGTTTTTTTAACTAATAATACCACTGCTTCTTGGAATTTGGTCTAGTCCGCAGTGATAATACATCATTCATTTTTTATGATCACGTGCATAGGATGAAATATGGGATGGATAACAAATAAACTTTTCATTTAAATAAAAATAAATTACATACATTTTGAAGGTAATGCTTTTTCAATTGGTAATCCTTTCTTGTAATTATCGATTCACTTAACAAATAATCTTTTTGCACTGTAATACGCTACAAGAAAGCATGGCTGTGTAAGGGTTGCATTCAGAGTCAAATAGGGTTATATTAACAGAACGTCTTGGCGAAAACGTCATCGACCAGTGCCAAGCGTGCCAATTTGATATGAATTAATGTCTGTATATATCAGTCTGTGTTTCATACAGTAGGCAATTAAAATTTAGGCCACAATTTGTAGCTAGAAATGTTGGCTTTTCCGTTGCCTTCGATTTACTTGTTAAAACAACATATATTTAATATAATTGGGAACCACTCAGACAGAGATTCATCCTTCCCTCGGCGTAAAAACGTCGAGAGCGCGATCATCAATGGCCAACAGCAACAAGTTGCTGATGTGCCGGCTTCACGCTCGGGATGAAACCCCTTGCCACATCATCGTGGTTGGGTTTTCTGCGAAGTTCGGTGAGTGAACTCGCTAATCATACTATAGAAATGATCCTATGAAGTATGATCTTACTCTAATCTGAGGGAGAAAAACTACTGAAATCATTTACTTTCCTTCATTTCTGGTAGATGCCTGTCTGATATCTTTAGTTCAAATAAGTCAAACGCAAAACTTTTATAATAGACCCTGAATAAACTGCAAATGCTCTATTGACGAACTTAATGTAGCACTGGATACAATGCCAGATTATTAATATTATGTCCACTATGATATATAAAATAATAAGTTGTGCACTATCTACCATAAACACATTCCGCCAATGGAATCTCTGTGTATCCCAAAAGATGAGTATTCTCTCAAATGTATATTCTGGATTCAGTGATTAGGCAATTAGACGACAGTAAACTGCTCCAAAGTTCTTGATTGCACAATATTGCTACTTTTTCAACATAATTATTTCAATGACATTAAAACTGTCACAGCTCTTGTGTAGAAATAAAACCTTCAGTAAACCTTATTTTAATATAAATGCGAAATGGTTATTTCTTGAAAACATTTCAGGTGAATGGGGACATGGCAAGGATCGGTCAACTGTTTCCTCAATATTTTAAAACTTCTAATAAGTAAACCGTTTTTAATTTAAGCTGAAAACTGCAGTCAGATTAAATCGACATCCTTATACGATATATTATTTCTTAATTTACTGAAAATATAATCTCCAGTCGTATTTTCGCAATATATAAAGGCTTAATTAAGATACAGCCAATTCATATATTAAAAAATAAATAGAAATATTTTTGAAAGCATAATTGTATAGGTATCTGAATGTTCATCCCTTTTAGTGATGTGAAAACACATTAGGCCATACACTTGACATGTTTTTCTTTTAAGATGGTCATTAGTAGAAGACTCAGACATGAATGCCTATGGGCGTTGCGATCCCATAGACACCGAGGGATATAATTCACATAAATCATCACCCGCAGTCATCATCGGTTACTTTCAGGCCAAGAATTGACCCTACTAATGACAACTCCTAAACAACAATGTTAAATTATGAAAGGTTTTGTCGCATTATTTTAGTGGAACATAATATAATTCTAGTAGAAATTATGCATCTGAACTAATTCTGTTGTTCTATTTTAATGGGAATATATTTTTGTATTAAAAAATAATTCTATTTTTCAATCTGGAAACTAGATACAATATTAAGATTTCAAATTTTACATCGTAGATATCGGTCTAACCGAGGTTTCATAGCATTCTTAGGCCACACATGACATTCTTAAAACATTCTTTTTTGTCGAATATCCGGAACCCACCGCATTTCACAAATAAATTTTAAGATGGAATCTCTTGAAAGGGAATCGAAGCACCGACTTCATGTTTAACGCACATCAGAGCAATTGATGGAAAATATATGATAAAATTAATGACAGGTCAGACCTTCAAACTTACAAAATGACGTATGGCTTAAGAATAATCAAAATAACATTCACATACAAACAAGTAATACCTTTTACAAAAACTGTTTAAAGAAAACAAAAATTTTGCAGTCCAAACGACTTGCAATTCGGATACATATTTTCGCAAAAAATAGTTAGTTCAATAAATAAAGTGTTCGGACTTTGATGATAGTAAAATTATGCAAAAGTGAAACTATATTTTCTCTGTATATTACTGTTTTTGAAATTTTTTTCTAGAAGAATCGCATGAAAAACTTACCTAAAATAGATGCGTTACAATTTCAAATATGAAGAAAATGAATAAAACATGATTAGTAAGACTGGAAAAATAAAATATTTAGGAAATTGCTGTTATCAGGAGCCCACGGCGGTTCTATTTTCTAATCCGTTTCAAAATTGCCTTTTTCTTCATAATCTTACTAAACCACGCCCATCAAACCATACATTCAGATCGAAGGATAATAAATCCAATTATTGTGCTTTCGGAACAACGTAGCAGCGATCTAATAAATAGATCCCAAGGCATACTTTAACTAGAAGTAGAGGCAATTTTTGAAATAGTAAAAAGTTATTCGACATTATACATTCCTCAATTTGCCACATGATGCGCATAGGCATTGCATCGACTACATTAAAATAGAAAATAATTTTTTGCGAATAAGGTTTGATTGCTTCATCGAATATTTTCGGTAAAACGCAGCAAGTTATTACTTAAAAGGGGAAATTGAACATTTACTTTACATTATTCGGGTCGTTCATCAATACTACAGTGGCTATGTAGGCCAGTGTGTAAACCAAAGATCAAAAACTGCGCCTAATTTTAAGAAACCGCTAGATGTCGCTGTCAGCAATCGCGATTCGGTTCTTGCTGCAACACCTTTGAGCTGTAATTTGTATTCAAATCTTTCGGAAGATAATATTTCTGCCAAAAACTTTGTGAAATTATTCATTTGTCGTCTCTCATCTGATGTACAGTAAATTAATAACCTTTACGAAAATTACTGAAATTTACCCATAATAAATTATATTTTTATTGCATAACTTATTACTTAATTTGTCCAGAGTCATAATTTTAAAGGAATGAATATCATTCTGAAATTCCATTTTAAAAGAATGAATTTCGTTCAGAAATTCCATCTCAAATTTCTCTACAATTCATAGTTTGGGTAAAAAGATGTACTTGTAAAGGTATTATATTAAACATTCAAGCATCAACATTCCGTCAACCGTAGAATTCAGTCTAATGAGATCGGTTTCTCCCTAATGGGATTGAAAGTTACGGAAATAGGAAGGGTGCACTAAAAAATGCCAGTTGGTTAAAGAAAATTTTCCGCTTATAGAAACAGGGAGATTTCCGTTGATGCATCCCTTTAAATACGACAAAAGGGACCCCAGGAATGTAAACGGGGGCGGAAATCTGCTAACTTAATTGAGGGTACACTTTAACTGCCAAAAAAAGAGCGGTACACTTTCACGAGGAGGGCCGGACTATCCATGGAATTAATTCTACGGTAATTTGAATTGACACATGAGTGTTAAAAATCAGACCTCTATTAAAAACGGTTTTTGTCAGCTTGTGACACACAGGGAGGCAGGGTGCGGTAGCCCATTGGTTAGCGCGCTGGAGTTGCACTCGGTTGGCCCGGGTTCGATTCCAGCCACTGCCAAAACTGCCGCCGTGTTCACGCGGAGTACGATCACGTTAAACATGTGGGTCCGTAAGTCCTTCCGAGAGGTTGGTGGTAGGGGAAGTAGGGTACGGTCCCTGTGGATGCCTCCCCCACTGGGTTCCGGTCTAAATTGTGTGGCACTTCCCGGCCGTCCAAACAGTTGCCTTGCACCTTTCTGGTAGGTCGGACGGTCTGGGTCTCAACAACAACAACAACACAGGGAGGAGGGATAATTTAAGAAAAATTGCATTGGACAGGAGTCAGTCCAGGCAGCATAAACAGTAATAAACAACAATATTTTGTTAAGGAGAGTAGTAGGAGATGCCCCAAAAAATTCTCTTGGTGGCATTTTTAATTCCCCTATACAATTCGGAAATACCTATTCAACAACATTCAGATTTGACCTGCTAATGCAGTCGTCTAATAATGAAACATTTATTTCTGTCAGCTTATAGGAAACTTAATATTAATATCTTTATTGAAAAGGTGCATTACAGTAAATTACTTAATGTATCATTTATTTTTTTTTTCTGTGATTTCAATATACATTTTATTTTTAGATATTTTTACAAAAATAAAAATTTTTAATGTATGTGCAAAGGTCGCGATATGATGAATGTTCAGCGGTTGCTTATGCGTGTTGCCAAATTGGTAATAATTATTTATGAAATATTCATAAGTTTTAAAGGCTCATTTTCAATGCTTGAGGATACGTGTTTGTGACGTAATCCCAACATTTCAAGATATTACGTATACGTCATTTTAAATTACCAACACACAGGTGGAAATGGCATCTAAAGGATACGTCAGAAAAGGGTTATCCCACAGTTGGAAATAGGTTTTTATTACACATTCGTGGTGTATTTGCAATGATTGTTGATACGTATTTTCCATCCTTAGTAAACAAATGTATGTCCTATGAAACAGGCGTAAAATGGAAACTCCAACGTAGACATTGAAAATCACAAAGTGCGCAACAATGTTAAATTTTGGGAAAAAATACGTAACGGTTGATATCAGCGACCTCTTGCGGTGCTTCAAAATGTGTCTCAGAATATGATCAGATCAATGCGCGGATTTCAAACTATTTCTTATATTCACTATATTTCGCACCGCAGATTACCATATTCAGAAGGATCACTTCCATAGGAACCCATGGCAACATCTTTAACAAGGGATTTCGCATGGACACTAGCATTCGGGGAGCCAACCATCGGAGCTACGATGTAAACAAAGTCCGGCTGCTAGATTTGGCGACTATCGTACGTTTGACGGTTTTATGTTAATGCGGGCATAAAAATTACGCTACTGTACTTTTATAATTTTTAAACTATAAAAATGATCAGCATTTAAAAATATTTTTATCTGTAATATATTTATTTGTTTGAGTGAATTTAAATAAATAAACATAGCTATATATTTAATTCATGTAATCATAAACTAAATAAAAAATTGACGCATTTACATTACTGTAAATCGTTATGCACCAAAAATTATAAGCTAACATACTCAAAAGACAGTAATATTATACAACTATGATTATTGATTATTAAACTTCTATGATATTATACGATTACTATATGATTATTAAATTTCTTACTTATCAATTTATTATGGAGGTGCTCATAATGTAATTTTTTCTAAATACACTAAAATTCTTGTAACAAGTAACATTTTACATAAATGTACGATCAAAGCTGAGGAACTCAATCTTTAATTACAAGGGGGCGGAGTATTTTCCCCATTGCTTTAGTTATTAAAAAGTATTCGAAATATATACCTATACAATACCATAATCAATTTAATTTGTACTAGGAAAAGCTATCCAAATATCAATTTTTGTACATCTTATAAAAATACGGAAAAGGTTTTTTTAACTAATAATACCACTGCTTCTTGGAATTTGGTCTAGTCCGCAGTGATAATACATCATTCATTTTTTATGATCACGTGCATAGGATGAAATATGGGATGGATAACAAATAAACTTTTCATTTAAATAAAAATAAATTACATACATTTTGAAGGTAATGCTTTTTCAATTGGTAATCCTTTCTTGTAATTATCGATTCACTTAACAAATAATCTTTTTGCACTGTAATACGCTACAAGAAAGCATGGCTGTGTAAGGGTTGCATTCAGAGTCAAATAGGGTTATATTAACAGAACGTCTTGGCGAAAACGTCATCGACCAGTGCCAAGCGTGCCAATTTGATATGAATTAATGTCTGTATATATCAGTCTGTGTTTCATACAGTAGGCAATTAAAATTTAGGCCACAATTTGTAGCTAGAAATGTTGGCTTTTCCGTTGCCTTCGATTTACTTGTTAAAACAACATATATTTAATATAATTGGGAACCACTCAGACAGAGATTCATCCTTCCCTCGGCGTAAAAACGTCGAGAGCGCGATCATCAATGGCCAACAGCAACAAGTTGCTGATGTGCCGGCTTCACGCTCGGGATGAAACCCCTTGCCACATCATCGTGGTTGGGTTTTCTGCGAAGTTCGGTGAGTGAACTCGCTAATCATACTATAGAAATGATCCTATGAAGTATGATCTCACTCTAACCTGAGGGAGAAAAACTACTGAAATCATTTACTTTCCTTCATTTCTGGTAGATGCCTGTCTGATATCTTTAGTTCAAATAAGTCAAACGCAAAACTTTTATAATAGACCCTGAATAAACTGCAAATGCTCTATTGACGAACTTAATGTAGCACTGGATACAATGCCAGATTATTAATATTATGTCCACTATGATATATAAAATAATAAGTTGTGCACTATCTACCATAAACACATTCCGCCAATGGAATCTCTGTGTATCCCAAAAGATGAGTATTCTCTCAAATGTATATTCTGGATTCAGTGATTAGGCAATTAGACGACAGTAAACTGCTCCAAAGTTCTTGATTGCACAATATTGCTACTTTTTCAACATAATTATTTCAATGACATTAAAACTGTCACAGCTCTTGTGTAGAAATAAAACCTTCAGTAAACCTTATTTTAATATAAATGCGAAATGGTTATTTCTTGAAAACATTTCAGGTGAATGGGGACATGGCAAGGATCGGTCAACTGTTTCCTCAATATTTTAAAACTTCTAATAAGTAAACCGTTTTTAATTTAAGCTGAAAACTGCAGTCAGATTAAATCGACATCCTTATACGATATATTATTTCTTAATTTACTGAAAATATAATCTCCAGTCGTATTTTCGCAATATATAAAGGCTTAATTAAGATACAGCCAATTCATATATTAAAAAATAAATAGAAATATTTTTGAAAGCATAATTGTATAGGTATCTGAATGTTCATCCCTTTTAGTGATGTGAAAACACATTAGGCCATACACTTGACATGTTTTTCTTTTAAGATGGTCATTAGTAGAAGACTCAGACATGAATGCCTATGGGCGTTGCGATCCCATAGACACCGAGGGATATAATTCACATAAATCATCACCCGCAGTCATCATCGGTTACTTTCAGGCCAAGAATTGAGTTCCACAACTTCGATAGTGCATTTATGTAAATTTGATATTTACTTTATGAATATTTTTATATTTAAAAAAAAAGTCTATTATCAGTATCCCAGAATAAATTAAGGATCAAGTAATTAACGATCAACACGCTAGTATACTTTTTAGACTGAAAATATTATATAATATTTCAGTCTTTTGAGTATGTTAGCTTGTAATTTTTTGTGCATTATGTTTTATAGTGAGACAATGCAATGTGTGTATTTTTTAATCTATTTTATGATTATTTGAATTAAATATATAACTATGTTTATTTAAATATTCTTAAACTAATGAATATATTTATGTTGCAGATTAATGTATTTTTAAATCCTGATCCTTTCTATAGTTTCAAAAATTATAAAAGTACAGTCCTCAACATTTTGTTCCCCTCCCGTTTAAAAAAAAATCGCCAAGCGAGCGATAACGCGCCAAATCTGGCAGACGCATCGCACTTCAGTTGGTCCATCTGACTAGCGCTAGTTTCTATGCGACATCCCATGTTAGAAATGTTGCCATAGGATCCTATGGGAGTGAGCCTTCTGAATATAGTATTCTGTGCTTTTAGTGATGTGAAAACACATTAGGCCATACACTTGACATATTTTTCTTTTAAGATGGTCATTAGTAGAAGACTCAGACATGAATGCCTATGGGCGTTGCGATCCCATAGACACCGAGGGATATAATTCACATAAATCATCACCCGCAGTCATCATCGGTTACTTTCAGGCCAAGAATTGACCCTACTAATGACAACTCCTAAACAACAATGTTAAATTATGAAAGGTTTTGTCGCATTATTTTAGTGGAACATAATATAATTCTAGTAGAAATTATGCATCTGAACTAATTCTGTTGTTCTATTTTAATGGGAATATATTTTTGTATTAAAAAATAATTCTATTTTTCAATCTGGAAACTAGATACAATATTAAGATTTCAAATTTTACATCGTAGATATCGGTCTAACCGAGGTTTCATAGCATTCTTAGGCCACACATGACATTCTTAAAACATTCTTTTTTGTCGAATATCCGGAACCCACCGCATTTCACAAATAAATTTTAAGATGGAATCTCATGAAAGGGAATCGAAGCACCGACTTCATGTTTAACGCACATCAGAGCAATTGATGGAAAATATATGATAAAATTAATGACAGGTCAGACCTTCAAACTTACAAAATGACGTATGGCTTAAGAATAATCAAAATAACATTCACATACAAACAAGTAATACCTTTTACAAAAACTGTTTAAAGAAAACAAAAATTTTGCAGTCCAAACGACTTGCAATTCGGATACATATTTTCGCAAAAAATAGTTAGTTCAATAAATAAAGTGTTCGGACTTTGATGATAGTAAAATTATGCAAAAGTGAAACTATATTTTCTCTGTATATTACTGTTTTTGAAATTTTTTTCTAGAAGAATCGCATGAAAAACTTACCTAAAATAGATGCGTTACAATTTCAAATATGAAGAAAATGAATAAAACATGATTAGTAAGACTGGAAAAATAAAATATTTAGGAAATTGCTGTTATCAGGAGCCCACGGCGGTTCTATTTTCTAATCCGTTTCAAAATTGCCTTTTTCTTCATAATCTTACTAAACCACGCCCATCAAACCATACATTCAGATCGAAGGATAATAAATCCAATTATTGTGCTTTCGGAACAACGTAGCAGCGATCTAATAAATAGATCCCAAGGCATACTTTAACTAGAAGTAGAGGCAATTTTTGAAATAGTAAAAAGTTATTCGACATTATACATTCCTCAATTTGCCACATGATGCGCATAGGCATTGCATCGACTACATTAAAATAGAAAATAATTTTTTGCGAATAAGGTTTGATTGCTTCATCGAATATTTTCGGTAAAACGCAGCAAGTTATTACTTAAAAGGGGAAATTGAACATTTACTTTACATTATTCGGGTCGTTCATCAATACTACAGTGGCTATGTAGGCCAGTGTGTAAACCAAAGATCAAAAACTGCGCCTAATTTTAAGAAACCGCTAGATGTCGCTGTCAGCAATCGCGATTCGGTTCTTGCTGCAACACCTTTGAGCTGTAATTTGTATTCAAATCTTTCGGAAGATAATATTTCTGCCAAAAACTTTGTGAAATTATTCATTTGTCGTCTCTCATCTGATGTACAGTAAATTAATAACCTTTACGAAAATTACTGAAATTTACCCATAATAAATTATATTTTTATTGCATAACTTATTACTTAATTTGTCCAGAGTCATAATTTTAAAGGAATGAATATCATTCTGAAATTCCATTTTAAAAGAATGAATTTCGTTCAGAAATTCCATCTCAAATTTCTCTACAATTCATAGTTTGGGTAAAAAGATGTACTTGTAAAGGTATTATATTAAACATTCAAGCATCAACATTCCGTCAACCGTAGAATTCAGTCTAATGAGATCGGTTTCTCCCTAATGGGATTGAAAGTTACGGAAATAGGAAGGGTGCACTAAAAAATGCCAGTTGGTTAAAGAAAATTTTCCGCTTATAGAAACAGGGAGATTTCCGTTGATGCATCCCTTTAAATACGACAAAAGGGACCCCAGGAATGTAAACGGGGGCGGAAATCTGCTAACTTAATTGAGGGTACACTTTAACTGCCAAAAAAAGAGCGGTAAACTTTCACGAGGAGGGCCGGACTATCCATGGAATTAATTCTACGGTAATTTGAATTGACACATGAGTGTTAAAAATCAGACCTCTATTAAAAACGGTTTTTGTCAGCTTGTGACACACAGGGAGGCAGGGTGCGGTAGCCCATTGGTTAGCGCGCTGGAGTTGCACTCGGTTGGCCCGGGTTCGATTCCAGCCACTGCCAAAACTGCCGCCGTGTTCACGCGGAGTACGATCACGTTAAACATGTGGGTCCGTAAGTCCTTCCGAGAGGTTGGTGGTAGGGGAAGTAGGGTACGGTCCCTGTGGATGCCTCCCCCACTGGGTTCCGGTCTAAATTGTGTGGCACTTCCCGGCCGTCCAAACAGTTGCCTTGCACCTTTCTGGTAGGTCGGACGGTCTGGGTCTCAACAACAACAACAACACAGGGAGGAGGGATAATTTAAGAAAAATTGCATTGGACAGGAGTCAGTCCAGGCAGCATAAACAGTAATAAACAACAATATTTTGTTAAGGAGAGTAGTAGGAGATGCCCCAAAAAATTCTCTTGGTGGCATTTTTAATTCCCCTATACAATTCGGAAATACCTATTCAACAACATTCAGATTTGACCTGCTAATGCAGTCGTCTAATAATGAAACATTTATTTCTGTCAGCTTATAGGAAACTTAATATTAATATCTTTATTGAAAAGGTGCATTACAGTAAATTACTTAATGTATCATTTATTTTTTTTTTCTGTGATTTCAATATACATTTTATTTTTAGATATTTTTACAAAAATAAAAATTTTTAATGTATGTGCAAAGGTCGCGATATGATGAATGTTCAGCGGTTGCTTATGCGTGTTGCCAAATTGGTAATAATTATTTATGAAATATTCATAAGTTTTAAAGGCTCATTTTCAATGCTTGAGGATACGTGTTTGTGACGTAATCCCAACATTTCAAGATATTACGTATACGTCATTTTAAATTACCAACACACAGGTGGAAATGGCATCTAAAGGATACGTCAGAAAAGGGTTATCCCACAGTTGGAAATAGGTTTTTATTACACATTCGTGGTGTATTTGCAATGATTGTTGATACGTATTTTCCATCCTTAGTAAACAAATGTATGTCCTATGAAACAGGCGTAAAATGGAAACTCCAACGTAGACATTGAAAATCACAAAGTGCGCAACAATGTTAAATTTTGGGAAAAAATACGTAACGGTTGATATCAGCGACCTCTTGCGGTGCTTCAAAATGTGTCTCAGAATATGATCAGATCAATGCGCGGATTTCAAACTATTTCTTATATTCACTATATTTCGCACCGCAGATTACCATATTCAGAAGGATCACTTCCATAGGAACCCATGGCAACATCTTTAACAAGGGATTTCGCATGGACACTAGCATTCGGGGAGCCAACCATCGGAGCTACGATGTAAACAAAGTCCGGCTGCTAGATTTGGCGACTATCGTACGTTTGACGGTTTTATGTTAATGCGGGCATAAAAATTACGCTACTGTACTTTTATAATTTTTAAACTATAAAAATGATCAGCATTTAAAAATATTTTTATCTGTAATATATTTATTTGTTTGAGTGAATTTAAATAAATAAACATAGCTATATATTTAATTCATGTAATCATAAACTAAATAAAAAATTGACGCATTTACATTACTGTAAATCGTTATGCACCAAAAATTATAAGCTAACATACTCAAAAGACAGTAATATTATACAACTATGATTATTGATTATTAAACTTCTATGATATTATACGATTACTATATGATTATTAAATTTCTTACTTATCAATTTATTATGGAGGTGCTCATAATGTAATTTTTTCTAAATACACTAAAATTCTTGTAACAAGTAACATTTTACATAAATGTACGATCAAAGCTGAGGAACTCAATCTTTAATTACAAGGGGGCGGAGTATTTTCCCCATTGCTTTAGTTATTAAAAAGTATTCGAAATATATACCTATACAATACCATAATCAATTTAATTTGTACTAGGAAAAGCTATCCAAATATCAATTTTTGTACATCTTATAAAAATACGGAAAAGGTTTTTTTAACTAATAATACCACTGCTTCTTGGAATTTGGTCTAGTCCGCAGTGATAATACATCATTCATTTTTTATGATCACGTGCATAGGATGAAATATGGGATGGATAACAAATAAACTTTTCATTTAAATAAAAATAAATTACATACATTTTGAAGGTAATGCTTTTTCAATTGGTAATCCTTTCTTGTAATTATCGATTCACTTAACAAATAATCTTTTTGCACTGTAATACGCTACAAGAAAGCATGGCTGTGTAAGGGTTGCATTCAGAGTCAAATAGGGTTATATTAACAGAACGTCTTGGCGAAAACGTCATCGACCAGTGCCAAGCGTGCCAATTTGATATGAATTAATGTCTGTATATATCAGTCTGTGTTTCATACAGTAGGCAATTAAAATTTAGGCCACAATTTGTAGCTAGAAATGTTGGCTTTTCCGTTGCCTTCGATTTACTTGTTAAAACAACATATATTTAATATAATTGGGAACCACTCAGACAGAGATTCATCCTTCCCTCGGCGTAAAAACGTCGAGAGCGCGATCATCAATGGCCAACAGCAACAAGTTGCTGATGTGCCGGCTTCACGCTCGGGATGAAACCCCTTGCCACATCATCGTGGTTGGGTTTTCTGCGAAGTTCGGTGAGTGAACTCGCTAATCATACTATAGAAATGATCCTATGAAGTATGATCTCACTCTAACCTGAGGGAGAAAAACTACTGAAATCATTTACTTTCCTTCATTTCTGGTAGATGCCTGTCTGATATCTTTAGTTCAAATAAGTCAAACGCAAAACTTTTATAATAGACCCTGAATAAACTGCAAATGCTCTATTGACGAACTTAATGTAGCACTGGATACAATGCCAGATTATTAATATTATGTCCACTATGATATATAAAATAATAAGTTGTGCACTATCTACCATAAACACATTCCGCCAATGGAATCTCTGTGTATCCCAAAAGATGAGTATTCTCTGAAATGTATATTCTGGATTCAGTGATTAGGCAATTAGACGACAGTAAACTGCTCCAAAGTTCTTGATTGCACAATATTGCTACTTTTTCAACATAATTATTTCAATGACATTAAAACTGTCACAGCTCTTGTGTAGAAATAAAACCTTCAGTAAACCTTATTTTAATATAAATGCGAAATGGTTATTTCTTGAAAACATTTCAGGTGAATGGGGACATGGCAAGGATCGGTCAACTGTTTCCTCAATATTTTAAAACTTCTAATAAGTAAACCGTTTTTAATTTAAGCTGAAAACTGCAGTCAGATTAAATCGACATCCTTATACGATATATTATTTCTTAATTTACTGAAAATATAATCTCCAGTCGTATTTTCGCAATATATAAAGGCTTAATTAAGATACAGCCAATTCATATATTAAAAAATAAATAGAAATATTTTTGAAAGCATAATTGTATAGGTATCTGAATGTTCATCCCTTTTAGTGATGTGAAAACACATTAGGCCATACACTTGACATGTTTTTCTTTTAAGATGGTCATTAGCACAGACTACTATACAGACCTGTCACTCTGGATAGTTTCGTTTTCGCGGCGGCCATTAGAGATAGACCAAACATTGGGTTGGCGCGCTCTTGGCGATGGTCTGGTTTGATCCGAGCGCTTGGCGATGATCTGGTTTGGGTCCAAGCCGATTTTCAATGTGTATAACCCTATTTCGCTCGGCGAAAACTTAGAACAACAGACTAGCGTGGTTTGAGTAACCGTAACGTGAAAAAGGATTATTTGTTAAGTGTTTAGATCATTTTATAGAAATGGATTGATAAAAGAAAGCTGGTTGCGTTACAGGGTATGTAATTTATGTTTATTAAAATTGAAATAATTTTAGTTATCACCATCCTACATACGTGTTCATTATAAGTATACACGTGTTCATAAGTATACACGTGTTCATATAAGTATACATGTGTTCATCATACGAAATTAGTGCTGTGTTGTTATTACTGCCGGATTAGACTACATTTTAAGAGGTAGTGGTATAATTAGTTAAATATTTTCCGTATTTTTATAAAATGTGAAATAATTGATATTTGGATAGCTTTTTCTTAGTTGAATGTGATATAGTATGTGTATATATTTATGTAAAATTTTTATTAAGTGCCTTATGGTGAAAAATCCCCCCCCCCCCCTCGGGTAATTAATGATTGAGTTCCACAACTTCGATAGTGCATTTATGTAAATTTGATATTTACTATATGAATATTTTTATATTAAAAAAAAAAGTCTATTATCAGTATCCCAGAATAAA
Organism: Amaurobius ferox; assembly: GCA_951213105.1. NCBI lineage: Eukaryota > Metazoa > Arthropoda > Arachnida > Araneae > Amaurobiidae > Amaurobius > Amaurobius ferox. The sequence continues at coordinate 36,975,113 of OX578155.1, read as the reverse complement.
TTAAGAACGATCAACACGCTAGTATACTTTTTAGACTGAAAGTATTATATAATATTTCAGTCTTTTGAGTATGTTAGCTTGTAATTTTTTGTGCATTATGTTTTATAGTGAGACAATGCAATGTGTGTATTTTTTAATCTATTTTATGATTATTTGAATTAAATATATAACTATGTTTATTTAAATATTCTTAAACTAATGAATATATTTATGTTGCAGATTAATGTATTTTTAAATCCTGATCCTTTCTATAGTTTCAAAAATTATAAAAGTACAGTCCTCAACATTTTGTTCCCCTCCCGTTTAAAACAAAATCGCCAAGCGAGCAATAACGCGCCAAATCTGGCAGACGCATCGCACTTCAGTTGGTCCATCTGACTAGCGCTAGTGTCTATGGGACATCCCATGTTAGAAATGTTGCCATAGGATCCTATGGGAGTGAGCCTTCTGAATATAGTATTCTGTGGTCATTAGTAGAAGACTCAGACATGAATGCCTATGGGCGTTGCGATCCCATAGACACCGAGGGATATAATTCACATAAATCATCACCCGCAGTCATCATCGGTTACTTTCAGGCCAAGAATTGACCCTACTAATGACAACTCCTAAACAACAATGTTAAATTATGAAAGGTTTTGTCGCATTATTTTAGTGGAACATAATATAATTCTAGTAGAAATTATGCATCTGAACTAATTCTGTTGTTCTATTTTAATGGGAATATATTTTTGTATTAAAAAATAATTCTATTTTTCAATCTGGAAACTAGATACAATATTAAGATTTCAAATTTTACATCGTAGATATCGGTCTAACCGAGGTTTCATAGCATTCTTAGGCCACACATGACATTCTTAAAACATTCTTTTTTGTCGAATATCCGGAACCCACCGCATTTCACAAATAAATTTTAAGATGGAATCTCATGAAAGGGAATCGAAGCACCGACTTCATGTTTAACGCACATCAGAGCAATTGATGGAAAATATATGATAAAATTAATGACAGGTCAGACCTTCAAACTTACAAAATGACGTATGGCTTAAGAATAATCAAAATAACATTCACATACAAACAAGTAATACCTTTTACAAAAACTGTTTAAAGAAAACAAAAATTTTGCAGTCCAAACGACTTGCAATTCGGATACATATTTTCGCAAAAAATAGTTAGTTCAATAAATAAAGTGTTCGGACTTTGATGATAGTAAAATTATGCAAAAGTGAAACTATATTTTCTCTGTATATTACTGTTTTTGAAATTTTTTTCTAGAAGAATCGCATGAAAAACTTACCTAAAATAGATGCGTTACAATTTCAAATATGAAGAAAATGAATAAAACATGATTAGTAAGACTGGAAAAATAAAATATTTAGGAAATTGCTGTTATCAGGAGCCCACGGCGGTTCTATTTTCTAATCCGTTTCAAAATTGCCTTTTTCTTCATAATCTTACTAAACCACGCCCATCAAACCATACATTCAGATCGAAGGATAATAAATCCAATTATTGTGCTTTCGGAACAACGTAGCAGCGATCTAATAAATAGATCCCAAGGCATATTTTAACTAGAAGTAGAGGCAATTTTTGAAATAGTAAAAAGTTATTCGACATTAAACATTCCTCAATTTGCCACATGATGCGCATAGGCATTGCATCGACTACATTAAAATAGAAAATAATTTTTTGCGAATAAGGTTTGATTGCTTCATCGAATATTTTCGGTAAAACGCAGCAAGTTATTACTTAAAAGGGGAAATTGAACATTTACTTTACATTATTCGGGTCGTTCATCAATACTACAGTGGCTATGTAGGCCAGTGTGTAAACCAAAGATCAAAAACTGCGCCTAATTTTAAGAAACCGCTAGATGTCGCTGTCAGCAATCGCGATTCGGTTCTTGCTGCAACACCTTTGAGCTGTAATTTGTATTCAAATCTTTCGGAAGATAATATTTCTGCCAAAAACTTTGTGAAATTATTCATTTGTCGTCTCTCATCTGATGTACAGTAAATTAATAACCTTTACGAAAATTACTGAAATTTACCCATAATAAATTATATTTTTATTGCATAACTTATTACTTAATTTGTCCAGAGTCATAATTTTAAAGGAATGAATATCATTCTGAAATTCCATTTTAAAAGAATGAATTTCGTTCAGAAATTCCATCTCAAATTTCTCTACAATTCATAGTTTGGGTAAAAAGATGTACTTGTAAAGGTATTATATTAAACATTCAAGCATCAACATTCCGTCAACCGTAGAATTCAGTCTAATGAGATCGGTTTCTCCCTAATGGGATTGAAAGTTACGGAAATAGGAAGGGTGCACTAAAAAATGCCAGTTGGTTAAAGAAAATTTTCCGCTTATAGAAACAGGGAGATTTCCGTTGATGCATCCCTTTAAATACGACAAAAGGGACCCCAGGAATGTAAACGGGGGCGGAAATCTGCTAACTTAATTGAGGGTACACTTTAACTGCCAAAAAAAGAGCGGTACACTTTCACGAGGAGGGCCGGACTATCCATGGAATTAATTCTACGGTAATTTGAATTGACACATGAGTGTTAAAAATCAGACCTCTATTAAAAACGGTTTTTGTCAGCTTGTGACACACAGGGAGGCAGGGTGCGGTAGCCCATTGGTTAGCGCGCTGGAGTTGCACTCGGTTGGCCCGGGTTCGATTCCAGCCACTGCCAAAACTGCCGCCGTGTTCACGCGGAGTACGATCACGTTAAACATGTGGGTCCGTAAGTCCTTCCGAGAGGTTGGTGGTAGGGGAAGTAGGGTACGGTCCCTGTGGATGCCTCCCCCACTGGGTTCCGGTCTAAATTGTGTGGCACTTCCCGGCCGTCCAAACAGTTGCCTTGCACCTTTCTGGTAGGTCGGACGGTCTGGGTCTCAACAACAACAACAACACAGGGAGGAGGGATAATTTAAGAAAAATTGCATTGGACAGGAGTCTGTCCAGGCAGCATAAACAGTAATAAACAACAATATTTTGTTAAGGAGAGTAGTAGGAGATGCCCCAAAAAATTCTCTTGGTGGCATTTTTAATTCCCCTATACAATTCGGAAATACCTATTCAACAACATTCAGATTTGACCTGCTAATGCAGTCGTCTAATAATGAAACATTTATTTCTGTCAGCTTATAGGAAACTTAATATTAATATCTTTATTGAAAAGGTGCATTACAGTAAATTACTTAATGTATCATTTATTTTTTTTTTCTGTGATTTCAATATACATTTTATTTTTAGATATTTTTACAAAAATAAAAATTTTTAATGTATGTGCAAAGGTCGCGATATGATGAATGTTCAGCGGTTGCTTATGCGTGTTGCCAAATTGGTAATAATTATTTATGAAATATTCATAAGTTTTAAAGGCTCATTTTCAATGCTTGAGGATACGTGTTTGTGACGTAATCCCAACATTTCAAGATATTACGTATACGTCATTTTAAATTACCAACACACAGGTGGAAATGGCATCTAAAGGATACGTCAGAAAAGGGTTATCCCACAGTTGGAAATAGGTTTTTATTACACATTCGTGGTGTATTTGCAATGATTGTTGATACGTATTTTCCATCCTTAGTAAACAAATGTATGTCCTATGAAACAGGCGTAAAATGGAAACTCCAACGTAGACATTGAAAATCACAAAGTGCGCAACAATGTTAAATTTTGGGAAAAAATACGTAACGGTTGATATCAGCGACCTCTTGCGGTGCTTCAAAATGTGTCTCAGAATATGATCAGATCAATGCGCGGATTTCAAACTATTTCTTATATTCACTATATTTCGCACCGCAGATTACCATATTCAGAAGGATCACTTCCATAGGAACCCATGGCAACATCTTTAACAAGGGATTTCGCATGGACACTAGCATTCGGGGAGCCAACCATCGGAGCTACGATGTAAACAAAGTCCGGCTGCTAGATTTGGCGACTATCGTACGTTTGACGGTTTTATGTTAATGCGGGCATAAAAATTACGCTACTGTACTTTTATAATTTTTAAACTATAAAAATGATCAGCATTTAAAAATATTTTTATCTGTAATATATTTATTTGTTTGAGTGAATTTAAATAAATAAACATAGCTATATATTTAATTCATGTAATCATAAACTAAATAAAAAATTGACGCATTTACATTACTGTAAATCGTTATGCACCAAAAATTATAAGCTAACATACTCAAAAGACAGTAATATTATACAACTATGATTATTGATTATTAAACTTCTATGATATTATACGATTACTATATGATTATTAAATTTCTTACTTATCAATTTATTATGGAGGTGCTCATAATGTAATTTTTTCTAAATACACTAAAATTCTTGTAACAAGTAACATTTTACATAAATGTACGATCAAAGCTGAGGAACTCAATCTTTAATTACAAGGGGGCGGAGTATTTTCCCCATTGCTTTAGTTATTAAAAAGTATTCGAAATATATACCTATACAATACCATAATCAATTTAATTTGTACTAGGAAAAGCTATCCAAATATCAATTTTTGTACATCTTATAAAAATACGGAAAAGGTTTTTTTAACTAATAATACCACTGCTTCTTGGAATTTGGTCTAGTCCGCAGTGATAATACATCATTCATTTTTTATGATCACGTGCATAGGATGAAATATGGGATGGATAACAAATAAACTTTTCATTTAAATAAAAATAAATTACATACATTTTGAAGGTAATGCTTTTTCAATTGGTAATCCTTTCTTGTAATTATCGATTCACTTAACAAATAATCTTTTTGCACTGTAATACGCTACAAGAAAGCATGGCTGTGTAAGGGTTGCATTCAGAGTCAAATAGGGTTATATTAACAGAACGTCTTGGCGAAAACGTCATCGACCAGTGCCAAGCGTGCCAATTTGATATGAATTAATGTCTGTATATATCAGTCTGTGTTTCATACAGTAGGCAATTAAAATTTAGGCCACAATTTGTAGCTAGAAATGTTGGCTTTTCCGTTGCCTTCGATTTACTTGTTAAAACAACATATATTTAATATAATTGGGAACCACTCAGACAGAGATTCATCCTTCCCTCGGCGTAAAAACGTCGAGAGCGCGATCATCAATGGCCAACAGCAACAAGTTGCTGATGTGCCGGCTTCACGCTCGGGATGAAACCCCTTGCCACATCATCGTGGTTGGGTTTTCTGCGAAGTTCGGTGAGTGAACTCGCTAATCATACTATAGAAATGATCCTATGAAGTATGATCTCACTCTAACCTGAGGGAGAAAAACTACTGAAATCATTTACTTTCCTTCATTTCTGGTAGATGCCTGTCTGATATCTTTAGTTCAAATAAGTCAAACGCAAAACTTTTATAATAGACCCTGAATAAACTGCAAATGCTCTATTGACGAACTTAATGTAGCACTGGATACAATGCCAGATTATTAATATTATGTCCACTATGATATATAAAATAATAAGTTGTGCACTATCTACCATAAACACATTCCGCCAATGGAATCTCTGTGTATCCCAAAAGATGAGTATTCTCTCAAATGTATATTCTGGATTCAGTGATTAGGCAATTAGACGACAGTAAACTGCTCCAAAGTTCTTGATTGCACAATATTGCTACTTTTTCAACATAATTATTTCAATGACATTAAAACTGTCACAGCTCTTGTGTAGAAATAAAACCTTCAGTAAACCTTATTTTAATATAAATGCGAAATGGTTATTTCTTGAAAACATTTCAGGTGAATGGGGACATGGCAAGGATCGGTCAACTGTTTCCTCAATATTTTAAAACTTCTAATAAGTAAACCGTTTTTAATTTAAGCTGAAAACTGCAGTCAGATTAAATCGACATCCTTATACGATATATTATTTCTTAATTTACTGAAAATATAATCTCCAGTCGTATTTTCGCAATATATAAAGGCTTAATTAAGATACAGCCAATTCATATATTAAAAAATAAATAGAAATATTTTTGAAAGCATAATTGTATAGGTATCTGAATGTTCATCCCTTTTAGTGATGTGAAAACACATTAGGCCATACACTTGACATGTTTTTCTTTTAAGATGGTCATTAGCACAGACTACTATACAGACCTGTCACTCTGGATAGTTTCGTTTTCGCGGCGGCCATTAGAGATAGACCAAACATTGGGTTGGCGCGCTCTTGGCGATGGTCTGGTTTGATCCGAGCGCTTGGCGATGATCTGGTTTGGGTCCAAGCCGATTTTCAATGTGTATAACCCTATTTCGCTCGGCGAAAACTTAGAACAACAGACTAGCGTGGTTTGAGTAACCGTAACGTGAAAAAGGATTATTTGTTAAGTGTTTAGATCATTTTATAGAAATGGATTGATAAAAGAAAACTGGTTGCGTTACAGGGTATGTAATTTATGTTTATTAAAATTGAAATAATTTTAGTTATCACCATCCTACATACGTGTTCATTATAAGTATACACGTGTTCATAAGTATACACGTGTTCATATAAGTATACATGTGTTCATCATACGAAATTAGTGCTGTGTTGTTATTACTGCCGGATTAGACTACATTTTAAGAGGTAGTGGTATAATTAGTTAAAAAATATTTTCCGTATTTTTATAAAATGTGAAATAATTGATATTTGGATAGTTTTTTCTTAGTTGAATGTGATATAGTATGTGTATATATTTATGTAAAATTTTTATTAAGTGCCTTATGGTGAAAAATCCCCCCCCCTCGGGTAATTAATGATTGAGTTCCACAACTTCGATAGTGCATTTATGTAAATTTGATATTTACTATATGAATATTTTTATATTAAAAAAAAAAGTCTATTATCAGTATCCCAGAATAAATTAAGAACGATCAACACGCTAGTATACTTTTTAGACTGAAAGTATTATATAATATTTCAGTCTTTTGAGTATGTTAGCTTGTAATTTTTTGTGCATTATGTTTTATAGTGAGACAATGCAATGTGTGTATTTTTTAATCTATTTTATGATTATTTGAATTAAATATATAACTATGTTTATTTAAATATTCTTAAACTAATGAATATATTTATGTTGCAGATTAATGTATTTTTAAATCCTGATCCTTTCTATAGTTTCAAAAATTATAAAAGTACAGTCCTCAACATTTTGTTCCCCTCCCGTTTAAAACAAAATCGCCAAGCGAGCGATAACGCGCCAAATCTGGCAGACGCATCGCACTTCAGTTGGTCCATCTGACTAGCGCTAGTGTCTATGGGACATCCCATGTTAGAAATGTTGCCATAGGATCCTATGGGAGTGAGCCTTCTGAATATAGTATTCTGTGGTCATTAGTAGAAGACTCAGACATGAATGCCTATGGGCGTTGCGATCCCATAGACACCGAGGGATATAATTCACATAAATCATCACCCGCAGTCATCATCGGTTACTTTCAGGCCAAGAATTGACCCTACTAATGACAACTCCTAAACAACAATGTTAAATTATGAAAGGTTTTGTCGCATTATTTTAGTGGAACATAATATAATTCTAGTAGAAATTATGCATCTGAACTAATTCTGTTGTTCTATTTTAATGGGAATATATTTTTGTATTAAAAAATAATTCTATTTTTCAATCTGGAAACTAGATACAATATTAAGATTTCAAATTTTACATCGTAGATATCGGTCTAACCGAGGTTTCATAGCATTCTTAGGCCACACATGACATTCTTAAAACATTCTTTTTTGTCGAATATCCGGAACCCACCGCATTTCACAAATAAATTTTAAGATGGAATCTCATGAAAGGGAATCGAAGCACCGACTTCATGTTTAACGCACATCAGAGCAATTGATGGAAAATATATGATAAAATTAATGACAGGTCAGACCTTCAAACTTACAAAATGACGTATGGCTTAAGAATAATCAAAATAACATTCACATACAAACAAGTAATACCTTTTACAAAAACTGTTTAAAGAAAACAAAAATTTTGCAGTCCAAACGACTTGCAATTCGGATACATATTTTCGCAAAAAATAGTTAGTTCAATAAATAAAGTGTTCGGACTTTGATGATAGTAAAATTATGCAAAAGTGAAACTATATTTTCTCTGTATATTACTGTTTTTGAAATTTTTTTCTAGAAGAATCGCATGAAAAACTTACCTAAAATAGATGCGTTACAATTTCAAATATGAAGAAAATGAATAAAACATGATTAGTAAGACTGGAAAAATAAAATATTTAGGAAATTGCTGTTATCAGGAGCCCACGGCGGTTCTATTTTCTAATCCGTTTCAAAATTGCCTTTTTCTTCATAATCTTACTAAACCACGCCCATCAAACCATACATTCAGATCGAAGGATAATAAATCCAATTATTGTGCTTTCGGAACAACGTAGCAGCGATCTAATAAATAGATCCCAAGGCATATTTTAACTAGAAGTAGAGGCAATTTTTGAAATAGTAAAAAGTTATTCGACATTATACATTCCTCAATTTGCCACATGATGCGCATAGGCATTGCATCGACTACATTAAAATAGAAAATAATTTTTTGCGAATAAGGTTTGATTGCTTCATCGAATATTTTCGGTAAAACGCAGCAAGTTATTACTTAAAAGGGGAAATTGAACATTTACTTTACATTATTCGGGTCGTTCATCAATACTACAGTGGCTATGTAGGCCAGTGTGTAAACCAAAGATCAAAAACTGCGCCTAATTTTAAGAAACCGCTAGATGTCGCTGTCAGCAATCGCGATTCGGTTCTTGCTGCAACACCTTTGAGCTGTAATTTGTATTCAAATCTTTCGGAAGATAATATTTCTGCCAAAAACTTTGTGAAATTATTCATTTGTCGTCTCTCATCTGATGTACAGTAAATTAATAACCTTTACGAAAATTACTGAAATTTACCCATAATAAATTATATTTTTATTGCATAACTTATTACTTAATTTGTCCAGAGTCATAATTTTAAAGGAATGAATATCATTCTGAAATTCCATTTTAAAAGAATGAATTTCGTTCAGAAATTCCATCTCAAATTTCTCTACAATTCATAGTTTGGGTAAAAAGATGTACTTGTAAAGGTATTATATTAAACATTCAAGCATCAACATTCCGTCAACCGTAGAATTCAGTCTAATGAGATCGGTTTCTCCCTAATGGGATTGAAAGTTACGGAAATAGGAAGGGTGAACTAAAAAATGCCAGTTGGTTAAAGAAAATTTTCCGCTTATAGAAACAGGGAGATTTCCGTTGATGCATCCCTTTAAATACGACAAAAGGGACCCCAGGAATGTAAACGGGGGCGGAAATCTGCTAACTTAATTGAGGGTACACTTTAACTGCCAAAAAAAGAGCGGTACACTTTCACGAGGAGGGCCGGACTATCCATGGAATTAATTCTACGGTAATTTGAATTGACACATGAGTGTTAAAAATCAGACCTCTATTAAAAACGGTTTTTGTCAGCTTGTGACACACAGGGAGGCAGGGTGCGGTAGCCCATTGGTTAGCGCGCTGGAGTTGCACTCGGTTGGCCCGGGTTCGATTCCAGCCACTGCCAAAACTGCCGCCGTGTTCACGCGGAGTACGATCACGTTAAACATGTGGGTCCGTAAGTCCTTCCGAGAGGTTGGTGGTAGGGGAAGTAGGGTACGGTCCCTGTGGATGCCTCCCCCACTGGGTTCCGGTCTAAATTGTGTGGCACTTCCCGGCCGTCCAAACAGTTGCCTTGCACCTTTCTGGTAGGTCGGACGGTCTGGGTCTCAACAACAACAACAACACAGGGAGGAGGGATAATTTAAGAAAAATTGCATTGGACAGGAGTCAGTCCAGGCAGCATAAACAGTAATAAACAACAATATTTTGTTAAGGAGAGTAGTAGGAGATGCCCCAAAAAATTCTCTTGGTGGCATTTTTAATTCCCCTATACAATTCGGAAATACCTATTCAACAACATTCAGATTTGACCTGCTAATGCAGTCGTCTAATAATGAAACATTTATTTCTGTCAGCTTATAGGAAACTTAATATTAATATCTTTATTGAAAAGGTGCATTACAGTAATTACTTAATGTATCATTTATTTTTTTTTTCTGTGATTTCAATATACATTTTATTTTTAGATATTTTTACAAAAATAAAAATTTTTAATGTATGTGCAAAGGTCGCGATATGATGAATGTTCAGCGGTTGCTTATGCGTGTTGCCAAATTGGTAATAATTATTTATGAAATATTCATAAGTTTTAAAGGCTCATTTTCAATGCTTGAGGATACGTGTTTGTGACGTAATCCCAACATTTCAAGATATTACGTATACGTCATTTTAAATTACCAACACACAGGTGGAAATGGCATCTAAAGGATACGTCAGAAAAGGGTTATCCCACAGTTGGAAATAGGTTTTTATTACACATTCGTGGTGTATTTGCAATGATTGTTGATACGTATTTTCCATCCTTAGTAAACAAATGTATGTCCTATGAAACAGGCGTAAAATGGAAACTCCAACGTAGACATTGAAAATCACAAAGTGCGCAACAATGTTAAATTTTGGGAAAAAATACGTAACGGTTGATATCAGCGACCTCTTGCGGTGCTTCAAAATGTGTCTCAGAATATGATCAGATCAATGCGCGGATTTCAAACTATTTCTTATATTCACTATATTTCGCACCGCAGATTACCATATTCAGAAGGATCACTTCCATAGGAACCCATGGCAACATCTTTAACAAGGGATTTCGCATGGACACTAGCATTCGGGGAGCCAACCATCGGAGCTACGATGTAAACAAAGTCCGGCTGCTAGATTTGGCGACTATCGTACGTTTGACGGTTTTATGTTAATGCGGGCATAAAAATTACGCTACTGTACTTTTATAATTTTTAAACTATAAAAATGATCAGCATTTAAAAATATTTTTATCTGTAATATATTTATTTGTTTGAGTGAATTTAAATAAATAAACATAGCTATATATTTAATTCATGTAATCATAAACTAAATAAAAAATTGACGCATTTACATTACTGTAAATCGTTATGCACCAAAAATTATAAGCTAACATACTCAAAAGACAGTAATATTATACAACTATGATTATTGATTATTAAACTTCTATGATATTATACGATTACTATATGATTATTAAATTTCTTACTTATCAATTTATTATGGAGGTGCTCATAATGTAATTTTTTCTAAATACACTAAAATTCTTGTAACAAGTAACATTTTACATAAATGTACGATCAAAGCTGAGGAACTCAATCTTTAATTACAAGGGGGCGGAGTATTTTCCCCATTGCTTTAGTTATTAAAAAGTATTCGAAATATATACCTATACAATACCATAATCAATTTAATTTGTACTAGGAAAAGCTATCCAAATATCAATTTTTGTACATCTTATAAAAATACGGAAAAGGTTTTTTTAACTAATAATACCACTGCTTCTTGGAATTTGGTCTAGTCCGCAGTGATAATACATCATTCATTTTTTATGATCACGTGCATAGGATGAAATATGGGATGGATAACAAATAAACTTTTCATTTAAATAAAAATAAATTACATACATTTTGAAGGTAATGCTTTTTCAATTGGTAATCCTTTCTTGTAATTATCGATTCACTTAACAAATAATCTTTTTGCACTGTAATACGCTACAAGAAAGCATGGCTGTGTAAGGGTTGCATTCAGAGTCAAATAGGGTTATATTAACAGAACGTCTTGGCGAAAACGTCATCGACCAGTGCCAAGCGTGCCAATTTGATATGAATTAATGTCTGTATATATCAGTCTGTGTTTCATACAGTAGGCAATTAAAATTTAGGCCACAATTTGTAGCTAGAAATGTTGGCTTTTCCGTTGCCTTCGATTTACTTGTTAAAACAACATATATTTAATATAATTGGGAACCACTCAGACAGAGATTCATCCTTCCCTCGGCGTAAAAACGTCGAGAGCGCGATCATCAATGGCCAACAGCAACAAGTTGCTGATGTGCCGGCTTCACGCTCGGGATGAAACCCCTTGCCACATCATCGTGGTTGGGTTTTCTGCGAAGTTCGGTGAGTGAACTCGCTAATCATACTATGGAAATGATCCTATGAAGTATGATCTTACTCTAACCTGAGGGAGAAAAACTACTGAAATCATTTACTTTCCTTCATTTCTGGTAGATGCCTGTCTGATATCTTTAGTTCAAATAAGTCAAACGCAAAACTTTTATAATAGACCCTGAATAAACTGCAAATGCTCTATTGACGAACTTAATGTAGCACTGGATACAATGCCAGATTATTAATATTATGTCCACTATGATATATAAAATAATAAGTTGTGCACTATCTACCATAAACACATTCCGCCAATGGAATCTCTGTGTATCCCAAAAGATGAGTATTCTCTCAAATGTATATTCTGGATTCAGTGATTAGGCAATTAGACGACAGTAAACTGCTCCAAAGTTCTTGATTGCACAATATTGCTACTTTTTCAACATAATTATTTCAATGACATTAAAACTGTCACAGCTCTTGTGTAGAAATAAAACCTTCAGTAAACCTTATTTTAATATAAATGCGAAATGGTTATTTCTTGAAAACATTTCAGGTGAATGGGGACATGGCAAGGATCGGTCAACTGTTTCCTCAATATTTTAAAACTTCTAATAAGTAAACCGTTTTTAATTTAAGCTGAAAACTGCAGTCAGATTAAATCGACATCCTTATACGATATATTATTTCTTAATTTACTGAAAATATAATCTCCAGTCGTATTTTCGCAATATATAAAGGCTTAATTAAGATACAGCCAATTCATATATTAAAAAATAAATAGAAATATTTTTGAAAGCATAATTGTATAGGTATCTGAATGTTCATCCCTTTTAGTGATGTGAAAACACATTAGGCCATACACTTGACATGTTTTTCTTTTAAGATGGTCATTAGTAGAAGACTCAGACATGAATGCCTATGGGCGTTGCGATCCCATAGACACCGAGGGATATAATTCACATAAATCATCACCCGCAGTCATCATCGGTTACTTTCAGGCCAAGAATTGACCCTACTAATGACAACTCCTAAACAACAATGTTAAATTATGAAAGGTTTTGTCGCATTATTTTAGTGGAACATAATATAATTCTAGTAGAAATTATGCATCTGAACTAATTCTGTTGTTCTATTTTAATGGGAATATATTTTTGTATTAAAAAATAATTCTATTTTTCAATCTGGAAACTAGATACAATATTAAGATTTCAAATTTTACATCGTAGATATCGGTCTAACCGAGGTTTCATAGCATTCTTAGGCCACACATGACATTCTTAAAACATTCTTTTTTGTCGAATATCCGGAACCCACCGCATTTCACAAATAAATTTTAAGATGGAATCTCATGAAAGGGAATCGAAGCACCGACTTCATGTTTAACGCACATCAGAGCAATTGATGGAAAATATATGATAAAATTAATGACAGGTCAGACCTTCAAACTTACAAAATGACGTATGGCTTAAGAATAATCAAAATAACATTCACATACAAACAAGTAATACCTTTTACAAAAACTGTTTAAAGAAAACAAAAATTTTGCAGTCCAAACGACTTGCAATTCGGATACATATTTTCGCAAAAAATAGTTAGTTCAATAAATAAAGTGTTCGGACTTTGATGATAGTAAAATTATGCAAAAGTGAAACTATATTTTCTCTGTATATTACTGTTTTTGAAATTTTTTTCTAGAAGAATCGCATGAAAAACTTACCTAAAATAGATGCGTTACAATTTCAAATATGAAGAAAATGAATAAAACATGATTAGTAAGACTGGAAAAATAAAATATTTAGGAAATTGCTGTTATCAGGAGCCCACGGCGGTTCTATTTTCTAATCCGTTTCAAAATTGCCTTTTTCTTCATAATCTTACTAAACCACGCCCATCAAACCATACATTCAGATCGAAGGATAATAAATCCAATTATTGTGCTTTCGGAACAACGTAGCAGCGATCTAATAAATAGATCCCAAGGCATATTTTAACTAGAAGTAGAGGCAATTTTTGAAATAGTAAAAAGTTATTCGACATTATACATTCCTCAATTTGCCACATGATGCGCATAGGCATTGCATCGACTACATTAAAATAGAAAATAATTTTTTGCGAATAAGGTTTGATTGCTTCATCGAATATTTTCGGTAAAACGCAGCAAGTTATTACTTAAAAGGGGAAATTGAACATTTACTTTACATTATTCGGGTCGTTCATCAATACTACAGTGGCTATGTAGGCCAGTGTGTAAACCAAAGATCAAAAACTGCGCCTAATTTTAAGAAACCGCTAGATGTCGCTGTCAGCAATCGCGATTCGGTTCTTGCTGCAACACCTTTGAGCTGTAATTTGTATTCAAATCTTTCGGAAGATAATATTTCTGCCAAAAACTTTGTGAAATTATTCATTTGTCGTCTCTCATCTGATGTACAGTAAATTAATAACCTTTACGAAAATTACTGAAATTTACCCATAATAAATTATATTTTTATTGCATAACTTATTACTTAATTTGTCCAGAGTCATAATTTTAAAGGAATGAATATCATTCTGAAATTCCATTTTAAAAGAATGAATTTCGTTCAGAAATTCCATCTCAAATTTCTCTACAATTCATAGTTTGGGTAAAAAGATGTACTTGTAAAGGTATTATATTAAACATTCAAGCATCAACATTCCGTCAACCGTAGAATTCAGTCTAATGAGATCGGTTTCTCCCTAATGGGATTGAAAGTTACGGAAATAGGAAGGGTGAACTAAAAAATGCCAGTTGGTTAAAGAAAATTTTCCGCTTATAGAAACAGGGAGATTTCCGTTGATGCATCCCTTTAAATACGACAAAAGGGACCCCAGGAATGTAAACGGGGGCGGAAATCTGCTAACTTAATTGAGGGTACACTTTAACTGCCAAAAAAAGAGCGGTACACTTTCACGAGGAGGGCCGGACTATCCATGGAATTAATTCTACGGTAATTTGAATTGACACATGAGTGTTAAAAATCAGACCTCTATTAAAAACGGTTTTTGTCAGCTTGTGACACACAGGGAGGCAGGGTGCGGTAGCCCATTGGTTAGCGCGCTGGAGTTGCACTCGGTTGGCCCGGGTTCGATTCCAGCCACTGCCAAAACTGCCGCCGTGTTCACGCGGAGTACGATCACGTTAAACATGTGGGTCCGTAAGTCCTTCCGAGAGGTTGGTGGTAGGGGAAGTAGGGTACGGTCCCTGTGGATGCCTCCCCCACTGGGTTCCGGTCTAAATTGTGTGGCACTTCCCGGCCGTCCAAACAGTTGCCTTGCACCTTTCTGGTAGGTCGGACGGTCTGGGTCTCAACAACAACAACAACACAGGGAGGAGGGATAATTTAAGAAAAATTGCATTGGACAGGAGTCAGTCCAGGCAGCATAAACAGTAATAAACAACAATATTTTGTTAAGGAGAGTAGTAGGAGATGCCCCAAAAAATTCTCTTGGTGGCATTTTTAATTCCCCTATACAATTCGGAAATACCTATTCAACAACATTCAGATTTGACCTGCTAATGCAGTCGTCTAATAATGAAACATTTATTTCTGTCAGCTTATAGGAAACTTAATATTAATATCTTTATTGAAAAGGTGCATTACAGTAAATTACTTAATGTATCATTTATTTTTTTTTCTGTGATTTCAATATACATTTTATTTTTAGATATTTTTACAAAAATAAAAATTTTTAATGTATGTGCAAAGGTCGCGATATGATGAATGTTCAGCGGTTGCTTATGCGTGTTGCCAAATTGGTAATAATTATTTATGAAATATTCATAAGTTTTAAAGGCTCATTTTCAATGCTTGAGGATACGTGTTTGTGACGTAATCCCAACATTTCAAGATATTACGTATACGTCATTTTAAATTACCAACACACAGGTGGAAATGGCATCTAAAGGATACGTCAGAAAAGGGTTATCCCACAGTTGGAAATAGGTTTTTATTACACATTCGTGGTGTATTTGCAATGATTGTTGATACGTATTTTCCATCCTTAGTAAACAAATGTATGTCCTATGAAACAGGCGTAAAATGGAAACTCCAACGTAGACATTGAAAATCACAAAGTGCGCAACAATGTTAAATTTTGGGAAAAAATACGTAACGGTTGATATCAGCGACCTCTTGCGGTGCTTCAAAATGTGTCTCAGAATATGATCAGATCAATGCGCGGATTTCAAACTATTTCTTATATTCACTATATTTCGCACCGCAGATTACCATATTCAGAAGGATCACTTCCATAGGAACCCATGGCAACATCTTTAACAAGGGATTTCGCATGGACACTAGCATTCGGGGAGCCAACCATCGGAGCTACGATGTAAACAAAGTCCGGCTGCTAGATTTGGCGACTATCGTACGTTTGACGGTTTTATGTTAATGCGGGCATAAAAATTACGCTACTGTACTTTTATAATTTTTAAACTATAAAAATGATCAGCATTTAAAAATATTTTTATCTGTAATATATTTATTTGTTTGAGTGAATTTAAATAAATAAACATAGCTATATATTTAATTCATGTAATCATAAACTAAATAAAAAATTGACGCATTTACATTACTGTAAATCGTTATGCACCAAAAATTATAAGCTAACATACTCAAAAGACAGTAATATTATACAACTATGATTATTGATTATTAAACTTCTATGATATTATACGATTACTATATGATTATTAAATTTCTTACTTATCAATTTATTATGGAGGTGCTCATAATGTAATTTTTTCTAAATACACTAAAATTCTTGTAACAAGTAACATTTTACATAAATGTACGATCAAAGCTGAGGAACTCAATCTTTAATTACAAGGGGGCGGAGTATTTTCCCCATTGCTTTAGTTATTAAAAAGTATTCGAAATATATACCTATACAATACCATAATCAATTTAATTTGTACTAGGAAAAGCTATCCAAATATCAATTTTTGTACATCTTATAAAAATACGGAAAAGGTTTTTTTAACTAATAATACCACTGCTTCTTGGAATTTGGTCTAGTCCGCAAAACTCGTTCGTCGTCGTTGATGAAGCACCTGGCGTTGCCGCCTCTATCTTCTGTGTTGAATGATTACTTGTGGTGTAGATTTGACATTACTTGTATGCACATAAAAGTTCGTTGATGAAGAACAACCCCTGATGGGCGGGGCTTCGTCGTAAGAGCTGGCGCCACTGCGTCGAGGTGATGAGGCACGTTGGGAAGTCCGTATGCAACATGATGAGGCACGTGGGATAGACTGTTCACAATCTTCGGGGTATGTGAGGCACGTGGGAATGAGTTCAATGGCAGAACAGGTGATGAGGGAAATCCACACTGAGACTTCTCTGCCAGCCGGCCAAAGTTTAAAAGCTTAAATTTGGGGGGTTTGGGATTTGATGACTCTAGTTATCATTTCGACGATTTGGAAAGTTTTTGTCATTGCGTCTTCGTCGCCTTTGAGAATTTTAACTACATCTTTTAAGATACTGCTGAGTTTATTAATATCAATGTATTGTTCTACCTCTTTGTACAGACTTAGAAACTCTAGAAAAGCATTTGCAGATTGAGGGATTTTGTCTGATACAGGTTGAGTATGGGCTAAGTGCTCGCCAGTAGTTCCTCCTACCGTTTCGGCACTTGCCTGCTCTTCCTGCACAGGGGAGGTTATCCTAGTGGGGAGGGGGGGAAAGTTATCCTCGCCAAGGGTGGGTGAAGTTTTAGCAGATTTTTGTACCTTTTTCAATTCTTGCGTTTTTTTCCTAAACCAGGGGTTTTGGGGACAGTGACTAAAATTGGCAGGGTGGGATCCTGAACAGTTGGCGCATTTCGCCGGGGTGTCCCTATTTTTTGTGCAGTTTCTCGTGGGATGACCTTCGCCACATTTAAGGCAGCGGGGAGGGAGGGTACACTGGTCAGAATGATGGTTCCAAAGTTGACAATTGTAGCACATTTTATGGCCTCTCGCCTTAAAAAGTTGAACTTTGATTTGCATGGAAAACAGGGAATTAACTTCATAAATCCTCGCCCATCCTTCCGTTGGCACAAGTCCAACCAAGAAGATGGGGAGGGGGGTCCTATCACGCCTATTCCTTAGCTGCGTGATTCTAACAATTTTAAAACCAAGCGCGGCAAGCTCTTTTTTTATTTCCTCAATACTGGTATTAGTGGGCAAGCCCTTTATTACTATCTTCCTCGGCCTATCCGTTTTGAGGTTTAATGAACTGAAAGGAATCCCCTCACGGGTTAAGTGAGCCTGCACACGCCTGTAGTCCTCAACGGACCCAGGAGTGATCCGGATCACTCTTCCCATGAGAAGACCCTGAACTTTGCACTCTAAAAACTTGTTTAAGTCCTCTATGAGGGCTCCCCAATTAATTGTGGAGTCCACATAGAAGGACGAGACTTTTTCCTTAGGGGGGGATGGCGCCTCAGTCATTTCGACTTCATCGTCATTTAATTTGCTAAATTTATTTTTGGTTTGGATATCCTGGGATTTTAGTTTAGAAGTAGAGGGTTTACTACTATCAGAAGTTTTCAACTTTTTGCTTTTAGGCTGGGTGATATACCCTTCAAGATTACTAAACATTTCGTGTTTAAATTTAAGATATAACTCGTCCTCTGTTTTAGTTTTCCTATCTCTATATATATCATATACAAGATTGTAAGATTTCCTATTAGTAAAAGTACTAAGATTAGGGTGGCTGGCTAGCAGATTGGAATCAGAAATGGTACCTGATAGTATTGTCCTGATCATCTTGGCTCGATCGAAGTCGATCCCGTCTTCCTCCAGCTCCTCTTCAAGTCTGGCGATGATCCAGTCGTAAATCTTGAAGTGGCTGTATATTTTCCACTCAGCAGAGTCTTTCTTTAACTGGTCGCTATCACATCCCAGGGTCTTGATGTAGGCTGCCGCGTAGCCGGCCGCACTTGGGGTATCCTCGTCCTCCGATGAAGAAACAGTCTCTCCTTGATCCTGGTCCTGGTCATCCATGATCTCGGCCCAGTTCTTCTTTTCTTTACTCGCCCGCTGTAACACGTGCTTGGCTGACACTCCTTGTTGCGCCATTTTCACGGCAGTTGGTTCCACAATCTTTACACTGTCCATATTGAACCGAAGTTCAGAAGTATAATCTACACCATTGTCCAACATCAGCTGTTTCCAGCCATGTCTACCTCTCCAGTCTTTCAAAATATTCACATCCGTCTTAACTGGCTCCGCAGCGAGCTGCTTGCACGTGTATCCACCATGCTGTATCACTAAGTCCTTCCAGGCTTGAAATCCTTTCGCTTCCACCGGTGAGATGAATAGCTCCTCCACACTTGTAATAATCCTATGCACATCCATCGTAAATTACTTTGCCCGACGCGGTTTACTAAAAATTAGTACACTCACGCCCAAGCCAAAGTAAGAAATCCACGTGGTCACTGAATGCGATTGGCCTTTTGGAATCCACCCCTTTTGAATGTCGAGAAACGGCCCTTCGGTCTAGTCCGCAGTGATAATACATCATTCATTTTTTATGATCACGTGCATAGGATGAAATATGGGATGGATAACAAATAAACTTTTCATTTAAATAAAAATAAATTACATACATTTTGAAGGTAATGCTTTTTCAATTGGTAATCCTTTCTTGTAATTATCGATTCACTTAACAAATAATCTTTTTGCACTGTAATACGCTACAAGAAAGCATGGCTGTGTAAGGGTTGCATTCAGAGTCAAATAGGGTTATATTAACAGAACGTCTTGGCGAAAACGTCATCGACCAGTGCCAAGCGTGCCAATTTGATATGAATTAATGTCTGTATATATCAGTCTGTGTTTCATACAGTAGGCAATTAAAATTTAGGCCACAATTTGTAGCTAGAAATGTTGGCTTTTCCGTTGCCTTCGATTTACTTGTTAAAACAACATATATTTAATATAATTGGGAACCACTCAGACAGAGATTCATCCTTCCCTCGGCGTAAAAACGTCGAGAGCGCGATCATCAATGGCCAACAGCAACAAGTTGCTGATGTGCCGGCTTCACGCTCGGGATGAAACCCCTTGCCACATCATCGTGGTTGGGTTTTCTGCGAAGTTCGGTGAGTGAACTCGCTAATCATACTATGGAAATGATCCTATGAAGTATGATCTTACTCTAACCTGAGGGAGAAAAACTACTGAAATCATTTACTTTCCTTCATTTCTGGTAGATGCCTGTCTGATATCTTTAGTTCAAATAAGTCAAACGCAAAACTTTTATAATAGACCCTGAATAAACTGCAAATGCTCTATTGACGAACTTAATGTAGCACTGGATACAATGCCAGATTATTAATATTATGTCCACTATGATATATAAAATAATAAGTTGTGCACTATCTACCATAAACACATTCCGCCAATGGAATCTCTGTGTATCCCAAAAGATGAGTATTCTCTCAAATGTATATTCTGGATTCAGTGATTAGGCAATTAGACGACAGTAAACTGCTCCAAAGTTCTTGATTGCACAATATTGCTACTTTTTCAACATAATTATTTCAATGACATTAAAACTGTCACAGCTCTTGTGTAGAAATAAAACCTTCAGTAAACCTTATTTTAATATAAATGCGAAATGGTTATTTCTTGAAAACATTTCAGGTGAATGGGGACATGGCAAGGATCGGTCAACTGTTTCCTCAATATTTTAAAACTTCTAATAAGTAAACCGTTTTTAATTTAAGCTGAAAACTGCAGTCAGATTAAATCGACATCCTTATACGATATATTATTTCTTAATTTACTGAAAATATAATCTCCAGTCGTATTTTCGCAATATATAAAGGCTTAATTAAGATACAGCCAATTCATATATTAAAAAATAAATAGAAATATTTTTGAAAGCATAATTGTATAGGTATCTGAATGTTCATCCCTTTTAGTGATGTGAAAACACATTAGGCCATACACTTGACATGTTTTTCTTTTAAGATGGTCATTAGTAGAAGACTCAGACATGAATGCCTATGGGCGTTGCGATCCCATAGACACCGAGGGATATAATTCACATAAATCATCACCCGCAGTCATCATCGGTTACTTTCAGGCCAAGAATTGACCCTACTAATGACAACTCCTAAACAACAATGTTAAATTATGAAAGGTTTTGTCGCATTATTTTAGTGGAACATAATATAATTCTAGTAGAAATTATGCATCTGAACTAATTCTGTTGTTCTATTTTAATGGGAATATATTTTTGTATTAAAAAATAATTCTATTTTTCAATCTGGAAACTAGATACAATATTAAGATTTCAAATTTTACATCGTAGATATCGGTCTAACCGAGGTTTCATAGCATTCTTAGGCCACACATGACATTCTTAAAACATTCTTTTTTGTCGAATATCCGGAACCCACCGCATTTCACAAATAAATTTTAAGATGGAATCTCATGAAAGGGAATCGAAGCACCGACTTCATGTTTAACGCACATCAGAGCAATTGATGGAAAATATATGATAAAATTAATGACAGGTCAGACCTTCAAACTTACAAAATGACGTATGGCTTAAGAATAATCAAAATAACATTCACATACAAACAAGTAATACCTTTTACAAAAACTGTTTAAAGAAAACAAAAATTTTGCAGTCCAAACGACTTGCAATTCGGATACATATTTTCGCAAAAAATAGTTAGTTCAATAAATAAAGTGTTCGGACTTTGATGATAGTAAAATTATGCAAAAGTGAAACTATATTTTCTCTGTATATTACTGTTTTTGAAATTTTTTTCTAGAAGAATCGCATGAAAAACTTACCTAAAATAGATGCGTTACAATTTCAAATATGAAGAAAATGAATAAAACATGATTAGTAAGACTGGAAAAATAAAATATTTAGGAAATTGCTGTTATCAGGAGCCCACGGCGGTTCTATTTTCTAATCCGTTTCAAAATTGCCTTTTTCTTCATAATCTTACTAAACCACGCCCATCAAACCATACATTCAGATCGAAGGATAATAAATCCAATTATTGTGCTTTCGGAACAACGTAGCAGCGATCTAATAAATAGATCCCAAGGCATATTTTAACTAGAAGTAGAGGCAATTTTTGAAATAGTAAAAAGTTATTCGACATTATACATTCCTCAATTTGCCACATGATGCGCATAGGCATTGCATCGACTACATTAAAATAGAAAATAATTTTTTGCGAATAAGGTTTGATTGCTTCATCGAATATTTTCGGTAAAACGCAGCAAGTTATTACTTAAAAGGGGAAATTGAACATTTACTTTACATTATTCGGGTCGTTCATCAATACTACAGTGGCTATGTAGGCCAGTGTGTAAACCAAAGATCAAAAACTGCGCCTAATTTTAAGAAACCGCTAGATGTCGCTGTCAGCAATCGCGATTCGGTTCTTGCTGCAACACCTTTGAGCTGTAATTTGTATTCAAATCTTTCGGAAGATAATATTTCTGCCAAAAACTTTGTGAAATTATTCATTTGTCGTCTCTCATCTGATGTACAGTAAATTAATAACCTTTACGAAAATTACTGAAATTTACCCATAATAAATTATATTTTTATTGCATAACTTATTACTTAATTTGTCCAGAGTCATAATTTTAAAGGAATGAATATCATTCTGAAATTCCATTTTAAAAGAATGAATTTCGTTCAGAAATTCCATCTCAAATTTCTCTACAATTCATAGTTTGGGTAAAAAGATGTACTTGTAAAGGTATTATATTAAACATTCAAGCATCAACATTCCGTCAACCGTAGAATTCAGTCTAATGAGATCGGTTTCTCCCTAATGGGATTGAAAGTTACGGAAATAGGAAGGGTGCACTAAAAAATGCCAGTTGGTTAAAGAAAATTTTCCGCTTATAGAAACAGGGAGATTTCCGTTGATGCATCCCTTTAAATACGACAAAAGGGACCCCAGGAATGTAAACGGGGGCGGAAATCTGCTAACTTAATTGAGGGTACACTTTAACTGCCAAAAAAAGAGCGGTACACTTTCACGAGGAGGGCCGGACTATCCATGGAATTAATTCTACGGTAATTTGAATTGACACATGAGTGTTAAAAATCAGACCTCTATTAAAAACGGTTTTTGTCAGCTTGTGACACACAGGGAGGCAGGGTGCGGTAGCCCATTGGTTAGCGCGCTGGAGTTGCACTCGGTTGGCCCGGGTTCGATTCCAGCCACTGCCAAAACTGCCGCCGTGTTCACGCGGAGTACGATCACGTTAAACATGTGGGTCCGTAAGTCCTTCCGAGAGGTTGGTGGTAGGGGAAGTAGGGTACGGTCCCTGTGGATGCCTCCCCCACTGGGTTCCGGTCTAAATTGTGTGGCACTTCCCGGCCGTCCAAACAGTTGCCTTGCACCTTTCTGGTAGGTCGGACGGTCTGGGTCTCAACAACAACAACAACACAGGGAGGAGGGATAATTTAAGAAAAATTGCATTGGACAGGAGTCTGTCCAGGCAGCATAAACAGTAATAAACAACAATATTTTGTTAAGGAGAGTAGTAGGAGATGCCCCAAAAAATTCTCTTGGTGGCATTTTTAATTCCCCTATACAATTCGGAAATACCTATTCAACAACATTCAGATTTGACCTGCTAATGCAGTCGTCTAATAATGAAACATTTATTTCTGTCAGCTTATAGGAAACTTAATATTAATATCTTTATTGAAAAGGTGCATTACAGTAAATTACTTAATGTATCATTTATTTTTTTTTTCTGTGATTTCAATATACATTTTATTTTTAGATATTTTTACAAAAATAAAAATTTTTAATGTATGTGCAAAGGTCGCGATATGATGAATGTTCAGCGGTTGCTTATGCGTGTTGCCAAATTGGTAATAATTATTTATGAAATATTCATAAGTTTTAAAGGCTCATTTTCAATGCTTGAGGATACGTGTTTGTGACGTAATCCCAACATTTCAAGATATTACGTATACGTCATTTTAAATTACCAACACACAGGTGGAAATGGCATCTAAAGGATACGTCAGAAAAGGGTTATCCCACAGTTGGAAATAGGTTTTTATTACACATTCGTGGTGTATTTGCAATGATTGTTGATACGTATTTTCCATCCTTAGTAAACAAATGTATGTCCTATGAAACAGGCGTAAAATGGAAACTCCAACGTAGACATTGAAAATCACAAAGTGCGCAACAATGTTAAATTTTGGGAAAAAATACGTAACGGTTGATATCAGCGACCTCTTGCGGTGCTTCAAAATGTGTCTCAGAATATGATCAGATCAATGCGCGGATTTCAAACTATTTCTTATATTCACTATATTTCGCACCGCAGATTACCATATTCAGAAGGATCACTTCCATAGGAACCCATGGCAACATCTTTAACAAGGGATTTCGCATGGACACTAGCATTCGGGGAGCCAACCATCGGAGCTACGATGTCCGGCCGGATTTACGACAAAGTCCGGCTGCTAGATTTGGCGACTATCGTACGTTTGACGGTTTTATGTTAATGCGGGCATAAAAATTACGCTACTGTACTTTTATAATTTTTAAACTATAAAAATGATCAGCATTTAAAAATATTTTTATCTGTAATATATTTATTTGTTTGAGTGAATTTAAATAAATAAACATAGCTATATATTTAATTCATGTAATCATAAACTAAATAAAAAATTGACGCATTTACATTACTGTAAATCGTTATGCACCAAAAATTATAAGCTAACATACTCAAAAGACAGTAATATTATACAACTATGATTATTGATTATTAAACTTCTATGATATTATACGATTACTATATGATTATTAAATTTCTTACTTATCAATTTATTATGGAGGTGCTCATAATGTAATTTTTTCTAAATACACTAAAATTCTTGTAACAAGTAACATTTTACATAAATGTACGATCAAAGCTGAGGAACTCAATCTTTAATTACAAGGGGGCGGAGTATTTTCCCCATTGCTTTAGTTATTAAAAAGTATTCGAAATATATACCTATACAATACCATAATCAATTTAATTTGTACTAGGAAAAGCTATCCAAATATCAATTTTTGTACATCTTATAAAAATACGGAAAAGGTTTTTTTAACTAATAATACCACTGCTTCTTGGAATTTGGTCTAGTCCGCAGTGATAATACATCATTCATTTTTTATGATCACGTGCATAGGATGAAATATGGGATGGATAACAAATAAACTTTTCATTTAAATAAAAATAAATTACATACATTTTGAAGGTAATGCTTTTTCAATTGGTAATCCTTTCTTGTAATTATCGATTCACTTAACAAATAATCTTTTTGCACTGTAATACGCTACAAGAAAGCATGGCTGTGTAAGGGTTGCATTCAGAGTCAAATAGGGTTATATTAACAGAACGTCTTGGCGAAAACGTCATCGACCAGTGCCAAGCGTGCCAATTTGATATGAATTAATGTCTGTATATATCAGTCTGTGTTTCATACAGTAGGCAATTAAAATTTAGGCCACAATTTGTAGCTAGAAATGTTGGCTTTTCCGTTGCCTTCGATTTACTTGTTAAAACAACATATATTTAATATAATTGGGAACCACTCAGACAGAGATTCATCCTTCCCTCGGCGTAAAAACGTCGAGAGCGCGATCATCAATGGCCAACAGCAACAAGTTGCTGATGTGCCGGCTTCACGCTCGGGATGAAACCCCTTGCCACATCATCGTGGTTGGGTTTTCTGCGAAGTTCGGTGAGTGAACTCGCTAATCATACTATAGAAATGATCCTATGAAGTATGATCTTACTCTAACCTGAGGGAGAAAAACTACTGAAATCATTTACTTTCCTTCATTTCTGGTAGATGCCTGTCTGATATCTTTAGTTCAAATAAGTCAAACGCAAAACTTTTATAATAGACCCTGAATAAACTGCAAATGCTCTATTGACGAACTTAATGTAGCACTGGATACAATGCCAGATTATTAATATTATGTCCACTATGATATATAAAATAATAAGTTGTGCACTATCTACCATAAACACATTCCGCCAATGGAATCTCTGTGTATCCCAAAAGATGAGTATTCTCTCAAATGTATATTCTGGATTCAGTGATTAGGCAATTAGACGACAGTAAACTGCTCCAAAGTTCTTGATTGCACAATATTGCTACTTTTTCAACATAATTATTTCAATGACATTAAAACTGTCACAGCTCTTGTGTAGAAATAAAACCTTCAGTAAACCTTATTTTAATATAAATGCGAAATGGTTATTTCTTGAAAACATTTCAGGTGAATGGGGACATGGCAAGGATCGGTCAACTGTTTCCTCAATATTTTAAAACTTCTAATAAGTAAACCGTTTTTAATTTAAGCTGAAAACTGCAGTCAGATTAAATCGACATCCTTATACGATATATTATTTCTTAATTTACTGAAAATATAATCTCCAGTCGTATTTTCGCAATATATAAAGGCTTAATTAAGATACAGCCAATTCATATATTAAAAAATAAATAGAAATATTTTTGAAAGCATAATTGTATAGGTATCTGAATGTTCATCCCTTTTAGTGATGTGAAAACACATTAGGCCATACACTTGACATGTTTTTCTTTTAAGATGGTCATTAGTAGAAGACTCAGACATGAATGCCTATGGGCGTTGCGATCCCATAGACACCGAGGGATATAATTCACATAAATCATCACCCGCAGTCATCATCGGTTACTTTCAGGCCAAGAATTGACCCTACTAATGACAACTCCTAAACAACAATGTTAAATTATGAAAGGTTTTGTCGCATTATTTTAGTGGAACATAATATAATTCTAGTAGAAATTATGCATCTGAACTAATTCTGTTGTTCTATTTTAATGGGAATATATTTTTGTATTAAAAAATAATTCTATTTTTCAATCTGGAAACTAGATACAATATTAAGATTTCAAATTTTACATCGTAGATATCGGTCTAACCGAGGTTTCATAGCATTCTTAGGCCACACATGACATTCTTAAAACATTCTTTTTTGTCGAATATCCGGAACCCACCGCATTTCACAAATAAATTTTAAGATGGAATCTCATGAAAGGGAATCGAAGCACCGACTTCATGTTTAACGCACATCAGAGCAATTGATGGAAAATATATGATAAAATTAATGACAGGTCAGACCTTCAAACTTACAAAATGACGTATGGCTTAAGAATAATCAAAATAACATTCACATACAAACAAGTAATACCTTTTACAAAAACTGTTTAAAGAAAACAAAAATTTTGCAGTCCAAACGACTTGCAATTCGGATACATATTTTCGCAAAAAATAGTTAGTTCAATAAATAAAGTGTTCGGACTTTGATGATAGTAAAATTATGCAAAAGTGAAACTATATTTTCTCTGTATATTACTGTTTTTGAAATTTTTTTCTAGAAGAATCGCATGAAAAACTTACCTAAAATAGATGCGTTACAATTTCAAATATGAAGAAAATGAATAAAACATGATTAGTAAGACTGGAAAAATAAAATATTTAGGAAATTGCTGTTATCAGGAGCCCACGGCGGTTCTATTTTCTAATCCGTTTCAAAATTGCCTTTTTCTTCATAATCTTACTAAACCACGCCCATCAAACCATACATTCAGATCGAAGGATAATAAATCCAATTATTGTGCTTTCGGAACAACGTAGCAGCGATCTAATAAATAGATCCCAAGGCATATTTTAACTAGAAGTAGAGGCAATTTTTGAAATAGTAAAAAGTTATTCGACATTATACATTCCTCAATTTGCCACATGATGCGCATAGGCATTGCATCGACTACATTAAAATAGAAAATAATTTTTTGCGAATAAGGTTTGATTGCTTCATCGAATATTTTCGGTAAAACGCAGCAAGTTATTACTTAAAAGGGGAAATTGAACATTTACTTTACATTATTCGGGTCGTTCATCAATACTACAGTGGCTATGTAGGCCAGTGTGTAAACCAAAGATCAAAAACTGCGCCTAATTTTAAGAAACCGCTAGATGTCGCTGTCAGCAATCGCGATTCGGATCTTGCTGCAACACCTTTGAGCTGTAATTTGTATTCAAATCTTTCGGAAGATAATATTTCTGCCAAAAACTTTGTGAAATTATTCATTTGTCGTCTCTCATCTGATGTACAGTAAATTAATAACCTTTACGAAAATTACTGAAATTTACCCATAATAAATTATATTTTTATTGCATAACTTATTACTTAATTTGTCCAGAGTCATAATTTTAAAGGAATGAATATCATTCTGAAATTCCATTTTAAAAGAATGAATTTCGTTCAGAAATTCCATCTCAAATTTCTCTACAATTCATAGT
Organism: Amaurobius ferox; assembly: GCA_951213105.1. Lineage (NCBI taxonomy): Eukaryota > Metazoa > Arthropoda > Arachnida > Araneae > Amaurobiidae > Amaurobius > Amaurobius ferox. The sequence continues at coordinate 36,946,669 of OX578155.1, read as the reverse complement.
TTGGGTAAAAAGATGTACTTGTAAAGGTATTATATTAAACATTCAAGCATCAACATTCCGTCAACCGTAGAATTCAGTCTAATGAGATCGGTTTCTCCCTAATGGGATTGAAAGTTACGGAAATAGGAAGGGTGAACTAAAAAATGTCAGTTGGTTAAAGAAAATTTTCCGCTTATAGAAACAGGGAGATTTCCGTTGATGCATCCCTTTAAATACGACAAAAGGGACCCCAGGAATGTAAACGGGGGCGGAAATCTGCTAACTTAATTGAGGGTACACTTTAACTGCCAAAAAAAGAGCGGTACACTTTCACGAGGAGGGCCGGACTATCCATGGAATTAATTCTACGGTAATTTGAATTGACACATGAGTGTTAAAAATCAGACCTCTATTAAAAACGGTTTTTGTCAGCTTGTGACACACAGGGAGGCAGGGTGCGGTAGCCCATTGGTTAGCGCGCTGGAGTTGCACTCGGTTGGCCCGGGTTCGATTCCAGCCACTGCCAAAACTGCCGCCGTGTTCACGCGGAGTACGATCACGTTAAACATGTGGGTCCGTAAGTCCTTCCGAGAGGTTGGTGGTAGGGGAAGTAGGGTACGGTCCCTGTGGATGCCTCCCCCACTGGGTTCCGGTCTAAATTGTGTGGCACTTCCCGGCCGTCCAAACAGTTGCCTTGCACCTTTCTGGTAGGTCGGACGGTCTGGGTCTCAACAACAACAACAACACAGGGAGGAGGGATAATTTAAGAAAAATTGCATTGGACAGGAGTCAGTCCAGGCAGCATAAACAGTAATAAACAACAATATTTTGTTAAGGAGAGTAGTAGGAGATGCCCCAAAAAATTCTCTTGGTGGCATTTTTAATTCCCCTATACAATTCGGAAATACCTATTCAACAACATTCAGATTTGACCTGCTAATGCAGTCGTCTAATAATGAAACATTTATTTCTGTCAGCTTATAGGAAACTTAATATTAATATCTTTATTGAAAAGGTGCATTACAGTAAATTACTTAATGTATCATTTATTTTTTTTTTCTGTGATTTCAATATACATTTTATTTTTAGATATTTTTACAAAAATAAAAATTTTTAATGTATGTGCAAAGGTCGCGATATGATGAATGTTCAGCGGTTGCTTATGCGTGTTGCCAAATTGGTAATAATTATTTATGAAATATTCATAAGTTTTAAAGGCTCATTTTCAATGCTTGAGGATACGTGTTTGTGACGTAATCCCAACATTTCAAGATATTACGTATACGTCATTTTAAATTACCAACACACAGGTGGAAATGGCATCTAAAGGATACGTCAGAAAAGGGTTATCCCACAGTTGGAAATAGGTTTTTATTACACATTCGTGGTGTATTTGCAATGATTGTTGATACGTATTTTCCATCCTTAGTAAACAAATGTATGTCCTATGAAACAGGCGTAAAATGGAAACTCCAACGTAGACATTGAAAATCACAAAGTGCGCAACAATGTTAAATTTTGGGAAAAAATACGTAACGGTTGATATCAGCGACCTCTTGCGGTGCTTCAAAATGTGTCTCAGAATATGATCAGATCAATGCGCGGATTTCAAACTATTTCTTATATTCACTATATTTCGCACCGCAGATTACCATATTCAGAAGGATCACTTCCATAGGAACCCATGGCAACATCTTTAACAAGGGATTTCGCATGGACACTAGCATTCGGGGAGCCAACCATCGGAGCTACGATGTAAACAAAGTCCGGCTGCTAGATTTGGCGACTATCGTACGTTTGACGGTTTTATGTTAATGCGGGCATAAAAATTACGCTATTGTACTTTTATAATTTTTAAACTATAAAAATGATCAGCATTTAAAAATATTTTTATCTGTAATATATTTATTTGTTTGAGTGAATTTAAATAAATAAACATACCTATATATTTAATTCATGTAATCATAAACTAAATAAAAAATTGACGCATTTACATTACTGTAAAAAGTTATGCACCAAAAATTATAAGCTAACATACTCAAAAGACAGTAATATTATACAACTATGATTATTGATTATTAAACTTCTATGATATTATACGATTACTATATGATTATTAAATTTCTTACTTATCAATTTATTATGGAGGTGCTCATAATGTAATTTTTTCTAAATACACTAAAATTCTTGTAACAAGTAACATTTTACATAAACGTACGATCAAAGCTGAGGAACTCAATCTTTAATTACAAGGGGGCGGAGTATTTTCCCCATTGCTTTAGTTATTAAAAAGTATTCGAAATATATACCTATACAATACCATAATCAATTTAATTTGTACTAGGAAAAGCTATCCAAATATCAATTTTTGTACATCTTATAAAAATACGGAAAAGGTTTTTTTAACTAATAATACCACTGCTTCTTGGAATATGGTCTAGTCCGCAGTGATAATACATCATTCATTTTTTATGATCACGTGCATAGGATGAAATATGGGATGGATAACAAATAAACTTTTCATTTAAATAAAAATAAATTACATACATTTTGAAGGTAATGCTTTTTCAATTGGTAATCCTTTCTTGTAATTATCGATTCACTTAACAAATAATCTTTTTGCACTGTAATACGCTACAAGAAAGCATGGCTGTGTAAGGGTTGCATTCAGAGTCAAATAGGGTTATATTAACAGAACGTCATCGACCAGTGCCAAGCGTGCCAATTTGATATGAATTAATGTCTGTATATATCAGTCTGTGTTTCATACAGTAGGCAATTAAAATTTAGGCCACAATTTGTAGCTAGAAATGTTGGCTTTTCCGTTGCCTTCGATTTACTTGTTAAAACAACATATATTTAATATAATTGGGAACCACTCAGACAGAGATTCATCCTTCCCTCGGCGTAAAAACGTCGAGAGCGCGATCATCAATGGCCAACAGCAACAAGTTGCTGATGTGCCGGCTTCACGCTCGGGATGAAACCCCTTGCCACATCATCGTGGTTGGGTTTTCTGCGAAGTTCGGTGAGTGAACTCGCTAATCATACTATAGAAATGATCCTATGAAGTATGATCTTACTCTAACCTGAGGGAGAAAAACTACTGAAATCATTTACTTTCCTTCATTTCTGGTAGATGCCTGTCTGATATCTTTAGTTCAAATAAGTCAAACGCAAAACTTTTATAATAGACCCTGAATAAACTGCAAATGCTCTATTGACGAACTTAATGTAGCACTGGATACAATGCCAGATTATTAATATTATGTCCACTATGATATATAAAATAATAAGTTGTGCACTATCTACCATAAACACATTCCGCCAATGGAATCTCTGTGTATCCCAAAAGATGAGTATTCTCTCAAATGTATATTCTGGATTCAGTGATTAGGCAATTAGACGACAGTAAACTGCTCCAAAGTTCTTGATTGCACAATATTGCTACTTTTTCAACATAATTATTTCAATGACATTAAAACTGTCACAGCTCTTGTGTAGAAATAAAACCTTCAGTAAACCTTATTTTAATATAAATGCGAAATGGTTATTTCTTGAAAACATTTCAGGTGAATGGGGACATGGCAAGGATCGGTCAACTGTTTCCTCAATATTTTAAAACTTCTAATAAGTAAACCGTTTTTAATTTAAGCTGAAAACTGCAGTCAGATTAAATCGACATCCTTATACGATATATTATTTCTTAATTTACTGAAAATATAATCTCCAGTCGTATTTTCGCAATATATAAAGGCTTAATTAAGATACAGCCAATTCATATATTAAAAAATAAATAGAAATATTTTTGAAAGCATAATTGTATAGGTATCTGAATGTTCATCCCTTTTAGTGATGTGAAAACACATTAGGCCATACACTTGACATGTTTTTCTTTTAAGATGGTCATTAGTAGAAGACTCAGACATGAATGCCTATGGGCGTTGCGATCCCATAGACACCGAGGGATATAATTCACATAAATCATCACCCGCAGTCATCATCGGTTACTTTCAGGCCAAGAATTGACCCTACTAATGACAACTCCTAAACAACAATGTTAAATTATGAAAGGTTTTGTCGCATTATTTTAGTGGAACATAATATAATTCTAGTAGAAATTATGCATCTGAACTAATTCTGTTGTTCTATTTTAATGGGAATATATTTTTGTATTAAAAAATAATTCTATTTTTCAATCTGGAAACTAGATACAATATTAAGATTTCAAATTTTACATCGTAGATATCGGTCTAACCGAGGTTTCATAGCATTCTTAGGCCACACATGACATTCTTAAAACATTCTTTTTTGTCGAATATCCGGAACCCACCGCATTTCACAAATAAATTTTAAGATGGAATCTCATGAAAGGGAATCGAAGCACCGACTTCATGTTTAACGCACATCAGAGCAATTGATGGAAAATATATGATAAAATTAATGACAGGTCAGACCTTCAAACTTACAAAATGACGTATGGCTTAAGAATAATCAAAATAACATTCACATACAAACAAGTAATACCTTTTACAAAAACTGTTTCGGGATATAATTCACATAAATCATCACCCGCAGTCATCATCGGTTACTTTCAGGCCAAGAATTGACCCTACTAATGACAACTCCTAAACAACAATGTTAAATTATGAAAGGTTTTGTCGCATTATTTTAGTGGAACATAATATAATTCTAGTAGAAATTATGCATCTGAACTAATTCTGTTGTTCTATTTTAATGGGAATATATTTTTGTATTAAAAAATAATTCTATTTTTCAATCTGGAAACTAGATACAATATTAAGATTTCAAATTTTACATCGTAGATATCGGTCTAACCGAGGTTTCATAGCATTCTTAGGCCACACATGACATTCTTAAAACATTCTTTTTTGTCGAATATCCGGAACCCACCGCATTTCACAAATAAATTTTAAGATGGAATCTCATGAAAGGGAATCGAAGCACCGACTTCATGTTTAACGCACATCAGAGCAATTGATGGAAAATATATGATAAAATTAATGACAGGTCAGACCTTCAAACTTACAAAATGACGTATGGCTTAAGAATAATCAAAATAACATTCACATACAAACAAGTAATACCTTTTACAAAAACTGTTTCGGGATATAATTCACATAAATCATCACCCGCAGTCATCATCGGTTACTTTCAGGCCAAGAATTGACCCTACTAATGACAACTCCTAAACAACAATGTTAAATTATGAAAGGTTTTGTCGCATTATTTTAGTGGAACATAATATAATTCTAGTAGAAATTATGCATCTGAACTAATTCTGTTGTTCTATTTTAATGGGAATATATTTTTGTATTAAAAAATAATTCTATTTTTCAATCTGGAAACTAGATACAATATTAAGATTTCAAATTTTACATCGTAGATATCGGTCTAACCGAGGTTTCATAGCATTCTTAGGCCACACATGACATTCTTAAAACATTCTTTTTTGTCGAATATCCGGAACCCACCGCATTTCACAAATAAATTTTAAGATGGAATCTCATGAAAGGGAATCGAAGCACCGACTTCATGTTTAACGCACATCAGAGCAATTGATGGAAAATATATGATAAAATTAATGACAGGTCAGACCTTCAAACTTACAAAATGACGTATGGCTTAAGAATAATCAAAATAACATTCACATACAAACAAGTAATACCTTTTACAAAAACTGTTTAAAGAAAACAAAAATTTTGCAGTCCAAACGACTTGCAATTCGGATACATATTTTCGCAAAAAATAGTTAGTTCAATAAATAAAGTGTTCGGACTTTGATGATAGTAAAATTATGCAAAAGTGAAACTATATTTTCTCTGTATATTACTGTTTTTGAAATTTTTTTCTAGAAGAATCGCATGAAAAACTTACCTAAAATAGATGCGTTACAATTTCAAATATGAAGAAAATGAATAAAACATGATTAGTAAGACTGGAAAAATAAAATATTTAGGAAATTGCTGTTATCAGGAGCCCACGGCGGTTCTATTTTCTAATCCGTTTCAAAATTGCCTTTTTCTTCATAATCTTACTAAACCACGCCCATCAAACCATACATTCAGATCGAAGGATAATAAATCCAATTATTGTGCTTTCGGAACAACGTAGCAGCGATCTAATAAATAGATCCCAAGGCATACTTTAACTAGAAGTAGAGGCAATTTTTGAAATAGTAAAAAGTTATTCGACATTATACATTCCTCAATTTGCCACATGATGCGCATAGGCATTGCATCGACTACATTAAAATAGAAAATAATTTTTTGCGAATAAGGTTTGATTGCTTCATCGAATATTTTCGGTAAAACGCAGCAAGTTATTACTTAAAAGGGGAAATTGAACATTTACTTTACATTATTCGGGTCGTTCATCAATACTACAGTGGCTATGTAGGCCAGTGTGTAAACCAAAGATCAAAAACTGCGCCTAATTTTAAGAAACCGCTAGATGTCGCTGTCAGCAATCGCGATTCGGTTCTTGCTGCAACACCTTTGAGCTGTAATTTGTATTCAAATCTTTCGGAAGATAATATTTCTGCCAAAAACTTTGTGAAATTATTCATTTGTCGTCTCTCATCTGATGTACAGTAAATTAATAACCTTTACGAAAATTACTGAAATTTACCCATAATAAATTATATTTTTATTGCATAACTTATTACTTAATTTGTCCAGAGTCATAATTTTAAAGGAATGAATATCATTCTGAAATTCCATTTTAAAAGAATGAATTTCGTTCAGAAATTCCATCTCAAATTTCTCTACAATTCATAGTTTGGGTAAAAAGATGTACTTGTAAAGGTATTATATTAAACATTCAAGCATCAACATTCCGTCAACCGTAGAATTCAGTCTAATGAGATCGGTTTCTCCCTAATGGGATTGAAAGTTACGGAAATAGGAAGGGTGAACTAAAAAATGTCAGTTGGTTAAAGAAAATTTTCCGCTTATAGAAACAGGGAGATTTCCGTTGATGCATCCCTTTAAATACGACAAAAGGGACCCCAGGAATGTAAACGGGGGCGGAAATCTGCTAACTTAATTGAGGGTACACTTTAACTGCCAAAAAAAGAGCGGTACACTTTCACGAGGAGGGCCGGACTATCCATGGAATTAATTCTACGGTAATTTGAATTGACACATGAGTGTTAAAAATCAGACCTCTATTAAAAACGGTTTTTGTCAGCTTGTGACACACAGGGAGGCAGGGTGCGGTAGCCCATTGGTTAGCGCGCTGGAGTTGCACTCGGTTGGCCCGGGTTCGATTCCAGCCACTGCCAAAACTGCCGCCGTGTTCACGCGGAGTACGATCACGTTAAACATGTGGGTCCGTAAGTCCTTCCGAGAGGTTGGTGGTAGGGGAAGTAGGGTACGGTCCCTGTGGATGCCTCCCCCACTGGGTTCCGGTCTAAATTGTGTGGCACTTCCCGGCCGTCCAAACAGTTGCCTTGCACCTTTCTGGTAGGTCGGACGGTCTGGGTCTCAACAACAACAACAACACAGGGAGGAGGGATAATTTAAGAAAAATTGCATTGGACAGGAGTCTGTCCAGGCAGCATAAACAGTAATAAACAACAATATTTTGTTAAGGAGAGTAGTAGGAGATGCCCCAAAAAATTCTCTTGGTGGCATTTTTAATTCCCCTATACAATTCGGAAATACCTATTCAACAACATTCAGATTTGACCTGCTAATGCAGTCGTCTAATAATGAAACATTTATTTCTGTCAGCTTATAGGAAACTTAATATTAATATCTTTATTGAAAAGGTGCATTACAGTAAATTACTTAATGTATCATTTATTTTTTTTTTCTGTGATTTCAATATACATTTTATTTTTAGATATTTTTACAAAAATAAAAATTTTTAATGTATGTGCAAAGGTCGCGATATGATGAATGTTCAGCGGTTGCTTATGCGTGTTGCCAAATTGGTAATAATTATTTATGAAATATTCATAAGTTTTAAAGGCTCATTTTCAATGCTTGAGGATACGTGTTTGTGACGTAATCCCAACATTTCAAGATATTACGTATACGTCATTTTAAATTACCAACACACAGGTGGAAATGGCATCTAAAGGATACGTCAGAAAAGGGTTATCCCACAGTTGGAAATAGGTTTTTATTACACATTCGTGGTGTATTTGCAATGATTGTTGATACGTATTTTCCATCCTTAGTAAACAAATGTATGCCCTATGAAACAGGCGTAAAATGGAAACTCCAACGTAGACATTGAAAATCACAAAGTGCGCAACAATGTTAAATTTTGGGAAAAAATACGTAACGGTTGATATCAGCGACCTCTTGCGGTGCTTCAAAATGTGTCTCAGAATATGATCAGATCAATGCGCGGATTTCAAACTATTTCTTATATTCACTATATTTCGCACCGCAGATTACCATATTCAGAAGGATCACTTCCATAGGAACCCATGGCAACATCTTTAACAAGGGATTTCGCATGGACACTAGCATTCGGGGAGCCAACCATCGGAGCTACGATGTAAACAAAGTCCGGCTGCTAGATTTGGCGACTATCGTACGTTTGACGGTTTTATGTTAATGCGGGCATAAAAATTACGCTATTGTACTTTTATAATTTTTAAACTATAAAAATGATCAGCATTTAAAAATATTTTTATCTGTAATATATTTATTTGTTTGAGTGAATTTAAATAAATAAACATACCTATATATTTAATTCATGTAATCATAAACTAAATAAAAAATTGACGCATTTACATTACTGTAAAAAGTTATGCACCAAAAATTATAAGCTAACATACTCAAAAGACAGTAATATTATACAACTATGATTATTGATTATTAAACTTCTATGATATTATACGATTACTATATGATTATTAAATTTCTTACTTATCAATTTATTATGGAGGTGCTCATAATGTAATTTTTTCTAAATACACTAAAATTCTTGTAACAAGTAACATTTTACATAAACGTACGATCAAAGCTGAGGAACTCAATCTTTAATTACAAGGGGGCGGAGTATTTTCCCCATTGCTTTAGTTATTAAAAAGTATTCGAAATATATACCTATACAATACCATAATCAATTTAATTTGTACTAGGAAAAGCTATCCAAATATCAATTTTTGTACATCTTATAAAAATACGGAAAAGGTTTTTTTAACTAATAATACCACTGCTTCTTGGAATTTGGTCTAGTCCGCAGTGATAATACATCATTCATTTTTTATGATCACGTGCATAGGATGAAATATGGGATGGATAACAAATAAACTTTTCATTTAAATAAAAATAAATTACATACATTTTGAAGGTAATGCTTTTTCAATTGGTAATCCTTTCTTGTAATTATCGATTCACTTAACAAATAATCTTTTTGCACTGTAATACGCTACAAGAAAGCATGGCTGTGTAAGGGTTGCATTCAGAGTCAAATAGGGTTATATTAACAGAACGTCTTGGCGAAAACGTCATCGACCAGTGCCAAGCGTGCCAATTTGATATGAATTAATGTCTGTATATATCAGTCTGTGTTTCATACAGTAGGCAATTAAAATTTAGGCCACAATTTGTAGCTAGAAATGTTGGCTTTTCCGTTGCCTTCGATTTACTTGTTAAAACAACATATATTTAATATAATTGGGAACCACTCAGACAGAGATTCATCCTTCCCTCGGCGTAAAAACGTCGAGAGCGCGATCATCAATGGCCAACAGCAACAAGTTGCTGATGTGCCGGCTTCACGCTCGGGATGAAACCCCTTGCCACATCATCGTGGTTGGGTTTTCTGCGAAGTTCGGTGATTGAACTCGCTAATCATACTATAGAAATGATCCTATGAAGTATGATCTTACTCTAACCTGAGGGAGAAAAACTACTGAAATCATTTACTTTCCTTCATTTCTGGTAGATGCCTGTCTGATATCTTTAGTTCAAATAAGTCAAACGCAAAACTTTTATAATAGACCCTGAATAAACTGCAAATGCTCTATTGACGAACTTAATGTAGCACTGGATACAATGCCAGATTATTAATATTATGTCCACTATGATATATAAAATAATAAGTTGTGCACTATCTACCATAAACACATTCCGCCAATGGAATCTCTGTGTATCCCAAAAGATGAGTATTCTCTCAAATGTATATTCTGGATTCAGTGATTAGGCAATTAGACGACAGTAAACTGCTCCAAAGTTCTTGATTGCACAATATTGCTACTTTTTCAACATAATTATTTCAATGACATTAAAACTGTCACAGCTCTTGTGTAGAAATAAAACCTTCAGTAAACCTTATTTTAATATAAATGCGAAATGGTTATTTCTTGAAAACATTTCAGGTGAATGGGGACATGGCAAGGATCGGTCAACTGTTTCCTCAATATTTTAAAACTTCTAATAAGTAAACCGTTTTTAATTTAAGCTGAAAACTGCAGTCAGATTAAATCGACATCCTTATACGATATATTATTTCTTAATTTACTGAAAATATAATCTCCAGTCGTATTTTCGCAATATATAAAGGCTTAATTAAGATACAGCCAATTCATATATTAAAAAATAAATAGAAATATTTTTGAAAGCATAATTGTATAGGTATCTGAATGTTCATCCCTTTTAGTGATGTGAAAACACATTAGGCCATACACTTGACATGTTTTTCTTTTAAGATGGTCATTAGTAGAAGACTCAGACATGAATGCCTATGGGCGTTGCGATCCCATAGACACCGAGGGATATAATTCACATAAATCATCACCCGCAGTCATCATCGGTTACTTTCAGGCCAAGAATTGACCCTACTAATGACAACTCCTAAACAACAATGTTAAATTATGAAAGGTTTTGTCGCATTATTTTAGTGGAATATAATATAATTCTAGTAGAAATTATGCATCTGAACTAATTCTGTTGTTCTATTTTAATGGGAATATATTTTTGTATTAAAAAATAATTCTATTTTTCAATCTGGAAACTAGATACAATATTAAGATTTCAAATTTTACATCGTAGATATCGGTCTAACCGAGGTTTCATAGCATTCTTAGGCCACACATGACATTCTTAAAACATTCTTTTTTGTCGAATATCCGGAACCCACCGCATTTCACAAATAAATTTTAAGATGGAATCTCATGAAAGGGAATCGAAGCACCGACTTCATGTTTAACGCACATCAGAGCAATTGATGGAAAATATATGATAAAATTAATGACAGGTCAGACCTTCAAACTTACAAAATGACGTATGGCTTAAGAATAATCAAAATAACATTCACATACAAACAAGTAATACCTTTTACAAAAACTGTTTCGGGATATAATTCACATAAATCATCACCCGCAGTCATCATCGGTTACTTTCAGGCCAAGAATTGACCCTACTAATGACAACTCCTAAACAACAATGTTAAATTATGAAAGGTTTTGTCGCATTATTTTAGTGGAACATAATATAATTCTAGTAGAAATTATGCATCTGAACTAATTCTGTTGTTCTATTTTAATGGGAATATATTTTTGTATTAAAAAATAATTCTATTTTTCAATCTGGAAACTAGATACAATATTAAGATTTCAAATTTTACATCGTAGATATCGGTCTAACCGAGGTTTCATAGCATTCTTAGGCCACACATGACATTCTTAAAACATTCTTTTTTGTCGAATATCCGGAACCCACCGCATTTCACAAATAAATTTTAAGATGGAATCTCATGAAAGGGAATCGAAGCACCGACTTCATGTTTAACGCACATCAGAGCAATTGATGGAAAATATATGATAAAATTAATGACAGGTCAGACCTTCAAACTTACAAAATGACGTATGGCTTAAGAATAATCAAAATAACATTCACATACAAACAAGTAATACCTTTTACAAAAACTGTTTAAAGAAAACAAAAATTTTGCAGTCCAAACGACTTGCAATTCGGATACATATTTTCGCAAAAAATAGTTAGTTCAATAAATAAAGTGTTCGGACTTTGATGATAGTAAAATTATGCAAAAGTGAAACTATATTTTCTCTGTATATTACTGTTTTTGAAATTTTTTTCTAGAAGAATCGCATGAAAAACTTACCTAAAATAGATGCGTTACAATTTCAAATATGAAGAAAATGAATAAAACATGATTAGTAAGACTGGAAAAATAAAATATTTAGGAAATTGCTGTTATCAGGAGCCCACGGCGGTTCTATTTTCTAATCCGTTTCAAAATTGCCTTTTTCTTCATAATCTTACTAAACCACGCCCATCAAACCATACATTCAGATCGAAGGATAATAAATCCAATTATTGTGCTTTCGGAACAACGTAGCAGCGATCTAATAAATAGATCCCAAGGCATACTTTAACTAGAAGTAGAGGCAATTTTTGAAATAGTAAAAAGTTATTCGACATTATACATTCCTCAATTTGCCACATGATGCGCATAGGCATTGCATCGACTACATTAAAATAGAAAATAATTTTTTGCGAATAAGGTTTGATTGCTTCATCGAATATTTTCGGTAAAACGCAGCAAGTTATTACTTAAAAGGGGAAATTGAACATTTACTTTACATTATTCGGGTCGTTCATCAATACTACAGTGGCTATGTAGGCCAGTGTGTAAACCAAAGATCAAAAACTGCGCCTAATTTTAAGAAACCGCTAGATGTCGCTGTCAGCAATCGCGATTCGGTTCTTGCTGCAACACCTTTGAGCTGTAATTTGTATTCAAATCTTTCGGAAGATAATATTTCTGCCAAAAACTTTGTGAAATTATTCATTTGTCGTCTCTCATCTGATGTACAGTAAATTAATAACCTTTACGAAAATTACTGAAATTTACCCATAATAAATTATATTTTTATTGCATAACTTATTACTTAATTTGTCCAGAGTCATAATTTTAAAGGAATGAATATCATTCTGAAATTCCATTTTAAAAGAATGAATTTCGTTCAGAAATTCCATCTCAAATTTCTCTACAATTCATAGTTTGGGTAAAAAGATGTACTTGTAAAGGTATTATATTAAACATTCAAGCATCAACATTCCGTCAACCGTAGAATTCAGTCTAATGAGATCGGTTTCTCCCTAATGGGATTGAAAGTTACGGAAATAGGAAGGGTGCACTAAAAAATGCCAGTTGGTTAAAGAAAATTTTCCGCTTATAGAAACAGGGAGATTTCCGTTGATGCATCCCTTTAAATACGACAAAAGGGACCCCAGGAATGTAAACGGGGGCGGAAATCTGCTAACTTAATTGAGGGTACACTTTAACTGCCAAAAAAAGAGCGGTACACTTTCACGAGGAGGGCCGGACTATCCATGGAATTAATTCTACGGTAATTTGAATTGACACATGAGTGTTAAAAATCAGACCTCTATTAAAAACGGTTTTTGTCAGCTTGTGACACACAGGGAGGCAGGGTGCGGTAGCCCATTGGTTAGCGCGCTGGAGTTGCACTCGGTTGGCCCGGGTTCGATTCCAGCCACTGCCAAAACTGCCGCCGTGTTCACGCGGAGTACGATCACGTTAAACATGTGGGTCCGTAAGTCCTTCCGAGAGGTTGGTGGTAGGGGAAGTAGGGTACGGTCCCTGTGGATGCCTCCCCCACTGGGTTCCGGTCTAAATTGTGTGGCACTTCCCGGCCGTCCAAACAGTTGCCTTGCACCTTTCTGGTAGGTCGGACGGTCTGGGTCTCAACAACAACAACAACACAGGGAGGAGGGATAATTTAAGAAAAATTGCATTGGACAGGAGTCAGTCCAGGCAGCATAAACAGTAATAAACAACAATATTTTGTTAAGGAGAGTAGTAGGAGATGCCCCAAAAAATTCTCTTGGTGGCATTTTTAATTCCCCTATACAATTCGGAAATACCTATTCAACAACATTCAGATTTGACCTGCTAATGCAGTCGTCTAATAATGAAACATTTATTTCTGTCAGCTTATAGGAAACTTAATATTAATATCTTTATTGAAAAGGTGCATTACAGTAAATTACTTAATGTATCATTTATTTTTTTTTTTCTGTGATTTCAATATACATTTTATTTTTAGATATTTTTACAAAAATAAAAATTTTTAATGTATGTGCAAAGGTCGCGATATGATGAATGTTCAGCGGTTGCTTATGCGTGTTGCCAAATTGGTAATAATTATTTATGAAATATTCATAAGTTTTAAAGGCTCATTTTCAATGCTTGAGGATACGTGTTTGTGACGTAATCCCAACATTTCAAGATATTACGTATACGTCATTTTAAATTACCAACACACAGGTGGAAATGGCATCTAAAGGATACGTCAGAAAAGGGTTATCCCACAGTTGGAAATAGGTTTTTATTACACATTCGTGGTGTATTTGCAATGATTGTTGATACGTATTTTCCATCCTTAGTAAACAAATGTATGTCCTATGAAACAGGCGTAAAATGGAAACTCCAACGTAGACATTGAAAATCACAAAGTGCGCAACAATGTTAAATTTTGGGAAAAAATACGTAACGGTTGATATCAGCGACCTCTTGCGGTGCTTCAAAATGTGTCTCAGAATATGATCAGATCAATGCGCGGATTTCAAACTATTTCTTATATTCACTATATTTCGCACCGCAGATTACCATATTCAGAAGGATCACTTCCATAGGAACCCATGGCAACATCTTTAACAAGGGATTTCGCATGGACACTAGCATTCGGGGAGCCAACCATCGGAGCTACGATGTAAACAAAGTCCGGCTGCTAGATTTGGCGACTATCGTACGTTTGACGGTTTTATGTTAATGCGGGCATAAAAATTACGCTACTGTACTTTTATAATTTTTAAACTATAAAAATGATCAGCATTTAAAAATATTTTTATCTGTAATATATTTATTTGTTTGAGTGAATTTAAATAAATAAACATAGCTATATATTTAATTCATGTAATCATAAACTAAATAAAAAATTGACGCATTTACATTACTGTAAATCGTTATGCACCAAAAATTATAAGCTAACATACTCAAAAGACAGTAATATTATACAACTATGATTATTGATTATTAAACTTCTATGATATTATACGATTACTATATGATTATTAAATTTCTTACTTATCAATTTATTATGGAGGTGCTCATAATGTAATTTTTTCTAAATACACTAAAATTCTTGTAACAAGTAACATTTTACATAAATGTACGATCAAAGCTGAGGAACTCAATCTTTAATTACAAGGGGGCGGAGTATTTTCCCCATTGCTTTAGTTATTAAAAAGTATTCGAAATATATACCTATACAATACCATAATCAATTTAATTTGTACTAGGAAAAGCTATCCAAATATCAATTTTTGTACATCTTATAAAAATACGGAAAAGGTTTTTTTAACTAATAATACCACTGCTTCTTGGAATTTGGTCTAGTCCGCAGTGATAATACATCATTCATTTTTTATGATCACGTGCATAGGATGAAATATGGGATGGATAACAAATAAACTTTTCATTTAAATAAAAATAAATTACATACATTTTGAAGGTAATGCTTTTTCAATTGGTAATCCTTTCTTGTAATTATCGATTCACTTAACAAATAATCTTTTTGCACTGTAATACGCTACAAGAAAGCATGGCTGTGTAAGGGTTGCATTCAGAGTCAAATAGGGTTATATTAACAGAACGTCTTGGCGAAAACGTCATCGACCAGTGCCAAGCGTGCCAATTTGATATGAATTAATGTCTGTATATATCAGTCTGTGTTTCATACAGTAGGCAATTAAAATTTAGGCCACAATTTGTAGCTAGAAATGTTGGCTTTTCCGTTGCCTTCGATTTACTTGTTAAAACAACATATATTTAATATAATTGGGAACCACTCAGACAGAGATTCATCCTTCCCTCGGCGTAAAAACGTCGAGAGCGCGATCATCAATGGCCAACAGCAACAAGTTGCTGATGTGCCGGCTTCACGCTCGGGATGAAACCCCTTGCCACATCATCGTGGTTGGGTTTTCTGCGAAGTTCGGTGAGTGAACTCGCTAATCATACTATGGAAATGATCCTATGAAGTATGATCTTACTCTAACCTGAGGGAGAAAAACTACTGAAATCATTTACTTTCCTTCATTTCTGGTAGATGCCTGTCTGATATCTTTAGTTCAAATAAGTCAAACGCAAAACTTTTATAATAGACCCTGAATAAACTGCAAATGCTCTATTGACGAACTTAATGTAGCACTGGATACAATGCCAGATTATTAATATTATGTCCACTATGATATATAAAATAATAAGTTGTGCACTATCTACCATAAACACATTCCGCCAATGGAATCTCTGTGTATCCCAAAAGATGAGTATTCTCTCAAATGTATATTCTGGATTCAGTGATTAGGCAATTAGACGACAGTAAACTGCTCCAAAGTTCTTGATTGCACAATATTGCTACTTTTTCAACATAATTATTTCAATGACATTAAAACTGTCACAGCTCTTGTGTAGAAATAAAACCTTCAGTAAACCTTATTTTAATATAAATGCGAAATGGTTATTTCTTGAAAACATTTCAGGTGAATGGGGACATGGCAAGGATCGGTCAACTGTTTCCTCAATATTTTAAAACTTCTAATAAGTAAACCGTTTTTAATTTAAGCTGAAAACTGCAGTCAGATTAAATCGACATCCTTATACGATATATTATTTCTTAATTTACTGAAAATATAATCTCCAGTCGTATTTTCGCAATATATAAAGGCTTAATTAAGATACAGCCAATTCATATATTAAAAAATAAATAGAAATATTTTTGAAAGCATAATTGTATAGGTATCTGAATGTTCATCCCTTTTAGTGATGTGAAAACACATTAGGCCATACACTTGACATGTTTTTCTTTTAAGATGGTCATTAGTAGAAGACTCAGACATGAATGCCTATGGGCGTTGCGATCCCATAGACACCGAGGGATATAATTCACATAAATCATCACCCGCAGTCATCATCGGTTACTTTCAGGCCAAGAATTGACCCTACTAATGACAACTCCTAAACAACAATGTTAAATTATGAAAGGTTTTGTCGCATTATTTTAGTGGAACATAATATAATTCTAGTAGAAATTATGCATCTGAACTAATTCTGTTGTTCTATTTTAATGGGAATATATTTTTGTATTAAAAAATAATTCTATTTTTCAATCTGGAAACTAGATACAATATTAAGATTTCAAATTTTACATCGTAGATATCGGTCTAACCGAGGTTTCATAGCATTCTTAGGCCACACATGACATTCTTAAAACATTCTTTTTTGTCGAATATCCGGAACCCACCGCATTTCACAAATAAATTTTAAGATGGAATCTCATGAAAGGGAATCGAAGCACCGACTTCATGTTTAACGCACATCAGAGCAATTGATGGAAAATATATGATAAAATTAATGACAGGTCAGACCTTCAAACTTACAAAATGACGTATGGCTTAAGAATAATCAAAATAACATTCACATACAAACAAGTAATACCTTTTACAAAAACTGTTTAAAGAAAACAAAAATTTTGCAGTCCAAACGACTTGCAATTCGGATACATATTTTCGCAAAAAATAGTTAGTTCAATAAATAAAGTGTTCGGACTTTGATGATAGTAAAATTATGCAAAAGTGAAACTATATTTTCTCTGTATATTACTGTTTTTGAAATTTTTTTCTAGAAGAATCGCATGAAAAACTTACCTAAAATAGATGCGTTACAATTTCAAATATGAAGAAAATGAATAAAACATGATTAGTAAGACTGGAAAAATAAAATATTTAGGAAATTGCTGTTATCAGGAGCCCACGGCGGTTCTATTTTCTAATCCGTTTCAAAATTGCCTTTTTCTTCATAATCTTACTAAACCACGCCCATCAAACCATACATTCAGATCGAAGGATAATAAATCCAATTATTGTGCTTTCGGAACAACGTAGCAGCGATCTAATAAATAGATCCCAAGGCATATTTTAACTAGAAGTAGAGGCAATTTTTGAAATAGTAAAAAGTTATTCGACATTATACATTCCTCAATTTGCCACATGATGCGCATAGGCATTGCATCGACTACATTAAAATAGAAAATAATTTTTTGCGAATAAGGTTTGATTGCTTCATCGAATATTTTCGGTAAAACGCAGCAAGTTATTACTTAAAAGGGGAAATTGAACATTTACTTTACATTATTCGGGTCGTTCATCAATACTACAGTGGCTATGTAGGCCAGTGTGTAAACCAAAGATCAAAAACTGCGCCTAATTTTAAGAAACCGCTAGATGTCGCTGTCAGCAATCGCGATTCGGTTCTTGCTGCAACACCTTTGAGCTGTAATTTGTATTCAAATCTTTCGGAAGATAATATTTCTGCCAAAAACTTTGTGAAATTATTCATTTGTCGTCTCTCATCTGATGTACAGTAAATTAATAACCTTTACGAAAATTACTGAAATTTACCCATAATAAATTATATTTTTATTGCATAACTTATTACTTAATTTGTCCAGAGTCATAATTTTAAAGGAATGAATATCATTCTGAAATTCCATTTTAAAAGAATGAATTTCGTTCAGAAATTCCATCTCAAATTTCTCTACAATTCATAGTTTGGGTAAAAAGATGTACTTGTAAAGGTATTATATTAAACATTCAAGCATCAACATTCCGTCAACCGTAGAATTCAGTCTAATGAGATCGGTTTCTCCCTAATGGGATTGAAAGTTACGGAAATAGGAAGGGTGCACTAAAAAATGCCAGTTGGTTAAAGAAAATTTTCCGCTTATAGAAACAGGGAGATTTCCGTTGATGCATCCCTTTAAATACGACAAAAGGGACCCCAGGAATGTAAACGGGGGCGGAAATCTGCTAACTTAATTGAGGGTACACTTTAACTGCCAAAAAAAGAGCGGTACACTTTCACGAGGAGGGCCGGACTATCCATGGAATTAATTCTACGGTAATTTGAATTGACACATGAGTGTTAAAAATCAGACCTCTATTAAAAACGGTTTTTGTCAGCTTGTGACACACAGGGAGGCAGGGTGCGGTAGCCCATTGGTTAGCGCGCTGGAGTTGCACTCGGTTGGCCCGGGTTCGATTCCAGCCACTGCCAAAACTGCCGCCGTGTTCACGCGGAGTACGATCACGTTAAACATGTGGGTCCGTAAGTCCTTCCGAGAGGTTGGTGGTAGGGGAAGTAGGGTACGGTCCCTGTGGATGCCTCCCCCACTGGGTTCCGGTCTAAATTGTGTGGCACTTCCCGGCCGTCCAAACAGTTGCCTTGCACCTTTCTGGTAGGTCGGACGGTCTGGGTCTCAACAACAACAACAACACAGGGAGGAGGGATAATTTAAGAAAAATTGCATTGGACAGGAGTCAGTCCAGGCAGCATAAACAGTAATAAACAACAATATTTTGTTAAGGAGAGTAGTAGGAGATGCCCCAAAAAATTCTCTTGGTGGCATTTTTAATTCCCCTATACAATTCGGAAATACCTATTCAACAACATTCAGATTTGACCTGCTAATGCAGTCGTCTAATAATGAAACATTTATTTCTGTCAGCTTATAGGAAACTTAATATTAATATCTTTATTGAAAAGGTGCATTACAGTAAATTACTTAATGTATCATTTATTTTTTTTTTTCTGTGATTTCAATATACATTTTATTTTTAGATATTTTTACAAAAATAAAAATTTTTAATGTATGTGCAAAGGTCGCGATATGATGAATGTTCAGCGGTTGCTTATGCGTGTTGCCAAATTGGTAATAATTATTTATGAAATATTCATAAGTTTTAAAGGCTCATTTTCAATGCTTGAGGATACGTGTTTGTGACGTAATCCCAACATTTCAAGATATTACGTATACGTCATTTTAAATTACCAACACACAGGTGGAAATGGCATCTAAAGGATACGTCAGAAAAGGGTTATCCCACAGTTGGAAATAGGTTTTTATTACACATTCGTGGTGTATTTGCAATGATTGTTGATACGTATTTTCCATCCTTAGTAAACAAATGTATGTCCTATGAAACAGGCGTAAAATGGAAACTCCAACGTAGACATTGAAAATCACAAAGTGCGCAACAATGTTAAATTTTGGGAAAAAATACGTAACGGTTGATATCAGCGACCTCTTGCGGTGCTTCAAAATGTGTCTCAGAATATGATCAGATCAATGCGCGGATTTCAAACTATTTCTTATATTCACTATATTTCGCACCGCAGATTACCATATTCAGAAGGATCACTTCCATAGGAACCCATGGCAACATCTTTAACAAGGGATTTCGCATGGACACTAGCATTCGGGGAGCCAACCATCGGAGCTACGATGTAAACAAAGTCCGGCTGCTAGATTTGGCGACTATCGTACGTTTGACGGTTTTATGTTAATGCGGGCATAAAAATTACGCTACTGTACTTTTATAATTTTTAAACTATAAAAATGATCAGCATTTAAAAATATTTTTATCTGTAATATATTTATTTGTTTGAGTGAATTTAAATAAATAAACATAGCTATATATTTAATTCATGTAATCATAAACTAAATAAAAAATTGACGCATTTACATTACTGTAAATCGTTATGCACCAAAAATTATAAGCTAACATACTCAAAAGACAGTAATATTATACAACTATGATTATTGATTATTAAACTTCTATGATATTATACGATTACTATATGATTATTAAATTTCTTACTTATCAATTTATTATGGAGGTGCTCATAATGTAATTTTTTCTAAATACACTAAAATTCTTGTAACAAGTAACATTTTACATAAATGTACGATCAAAGCTGAGGAACTCAATCTTTAATTACAAGGGGGCGGAGTATTTTCCCCATTGCTTTAGTTATTAAAAAGTATTCGAAATATATACCTATACAATACCATAATCAATTTAATTTGTACTAGGAAAAGCTATCCAAATATCAATTTTTGTACATCTTATAAAAATACGGAAAAGGTTTTTTTAACTAATAATACCACTGCTTCTTGGAATTTGGTCTAGTCCGCAGTGATAATACATCATTCATTTTTTATGATCACGTGCATAGGATGAAATATGGGATGGATAACAAATAAACTTTTCATTTAAATAAAAATAAATTACATACATTTTGAAGGTAATGCTTTTTCAATTGGTAATCCTTTCTTGTAATTATCGATTCACTTAACAAATAATCTTTTTGCACTGTAATACGCTACAAGAAAGCATGGCTGTGTAAGGGTTGCATTCAGAGTCAAATAGGGTTATATTAACAGAACGTCTTGGCGAAAACGTCATCGACCAGTGCCAAGCGTGCCAATTTGATATGAATTAATGTCTGTATATATCAGTCTGTGTTTCATACAGTAGGCAATTAAAATTTAGGCCACAATTTGTAGCTAGAAATGTTGGCTTTTCCGTTGCCTTCGATTTACTTGTTAAAACAACATATATTTAATATAATTGGGAACCACTCAGACAGAGATTCATCCTTCCCTCGGCGTAAAAACGTCGAGAGCGCGATCATCAATGGCCAACAGCAACAAGTTGCTGATGTGCCGGCTTCACGCTCGGGATGAAACCCCTTGCCACATCATCGTGGTTGGGTTTTCTGCGAAGTTCGGTGAGTGAACTCGCTAATCATACTATGGAAATGATCCTATGAAGTATGATCTTACTCTAACCTGAGGGAGAAAAACTACTGAAATCATTTACTTTCCTTCATTTCTGGTAGATGCCTGTCTGATATCTTTAGTTCAAATAAGTCAAACGCAAAACTTTTATAATAGACCCTGAATAAACTGCAAATGCTCTATTGACGAACTTAATGTAGCACTGGATACAATGCCAGATTATTAATATTATGTCCACTATGATATATAAAATAATAAGTTGTGCACTATCTACCATAAACACATTCCGCCAATGGAATCTCTGTGTATCCCAAAAGATGAGTATTCTCTCAAATGTATATTCTGGATTCAGTGATTAGGCAATTAGACGACAGTAAACTGCTCCAAAGTTCTTGATTGCACAATATTGCTACTTTTTCAACATAATTATTTCAATGACATTAAAACTGTCACAGCTCTTGTGTAGAAATAAAACCTTCAGTAAACCTTATTTTAATATAAATGCGAAATGGTTATTTCTTGAAAACATTTCAGGTGAATGGGGACATGGCAAGGATCGGTCAACTGTTTCCTCAATATTTTAAAACTTCTAATAAGTAAACCGTTTTTAATTTAAGCTGAAAACTGCAGTCAGATTAAATCGACATCCTTATACGATATATTATTTCTTAATTTACTGAAAATATAATCTCCAGTCGTATTTTCGCAATATATAAAGGCTTAATTAAGATACAGCCAATTCATATATTAAAAAATAAATAGAAATATTTTTGAAAGCATAATTGTATAGGTATCTGAATGTTCATCCCTTTTAGTGATGTGAAAACACATTAGGCCATACACTTGACATGTTTTTCTTTTAAGATGGTCATTAGTAGAAGACTCAGACATGAATGCCTATGGGCGTTGCGATCCCATAGACACCGAGGGATATAATTCACATAAATCATCACCCGCAGTCATCATCGGTTACTTTCAGGCCAAGAATTGACCCTACTAATGACAACTCCTAAACAACAATGTTAAATTATGAAAGGTTTTGTCGCATTATTTTAGTGGAACATAATATAATTCTAGTAGAAATTATGCATCTGAACTAATTCTGTTGTTCTATTTTAATGGGAATATATTTTTGTATTAAAAAATAATTCTATTTTTCAATCTGGAAACTAGATACAATATTAAGATTTCAAATTTTACATCGTAGATATCGGTCTAACCGAGGTTTCATAGCATTCTTAGGCCACACATGACATTCTTAAAACATTCTTTTTTGTCGAATATCCGGAACCCACCGCATTTCACAAATAAATTTTAAGATGGAATCTCATGAAAGGGAATCGAAGCACCGACTTCATGTTTAACGCACATCAGAGCAATTGATGGAAAATATATGATAAAATTAATGACAGGTCAGACCTTCAAACTTACAAAATGACGTATGGCTTAAGAATAATCAAAATAACATTCACATACAAACAAGTAATACCTTTTACAAAAACTGTTTAAAGAAAACAAAAATTTTGCAGTCCAAACGACTTGCAATTCGGATACATATTTTCGCAAAAAATAGTTAGTTCAATAAATAAAGTGTTCGGACTTTGATGATAGTAAAATTATGCAAAAGTGAAACTATATTTTCTCTGTATATTACTGTTTTTGAAATTTTTTTCTAGAAGAATCGCATGAAAAACTTACCTAAAATAGATGCGTTACAATTTCAAATATGAAGAAAATGAATAAAACATGATTAGTAAGACTGGAAAAATAAAATATTTAGGAAATTGCTGTTATCAGGAGCCCACGGCGGTTCTATTTTCTAATCCGTTTCAAAATTGCCTTTTTCTTCATAATCTTACTAAACCACGCCCATCAAACCATACATTCAGATCGAAGGATAATAAATCCAATTATTGTGCTTTCGGAACAACGTAGCAGCGATCTAATAAATAGATCCCAAGGCATATTTTAACTAGAAGTAGAGGCAATTTTTGAAATAGTAAAAAGTTATTCGACATTATACATTCCTCAATTTGCCACATGATGCGCATAGGCATTGCATCGACTACATTAAAATAGAAAATAATTTTTTGCGAATAAGGTTTGATTGCTTCATCGAATATTTTCGGTAAAACGCAGCAAGTTATTACTTAAAAGGGGAAATTGAACATTTACTTTACATTATTCGGGTCGTTCATCAATACTACAGTGGCTATGTAGGCCAGTGTGTAAACCAAAGATCAAAAACTGCGCCTAATTTTAAGAAACCGCTAGATGTCGCTGTCAGCAATCGCGATTCGGTTCTTGCTGCAACACCTTTGAGCTGTAATTTGTATTCAAATCTTTCGGAAGATAATATTTCTGCCAAAAACTTTGTGAAATTATTCATTTGTCGTCTCTCATCTGATGTACAGTAAATTAATAACCTTTACGAAAATTACTGAAATTTACCCATAAAAAATTATATTTTTATTGCATAACTTATTACTTAATTTGTCCAGAGTCATAATTTTAAAGGAATGAATATCATTCTGAAATTCCATTTTAAAAGAATGAATTTCGTTCAGAAATTCCATCTCAAATTTCTCTACAATTCATAGTTTGGGTAAAAAGATGTACTTGTAAAGGTATTATATTAAACATTCAAGCATCAACATTCCGTCAACCGTAGAATTCAGTCTAATGAGATCGGTTTCTCCCTAATGGGATTGAAAGTTACGGAAATAGGAAGGGTGAACTAAAAAATGTCAGTTGGTTAAAGAAAATTTTCCGCTTATAGAAACAGGGAGATTTCCGTTGATGCATCCCTTTAAATACGACAAAAGGGACCCCAGGAATGTAAACGGGGGCGGAAATCTGCTAACTTAATTGAGGGTACACTTTAACTGCCAAAAAAAGAGCGGTACACTTTCACGAGGAGGGCCGGACTATCCATGGAATTAATTCTACGGTAATTTGAATTGACACATGAGTGTTAAAAATCAGACCTCTATTAAAAACGGTTTTTGTCAGCTTGTGACACACAGGGAGGCAGGGTGCGGTAGCCCATTGGTTAGCGCGCTGGAGTTGCACTCGGTTGGCCCGGGTTCGATTCCAGCCACTGCCAAAACTGCCGCCGTGTTCACGCGGAGTACGATCACGTTAAACATGTGGGTCCGTAAGTCCTTCCGAGAGGTTGGTGGTAGGGGAAGTAGGGTACGGTCCCTGTGGATGCCTCCCCCACTGGGTTCCGGTCTAAATTGTGTGGCACTTCCCGGCCGTCCAAACAGTTGCCTTGCACCTTTCTGGTAGGTCGGACGGTCTGGGTCTCAACAACAACAACAACACAGGGAGGAGGGATAATTTAAGAAAAATTGCATTGGACAGGAGTCAGTCCAGGCAGCATAAACAGTAATAAACAACAATATTTTGTTAAGGAGAGTAGTAGGAGATGCCCCAAAAAATTCTCTTGGTGGCATTTTTAATTCCCCTATACAATTCGGAAATACCTATTCAACAACATTCAGATTTGACCTGCTAATGCAGTCGTCTAATAATGAAACATTTATTTCTGTCAGCTTATAGGAAACTTAATATTAATATCTTTATTGAAAAGGTGCATTACAGTAAATTACTTAATGTATCATTTATTTTTTTTTTCTGTGATTTCAATATACATTTTATTTTTAGATATTTTTACAAAAATAAAAATTTTTAATGTATGTGCAAAGGTCGCGATATGATGAATGTTCAGCGGTTGCTTATGCGTGTTGCCAAATTGGTAATAATTATTTATGAAATATTCATAAGTTTTAAAGGCTCATTTTCAATGCTTGAGGATACGTGTTTGTGACGTAATCCCAACATTTCAAGATATTACGTATACGTCATTTTAAATTACCAACACACAGGTGGAAATGGCATCTAAAGGATACGTCAGAAAAGGGTTATCCCACAGTTGGAAATAGGTTTTTATTACACATTCGTGGTGTATTTGCAATGATTGTTGATACGTATTTTCCATCCTTAGTAAACAAATGTATGTCCTATGAAACAGGCGTAAAATGGAAACTCCAACGTAGACATTGAAAATCACAAAGTGCGCAACAATGTTAAATTTTGGGAAAAAATACGTAACGGTTGATATCAGCGACCTCTTGCGGTGCTTCAAAATGTGTCTCAGAATATGATCAGATCAATGCGCGGATTTCAAACTATTTCTTATATTCACTATATTTCGCACCGCAGATTACCATATTCAGAAGGATCACTTCCATAGGAACCCATGGCAACATCTTTAACAAGGGATTTCGCATGGACACTAGCATTCGGGGAGCCAACCATCGGAGCTACGATGTAAACAAAGTCCGGCTGCTAGATTTGGCGACTATCGTACGTTTGACGGTTTTATGTTAATGCGGGCATAAAAATTACGCTATTGTACTTTTATAATTTTTAAACTATAAAAATGATCAGCATTTAAAAATATTTTTATCTGTAATATATTTATTTGTTTGAGTGAATTTAAATAAATAAACATACCTATATATTTAATTCATGTAATCATAAACTAAATAAAAAATTGACGCATTTACATTACTGTAAAAAGTTATGCACCAAAAATTATAAGCTAACATACTCAAAAGACAGTAATATTATACAACTATGATTATTGATTATTAAACTTCTATGATATTATACGATTACTATATGATTATTAAATTTCTTACTTATCAATTTATTATGGAGGTGCTCATAATGTAATTTTTTCTAAATACACTAAAATTCTTGTAACAAGTAACATTTTACATAAACGTACGATCAAAGCTGAGGAACTCAATCTTTAATTACAAGGGGGCGGAGTATTTTCCCCATTGCTTTAGTTATTAAAAAGTATTCGAAATATATACCTATACAATACCATAATCAATTTAATTTGTACTAGGAAAAGCTATCCAAATATCAATTTTTGTACATCTTATAAAAATACGGAAAAGGTTTTTTTAACTAATAATACCACTGCTTCTTGGAATTTGGTCTAGTCCGCAGTGATAATACATCATTCATTTTTTATGATCACGTGCATAGGATGAAATATGGGATGGATAACAAATAAACTTTTCATTTAAATAAAAATAAATTACATACATTTTGAAGGTAATGCTTTTTCAATTGGTAATCCTTTCTTGTAATTATCGATTCACTTAACAAATAATCTTTTTGCACTGTAATACGCTACAAGAAAGCATGGCTGTGTAAGGGTTGCATTCAGAGTCAAATAGGGTTATATTAACAGAACGTCTTGGCGAAAACGTCATCGACCAGTGCCAAGCGTGCCAATTTGATATGAATTAATGTCTGTATATATCAGTCTGTGTTTCATACAGTAGGCAATTAAAATTTAGGCCACAATTTGTAGCTAGAAATGTTGGCTTTTCCGTTGCCTTCGATTTACTTGTTAAAACAACATATATTTAATATAATTGGGAACCACTCAGACAGAGATTCATCCTTCCCTCGGCGTAAAAACGTCGAGAGCGCGATCATCAATGGCCAACAGCAACAAGTTGCTGATGTGCCGGCTTCACGCTCGGGATGAAACCCCTTGCCACATCATCGTGGTTGGGTTTTCTGCGAAGTTCGGTGATTGAACTCGCTAATCATACTATAGAAATGATCCTATGAAGTATGATCTTACTCTAACCTGAGGGAGAAAAACTACTGAAATCATTTACTTTCCTTCATTTCTGGTAGATGCCTGTCTGATATCTTTAGTTCAAATAAGTCAAACGCAAAACTTTTATAATAGACCCTGAATAAACTGCAAATGCTCTATTGACGAACTTAATGTAGCACTGGATACAATGCCAGATTATTAATATTATGTCCACTATGATATATAAAATAATAAGTTGTGCACTATCTACCATAAACACATTCCGCCAATGGAATCTCTGTGTATCCCAAAAGATGAGTATTCTCTCAAATGTATATTCTGGATTCAGTGATTAGGCAATTAGACGACAGTAAACTGCTCCAAAGTTCTTGATTGCACAATATTGCTACTTTTTCAACATAATTATTTCAATGACATTAAAACTGTCACAGCTCTTGTGTAGAAATAAAACCTTCAGTAAACCTTATTTTAATATAAATGCGAAATGGTTATTTCTTGAAAACATTTCAGGTGAATGGGGACATGGCAAGGATCGGTCAACTGTTTCCTCAATATTTTAAAACTTCTAATAAGTAAACCGTTTTTAATTTAAGCTGAAAACTGCAGTCAGATTAAATCGACATCCTTATACGATATATTATTTCTTAATTTACTGAAAATATAATCTCCAGTCGTATTTTCGCAATATATAAAGGCTTAATTAAGATACAGCCAATTCATATATTAAAAAATAAATAGAAATATTTTTGAAAGCATAATTGTATAGGTATCTGAATGTTCATCCCTTTTAGTGATGTGAAAACACATTAGGCCATACACTTGACATGTTTTTCTTTTAAGATGGTCATTAGTAGAAGACTCAGACATGAATGCCTATGGGCGTTGCGATCCCATAGACACCGAGGGATATAATTCACATAAATCATCACCCGCAGTCATCATCGGTTACTTTCAGGCCAAGAATTGACCCTACTAATGACAACTCCTAAACAACAATGTTAAATTATGAAAGGTTTTGTCGCATTATTTTAGTGGAACATAATATAATTCTAGTAGAAATTATGCATCTGAACTAATTCTGTTGTTCTATTTTAATGGGAATATATTTTTGTATTAAAAAATAATTCTATTTTTCAATCTGGAAACTAGATACAATATTAAGATTTCAAATTTTACATCGTAGATATCGGTCTAACCGAGGTTTCATAGCATTCTTAGGCCACACATGACATTCTTAAAACATTCTTTTTTGTCGAATATCCGGAACCCACCGCATTTCACAAATAAATTTTAAGATGGAATCTCATGAAAGGGAATCGAAGCACCGACTTCATGTTTAACGCACATCAGAGCAATTGATGGAAAATATATGATAAAATTAATGACAGGTCAGACCTTCAAACTTACAAAATGACGTATGGCTTAAGAATAATCAAAATAACATTCACATACAAACAAGTAATACCTTTTACAAAAACTGTTTCGGGATATAATTCACATAAATCATCACCCGCAGTCATCATCGGTTACTTTCAGGCCAAGAATTGACCCTACTAATGACAACTCCTAAACAACAATGTTAAATTATGAAAGGTTTTGTCGCATTATTTTAGTGGAACATAATATAATTCTAGTAGAAATTATGCATCTGAACTAATTCTGTTGTTCTATTTTAATGGGAATATATTTTTGTATTAAAAAATAATTCTATTTTTCAATCTGGAAACTAGATACAATATTAAGATTTCAAATTTTACATCGTAGATATCGGTCTAACCGAGGTTTCATAGCATTCTTAGGCCACACATGACATTCTTAAAACATTCTTTTTTGTCGAATATCCGGAACCCACCGCATTTCACAAATAAATTTTAAGATGGAATCTCATGAAAGGGAATCGAAGCACCGACTTCATGTTTAACGCACATCAGAGCAATTGATGGAAAATATATGATAAAATTAATGACAGGTCAGACCTTCAAACTTACAAAATGACGTATGGCTTAAGAATAATCAAAATAACATTCACATACAAACAAGTAATACCTTTTACAAAAACTGTTTAAAGAAAACAAAAATTTTGCAGTCCAAACGACTTGCAATTCGGATACATATTTTCGCAAAAAATAGTTAGTTCAATAAATAAAGTGTTCGGACTTTGATGATAGTAAAATTATGCAAAAGTGAAACTATATTTTCTCTGTATATTACTGTTTTTGAAATTTTTTTCTAGAAGAATCGCATGAAAAACTTACCTAAAATAGATGCGTTACAATTTCAAATATGAAGAAAATGAATAAAACATGATTAGTAAGACTGGAAAAATAAAATATTTAGGAAATTGCTGTTATCAGGAGCCCACGGCGGTTCTATTTTCTAATCCGTTTCAAAATTGCCTTTTTCTTCATAATCTTACTAAACCACGCCCATCAAACCATACATTCAGATCGAAGGATAATAAATCCAATTATTGTGCTTTCGGAACAACGTAGCAGCGATCTAATAAATAGATCCCAAGGCATACTTTAACTAGAAGTAGAGGCAATTTTT
The DNA here is from genome assembly GCA_951213105.1 of Amaurobius ferox. Classification (NCBI taxonomy): domain Eukaryota; kingdom Metazoa; phylum Arthropoda; class Arachnida; order Araneae; family Amaurobiidae; genus Amaurobius; species Amaurobius ferox. Next base: position 36,916,805 of record OX578155.1, on the reverse strand, counting down.
GAATAGTAAAAAGTTATTCGACATTATACATTCCTCAATTTGCCACATGATGCGCATAGGCATTGCATCGACTACATTAAAATAGAAAATAATTTTTTGCGAATAAGGTTTGATTGCTTCATCGAATATTTTCGGTAAAACGCAGCAAGTTATTACTTAAAAGGGGAAATTGAACATTTACTTTACATTATTCGGGTCGTTCATCAATACTACAGTGGCTATGTAGGCCAGTGTGTAAACCAAAGATCAAAAACTGCGCCTAATTTTAAGAAACCGCTAGATGTCGCTGTCAGCAATCGCGATTCGGTTCTTGCTGCAACACCTTTGAGCTGTAATTTGTATTCAAATCTTTCGGAAGATAATATTTCTGCCAAAAACTTTGTGAAATTATTCATTTGTCGTCTCTCATCTGATGTACAGTAAATTAATAACCTTTACGAAAATTACTGAAATTTACCCATAATAAATTATATTTTTATTGCATAACTTATTACTTAATTTGTCCAGAGTCATAATTTTAAAGGAATGAATATCATTCTGAAATTCCATTTTAAAAGAATGAATTTCGTTCAGAAATTCCATCTCAAATTTCTCTACAATTCATAGTTTGGGTAAAAAGATGTACTTGTAAAGGTATTATATTAAACATTCAAGCATCAACATTCCGTCAACCGTAGAATTCAGTCTAATGAGATCGGTTTCTCCCTAATGGGATTGAAAGTTACGGAAATAGGAAGGGTGCACTAAAAAATGCCAGTTGGTTAAAGAAAATTTTCCGCTTATAGAAACAGGGAGATTTCCGTTGATGCATCCCTTTAAATACGACAAAAGGGACCCCAGGAATGTAAACGGGGGCGGAAATCTGCTAACTTAATTGAGGGTACACTTTAACTGCCAAAAAAAGAGCGGTACACTTTCACGAGGAGGGCCGGACTATCCATGGAATTAATTCTACGGTAATTTGAATTGACACATGAGTGTTAAAAATCAGACCTCTATTAAAAACGGTTTTTGTCAGCTTGTGACACACAGGGAGGCAGGGTGCGGTAGCCCATTGGTTAGCGCGCTGGAGTTGCACTCGGTTGGCCCGGGTTCGATTCCAGCCACTGCCAAAACTGCCGCCGTGTTCACGCGGAGTACGATCACGTTAAACATGTGGGTCCGTAAGTCCTTCCGAGAGGTTGGTGGTAGGGGAAGTAGGGTACGGTCCCTGTGGATGCCTCCCCCACTGGGTTCCGGTCTAAATTGTGTGGCACTTCCCGGCCGTCCAAACAGTTGCCTTGCACCTTTCTGGTAGGTCGGACGGTCTGGGTCTCAACAACAACAACAACACAGGGAGGAGGGATAATTTAAGAAAAATTGCATTGGACAGGAGTCAGTCCAGGCAGCATAAACAGTAATAAACAACAATATTTTGTTAAGGAGAGTAGTAGGAGATGCCCCAAAAAATTCTCTTGGTGGCATTTTTAATTCCCCTATACAATTCGGAAATACCTATTCAACAACATTCAGATTTGACCTGCTAATGCAGTCGTCTAATAATGAAACATTTATTTCTGTCAGCTTATAGGAAACTTAATATTAATATCTTTATTGAAAAGGTGCATTACAGTAAATTACTTAATGTATCATTTATTTTTTTTTTTCTGTGATTTCAATATACATTTTATTTTTAGATATTTTTACAAAAATAAAAATTTTTAATGTATGTGCAAAGGTCGCGATATGATGAATGTTCAGCGGTTGCTTATGCGTGTTGCCAAATTGGTAATAATTATTTATGAAATATTCATAAGTTTTAAAGGCTCATTTTCAATGCTTGAGGATACGTGTTTGTGACGTAATCCCAACATTTCAAGATATTACGTATACGTCATTTTAAATTACCAACACACAGGTGGAAATGGCATCTAAAGGATACGTCAGAAAAGGGTTATCCCACAGTTGGAAATAGGTTTTTATTACACATTCGTGGTGTATTTGCAATGATTGTTGATACGTATTTTCCATCCTTAGTAAACAAATGTATGTCCTATGAAACAGGCGTAAAATGGAAACTCCAACGTAGACATTGAAAATCACAAAGTGCGCAACAATGTTAAATTTTGGGAAAAAATACGTAACGGTTGATATCAGCGACCTCTTGCGGTGCTTCAAAATGTGTCTCAGAATATGATCAGATCAATGCGCGGATTTCAAACTATTTCTTATATTCACTATATTTCGCACCGCAGATTACCATATTCAGAAGGATCACTTCCATAGGAACCCATGGCAACATCTTTAACAAGGGATTTCGCATGGACACTAGCATTCGGGGAGCCAACCATCGGAGCTACGATGTAAACAAAGTCCGGCTGCTAGATTTGGCGACTATCGTACGTTTGACGGTTTTATGTTAATGCGGGCATAAAAATTACGCTACTGTACTTTTATAATTTTTAAACTATAAAAATGATCAGCATTTAAAAATATTTTTATCTGTAATATATTTATTTGTTTGAGTGAATTTAAATAAATAAACATAGCTATATATTTAATTCATGTAATCATAAACTAAATAAAAAATTGACGCATTTACATTACTGTAAATCGTTATGCACCAAAAATTATAAGCTAACATACTCAAAAGACAGTAATATTATACAACTATGATTATTGATTATTAAACTTCTATGATATTATACGATTACTATATGATTATTAAATTTCTTACTTATCAATTTATTATGGAGGTGCTCATAATGTAATTTTTTCTAAATACACTAAAATTCTTGTAACAAGTAACATTTTACATAAATGTACGATCAAAGCTGAGGAACTCAATCTTTAATTACAAGGGGGCGGAGTATTTTCCCCATTGCTTTAGTTATTAAAAAGTATTCGAAATATATACCTATACAATACCATAATCAATTTAATTTGTACTAGGAAAAGCTATCCAAATATCAATTTTTGTACATCTTATAAAAATACGGAAAAGGTTTTTTTAACTAATAATACCACTGCTTCTTGGAATTTGGTCTAGTCCGCAGTGATAATACATCATTCATTTTTTATGATCACGTGCATAGGATGAAATATGGGATGGATAACAAATAAACTTTTCATTTAAATAAAAATAAATTACATACATTTTGAAGGTAATGCTTTTTCAATTGGTAATCCTTTCTTGTAATTATCGATTCACTTAACAAATAATCTTTTTGCACTGTAATACGCTACAAGAAAGCATGGCTGTGTAAGGGTTGCATTCAGAGTCAAATAGGGTTATATTAACAGAACGTCTTGGCGAAAACGTCATCGACCAGTGCCAAGCGTGCCAATTTGATATGAATTAATGTCTGTATATATCAGTCTGTGTTTCATACAGTAGGCAATTAAAATTTAGGCCACAATTTGTAGCTAGAAATGTTGGCTTTTCCGTTGCCTTCGATTTACTTGTTAAAACAACATATATTTAATATAATTGGGAACCACTCAGACAGAGATTCATCCTTCCCTCGGCGTAAAAACGTCGAGAGCGCGATCATCAATGGCCAACAGCAACAAGTTGCTGATGTGCCGGCTTCACGCTCGGGATGAAACCCCTTGCCACATCATCGTGGTTGGGTTTTCTGCGAAGTTCGGTGAGTGAACTCGCTAATCATACTATAGAAATGATCCTATGAAGTATGATCTTACTCTAACCTACCCGGGGATGTTGGATACGTGCTGGAGTGCCTAGCCCGAAGGCTTTTACCTCCGGTCTGTGGATAAAGTATTAACACATGTCATCATTTGAGCGAAATTGATCTGATTCATACAAAAAAGACACAAAGTCCAGCCTTCCTTATTGGAAGGAGAGTGAAAACTAAGGTGCAGCGGTGCTGCCATCTAGAGGCAAGTTGGGATACAACTTGCAGCATTGGATACAAGCTGAGGGGGGAGGAGTTTGCGAGATAGATGCTAAAAGAATGTAAGAGGTTAAAGAGTTGCACAATAAGCAGACTGGGAATGCTAGAAAAATTAAAACGATGCTTAGGGAGGTTCATACAAGACTGCACGGGGACGCTTTTTATTCGCCCGCGGGTCATAGTCCTGGAGATTAAACAGAGATTCATTCGGTATTTTTGGTATGTCTCTAAAGAATTTTGTAGTTTGTTTTTTAATAGCCTGTTTAATAGTTTTTACTTTAAAGTCTTTGTGAATTATATCATTACGTAAGTAACGAGGGGCTTTCCTGATGATTCGGAGTATCCTGTTCTGTTCCACTTGAAGTTTTTGAATATTCGATTTACATGCATACCCCCAAACCGGGCATGCATATAAGAGAATTGGCTGCATAATGCTCTTGTATAAGAGAATCTTATTGCTAATATCGAGGTCTTTTGAAAATAAAAGATGATTTAGTGCTCCTACGAGCTTTTTAGTTTTTTTGACAATGTACTCAAAGTGCGTACGCCAAGTAAGCCGGCTATCCAAATGGACACCGAGGTACTTGGCAGTACGCGAAAAAGGGATAGGCTGATTTTTGAACATTAAGGGGGGGGGATACGGGCTCCAGAGAGAAAGACTGCCTGCGATTTGGATGCGTTTATCTTGATTTTCCAATTATCGTAATATTTTATAAGTATGGTGATATGATTCTGTCTTACTCTAACCTGAGGGAGAAAAACTACTGAAATCATTTACTTTCCTTCATTTCTGGTAGATGCCTGTCTGATATCTTTAGTTCAAATAAGTCAAACGCAAAACTTTTATAATAGACCCTGAATAAACTGCAAATGCTCTATTGACGAACTTAATGTAGCACTGGATACAATGCCAGATTATTAATATTATGTCCACTATGATATATAAAATAATAAGTTGTGCACTATCTACCATAAACACATTCCGCCAATGGAATCTCTGTGTATCCCAAAAGATGAGTATTCTCTCAAATGTATATTCTGGATTCAGTGATTAGGCAATTAGACGACAGTAAACTGCTCCAAAGTTCTTGATTGCACAATATTGCTACTTTTTCAACATAATTATTTCAATGACATTAAAACTGTCACAGCTCTTGTGTAGAAATAAAACCTTCAGTAAACCTTATTTTAATATAAATGCGAAATGGTTATTTCTTGAAAACATTTCAGGTGAATGGGGACATGGCAAGGATCGGTCAACTGTTTCCTCAATATTTTAAAACTTCTAATAAGTAAACCGTTTTTAATTTAAGCTGAAAACTGCAGTCAGATTAAATCGACATCCTTATACGATATATTATTTCTTAATTTACTGAAAATATAATCTCCAGTCGTATTTTCGCAATATATAAAGGCTTAATTAAGATATAGCCAATTCATATATTAAAAAATAAATAGAAATATTTTTGAAAGCATAATTGTATAGGTATCTGAATGTTCATCCCTTTTAGTGATGTGAAAACACATTAGGCCATACACTTGACATATTTTTCTTTTAAGATGGTCATTAGTAGAAGACTCAGACATGAATGCCTATGGGCGTTGCGATCCCATAGACACCGAGGGATATAATTCACATAAATCATCACCCGCAGTCATCATCGGTTACTTTCAGGCCAAGAATTGACCCTACTAATGACAACTCCTAGATGTGGGTTTCGTCCAGAAAAGAGCACCAGGCGCGAAGCGCCTTTAATCTCCAATCTCTAGGTGTGGTTCTTATCTTCATACTGTGACATTATTTCATTTGCCCATAGTTGGAGGTTCGAGGTTTTTGATTTACTGTTTTTATTATTTGACTTAGCTCCTAGTGTGGCAGTTTGTTGCACATTTAGAGTTTGAGTAATTTTGGGGAGTTGATGCAGTTCTAAGGATTTCCTATCAATTTGGCAGTTTAAGGTTTAACAACATTTTTTAGAAAACATTGATCGAGTTTTAATTTAATATCAACTATTTAAGTTGGGACTTACCTAATTCCGATTTTCAATATTAAGTACCGCGCGGGGTCTCTTACGTGATTTGGCTTTGCGATGATCATAGTCATGCAGATTGAATAGTAGTTCATTTGGAACAGATGGCAGATTTTTATAGAATTTAAGCGCTAGCTTTTTAATTTGGGCTCTAACAGTTTTTATTTTGAAGTCTTTCCTAATTACCGAGTTTCTTAAGTATCTAGGGGCTTTCCTTATAATCCTTAGGGTTTTGTTTTGTTTTGTCTCTAGTAAGTCTATAGTAGTTTTACAGGCATATCCCCATACGGGTGCTGCATATAGCATTCCCGGGCGGATGACCGATTTATAAATTAGGAGTTTATTTTGATAACTTAGATTTCCGTTTCCTATCATTGGGTATAAGGCTCCTGTGGCCATATACGCTTTTTTGATTAAGTTCGTTACGTGCTGTTTCCAGGTTAGGTGGGAATCTATCGTTACACCTAGGTATTTAGTAGATTTTTCCGCTTTTAGGGCATGGTTGTTTATGTACAGAGGCGGCGGAGGTTTACGTTTTCTAGAGAAATAAATCCAATGACATTTATTGGGGTTTAATTTTATTCGCCATTTTTCCAGCCATGTTTGGAGTATGTCTAAGTGTTGTTGTAGCTGTCTGTGCATTACTGAGACGTAAGGATGTTTTGCAAGTATCGCACTGTCGTCTGCATAGAGTGCCAGCTCCGTGTCTAGGGTCCTGGGGATGTCATTTAGATATATGTTAAAGAGTGTCGGGCCCAGGATGGATCCTTGCGGTACACTACTTTTAATGAGCTTGGGTGTAGACATGTTATCTTTTACTCTAACTTGGAAGTGTCTGTTATTTAGGTATGAGATTAAAAGTTTGACAAGTGCGTCAGGGACTTTTAGAGTGATCAATTTGTATGCTAATCCACAGTGCCACACTTTATCAAATGCTTTTTGTATGTCAAGAAAAATCGCAGCTGTGGGTGTCTTACTATTAAGTCCAGAAGATATGTACTCTACCACTCTCAGCAATTGATGAGTGGTGGAGTGTTTTGGCCGAAATCCAAACTGCTCCGGAATGATAATATCATTCTCACTAAGGTGCGTGTTCAGTCTATTAAGAATTATTTTCTCAGTAATTTTACTAAGTGTCGGTAGTAAGCTGATTGGTCTATAGTTGGCTGGAATTGTGGCATCCTCACCAGGCTTATGGATCGCTATAATTATCGCTTCCTTCCATTCTTTGGGGAAATAATTTAGTTTTAGTATTTTGTTTATTAGGGTGGTCAAGTAAAATATTATATTTAAGGGTAGGTTTTTGACCGCAATATTCCTGATTTTGTCGTGCCCTGGGCTTTTACGGTTTTTAAGGTTTTTGATGATATCAATTATCTCTTGCGGGGTGGCTGGGTTAATCTCAGCCGTGACCGGGGAGTTCCTGAAGTTGTTTAGAGTTTGCCTAACCATTCTTAGGGTGTCCTGACACATTAGATCGTGATTTGGTTCAAATTGCTTTTCGTAATGCCTAGCAAGCGCCTCTGCTTTTTCTTCGTCTCAGTACGCGATTTTAACGCCATCTATTAGTGGCGGGAGTTTAATTTGAGGTTTTCTGAGTCTTTTAGCGAATTGCCAGAGCGATACGTCTTCCGAGCTAAGGGATTCAATTAACTCTTTATACTGTTGCTGCTTTTCTGCGACAATTTTATCCCTGACTTTCCACGTGAGTCTGTTAAGCTCCCTTTTGAGGGTAGGGTCCCTATTAGCCTGCCATGTCTTACGCATTCTGTTCCTTTGCCTAACTAATTGTTTGACATGGTGGGAAAGTGTGGGCATTTTTGGTGACTCACGATGTGTTGTGGCAGAGGCAATAGCTCTTTTGATTTCTGTTGTGAGTGTGTGTGTGGCAGAGTCAATATCCGCCGTGCTCATAATGTTGGGTACTGCCAAGTGCGGCTCAAAAAGTGCTCTTTTGAAAACGTTCCAGTTCACCCTCTCTTGTCCCAGAGAGGCTGGAAGGGGAGTGTTCAGATCGAATGTCACCAATACCGGTAAATGATCCGAGTCGAATTCATCTAGGGTATCGATAGTGTGAGCGTATTCTATGTTTCTCGTTAGGACAAAGTCTATGAATGAGCCGTTGGCACCTGAGAAGCAGGTTGGTCTCGACGGTGCAATGATGTTGGTGTTTGTTGTGTTCAGTAATCTGTGTATCTGTGTACCGCGTATGTTGGCTCTCCTGCTGCCCCACGCTCGGTGGTGTGCATTGAAGTCGCCCGCGAGTATTGTGTTTGGATATCGCGAGAAAAGCAGTTCCAGCTGCGCAGCTACATTTATACCACTCATGTTTTTGACATATATTGAAGTTAGGATAAATGGGTTTACATTATTTATTTTAATTTTTATGCTAGTATTTTCTACTCCTTGAAGATTTATGTTGTTTATTTCCTCGTGGGGAATATTTCTTTTGATATATATTGCTGTTCCTCCATGGGGGTTTCTAGCAGTTGTATTTGAGCTTAGGTTGTGATAGCCAATATAGTTTGCTATATTTAGTTTTTTATTTTCTCTAACTTTAGTTTCCTGAATTAACAGGGCATCTACATCATTTTCATTTACGTAGTTCCTAAGTTCATTTATTCTTGGAGATATGCCGTTCGCATTCCAAAATATTATTTTAAAGCTTTCTTTTTGGGACCTAGCCATGGCGGGTTTGATTCTCACTGTTATTTTTAAAGTCCGCGATTAATTTAAAAGCCTCAAAGACCATTTGCATTGGATCACTCTTTTTTTGTATTAGCTCTGCGAACTGCATCAACAGGTGTTTTATTGCATCTAGGTCGAACATGGTGATAAACCCTCTGATGAGGTTGAGGATGTCATCCATCTTTTCATCATTGGTTTTACCAGCAGGTTCAGTCTCAGCTTCCATATCCTCAGCCTCAACCGCGGTTTGGTCATTTTCGTGAGTATCCTTTTGGACCTCAGTAGTTTTTTGCCTTTTTTCAACCGTTTTTTCTAACAGCTGGGTTTGCGCGAGCTCTTCCTCTCTGACTCGTTTAGTTTTGGCTTCACGTGTTTTGATTTCTTCTTTTGATTTAGCATATTGATTTACAATTTTAGCTTCTAGTTCCGCCTGTCTTGCCTGTCTGGCTTTTTCGGCTTCCTTTCTCTTTATAATGGCTGTAGTAGCCAGTTTTACTTCTTCCGGAGTCAATTCTCTGGAAGACGAAGGTTTGGGGGCCTGCTCTTGCACCGATCTGGTGGGTGCTGAAGATTGGTATCTATTTTGCTGTGGCACAGTGTGCGAGGAGCCCTGAGGGGGTGCCTGGGAGTTTAATCCGAGGGTCTTTTGCCTCCAAGGGGGTATCTGATTTTGGGGAGGGGGGGCATACCCCGGTGCCTTTCCTCTGTTCCAGGGGTTCTTCGGGCATTGCCTGAAGTTCGCTGGGTGGTCTCCATTGCAATTTGCACACGTAGCCTTCTCAGACCTAGGTCTCTGGCAGTCCCGTGTGAAGTGTTCTTCAGCACACTTAAGGCACTTAGGTGGCATACTGCAGTTCTCCGAGGAGTGATTGAACTGTTGGCACCGGTAGCAGATTTTGAAGCCCCGTGCTCTGAAGGCCTCTACCTTCACAGCCAAGTAACCTAATCTTGTTAGTCTGTAGACCCTCTGCCAGTCTGCCGTAGGCCTAAGGCTGACTAAGGAGATCGGCAGGGGTAATCTCGTTTTAGTGTTTCTCAGTTGAGAAACCCGGACTACATCTAATCCTTCGGATGTTAAAGTGATTTTTATTTCCTCCATGTTATAATTTGTTGGTAGCCCCTTCAGAACTACCTTTTTTGGCCTCTCCGTCTTTAGGTTTAAGCTGTGGAAGGGGATTTTCTCACTACTTAAATGGCGCTGTACAACCCTGTAGGTGTCAGCGTCATTTGGAATCAATTTTAGCATGTCTCCTGTGAGCTTGCCAGATACTTTATTTCCTGAGATATCATTTAGTTTTTTAAGGAGAACCTTGTAATTATCATTGAACTTTATGAAAAAACATTCAGCTTTTGGGTCTTTTTTCTCAACTTCAACTGTTGTTAGCCTGTCACTATTTTCGACCGTTTTAGGTTTAGGTGCACTTTTAAACACTACTGGTTGCGCGGCAATCTCAGCGTAAGTCTTAGTTTTAACATAATCATTGTCAGTTACATTTACAACATTATCAGCTATTTCATTATAGTCCATGTTATCATGGACATTTAAGTTTTCTTCTACAATCTGGCTTTTAGTAGGAGCATCCTTAGTGGATTGCCCCTCCATCTTTCTTTTTTTATTTGGATTTTCAACCGTTTTAAGTTTATCTTCATCTTTAATATCCTTAATTAAGCCTAGCTCTATCATTTTACTTTTGATTTGAACACTAGAATTACATCCCTCACATTTAGAAATCTCATAAATATCACAATCAATAAACCTATCCAATTTCCGGGCAAACAAAAAAGAATTCACAGAAAGTAACGAACCTAGCATCTTGGAGACTTGATCTTCTTCCTGTCCCAGTAGTCCGTTCATCAGCAGCTCCCTGATGTGAAGGGTCATCACGTAGACTGCCAGGGTGCAGAAGTTGACGGCGGTCTTGATTTCTTCCTTCAGTCCAGTCATCAGTCCATCATCAGGTAGAGTTTCACAGAAATTCATCAAGGCACCCTTGAGAGGCCCGAATTCTTCCTCGTCCAGCTCACCAGCAAGTTCGCGAGTAGCTGCCACGTCGCCTCGTTCCAAATCCATATCGTCAGGGTGGAGAAGTTCCAAAAAAATAGCACTACCACGTGGTAACAACACACGTGGCACTCCAAAATGGAAAGCACAAAATCCAAAATGGCGAATCGCCCGTACACAACAAGCTGTAGAATTGCTTTGCCCGACGTGCTCTATCGAAACTAGATATAACACGCCCAAGCGGAAGATCACCAACTGGTAAAAGCAGGAGCAATACTAAAGTACGTCCACACAACTCGAAGTCTAAGCTCCGAATCGACAACTCCTAAACAACAATGTTAAATTATGAAAGGTTTTGTCGCATTATTTTAGTGGAACATAATATAATTCTAGTAGAAATTATGCATCTGAACTAATTCTGTTGTTCTATTTTAATGGGAATATATTTTTGTATTAAAAAATAATTCTATTTTTCAATCTGGAAACTAGATACAATATTAAGATTTCAAATTTTACATCGTAGATATCGGTCTAACCGAGGTTTCATAGCATTCTTAGGCCACACATGACATTCTTAAAACATTCTTTTTTGTCGAATATCCGGAACCCACCGCATTTCACAAATAAATTTTAAGATGGAATCTCATGAAAGGGAATCGAAGCACCGACTTCATGTTTAACGCACATCAGAGCAATTGATGGAAAATATATGATAAAATTAATGACAGGTCAGACCTTCAAACTTACAAAATGACGTATGGCTTAAGAATAATCAAAATAACATTCACATACAAACAAGTAATACCTTTTACAAAAACTGTTTAAAGAAAACAAAAATTTTGCAGTCCAAACGACTTGCAATTCGGATACATATTTTCGCAAAAAATAGTGAGTTCAATAAATAAAGTGTTCGGACTTTGATGATAGTAAAATTATGCAAAAGTGAAACTATATTTTCTCTGTATATTACTGTTTTTGAAATTTTTTTCTAGAAGAATCGCATGAAAAACTTACCTAAAATAGATGCGTTACAATTTCAAATATGAAGAAAATGAATAAAACATGATTAGTAAGACTGGAAAAATAAAATATTTAGGAAATTGCTGTTATCAGGAGCCCACGGCGGTTCTATTTTCTCAAGGTCTCAAGGAGTCCAAATCTTGGGGTACCTAGCAAAGCCGAAGGCTTGCTTTCTTCCCCGGTCATAGCTGTAGCAGGTTTGGTAATCATAGAAAAGACTTTTAAATAAAATAGTGATCTGGAAAGATCATAGCGTGCACGTTAGACAGAATTGGGAGTATTCCCAATGCGGTCTACATGTCGCTGATTTGGAATATGGAGAGAATAACTCCGAGAAATAAAGGGAAATATTGGAAGAAAGGGTTGAGTTCCGTGGAACTCTGTCTTGAGACGATGAGCAGCGTACACACGAGGCAGAAGGAGGGGGGACGGCGGGAAGTGCCAGCAGATCAAGGGATCCAGGCCCAGCCAATCAGAAAGCCGCACAGTTCCAGACCACGGGAAAAAACAAGCCCTGGCAAGCAGGACTCGCAAAAAACCCTATCGTAAACTAAATACCTGAATTTAAGGGGATTTAGCAAGGTCGCAAATACTGTCATACGGTATTGCTATCCTATCAATTATAGTAGTGGATTCTCTCAATTTAGGGAGGGCAGCATTAAGGGCTTTTTGGAGGAAATCTCTCTGATATCCATTTCTTTCGAAACGGACTATCAGATCGATGACCTCCATCCAGTCATCTCTCATGTTATCATCACTTTCAGTGGGAGGCTTATTAGGGTTAAAATTTACAATTTTGGATTGAGGGGTGACTTTGGTCGGAAGTTTAGGAAAATCTTGAGGTTTATGTTGAAGAGTAGCAGCGTATGATACGTTGTTTTGAACAGGTCTACTGGTAAAATTGCGAATTTGAGCGACTCTAGGTTTGGGAAATTTAGGACAGCCTCTATAGCTGGCGGGGTGTTCCCCTCCGCAGTTAGCACAAGTGCACTTCACTTCCGGCTTTTTCGGACATTCGTAGGATCTGTGGTCGCCTGCGCACTTAACACACTTGGGCGGGAGATGGCACGAATTAGCGGCATGGTGCCATTTCTGGCATGAAAAGCACTGGGTGCTGGCGCCCTTGCGCCCTCTGTATCGCTCGATTTTAACAGAAACTCCTAACAGCTTGATTACCTGATAAATTTTAAGGTTATCCGGGTTTTTGTTCAATTGAACGTAAAACAGGGGCATCATTATTCTGTTCGTTTTGGGACCCTTGTACAGCTGGGTGACACTGTTAATCTGAAAACCTCCAACTTCAAGTCTCTCTTTAATTAGGTCTACACTGGTAGGAACAGGGAGACCCCTGATTACTACCTTGAGGGGTTTGTCCTCGTTGAGGAGAAAGGTCCGAAAAGAAATTTTATCATTAAGAAGTCTTCTCTGTATTTCTATAAATTCCTGTCTAGTATCAACCTCTATTTTAAAAAGACTACCTCTCAAACTACTGACGATAGATGGCGCTATAATGCGCAACTGATTCAGATAATCGTACCAGCTAGGGCTGTGCACTATGAAAAGGGGGGGGGGGCGGCGTTCTTTTTTAGGAATTTCATCAGTGTTAGCAGCATCAGGTGCAGGAACCTCAGGATCCAGAACAGGCTGGACCGTGGAAATGGGAGGGGGGGGGGGGGTGTTCTTAACAGCTTTGGCTGAGTGCCTTTTTGGCACTTTGAAAAATCCTTCCTCGTCGGAATCATTTAAGGGATGTTTACTGGCACTGGTGCTGGGATTTGAAGCAGAACTATTCTCACTGGAAAATTTTTCAAAATCATTCATAACTTTTAAAACTTCTTTAGAAATCACAATTCTATTCGAGGTGCCTGTGCACGTGGTCTGGGACGGCATGGGGGGGGCTGGAGACATCGTAGGCGTAGTAGAGACAACAGAAAACCCATGAGAAGAACTCATGGGGGGCTCACCTGACTGATCCATACTTGTTGCATCGTCCAATGCAATCTCCATATCTTTTTCCATAGCAGCAGCTTTGGCCTTCAAAATCAACCACTCGTGCCTGGTGATATCCCTGGGTGGGTTATCAACAATAATACAAAGTTCCTCGTACTCAAAGTCCGAATGCTGTAACTTTTCTAAGTCGGGCTTCCCTCTCAAGGGAATCTCTTCAGGAAGAGCATGATATTGCTCTTTGAACAACCTCCAATCGGCCATACATAAGTCAGATCCGAAGATCCTCTTAAACGTAGCAACCGAGGTGAGAGCACGTGTTAGATCCATTTCGTCCAAAATGGCGCAAAGCAGGAGCAGACCGTGAAAACGACCTACCCCGACGACGTTCTAGACTCGAATGGTTCTATTTTCTAATCCGTTTCAAAATTGCCTTTTTCTTCATAATCTTACTAAACCACGCCCATCAAACCATACATTCAGATCGAAGGATAATAAATCCAATTATTGTGCTTTCGGAACAACGTAGCAGCGATCTAATAAATAGATCCCAAGGCATACTTTAACTAGAAGTAGAGGCAATTTTTGAAATAGTAAAAAGTTATTCGACATTATACATTCCTCAATTTGCCACATGATGCGCATAGGCATTGCATCGACTACATTAAAATAGAAAATAATTTTTTGCGAATAAGGTTTGATTGCTTCATCGAATATTTTCGGTAAAACGCAGCAAGTTATTACTTAAAAGGGGAAATTGAACATTTACTTTACATTATTCGGGTCGTTCATCAATACTACAGTGGCTATGTAGGCCAGTGTGTAAACCAAAGATCAAAAACTGCGCCTAATTTTAAGAAACCGCTAGATGTCGCTGTCAGCAATCGCGATTCGGTTCTTGCTGCAACACCTTTGAGCTGTAATTTGTATTCAAATCTTTCGGAAGATAATATTTCTGCCAAAAACTTTGTGAAATTATTCATTTGTCGTCTCTCATCTGATGTACAGTAAATTAATAACCTTTACGAAAATTACTGAAATTTACCCATAATAAATTATATTTTTATTGCATAACTTATTACTTAATTTGTCCAGAGTCATAATTTTAAAGGAATGAATATCATTCTGAAATTCCATTTTAAAAGAATGAATTTCGTTCAGAAATTCCATCTCAAATTTCTCTACAATTCATAGTTTGGGTAAAAAGATGTACTTGTAAAGGTATTATATTAAACATTCAAGCATCAACATTCCGTCAACCGTAGAATTCAGTCTAATGAGATCGGTTTCTCCCTAATGGGATTGAAAGTTACGGAAATAGGAAGGGTGCACTAAAAAATGCCAGTTGGTTAAAGAAAATTTTCCGCTTATAGAAACAGGGAGATTTCCGTTGATGCATCCCTTTAAATACGACAAAAGGGACCCCAGGAATGTAAACGGGGGCGGAAATCTGCTAACTTAATTGAGGGTACACTTTAACTGCCAAAAAAAGAGCGGTACACTTTCACGAGGAGGGCCGGACTATCCATGGAATTAATTCTACGGTAATTTGAATTGACACATGAGTGTTAAAAATCAGACCTCTATTAAAAACGGTTTTTTTCAGCTTGTGACACACAGGGAGGCAGGGTGCGGTAGCCCATTGGTTAGCGCGCTGGAGTTGCACTCGGTTGGCCCGGGTTCGATTCCAGCCACTGCCAAAACTGCCGCCGTGTTCACGCGGAGTACGATCACGTTAAACATGTGGGTCCGTAAGTCCTTCCGAGAGGTTGGTGGTAGGGGAAGTAGGGTACGGTCCCTGTGGATGCCTCCCCCACTGGGTTCCGGTCTAAATTGTGTGGCACTTCCCGGCCGTCCAAACAGTTGCCTTGCACCTTTCTGGTAGGTCGGACGGTCTGGGTCTCAACAACAACAACAACACAGGGAGGAGGGATAATTTAAGAAAAATTGCATTGGACAGGAGTCAGTCCAGGCAGCATAAACAGTAATAAACAACAATATTTTGTTAAGGAGAGTAGTAGGAGATGCCCCAAAAAATTCTCTTGGTGGCATTTTTAATTCCCCTATACAATTCGGAAATACCTATTCAACAACATTCAGATTTGACCTGCTAATGCAGTCGTCTAATAATGAAACATTTATTTCTGTCAGCTTATAGGAAACTTAATATTAATATCTTTATTGAAAAGGTGCATTACAGTAAATTACTTAATGTATCATTTATTTTTTTTTTTCTGTGATTTCAATATACATTTTATTTTTAGATATTTTTACAAAAATAAAAATTTTTAATGTATGTGCAAAGGTCGCGATATGATGAATGTTCAGCGGTTGCTTATGCGTGTTGCCAAATTGGTAATAATTATTTATGAAATATTCATAAGTTTTAAAGGCTCATTTTCAATGCTTGAGGATACGTGTTTGTGACGTAATCCCAACATTTCAAGATATTACGTATACGTCATTTTAAATTACCAACACACAGGTGGAAATGGCATCTAAAGGATACGTCAGAAAAGGGTTATCCCACAGTTGGAAATAGGTTTTTATTACACATTCGTGGTGTATTTGCAATGATTGTTGATACGTATTTTCCATCCTTAGTAAACAAATGTATGTCCTATGAAACAGGCGTAAAATGGAAACTCCAACGTAGACATTGAAAATCACAAAGTGCGCAACAATGTTAAATTTTGGGAAAAAATACGTAACGGTTGATATCAGCGACCTCTTGCGGTGCTTCAAAATGTGTCTCAAAATATGATCAGATCAATGCGCGGATTTCAAACTATTTCTTATATTCACTATATTTCGCACCGCAGATTACCATATTCAGAAGGATCACTTCCATAGGAACCCATGGCAACATCTTTAACAAGGGATTTCGCATGGACACTAGCATTCGGGGAGCCAACCATCGGAGCTACGATGTAAACAAAGTCCGGCTGCTAGATTTGGCGACTATCGTACGTTTGACGGTTTTATGTTAATGCGGGCATAAAAATTACGCTACTGTACTTTTATAATTTTTAAACTATAAAAATGATCAGCATTTAAAAATATTTTTATCTGTAATATATTTATTTGTTTGAGTGAATTTAAATAAATAAACATAGCTATATATTTAATTCATGTAATCATAAACTAAATAAAAAATTGACGCATTTACATTACTGTAAATCGTTATGCACCAAAAATTATAAGCTAACATACTCAAAAGACAGTAATATTATACAACTATGATTATTGATTATTAAACTTCTATGATATTATACGATTACTATATGATTATTAAATTTCTTACTTATCAATTTATTATGGAGGTGCTCATAATGTAATTTTTTCTAAATACACTAAAATTCTTGTAACAAGTAACATTTTACATAAATGTACGATCAAAGCTGAGGAACTCAATCTTTAATTACAAGGGGGCGGAGTATTTTCCCCATTGCTTTAGTTATTAAAAAGTATTCGAAATATATACCTATACAATACCATAATCAATTTAATTTGTACTAGGAAAAGCTATCCAAATATCAATTTTTGTACATCTTATAAAAATACGGAAAAGGTTTTTTTAACTAATAATACCACTGCTTCTTGGAATTTGGTCTAGTCCGCAGTGATAATACATCATTCATTTTTTATGATCACGTGCATAGGATGAAATATGGGATGGATAACAAATAAACTTTTCATTTAAATAAAAATAAATTACATACATTTTGAAGATAATGCTTTTTCAATTGGTAATCCTTTCTTGTAATTATCGATTCACTTAACAAATAATCTTTTTGCACTGTAATACGCTACAAGAAAGCATGGCTGTGTAAGGGTTGCATTCAGAGTCAAATAGGGTTATATTAACAGAACGTCTTGGCGAAAACGTCATCGACCAGTGCCAAGCGTGCCAATTTGATATGAATTAATGTCTGTATATATCAGTCTGTGTTTCATACAGTAGGCAATTAAAATTTAGGCCACAATTTGTAGCTAGAAATGTTGGCTTTTCCGTTGCCTTCGATTTACTTGTTAAAACAACATATATTTAATATAATTGGGAACCACTCAGACAGAGATTCATCCTTCCCTCGGCGTAAAAACGTCGAGAGCGCGATCATCAATGGCCAACAGCAACAAGTTGCTGATGTGCCGGCTTCACGCTCGGGATGAAACCCCTTGCCACATCATCGTGGTTGGGTTTTCTGCGAAGTTCGGTGAGTGAATATACGTAGTGTCGTACAAGACAGAGCACCAGGCGCGAAGCGCCTTTAATCTCCAGTTTCAATATGTGGTTCTTATCGTCAAACTGTGACATTAATTCAGTGACCCTAATTGGAGGTTCGAGGTTTTTATTTACTACTTTTTATTATTTGTCCTAGCTCCTAGTGTGGCAGTTTGTTGCACATTTAGAGTTTAAGCAGTTTGGGGGGTTGATGCAGATCTAAGGGTTACCTAGCGTTTTGGCAGTTTAGTGTTTAGAATATTTTTTTTTTTTTTTTATAAAATAATAGTCGCGAGTTTTATTTTAAAATCAGATGTTTGAGGTGGGATCATTTAATTCCGATTATCGATGTTTAGAACAGCGCGGGGTCTCTTACGAGATTTGGCCTTGCGATGATCATAGTCATGCAGATTGAATAACAGTTCGTTTGGAACGGATGGCAAATTTCTGTAAAATTTAAGCGCTAGCTTTTTAATTTGGGCTCTAACAGTTTTTATTTTGAAGTCATTCCTAATTACCGAGTTTCTTAAGTACCTGGGAGCTTTCCTGATAATCCGTAGGATTTTGTTTTGTTTTGTCTCTAGGAGGTCTATTGTAGTTTTACAGGCATATCCCCATACGGGTGCTGCATACAGCATTCCCGGGCGGATGATCGATTTATAAATTAGGAGTTTATTTTGATAACTTAGATTTCCGTTTCCTATCATTGGGTATAAGGCTCCTGTGGCCATATACGCTTTTTTGATTAAGTTCGTTACGTGCTGTTTCCAGGTTAGGTGGGAATCTATCGTTACACCTAGGTATTTAGTAGATTTTTCCGCTTTTAGGGCATGGTTGTTTATGTACAGAGGCGGCGGAGGTTTACGTTTTCTTGAGAAATAATTCCAATGACATTTATTGGGGTTTAATTTTATTCACCATTTTTCCAGCCAAGTTTGGAGTATGTCTAAGTGTTGTTGTAGCTGTCTGTGCATTACTGAGACATAGGGGTGTTTTGCAAGTATCGCACTGTCGTCTGCATAGAGTGCCAGCTCTGTGTTTGGAGTCCTAGGGATGTCGTTCAGGTATATGTTAAAGAGTGTCGGGCCCAGGATAGAACCTTGCGGTACACTACTTTTAATGAGCTTGGGTGTAGATAAGTTACCTCCTACTCTTACTTGAAAGTGTCTGTTATTTAAGTATGAGATTAAAAGTTTGACAATAGCGTCAGGGACTTTTAAAGTGATCAATTTGTATGCTAATCCACAGTGCCATACTTTATCAAAGGCTTTTTGTATGTCCAGAAAAATCGCAGCTGTGGGTGTCTTGTTATTGAGACCAGAAGATATGTACTCTACCACTCTCAGCAATTGATGAGTGGTGGAGTGCTTTGGCCGAAATCCAAACTGCTCCGGAATGATAATGTCATTCTCACTAAGGTGCGTGTTCAGTCTCTTAAGAATAATTTTCTCAGTAATTTTACTAAGTGTCGGTAGCAAGCTAATTGGTCTATAGTTGGCTGGAATTGTGGCATCCTCACCAGGCTTATGGATTGCTATAATTATCGCTTCCTTCCATTCTTTGGGAAAATAGTTTAGTTTTAATATTTTATTTATTAAGATTGTCAAGTAACATATTACGTTTAAGGGTAGGTTTTTAACCGCAATATTTCTGATTTTGTCGTGCCCTGGGCTTTTACGGTTTTTGAGATTTTTAATGATTTCTACTATCTCCTGCGGGGTGGCTGGGCTAATCTCAGCCGTTACCGGGGAATTCCTGAAATTATTTAAAGTTTGTCTGACCATTCTTAGGGTGTCCTGACACATTAGATCGTGGTTTGGTTGGAATTGTTTTTCATAATGGCTTGCGAGCGCCTCGGCTTTTTCCTCGTCTGAGTACGCGATTTTAGCACCATCTATTAGTGGCGGGAGCTTAATTTGAGGTTTCCTGAGTCTTTTTGCGAATTGCCAGAGCGATACGTCTTCTGGGCTAAGGGATTCGATTAGTTCTTTATACTGTTGCTGCTTTTCTGCGACAATTTTTTCCCTGACTTTGCACGTGAGTCTGTTAAGCTCCCTTTTAAGGGCGGGGTCTCTGTTAGCCTGCCATGTCTTACGTATTCTGTTTCTTTGCCTGACTAATTGTTTGACATGGTGGGAAAGTGTGGGCATTTTTGGAGACTCACGATGTGTTGTGGCAGAGGCAATTGCTCTCTTGATTTCTGTTGTGAGTGTGTGCGTGGCAGAGTCAATATCCGCCGTGCTCATTATGTTAGGTACTGCTAAGTGCGGCTCGAAGAGTGCTCTTTTGAATACTTCCCAGTTGACCCTCTCTTGTCCCAAAGAGGCTGGAAGAGGTGTGTTCAGGTCGAATGTCACCAGTACCGGCAGATGATCCGAGTCGAATTCATCCAAGGTACTAATAGTGTGAGCGTAATCTATGTTTCGCGTTAGGACAAAGTCTATAAATGAGCCGTTGGCGCCTGAGAAGCAGGTTGGTGTCGACGGTACAATAATGTTAGTGTTTGTCGTGTTCAGCAGTCTGTGTATCTGTGTACCGCGTGAATTGGCTCTCCTACAGCCCCACGCTCGGTGGTGCGCGTTGAAGTCGCCTGCGAGTATAGTGTTTGGATATCGCGCGAAAAGCAGTTCCAGTTGCGCAGCTACATCTACTCTACTCATATTTTTGACATATGTTGAGGTTAGGATAAACGGGCTAGTATTATTAATTTTAATTTTTATACTAGTATTTTCTATACCTTGAAGATTTATGTTGTTTAGTTCCTCGTGGGGAATATTTCTTTTAATGTATACTGCTGTTCCTCCATGGGGCGTTCTAGCATTAGTATTTGAGCTAAGATTATGATAGCATATATAGTTGGCTATGTTTAGTTTTTTACTTTCTCTAACTTTCGTTTCCTGAATTAATAAGGCGTCTACGTCATTTTCATTTACATAGTTCCTAAGTTCATTTATTCTTGGAGATATGCCGTTCGCATTCCAAAATATTATTTTTAAGGATTCTTTTTGGGACCTAGCCATGACGGGTTTGATTCTCACTGTTATTTTTAAAGTCCGCGATTATTTTAAGGGCCTCAAAGACCATTACCATAGGATCGCTCTTTTTTTGTACTAACTCTGCGAACTGCATCAACAGATGTTTTATGTCGTCTAGATTGAACATGCTAATAAATCCTCTGATGAGGTTGATGATATCCTCCATCTTTTCAGCATCAGATTTATCAGTCGGTTCAGTCTCAGCTTCCATTTCCTCAGCCTCAACCGCGGTTTGCACTTTTTTGTGAGTGTCCTTTTGGAACTCGATAGTTTTTTGCTTTTTTCACCCGTTTTAACTAACGGCTGGGTTTGCGCGATCTCTTCATCCCTGACTCGTTTATTTTGTTTCCAATCCTCAACCTTAATGTCAAGCCTATCCTTTGCCTGTCTGGCTTTTTCTATTTCCGATCTCTTTTTAATGGCAGCTGTAGGCTGTAGCTGCTCTTACTTCCTCCAGGGTCAATTCTCTGGAGGTCGAAGGTTTGGGGGCCTGCTCTTGCACCGATCTGGTAGGTGCTGAAGGTTGGTGTCTTTTTTCCTGTGGCACTATGTGCGAGGAGCCCTGAGGGGGTGCCTGGGGGTTTAGTCCGAGGGCCTTTTGCCTCCAAGGTGGTATCTGATTTTTTGGGGGAGGGGGGCCATACTCCGGTGCCTTTCCTCTGTTCCAGGGGTTCTTCGGGCATTGCCTGAAGTTCGCTGGATGGTCTCCATTACAATTTGCACACGTTGCCTTCTCTGTCCTGGGTCTCTGGCAGTCCCGTGTGAAATGATCTTATGCACATTTCAGGCACTTTGGTGGCATACTGCAGTTCTCAGAGGAGTGGTTGAACTGCTGGCACCGGTAGCAAATCTTAAAGCCCCGTGCTCTGAAGGCCTCTACCTTCACAGCCAAGTATCCTAACCTTGTCAGTCTGTAAATCCTCTGCCAGTCTTCCGTGGGCCTAAGGCTGTGTAAGAAGATCGGCAGGGGTAATCTTGTTTTTGTGTTTCTCAATTGAGAAACCCGGACTACATCTAATCCAATGGATGTTAGCGTCATTTTAATCTCCTCAATGTCATAGTTAGTTGGTAGCCCCTTCAAAACTACCTTTTTTGGCCTTTCAGTTTTTAGGTTTAAACTATGGAAGGGGATTTTCTCGCTAGTCAAATGGCGCTGAACAACCCTATAGGAGTCAGCGTCATTGGGTATGAGTTTGAGCATATCTCCTGAGAGTTTGCCAGATACTTTATTGCCTGTAATTTCATTTAGCTTTTTAAGGAGAGCCTGGTAGTTGTCTCTAAACTTTATGAAGAAACATTCTGCTTTTGGTTCTTTTTTTTCTACCTCCATAATATTTTCTCTAACACTATTTTCAACCGCTTTAGGTTTAGGTGCACTCTTAAATTGAACCGGTTGCGCGGCAATTTCAGCATAAGTCTTAGTTTTAACTTTTTCATTTACAGTTACAACATTATCACTAACCTTTTCATTTACAACACTATCACTAGCAGCATTACAGTCCATGTTATCATGGTCATTAGATTTTAATTTTAAATTTCCATCCTGGTTTTTAGTAGGAGTTCCCTCAGTGTGAGACTCCTCTATCCTAGCCCTTTTACATGGATTTACAACCGTTTCAGTTTTGTCAATAAGTTTAATTTCATTTATTAGTCCTAACACTAACAGTTTAGCTCTAATTACTCTATCATTATACTCCTCAACTGAGTTAAAGATCACATAAATATCACTATCACAATTTCTAAATTTACCAATGTCACAGCAGAACAAAAAAGAATTCACAAAATTGAACGAACCTAGAATCCGGGAGACTTGGTCCTTGTCCTGTCCGAGGAGTCCATACTTGAGCATATCCTGGATATGCAGTGTCAGCACGTAGATCACCATTCCACAATAGTTCACCGCATCCTTCACTTCCTGGGTCTTTGCGGCAAGAAGTCCAGCGTCCGGCAGGCGTCCAAGATACGCATCCATTGCATCCTTGAGAGGCCGAGCATCGTCACCCTCGAGCTCACTAGCAACTTCCTTCGTCTTCTCCAATAGGTCGTTGTCAAGATCCATCATAAATCAGGGTCAAATAACTCGAAGTACGAAAAGCACAACCACGTGGGAAAAACGAACTCTAACCTGAGGGAGAAAAACTACTGAAATCATTTACTTTCCTTCATTTCTGGTAGATGCCTGTCTGATATCTTTAGTTCAAATAAGTCAAACGCAAAACTTTTATAATAGACCCTGAATAAACTGCAAATGCTCTATTGACGAACTTAATGTAGCACTGGATACAATGCCAGATTATTAATATTATGTCCACTATGATATATAAAATAATAAGTTGTGCACTATCTACCATAAACACATTCCGCCAATGGAATCTCTGTGTATCCCAAAAGATGAGTATTCTCTCAAATGTATATTCTGGATTCAGTGATTAGGCAATTAGACGACAGTAAACTGCTCCAAAGTTCTTGATTGCACAATATTGCTACTTTTTCAACATAATTATTTCAATGACATTAAAACTGTCACAGCTCTTGTGTAGAAATAAAACCTTCAGTAAACATTATTTTAATATAAATGCGAAATGGTTATTTCTTGAAAACATTTCAGGTGAATGGGGACATGGCAAGGATCGGTCAACTGTTTCCTCAATATTTTAAAACTTCTAATAAGTAAACCGTTTTTAATTTAAGCTGAAAACTGCAGTCAGATTAAATCGACATCCTTATACGATATATTATTTCTTAATTTACTGAAAATATAATCTCCAGTCGTATTTTCGCAATATATAAAGGCTTAATTAAGATATAGCCAATTCATATATTAAAAAATAAATAGAAATATTTTTGAAAGCATAATTGTATAGGTATCTGAATGTTCATCCCTTTTAGTGATGTGAAAACACATTAGGTCATACACTTGACATATTTTTCTTTTAAGATGGTCATTAGTAGAAGACTCAGACATGAATGCCTATGGGCGTTGCGATCCCATAGACACCGAGGGATATAATTCACATAAATCATCACCCGCAGTCATCATCGGTTACTTTCAGGCCAAGAATTGACCCTACTAATGACAACTCCTACCGAGGAGATGTTGTTCGCGTGCAGGAGTACCTAGCCCGAGGGCTTTCACCTCCGATCTGTGGATAATGTATGTACACTTACAATCATTTGAGCAAAGTAATCTGATTCGTTCAAAAAGGACAGCATTGTCCAGTCCTTCCTTATTGGAAGGGGAGTGAAAACAAGGGTGCAGCAGTGCTGCCATCTAGCTGCTAGTTGAGATACAACAAGCAACGTTAAGAAAATTTACAAATTAGGGGGGGAAGTGTTTGTGAAATAGATGCATGATTATGAAAAATTTACAAGAGAATTGCACAATAAGCAGACTGGGAATGCGATAGTTACAAACAAAGCCTAAGGAGGTTCATACAAGACTGCTCTGGGACGCTTTCTGTTCGCCCGAGGGTCATAATCCTGAAGATTAAACAAAGATTCATTAGGGATTTTAGGTATGTCACGAAAAAATTTTTTTGTTTGTTTTTTGATAGCCTGTTTAATAGTTTTAATTTTGTAATCTTTATGGATGATATCATTTCGCAGGTAGCGAGGAGTTTTCCGAATGATACGAAGGATGCGGTTTTGTTCAGTTTGAAGTTTTTGTATATTCGTTTTACATGCATACCCCCAAATTGGGCATGCATATAAAAGAATCGGCTGCATTATGCTCTTGTACAGAAGAATTTTATTACTGACATCAAGTTCTTTAGAGAAAAGCAGATGGTTTAATGATCCGACGAGTTTTCTAGATTTCTTTATAACGTACTCAAAGTGCGTACGCCAAGTAAGTCGGCTGTCCAAATGGACTCCGAGGTACTTGGCTGTACGTGAGAAAGGAATAGGCTGATTTTTAAACATTAAGGGGGGGGGGGAATACGGGCACCGGACAGAAAAACAGCTTGAGATTTGTTTGCATTAATTTTTATTTTCCATTTATCATAAAAATTTATAAGAATGTTTATATGACTTTGCAACTGGGTGTGAAGATAATTTATGTTTTTATGGGAGGAAATTATGCAGGTGTCATCTGCATATAAGCAAATGGCGGTGTTGGGGGAGCGGGGGATATCGTTTACATACAGATTAAAAAGAAGGGGCCCTAGGATGGATCCTTGAGGAACTCCTGCCTGGATGGGTTTGATATCTGAGAGGGTATTAAGGGTACGTACGTGGAATGACCTGTTTAGAAGATAAGAGTTTAAAATTTTTATGAAGGGGGGGGGAAGTTAAGTTGGATTAATTTATAGATTATTCCGGCGGTCCACGTCTTGTCGAATGCCTTTTCGACATCCAGCAGAAGGGCACCTACTTGATTTTTATTTTTGATTGCATTAGCAGTGAATTCAACTACTCTGAGGAGCTGATGGGTGGTGGAATGCAAGGGACGGAATCCAAATTGCTCCGGGATAATTATATCTTTGTCGCTGATGAATTTGTAAAGCCTAGTTTGAATTATTCTTTCAGTGATTTTACTAAGAGAAGGGAGGAGGGAGATGGGGCGGTAGGACACAGGGTTAGAGGGGTCAGCACCGGGCTTTAAACAAGGTATGACTACAGCAGTCTTCCAGCAGGAGGGAAAGTGGCAAAATTTTAGAATGGCGTTAATCATTAAAACAATATAAAAAATAATGTTAAGGGGGAGGGCCTTAAGGGCCCTATTAGAGATCTTATCAATTCCAGGGGATTTTTTGTTTTTCAATTTATGAATGATTTCTAACACTTCATCAACCGAGGTGGGAGGGACCGGGTGGGGGGGGGACGAAAGAAAGTTGTTAACAGAGTTTTGTACTTGATTATGAAATTCGGAGTTCGGGATATCGATCGCAAATTGCTTCACATAGCAATTTGCGATAGCATTTGCTTTGTCCCGTTCGGAGAAAGCGGTACCAGAATGGGAGAGGAGGGGGGGGAGCTGCGTGTAAGGTTTCTTAATTCTTTTAATCTCTTTCCAGATGCTTCTGTCGGAGGGGGAGAGGGACTCAATATAGTTTTTCCATTTGTTTTGGCTATAGTTTTGAATGGCTATTCTAACTTTTCTGTTAACAATGTTAAGATGGTTTTTAGTGCGAGGATCCCTAGTTACTTGCCAAAGACGGCGGACAAAATTTCTGTAGACAATTTGGATCTGAATGCTATGTGGAAGGGAGTTATACAGGGGGGGGGCGGGTGGTGGATGCTTTAGCCAGGGAGATTTGGATTTCGTGCGTGATATTATGTGCTGCATTATCAATGTCAGCGGTGCAGTCAATTTTAGGGATGAGCAGGGAGGTATTTCTTAGATTATTTTTAAAATTTTTCCAATTAATAGTGGAAGGGAGGCTGGAGACAGGGAGAAGGGAGTTTAGCTGAAGGGAAAGGAGGATGGGGAGGTGGTCAGAACTAAGTTCATTAAGCGTTTTAATTGTATAAGGTAACTGTATATTTTTAAGAAGACCAAGATCAATGGTGGAGGGGTAAGGAGAGTGGGAGTAATGGGTGGGTAGGTCAGGGACAGCAAGATGGATTCCACTGGCAGAGATGAAGTTTTGCAGAGCAGTACCGTAAGAATTTCTCCTACGACAGTTCCAAAGGGGGCTATGTGCGTTATAATCACCAAGAAGGATGACCCGATGATTAATGTTGCAGATACTGTGGAGGTCCGGGGTAATGTCAGTGCTTCTAGCAGGCTTAATATAGATGGAACCAACGATGATGGGGGGGTAGTTAGGAAGGGAGAGTTGAATCATTTTATTTTCAATAGTAGTAGTACTAACGGGATTAAGTTCATGATGAGGCAAATTACGTTTTATGTAGACTGAGACTCCTCCTGCATAGGAGGACCGAGGATTAGAAGGGGTGGTACGATGGGCAGTATAATTAAAATAATTAGCAATTTTGAGGGGGGGGGCGGGGGCCAGGTTTTATCTCTTGGACCAGAATTATGTCAATGTTATTATTCTAAACAAAGCTACGCAGTTCTGTGATTTTGCCGCGGAGCCCATTGGCATTCCACGACAATATTTTTAAATGATCATAGGTTTTACTCGCCATGGTGGGGGGGGGGGGTACTGTACTAAAAACCTCTCCGAGGGCTGATATGATATTTAATAGTTTATCCAATGGATTAATTGGTTTGTTGATAGATTCTTTTATTTGGTTAATGAAATTTTTGATTTTATTGAAATTTATATCTAGTTCAGTAAACATCTTTTTTATTTCCTGAATGATTTGAATTATATCTGTGATTTGAGAGGTGGAGGAAGATTCATTATTAGTAGATTCGTTCAGTTTCACCGTAGCGGAGGGGGGGAGCAGGGGAGATATAAGAATGCACTGCAATTTGCTGTAAGGTTTGTTTTCTATCATTGGCTACCAACTGATTTCTGGGAATGAGTTTGGTGGAGGGGGGGGAGAACTGAGATGCTTTGTTTGGTCGTTTGGTCTGCCGCTATTTCTGCAAAAGTTCTGTTATCCGTCTGATTTACAGGGATGGGAGTTTGGCTTCTTTTAGCATTTAACTGTTCTTGAGGATTATTTTGTTCATGTGCTGAAGTTTGAAGGCGGGGGAAGTTTGAGGACTGTAGATTAGCAGGGCTGCTTTTGGGGGGGGGGACAGTCAGGTTTTCTGCATTTATCATTTGGTTTTTATTTTGGGGGTTTGCGGGGCAAAGTCTAAAATTAGCCGGGTGGGGACCCTTACAGTTTGCACATTGTGCAGGGGTGTCTCTAGACTTAGTACATTCCCGTGTAAGATGCCCAAGCCCACATCTAAGACATCTAGGAGGTAATCTGCAGCATTCACTAGAATGTCCGAACCGCTGACAGCGGTAACACATTTTGATTCCTCTTGAATCAAAGTTTGTTACACGAATGGTCATGTCTAACATAGAAGTGACTTTTCTAATTTCTTCCCAGCCATTAGTCGGGTTAAGATACACCAGGAAAATAGGCAGGGGGGCTTGATTTTTCAAGTCTTTCAGTTGTGAAATTCTGTGGACACTAAATCCTAATATGGTAAGTTCTTCCTTTATCTCCTCAATATCCGAGTTCGGGGGCAGTCCTTTAAGGAGTATTTTAATAGGCCTTTCCGCCTTGATGTTTATTGAGTGGAACTCAAGCTTTTGCTCAATAAGAAACCTTTGAACTAATCTAAAATCATCTAGGTTTTGGGGGAGGATTTTGATGAGTTCCCCAGCAAGCTGGGCTTTGACATTAGTGGAAGTTTTAGAATTGATTGCTTTTATTAGCTCTCGCCAGTTATGAGGGCAGTTAACGTAGAACGGTTCCGGTTTATAGGCGTTAAATTCAGGGTGTTCATTGTTAATATTACTATTGGTATTAGTTTGAGAATCATTATTATTAATTATTTCATTTTCCTGAGGGGGGGGGAGGTGTCCATGTCAGACGAAGAGAAAGGGTTTCTAGCAGTCTCGATACCATTAAGAGGTTGGACATTGGCCATGGGGCAATGCCTCTTCGGATACCTGAAGCCTTCCGAGTCTCCTTGTGCATTATTCATTTCATTTCTAGAGTTAGTTTTACAATTGATATTTACTTTCAGATTATTTTTGACATTAGAAACATTTAGATTATCATTATTATCTATAGTTTTATTCTGAGAGGTTTGAATTATTATTTCAGATGAAGTACTAATCACACTATTACAATTAGGATTATTTACATTTAAGTTAGCTGACTCAGCAGAGTTTACAGAATTAACATTAAGATTATCTTTAGCCACGCACGTGGGTAATCCAGTGCGTGCAATGTAAGCATCTATTTCTAATTTGTAAGGGGTATTATCATCAAAAGAATCAGTTTGCTCAAAATGATTAGATAAAGTGTAACACATACCCAAATATTCATCTTGAGTGAGGGTGGAGATGCCATCAGTGATCTTGTGGTACTCGTTGAGGAGGAAGTCGCCGATGTGTCTGAAGGTGGTCATGGAGGCCAGGTCACTAAGTTCATTTTCAGATGGGATAGTTAGAGTCCTGAATTTGTCAATAATCAAGCTAATGTCCGAAGGTACACCTTTTATTGCAGTCTGTGAAGAAGGCTTGGACGCCATGTCCAGTCTGTGATCATTCATTTTTTATGATCACGTGCATAGGATGAAATATGGGATGGATAACAAATAAACTTTTCATTTAAATAAAAATAAATTACATACATTTTGAAGGTAATGCTTTTTCAATTGGTAATCCTTTCTTGTAATTATCGATTCACTTAACAAATAATCTTTTTGCACTGTAATACGCTACAAGAAAGCATGGCTGTGTAAGGGTTGCATTCAGAGTCAAATAGGGTTATATTAACAGAACGTCTTGGCGAAAACGTCATCGACCAGTGCCAAGCGTGGCAATTTGATATGAATTAATGTCTGTATATATCAGTCTGTGTTTCATACAGTAGGCAATTAAAATTTAGGCCACAATTTGTAGCTAGAAATGTTGGCTTTTCCGTTGCCTTCGATTTACTTGTTAAAACAACATATATTTAATATAATTGGGAACCACTCAGACAGAGATTCATCCTTCCCTCGGCGTAAAAACGTCGAGAGCGCGATCATCAATGGCCAACAGCAACAAGTTGCTGATGTGCCGGCTTCACGCTCGGGATGAAACCCCTTGCCACATCATCGTGGTTGGGTTTTCTGCGAAGTTCGGTGAGTGAACTCGCTAATCATACTATAGAAATGATCCTATGAAGTATAATCTTACTCTAACCTGAGGGAGAAAAACTACTGAAATCATTTACTTTCCTTCATTTCTGGTAGATGCCTGTCTGATATCTTTAGTTCAAATAAGTCAAAAGCAAAACTTTTATAATAGACCCTGAATAAACTGCAAATGCTCTATTGACGAACTTAATGTAGCACTGGATACAATGCCAGATTATTAATATTATGTCCACTATGATACATAAAATAATAAGTTGTGCACTATCTACCATAAACACATTCCGCCAATGGAAACTCTGTGTATCCCAAAAGATGAGTATTCTCTCAAATGTATATTCTGGATTCAGTGATTAGGCAATTAGACGACAGTAAACTGCTCCAAAGTTCTTGATTGCACAATATTGCTACTTTTTCAATATAATTATTTCAATGACTTTAAAACTGTCACAGCTCTTGTGTAGAAATAAAACCTTCAGTAAACCTTATTTTAATATAAATGCGAAATGGTTATTTCTTGAAAACATTTCAGGTGAATGGGGACATGGCAAGGATCGGTCAACTGTTTCCTCAAATATTTTAAAACTTCTAATAAGTAAACCGTTTGTTATTTAAGCTGAAAACTGCAGTCAGATTAAATCGATATCGTTATACGATATATTATTTCTTAATTTAACGAAAATATAATCTCCAGTCGTAATTTCGCAATATATAGAGGCTTAATTAAGATATAGCCAAACCATACATTAAAAAATAAATAAAAATATTTTTGAAAGCATAATTGTATAGGTATCTGATGGTGCATCCCTTTTAGTGATGTGAAAATACATTAGGCCATACACTTGACACATTTTTCTTTTAAGATGGTCATTAGTAGAAGACTCAGACATGAATGCGTATGGGCGTTGCGATCCCATAGACACCGAGGGATATAATTCACATAAATCATCACCCGCAGTCATCATCGGTTACTTTCAGGCCAAGAATTGACCCTACTAATGACAATTTCCAAACTACAATGTTATATTAAGAAAGGTTTTGTGGCATTATTTTAGTGGAACATAATATAATTCTAGTAGAAATTATGCATCTGAACTAATTCTGTTGTTCTATTTTAATGGGAATATATTTTTGTATTAAAAAATAATTCTATTTTTCAATCTGGAAACTAGATACAATATTAAGATTTCAAATTTTACATCGTAGATATCGGTCTAACAGAGGTTTCATAGCATTCTTAGACCACACATGACATTCTTAAAACATTCTTATTTGTCGAATATGCGGAACCCACCGCATTTCACAAATAAATTTTAAGATGAAATCTCATGAAAGGGAATCGAAGCACCGACTTCATGTTTAACGCACATCAGAAAATTTTGCAGTCCAAACGACTTGCAATTCGGATACATATTTTCGCAAAAAATATTTAGTTCAATAAATGAAGTGTTCGGACTTTGTTGATAGTAAAAATATGCAAAAGTGAAACTCTATTTTCTCTGTATATTACTGTTTTTGAAATTTTTTTCTAGAAGAATCGCATGAAAAACTTACTTAAAATAGATGCGCTACAATTTCAAATATGAAGAAAATGAATAAACCATGATTAGTAAGACTGGAAAATTAAAATATTTAGGAAATTGCTGTTATCAAGAGCCTACGGCGGTTCTGTTTTCTAATCGGTTTCAAAATTGTCTTTTTCTTCATATTCTTACTAAACCACGCCCATCAAACTATACATTCAGATCGAAGGATAATAAATCCAATTATTGTGCATACGGAACAACGTAGCAGCGATCTAATAAATAGATCACAAGGCATACTTTAACTAGAAGTACAGGCAATTTTTGAAATAGTAAAAAGTTATTCGACATTATACATTCCTCAATTTGCCACATGATGCGCATAGGCATTGCATCCACTACATTAAAATAGAAAATAATTTTTTGCGAATAAGTTTTGATTGCTTCATCGAATATTTTCGGAAAAACGCAGCAAGTTATTACTTAAAAGGGGAAATTGAACATTTACTTTATATTATTCGGGTCGTTCATCAATACTACAGTGGTTATGGAGGCCAGTGTGTAAACCAAAGATCAAAAACTGCGTCTAATTTTAAGAAACCGCTAGATGTCGCTGTCAGCAATCGCGATTCGGTTCTTGTTGCAACACCTTTGAGCTGTAATTTGTATTCAAATCTTTCGGAAGATAATATTTCTGCCAAAAACTTTGAGAAATTATTCATTTGTCTTCTCTCATCTGATGTACAGTAAATTAATAACCTGTAGCCTTTACGAAAATTGCTGAAATTTACCCATAATGTATTATATTTTTATTGCTTAACTTATTACTTAAATTGTCCAGAGTCATAATTTTAAAGGAATGAAAATCATTCTGAAATTCCATTTTGAAAGAATGAATTTCGTTCAGAAATTCCATCTCAAATTCCTCTACAATTCATAGTTTGGGTAAAAAGATGTACTTGTAAAGGTATTATATTAAACATTCAAGCATCAACATTCCGTCAACCGTAGAATTCAGTCGAATGAGATCGGTTTCTCCCTAATGAGATTGAAAGTTACGGAAATAAGAAGGGTGCTCTAACATATGTCTGTTGGTTAAAGAAAATTTTCCGCTTATAGAAACAGGTAGAATTCCGTTGATGCATCCCTTTAAATACGACAAAAGCCCCAAGAATGTAAACGGGGGCGGGAATCTGGTAACTGAATTGAGGGTACACTTTAATTGCCAAAAAAAGAGCGCTACACTTTCACGAGGAGGGCCGGCCTATCGATGGAATTAATTCTACGGTAATTTGAATTGACACATGAGTATTAAAAATCAGTGTAACAGGGCCTTTTAGGCCCTATTACACGACAGTATTTGGCACAACAAAACCGTTCGCAAGACCGGTCACTCAACAAATTTAGCCTCAACATTTAAGGTACAAACCTAAAATGTTGTGGTTGAGGAAAATGTTGTGGGAAAATCGACCAATCAGAAATGCGTAAATCCGAACGTCACAGGTGATGTGACTTTAATGGCAACCAAGATGGCCGATAGACTGCTTTGGAATGAGTTTGAATCTCGAGATGAAAAAAATAATAGAACTTCTACTAAATTACAGACACCTGTGGGATATAAAAGAGCCAAATTATATGATAAATACACTCTAAAGAATGCTTTCTGAAATCGTCGGCATTAGACAGGACCTGTATTATATAGGACCTGTTAGAAAGGAGGGGCTTAAAGTATCATTGCCGAGCGGAAATGCTGAAGTTTGGAGATGGAAAAATAATAATAGAACTTTTACCAAATTACAAACATCTGTGAAATATATAAGATCCAAATTATACTTAAAAAACACTGAAGAATATTTCTTGGAATAAAATCGGCGACATTAAAGAGGAGGGGACGTTAAAATGGCGGAGAGCTAAAGTATTATTACCGGCCGGAATTGCTAAAGTCTGGAGATGGAAAAATATTAATAGAACTTTTACCAAATTACAGACTTCTGTGAAATATAACAGATCCAAATTATAAGCAAAAAACACTGAAGAATGTTTCTTGGAATGAAATCGGCGACATTAAAGAGGAGCGGAGCGTTAAAAAGGCGCGGCTCTAAAGTATCATTGCTGGGCGGAATTGCTACAGTCTGGAGATGCAAAAATAGTAATAGAACTTTTACCAAATTTCAGACATCTGTGAAATATAAAGGATTCAAATTATACGCAAAAAACACTAAAGAATGTTTTTTTCCCTTCCCGGTCGTCCAATTAGATACTCTAAGTCCTCTGGACGTGTCGGACGGCCTGGGGCTTTCACTAAAGAATGTTTCTTGGAAGGAAATCGTCGGCATTAAAGAGACGGGGAGCTTTAGAAAGGCGGGAACCTAAAGTATCATTGCCGGGCGGAATTGCTGAAGTCTGAAAATGCAGATGGTAAAAAAATAATTTTTACCAAATTACAGACATTTTTGAGATATAACAGATTTACATTATACGAAAAACACACTGAAGAATGTTTCTTGGAATGAAATCGTCGGCATTAAAGAGACGGGGAGCTTTAGAAAGGCGGGAACCTAAAGTATCATTGCCGGGCGGAATTGCTGAAGTCTGAAAATGCAGATGGGAAAAAAAAATAATTTTTACCAAATTACAGACATTTTTGAGATATAAAAGATTTATATTATACGAAAAACACACTGAAGAATGGTTTCTGGAATGAAATCATCGACATTAGAGAAAATGGACCTGTTAAAGAGGAGGAGTCTAAAGTATGATTGACGGGCGGAATTTGCAGAAGTTCGGTAATAAAATTGCCCTATGTAATAACACCATTATTCAATCCAAACGGAACCTTTGGGATGTTAAAATCGCTCTTTACAGTATGAGAACTCTAAAACGGTATTCCTATGAGGAAATTAAGAAACGAATGCAAGGGGGAAAGAGCTTCCCCCACTTGTTGAGTGAAGTGACGTCACGTTCGTTCTGTGCTGCGTGAAGTGACGTCACAAACGTTCCAAGGCTGTTGTGCGAACGGTATATTGTACCAAATTGCTGTCGTGTAATAAAGCCTTTAAGGCCTTATTACACGACAGCAATTTGGTAAAAATTATTTTTTTTCCCATCTGCATTTTCAGACTTCAGCAATTCCGCCCGGCAATGATACTTTAGGTTCCATCCTTTCTAAAGCTTCCGTCCTCTTTAATGCCGACGATTTCATTCCCAGAAACATTCTTTAGTATTTTTTGCGTATAATTTAAATCATTTATATTTCACAGATGTCTGTAATTTGGTAAAAGGTCTATTATTATTTTCCATCTCCAGACTTTAGCAATTCCGCCCGAAAATAATACCGTAGCCTCCCCCCGCCTTTCTAACTCGCCCCTCCTCTATAATGCCGCTAATTTCATTCTAAGAAACATTCTTTAGTGTTTGTTGCTTAAAATTTGAACCCCTTATATTTCACAGATGTCTGTAATTTGGTAAAAGTTCTATTATTATTTTTCCATCCCCAGACTTTAGCAATTCCGCCCGGCAATGATACTTTAGGACCCCGCCTTTTTAACGCCCTCCTCCTCTTTAATGTCGCCGATTTCATTCCATGAAACATTCTTTAATGTTTTTTGCGTATAATTTGGATCTTTTATATTTCACAGATGTCTGTAATTTGGTAAAAGTTCTATTATTATTTTTTCCATCGCCAAACTTCAGCATTTCCGCTCGGCAATGATACTTTAAGCCCCTCCTTTCTAACAGGTCCTAACTAATGAAGGTCCTGTCTAATGCCTACGATTTCAGAAAGCATTCTTTAGTGTGTATTTTTCATATAATTTGGCTCTTTTATTCACACAGGTGTCTGTAATTTAGTAAAAGTTCTATTATTTTTTCCATCTCGAGATTCTAACTCATTCCAAAGCAGTCTATCGGCCATCTTGGTCGCCATTAAAGGCACATCACCTGTGACGTTCGGATTTACGCACTTCTGATTGGTCAATTTTCGCACAACATTTTCCTCAACCACAACATTTTATGTTTGAACCTTAAATTTTGACGCTAGATTTGTTGAGTGACCGGTCTTGCGAACGGTTTTGTTGTGCCAAATACTGTCGTGTAATAGGGCCTTAATAAGGTCATAAGACGGGCTAGCCCGATGAGTTTCAAATTATAAATTATGATAAACCCCAAAAGAAACTGATATACTAAATTTAGATTTTTTAGCTGCTCCGATTTAAAAGTTATTCTCGAAAAATGAGTACATTATCACTATGTCGGGCCCAAGATGGGCGAGTCTGATAAGGTTCAAAATCCAAAGAAATAAAATATACCCTAAAAAACAATGATATACTAAATTAAATATTCTAGCTGCTACAGTTTTGGAGTTATTTTTAAAAAACGAGTACATTCTTTTTGTTGGGACCGGGACGGGCTAGCCCGATCAGGTTTTAAATCCAATGAGCTTAGACGTACCGCAAATGACAACGACATTCAAAACTTGAAACTTTTTGATACTCCGGCTTTAGAGTTATTCCACCAAAAAAGAGAATTCCTAAGGCGGGCCCAAAACGGGTTGGCCCGATACGGTTCAAAAACAAAGGAATTAAAATAATTCCCAAATATAAGGATGTACTAAATTTATATTTTCTAGTTTCCCTGATTTTCCAGGTATTCTAAAAAACGGGTCCATTCCTATGTCGGGTCCAGGACGAACTACCCCGATAAAGTTCAAATGCGAAGAAACTTAGATATACCCCAAAAGCCAACGACATGTTAAATTTGGAATTTTTAGCTACTTCGGTTCTCGAGTTATTTTTTCAAAAACGAATGCATTCTTCAGCGGATCCAAGACGGGCTAGCCCGACGAGGTTCAAAATCTAAATTAAAATCCGTCCAAACGGAAATGATATACTAAATTTACATTTTTTTAGCTACTCCGATTGATCGAGTTATTTTTTAAAAGCGAGTAAATTTCTATGACGGGCCCAAGACGGGCTAATCCGATACGGTTCGAAATGCGATGAAATGTAATGTACCTCAAAGGACAATGACATATTAAATTTATACATTCTAGATGCTCCGAAATTTTAGTTCTTCTCAAAAAACGATATATTCCTTTTGTTGGGCTCAGGACGGGCTAGCCCGATAAGATTTTTTATCCAAAGAGTTAAAATATACAGCAAATGGCAAGGATATTCTAAACTTCGAAGTTTTAGATACACCTGCTCTTGAGTTATACTGCGAAAACGGGTGAATTTCAAATGCGGGCCTAAGACGGGCTAACCCGGTACGGTTCAAAATTGAAAGAATTAAAATACACCCCAAAAGAAAACGATATATTAAATTTAGATTTCCAACGTTCTCTAATTTTCGAGTTAATTTCTAAAACTAGATAAATTCCTATGGCGGATCCAGGACGGGCTAGTCCGATAAGCTTCAAAATCGAAAGAATTGAAATGTACCACAAGAGGAAACGTCAGAACGAATTTCACGTTACTGTGATAAATGAACCTGATTATTTTGGACCTCAAAGATTTGAACGAACACCAGATCAAGTAAAATAAAATTTTAAAAATATGAATATATCCCTAGCTCAATCTCTCTGAAAATCAAATGAGTTTTTGTATATACCGCTAACAATAATCACACCAAATTTCACACAAATTCTTCATTTATTTCGAAAGATATCGGTCATTTTATTTGCAATAAATTCCCATTAGTTTCAATGTTAACTCCTCCGCTTTAGACCGCTTATTCGAGACCAACGCCGTCTGGCGGAGGCGGCTTTTCAGGAACATCTCCCAGCATTGGGAGGTTTAGGCGGTCGGCACACTATTAGTTATAGACACTGTAGCTCAGTGCTCATGGTCCTCGCAAATTTGCAAGTACTCCAACACCTAAATTAGTTTCCGGCCACACAAACAGTTACCATTAGCTTTCGGGCTGGTCGTGTGGCCTGGGCTTTCTACCTAAATTTGTTTTAATGCTCCATTTGGGATCCCTTATTTTATTATATTTCTATCTCTTTACTGAGATTTGTTTGTTCACAGTCTTCCATCGACTTCTAATGCATATATATTTTTAAGTAATTTTTCGGTATCTACCACAAATATTATAAAATATTTTATTTTATAATATTTTTTAATTTAATATCCTCTGGTTCGATTCCCAATATATTTAATATAAACGGGGCATTTGCGATACGCATGCTCTGTGTTAAATAGCAAACAAAGAATATATACGTCTCTCTTAAAATAACTGGAATACTGCTGTGGAAGGTTCTGGTTGACTAAATGGCACAGTTTTTGGAGCGCCTAGCAAACCTGTAGGATCTCCGAGCTTAAAATTAGGTTGGGAAGTCAGAGTAAAGGACTTTAATGGGATAGGGATCCAATGGGATCGTAGTGGTGCACGTTAGACAGAATTAGGACAGGTCCCAATTAAGTCTACGTGACGCTTAATTTGGAATAGGGAGAATAAAATTTCTCCGAGAAAAGAAGCAAAATTTGGAAAACGGTAGTGTTTTGTAGAAAATTGCCTTGAGACGATGAGGGACGTTCTAGCGAGGCAAGGGGCGGAGCTAATCGAAAACGCAGGAGGAAAATTCTAGATGCGAAGTACACAGGTTCTAAAAATAACCTAGCAGGTCCTAAAAATAACCATTTAGTTCGACGGGGTTTTTGCTAACTGGCAAATGTGGTCATATAGATTCGAAATTCTATCAATCGCGGTTTTTTACTCTCTGAGTTCAGGGAAGGTATATTTGAGAGCTTGCTGGAGAAAATCGCGCTGATAGCCGTTTCTTTCGAAACGGACTATCTTGTCTATAAACTCCAACCAGTCATCTTTCAAGGGTTTTGCATCTTCAACAGGAGGCTTATTGATATTGAAATTAACAATCTTGGTTTTGGGTTGTTTTTCCAGTAATTTTGAAAAATCGTTGTCATTTAGCTGGAAAGGTTCTGGTATATCTATGTTCTTACAGTGTAGTTTCATATTTAAGTAGCCTATTGCCAGATTTCATTCTTGACAATGCGATCAAGAATGTGCAACATTAGTTTAGGAATAAAATGGTAATAAGTGGTTTTCTAGAGAACGCAATCAAAAATGTAAAATTTCTTAGGATTATTTGATTTTAGTGTACGCTTTCTCAATTGTTTAAATGATCATTTCTAATCAATTTATAATTTAACGAGATTCTTTGTAAAATTTCTATGAAATTCATTCATAGGAATTTAACAGATGTTCAATAATTGTTCGCCTCAAGAATAGAATCACTTAGCCGTGAAATCAGACCTACAGTGCTTCTAGAAATTTATATTTATGTTTTCATATACACCTTTAATTCATCATAAAAATTTTACTAAGCAATGTCAGGAATTTGGAAAACATTATCCAAATATTTGGGAACGTCCTCTGTAGGCAGGATCCGTGACTATAAATGTCCGGAGGCGTTACCCATTGCAAACGATCTTGTTTTAAAATACGTAGTTTGTTTTATATTATTTCATTCAAATAAATCGCTGCAAAAAAAAAAATTTTTTTCTAATATAGCCTTTCATTTTAAAATAAATTGGGAAAAAGAATGGAGAGGGGGAATAAGTAATAAATGGGTGTAATTTACAAGTCGTTGCGTTCGTCGTTCCTACAAGCTGTAGTATCGTAATAGTGACATCATTAAGGATTGGTAATATTTCATATAGTTTTATTTTATGCAAGCTTTCATTTACGACCCGTTCAATATAAGAATATTTGGGTTTCTCTGGGGTTGAAAAATTATGTTTTTCGAAGTTACAATGCGTTCCACCAGAATTTGATGGTAGTTTCTGCGTTTTGAATTTTACTGTGTAAGAAATTAATTTGGCAGAAATTTACGTGTGATTTGAAGCATATGATCTCCTGTAGAATTTAAAAGTATAGGATACCAGTGGCGTGGTGTTCATTGAGGCTAAAAAGCTGAACCTCCCCTGCTTAAAATCTAGTTTAAAGAAATATTTAAACATACTTCTATTCATTATAATTTTTTAAATAACTTTCGAATATATGTACTATTTAGAAATTTTTTACATTTTACTTGCTTAAAGTGACATATTTCAAAGTATTTTTCCCATTAAAACGCATAATTTAATGTTTTAGAAGCTGAAATCATCCAGGCTTCGAGGTATATAATGATAAGCATGGTATTTAACCAACGCATCTGTTAAACTCCACCCTAGCTGATTAACTAACATACAAGCCAGCCTTCAGAAAGGCGTGGCTATCGCTATCCCCGTTTTCAGCCGTATGTAAACAGTCAATAATTGGATGAAAGAACATTTCTCGGGAAAGGCTAATGGTTCCTCCATTTGGGGTTAAATGTGATTCTATTAATTAATATTAGCAGAAAAGAATCATTTGTAATACTAAAGAATTTGAACCATTTTTCAGGAATAAACTAGCATTTACCTAATTTAAACAATATAATGAAGAAATATACTAATAATAACTACTATTACACTTGAATAGTTTGCAAAGTAGACTTAGCTCTTTATATTGACATCAATATGGCGAATCATCCGTTTGCGTATTTGGGAGTTTTAGAAAGAATAAATCTGATTTCCCTTCAAAAATCCCATGTCAGAAGAGAATATCAGTTAGTTACAAAAAGTGGTTGATAATTTTCTAGCGGATTCTTAGCATATTGTAATTATAAAATATTTTTAAGTTTTCATAGTACAGTACGTATTTGTAAATAATTAATGTACAATATTGTTTAAGGACATTGTTGAATATGGTGATTTTCAACTAAGCTTATGTTCCAGATTTCTCACCAACTTTCAGTGAACTCTTTCATACATTTACGAATGTAAAACATTTCACAAGGAGGAGACGGGGGCGGGGGGACTCAAGAATAAAATGTACAACATAGCAACTTGATGATCGCTTTTATTACCTTGAATATTCGGGTTAGGTGGTGGTGGTGGTGGAGGGGGGGGGGGGTCCACTCCTATGAGCGACCACCTTCATATTTAATGGGAGGGTTGAAACAGTTCATCTAATTTAGAAATAAGGAATATTTAAAATGTTATATTTTGTATGTATTTATCTTACATCGGTAACATTTTAAAATATTATGCATTTCATTCACTCTTAGCATTTTTATGTAA
This sequence comes from Amaurobius ferox, assembly GCA_951213105.1. Lineage (NCBI taxonomy): Eukaryota > Metazoa > Arthropoda > Arachnida > Araneae > Amaurobiidae > Amaurobius > Amaurobius ferox. The sequence continues at coordinate 36,876,595 of OX578155.1, read as the reverse complement.
AATTATTTTATTTTATTCTCCAAGAAAATAAAACTTATTGAAAATGCGAATTCTAATATAAATATACCTTATTAATACGAAAACCTTTACCAAGTTAAAACGCCAACAGCTCAGCCTCCCCAGTCAAAAATATCACGCTATGCTGCTGGCTTGAAAAAGTGTATGTCGAAAAATGATCATATAGCATTTTAAAAATATTATGTAGAGAGAAAAATTATGTAATGGGCGTATGTAGAAGTATGTGACTGCCCTCCAAAAACAAATTTTCTGAATAAATGAGTAGGCGTGGCTTAAGTGTAGTTTGACTGACAAATTACATACTGAAACATTTTCATGCCGACATTTCTATGGTATAGTAAAGTATTGTATTAATTTAAAAGTATAACATACAGAAAATAAATCTCTGCTAACCCTAAGCACAAAAAAGATATGTTGATAGTAGTATATATTATGATAAGAGAATTATGTAGGATTCCAAGATTTTTGGAACCGATATATTTGCAAGGCCCACTGAAAATCTGGGGGTGTCACAACAATATTATTAATTAGCAACTGCCATGTGAATTTTTTTCTTGTATTGATGAGTGATAGAAGACATGTTTTAATTATGATTTTAAATGATTAAATTAAAAGTGGTGGGCTCTGAATTTATTCAAACAGTGTAAGCTGATATTTGAAAAATATTTCTACATAATATGAATACTGGAAAAAACAAACTGTTACATTGGCAGCAATAACTTTGATTAAGATATATTTGTTTATAATTAAACTAATTTCGCTGTTAATTTATTTTTACTTTCGTTATATAAAATAATGTATAAGCAAAGTATTGTGATGAGGTCGAAAATTCGAATTCAAGTTTTCTCTGCATCCCTGTTTTCAACCATCCCTAATCACGAATCGAACATTTTTGAAGTGATGTCTGTGTGTGTGTGTGTGTGTGAAAGTATGTGTGTGTGTGTGTGTCAGTGAGTCTGTGGAGCCGATAACTGACGAACGAATGGACCGATTCGAACGAAATTTGATACAAAAATTACAATCCGTAAACACTGGAAGATTATTGTTTTTATACGCAATCTCTCGACTGTTCAGAATGCCCTTAAATTTTCGAGTAAAATTTTGAAAAAATCGTCAAAAAATCAAAACCTCTAATAAAGTAACGCAAATAGACATTCCTGATGCAATTTTTCATTAGAAAACGATTGACATAAATTTTAGAACGTTAACATGAACCGTGCTCGTGATATTGCACATTTTTCTAAAAAAATTATCAAAAAGTCATATAAAATAAAAAAATAATATTTCCTAGTGAGAAACATGTTCACTTTTCATATGTAATATTAAGCGATAAATTTGGAGACATCATTCTCGCGGATCTAGCTCGATCCATTCATGTAAAAAGATACTTCGAGTAATACTTTTGTATTTGAACGCCAATAGTCATTTATCTGCTGTAAGAATAACTTATTTCTCCGACCATAACGATTGTCGAGATTTTGGCGACAAATTTGGTAGAATATCGCCAACTTGGAAACTTTTCTAAATATTGCTAAATTAACGAAAAACTCGCCGAATGGTTAAAAATGACGCTAAATCAATGAAAATGACGACTCATTGACGAAAATTCAATATTTTGGAAGGAATATAAATATCTACTATAAAAATAATCTATTTTTTTTCACTGTAAAAGTAGTAAATTCATTGCATTATATAAGGTAAGTCATGTGCTGCCCACATCAGATTTTTACTTTCCTTATATACATAATGTAAAAGGAAAGTATTATGACGGGGTGAAAATTCGAATTCCAGTTTTCGACGGGAGAGCACGTTTCAAACATCCCTGATCACGAATCGAACATTTTTGAAGTGATGTCTCTCTCTCTCTCTGTGTGTGTGTGTGTGTGTGTGTGTGTGTGTGTGTGTGTGAAAGTATGTGTGTGTGTGTGTGAAAGTATGTGTATGTGTGTGTCTGTATATCAATGAGTCTGTGGAGACGATAAATGACGAACGAATGGACCGATTCGAACAAAATTTGGTTCAAAAATTACAATCCGTGAATACTGGAAGCCTATTGTTTTAAAACACAATCAAATGCTCAGAACCCCCCTAAATTTTCGAGTGAAATTTAGAAAAAATCATCAAAAAATCAAATCCTTTAATAAAGTTACGCAAATAGACATTTCTTATGTAATTTTTCCTTAGAAAACGATTGACATAAACTTTAGAACGCTAGCATAAACCATTCTCGAGATATTGCATCTTTTTCAAATAAATGTATCAAAAAACCCAATAAATTAAAAAAATATATTAACTGTCAAGAAACATGTTCACTTTTCATATGAAATATCATGAGATAACGTTGGTGACATTATTCTCGTGGATCTAACTCGTTCCATTCACGAGAAAATATACTTTGAGTAATACTTTTGTATTTGAACGCCAATAGTCATTTATCTGCTGTAAGAATAACTTATTTCTCCGTTCATAATACAAGGCGAGATTTTTACGACGAATTTGGCGGAATGTCGCCAACTTGGCGACATTTTTAAATGTTGCCAAATTAACGAAAATCTCGCCAAATGGATAAAAATGACGCTAAATCAATGAAAATGACGATTAATTGAAGAAAATTCAATATCTTGGAAAGAATATAAGAATAAATTTTTTTTAAACTGTAAAAGTAGTAAATTCATTGCATTATATAATAAAAGTCATGTGCTGCCCACATCAGATTTTTTTTAATAGGAATTAAGAATGCGATTAAGAATGTGATTGTTATATTTTAATTGGTGTAACTGATGATGTACTTACGAGGGGAATCTATTTAAATAATGACTAAAGGTATTTGTTTAGTACAGTCTATCAGTAAACATATTTGTAAAAATTATAAAATATGAAAATGAAAATAGAAACAGTGAGAATGTTGAACATTTTTTTAATGTTCCCAAGTTATAGTCAATGTTGTTGATTATTTAATATATTAGCATGCTATGTTACATTAGCATGTTCACTAACTTTGTTTCCATAACCCATTGGTTAACGCGCTGGAGTTGCACTCGGAAGGCCCGGGTTCGATTCCAGCCACTGCCAAAACTGCCGCCGTGTTCATGCGGAGTACGATCACGTTAAACATGTGGGTCCGAAAGTCCTTCCGAGAGGTTGGTGACAGGGGAAGGAGGGTACGGTCCCTGTGGATGCCTCCCCCACTGGGTTCCGGTCTAAATTGGGTGGCACTTCCCGACCGTCCAAACTGTTACCTTACACCTTTCTGGTAGGTCGGACGGTCTGGTTTTCAACAACAACAACTAACTTTGTTTCCGGGAAGGGGCCCCAAAAATCATGCTTAGTCCTGGGTGAAAAATATCTTTGAGCTGGATCGCAGCTGAAAATTTTCCTGACAAAAGACAACTGATTCTTCGTCGCTAGAGGGAGTCCAACTTCTACCGTTCTTTGTTCTGAATATAAATTTACTTTGCAGGATAATAAATAGGAGATTTTATTAGCAATATATTACTCTCCTTATATACATATAATGTATAAGGAAAGTATTGTGACGGGGTCGAAAATTCGAACTAGAGTCTTCGACGGGAGAACACGTTTTAAACACCCCTGAACACGAATCATACGTTTTTGAGGTGCTGTCTGTGTGTGTGTGTTTTTGTTGTTGAGACCCAGACCGTCCGACCTACCAGAAAGGTGTAAGGTAACCGTTTGGACGGTCGAGAAGTGCCACCCAATTTAGACCGGAACCCAGTGGGGGAGGCATCCACAGGGACCGTACCCTCCTTCCCCTACCACCAACCTCTCGGAAGGACTTACGGACCCACATGTTTAACGTAATCGGACTCCGCAAGAACACGGCGGCTGTTGTGGCAGCGTGCAAATCCAGCGCGCAAACAACCGGGCTACCGCGCTCGAAATGTGCCAACAGCACGCGGTGTTCCCAGGTGGTCGCCCACCCAAGTACTAACCGCGCCCGATGCTGCTTGACTTCGGTGATGTAACGAGAACCGGTGTTTTCTGCACGGTACGGCCGTTGGCTCTCTCTGTGTGTGTGTGAAAGTATGTATGTGTGTCGTGAAAGAATTCATTACAAATTCCTTCTATAGGATTCTTATATTATCATCGATACTTAAAATTGAAAATATAAAAGATCCTACCTCAGATTCCCGGGGAAGCAGTAGATTGATGACAGTATTTGAGCACTTCTATCGTTTCTGTCGATTCTGAAAATACTTAAGTTTAATTAAAATAAAGATATCTCCAAGAATTAGCCGAGTCGTTTTTCATTTTTTAGATTATATAATTTCACTACACACTAATATGTTACATATTTACAAATCATTAATAATCTTTACAGTGATCTTAGTTCCATACTGTTCACTGATCGACAGTTCTTTTTCATCTCTGGCGTTCGTTTCTCAAAGTCCCAGCAACATGTGTTAGGAGTGACGTCACGGAAATGTTTTATGCGCAATATATCTTCTGTAAGTGGCAATTCTGTCAGCTCACCCAATTCAAAACATCATTAACGCCATCGGCAGGGCAGAATATGAAAGTTCGATGTAACAGTTTTTCGACACTCCCCCTTTTGAGTTTCAGTGAAAATTTCACCTGAGACTCAACATCTATTACTGTCTGTAACTTTGAGGCACTCGAACAGTACGTCCTGCTCGTGTAGTCACATAACGATGGTCAGGTTCCTGTGCAGCGTTTTTACCACCAGGAGAATCAGGCATGGTCTCTTCAGCACTGTCTGACCTGGCAGGTTCATCTTGAGTGAGGTCAGAGCGAGCACCATCGTCATCTAATTCCAGTGGGCACAGTTTCCGAACTGGTCGGATGAAAATACCTGATCTGGTCTTTATTTTGGCTAGACGTACCAGTCCATCTTTGCTAGGATATACGTCTAGAATCCTTCCTAACGGCCAATTAATTCTTTTCACATTGTCAGTCCACACTAAGACAATATCTCCCACCTTTGGGGTATGCACTTTGCTGTTCTTCATGTGGCTCTGGCGTAACTGTCCCAGATATTCAATACGAAACCTAGCACGAAGATCTTTCATGATTCTTTTTCGGTATACCAATCTTTTGTTCAACCTTTTCCTATCTAACTGGTTCAAATGGTCTAAGTCAGCAACACTATTGTCCTTGTTTTCCTGTAAAAACATTGCAGGAGTAAGTGGACTCAGGTCATTCACGTCTTCTGATACATAAGTTATTGGTCTTGAGTTAAGTAGGCTTTCACAATCACATAAGACCGTTGCCATTTCTTCATAACATAAAGATGTTTTTCCAAGAACTTTTCTCAAAATCCGTTTCATAAGACCAACTAACCGCTCCCAAAATCCACCCCACCACGGAGCGGAAGTAGGAATGAATTTCCAAGTAATCGGTTCAATACTTAGTTTCAATTTTTCCAGATTGATAGTTTTAAGGAAGTTTCCAGACCCGACAAAATTTGCTCCATGGTCAGAATAGATTATAGACGGTCTTCCTCTGCGTGCTATGAATCTTCTAAGTGCCAACAGAAAATTATCAGTAGAAAGAGCTGTTAGCAGTTCCAAATGAACAGCTCGATAAATGGCGCATGCCACAATTAGAATCCAGGTCTTTTGTCGATCTTTAAGAATTAAAGGACCTGCTACATCGACTCCAATTATCTCAAAGACAGAGGCATCCTTCACTCGATCTTCAGGTAAAGTTCCTTCAGGAATATGCGGTGGTCTTACACTAAACCTTTGGCATACGACACACGATTGGATAACTTTTTGATAGTTCTTCTACTTTTCAGTATCCAATAATTTTCTCTTAACGCAGCCATTAAAAATTGTACTCCAGCATGTCCGAGTTCTTTATGTTTCCAAATTATCAAACTCTTAACCACATTGTGGTCCGTTGGCAGAACAATTGGAAATCTGAAATTTTCTTCATCTGCTCGCATGAAAACTTTCGTCTTGATTCTTAAAAGTCCATTAGAATCTGTAATAATTGGTAGGGATTTAAGTCTACTATTATTTTCATCCAAGAAAACATCCTTTTGTACTTTCCTCAGAATCACAAGTTCAGCTTTTTTAAGCTCATTAGTATCTAACTTCCCAAGTTTTCTATCTCCAGATTTCTTAGCATTTTCGGCAAATCTATATATCCATCCAGTGACTCTTATTATTTTCTGGTATGAGGATATATAATGATAATAATCATCTTTCTCTTCATTTATAGATGATACTATGATCTTCCTCTTCTCTGAATTCACCACCTTCTCATCTGGAATCAGTTCGAAGTCAGGCCAGTTATCCCTGGAACACTTCAACCATAACGGCCCTTCCCACCAATTTCCTTTGATAAGTGTTTTCACAGAACATCCTCTTGATGGGAGATCCGCAGGGTTCTGAACCCCCGGCACGAAATTCCAATCATTGGCGGAAGATAGACTTCTGATTTCCCGTATTCTATTGGAAATAAAAGTAACCCAAGGACCCTCTCTTTTGATCCAATATAAAGCGTCCATTGAGTCAGACCAATAAAATGTCTCAATATCTTCCATATTTATATCTTTCTTTACCGTGTCTGCCAATCTTGCTCCAATGTTACAAGCTAATAACTCCAATCGAGGTATGGATATACCTTTTAAAGGAGCTACCCTTGATCTTGCTTGTATTAACTGACAGGTTACTCTATTTTCCTTTTCTGCTCGAAGGAAAATACAAGTGGCATACGATAACTTGGAAGCATCACAAAACACATGTAATGTCAGCTGCGCATCATTGAGGTCTAAACTGGATAGTCTTCGGGGAATCCTAGCGTTTTTTAATTCATGTAGTTGATTCTTCCAATTATCAAATTTCTTAACAATATCATCAGGCAATGCAGAGTCCCACGATGCTTCAATTTTCCAACATTCTTGTAGAAGAAGTTTTGGTATTAAAGTCACAGGACATGTAAACCCAATTGGGTCAAATATTCTATGTGCCACAGATAAGATTCTTCTCTTTGTGACGGGTTCTTCATTGTCTGTATCGATGAACAAACATGACAAGGTATCCTTCTCAATCTTCCACGAAAGACCCAACACCGGTACATCAGTTTCTTCAGCATTCAGCCCATGCAAATTTTGTACATGTTTCTTCTCTGAAGAAAACTCGTTGTTCCTCCATCCACGTAGGTCGAATTTCGCTGATGACAGAAGTTTCTGAGACTCGGTACGAAAATGATCTAACTCTTCCATTGTATCGACACTTGCAACGCAGTTGTCAACGTACATAGAGTCTTTGAGTTTTTTAGCAAGCTCTTTCAGCGGTTCTGTAACTTGATCTAAAAGGTGAGTCAATACAGCAGCGAGGAGAAAAGGGCTGCAGGACACTCCAAAAACAACTCGAGTGTGTCTGTAAGTGATTACTTTGTGAGGATCGCCGTCCTTCCACCACAAAAACTGCAAAAAGTTTCTGTCATTTTCGTGTAAGCTTATTTGTAGGAAGGCCTTTCGGATGTCAGCTATTACTCCGATCTTACCCCACCTGAATCTGTTCAGAATTGATGGTATCAATTCTATCAAATTGGGTCCCTTTTCAAGGCATTCGTTTAACGATACAGAATTGCGGGTTTTGGCTGACCCATCAAAAACCGGTCTAATCTTGGTCGTGGCTTGTTCTTTTATCACTGCTCTATGAGGCAAGTAATGTACGGCGGAATTTTCATCGGTAAGTTTTTCGAATCCTGGACTAATTTCTTCTATTATCCCCTCCTTTTCCCATTCGTCAAATACCTTTTGATAAGCTTCTAACTTGTTAATCGAATTAAGGGATTTTACTGTGTTTTTAAGCCTTTTTTCGGCCAAGTCTTTGTGATCAGATAATGGCTGATGTCCATCTAACCATGGTAAATATACTTGGTATCTGCCTGTTTTGTCTCTGGAAACAGTTTCGTGAAAGTGTCTTAAAGTAAGATCTTGTACTTCTAATTTCGTTCGTTTTTCACTCGGGTCACTAATGCCCAAAGAATCTAAGTTCCAGAGATCAGTTATCTTAGCATTGTTTACATGTAGAGATAGCAACATAAGGGAATTATCTACCTTGCTTTCTCTATGATCCTTGCCCATTACTGTCCAGCCTAAGTGGGTATTTATGGCTACTAAACCTCCAGAAAGATGTTTTACATCCCCAGTAAATAATTTTCCCGCTAAGTCTGCTCCAATAAGTATATGAATTTCATTTCTATTCTTCTCGAACAAACATGATTTTTCCTTTATTTCAATGTCACTAACAAAAATACCAAGGTTTCTTAATTCACTTATGAATTGAGAATCATCGATTTTAGGAATAGAAGCACAAATTTTTCTTTGATCCATCGCTTCAAATTCACAGTTGTATTTCTTATCGATGCTAGTTAACTTTACCCGGTATTTCTTATGTGTTTCAGAATTTTCTATACCCCCAAAAAGTCCGTGAATTACTGTTTCTTCTCCTAAACATTTTAATCCCATTCTTTTAGCTACGTATTTGCTCACGTACGATTTTTGACTTCCAGTATCAATAATTATCCTTACAAAATGTTCTAAACCATTTTCATTAATACACACAATCATTGTTTGTAAATAAACTTCTTTAGAGCAAGACTGATTTGTAAGTACTGTGTTTTCTACTACTTCAGTGTTTTCATTTTTAACATTTGGCTTACTAGCGCAATTATCATTCCTTTTAATAAAACACATTATATCTAAATGCCTTTTTCCACATTCCGAACAAGTTACTTTTACTTTACAATCTCTGGAAATATGATTCATTTTTAGACATCGAAAACATGCACCCTTTTTAATTAAAAGAGATTTCCTTTCTTCAAGTGCTAATCCGCGAGCATATTTACAAGTAGAGCTCTGGTGATATTTACTACAGAATACACATATTTTATTATTTTCTTGAACATCTGAGCTAAATAATTCTGCAGTTGTAGCGACCTTCGCTTTTCCGAACTTCACTTGTGGTAAATTTCTCTCTGGGTCATCAGATCTGTTTATCCTCCGAGAGGGTAGAAAAGATTTATGAGTTTCATGTTGATTCATTTCGGAAATGTAAGTGTTTGATCGTTCGCGAGCTCTTAACTGCTTATCCATGAAGCCAATTAAATTGTTTATGGTATAGTCAGCATCATTAAATTCTTTGCTGAAGTCAAAGACTAAATCATATGGTAGTAATTTCAAAATTATGGGGCACAATAAACTACCAAAAGTATCGGAAGAAACTCCAAGGGATTCTAAACTTCTTATTTGTGTTTGGCAGTTGTCAAAAAGTTTTCTAAATCCTTTAACATCATTAGATCGTCTAAGAGGAGAAATATGTAATAAATGATTCATGTGTGCATTTATCAGAACGTCATTTCGGCCGAATCGGTCTTTTAACAAATCAATTGCTTTGACATAATTTTCAGACGAAATAGCGAATCCTTCTACAGTACCCAAAGCAGTGCTTCCTAAATGTGCTTTTAGATAGTTAAATTTGTCGACTTGATCTAAATACTCATTTTTGTGTATTGCGGTTTCGAATGAGTTCCAAAACGTCAACCACTGACTCACATCACCATAAAATTTCGGAATTGTGATTTTTGGTAATTTCACACTGATGTGGTGTTCACTTCGTTTTATACTCGATTTCGAGTCTTCCTTAGAGTGTGGTATAATATCATTTTGAATATTCTGATTTAGAGTACGTAATCTTTTCTTTGCTCTAAAACTCCAAATAACTACTCTTTCGCGGTATTCTTCCGCCGATTCAATTTCTTTTTCAATATCATCTGGTTTCAAAAGTTGTCCTAAATCATTATCAACTAATTTAAGAGTTTCAAATTTATCCGTTAATTGTTCCAATAACTCTTCGATTTCATTTTCATTTACTTCTGTTTTTTCTAGTTCAGTTTCTAATTTATTAATGACTTTAGTAACATTCGATCTTAACACTCCGCGTTTCTTTTTGTGTGCAGTAATCATTTCATCGGCCATCGTTTTCTATCAAATATTTTCAAACTCTTCAAAAATTCAAAATTAATTAAAGTGTTCAATCTTATAATTTGTTATCAAAATAACTGCTCACAGATCCCGGCAGGGATGCCATGTCGTGAAAGAATTCATTACAAATTCCTTCTATAGGATTCTTATATTATCATCGATACTTAAAATTGAAAATATAAAAGATCCTACCTCAGATTCCCGGGGAAGCAGTAGATTGATGACAGTATTTGAGCACTTCTATCGTTTCTGTCGATTCTGAAAATACTTAAGTTTAATTAAAATAAAGATATCTCCAAGAATTAGCCGAGTCGTTTTTCATTTTTTAGATTATATAATTTCACTACACACTAATATGTTACATATTTACAAATCATTAATAATCTTTACAGTGATCTTAGTTCCATAATGTTCACTGATCGACAGTTCTTTTTCATCTCTGGCGTTCGTTTCTCAAAGTCCCAGAAACATGTGTTAGGAGTGACGTCACGGAAATGTTTTATGCGCAATATATCTTCTGTAAGTGGCAATTCTGTCAGCTCACCCAATTCAAAACATCATTAACGCCATCGGCAGGGCAGAATATGAAAGTTCGATGTAACAGTTTTTCGACAATGTGTCTGTGTGTATGTGTATGTGTGTGTGTGTGTGTGTGTGTGTGTGTGTATCAGTGAGCCTGTGGAGACGATAACTGACGAACGAATGGACCGATTCGAACAGAATTTGGTGCAAAAATCAGAATCCATGAATACTGGAAGTCTATTGTTTTTATACGCTATCGCATGTTCAGAACCTCCCCCTTAAATTTTCGAGTGAAATTTTAAAAAAAATCCTCAAAAAATCAAACCCTTCAATAAAGTTGCGAAAATAGTCATTTCTTATCTAATTTTTCATTAAAAAACGATTAAAATAAATTTTAGAACACTAGCATGAACCGTTCTCGATATATTGTACATTTTTCAAAAATTATCAAAAAATCATATAAAATTAAAAAAATATTACCTATTTTATTGAAATATGTTCACTTTCATAAGTAATATCATGCAATAAATTGGGTGACATCATTCTCGTGGATCTAGCTAGTTCCATTCATGAATAAATATACTGTAGGTAATATTTTTGTATTTGGAGGCCAATAGCCAGTTATCTGCTACAAGAATAACTTATTTCTCCGTCCATAACACTTGGCGAGATTTTAGCGGAATGTCGCCAACTTGGCAACTTTTTTAAATGGTGCCAAATTAACGAAAATATCACCAAATTGATAAAAATGACGCTAAATCAATGAAAATGACGACTAAAAGATGAAGTAATTATTAAAGAATTTTTATATATGGACTATATCGGTTATTGAGGATGCTATCAATATTGATGATTGTTTAGAGTTGCGCGAAGTATAAGTTAATTAAGTATTACTTTCCTTATATACATAATGTATAAGGAAAGTATTGTGACGGGGTCGAAAATTCGAATTCGAGTTTTCGACGGGAGAGCACGTTTCAAGCATCGCTGATCACGAATCAATCATTTTTGAAGTGATGTATGTGTGTGTGTGTGTATGTCAGTGAGTCTGTGGAGACGATAACTGACGAACGAATGGACCGATTCGAACGAAATTTGGTTCAAAAATCACAATCCGTAAACACTGGAAGCCTATTGTTTTTATACGCAATCGAATGTTCAGAACCCCCTAAATTTTCGAATGAAATTTTGAAAAATCGTCAAAAAATCAAAATCTCTAATAAAGTTACGCAAATAGACATTTCTTACGTAATTTTTCATTAGAAAACGATTGGCATAAATTTTAGAACGCTAACATGAACCGTTCTCGAGATATTGTACATTTTTCAAAAAATATATAAAAAGTCATATAAAATAAAAAAAAATATTTCCTATTGATAAACATGTTCAATTTTCATATGTAATACCATGCGATAAATTGGGTGACATCATTCTCGTGCATCTAGCTCGTTCCATTCATGAAAAAGTATACTCTGAGTAATACTTTTGTATTTGAACGCCAATAGTCATTTATTTGCTGTAAGAATAACTTATTTCTAAGTGCATAACGCTTGGTGAGATTTTGGCGACGAATTTAGCGGAATGTCGCCAACTTGGCGACTTTTTTAAATGTTGCCAAATTAACGAAAATCTCGCCAAATGGATAAAAATGACGCTAAATCAATGAAAATGACGAATAATTGTCGAAAATTCAATGTCTTGGAAAGAATATTAGTATCTACTATAAGAAAAACCTATTTTTTTACTGTAAAAGTAGTAAATTCATTACATTATATAAGGAAAGTCATGTGTTGCCCACATCAGATTTTTTTGAAATAGTTTTACATGTTGTCATCCTGAAAATCGCCCAATGTTCAATTCAACGATAAAAATACAGCGATATCGAACTTATACATTATTATTTTATTGTAAAACTAGTAAATCTATTGCATTATATAAGGAAAGTCATATGCTGCCCACATCAGATTTTTTTTTAATTGCTAACAATATATTTTTACTTTCCTTATATACATAATGTATAAGGAAATTGTGACGGAGTCGAAAATTTGAATTCGAGTTTTCGACGGGAGAACACGTTTCAAGCATCCCTGATCACGAATCAAACATTTTTGAGGTGATGTCTGTGTGTGTGAGTGAAAGTATGTGTGTGTGTGTGTCAATGAATCTGTGAAGACGATATCAAACGAACGACTGGAGCGATTCGAATGAAATTTGGTACAAAAATCACAATCCGTGAATACTGGTAGCCTATTGATTTTAAACGCAATCGAGTGTTCAGAACCCCGCCCCCTATATTATCGAGTGAAATGTGAAAAAATCATCAAAAATCAAAACCTTTAATATAGTTACGCAAATAGACATTTCTTATGTAATTTTTCCTTAGAAAACGATTGACATAAAAGTTAGAACACTAGCACGAACCATTCTCGAGATATTGCACATTTTCCAAATGAATTTATCAAAAAATCCCATAAATTAAAAAATATATATTAACTGTTGAGAAACATGTTCACTTTTCATATGTAATATCATGCGATAAATTTGGTGACATCATTTTCGTGGCTCTAGCTCGTTCCATTCATGAGAAAAGATACTTTGAGTAATACTTTTGTATTTGAATGCCAATAGTCAATTATCTGCTATAAGAATGGCTTATTTATCCTTCCATAACGCTTGGCGAGATTTTGGCGACGAATTTGGCGAAATGTTGCCAACATGGCGACTTTTTTAAATTTTGCCAAATTAACGAAAATCTCGCCAAATGGTTTAAAATGACGCTAAATCAATGAAAATGACGACTAATTGACGAAAATTTAATATCTTGGAAAGAATATAAGTATCTTCTATAAGAATAAGCTATTTTTTTTGCTGTAAAAGCAGTAAATTCATTGCATTATATAAGGAAAATCATGTGCTACAAACATTAGATTTTTTTTATCTCCCTATATTATGTACTCTATCCTACAACTATGAAAAAATACTGGTTAATTACATTCATAATTAGGGAACCTTTAATTTAAAAATAATCAAAAATACATATACTAAATACGACGCCTTTCAGCTGTGAACTAACAATAGAGACTACTTTACCAACACTAGCGACGCCTAGATATAATTCTCAAATCATTATGGCATTTTCAAGCGCTTCATAAGAGTTTTTTGTCTCGCTCTTTCTAAATCCATGTGTAGAATATTATCTAATAAGTAAGAATAGGCAATAAAACTGCTACAGAAGACATTTATTTGACTCATAATGTTTATTGACGAATGTAGGCCGTCCTATTGTCCTATGCTTAAATAAACAATTTTCACATATACAGATATCTAAGGTACATCTTATTCAAAATGCCCTCTCCGTCAACAGCAATGCATATTGGAATTTGGGAAAGATATTACCGCGTGCTTTGACATGCATTGCAGGCGTCACCGTGTTACAGTCCCTTATGATACGATTTTTGATGGATAATTATTGCCTCCCATATATGCATTTCGCGCGTTCCTGGTGCAGCTTCCTAAGGCCTGTTGAGAAGAGAGTGGGGACGGCTTGATCCCCCCCCCTCCCCCAGACCCAGATATTTTAGAAGGTCCCGATTTTTAATCCTTTCTTTAAAAATCCGAAGAATGGAAATTAAATGAGAAAAAATAAAGTAAAAAAAGGTACTGTCACAAATCTGGTGTACAAAGATTTCATGACAAAGATGGTCTGTCAAAGATGTTCTGTTTCTAATGGTTTGGTTCATTGAAGAAAAAATTAATAGTTATAAATTGAAATAATATATATACTTATTATTTTCCTGTTTCTTCTACTTTATTTCCTATAATAATCGGAACATCTTATACCTTAAAATCTCTCTACAATATACAAACTACATTAAAAATAAAACATACAAACTACATTAAAAATACAATATACAAACTACATTAAAAATACAATATACAAACTACATTAATATTACAGTATACAAACTACATTAAAAATACAATATACAAACTACATTAAAAATACAATATACAAACTACATTAAAATTACAGTAAGCAAACTACATTAAAAATTCAATATACAAACTACATTAAAAATACAATATACAAATACATTAAAAATACAATATACAAACGGCATTAAAATATAATAAACTGCATTAAAATTACAACTTGCATACAATATACAAACTACATTATAAATACAATATACAAACTACATTAAAAGTACAGTATACAAACTACATTAAAAATACAATATACAAACTACATTAAAAATACAATATACAAATACATTAAAAATACGATATACAACCTACAATAAAAATACAATACACAAACTACATTAATATTACACTATACAAACTACATTAAAAATACAATATACAAACTACATTAAAAATACAATATACAAATACATTAAAAATACAATATACAAACGGCATTAAAATATAATAAACTGCATTAAAATTACAACTTGCATACAATATACAAACTACATTAAAAATACAATACACAAACTACATTAAAATTACAGTATACAAACTACATTAAAAATACAATATACAAACTACATTAAAAATACAATATACAAATACATTAAAAATGCAATATACAAATACATTAAAAATACAATATACAAACTACATTAAAATATAATTAACTACATTAAAATACAATATGCATAAAATATATAAACTACATTAAAATTACGTATACAAACTATATTTAAAATACAATATGCATACAATATACAAACTACATTAAAAATACAATATACAAATTACATTAAAAATACAATATGCATACAATATACAAACTATATTTAAAATACAATACACAAACTACATTAAAATTACAGTATACAAACTACATTAAATATACAAACTACATTAAAAATACAATATACAAATACATTAAAAATACAATATACAAACTACATTAAAATATAATAAACAACATCAAAAATACAATATGCATACAATATACAAACTACATTAAAAACACAATATGCAAACTACATTAAAAATACAATATGCATACAATATACAAACTCCATTAAAAATCTTTGTGAAGGGAAAATTGAAAATAAGTCTTAAACAAAACAGGGCCCCGGGAGTTGCTCCCCTGGCTCCAGATTATCTCTCCTTAGTTTCCTACTAGTTAGATAACATTCCCTATACATAACCACGTATTGTAGGGAAAGTAAAAGGAAAATAAAATCATCCCCAGAGTTCTATGATGTAATTTTCACCCATTTTACCCTCCCTGTTAGAGTTTAGTTTTAGCAAAATCTTATCCTGCTTTCCAGAGGAGAGACTTCCATTTATTTTTTTATTTTTCACGGAAAATATCATTTGTCACATGGTTTGATTTATGTTGCATTCTTATCGTCTGCTCAAACGTAATATTCCGCTATCACGTGTCTCCCCTATTATACTCCAGGAGAAAAAAAAATGTTATTTTTTTTTTTTTTACTTTTTCCCTAGAGGGGATAAAGGCAATGAATCTGAGAAATACTTGACAAGAGTTGAATTAAATCAAGTATATTTTTGATGCGAGACATCTGTACAAGTGATGGGCTACTGTGTGTGGTGTGTATGCAGGGGCGTCCTGAGGGCCAAGCCGCCCAAGCGACCGCCTGGGGCCTCATGTTTGCAGAGGACCTCAGAATTTTATATATTATTTTTATATAAACGTTTTTTTGTTATTTTATATAACTCTACATTTTATTATTAGGCATTTGGGTTTCAGTTTATAGTGTTCTTTACAACGTTTTGTCTAAAACCTGTTTATCGAACTATAGTTGAGGATATTGAGATCATGATTATAATTCACAAGGTGCGCATTGTTACATAATCAGGGCCGGATTATCCATTCGAACAAAGTAGTTCCGAACCAGAAAATATTTTATGTCATGCAAAAGCCCCAAATGGTTGATTCGGCGGCCGAACATTCTATTCGTGAACCTAAAGTGAAAAGATTAATGTATATGATAGCCTTTTAATAAATCCGTATCTCTTTCTTTCTTGCTTGCTTTTTCTTTTTACTTTCCTTATATACATAATGTATAAGGAAAGTATTGTGACGGGATCGAAAATTCGAATCCAAGTTTTCGACGGGAGAGCACGTTTTAAGCATCCCTGATCACGAATCAAACATTTTTGAGGTGATGTCTGTGTTTGTGTGTGTTTGTGTGTGAAAGTATGTGTGTGTGTGTCAGTGAGTCTGTGCAGACGATATCTCACGAGCGAATGGAGCGATTCGAATGAAATTTGGTACAAAAATCACAATCCGCGAATACTAGAAGCCTATTGTTTTTAAACGTAATCGAATTTTCAGAACCCCCCTAAATTTTCGAGTGAAATTTTTTTAAAAATCATCAAAAAATCAAAATCTTTAATAAAGTTATGCAAATAGACATTTCTTATGTAATTTTTCCTTAGAAAACGATTGACATAAAAGTTAGAACGCTAGCACGAACCGTTTTCAAGATATTGCACATTTTTTAAATGAATTTATTAAAAAATACCATAAATTAAAAAAATATATATATTATCTGTTGAGAAACATGTTCATTTTCCATATGTACTATCATGCGATAAATGTGGGTGCATCATTCTCGTGGATCTAGTTCGTTCCATTCATGAGAAAAACTATTGAAATATTACTTATGAAAAGCGAACATATTTCACAATAGGTAATATTCACCTTTCTGGTAGGTCGGATAGTCTGGGTCTCAACAACAACAATTGGTAATATTTTGTTTTAATTTTATATGATTTTTTATGAAAAATGTACAATATCTCGAGAACGGTTCATGCTAACATTCCAAAATTTGTTTTAATCGTTCTCTAATAAAAAATGACATAAGAAATGACTATATACGTAACTTAATAAAAAGATTTAATTTTTTGATGATTTTTTCAAAATTACACTCGAAAATTTAGGGGGGTTCTGAACATTCGATAGCGTATGAAACAATGGACTTCCAGCATTCATAGAGTGTAATTTTTGTACCAAATTTCGTTCTAATTGGTCCATTCGTTCGTCAGTTATCGTCTCCACAGACTCACTGCCACACACACATACAGACATAATCTCAAAAACGTCCGATTCGAGTTCAGGGATGCTTGAAACGTTCTCTCCCGTCGAAAACTCGAATTCGAATTTTCGACCCTGTCACAACACTTTCCTTATACCTTATATGTATATAAGGAAAGTAATAATCAAAAATACGTATATTAAATACTACGCCTTTCTGTTGTGTCAACTAACAATAGCAGCTACTTCACTAACACTAGCCACACCTAGATATAATTCTCAAAGCATAGTGGCATCTTCAAGCATTCCACCCATAAACGTTTTATCTCCTTCTTTCTAACTCCATGGTGGACATTACTCTACAACTGTGTAATTGACTTTTTTCGTCTATCTCCTTTTGTTGATACGGGTTACTTCACTTCCTAACTTTTTACTTTCCCTGCAATACATGGTGATGTATAGGGAAAGTATTGGAATCATGCCGAAAATCGCAACTCGAGTTTTCGACGCATCTACACGTTTCGAGACCTCTAGAATACGTAAAACCTTTTTTTTAGCATGACGTCTGTGTGTGTGTCTGTCTGTGCAGATTTTGTATCCACTCTAACTAAAAAAACTGATGGACCGAATTTCATAAAATTTGGTAGGTGAGCCACTTATGGGCGAATCTGGTACTGATTAGTTTTGGGTACGATTCGGGATAAAAGAACCCGCCTGTTTTTGCGAAATGGCCGGCAAAAGCCTGCATCCACTCTAACTCAAAAACTAATGGACCGAATTTCCTAAAATTTGGTAGGTTAGTCACTTGCATGTGACCCTGGTGCTGATTAGTTTTGGGTACGATTCGTAAAAACAAAACCCGCCTTTTTTTGCGAAATGGTCCGTAAAAATTTCATTTATCCGCTCTAGCTAAAATACTAATTGACCAAATTTCACAAAATTTGGAAGATAAGTTACTTGTTGGATACTTTGGTGTTGATTAGAATTTGGTACGATTCGGAAAAAAACAACCTGTCTTTTTTTACGAAATGGCCCGCAGAAATTTCATGCATCCACTCTAGCTAAAATACTAATTGGCCAAATTTCACAAAATTCGGTAGATAAGTTACTTATGAGATACTCTGGTGCTGATTAGATTTTGGTACGATTCGGAAAAAAACAACCTGTCTTTTTTAACGAAATGGCCCGCAGAAATCGCCAAATTCTAAAAAAAAAAAAATACTACTTATGCTGAAATGTATTAATTAAATTCTTGTTTTATACACAATTTTTGACGAGGAAAAGAATATCACAAACTCCATTATACTTTAGGACTAACCGTTCTCAAGATATTTGAGATTTCTTGCATTACGTCGCTAGCGGGAAAATGTCCAATTACCAAATAAAACCAAAAATTGAATGAAATATGCAAATTTAATGTTATTTGGTGCAATAAAACACAATCTAATGAATTATTAAAAAAAAATAAAGAAAATATGAATTTAAGTGTGCAGGGAAAGTCATGTACTGTCCACATCAGATTTTTTAAATTCTCTGATTGATTTATTGAATGTACTAATATTCCTGACTAATTTTGCAAGATCAATAGCAAAATTATTTTTTTTTATCTTCTGGAATACGGAAGTTGTTTTGCTATCCCCCTCTCCACCTGAAATCAGTACTCAAAAATCTATATAAATAAACCTGAAAATCTGTCTGTGGTTGTGTTTGTGTGTTTATCTCATCATCACAAGAAAACGGGTACCACTGAATTTCGTGAAACTTTGCCAGTAGCAGTGAAATAGCCCCACTTTAAATTTAGTCCATGCTTCCGCAGTTTCTAGTACTGGTGGATATCAATATATTAATAAAAAAATCTGATGTGGGCAACACTTGAATTTCCTTATATAATACAATGAATTTACTACTTTTACAGTAAAAAATATGTTTTTCTTATAGTAGATACTTATATTCTTTCCAAGATATTGAATTTTCTTCAATGAGTCGTCATTTTCATTGATTTAGCGTCATTTTTATCCATTTGGCGAGATTTTCTTTGATTTGCAGCATTTAAAAAAGTCGTCAAGTTGGCGACATTCCGTCAATTTCATTGCCAAAATATCGTCAAGCGTTATAAACGGAGAAATAAGTTATTCTTATAGCAAATAATTGACTATTGGTGTTCAAATGCAAAAGTATTTCTCAAAATATCTTTTCTTATGAATGGAACGAGATCCACGAGAATGATGTCACTAAATTTATCGCATGATATTACACACGAAAAGAGAAAAGGTTTCTCAACAGTTAATATATTTTTTTTAATTTATGGGATTTTGTAATAAATTTATTTT
This sequence comes from Amaurobius ferox, assembly GCA_951213105.1. Classification (NCBI taxonomy): domain Eukaryota; kingdom Metazoa; phylum Arthropoda; class Arachnida; order Araneae; family Amaurobiidae; genus Amaurobius; species Amaurobius ferox. The sequence continues at coordinate 36,856,719 of OX578155.1, read as the reverse complement.
AAAAATGTGCAATATCTCGAGAACGATTCATGATTTTTTCAAAATTTCACTCGAAAGTTTAGGGGGGTTCTGAACATTCGTTTGTGTTTTAAAACAATAGGCTTTCAGTATTCATGGATTGTGATTTTAGTACCAAGTTTTTTTTCGAATCGCTCCATTTGTTCGTGAGATATCGTCTCTACAGGCACACACACACACATACACAGACATCACTTCAAAAATGTTCGATTCGTGATCAGGGATGATTGAAACGTGCTCTCCCGTCGAAAACTCGAATTCGAATTTTCGACCCCGTCACAATACTTTCCTTATACGTTATGTATATATAAGGAAAGTAATAAAAACGAAAACTGTCGAAAAGAGAAAAAGAAACATTTTGTGTTACGTGTATAATTAATGAGGAAAATTATCACTTGTTAAGGATATAGAAAACAAAATCTGTGGTTTTAGTTTGTGTTTAGTTGTAATTTCACAAATAGCTTTTCTTAGGATATTTAATTCCCCCTAGTGCAAAATGTAGTTTAATAATATTACTAAAATTGCCATATTTTAAATTTTGAAAGGTCAAAAATTTTCCGATTAAGATGTCACTGAATGCCTTTGCATTTTTTACTTTCCCTGCAATACATGGCAATGTATAAGGGAAAGTATTGGAATCGTGTCGAAAATCGTAACTCGAGTTTTCGACGGATCTACACGTTTTGGGATATAATGAAGGCGAAAAAACTATTTTTAGCGAGACGTCTGTGCGTGTGTCTATCTGTCTATCTGTGCAATGTATGTATCCACTCTAACTCAAAAACTAATTGATCAAATATCATAAAATTTGGTAGGTAAGTCACTTGTAGGTGACCCTGGTGCGAATTAGATCCTGGTACTATTCGGAATAAAAGAACCTGCCTTTTCTTGCGAAATGACCCGTAAAAAGCGCATGTATCCACGCTAGCTAAAAACCTTACTTACCAAATTTAAAAAAATTTGGTAGATAAGACACTTATAGATTACCCGGTTGCTGATTAGATTTTGTTACAATTTCGGAAAATAAAATCTTCTTTTTTTTTGCAAAATGGCCTGCAAAAATCATGAAAATCTAAAATAAAAAACTACGTACGCCTAAATATATCAATTAAATGCTTGTTTTGTACTTCATTTTTGACGATGAAAAGAATAAGACCAACCCCATTACTCTAGGACTAGCCGTTCTCGCGATATTTTATATTTTTCGCATTTTCTCTGCGCCACCAATGAAAAAAATCTGATGTGGGAAAAATCTGAACACATGACTTTCCTTATATAATGCAATGAATTTACTACTTTTACAGATAAAAAAAATGTTATTCTTATAGTAGATACTTATATTCTTTCCAAGATATTGAATTTTCTTCAAATAGTCGTCATTTTCATTGATTTAGCGTCATTTTTGTCAATTTCGCGAGATTTTTGTTAATTTGGCAACAATTAAAAATGTCACCAAGTTGGCCACATTCCGCCAAATTTATCGCTAAAGTCTCGCCAAGCGTTATGGATGGAGAAATAAGTTATTCTTACTATTGGATAAATGACTGTTGGCGTTCAAATACAAAAGTATTACTCAAAGTCTCTTTTTTCATGAATGGAACGAGCTAGATTCACGAGAATGATGTCATCAAATTTATTGCATGGTATTACATATGAAAAGTGAACATGTTTTTCAATAGGAACTATTTTTTTTATTTTATATAACTTTTTGATAATTTTTTTGAAAAATGTGCAATATCTCGAGAACGGTTCATGTTAGCGTTCTAAAATTTATGTCAATCGTTTTCTAATGAAAAATTACATAAGAAATGTCTATTTGCGTAACTTTATTAGCGGTTTTGATTTTTTGACGATTTTTTCAAAATTTCACTCAAAAATTTAGGGGGGTTCTGAACTTTCGATTGCGTATAAAAACAATAGGCTTCCAGTGCTTACGGATTGTGATTTTTGTACCAAATGTCGTTCGAATCGGTCCATTCGTTCGTCAGTTATCGTCTCCACAGATTCACTGACACACACACACACATAGACATCACTTCAAAAATGTTTGATTCGTGAGCAGGAATACTTGAAACGTGATCTCCCGTCGAAAACTCGAATTCGAATTTTCGACCCCGTCACAATACTTTCCTTCCGGCTGTCCAAACAGTTACCTTACACCTTTCTGGTAGGTCGGACGGTCTGGGTCTCAACAATACTTTCCTTATACATTATGTATATAAGTAAAGTAATAAGTCCAGTGCTCAAATGAAAACGAAAATTGAATTAAAAGCCCAAATTTAGTGTCATTTAAAATAATTGTGGCTGTTCTTTTTTGCATTTAAACTCAATTTAATGAATTATTGAAGAAATAAAGAGAACGTGAATATGAGTTTGCAGAGAAAGTCATGTGCTGTCCATATCAGATTTTTAAATTACTAATAGTGTCTGCAATATGAAAATTTTTCTTAGAAAAAAAACCCCTGCTTTCACAGTGTATTCAATAGCCTAGCCGAATTATACATGGCATCAGCGCTGAATACAAATTATGACGTCATAAAAACAATATAGGGGCCCTTGAAAGGCTAAGCAGAGAGCCAGCCCTCAAAACAGTTAACAGGCCACCGAATGCCTTCAAATAAATACACGTTCCCGTGAACGTACATTCATGTCAACATGCAGCGATGCAACAGAGGTCATGTTATAAACTTATTGCTTCACATTCCAGTTCCGCGCTTGATATGGAATCATTACAGACTCCGAGAGTGCAATAATCATTTGAAACCTTGATTAAATAGTGAATCAGCTGAGGTCATATCAAAATTCGGCCCTCTCCTGATATGGACACAAATTCTCTTCTTCCACCGTCTGGCGAAGCGCCCCCTAGTGGACGAAAGTAACCGGTCGATTCCAGCCCGGTGGTTGTTTCCGTTCAGTTGAATTTCAGACAGAATCGTTTGCAGAGCGAAAATCCTGTGTTTATATTTTCCCCTTCGAATTATTTCTACGAAAATGTCCGAAAATAGAGCTACCAAGTCTGGATTAGCAGCCGAAGCGCATAAGAAGGTATCGTAATATGCGATTTTATTCTTTTTTTTTCCATCTTATTTTTTATTTCAGTTCTGTATCTGCATTTTTCATTTACGAATTGGGATGAAGCAGATTGATGCGGGAGAAATCCGTTATTGTATCTCCCCCCCCCCCCCCCCCCCCCGTAGAGATGGGTGTGTTCATTCTTTGCTCTCTATTGTCCTAAACAGATATCGTATGGGATCGAGGGATTTAATATGTGATAAAAGCGTTGCTTAAAATCATTTGGCAACATAAAATATCGTGTCTCTGAAAGAAAATTAATTATCTAAAAATTAAAATTATTTTAAGAGATGTGTGTCCACTACTGTGAAGTAAAATAGGATGACCAGTGACGGTAATTAGAACAATATAATGGTTAGGCATTAATTGTGCAGACAGTAATGTGTAGGGTGTTATAACCCACTGTACATTGAAAATTGGAATTATTCTTCAGTGGTCAATGAAATTCAACACTGTAAACTGTCGATTCGATCATCGACCCCCCCCCCCCCCCTCCACACACCCCTCTACTTTTCGCTATCCTGACTACGCCCATGTATGAAACTGACAATTGCGCCGACGACAAACACTGTTTAGAATCAAATTTGCACTTTGAATACATAAACTGTGAAACAGGCTGCAGGTCAAGTTTCGAAAGTAAGCCTTGATAAAATTTTATACTTAAGAAATTTCGTCACTTAGTAGTATAGGCGTAGCCACGATCTCGTAAGGAAGGGGAGGGCGTTGAATATTGATAATTTTCGTTTAGTTAATTATGGGAATATAGGAATTTAATGACCCTAAATATTGGTCGAATTAGAGAGGGGGGGGGGGGGGCGGGAGGGAGACGGTTATCCCGTTTATGTGTTGTAATATTAAGTTTTAAAATATGTTGTATTTTAAGTTATTTTTTATTCTAGAATAAAAATATATATTGTTTTTTAATTATGTGCTATCTAAAATTTTTTATCTTCAAAATTATAATAATAATCATAATACATGGGTCGGGCTCGTGTTCAACATTTGTTAAACATTGTTGAGACTGGGAACAGATTGTAATGGTTCGGATCGACCGTCCTAAAACCATAGGGGTCACTGTCTACCACAATGTACTTTGCAGAATGATTTTATTTCTTTAATGTAAAATTCTAGCAAAAGTTGTCTTCTACCGAAATTTGATTTTATTTATTATATAAAATAATTATTTTCTTATGCTATTGTATAGAGGAACAATTGCTTGCCAATTTCCAGATTTGGATAAATAAGCTCATTTTAGGACACACCCTATCCCCCTGGACCCATTTTGAATACTTTAGAAAAAATTCTGTAATACTCCTAAAATCGGCCATTTATTGGAAATTTTTCATTCATCACAGCTACAGACGATCATTGCGCGTTCCGTATAACTGTCGCTAGCTGGGGGTTTTAAATGCGAAATTCTAAAAGATATTCGAATTTAAAAGATATCGTTCTAATTTTGTTTTAATTTGGTATTATATTATTCTGATTATTGTTCTGTAAATTGCATAATGCATGTAATGATAATATAATGCTAGCCAGTGGATATGAAACTCCAGAATCATAATTTAAGCAATATTTGACATTAGCACCATTGTTTCTGGAAGCAGTATTTCCAATAGAAAATAATAGCATGAATTCTTAGTTTTAAAATAATTCCTGCGTAAACCGTGCAATATAAAACAAAATCTGATGTTGGCAGCACATGACTTTCCCTGCAGACTTATATCCACGTTCTCTTTATTTCAATTAAATTTAATTCACTTATAATTAAAGTGTCCTTCTCATTTGGTAACTGGACTTATTTTCAAAGGTGGCGTAGAAAAAATAAGAAAAACTAAAATACCTCGAGAACGGCTAGTCCTAGTGTAATGGGGTTAATCTTAATCTTTTCTTCGTTACAAATTACGTATAAAACAAGCATTTAATGGATATATTTGAGCATACGTAGTTCTTTATTTTAGATTTTGGCGATTTTTGAGGCCCATTTTGCAAAAAAAGGCAGATTATTTTTTTTCGAATCATACCAAAATCTAATCAGCACCAGATTGGCCCACAAGTGACTTATCTACCGAATTTTCTAAAAATCGGTCTATTAGTTTTTTAGCTAGAGTGGATACAAGATTTTGCGGGCCATTTCGCAAAAAAAAGGCGGGTTCTTTTATCCCAAATCGTACCCAAAACTAATCAGCACCAGATTCGCCCACAAGTGACTTACCAAATTTTATGAAATTCGGTCCATTAGTTTTTTAGTTAGAGTGGATACAAAATCTGCACAGACAGACAGACACACACACACACACATAGACGTCACGCTAAAAATAGATTTTTCGTATTCTAGAGGTCTCGAAACGTGTAGATCCGTCGAAAACTCGAGTTGCGATTTTCGGCATGATTCCAATACTTTCCCTATACATTACAATGTATTGCAGGGAAAGTAAAAAATTGTAATTTTTTACATAATGCATTCTAGCATAGAATTTCATATCGATACTTGAATTCATTCTTGATTTATATCATGTTCACACACATACACACACACACACACACATACATATGCAAATGGTGACGTAAACAAAGCAAATCATAATCTGACTTTGTCTACATTATTGAAAAATTACATTAGTACACCATAGAGTACATACTGGAAAACGAAATTCAAATTTCGAATTCCCCCCCCCCCCGCCCTCCATTCTCTCTTAGCCCCTTTTTCCGAGATCCTAGCTTTGCCTACGCTAATGCATATACACACAGAGTTGAGCATTTGTGAAAATACATGTATTTGAAACATTTTTTGTACCGAAAATATATTGTAAATGTATTTTGTATTTTCAAAATACATTTCATCCGATGTCGAATTATTATGTTTAAACCGTAAATGAATGATTCACAAAAGAGAAAATGGCTAATCAGTATTTTGTCTAGATTTTACCTTCCCTGCACTACATGATAATGTATACAGAAAGTATTGGAATCATGTCGAAAATCGCAACGCGAGTTATCGACGGATCTACACGTTTCGACACCTCTAGAACACGAAAACACTATTTTTAGCGTGACGTCTGTGTGTGTGTGTCTGTCTGTGCAATGTGTGTATCCACTCTAATTCGAAAACTAATGGACCAAATTGTTTAAAATTTGGTAGGTAAGTCATTTGTGTGTGACCCTGGTGCTGATTAGATTTTGGTACAATTCAGAAAAAAAAGAACCTGCTTTTTTTTGCGAAATGACCTGCAAAAATTGTCTTGTCTACTCTAGCTAAAAAATTAATATATCAAATTTCACAAAATTTGGTGGATGAGTCACTTGTGGGTTTATCTGGTGCTAATAAGACGTTGGTGCCATTCAGAAAAAAGGAACTTGCCTGTTTTTTGCGAAATGGCCCGCAAAAATCGTCAAATTGTAAAATTAAAGATTACGTATGCTCAAATATATCAATTAAATGCTTGTTTTATACGCAATTTTTAATGATGAAAGAGTAAGACATAAGACCAACGCCATACAACGGCCAGTCCTGGAGTAATGGTACACTAGGACTGGCCGTTCTCGAGAAATTTTATTTTTTTCGCATGTTCGACAGCCACTTTTGAAAATAGGTTCAGTTACCCAACGAAAATGGAAGTAAAAGTGCAAATTCAGTGTAATGTAAAACAATCTGATGTGGGCAGCACATGACTTTCCCTGCAGACTTACATCCACGTTCTCTTTATTTTAATTAAATTTAATTCACTTTTATTTCAATTTTCGTTCTCATTTGGTAACTGGACTTATTTTTAAAGGTGGCGTAGAGGAAATATGAAAAAATTAAAATATCTCGAAAAACGGCTAGTCCCTGTTTAATGGGGTTGGTCGTATTCATTTCTTCTTTAAAAATTACGCATAAAACAAGCATTTAATGGATATATTTGAGAATACGCAGTTTTTTATTTTAGATTTTGACGATTTTTGCTGGCCATTTTGCAAAAAAAGGCAGATTACTTTTTTCCAAATCGTACCAAAATCTAATCAGCACCAGGGTGACCTAGAAGCGACTTATCTACCGAATTTTGTGAAATTCGGTAGATAAGTCGCTTATTTAGATTTTCATCTAGAGTGGATATAGGCTTTTGTGGATCATTTCGCATAAAAAGGCGGGTTCTTTTACCCCGAATCGTACCCAAAACTAATCAACACCAGATTCGCCCACAAGTGACGTACCTACCAAATTTTATGAAATTTGGTCAATTAGTTTTTTAGTTAGAGTGGATACGAAATCTGCACAGAGAGACACACAGATACACAGACAGACACACACACACAGACGTCACGCTAAAAATAATTTTTTCGTGTTCTAGAGGTCCCGAAACGTGTTTAGCATCTATGGTGGCTTCTGAATTTTACAGTTTTTGTTAAAATCTTAATTTTCATATTGGAATTATATAATGATGCTGTTTGGTAAATGGTTCCATACTGTATATATCTACTGAAAAGGGACATGAAGACTGTTTGAAGTTGCATTATTTATGAAAACAGAAATACAATGCAGTTAGTTATTACAAAGACACGAGAAAACATGGGCGATACTTTTATTCGTGATGAAAATGTATTAAGGGAATTCATGGATTTATGGCATGCATGGTGTACAGTATTAGATAGAAAATGGTTTGAGATGATATCTATTGATGATAACAGAAAAGTTAAGGCGGAAACGCATCTAAAGGTAAGATTTTAGTTTTCATGTTGTAGTACTTCAATTTAACAAGTATTACTTTCCTTATATACATAATGTATAAGGAAAGTATTGTGACGGGGTCGAAAATTCGAATTCGAGTTTTCGACGGGAGAACACGTTTCAAGCATCCCTGATCACGAATCGAACATTTTTGAAGTGATGTCTGTATGTGTGGGTGAAAGTGTGTGTGTGTCAGTGAGTCTGTGGAGACGATATCTCACGAACGAATGGAGCTATTAGAATGAAATTTGGTACCAAAATCATAATCCGTGAATACTGGAAGCGTATTGTTTTAAAACACAATCGAATGTTCAGACCCCCCCCCCCCCCTAAATTTTCAAGTGAAATTTTGAAAAAATCATCAAAAATCAAAACCTTCAACAAAGTTACGCAAATAGACATTTCTTATGTAATTTTTCCTTAGAAAACGATTGACATAAACTTTAGAACGCTAGCATGAACCGTTCTCGAAATATTACTCATTTTTCAAATAAATTTATTAAAAAATCTCATAAATTAAAAAAAAATATTAACTGTTAAGAAACATATTCACATTTTATATGTAATATCATGCGATAAATTGGGTGACATCATTCTTGTGGATCTAACTCGTTCCATTCACGAGAAAAGATACTTTGAGTAAAACTTTTGTATTTGAACGCCAATAGTCATTTATCCGCTGTAAGAATAACTTATTTCTCCCTCCGTAACGGTTGGCAAGATTTTGGCGACGAATTTAGCGGAATGTTGTCAACTTGGCGACATTTTTAAATGTTGCCAAATTAACGAAAATCTCGCCAAATGGATAAAAATAAGCCTAAATCAATGAAAATGACGACTTATTGAAGAAAATTCAATATCTTGGAAAAAAATATAAGTATCTACTATAAGAATAACATTTGTTTTATTTGTAAATGTAGTAAATTCATTGCAGTGTTTAAGGAAAGTCATGTGGTGCCCACATCAGATTTTTTTCCCTAGTACCTTGGCATTCGTTCAATCGAAGTCGCGCTATATTATGTAATAGGTTTTACCGGTGACAAAAAAATATGCTATTCTATTGTTTTTCAGAAAAATGCTTCCTTGAAACGTCTATCTCACGAGATCGCCTATTTAGATAGAGCTCAGATGATGACGGACTTGGAGTCAGCATTATCTCCTCCTTGGATCATTATCTTCCGTAGGGGCTGGGGATTCACTTAGGACTTTCAACTTTCATTTTTTTATTTACGGTACAAAAGTTTTTATTTTACTTGAAACGCCTATATCTATCTCAAAATTGGCTACAGGTAGAGTAGTGTAGGAGTTAAATGGTAACTGATATGCATTCCACTTCAAATTCTGGAGGTTGTGGGGTGGCTCTCTAATATAATTTCCACATCCGGTTTCTTTTCCTCTTCTGGTTCAAAAATGCTCTTTAAAGCATCTATTTCTGAGAATTGGCTGTAGCTAGAGATAATGATGGATATGGATTCAGTATTGAATTATGGAGGAGGTTTAGTGACTCACTGAGGATTTCCACTTCTGGTTATGTTGATGTTACTTCAGATTCAAATATTTACATTTTATTTGAAGCATCAAGTCTTCTATTCTGCTATAAATATAGCTTAGATGATGACTGATGTTGATTCAGCATTGAATTCTGGAGCGAGTAGAAGGTTCACTAAGGATTTCCACTTCTGGTTCAAAAGTTTTCCTCGAAACTTTATTTTTCAAGATTGGCTATAGATGGAGCTGAAATGATGACTGATATGTATTCAGCCTTAAATTCGGGTGGAAGTTCGTGGTTCCCCGAAAATTTCCACTTCTGTATATTTTCACATTTTCACTTTTTCATATTATTAAAAAAAAAGTAATAATAATAATGAAAACTCTTTCTATTTTAAGTACTTTATTTTTCGCTAAAAATATTTTTTAAAATCACGACATGAAATAAATTAGTTACGATATTTAACCGCTTTTGAGGATGAAAACAGTCTCGTTCAGGTTATGAAGACGGCGCATCCACACATGCAAAGATAAGTAGGTGCCTGTCAATAAATGGCGTCACTTTATTCAGGAAGAAAATCTTGGCCAAACGAAACATAGAATAGATGAAAAGGAAAATCCTAGAAGAAAAGAAAAAGAACATAAAGTAGGCATGCACAAAGATTTAAAACACTTTCTCAGTGAACAAGACCACGAATTTAACTGCTCTATAATAAAATAAATAGGAAAACGGGAGCAACATCAACTTCCTTTAAAAATATGCGCAAAATATTATTCTAAAAATTAACAAGACTACTGAAAATTACATAGTATAATATAACAAAAAGGAAGTATATAGGCTGTTTTGGAAGCTAAAAGAGTTATTGTCATTGAAAAGCTTAAAAAAACATCCTTTCAAATTACTTTTAAAAATATCAGTTTGTAAAAGATCGTGAAATTAAAAAAAAAATAATAATAATAATAATAACAAAATAGAATGAAATAAGCAGTTACACAAACCTCCATGAGCTAGTTGCAAAGTCAGACATTTTTATTGGGGGGAGGGGGGGGGGGGATCGCGCCCAGATTTCTTTGCATTGCAATGATCACCTTGCATTTTCGAAGGTCATTTGACCCCCACCCTCACCTCCACAAATTTTAAAATCAGCTATTGGTCACAGCTTACTAGTAGCATAAGAGTATAAAAATAAAGAAGGTATATATGCTCAATTATAGCTCCATTACTTCCGATAACCAAGAACGTGTGATGCCAATATATGTTTCAGGATCTCCTGAACATTATTCGACTACTTTTGGAGTGATGTCCATCTGTGGTCGATTTCTTGCGTACAAACTAGCTGCTACAAATATTACTGGATTTTCATGAAACTTTTTATCCGGCTTTGAAAACGAAAAATCTAGAACTAGAGAGAATTTTTTTTTAATTTGAGCAAAAACCTTGAAATTTATTTCAAATTTTTATATTTTCTTAACATGGTATGATAGGACAAAATTATGCATAAGAGGTTATTTGAGGCTCAATAATTACGAAACTTAACAGTTTCAATCATTGTAGTAACAAATATTCGCGATGCAATCTTTGTGTTCGTGACATCCCCCCAGGGGGTACATTATCATACTTAGTATCAATTTTTCGTACATTATCAAACTTAGTATCAATTTTTTCAAGCCCTTTTAACTAAAGGGTAACATGTTATAATTGGGATCAGTTGAAACGATATTTTTCAATTTTTTTTTCGTGTAAAATTTGCAAAAACTAAATAAATAAAATTAAATTAAAAAAAAAAGAAAAGCTGCTTAAAAATGGATTTTGGTCGAGTTTAAGAACACTTCTGTTATTTTCCGTACCAGTTACCAATAGAACACAGCTGACACCTGCCATTCTTTTTAAAAGTAATTGAATGTGTTAGATCTCGGCATCGGCAATCCGTCATATCGTCCCAAATATGTCTCACCGTGAAATAAACGAAATAAATGATGCCAGCACTAAATACCAAAATCTGATATGGGCAGCACATGACTTTCCTTATATAATGCAATGTATTTACTAGTTTTACAATAAAAAATAATGTATAAGATCATTACAGTAAAGACAAAATAGGTTATTCTTATAGTATATACGTACAAAATAGGTTATTCTTATAGTATATATATACAAAATAAGTTATTCTTATAGTATAAGACTTTTACAGTAAAAACAAAATAGGTTATTCTTATAGTATATACTTATATTTTATCCAAGATATTGAATTTTCTTTAAATAGTCGTTATTTTCATTGATTTACCGTCATTTTTATCTATTTGGCGAGATTTTCTTTGATTTGGTAACATTTAAAAAAAGTCGCCAAGTTAGCAACATTCCGCCAAATTCGTTGCCAAAATATAGCCAAGCGTTATGAACCGAGAAATAATTTATTCTTATAGCAGATACATGACTATTGGAGTTCAAATACAAAAGTATTATTCAAAGTATCTTTTTTCATGAATGGAACGAGCTAGATCCACGAGAATGATGTCACCCAATTTATCGCATGATATTACATATGAAAAGTGAACATGTTTCTCAATAGAAAATAATTTTTTATTTTATATAATTTTTTGATAATTTTCTTTTAAATGTGCAATATCTCGAGAACGGTTCGTATTAGCGTTCTAAAATTTATATTAATCGTTTTCTAATGAAAAATTACATAAGAAATGTCTATTTGTGTAACTTTATTAGAGGTTTTGATTTTTTTATGACTTTTAAAAATTTCACTCGAAAATTTAGGGAGTTCTGAACATTCGATTGCGTATTAAAACCAGTATTCACGGCTTCCAGTATTCACGGATTGTAATTTTTTGTACCAAATGTCGTTCGAATCAGTCCATTCGTTCGTCAGTTATCGTCTCTACAGACTCACTGACACACACGCACGCATAGACATCACCTCAAAAATGTTCGATTCGTGATCAGGGATGCTTGAAACGTGCTCTCCCGTCGAAAACTCGAATTGGAATTTTCGACCCCGTCACAATACTTTCCTTATACATTATTGTATATAAGGAAAGTAACAAGCACAACTCTGTAGATTCATCTTATTAATATTTTGTATAAAAAAAGGAGAAATCGGTTAAAATAATACGGCATTTCTATCAGTGTCTTTTATTTGATTTAATTTACAATAATTTGATAATTAAAAGGATCTGACACTAAAATAATTTATTTTTTAAAATCGAGTTACAACTTGGATTTTGATGGGAGGTATCTGTGGCGGAAATCGGAGCGTTATGAAAAATGTAAATGTTTTGGACATAGATAAAAATGTAAATCATTTTTTCTTGTTTTGACGGAATACTTTGAATTTGCTTAAAAAAAAATTAAAAAGAGTATCTGTCCGAATAAGTTATTTAATTTTCCTTACTTTCACTCGAAATACCTTCGAAACTATAAAAGATAAGTATAAATATTAAGCGACAAAAATCAGCATTAGAAAATTTACTTTCTAAATATATATAACTCTCTCGGTATATATATATATATATATATATATATATATATATATATATATGTGTGTGTGTATGTATACACACATACACACACTTAAAAAATTGCTCTGAGTTTTCGAGTAATCGTTTTGTCAAGTTAAGGAGATTGAAAAGTTTGTAATGCTTATCACTCAAAAACTAAAAGCGTTAGTTACACACGCATGGACATCACGCCATAAATGTTCGATTCGAGTTCAGGGATGCTTGAAACGTGCTGTTTCGTCAAAAATTCGAATTCTCAATCAACAATAGTTTCCCTATACATCATACCATGTATATAGGGAAAGTAAAAAGTATCCTTGTTATTTTATTCTACTAAACTCAATTTAATAAAAAAGAAAATGAATTTGAGTCAGTTGGGTCTTTAATTCTAATACTAATTAAGATGCAAATGGTATCAAATAATATATGGAATTTTAAAAAGTCTATTCTTAATGTTTACTGTGAGTTCTTTCATCACGAGGAGATTTACAGATTGGCAGACAAAGCTGCAATCGCTGATAAAACTATGGTTCTCTCAAAGGCGCGAAAAGTTTCCCGCCACAGAAAACCAGTTGTTGACTTTACTTCCTTATTTGGGCTCGCCGAAAAAATCTCTAGCAGACGATAAAGGGGGAAAAAAATAAAAATCAAAAGATGAAGCAAAGAATAAAAACTAGAATAAATACTTGACTCCGTCAGCAACTATGTCGTAATTCTGATTTTCTTGGAACCCCATACAGAATCTTTCGAGAAAGAATATCTCTCTGTCTAACCTCTCGCGACGTCACAGGTTTCAAGGAGATTTACCTCTCATCGGGTTACTAGGTCGAACTGTCAAGATTACTCGTAAATCTGGTTAACTGTAACTGAATGTGTATGTCCATTTATGTTCACTGTAATGGTAGTTTCTGTAAACAAAATACTGTTTGCGGCTTCAAAATATATACCAAGATAAAATATGTAATGATGATAACTGGTCCGCCAAACAAAACTTCTTTAAATGTATGCAAACTTTTAAATAAAATATCTTTAAATGGAGTTAAGGATATTGTTTGGATGTTCTGGCTGGAGTTGCTTTGAGAGGGGGGGGGGGGGTTCTAATAGTTCCTCTAGCACTAATAATGTCAGTTACAATGTTGAATACAAATGTGTACATATGAAAATTTACTAGGGAGGAGGGGGGTGCTAATATAAATTATGGGTGGGTTTTATCCATTCTCCTAAATTGCCCCATGTCCGTCTTATATATTTTTTACTTTTTTATACGCAGTATAAACTATTGTTTTCACGAAAATTTTCGGTTTCGAGATTTTGATGCCAATATATGTTTTAGGACCTCCTTAACAACGTTTTGACTATTTTTGGAGTGATGCCCGTCTGTCTGTGGTCGATTACTTGGATACACCATAGCTGCCACAAGTATTAATAGATTTTCACGAAATTCTTTATCCAGCTTTGTTATCAAAAAATCTAGAACTAGATGGAATTTTTTTTTTTTAATTTGAGCGAAAACTTCGAAATTTATTCTAAATTTTATATTCCCTTAACATGGCGGCATAGGATAAAATTGACATAATTATGCATGTAAGGTGTTATTTATGGTTCAATGTTCACGAAACTTCACAGTTTTAATCATTGTAGTTACACATAGCCGTCATACAATTTTTTATGTTTGTGACGTCACTAGTCTCCTCGAGGGGTAGGTCCCCCCCCCTCCCCCCGGGCTGCACATTGGCAAGTTTGGTATCAGCCAAAATATTTTTTCATGTACTTCATGGTAAAAGGTAAAAATTGGAAAAAAAAGTGAAGGGGGGGGGGGCAATAAGCTGCTTAAAAATGGTTTCTGGTAAAGTCACCCTCCATTTAATTTTACTTCGCATCTTAGATCCCAGTAAATATTCTATTCTAAAATGCGAACTACTAAATTAAATTGTGCAGTCTGCTGATTTGCGTAATACATTGATTTTTATTAACACTTTACAACAAAGTTGAAAAGTGTTTATGACTTTGTTCATTCTGTCTGTCTGTCTGTCCGTTATAGCACGATAACTGCCGTAAAAATGACTTAATAAAAATGAAATTTTAGTATGTTGTTCAGACGGTCTCTGTAGGACCTATGGGAATATAAATGAATAATATCACCCAATTAGTTTTGGATTGAACCCGGGTTGAAAAACTGAAATACATTGAGCCCTATGGGACCTAATTTTTCAAACATTTTTTAAGCGGATTTAAAATTCACAAATTGCTTCGCAAATTTTAGGTAATATTCAAATTATTCCATAAAATATATAAAAAAAAATTCAGCGAAATATATTCAGTAATTTTTTAAATAAAAATTAAAATAATAATAACACCTCTTATATGAAGCGATCACGTGACCATGATATGAAAAGATCACGTGACCCACTTCAAAATGATATATGGCATCCATCTTGTCTCAAAATCGTGATTTTTAAAGTTCTTTTTAATTCATATTGAGTGTTGTATCCGTCCTAAAACTACTTTATTTTTGATTAAATTCTGTGCATCTACATACTGAAACAACGCAATTACAATATATTTGAGTTTAAATGCTCATCTAAATTTGATTATTTCTACAACTAAGCCTATTTTTCACCTATGTAAAATGTAAACAGCAAAATATGTAGAATGAGTTGTATTAGAATTGCTGTATTTCTTTAACACAAAATCATTTAGTTCATGGAGTCTGCATTAGCTGAAATGAATGAAATATTCATTGATTTTTCAAAGAGAAGGGCGATATTTTTCGACGAAGTTTTACGCATAGAGTTTAATTACTTGTAGCTCCATGGTCTTAATTTTTAAATAAAATAAATTATTATAGTATCGTGATGAATGACATGAATGGGAAATTATTTATGAATGAAATGCTGCTTTTATAGATAGAGCCAGGCGTGTTATTTTTTCTATGACGTCATTTGAATGAATTTCCGTTGTTTTCGATGAAGTTTTCAAATATAATAAATTATCGTAGTATTATGATAATTCTAAAATTATTACCGAGGAATGTATCGCATTTTAGAGATGTTTAAACCAGGCAATTTATATTTCAATGCCGTCATTTGAATGAAGTTCATTTTTTTCGATGAAGGTTTAAGTTTTCAAATATAATAAATTAATATAGTATTGTGATAAGTTTTAAAATATTACCAAGGAATGTATTACATTTTAGACATGTTTAAATAAAATTGCATTGAAGTTGGAAAGTGTTTCATAATCAATGCTTTAAGCATGATTGATCTTTCTTATTTTTTTTTTAATCGGACTACAGAGCAGTAGTCTTCAAAATGGGATACGTGGGATTATGTCAGGAATTGTTTTGTATTTTTTTCCTATGGGTAGTTTTATATTAACAAAAAAAAAGAAGAAAAATTAATTAAAGAATAACAAATATTAATTTGTATTTTTAAATTGCACGAACATGGACACAATAATATTATGATTATATGAATATTGTCATATTAAAATGCCCATTATAAACAGAAAACATTCTTGCTCTATAATAATACGGAACCTCCGTATTAGAACAATTAATAACAAGAAAGATCAATCATGCATAAAGCATTGATTATGACACACTTTCCAACTTTCTTCCCGGCCGTCCAATTAGATACTCAAGTCCTCTGGATGAGTCGGACGGTCTGGGTCTTCACACTCACACACTTTCCAACTTCAATGCAATTTTACTTAAACATCGCTAAAATGCGATACATTCCTCGGAAATATTTTGAAAATTATCATAATACTACAATAATTTATTATATTTGAAAATTTCATTGAAAACAAATGAACTTTATTCAAATGACGTCATCGAAATATAAATCGCCTGGCTCTCTCTATAAAAGCAGCATTTCATTCATAAACTTTTTTCCATTTCTTTCATTTATCACAATACTATAATAATTCATTTTATTTAAAAACTTAAAACCATGGAGGTGCAAGTAATTTAACTCTATGCTTAAAACTTCATGGAAAAAATAGTCTTCTTTTCTGTTAAAATCAATGAATGTTTCATTAATATCAGCAATATTGCAGACTCTATGAGCTAAATAATTTTGCGTTAAAGAAATGCAGTAATTCTTATACAACTCATTCTACGTCTTTTGGTGTTTACGTTCTCGATAAGTGAAAATTAGGCTTCGTTGAGGAAATAATCAGTTTGATGATCTTTTAATCCCAAATATATTGGAATTGCGTTGTTTCAGTATGTAGATGCACAGAATTTAAGAAAAAATAAAGCGGTTTTAGGACGGATACAACATTAAATATGATTTTAAAAGAACTTTAAAAATCACGATTTTGACACAATATATGCCATATTTTATTTTGAAGTGGGCCATGTGATCTCTTCATATAATGGTCACGTGTTCTCTTCATATAAAGGGTATAATTATTATTTTCATTTTTATTTAAAAAACTACTGACATATATTTTGCTGAAATTTTTTTTATATATTTTATGGGATAATTTGAATATTTCTTAAAACGTTCGAAGCAATTTGGGAATTTTAAATTCGCTTAAAAAATGTTTCAAAATGAGGTCCCATAGGGTTCAATATATTTCATTTTTTCAACCCGGGTTCAATTCTAAACTAATGGGGTGATATTATTCATTTATATACTCCCATAGGCCCCACTGACCGTCTGAACAACATACTAAAATTTCATTTTGATAAAGTCATTTTTACGGCAGTTATCGTGCTACCGGACGGATGGACAGACAGACAGACAGAATGAACAAAGTCAAAAACACTTTTCAACTATGTTGTAAAGTGTTAAAAATAAATAAATAAAAACATTTCAGCATTTACCATAGTGCAGATCTGGGGAATCTCTTTGTGTTTAAAGGTCACATTGAAGTAAACTGCTATCCAATAAGGATGCACACAAGAATTTTTATTATATATGCTGCAAAATCTAAACTTTTAGTGGAAAATCTATATACAACTTAAAAAAGAGGAAGGCTTTTTATTTAGGCCTCAATTGCTCAGGCCTCAGGTTCCCCACCCCTGCCATATGGTGGCTACGCGATCTAAAAAGTTGGGAGATCATTTGTACCGTGAATCATAATAATTCTCAAAACAATTGTGGCAGTTATATAGACAATGGGGGCATAGGCGTCGCCAGGCTTTCACAATTCGGTGTGCTTTGCAATTGGGAGTGCTGATCTTAGATATATAAATCCGTAAATAAATAAATACATTTACGAGGAATAATATATAACTGCCACTGTATATATATATATATATATATATATATATATATATATATATATATATATATATATATATATATATATATATATATATATATATATACACACACACACACTAAGACAAAAAAATCGACGCACCAAGAAAGAATTATCCAAATGAAACAAAATTTGATACGTGTAATGTGGATGCACAGAAAAAGGAATGATTAGAATTTCAGAACAATTGGATGATTTATTGCACTGAAAGATCTAACACAGAGTGAGCACGTCATTATGGCGTTAGTTCACCTCTAGCCTTGATACAAGCTGTTACCCGACGTGGCATTGATGCATAAAGTTGCAAGATGGTGTTCTGGGGGATGTCGTTCCACATGGCCTCTAATTGACCAGCTAATTCGTCTACATTCTGAGATGGTCGCTGGCGAAGCCCCATCTCAGCCCAAATGTGCTCAATAGGCGAGAGATCTGGGGATCTGGTTGGCCAAGGAAGTGTGTCGTAAGCACGCAGACAATCAATAGAGAGGCTTGCCGTGTGTGACCTGGCATTTTCTTGCTGAAAAGTTAGTCCGGGGTGTCGCGAAAGGAATGGCAATACAACGGGTCGTAGAATGTCGGCAACGTACCGCTGTGCTGTGATGGTGCCACGGAGGACTATCAAAGGGGTTCGGCTATCAAACGAAATGGCACCCCAGACTATAATTCCCTGTTGTCGGGCCGTGTGGCGTGTGACAGTAAGAGTAGGATCCTGATGATATCCGGGCTTTCTCCAGACATGTCTGCGCTGGTGGTCGGGACTCATCACTGAAGACAATTCGTTCTCAAATCGAACAATTATACGTTGATCGGGTCGGCACCATTGCAATTGCTGTGGACTGTGCATACTGGTCAGTGGTAGGCGGCGTAATGAGAGCCGCGAATATAGATTCCCCTCTCGTAGTCTCTTCTATTAGTGGTCTGGGTGGTCACTTCCGCGTTTGTCACACGTTGGATGGTTGATAATGACGAATCTCGTGCTGTCACAGCTGCTCTGATAATCGCTCTATCTTCCCGTTCTGTCGCCACTCTGGGCAGTCCGCTGCCCGCTGAAATCTGCCATTTCGGACCCATTCCTACCAACAACTAATTGCTGCATCGCTCCTACCCAAATGCCGAGCGATTCGACGATGTCCCCATCCAGCACGACCGAACGCCCTCTTTCAAACTCCTTCATATGATCGTAGTGGCCGCGAATTGGCCGGCGATGCATTGTTGCAATTAAGGTACGTGAACGCATTCGAAATCCATTGCACGTTTTGTTCGTGAAACCGATGTTCGCCCTTTATATACACCACTATGGGGATCAGTTTCAATGCGCTGCAGTTCCGACTATTCATTTATTGACTGCGAATTTTTGATCATTTACATATTCGGTCGAAAGGTGTTTGCATGTAAAGTTTAATTACTATCGGATTATTTTGAGGGGTGCGTCGATTTTTTTGTCTTAGAGTGTATATATATATATATATATATATATATATATATATATATATATATATATATATATATATATATAAGTAGAAATCATGCAGAGATAATCCAAGGAAGAGACATTTTAATTATAAAAATCAATTTTATTAGGTTGACATCTTAGAATATAGCTTTGTATATTGCCGAGCACCTGGTCGGCGACCAGCTCGCAAGAAATCCCAATGATGCTGTCTGAATAGGTTCACACAAGTTACAGTTATGGGGAAGGGGAGAAATCGGTGACGATATGGGAAACATGCTGCTTTCGCGTTTTTTATTCAAGAATGTGATGGGGATGCAGTTTCATGAGAGAAGTTTACGTAGAGGTTAAGATTAGTGACCACATGGTAGAGGAAAATATGAAGTACGGGCAGACTTTGTTAATATTAGTGGCGTGGGATAGAATTTAATATAGTTGTATAGGAATTTGGTATAAAATTTATGAAAGAAAGTTGAGAACTGCTGTTGCCAATCGTGAGAAAGAAGTGACAATAATGCGAAAAGACGATAAAAGGTGATATTCAACAGTAAGAACATGTAAATACATATTCAAGAGAAAGTGGATGTCTGGCTAATATAAGATACTAGGAGAGAATTTAAGTATAATCTACCATTCTAAACTTTTTAACTGCACTATGTACTAAATAAGCTGGATATTTATATAATTTGCTAATAATTTATTAATATGCATAGTATGAAATTTTTTATTAATATGCATATTAATATGCATAGTATGAAATTTTTTATACATAGTTTATTAATATGCATAGTATGAAATTTTTTATCAGATAATCTATAAATTCTATATATTTATATAAAGGACCTAAATTTCAGGGGGGGGGGGGGTCTCCGACTACGTCCCTGCCTAGCCTTACCTATCCTCTAAGATTGCCTGCCTATTTGGATAATCGATATATCGGTCTACTCTGTTCGATTATCCGACGTCTTGTTATTTTTAGCATGCTTTGTTGCAATATTCAGCCCATCCATTTCGCAACCACAGCTTCAAAACCTTAATAAAGTTACGTTATGCATGTTGGTCACACATCCGAATGAACTTTTAACTAGAACATCCGGTTTCGACTGAATAAAAAAGTATGAAAGGCGGCCGCAAAGGCTAGGTGAAGATTTACCTCAAAGACTTTAAATGCTAATTTTACTTTTTTGACCTGAGATAACAAAAGAGAGAGAAAGAGCCAGCCGTCTTCTCATCGTTCCGAAGCGAACAAATAAAATGTGGAAATTTCGTGGACTTGGAAGTTTTTGTGTCAAGGAAAAATGCCTGTTAAAACATTGCGTGTCGATACGCTTTACATAAAAGTTCATGAACACGCAGTGTTTAGAATAAACCGGTGTCTGTTTCTAAAAGATTTATATACACGATATTTAATATCCTTAATCATACCCCTAAATTAAATCCATGTAAATAAAATTGAAAATCTGTTTGTGGGTATGTGTATTTGGCTCATCACCGAGTAACGGCTGCATCGAATTTCATGAGATTTTGTAGATAACCATGGAATATCACCACGTAAAATTTAGTCCATGTTTCGAGTGTCTAGGACTAGGGGTTGTCCAGATATTAATTACAAAACATACAATTAAACCTTATATCGACATAGTAGCAGGCAGACGATATTTTCCCCGCAAATTTATTTGAAGAAAATTATATGTTTCTAAGCAACGGCATTAAACGCAGTGAGATTATGCAGCAGACAATTTTTGATACATTTTTCCCGATTTAAATAATTAAGAAATAAATATAAATTTTTATTACTTTCCCTGCAATACGTGGTAATGTATAGGGAAAGTATTGGAATCATGCCGAAAATCGAAACTCGAGTTTTCGACGGAGCTATACGTTTCGAGACCTCTAGAATACGAAAAAACTATTTTTAACGTGACGTCTGTGTATCTGTCTGCCTGTCTGTGCAATGTATGTATCTACTCTAACTCAGAAACTAATGGACCGAATTTCATAAAATTTGGTAAGTCACTTGGGTGTGACCCTGGTGCTGATTAGTTTTTAGTACGATTGGGAATAAAATAACTCGCATTTTTTTTGCGAAATGGCCGCAAAAATTGCCTGTGTTCATTCTAGCTGAAAAATTAATGGACCGAATTTCACGAAATTCGGTAGATAAGTCGCTTGTGGGTTACCCTGGTACGATTCGGAAAAAAATAACCTGCCTTTCTTTGCAAAATGACCAACAATAATCGTCAAAATCTAAACTAAAAAACTACGTATGCTCAAATATATCCATTAAATGCTTGTTTCATACGTCATTTTTAACGAAGAAAAGAATAAGACCAACCCCATTCTAGCCGTTCTCGAGATATTTTAGTTTTTCGTATTTTCTTTACGCCACCTGTGAAAATAAGTCCAGTTACCAAATCAGAACGAAAATCGAATTAAAAGTGAATTAAATTTAATTAAAATAAAGGGAACGTGGATATAAGTCTGCAGGAAAAGTCATGTGCTGCCCACATCAGATTTTTGGTATTGAATTTCTGACTGTTATGTAAATATCGGGTTGAAAGTCTTTCAATTTCTTATGTCATGTGGTTTATGTTGGCAAAGATTTTTCAAAGTCATAGTGTTGACCAATTAATTGTTGAAACAAAATAAAAATGGTACGGGTCTTTCTTCTAGTACGTGTCATTTTAGCGCATTCATTTTGGCATTTGTTGTTCCAATTTCATAACACTTTCATTTTGGCATATATTGATCCAATTTCATATTTTTTGTAAATTTGTTTACAAACGGGAAAAGGGAGTTTAATTCTTCAGATCTGCATGTGAAGATAATCTTGTATATCAAGAACAGAGATTCTTATTTTTCTATTTAGGAGAATTAAATATTTTAACAGAATGTTTTGAATAACAATGTCATTTAGAAAACTATAGGAATTTGCTCGTGATTGTAAATTTTAAGTTTCTTTATATTATATATTCCTTACGAAGAACGGGTATACTGCTAATTAAATAACGAATATGTTTAAGTATATGAAGCAAATGTTTATTTCAAAAGTATTTTGATGTGTACAACGTCCGTGGCCGAGGTAATTAACACTTTACAACATAGTTGAAAAGTGTTTATGATGTTGTTCATTCTGTCTCTCTGTCTGTCAGCACGATAACTGCCGTAAAAATGACTTTATCAAAATGAAATTTTAGTATGTTTTTCAGACGGTCTGTGGGACCTATGGGAATATAAATGAATAATATCACCCAATTAGTTTTGGATTGAACCCGGGTTGTAAAAATGAAATACATTGAACCCTATGGGACCTAATTTTTCAAACATTTTTTAAGCGAATTTAAAATTCACAAATTGCTTCGAAAATTTTAGGAAATATTCAAATTATCCCATAAAATATATAAAAAACATTTCAGTAAAATATGTTAGGTAATTTTTTAAATAAAAATTATTTAATATAGGGAGAAAAACAAATTCAATTAAATTCTGACTCTTGCTATAGAAGACTCTTGCTATGACTCTTGCTATGACTCTTGCTATAGCTTCCAGAAAGAAAAAATATATATACGAGTATAATAAATATTTTCCCAAGTGTTTAATTATTTTATGTATAAGTGAGGTTTAACATTTAAAAATAAATATGGTAGATAACAATTTTTCAAATTTTTAAATAAAATAAATTATTATAGTATTGTGATGAATGAAACGCTGCTTTCATATAGAGGCGATTTATATTTCGATGACGTCATTTGAATAAAGTTCATTTGTTTTCGATGAAGTTTTTAAATATAATAAATTATTGTAGTATTATGATAATTTTAAAAATATTACCGGGGAATGTAACGCATTTTAGAGATGTTTGAACCAGGCAATTTATATTTCAATGCCGTCATTTGAATGAAGTTCATTTTCTTCGATGAAGTTTTCAATATAATAAATTAATGTAGTATTGTGATAATTTTAAAAATATTACCGAGGGATGTATCGCATTTTAGAGATGTTTATATAAAATTGCATTGAAGTTGAAAAGTGTTTCATAGTCAATGCTTTATGCATAATTGATCTTTCTTGTTTGAATTCAAAGCGTTACAAAAAATGTAAACATTTTAGACGCGTATATCTCCTAACCGAATAGATAACAAGTAAAAGTAAAAAACTTTTTTTTTTAAGTTTTACCCTTTTATTATTTGCATATAACTTAAATATCTGAAAATTACATGTATATGTATATATATTTTTTAAGTTATGATTATATAAGTTACAACTTATTTCCAATCTTATCATTGGAATTTCATATAATATGTTTATTATTATATGTATATATATATGTATATATATATATGTATATATATGTATATATATATATATATATAAAGAAGCGAGGCTGAATATTGGTCTAGAAAATGATAATATACCACAAAAGGCTATGAAATACCAAATATGAGCTACTTAGCTGCTCCAATTCACTAGTATTCTCCAAAAACATGTATATTCCTATGTTTGGCTAAAGACTGGTTGGTTCACTAAGATTCAAAATGTAAGGAAGTACCACAAAAGAACAAACACAAGAGCCAAAGTGCCAAATTTTATGTTGCTACAATCAGTATTTCTTTCAGGCATACCTCCTTGGGGGGGGGGGGGGGGCGAAGCCCCCCGGAGACATTTTATTTTAACCTAGTTTCTGTTTGTGACACAGCATTTAGATATATTTATATAGGGTAAATAGAAAACTTACCTCCCCCTAAAATTTCATTCGCCCCCCCCCCCCTCCTCTCCGGCCAAAAAGTTCTGAAAGTGATTAGTTTACCACTAATTCTACGATTAGTGGAAACTGGTTATTTTGGGGCCTTAAGGATTTGAAATACGTTTAAAAATAAATAAAAAGGTTTTGTCCAAGCGTGTTTTTGTTTCACTTTGCTCACTTTCAATGGAGAATTTCTTCTAAATGATAAAATATAAATATAAACAGTAAACGACAAACGTGTTCAGTATGAAATCGAGTTTCCGGAGGGAATATTTTGCTCTTACATAGATTATTGAGCTATTGCCTTGTAATGTTAAGGAAAGATTGAAAATGTTTTAAAAGAATATCTTGGGTGTGAAATCTAAAAATATACATATCGTTCTTCATTCTGATAGCAAATATTTTTAGCAATTTCAAATAGTAATCTATATCAAGGAAAATTGTAATAATAAACTACACTGTTTTGCAACAGTTTGTATTAGTAAGCAATTTTTTCAGATCATGTGACAGGAATTATCTCACAAATAAGAAAAAATGTCAGGGATTTTCTTATATGCATCGGATAAGAAAGAAAATGTATGTGTGTGTGTGTGTGGGGGGGGGGGGGGGTGTCGATTTCTAAAATGGATAAAATATTACTTTCGTATGTCGAAATTGAGAATATCGGATCCTTATGTATACCATATCACCACACCCCTAACCCTGTCTGTTAGAGCTGGCCTTTCATAAAGAAAAAAAAGAGACCCAACTTCCGTGCACTTATCAGTTGACACCTCTTCTTATCACTAGAGTATGCGACTGAAATGCATTCCTTGTTTATCTCATCGATTTCCACACTAAGAGACCCTTTTTATTGATAAACTAACGGCGTCTCTTTCCAAAATGTCTGCCTGAACCTCTCTAGTTCTCTTCCCACGCAATTTTAGGCGGGAACTGAAAGCAAATTTTTTTTTCTCCCTTTCCCGTTCGTGGACTTCCTTCTACAATCGTAACCGACATCCGCGTCCTTCTTTTTTTTTTTTCAATCGATGACTCAACAGCAGACGATTCCATGGTGAATGGTGATCGCCGAAGATAATTCCATAATTCTTTAGCTATTTTTTTGAGAGTGACCATGGTGAATGGTAATCGCCGAAGATAATTTAATAATTTTTTCGCCATTTTTCTGAGAGTGACCATGGGGAATGTTAATCGCCAAAGATAATTCCATAGTTTGCGCGCCATTTTTCTGAGAAAGTAATAAAATAAAATTAAAAAAAAAATATATATATATATATATATACATATGTGAGCAGTGCATAGTTTTTCCTACACGCAATTTCATTTTATTTTTATTTGATTTACTTTCCCTACAATACTTGGAAATGTATAGATGGAAAATGTTGGAACCATGTCGAAAATCGAAACGGAACTCGAGTTTTCGACCGATCTGCATTTGTTTGCAAAATGGCCCGCTAAAATCGTCCAAATCTGTATAAATAAAATTGAAAATCTGTCTCATCATTACGGGAGAATGGCTGCAACGAATTTCATGAAATTTTGTAGGTAGCCCTGGAATAGCCACACTTAAAATTTAGTCCATGTTTTGAGTTTCTAGGACCAGGGGTTGTCTAGATATTAATTTAAAACGCATAGTTAAACCTTCCATAGACTTACCATTATGCAGACGATATATTTATTCCGCAAATTTATTTATTTGAAGAAAACAATATGTTGGTTAGCAACGAATTTAAATCCAATGTATGTATGCCGCAGACGATTTTTATTAAATCTTTACCCATTTAAATAACAAAGAAATGTATATAAATAAATAAATTTTATCGAAATTGCTGGAGGATTCTATCAATTACGGCCTTCAGGTTCAAAGATTACAGGGATTTATGATTATTGATATTATTATGGTTATTTATGAGGATTACTGATATTTTCAATTTATTACATCATCTGTTTTGTTTTGGCAAAAATTGTTGAAACTCATATATTGCAGTATCGGTAATCTTCTACTAATACACGGGTGCATCTTCCAATCTACGACAATATGAATAATAGTACGGGTATATACATCTTCCCGTACAATTTTATCGTATTCATTTTTATCCCTTTCAACACACGGATTCAATTACGCGTATTTAAATTTTTCTCTTTTATATATTCGAATATTCCACGTTTCTTCTTTTTGATATTCAGTAGTTTTACCGAACTTGAATGTCAAACCATAAAACATTCTGATAAAGTGACATTTATTGTTCTTTTAAAAAAACATGCAGCGAATTTTATCTCTTTTAGCAAAGTTATTTTTATCTCCTCCGGAAAGTGAAGCAGATAAACTCGCAACCGTTGAAACTTTTTATGTCTATCACGTTGAGCAATATACGTAGGCATGGGGAAGGGGGGGGGGGGGGGACTTCAATGGTAGGATCATAGGCTTGAAAATAAATATTCGCCACAAGTCAATATAATTAAACAATGTGGCGATTAAAAGTACAATTACCCCCCCCCCCCCTTCCACTTCTGTTTTAATCGAAAAACTGCCCGGAAATTAACTAACTATATTTCTTCTCTCCCATATCCTCATCTCTCATATATGTATATATATGTATACATATATGTATATATATATATATATATATATATATATATATATATATATATATATATATATATATATATATATATATATATACATATACAATAGGGGCTCCACCGCCTGCTCGCTATGCTCGCCAACCATCCAATGTTTTTTTCAGGACTTTTTGGCCGGGGGGGAGGAGGCAAGTTTTCTGTTTGCCCTATATAAATATATGCAAATGCTGTTACATAAATAGAAACTAGGTATTTATCCAGGGGGGGGGCATCGCCCCCCCCCCCCCCCGATGTATGTCTGAAAGAAACACTGCAACCATCGCTTCACGAACCATTTCAAGCCAAACTCAAATTTAAATCAAAAATCTGTTTATTTCACCGTGGTACCTAAAAATTTCTCTACAAATGTACCACATTTCATATTTTTGTGTTGCTATAGTTTTTGCGGTATGAGACAGAGAATCTCGAGAGACTTCAAAAGAACATAAAAAGTAGAACAACTCAGAAACTAAATCGAAATTCCATTATGCAAAAATTCAATTATGTAGGTACATGCCTGCAAAAATTCGTGGTCTTGCTATTGTTAACCTGTCCAGGACGCGAACTCGCAGCTCATAGATTTTGACTTTGACGTTAAATATTTTTTACGTTAAATTGAATTTTCGAAAATTAGTCGTCATTTTCATTGATTTAACGTCATTTATATCCAATTGGCGAGATTTGCAGTAATTTGGCAACATTTCAAAAGTCGCCAAGTTGGCGACATTCCGCCAAATTTGTCGCCAAAATCTCGTCAAGCGTTATGGACGAAGAAATAAGTTATTCTTATAGCAGATACATGACTATTGGCGTTCAAATACAAAAGTATTACTCAAAGTATCTTTTTTCATGAATGGAACAAGCTAGATCCACGAGAATGATGTTACCCAATTTATCGCATGGTATTACATATGAAAAGTGAGCATGTTTCTCAATAGGAAATATTTCTTTTTTTAATTTATATGACTTTTTGATAATTTTTTTTAGAAAAATGTGCAATATCTCGAGAACAGTTCATGTTAGCATTTTAAAATTTATGTCAATCGTTTTCTACTGAAAAATTACATAAGAAATGTCTATTTGCGTAACTTTATTAGTGGTTTTGATTTTTTGACGATTTTTTTAAAATTTCATTCGAAAATTTAAGGAGGTTCTGAGCATTCGATTGCGTATAAAAACAATAGGCTTCTAGTGTTTACTGATTGTGATTTTTGCACCAAATTTGGTTCGAATTGGTCCATTCGTTCGTCAGTTATCGTCTCCACAGACTCACTGACACACACACACACATACTTTCACACACACACACACAGACATCACTTCAAAAATGTTTGATTCGTGATCAGGGATGCTTGAAACGTTCTCTCCCGTCGAAAACTCGAATTCGAATTTTCGACCCCGTCACAATACTTTCCTTATACATTATGTATATAAGGAAAGTAAAAAGCTTGAGAACCCTTGCTATAGATAGATCTAAAAGTGTAAAGTCATAAATCTTTCCTTACAAAGTTATTGGAGTGTTTAAGAACTTTTCTAAGGACTCTGTATTAAAGGAAAAGAACTATCGTAAACAGAAAACTCGCCTATAAGGGGCTTTTGCAAAATTCCGAAGACGCTGCCATTGCAGATATCAATAGTATCAAGGGCCGATTTCGCGTTCCATGGATGCTGGTATCTGTAATGGTAGTATCTTCCGAACTTTGGAAGCTCCCAGGACCGTAGCCAGATAGGGGCCAGAGGGTTTAAGCCCCCCCCCCCCAAGAGGTATACTCAGCCACCCTGATAAAAATATTAAATTTTTAGTAGTGATATAAAATTTCATTTAAAATGTCATTCGAATTTTGCATAAAAAATATTTGAGATTTTTTTTTTTTTTATAAATTACTTCTATTTAAAGATGTTTTAATTTAGCTGAGTTTGTGATTACACGAATGGTCATTTTATTTACATATTAAATTTAAAAATTATGACAATAGAATGTAGGATACTTTTTTATTATTGTGGGGTTCACTGTTATACATTAGAGTCAAAATCAACTGATAAGTAGGTAAGTGTTAATATTAAGCATTAACTTGTATTAACTTTCAGAATGTTTCTACAAATTATTAACAGCTTTATTACTAGTTAAAGCTTACATTAAAATCAATTGTAATAATTATGTATTAATGGTGATGTATAGTAGCTATATAGATATTAATTACCAGCTCTTAGCTTGCAGTTATAAATAGGCAATTATTTGTTAATAATTTATATGAATTGAAATATGTAATAGTAATTATTATGGTTTATAAATGCTAATGACTAATTCTGTTTTTGGTGAGCTCCTCCTTCAAGGGTCAGCGTCAGTAAATCTGCCCCAATCCGCGCTTTGTTACCTTTCGCGGTACACGTTTTTCGCCGAAATTCTGCTCAAACAGTTGCAAAATATTTTCTGATAAATAAAATACAATGCTTAGATTATATTAAAACCAAATTTAATACCCAGTAAAACATAGAATATATTTTTTATTTTAATTCAAAATATTTTTGGTGCTGCCATTTGTTGTCATAATTTAATTCATACCGACTATTTTTATTTTTTAATGAACATTTTTAAATGTCTATTCCTTCTAATACGCTATTAAATACAACAGATCATATATTATAATGCCACAATCACGGAAACGTAATTGAACTTGGACTTGAAGACAAAGCTGCAAGTTCTCAAGTCCAAGTTCAATTACGTTTCCGTGATTGTGGCATTATAATATATGATTTGTTGTTGTATTCAATACCGTATTAGAAGGAATGGTTATCTAAAAATGTTCATTAAAAATAAAAATATTCAGTATGAATTAAATTACAATAGATGGCAGCACGAAAATATTTTACCCTGTATTATTAGTCCAAATGATCATAATTATAGAGTGCTATCCATTGTTTCAAAGGGCTCCCTCACTCTGAGGGGGAGTTAATGACGTCACTAATACAAAAATTGCATCACGGCTATTTTTCATTACAACGATTGAAACTATTAAGTTTCCTGATCATTGAGGCCATAAACAACCCTTTTTACTTTCCCTGCAATACATGGTAATGTATAGGGAAAGTATTGGAATCATACCGAAAATCACAACTCGAGTTTTCGACGGATCTACACGTTTCGAGACCTCTAGAATACGAAAAAACCATTTTTAGCGTGACGTCTGTGCGTGTGTCTGTCTGTCTGTCTGTGTGTCTGTCTGTCTGTCTGTCTGTCTGTGTGTCTGTCTGTCTGTCTGTCTGTGTGTCTGTCTGTCTGTGCAGATTTTGTATCCACTGTAACTAAAAAACTAATGGACCGAATTTCACAAAATTTGGTAGGTAAGTCACTTGTGGGCGGGGCTGGTGCTGATTAGTTTTGGGTACGATTCGGAATAAAAGAACCCGCATTTTTTTGCGAAATGGCCCGCAAAAGCTTGTATCCACTCTAGCTGAAAAACTAATGGACCGAATTTCACAAAATTCGGTAGATAAGTCACGTATAGGTCACTCTGGTGCTGATTAGATTTTGGTACGATTCGGAAAAAAATAACCTGCCTTTTTTTGCAAAACGGCCCGCAAAAATCTTCAAAATCTAAACTAAAGAACTAGGTATACTCAGATATATCCATAAAATGCCCGTTTAATACGTAATGTTTAACGACGAAAAGAATAAGACCAACCCCATTACACTAGGACTAGCCGTTCTCGAGATATTTTAGTTTTTCGTACTTTCCCTACGCCACCTTTGAAAATAAGCCCGGTTACCGAATGAGAACGAAAATTGAATAAAAGTGAAATAAATGTAATTAAAATAAAGAGAACGTGGATATAAGTCTGCAGGGAAAGTCATGTGCTGCCCACATCAGATTTTTACTTTCCCTGCAATACATGGTAATGTATAGGGAAAGTATTGGAATCATACCGAAAATCACAACTCGAGTTTTCGACGGATCTACACGTTTCGAGACCTCTAGAATACGAAAAAACCATTTTTAGCGTGACGTCTGTGCGTGTGTCTGTCTGTCTGTCTGTGTGTCTGTCTGTCTGTCTGTCTGTCTGTGTGTCTGTCTGTCTGTCTGTCTGTGTGTCTGTCTGTCTGTGCAGATTTTGTATCCACTGTAACTAAAAAACTAATGGACCGAATTTCACAAAATTTGGTAGGTAAGTCACTTGTGGGCGGGGCTAGTGCTGATTAGTTTTGGGTACGATTCGGAATAAAAGAACCCGCCTTTTTTTGCGAAATGGCCCGCAAAAGCTTGTATCCACTCTAGCTGAAAAACTAATGAACCGAATTTCACAAAATTCGGTAGATGAGTCACGTATAGGCCACTCTGGTGCTGATTAGATTTTGGTACGATTCGGAAAAAAATAACCTGCCTTTTTTTGCAAAACGGCCCGCAAAAATCTTCAAAATCTAAACTAAAGAACTAGGTATACTCAGATATATCCATAAAATTCCCGTTTAATACGTAATGTTTAACGACGAAAAGAATAAGACCAACCCCATTACACTAGGACTAGCCGTTCTCGAGATATTTTAGTTTTTCGTACTTTCCCTACGCCACCTTTGAAAATAAGCCCGGTTACCGAATGAAAACGAAAATTGAATAAAAGTGAAATAAATGTAATTAAAATAAAGAGAACGTGGATATAAGTCTGCAGGGAAAGTCATGTGCTGCCCACATCAGATTTTTACTTTCCCTGCAATACATGGTAATGTATAGGGAAAGTATTGGAATCATGCCGAAAATCACAACTCGAGTTTTCGACGGATCTACACGTTTCGAGACCTCTAGAATACGAAAAAACCATTTTTAGCGTGACGTCTGTGCGTGTGTCTGTCTGTCTGTCTGTCTGTCTGTGTGTCTGTCTGTCTGTGCAGATATTGTATCCACTGTAACTAAAAAACTAATGGACCGAATTTCACAAAATTTGGTAGGTAAGTCACTTGTGGGCGGGGCTGGTGCTGATTAGATTTGGGTACGATTCGGAATAAAAGAACCCGCCTTTTTTTGCGAAATGGCCCGCAAAAGATTGTATCCACTCTAGCTGAAAAACTAATGGATCGAATTTCACAAAACTCGGGAGATGAGTCACGTATAGGTCACTCTGGTGCTGATTAGATTTTGGTACGATTCGGAAAAAAATAACCTGCCTTTTTTTGCAAAATGGCCCGCAAAAATCGTCCAAATCTAAACTAAAGAACTGGGTATACTCAAATATATCCATTAAATGCTGATTTAATACGTAATTTTTAACGACGAAAAGAATAAGACCAACCCCATTACTCTAGGACTAGCCGTTCTCGAGATATTTGATTTTTCGTACTTTCCCTACGCCACCTATGAAAATAAGCCCGGTTACCGCATGAGAACGAAAATTGAATTAAAAGTGAAATAAATTTAATTAAATTAAAAAGAACGTTAATATAAGTCTGCAGGGAAAGTCATGTGCTGCCCACATCAGATTTTTACTTTCCCTGCAATACATGGTAATGTATAGGGAAAGTATTGGAATCATGTCGAAAATCGCAACTCGAGTTTTCGACGGATCTACACGTTTCGAGACCTCTAGAATACGAAAAAACCATTTTTAGCGTGACGTCTGTGTGTGTCTGTCTGTCTGTGCAGATTTTGTATCCACTGTAACTAAAAAACTAATTGACCGAATTTCAAAAAATTTGGTAGGTAAGTCACTTGTGGGCGAGTCTGGTGCTGATTAGTTTTGGGTACGATTCCGGATAAAAGAACCCGCCTATTTTTGCGAAATGGCCCGTAAAAGCTTGTATCCACTCTAACTAAAAAACTAATGGACCGAATTTCACAAAATTCGGCAGGTGAGTCATTTGTGGGTCACCCTGGTGCTGATTAGATTTTGGTATGATTCGAAAAAAAATAACCTGCTTTTTTTTGCAAAATGACCCGCAAAAATCGTCAAAATCTAAAATAAAGAACTACGTATGTTCAAATATATCCATTAAATGCTTGCTTTATACGTAATTTTTAGCGAAGAAAAGAATAAGACCAACCCCATTACATTAGGACTAGCCGTTCTCGAGATATTTTAGTTTTTCGTATTTTCTCTACGCCACCTTTGAAAATAAGTCCGGTTACCGAATGAGAACGAAAATTGAATTAAAAGTGAAATAAATTTAATTAAAATAAAGAGAACGTGGATATAAGTCTGCAGGGAAAGTCATGTGCTGCCCACATCAGATTTTTTACTTTCCCTGCAATTTTTTACCCTGCAATACATGGTAATGTATAGGGAAAGTATTGGAATCATGTCGAAAATCGCAACTCGAGTTTTCGACGGATCTACACGTTTCGAGACCTCTAGAATACGAAAAAACTATTTTTAGCGTGACGTCTGTGTGTGTGTGTCTGTCTGTCTGTGCAGATTTTGTATCCACTCTAACTAAAAAACTAATTGACCGAATTTCATAAAATTTGGTAGGTAAGTCACTTGTGCACGAATCTGGTGCTGATTAGTTTTGGGTATGACTCGGGTTAAAAGAACCCGCCTTTTTTTGCGAAATGGCCCGCAAAAGCTTGTATCCACTCTAACTGAAAAACTAATGGACCGAATTTCACAAAATTTGGTAGATAAGTCGCTTGTAGGCCACCCTGGTGCTGATTAGATTTTGGTATAATTCGAAAAAAAATAACCTGCCTTTTTTTGCAAAATGGCCCGCAAAAATCATCAAAATCTAAACTTAAGAACTACGTATGCTCAAATATAGCCATTAAATGCTTGTTTAATACGTAATTTTTAGCGAAGAAAAGAATAAGACCAACCCCATTACACTAGGACTAGTCGTTCTCGAGATATTTTAGTTTTTCGTATTTTTCCTACACCATTTTTGAAAATAAGTCCAGTTTTCAAATGAGAACGAAAATTGAATTAAAAATTAATTAAATTTAATTTAAATAAATAGAACATGAATATAAGTCTGCAGGGAAAGTCATGTGCTGCCCACATCAGATTTTTTCCTATGCTGCCATGTTAAGAAAATAAAATTTCTAACCCATTTCAAAGTTTTCTCCCGAATTTCAAAAAAATTCTATCCAGTTCTAGATTTTTCTCGTTAACAAAATCGAATATAAAGTTTCGTGAAATTCCAATAACATTTGTGGCAGCTATCGATCGACCACAGATGGACGGACGGACACCACACTCTAAAAATAGTCAAAATCGATTCGGGAGTCCTAAAACGGCATCAAAACCTGGAAATTGAATATCTTCTCGAAAACAATACTCTCTCTGTACTTCGTATAAGAAAGTAAAAATCACGCACACCCATCGCACTACTGTCGCTAGCAGAGACGAGCGTTATTAATTCCGAGCTCTTCAACTGTATCTGCGTGTCGCCCACGCTCATCTTCAGAGGCGTGACTCGCGTTGTTGCATCTGTTGTTTTACCATCGTCTGGTATGCGTATGTCGCGTCGCGTCCTTTGCTACGAGAGGAAGTGATATGTCATCTCAAGTGTTTAGGACGAGGCACGTCGTGAAGAAACGATTTATACAGGGTTCTGTTTAAAGGAAATTTGACAGTTATACCTCGTTTGCACGAGGAATTTGGATTCTGGGTTCTCGTTCTTCTCACCAGGTGCAAGACTTGGTGTGGTTCCGCACCCCCGCAACTAAAAACAATTCATCCCCTTTATCTCCCTTCTTCCACTCCCTCCCGCTCATCTTCTTTCTCCCTCCAGATCCCTTTCTTTCTCCCTCCAGCTCCTCTTTTTTGTCCCTCTACCTCCGCTTCTTTCTCCCTCCAGCTCCTCTTCTTTCCCCCTCTCGCTCCTCCACTTCTCTCTCCCTCTCGCCCCTCCACTTCTCTCTCCCTCTCGCCCCTCCACTTCTCTCTCTCCTTCTCGTTCCTCCACTTCTTTCTCCCTCCTCCACTTCTCTCTCCCTCTCGCCCCTCCACTTCTCTCTCTCCTTCTCGTTCCTCCACTTCTTTCTCCCTCCTCCACTTACTTCTTTCTCCTTTCCATTCCTCTTCTTTCTTCTCTTAACACTGCTCCTCATCTCCAAATCCATTCACTTCGAAGATCCTCACTTCTTGCGCCCTAACACAGTCGATGGGGGTGGGGAGAGGGGCTGCGGTTCCATATCTCTATCACTGCTTCTGACTGAGCGTGACCCAAGAGTTATATGAGCCTCCAAACAAACAAACGGGACCCAATCGTCATTTGCGTCACCAGACTAGGCGTGACCTATAATCGTTTTTCGAGTTTCTCTACATTAAATGCAATTCAAAATCCGATAACGTTACCCCATCACTGTCTGTACTTCTATCTCTAAAATTATAGAAGTTTTATAAGGGTAGATATTCAAAACTGTAGGCTTAGATCTAAGTACCTGCTGCTTTTCACATGACCAACTGTATGTTGTCTGCTCAAGGCCTATGAATGAATTATCTCTCTTTATTTCTACTCCTAATGATAAGTAGCAATTAGTTTGCAAAGAAGCTACTGTTTAATTGTTGTTGTTGAAACCCTGACCGTCCGACCTACCAGAAAGGTGTAAGGTAACTGTTTGGACGGTCGGGAAGTTCCACCCAATTTAGACCGGAACCCAGTGGTGGAGGCATCCACAGGGACCGTACCCTCCTTCCCCTACCACCAACCTCTTGGAAGGACTTTCGGACCCACATGTTTAGCGTGATCGTACTCCGCATGAACACGGCGGCAGTTTTGGCAGTGGCTGGAATCGAACCCGGGCCTACCGAGTGAAACTCCAGCGCGCTAACCAATGGGCTACCGCGCCCCCTACTGTTTAATTGTAAAGTTGTTATTATCATTTTTGTTCGTTCGACCTAGACCGTCCGACCTACCCAAAGGTGTAAAGTATCTGTTTGGACAGTTGGGAAGTGCTACCCAATTTATATCGCCACCCAGTGGGGGAGGCATCCACAGGGACCGTACCCTTCTCCTACCACCAACCTCTCGGTCTTACAAGGACTTACATGTTTAACGTGATCGTACTCCGTCCGCATGCACACTGCTACAATTTGGGAAGAGGTGGGAATTGAACTCGGGATGTTCAAGTGCAATTCCCGCTGACTAACCACTGGGCCGTCGCGCCCCTATTATCATATTTGTAAACGTCAATTTGATATTATATTTTTTAATATAATGTCAATATAGTCGCCAAGTTGATGATATTTAGCCAAATTTGTCGCCAAGTGTTACATATTTGATGATCTTACTACTGTTTATTTTTATGTAATGTTTTAGATACATAAACAATTATTTGAAAAACGTACATCTCGAGAATAGGTCAAGCTAGCGTTCTAAAGTTTGTGTCCTTTGTTTTAGAGTAAAAAATTACGTATAAAATGATTATTTATTTAACATTGTTGAATGACCTGATTTTTTTTTTTTAAATTCATTGGAAAATTTTGGGGGGGAGGAGGAAGGAGGGCTTCCGAATGGTAGATCGCGTCTAAAATCAATAGAGTTTCAGTATTCACGGATTGTAATAATCGTACTAAATTACGTTCGAAACGCTCCATTCTTTTTATGAGATATTGCATTCACAGTCTCACGGACACACACGCACGTAGATATCACCTTAAAACCGTTCGTAAGTGTGTGTGTTGTTGTTGTTGAGACCCAGACCGTCCGACCTACCAGAAAGCTGTAAGGTAACCGTTTGGACGCCCGGAAAGTGCCACCCAATTTAGACGTGAACCCAGTGGGGGAGGCAGCCACAGGGACCGTACCCTCCTTCTCCTACCACCAACCTCTCGGAAGGACTTACGGACCCACATGTTTAACGTGATCGTACTCCGCATGAACACGGCGGCAGTTGTGGCAGCGTGCAAATCGAGCGCGCAAACCACCCGGCTACCGCGTCCGAAAACTGCCAACAGCACGCGGTGTTCCCAGGTGGTCACCCACCCAAGTACTAACCGCGCCCGATGCTGCCTGACTTCGGTAATCTAACGAGAACCGGTGTTTTCCGCACGGTAGGGCCGTTGGCCTAAGTGTGTGTGTGTGTATATATATTTCTTTGTATTTTGTAGAAAATTTTGGAATAGTGTATTATGAGTTACTACATACATTCTAACATTGGATTTACTAATTTATATTTATATATATATATATATATATATATAAACTTTTGACAATCCTTTGATGTTCGTGCCTAGTTTATATGTATCATTCTTGAATGCCAATTTATTCACATGTAGTATTAATTATATTACCTTATAGTTTCAAATTAAGAACAATTTGAATTCTACGGTATAATTGGTTTCCTTTTGTTAGACATCTTATTTCAAATTCTCTTTTACATTATTAATCTCCTTAAATGTTATTAAACCACTGTATACCACTGTTCATCTTTTAAATTAGCCTTATTATATATATATATATATATGTAGAGTATAGAGGAATAAGAAAGGATTAAAGAGATTTAGGAAAAAAGGAGTTAGAAAGGCCATATGAGATGTGGATGAGAATAAAGAAATGGTACCATGTACATATTTGAAGTTTAGAGCTAAGGAGATAAAAATTTAATTTTTGTGAATGTAAAATTCAAGGTATTTTATATATTGATGTATCAAGAAGAATCATATGTAATCTTAGAATTATTAATTTGTGTTAAATGTTTGAATTGTATGTATTATTATACATTGATGGAGTAATGCAGAGATATTAACTTAAATTTAATTAAAAGTAACAAGTATAATCCAAGAACTATAGTATCCAAATATAAGGAGCTCATTAAACACAACAACATAAACACAGCAACATAACACTGTGAGAAGAATGAATGGTGTATGAGAGTTCCCCTGATCAAGGAATTCTACATTTATAAACTTAAATAATTCATATCACAATTACATAGAAATAAATTAAGGTATTTTTGACAAATTTGAAGTCAGGACAAAGTGATTTTATTAGGATTTTCCTACATTGGTTAGAATTTTATTAAATAAGTGATAAGAGGTTGAACACTTAAAGAACTCTTCATAGCATCTGGATCATACCATATATGGTCAGGAATCTTAGAACTGTAAGATTTGAGATAGATACCAGTGCCTTGCTAACGAGAAGGTTGACAGATTAAGAAGTTCAGATAGCAAGTAATTGACTATAATATAAACCGCTCCAGAGTCCAAGCCTCGTATAACTTGTCATGAGCGTATTTAAAGTATATGACTAGCTACGATTCAGAGCTAAGTTTTATGTGAGAGTGTATGGAATTGATGGAGTCGTAAAATAAAGAACTTTGAGGGGAATCATGCCTCTTCATTGGACTGACAACACCACTTCGAGGATTTTGTGTAATATCACATATATATATATATATATATATATATATCTTCCTTCAAATGAAATTTTCAATCTCGCGAGATTGTTGAAAAATTATTGACCCCCCCCCCCCCCCCCCCCCCCCCAGACCCCGGATTGTAAAAAAAAAAAAAAAATCACGGAGAAGAAATATTTTCCCTTCGTTCATTGACCCCGTCTTTGGTTTTCTGTGAAGTTCCTTTTAAAACTGAAGAAGCGTTAACTCTTGAACGAAGTACAAAAAGAGTCAGCAGCTGAAGAGCCCGCCATCCAGAGGGAACCTTAAAGAGACTTACGAGTTGAGTGGTCGGTTGGTTGTTAAAAAGGAGAAGAAAAAAAAATTCTGGACCATTTCACAAATAAACTGAGTTGAAGTTGATGCGTTGTTTTTTGTTCGCATGCATACATTTAACCTACTTTTGAAGTAGCTTGTACTTGCAAAACGTGAGTTAAAGTAACAAAGATCACACATCTTTTTTTTTTTTTTTTTAATATTTAACCATTTTTATTTTGAGGTCCTGTAACTCCTTTTTAACAACATACTTTAACAACTTAGCACACATTTTTAACAACTCCTTTTTAACACAGCTTCTTGCTGTCATCTAAACTCCTATCAAATATACATATTATTAAATTACTCAATATTAAATGAATAAGAATTTCAAAGCAACAGGGATGATCAAGTAAATTAAAATGCATTTTCAGAGATTTGTTTCCAAGAGGGGGAAGATCGATATTTGCTTTTCTTATTTGGGGCGGGGAAGGGGGGGGGGGCGACCTTGGTTTCAGAGGAGTTGTGTGCGGGAGCCGTGTCTGAGGGAGCCTTGCTCCAATTTTGATGCAATTTTCACATTGAA
Organism: Amaurobius ferox; assembly: GCA_951213105.1. Lineage (NCBI taxonomy): Eukaryota > Metazoa > Arthropoda > Arachnida > Araneae > Amaurobiidae > Amaurobius > Amaurobius ferox. The sequence continues at coordinate 36,817,665 of OX578155.1, read as the reverse complement.
TTTTCGCCCCTTTAATGGACCCACTCGCCCTGCTCACGCTAAACTTGGACCCAATTTTATTGTTTTGGGGCTTTTGTGCCCGTGCAGGAAGCTGGGGGGGGGGGGGGGGCAAAAAAAGGGGTTATGAAACGGGGATGGCGCCCCCCTTTTTGCATTAATCATTTTTATCTATCTTAGGACCGTGGTAGAAGAGGGCGAGGTGGGGTCATTTTTAAAATCTTCGTTTCTATCAATCTTCGTTTTATCAATCTTAGCGACTCTTGCTTTGATTTTGATGCCATTTTCATGCTGTGGACCTACAATTGACTACAATGGACCCACTCAACCTGCTCATGCTAAACTTCGATTCACTGTTGTTGTTCTTGTGCAACTTTTACGCCGGCACAGAACTTGTTGGAAAACTGATTGCTATAAAAATTGGTTGCTATATATTTAGTGACTGCTAGCGTTCAAAAAGCCAGGTAGTTACGTTATTGAACTAAGGAAATGCGTTTATTTGTTGCCAAGCGGGGAAGATATATAAATATATATATTTTTTGTCATACATTAAATTAGGGAAATGCGTTTATTTGTTACTGACAATAAAAAAAATGCTGACTCCTTCAAAAATTTCGCATCCCCCCTTTGGGGATCGCCCATGTGTATAAAGATTGCTATGATAAGAGCATGATCCCAAAGCAAAGTTACCCTTACCTGGTCTAGCATCCCCCCCCCCCCCACACACACACCTATTCAAACTGTTTGTATTATTACGAACTTGTAAAAAAACTCTGCAGTTTTTCCCACCTTTCACTTTCATCTCTTTCAAAGACCAGACTGAGAAAACACTCGTACATGCATACTTTCCCATACCGTGATCTGGAGTTGCCATGTGCCGAAATTCGAATGATGGTAACTAGATTTGGCGATTTATCGCCAATTTAGTGAGTTTCCAAAGCTTCAATAAACACCTCGAAATAACCGGTGTTCTACGAAATATGAGAGATCTCCAGAAATTTCTATAGAGCGTCTATAAAAAGTGTCATCACTCAGTCGGCGGCAGTTGACGTGATACGATTGTTGTTGACGTGATAAGGCAGTTGACGTGAAACTGTGATTTTTGTCGATATTTTGAGAATTCTAGTGGCTGTTTCGTGAAACGAATTTCGTCAATGTTTTGGCAATAGTATCGGCTATTTTGTGAAATTAGTGGAGCATTTAAGTGCTGTTTTATTGCATTCTGTTCCTGTTTACGTAGTATTTGTGACCAAACGTGTTAGTTATCCGGAAATTTGGACCCATTCTTGTATAATGCGCGCGTCCTAGCAGTATTTACTTTCCACAATTGGACTCGTTCCAAAAATTTCTATGCAGATGGATACCTGTGGAACTCTGCTCATAAGCTAGAGAACAATAGATTTTGCACAAGGCAATAAATTAACCCTCCAGCTACATAAAATAGTAATAAAAAGGTTACAACCGTTAAGAACACCTGGAATGTTATTCTTCGCAGGTGTTACTCGGTTAAAGCCAGTGGTTGTATATAAATCACTAGGTTACTCGGTTAAAGCCAGTGTATATAAATCACTAGGACTGTGTGGGGCCCATTGGTTCACCCGTAGTCAGTCTCGTCGACAGACTTTTTCGGGCCCCTTATGTAGAAAAAATGGGCCCTTTACTATCCCCTATTTTGCAAGTTATTGACCTTTATTTCATGAACTATTTATACGTCCTGGGTCCTTGTGTAATGCATCGTTTTGTCTCCCCCCTGCTCATAGTCATAAAACAGGCGCTTGCGGGTGCGAGGGCCTGACTAACGCAGGTGCACGTGACAAAGCTGCCCCGGGCCCCCAATTGGTAGGGATGACAAATTAAACCGATGCTGTAACATAGAAAAATTAACGACTGCTTCCTGAAAAGAAAAAAAAAATAATTATGCGATCGCAATAGCGTTTGCCGAGAGATTTATTTTGGTTTGGGGGATATAAAGGGATTCATATAGGGATTACCGAACTAATTCGAGTTCTAGAGTGCATTTGGCTTCTTGGTTATGACGAGAAAATTGTCGATAATTTAAATTTCATTAAAATATGCAAGAACTTCATTTTGCATACCTTTTCTAGAATGCAATTATGTTTTTGGAAAAAATATATATATTTGTACATTTCATATATATGTGGAGTGGTGCCCTGAAAGGATTTTTGCCCCGCAGGACTATATTAAGGCAGGGGGCCCTACCAAAAGAAAATTATGTAAGAAAGAGCAAATTCATCGAAGTATTTATCGAAGATGAAGCAAATGTCTGCAATTATAATAGTATTTAACAAGTGAGAATTTCAGAAGTTATGCAGAGTACAAATTTGTATGTACATATTTGACAATAAAATTATTAAAAGTGTCATTTTTACTAATTAAAAAAAATACATATAAATGGAAAAAGTTCTGATAATTCTCAGACATTAGCATTTTCTATTCAGTTGGGTAAAGTGTTATTAATTTTTTAGTCCTCTACTCTTAGTAGAGGGCCCAAGGAATGCTTAGTTGGGCCCTTCTGCCACGCGCCCCAGTTAAGCTAGGTCGGGCCATGTAACGGGCCTCAAAGAATAAATTAGCTGGCCAGGTATGGCCTGGCTAAGTCCTTGGGGGAATCAGTGACAGGTGATTCCTTTTACTTAGTTTCGCTTCACAGCCCCATGGAAGAACGCACTTCCGCGAATTTTGTTTTTTATTCCGATGAGGATGAGCGTGTAATGGGCGTCATATCCGTAGTGGAAAGAAGATAAACATCATATGGGTTCCACATATGACTTCCCCTCTTCAAATGAACATATTTTGATATTCAGGTACAAGTACAACACAAGTGAGAGCTTTTTTCTTATGCTATTAGCTCGGTCTAGCTGTTGGCACCATGAGCTGACATATCGATCTTTATATCTGAGGTCAATGGTTATTATAACGGGTTAAAATTAATTTTCTAAATCTTTTGGTTTATAACACGTCCGGCTATGTATGTGAGTCAAGATGTCTGTCCGGGGCAGGGAGCCCATAGAACTTTTTCCAAAAGGAGGGGGGAGGGGGAACTCAAGAATAAGATAAGGAAAACTTGAGCAACGTGTATAACTACAAATAAAATGATAATGCAGTATACAGCTGTTTCGAGGATACGTTGGATCCCCTTCAAGAGAACCAACAAACCTGAAGTCCAGAAGAGGCATGAGTTTGTGATATTGACGATATTCTGCAGCCAATTGTCCTGCCCGTGCTGTCGCCCAGATTCCATTTACCAACAAGACAACACTCGATAACATACTGCATGACTTTCTCAACAATGCCTTCAAGAATTTAATACCCTCCCATAGCCATCCAGGTCCCTAGATCTATCAGCAATAGAACACGTCTGGAACATGCTGGGTCGATAATTGCAGCGTTCTCAGAAAACCACTGAATTAGCTGACCAGTTGCAACATTTGTGGCAGAATTTTCCACAGAGGTACATAAGCAACTTAATTGACTATGTCACACCGAATATCGGCATGTATAGCGGCCAGCGGCGGATTTACCACCTACTAAAATATCATTTTCTTGTTGCCACCATTTCTTAACATAACGATTGTTTTGATCTCAAATTCTAATCATTTGCATATCTCCTTAAACGACACAAACTTGCCAAGTTTCGCGGCTGTACCGCAATTTCTTATTTTTATTTATTTATTATTATTTTTTTTTTTTACAACAGAGTGCGATTACAACTTTATAAAACATAAGAAGAACATAATAAACAACATAAAAAAATTAGGCAACTAGAATCGTATGGAGATCGTTATGAGCCCTCTTCTTCAGGTCAAAAACGGTGTGCTCTTAGCAACTGTGTTGTGGCGGGCAAAGATTTGAACACCCAAATCCAAAATTCGTTTGCAGATGGTATAAGATGTGTAATAAAGGGACTCCACACAAAAGCAGTGGAAATAGGATGGAAAAACAGTATTGATCAGTGTTTCTTTCAGGCATACATCGGGTAAATTTCGCCCCCCCCCCCCGAAGATATGTTTTATAATACGCAGCTAAATGTTAATAAATTCAGGCTATAATGAAAATAAAAAGTTTGCTACAGATTTGGGGGTAATATATATATATATATATATATATAATTACTTCTATATATGTAAATATAGTAGTTAAAATTTTGATATATATAATTATATATTTATATAGGCCAAATAGAAAACTTGCCCCACCCCCTGGCCAAAAAGTCCTGAAAGAAACACTGTCATTGATATGAGATTTAAAACCGTTAACTTAGCGAAATTGCTTTAAAGTAAAACTGATAGAAAAAGTTAAAGTTATTATGGTTGGGATTAGATTTTAATAGCAGATACCACCAACAAACGAATTCTCATTTTGGTTGTTCTAGCTCTGCTTGAAAGTCTCCTGACATTGCCTGCCACTAAGCAGTGTTTTTTATCAGTTATGTGACCACTGTTTTTGACCTGCGGAAGAGGACACAAACCATTCTCGAAACAATTGCAGTCTCCTAATTTCCCCATGCCTGCTTTCTACAATATTTGGGTCTAGGGTTTACAGCCCCATGTCAGGCCCTAGGGTGATAAGTTTTGAATACCTCACCAAGATCAGAGTTACATTACATTCTATGGTAACAGTCAGTTTTTTACCCACAAGAGCTAAATTGACTAATACCAAAATATGTTTCTCTTCTTGTCATACTTCTGAGTAATAAATATTTCATATGGATACAATCAATGCACATACATTCTAACTACTGAAACATCCTAATTGAAAACCATTTTCTTTTCAGCTTCAGTCCAAGTATGACCCAGCTTTAGCCAGCCAAGTACTACTGTGGATGAAGGAGGTAATGAAAGATGAAGATCTGGATACCTCAGGTGACAGGGCAACCTTCTACAAGCAGCTGAAGGATGGGCAGGTGCTATGCAGGTAATTGAAGATCTCAATAAGCAAGTGAAATTATCTTTGTAGTTGTAGCAAATGTTTATAAAGTAGTTTTAAATGTCAGGAGCTGGAGATGTCTTTAGTTTATAATTGTAATACTCGCTTACTACACATGACCTCAAGGATCAAACTCTGGCAAGGCCAAATTGGCCTTTTATGCACTGACTACAAGTGGTGACCACCGACTATGAACATGCAATTCCCTACCATTAGCATTCAACCTTCAATCGTGACATGCTTAATGAACACTTAACTGATTATAAACAAGCAATTTACTACCTTTATCATTCAAACTTCAATTGTGCTTTGCTACTGCAAATAATCCCTCAGCCAGTCATTAAGCATGGCCACCACACTACAAGGAAGTAGTAGCTCTGACATCCCTCTCCCCAAGATCTGTTATAAATTACTGTATCTCACATTGCGATTTCAGCCTGCATGTTCATTGAGAGACAGAACACTGTATAATGTGCATAGAGTCGGTGATTACCTGCTGTTTTCAAATGAAGTCACCAAAAGAAACCAGTTATATAGAATATGGGGTTGCAAGGAAGAGGAATAAAGGGAAGGGTAGATTTTAAATGCATTGTCATGTCTGGTTGCTCTTACTGTGTACTTACTCTAAGTTAGTATTAAACTAAACACTTTCAGCTGGAGACATATTTTCAGATTTGAATTTTTATTTTTTCTGCTCACAGTAACCAAAAAAAAAATCTATTATGTGATCATAAAAATGTGGAATGTCTTCCATCTAGTGAGCAAATTTAAAACTTTAAACCTTCACAATTGTTGTTTTCTAGCATTATTAGGTCTCACAAACTGAAAGGCGAAAAACTTGAACTGTACCATTCTCTTTATTGTGAGGGTAAGGGCATAAAGGGCTATAATTGCTCACCTACCATGTTAGGACCCAGAAATCAAACCCCATCCAGTTAACATTTCACACATCGTCACCTTTCTGGTAGGTCGGACGGTCTGGGTCTCAACAACAACACCAATAGCATTCGTCTACAGTGGTTATCTATTAAATACTTAGCAAAAATCTGAAAACTTTTCACAGTTCATAAAATTTGTAAAAATATGAGCATTTTTTAAAAAGTAGGAGCATGATTCCAAGTTATATCAGACACAGCGTCAAATGGTTTGTGACTTTTTTTTTTACTTTTGTGCTATGAGTCTTGTTGTCTACAATTAACAGAATAAAAACCAAACTCTTAATTACTTATAAACAAGTCTGATAAGCAGCTAATGCTGAAGTTCCTCCAAAATACACATCTTTCACAAAAAAGAAAACACAAAATGCAAGTCCCTGATAAAGGAAATATCAAACACATCATAATTTGAAATAGTTATCAGGAATGTTAACTAAATTTTGTTTGGCAAAATGACATTTTACCAAACCCTAAATTTATAGTTTGCATCTCTAATAGATTTGACTATGATTATTGCTTTATATGTATTATATTAAGGTTGTAAAATTGGTGCTATAGAAAAGCTAATTTGCAAATGTTATAACTTTTGTAGATCTAAGTTCTTCAACTTATAACTATTCAACTATTAAAAAGATTATTTTTTAATAAGCACTAATAAAAAGAAAAAATTAAACAACTTTGAGAGTTTTTAATTATTAAGTATTTTTTTTTCTAATTTTACTTTAAAATATTTCAGCAAATTTAAGAAAATACAAAAAAATACTTATAAAATGTGACAAGTAGTAAAATTCAAAACATTTACTTCGAATTTTGAGAAATATATTTGTGCATCACAGAGTTGCCGTTGTGGCCAATATATGACTTTACTTGTGGATTCTAATATGCTTGCCTCCTTTGTTATAATGTGGTTATTTAGATTTTGTTACATTTAATATTATGTAAATACAGATCCAATAATTTTCAAACAATTATTCTGGAGAAATCAAGATAGGCATAGAGTTGCAGAAAAAGTTGTGAGATCAGAACAGCCAGTCACATATTTAGGGAGGTACTAGGCTCAAGCTCCCTCCCTGAAATATTCGGCACTCCTTATGACTATGTGTGTGGTATAATTTTATAAATTAGATATTCAGAGAAGATTTTCATATTACTTGACTTGATATCTAGAGTTTTAATTCACATTAATGAATTTGGCATTTTTTCTCTAGTTTTGTAATTAAAAACATAAATTCAAAACTCTGAAAACTTGGGGCTGAACCATTCCTTTGGCCAAAAAAGTTGAGGGGGGGGGGGGATATGCTCCTCTTTTCTATACCCATCATAGAAATCAGCAATGTTTCAATATGTAATTCTTATTAAAGTTTTGTTTGTAAAGAAAAGTTGTAATATAATAAAATGTTCTTAAGTTTAATAACAATTTTAAATAATTCCAAATATTAAACTTTTTTTTAAAACATAAATTCTGATAAACTTTTCATGTTTAATAAAATGTTACATCAAACTGGTATGTTTACGATTAACACATATACACGGGTGGCCACTCTTTGGACATATTGAAATTCCCTGACTTTTCCAGGTGAATTGAAAAGAAATTCCAGACCAGTAATTTTAACATAAAAAGCATGCACGTCCCTATTTAGTTACAAATTTGATTAAAGAATCTTAACAATTTAACTCCACTATCCAAAAAAGTTATATTAAATCAGGAGAAAAAAATACACATATTTTTTTTGTTTTTACAAATAAATTTTGACATTTTTAACAAAAAAATCATGTAAATGCAGTAGAATTGGACTACTGAAATATTTAAAAGAATTTAATGGTTTTCATTGAAGACAATAAAAAGAAATAGTCTAAACAGATGTCCTTAAATATGGGCATTGCAAATTGCTCACAATGACAGAGATCATTAAAGATATGTAATAACTACACTTAACAAGCCACAGCCATTGAATAATTGTCAGTTCAGCAATGTCATTAAAATAGAATAAAATATAGTAAAATATATATAATAATATACAGAGATGTCAACCTCTGCAAGAGGTCATCAGTAGAAACATTAGGAGTTTTCAGTAAAACCGCATCGACCATCAGTAAGATTTTACGTATATTGACAATAACATATTTTAAAACTTTATAATAAGTTCAAAATGTAGTTTTGCTAACTTAACTGAGTTAATTAAAACTGAATGGCACTATTTATGTGAAAATAATTAGGACATTAACCTTTATAATTAACCAAAATATGAAAATAAGCTAGTTTAGTCATGTTAATGTGCAACAATAGGGAGATGGAGATCGATGGAAAAGGATAATTTCGTACTCTCCGCAACGCCCGAGGGGGTAAAAGACTGAATTTCACGATCGTACTATTTATATTAAAATAATTAAAAGATTAGACTTTATAATCAACCAAAATATGAAAATAAGTTAGTTTAGTCAAATTAATTTGCAAAAATAGGGAGATCCAAATCGATGGAAAAGGATAATTGCATACTATCGGCAACGCCCGCGAAAAAAAAAACTGAATTTCACGATACTATTTATGTGAAAATAATTAAAAAACTAACCTTTGTAATCAACCAAATTATGAAAATAAGCTAGTTTAGTTAAGTTAATGTGCAATAATAAGGGGATGGAGATGGATGGAAAAGGACAATTGTGTACTCTCAGCAAAGTCCGAAAAGAAGGACTGAATTGCGCAATCTTATAATGTAAGCGAAATGTTATTTGTTTAGTAAAATATTTCTTTATTTTTATACGCACTATAAAAATAAATTAGGTCTATTGTTCTAATATGAAATCATTAGAAGAAAATGGATGCAAACTGATAATTTTGGACTCTCAGCAAAGCAGGGAATATGAACTGAATGGTAGGATGCATGGATTTCATGGGATTTTCCGTAGTTTTGGGAGTAAGGTCTGTAAAACCGTAAGATGAAGTAAAAATCCATACAAACTACGGAAAATCCGTAAAAGTTGGCATCTCTATACTTGGCGACATTTGTGCAAAATGACGCACAAACTCCGCATTGTTGCTTTTATTCGGAATCAAATGGACACATGGCAACCTTTATTTAGCGGTTACGAGTACAGTGTAATACTTGGCGAAATTTTTCGAAAATGGCATACAAACTGGGCAGTTCTGTTTTTATATGGACAACTAGTAAAAAAAAAAAAATCCAGTATTTTCACAAAATTCCCTGACTTTTCACGGTTTTCCCTGACCATTCTAAAATTCCCTGACTTTTTCCGGTTTCCGGGTTGAGTGGCCACCCTGATATAGTTGTATTAAATCACCAATAAGTCACAAATATATTAAAAAAAACCCCACAAATTCTCCTTAATCAGTGCCTATGCCTAATAAGTATTTTGAAGCAATTTGACAGAACTATGTCCAGATAAGATAATTATTATTATTTTTTTTTTTATGTTTTCTACAAAAAGTTTATGGATCTGAATTTATATATCGTGTTCATAAAAGTAATTTAATTCTTAATGGAAAAGTAATGAATTTTTATATGATACCTATGATTATTTATTTTATTTTGAAATGAACTGTGGCTGATATTAAAAATAAAAACCTGGGTTATAAAAGGTTTAGTGTTTTTCTAAGAGTATTACATTTTATTCAGATTTGGACATTCAAAGTAGGCTTACCATATGTCCTGTTTTGACTGGGATTGTCCCAGTTTAAAGGTAAGTCTCGAAGTCCTGCCCTGTTTGTAATTTCATCCCGATTTGAAATTCATTTTTTGGAATAAAGTTTTGGTGTGAAAAAACAATTCTCGTGGCTAAGGGATTGAGCTACTACACTGATTGCAATTAAAACAGCCGCAGAAAAAATTAATGAAGCATTCAAAAATGCTGTTATAAATGTAAGTGAAATGTTTGATGAAGTGGTTATTGCTAAGAAATTGAAGTCTTCGAACTATGACACATGGAAAATAATGAAAATAAAATGTGGGGGGAAAAAACAACTAAAGATTCAAATTTTGAAGAATTTCAGGGATCAAAACTTTAATACCAAAATTCAGCTGAGTTATAGAGTTTATTTTTTTGTCTACAGACACTTCTACTCCTGTTCAAAGGGTACCCCTCAGCATGAATAATGTTTGGTCTGAAGAATGAGGTAGAATTCCTGCATCAACTAAGTTTAATGCAGGTGCAATGTTTGAATGTAATGCTCTGTGGGAAACAAAACAAAACATAGATCTAGAATGTTCACACTTTTATGAAGAAATAAAAAATGATAAGCATTCCATTAAAAAGTTCATGTTAACAACTTGTATATGGTCGAAATCAAACGATTAATCTTTTGTGTTTCAGGATTCAATTTAGTTTTCCTGTATTCAATAAGTAATTTTATGTATATAGTTATTTTATTTTGTCCCTGGTTTTGAAAACATTTGGAATTTTAACATTTATGTAAAGGAAGTAAAAATATGTGCTATTAAATTGTTCATTAAAAGTGGATTCAATATTTGATGTTACTGTTACGAAAACAATTTCTAAATTAGCTGCTTTTGTATAACAAGTGCAGAAAAAAATCTTTAGTAATGGCATTGATTCTCTAAAAAGTACTTTCAAAATAATTTTACCTTTGCTTTTATATGATAGTAATCAATATATGAATTCCTTTAAAATATGGATCTTAAATTTGGGGGGTCTCCTGTCTGAGAAACATTCAGGGTAGTAGGCTCATGTTTTACTGGTAATTATGTTGTATTATAAAAATAGCACTTGTCAATATATTTGATACAAATTTAAATTATTGATTAATTTTATTTGTATTGAAATTTTAGGTTGATTAATGTGCTGCAGCCAGGTTCAATTCCTGAAAAAAAGATAAATAATACAACCATGGCATTCAAATGTATGGAAAATATCAACTTATTTTTGGAACAGGTAATCACCCTTTAAGTTTTGATATTAATTAAATATTGACTTTATTTACAAATTAATTTACTTTCTATGTTTGTATGGGTGTTTATGATGTAAATATTCATTTTAAATACTATAGGGTTCTACCTTCTGCTCGCTAATGATCACCAACCCCCTAGAGATCTCCTCACAAACCTTTTCAACCATATAGCTATGTAGCCTTAATACCATCGTCAGGATATTTGCCTCTTGTTTGCTAATGCTCACCAATTCCTTCCTATGCTGGTGGGCATACATGGCCGACCTCCCTTCTTAACCCGTTCATGACCAACAAGTGAAGGAAGAAGCATTTTTGCAAGACCATATGTAGCAAAAATCGTCTGTTACTCCAGGCCCAGACTCTTTTTGTTGCTAAGCTTTACACATCAAAAATCATATTAAATAAATTTCACTTTAAAATACATCTACCATTATCACAGAAATACATGGGTGTTATTGCATTTGAAGGATCTGACTTCAGTATTGTTTTTCAAATGTGAGCCTTGAAAACTTGTTTGTTTTGTTGACTATTACTTGTATAATATCATCACTGAAATAGATTAAAAAAATTAATTTTCTTTAAAAGAAATTTTAAACTGTTTTCTTTATATTTAGTCTAGAGTTTTGAAAACTGAAGATATGGAATATATTTAACATTTGAATTTTAATTATCTGAATATCAACATCATCACACACATCGATGTCTTTCAAATAAAATTCTACACAAAAGCACTAATATGCACACCCTGTCTAAACCAGTGATAAGAATTCTCAGCCTTAATCCCCTTCTAAATGTACCACCCAAAACCCCCAGAAAATATTTAATTCGAGGTTTTACTGTTTGTACAATTCACAGTTTAAAATGTAAACAATTATTTCAATTAATCAGACTTGATAATTTAAATTAAACAAATATCTCTTTAATCTGTTTATAAGAATCAGCAATAAGACATATAATTATTAACCACAATAATAATTACATTTTAATAGCAATTGTTCATGACTCACCTTGTTGATTAAGCTCTGCTTAATCAACAAGGCATATCATTACCCTCGGCCATCTTTATGATGTTTCTACCAGCAATCAATTACAGAGAAGCCTCAAATTGGCTAAATCCATTAAATCATTGCCCATACTGCCAATGTAAAATTTTATAATTTAATAACTCAGACTTAAATCAAAATTTATACCCATCTACACAGGCGTGGCAGCACAGTGGTTAGCTCATGAAGTTTGATTCCTGCCTCTACCCAAACTGGCGCTGTGTTCACGTGGACTACGATCATGTTAAACATGTGGGTCCGTAAGTCCTGAGAAGTTGGTGGTAGGGGAAGGAGGGTACGGTCCTTATGGATGCCACCTCCACTGGGGTTCCGGTGTAAATTGGGTGGCACTTCCAACAGTTACCTTACACCTTATGGTAGGTCGGACTGTCTGGGCTAAAGAAGCCCATCTAAACATCTATGTGTTTATATATAGTTTATATGGTGAGATTATATGTAAAATTTCAGAACTGTAAATTTTGCCATATGTTCGTAATGTAGTGTCAAAAAATCAGAATCTTTTTTTTTAAGTATCGAGAGACATTGTGCCTGTAAATTAGAATGTTAATATAAGAATTTTTTTTTTGTTTATTCATCAGTCAATTAAAATTAAATCAGCTGCTTTGTTGAATTAAAAAAATTCAGAATTGTATGTTTTGCCAAATGTTTGTAATGCAGTGTCAAATAATCACAGAATTTTTTTTTTAAATATTGAGAGACATTGTGCCTGTAAGATAGATGTTAATGTAAGAATTTTTTTTTTTTGTTTATTCATCAGTCAATTAAATCAGCTGCTTTGTTGTATTAAGAAAATCTTTTACTATGATTCAATAAGTGGCATCCACAGTAGTATTCTCTCTGTATATATATATACATAGCTAAATTATACAATGAAAATTAAAGATATATGTACCTATACTATTTCTCAATGTTTTATATAGGTGAAAAAATTGGGTGTTCCAGCTGAAGAAACATTCCAGACTGTCGATCTCTGGGAAGATCAGAACCTCACATCAGTTCTAATTTGTTTGCAATCACTTGCGAGAAAGGTAAACATTAAATAGCAGAAACAATTATTTTTTAATATTAGTTGCCATTAACTGCCAAAATATAGAAATCTCTTAAGGAATTAATTGTCCTTTTGCATATATGAACTACTTTTATACTGTACATAGACACCTTGATTTGTACAGTGATTATAGATTATGAAGAAACAGTGATGATGAAGAAAACACCACACAGTGAATTTTCAACAACCTGTTCAATGTGAAAGGTTTGTATGACAGAGGGTTACTTATTACTCTGCCAATTGCCATTGTCACATTTTGCAAAAGAAAATGTAATTTGACATTTATGAATTCAGCCAATGCCGAAATGAAAAATCGTAATGCATACTACTATACTATTTTTCTTTTCCAAACCAATGATCTTTGAAATTTGAGAATTTATAAATCAACAAATTTTTCATATGGAACATCAGAATACAATTTGGCAAATAACTTTTACCTGGCAAAGGTTGAGAAAAGTAATAAAAAATCCAGAACAATTTTTGCATGATATAATGAGGGTTTTATTTTTATACAAAGACGAGGGAGCTTTGCTTACCAACCCCAATTTTTTATGTATACACCACAAAATTTTAAAATTAATACATGTATCTGGTAAAAAGTAGCTGGAGTTTGTATTGTTTATAATTTAAATTATAAACCACTTTCAACCCAAGTCACATCCAACATTTCAGGATCCAATATTTCATTTTAAAATGAAATGTAATATTTTTTCCACACTGCTTGAAATGTAGATAGCTTTTCAAGAAGTCTTTGATTATTTAGTTTTCTAATTTTGAAGAGGAAAGGGAATAACGCTTTATTTTTAAGGAAAGGGATGGGCAAAAACTAGAAGGGTACAAGTGACATTTTACTTATTCTGACAAAGCATTATAATTTTTTTAGAAGCCTTTTCTTTCAAAAATTAATTCCTTAAAATTTAGGAAATGCAATAAATATAGAATATTTTTGCAAGTGATTTGGCTGAAGGAAAATAACTTTAAAACAGCACTAAATATATGAACTGAATGTCCACCAAATTATATCCTTTATCTTATGGTATTCATCCATTTAATTATAAAGATATTTAAAAAAAAATAAAAAAAAATAATAATATTATATATAGGAATTATTTAAAAAAAAAAAAATAATTATAAGTATTGTTTAATATTTTTATATAATTTATTATGTGTTTAATAAACTGAATAATGTATTTTTATTATTATTATTATTTACTCAGTAATAATAGTAGTAGTAGTAGAGTAGTAGTCATTCAAGAAATTGGTAGATTCAGGGCTCATGCTGGGCAACTTTATGTACCATAGGGCATAAACAAGAGTCTTTCAGATTTCCCTTTCAATTACCAGTAGTAGCAGGGTTGGTTGATCTAATGTGGTCACTATGATCAATGGTCACTATTGGTCTAAATGTTTTTTTATTTTATTTAAACCATGGATTTTGGTCAATAGCCTCCCCTCCCTTTTTTTTTCCAACCCTGATTAACAGACATTTTTTAAACATTGTTAATATAATATTTAATACTTTATTTTTAAATCATAAGTAATTTTTATTTTTTCTTATATTTTTATATCGCAATAAATAAAACTGCTGCTTGTGAGAATAAAACTTTCTAATCTTTCCTTAAAGAAAGAAAGCATATGAAAGTTAATTATTTAATAATTTATTTCTTACACTTGTAATAAACAGTGAATTATTTAAGACTCAGAAAGGGTTTAGCAATTTTTATTTATTTTTTGTTTTATGCATTGTTTTAAATTTATGATTTACAGAAATATTTTTCTAAATTGTTATAGATAAAATATAATTATTTTATAACTTTTTAAAAGTACAGACACTCAGTGAAAATATTACATTGCAGCTGCTTGCTGACTTCAATATATATGTATTAGAAATTTTTGTGCATAGAATATTTTTATATATTTCTAAATGTAAACCCTTTTTTAATCATTTTATGTAATATATATATACATACTGTAGCTCTAATGCAGTGGTTCTCAACCGGTGGGTCGCGAATGGATCCTAGGGGAGTCGCAAGAAGTTTAAAAAAATACAAAAAAAAATTATAAATAATGTATTATACAATAATTTTACAACTAGAATTGAAAATAAAAATCAGTATATGTTATTTTACTTAATAACTTGTTTAATATACGCTCCAACGTTTTTAATGTTAATACATAATTTCAATACTAGCACGTTTTCGTTGCAACAAGCTAATGAGAAACTTGTGCTTGTTTTGATTTAACAATTTTTTTAATGTCTGGTTCTATTCCTGTCACACACATAATCAAATCATTTTCCAGGTCTAAACGATTTCTTGGTTTAGTTTTTAAGTTTAACATGGTCGAAAAGCCAAGTTCGCAAAGATAGGACGTGGCAAAGGGTATGATACTCCTTAAAACTTCAGATACCAAACCAGGGTATTCACACCTTCTCGATAACCAAAATTTATTAATTTCTTCACTTGCAAACTCCAGTTTTAAAATGCTATCTGATGACAGTTCCATCAACTTATCATGAAGTTGCGATGGAATTTCTGCTTTTTCAACTGCTCTTTCATTAAAAGGATTAAGTGTCCACTGACAACCCACATTTTCTTCAAGTGGAATGTAGCTTATGATTTGGTTTCTAAGTTCAGTTATATGCGTTGATATCAAATCAGACGGGGAATGGTAGTCAATGTCCTCTTCTGTATCTATTACGGAACTTTTAAATTCATAACAAAGAGGGAAGTTTTCAAAATCAGAATTCTTGACTCTAGCAGCATAAACATTCAGTTTTTTAAAAATCCATTGATTTTGTCTTGTGCTTTGAGTATAGTTACATTTCGACCCTGTAGCTCTGCATTTAGCTCATTTGGGTGCAAAAATATGTCTACTAAGTATGTAAGTTGAAATAACCAAGTTGGGGAGCTAAAAAATTCGGCTAGTTGTGGGTTAGAATCTTGTAAAAATAGCAGCAGTTCAGATCGCAGCTCAAATAACTTGTTCAAAACCTTCCCACGGGACAGCCATCGTACCTCCATATGTAACAGTAGCGCTTTATGTATTGCACCCATTTCATTGCAAAGTTTTTCAAACAGTTGGCACTGTAACGGTCTGCTTTTAATAAAATTCAGTATTTTTACAGCTTCCGTTAGGACTTGTTGAAGTTCAGCAGGCATTTTCTTGGTGGCAAGGGCTTGTCGATGCAAAAAACAGTGCATCCACTTGGCATTTGGCATAATAGCTCTTAACCTTTGGACTAAGCCACTTTTAACACCTGTTAATGATTTAGCACCATCACTGCATATTGCTATGCACTTTCCCCAATCTATTTTAAATCTTTTCGTAGCTTAAATAAATGACTCAAATAAACATTCCCCCGTTGTGTGGTCAGGCACAGATTTGCAAAACAAAATTTCTTGTATATATCCATCTACCTCAAACCGTATAAAATACAAAATTTGTGCACAATTTGACACGTCTGTAGACTTATCGATTTGAATGGGAAAATATTCGCTTCGTTTTATTTTTTCAGAAAGTTGTTCACGTACAATTTCAGTCATTTCAGAAATACGTCTTGCCACAGTATCATTCGATAATGGTATTGCATTCAATTTCTCAGCATCCTCCGAACTGATCATACACGACACCATATTTGTTGCACATAGAAGAATAAGATCTTCAGCAATGGTATGAGGCTTTGGGAACACCCAGCTCACTGGTATAATGACCTTTATACCAATGAGGTGGGTGTCCCGCGGTTTATACGAACTTCAGGTGCAATTTAGTGGTACCATCTATCGTGAAACACTCAATGAATTGATAATGTTATTGCAAATTATATTAATGTTAATTTATTGGGGGGGGGGGGAGTAATGCCTTCAAATATTGAAACCAAATACAGTTAATAAAGAGTACAGTGTGTGTGTGTGTGTGTGGGGGGGGGGGGGGCGCGAAGTTATTTTACGGCAATAGGGGGTCGTCACCTACAAAAGGTTGAGAACCACTGCTCTAATGTAAGAACAAATACTTTTAAAGTCACTGGTTATATTATTCTAGCTTAATTGTACTATTTAATAAGTTAAAAAAATTTCTGAAAATCCATATCTCTACATCTGATATAATGTAGCATATAGCCATTATAAAACTATACCTTTTTTGATTACTTTCCCTATATACATAGTATATTGTGTATGGAAAGCGTTGTAGCAGGGTTTAAAATTCGAAATAGTTTTTAACAGAAGGGCATGTCTCAAGCATTCCTGAACTTAAATTGAACGATTTTGAAGGGATGTCTGTATGTGTAGGTGTGTCCATGAAGACGATATCTCATGAATGAATGGAACATATCGAACGAAATATGCTACAAAAATCACAATCTGTGAATACTGGAAGCCTATTGATTTTTAGTGCAATCAGAAGACCCCCCCCCCCCTAAATTTATGAGATTTTAAAAAATTAAAATTTTCAGTAATGTTACATAAATAATCATATATCATTTTTCATTAGAAAATGATTGACATATATTTTAGAATGCAAGCATGAACCATTCTCGAGATATTGCACATTTGCCCAAAAATATTTATCAAAAAATCACAAAATTAAAAAACGCATTAATTGCTGTGAAATATGTGCATTTTTCATATGTAATATTATGTGATACATTTGTTAACATCATTCTCGTGGATCTAGTTTGTTCCTTTCATGAGAGAAGATACTTGGGTAATAGTTTTGTACTTTGATGCCTAACAATTCACCAAGCCATTTATATATAAAAAATGCTCTTCTCTCCATTTGTCTGTAACACTTGGCAATAAATTTGGTGACTCTTGGCAAAATATCACCCCTAAATGATGAAAATTAATTTCAAATCTTATAAAGTGTTTCCAGTGCAGCGATTAGTGTTAGACTGGTCTAGCTTGTATTAGACTTTATCAGTATAACTTTTTGCTGCCGTAGCTATTAACTGCACTGGCAACAAGAAAACTTGCTATTTGTCATAATTTTATGAAGTTCTACAGTGCAAAGTCAGTTATAGTACTAACAATTGGAATCAAATTTATAGATAATCTAAAACATATTGTATAAGGCTGCAAATCTAGGTTCAAAAACATGAAGCATGATGGTAAAGGGGCGTTCCAAAGCATAGAATCAGTGTAGTTGTTGTTGATGAAACCCAGACCGTCCGACCTACCAGAAAGGTGTAAGGTAATTGTTTGGACGGTCGGGAAGTGCCACCCAATTTAGACCGGAACCCAGTGGGGGAGGCATCCACAGGGCACCCCCTATTTGTCGCCCCTGGTTCAGCCTTTATGGTTCTTCATCAAATTGAAGCTGCAATTCCCCCTATGCCATGCATTCTGATGTACAAGCAGTCATGCAAATTTTAAAGTTGATGAGTGATTGATCTGTGATTGAAAGAAATCTGCATTTTCAATCACAGTGCCCTTCTACCAGTATTCAAGCTGTAGTTTGTTAAGCAGCCTCTGTCAATCGAGTCTGTTTGTCAGTAATTGATATAGTCGGTCACTTGATGTAGTTAATTGACAGTTCAAATGGTGTTTTAATCTCTCCATTTTGTTTGCTTGACAACTGCCAACAATTTATCAGAGAACTATAATTGTGGATTTTGCTACTCTTCTTCATTATGATGAATAGTCCATGATGTATGTTCATTATGATGTATTCATTATGATGTATTCATGCCAACAATTTATCAGAGAACTATAATTGTGGATTTTGCTACTCTTCTTCATTATGATGGATAGCCCATGATGTATGTTCATTATGATGACACTAAACTGACATCACATTGCATGCGTATATCGTACATAAATACCACATGTTCCTATAATATTGGATGGCTCTCGTAGAGTAAATACATCTAAAGATTAAGATATGAATAATCTTTGGGAACATTCCAGAAGAGTTGCTAATGTTCTTAACTATTACAAAACTGGTCCATTGATGCTAGTTGCTGCAATGGGAGGATGATTAAGAGATATAGTTTCTATTTATCTGTATGACATTTTAAACTAATTCATCCCATAAATGTAGGGATTATATTTAAAAATATTCAAGGTTACAAAAATCTTACTGCATTTTAACCAAATCATTTTTTCTACAGGCATCCAAATTCGGTTTCAAGAGCATTGGACCCAAAGAAGCTGAAGCCAATGTTCGTCAATTTTCTGATGAACAAATGAAAGCAGGCCAAAATGTTATCAGCCTACAATATGGCTCTAACAAAGGAGCTAATCAAAGTGGAATCAACTTTGGAAACACACGCCACATGTAAAAAAAGCAAGGAAAATTTTACTACAGTGTACTTGTGTTTGCCGAATTCTTTTAACTTATTTCCAGAATTGTTTTCTGTCCTATCTTGAAGTTTTGTCATCAAACTATCTCCAAATCAGTTCCATATATTAATCAGTAGTATTGATATTTCGTCAATAAGAGACATGAATTTCCATTGAGCAAGTAAGAGTGGAACTAGACAAGTATTTGATTAAAATTTAATTTTCCATTACCTTTGTTTTTAGAAATTCAAACTGTGAAGTATTTCTTAATTTTTTTAGTTAGATTTTTAAATACTTTTCTTTATTGCTAAGTAAAGCAATATTTTGTGAAAATAAGCATTCCCCAAGAAATATTTTTGCACGACTGAGAGTGAAACATAAGATTGTCCATTCCAACAGAATTCAATCATTTGAGATCCTATTTGTTACTTGATGTGTATTATAATGTAATTTTAATAATAAAAGAAGTCTGAAACAGTTTACATTTTTCTATTTCTTTTGGGAATGGGAAGAGACAAACATACAAAATACTTAGTGAAACTGCAGCAATTAAATAGTCACCTCTCTTTAAACCACCACCTTAATCTTCTGCCAATTGGTGATGTTTACATGCAATTTTCTTGATAATATAAAAACTTTTAAGTACAGCATAAACACAAATATATATATATACTGGTCAATCGGTTTCAAAGACACATGACGGCCTTCTTTAGGGTTGGTAATAAGCCTGACCTCACTTAATCCAGTAGATTCAGCTACTAAGGTAGAATAGCACATAAGACTGAAGGTAGGAGGAGAGATGTTGCTGTGGTCAAAGGAAAAAAAACAATGAGGTAGGAAAATGAAAGGCAGGACATTACGAATGAACAGCGAAAACCAAAAAGGAAAAAAAAGAATGATCATAAAGAAAATCGATAAAGTAATTGGAAACAATGGAAGAGTGAAAAAAGATATTAAAATAGTAACAACATATGAGACATTTAAACCAGCAATAATAAAATACAAACAAGTAGAAATATAAGTATTTTTCATCTGTGGTATTTGCAATGTCTTGCCTTATTTTTTAACACTTTACAACAAAGTTGAAAAGTGTTTATGACTTTGTTCATTCTGTCTGTCCGTTAGCATGATAACTGCCGTAAAAATGACTTAATCAAAATGAAATTTTAGTATGTTGTTCATATGGTCTGTAGGACCTATGGGAATATAAATGAATAATATCACCCAATTAGTTTTGGATTGAACCTGGGTTGAAAAAATGAAATACATTGAGCCCTATGGGACTTAATTTTTCAAACATTTTTTAAGCGGATTTAAAATTCACAAATTGCTTCTAAAATTTTAGGTAATATTCAAATTGTTCCATAAAATATATAAAAAAAAATTCAGCGAAATATATTCAGTAGTTTTTTAAATAAAAATTAAAATAATAATTACACCTCTTATATGAAACGATCACGTGACCATGATATGAAACGATCACATGACCCACTTCAAAATGATATATGGCATCCATCTTGTTTCAAAATCGTGATTTTTTTAAGTTCTTTTTAATTCATATTGAGTGTTGTATCGGTCCTAAAACTACTTTATTTTTGCTTAAATTCTGTGCATCTACATATTTAAACAACGCAAATACAATATATTTCAGTTTAAATGATTATCCAAATTTAATTATTTCTAAAACGAAGCCTATTTTTCACTTATGTAAAATGTAAACAGCAAAATATGTAGAATGAGTTGTATTAGAATTGCTGTATTTCTTTAAAACAAAATAATTTAGTTCATGGAGTCTGCATGGCTGATATGAATGAAATATTAATTGATTTTATGACGAGAAGGACGATTTTTTTCGATGAAGTTTTAAGCATAGAGTTTTATTACTTGTAGCTCCATGGTCTTAATTTTTAAATAAAAGAAATTATTATAGTATTGTGATGAATGAAATGAATGGGAGAAAGTTATGAATGAAATCCTGTTTTTACAGAGAGATCCAGGCGTGTTATTTTTTCTAAGACGTCATTTGAATTAATTTCAGTTGTTTTCGATGAAGTTTTCAAATATAATAAATTATCATAGTTTCATGATAGTTTTGAGAATATTGCCGTGGAATGTATCACATTTTAGAGATGTTTAAACCAGGCAATTTATATTTCAATGCCGTCATTTGAATGAAGTTCATTTTTTTCAATGAAGGTTTAAGTTTTTAAATATAATAAATTAATGTAGTATTGTGATAAGTTTTAAAATATTACCGAGGAATGTATTGTATTTTTGACTTTTTTAAATAAAATTGCATTTAAGTTGGAAAGTGTTTCATAATCAATGCTTTAAGCATGATTGATCTTTCTTGTTATTTTTTTGTGCTCTTTCATTTCTCCCTGCGGCAATGGCAGCAACTTTTCTCCTACTTTCAGCCACATGTGCTATTCTACCTCAGTAGCCAAACTTACTTGGTTATTATTACAGCAGTTTTTTTTTTAAATGTATTTTTCTATATGTCTTTATTTACCCTCTTAAAACAACCATCACATGATATTGCTTAAATTATGTGGTAGCTGCTAATATTCAAATTTCATTAGTAATTTTTGTCTTTTAATAACTATTGTGGTGGCTAATAACTTAGTGCATTGACCAGATTACCCTTATAATGCATACATCCAGTAGCTAACCAACTAAAAAATTAAAGATAAAACCTACCTACAGAAGGCTTTCCAAAACTCCCATTGCATATATTAGTTTGTACCAGTTAACAAATCATAGATAGGAATAAATGTAATACCAGTTTCTAAAATATAAAACTGATACAGATTTCTCAATATATCAATTTTAGCCTATGTAGAATTCTTCAGTATAGAATAACCTATAATTTCATTATAAGCCAGAAAACTTGAGATCTTCCATATAAACAACTTCAAGGTTCCAGATTGAGTTGTAGCTATAACTGCCAAATTCATGTCAAAGAACGATACTGTCCTATAAGGAGCATTTATAGAGGTTGGTCATACCTTGCATTGCAGTCGGTATCAATTTACATGAAAACTGAACTCTGTCGACAGAACCCATGCAAAATTGGAACACATAGCTAGATTTCTTGCTACCATATCAGTTTTTTGTGCTGAAGAACACAGAAAAGCACAAAACTGTTTGATGGTGATGATTACATGTAATTTTCTCGATAAAATAGAGCATAAATTAAGAAAAATATGCATACATGCATTTTGGAAATAATTTAGATTTTTTTCTTCAATGCAACAAGTTTGAACCTTGTTGCACTGAAACCCAAATAAGAGAAAGGCTTTGTTGGGGAAACTGAAAATAGCTAAATGACAGAGCCCAAAATAGATGTTTAGTAATTTTCAGTTGATTGACATTTTTTTTATTTGGGCGTTGAAACTGCACTGAAGAAAGAAACCCAAATGATTACCGAAACATAATATGCTTATTTTTATTTGCGCTGCATTTTACATTGTGAGCCAGTTCATTATTGATTGTGTATAAAATCACGTTTTTTACTTAAGCTATTACTCGTGGATTGTCACCTAATCATACATTTTGGGAATATTTTAAAAATATTCCGTGAAGCGCCATTTCAAAAGTTTAAAAAACTCATCTAATTTAAATTTCAGTCACTCAGATTATCTGCCACAATTAAATGTCTGAACTCCTAAAATGAAGTAATTTATAGTTAAATACAGGAAAAAAAATTATCTAATTATATTTATTTAATTCATTTTGCTTTTGTAGATGCAACATTATGTATTATATATACAATATGCAGATACTGTGAATTTCCAACTCAATTATCTTTATAAAAATAACAAAAAAATAATTGCAAAATTTATTTTTAGGTATTTTTACCAATGTTAAAAATGTCAACAAATTTCTCTTTAAATCATTTCTGAGTTAAAATCTTGTATTCAGAATACAATAAATAGTCAGAGGGGCAAATTTCTATATGCAATTTATATATAGTAAAGAGGGAATGAATAATGAAGAACTTGAATTGATAACAAAAGAAAAAATTATTATACATATATGCATACATTTTCACCACGTAATAAGTGCAAAAATATTAAGGGTTCGAGGAACCCACAACAAAATTATTGTGAATTTAAAAGTCGGGGCCGTTGATGGGTAATATTCATAGGGCAAGGTTTAAACTGTTAGTTTTTTTGGCATTTTACTTAAGCATTTTCTGCCATTTCAATTAGAATGCAAAAGTTCACAAATCTGATAGTAGTCCTAGGATTCTGGATAGCATGCACATTTTGAGCAAATGAAGATTTTAAATTGTGCTTGATAGTAAAAATGATGCAAGAAATTCAACCACACTAATTTCAACTTGAAAATTAGTATGGTTGAATTGGTTAAAATGGATCACAATGAAAGAGGAAGGGATTGGAGACTAGAATCATATATCAAGCTGAGAAGCCAGTAAATTATTACTAATGTTAGAAATAACAACCTGAAAGATTTTTCAATGGAATCTTGCCATTGTTTTCAGTTTAGTTAGGCCATGATTTATTTATTTGCTGTCTGACAAGCACTTGTTAATCATGGTTGAAATAATTTTACAGCAGTAGTGCAATTTCAGTACAATTTGAATTTCAAATAATATTAAAAATTTAATAATTAGTGTGAACATTGTATATTCATTTCACCAATATATATAAAAAAGAAATTCAAGGCTGCTATTTAAGCTGAAGAAAATCTGATAATTATAAAATAATTTCAGAAGTTTTAGCTAAAAAGCTAAAGATTTTTATTTGACGATTCAAAATCTGCAGCAGGTGATATGATTTCTCTCTAATGATATTAACTATGACAGAATTTGTTTAAAAATATTGCATATAGTTTGTTTTTTATATAGCAGTATACAAAAACATTGTTGAATACAGTGAAACCTCTGTTAGCAGATACTTCTGCTCAGTTTCTTACTCAAGTTCATTATCCCTGAATTATTGCACTGTCATGAAGCAGTATGGAATAATACAAAATTTGAGTTGAACGACTTTGCTGGTATATACATGACGTTGATTAGGCCCATTAGTTGTAGATTGGTCATGAAAAATTTAAAGTAACCATGAAGGTATTTAAGCAGAGTAGCAGTAGTAACAACGTCAATGGTAATTGTAAACAAATACAAACTAATTGTAGAGGTGTAGAGAAAAGCAGTTCCAATTTAATTCAAATAACTTTTAAGAAGCGAATCCATTGCCTTTGCTTACATGATATTTCTGGCATTGTAACACAAAGCAAGCATACTATGTACAAATATTTGAGCTCTCAAGCTCAAGTGTAAGATTTCAGTATAGCTCCAAGCTCAGACACATTCCAGGTTTAAGCAATCCTTGAAATACACGGGTAAGTAGAACAAAAAGTTTTTTAGACTTACATAACTTCGTGCATTTCCCGGTGCCACCAATAGCTGGTCACACGCTATGGCTAAAACTTCAAGGATTAACATTCCACAAAGTCCACAACACGGAACAACATGGTCTCCTTGACTGAGAACCATAAAAACATAAGATCCACCATTACTTGGATCAAACATCCGCGTCTACGATAAACATTATCGAAACATTCGACATCTTCGAACTAGACTCTAAAATAGGCAACAATCTTTATACGGTCTGAATGTCGATTGATCCGTCTGTCCATATCATTGATCTGTATATCGATCTGCTTAAACCAAAAATGTGTCCAGCATTTATATCCGATGATGGGTGAGTTCCGGAACACAATCGTTGCCGGCAACGCCCTCTGAATATGCAAAGCAGGATGCGTGAGCGGTGAGAAGGTGATTTGCATGATAAGCCCAGTTTGTTCACATCACAATTCGTTCACGAGAACGGAAAAATCATTTACGATAATGACGTCACGCTCTTGCGAAACGCGATGTAAACAAAACCCAAGTTTCCAACAATAACTACCACAGTGTGCCGTGCTAAAATGGTTGCACAATCTGAAAAAGTGGCGTGTTTTAATTGTAATGAACAAGTATTGTTAAAATATTTAAAAACTCATTATTTTCGTGCTCATCCGGCAGTAAAAGTTCAATATAAATCTCTTTTAAATAAAAATGTCGCGGATTTATTTAAAAAGAGATAATGCGACAAGTTCTAGAAAGGATTCAGAAGAGGAATCCAGCTTATCAAAAAGGAAAAATGGCGAATCAGAAATGATTGCGGAAGAGCCAACTCCCAACAAAAGAAAAATGTCAATATGAGAAAACTTAGAAGAAGGGGATGATGCAAGCAATATCGAAAATAAACGGTAATATTGCTAAAAATAAAATTTGAAAAATCTTGAATAATTAATTTGTGAAAAATTGGATTTAAATTTCCCCCTAAGAGCTACATAACATGGTAAAAGACATTTTTGTGAAACACAAAGTCCTATGATGGAAAACATTGGTAAAATTTTAGTCATGGTTAGAAAGAAATTAGTGATCATATATGTTTAAAATATTTGGAAAAAATTTGAGAAAAGAATTGGAAAAAATGGAGGAAACTGACAATGACTTCAAAATAAACTTAGATTAAATTAGAAAAAACTAATTAGGATTAGAATAAATTCAGATAAGCAACCAGAAATAAGTGTTTACAATTTAATAAATACCAAAAATGTGAAGATAGCAATTATAAATGCATGTTAATAATTAATATTGTTCTATAAATATTTCTGTTAATTTTTGCTTGCATTATTTTTGGAAAAAATGTTTTATATTTTGTTGTGAATCTTTTAAATCTCTCTTGATATTTCAAGTTATTTCTCAAACACATAATTAACAATATAAAGGGTTATTCTCTGAATAACATAATTAAAACAATGAGAAGTACTTATAAATAGTAATTTCGGGGGGCACAGATTAAATATTGATATATGTGCATCTGTACTTAAATGTTCATAACTTTCATTAAATATTAATTTATGTTTCATTTTAATAAATGTAATTTACAAATTGTCATTAAAATAATAAAAAAAAAGTATGTAAAACTTGAAATATTTAAAAAAAAATTATACAAAAAATAATCAATTTTGGAAAGAACCAATAAGGAACCCTAAAGCTAAAGCAATGTGCAAGTCGCAGATAAATTTCTAAACCCTCAATCTTTGTTGTAGATCAGCTAGAAACATTCTGCTACTGGGATTATGAGACTGCTAATTTAGCAGTTGATGAGCCAAAAATTTCTAATCGTGACAATTTTGGGATCTCGAAAACTTGTGAATTCTGTGCAATGATTGTGTAGGCAATTTTGAATCAAAAATTAATTATGCAAAGGGCAGATATAGTGTAAAACTTCCGTGGAAACCAAATTGTAAAGAACCATTAGCAGATAATAAAGAAGTTGCACATAAGAAATTTGAAAGGTTGGTAACGAAATTCAGAAGCAATCCGATTTTGTACAAACAGTACAGAGAAGTTATAAAGGGTTATTTAGACAAAGGAATAGCTGAAAGGATTCAGAGTATAATAAACCTGAATTTATTACACATTATCTGCTTCATCATGCACTTATTCACGAAGATAAATCTACTAGTAAATTAGGTATGGTCTTTTATGCCTCATAACATAGTAATGAAAGTCTCCCATTAAATGATTGTCTATATCCTGGACCTAATTAAACGCAGAACTTTTAGAGCTGTTAGTAAAATTTAAGGAGTATCCTATATATTGTCTTTATGGTGGATGGATATCAAAGGTGTTTTTGCAAATCAAGTTAGAGGATGAAGACAGAAATGTAGCTCGATTTTCTTCGATTGATATTCTCTTCAGTGAAAGGCAATCGCAAAAATTGAAACTTTGCATGTTAAAATATCATCTAAAACAATATAAAGAACAATACCCAAATATACCCAAATACACATAAGTTGTTAAATAATCCCTTTACTCAGATGATCTAATAGGAAGATGTAAAGATATTCAAGATGCATTGCAAACAAGTTTAGAAAGCATTGAAATCCTAAAACATGCGGGGATAACTTTAAGAAAGTAGCAAACCAACAGTCGGGAATTACAAGAACAATGTAAGTAACATATAGAAACTGGCGATTCAACAAAGGTCGTTACATGTGGATCTTCACCATTGAAGTTTTTGGGTATGGCATGGGACACTAATGAAGCTAAATTCTATTTTGATACTATAAGATTTCTTGAGAAACAAAATTATACAAAAAGATTTGTTTTGCAGATAGTAGGTCATATATTCAATCCAATTAGCTTTCTACGACCTGTGCTTTATGTTGTTGTTGAGACCCAGACCGTCCGACCTACCAGAAAAAGGTGTAAGGTAACTGTTTGGACGGCCGGGAAGTGCCACCCAATTTAGACCGGAACCCAGTGGGGGAGGCATCCACAGGGACCGTACCCTCCTTCCCCTACCACCAACCTCTCGGAAGGACTTACGGACCCACATGTTTAACGTGATCGTACTCCGCGTGAACACGGCGGCAGTTTTGGCAGCGGCTGGAATCGAACCCGGGCCTACCGAGTGCAACTCCAGCGTGCTAACCAATGGGCTACCGCGCCCGACCTGTGCTTTATGTGACAAAATTTACTTGGAGAATGCGAAAACATTTATGAATGCTGAAAAAGAGCTGAAGGAAATATATAAACTAATAAAGAGGTAAGGAATTAAGAATTACATAGCTGAAGAAGGTATAAGGTGGTAATCTATTGTAGAAAGAGCAACTTGGTGGGGTGGGTTTTATGAAAGAATGATAAAATCAGGCAAAACCTGTCTCAGAAAAGTGTTAGGAACAGCAATGCTTACTTTCAAAGAACTTATAACATTGTTGACAGAAATTGAAACAGTTCTAAATACAAGACCATTGACATACAGTTACAATGACATGGATGAGCTAGAGCCCTTAACTCTGCCACATTTTTTAACAGGAAAAAAAAAATTAATTCCACCTTTGTATCCTAAAATTTTAATTAACAGTTCTACTAATGATAAGTTGTGCAAACAAAAAACATATTGACAACAACTTTTAATTCAAGTGTGGAAATGGTGAAAAAGTGAGTATCTACTAAATTTGCGAAGAGTTCACCATTTGAACACAGTCCAAGGACAAAAGGGGGATTAAAATAGGGGATGCTATACTTCTGGAAGGAACCAACAAATCTAACCTCCTGTGGAACTCGGCAGTCATTGGAATCAAACAGAGATACGATGGGCATGTACATAGAATAAAGTCCACACAGCAAAGGAAGTTGTTCTTCATAGACCTATACAGCTACTATACCTACTAGAACTGGACTTAAATGATGTTTTTGCTATTTTGGAGGGTTGGAGGATGTTGAGAATCCGATTCAAATCATTGGCTCGAACTGAAAATGTCATCTAGTGAACAGCGATAGAAAATTCCAGGACTGTAATTATGAGAGATGAAATGAAATTTGTAAAATGAAGGATGCATGTGTACGTTTTCGGGACCAATTATCGGACATTGAATTAATACTGAACAAACTGTATATACTAATTGCCAGTGAAAAGTAAGTAGTTAGTATATGTAGAATAAAATACGAAGAAAATGCAATACTTTTCAGTTGATTGATTTTTTGATTTATTGTGTACTTGCCATTCTATAAAAAAGGTCCTCGTCAAGAATTGGGAAATATACCATCCATTAGGGAATTTTACAAAAATGAAAAATATGTTGCATGTGCATATAGAATTAATTGGTGGATTAGAAAGATTGTGGAATGCAGCGAGAAATATGACTATAAAATTATGGTTATGCATCCTTATGGCCCAAGTGCATCATATATATGACCCAAAATCTTTAGATGTGTGTTGGTTTTCACAAGAACACATAAAGAAAATTATATCTTCTCCCACAACTACTGCAGGAAGAACACATATTACACCTGATGAAAATCAATCTATTAAACTATTATTAAAACATTCAAGAGGTGACTCCATTGGTTCTGACATTGATTATTATAAATATTAGTTCCATTTTCTATTTTCTTTTATTATTTGCTTTTTAAAAATTGTTTGTAAAAGTGATTGAAATATTGCTTTTAAAAATTTAACTAAATCTATATAATGTTTTCAGTTAATAAGAAATACTGCCAATTTTTTTTACCTAATTACACAATTAATTACAATTAATTTAATGTTTTACAAAGTTTTAGAAAAGAATATTATGTGCCTCATTAAAGTTTACGATTTTCTGAAATTGATTTTTTCACTTCACTTCACATGAAATAAAAATATTAAAATGTTAATTTACTATTGTTTTAATATTACCTATATACTCCTGATATAGACAGACAGCTTTAAATTAGTTACTAGAATTATTAAACATTATTACATTTATAGACATTTGTGCAGGATCCAAGACGGCCATCATTTGATAAAAATAACTATTTTTTAAAAGTCTGTGTCTCGGCCAATATTGGGCAAAATATTTTACAAATTCAGATTTAAAGTTTCAATAACATATGTATGTATGGTAGAAATTTAAAATAAAATCTGTGACTATGGTGCAACGAGTTTTTCTTAAAATTGGTGTCTTCACATGAAATGTTCCCAAAGTGTTTCGCAACACTCAAATTTAAGCCAGAGGTACACCCAACCATATAGATGCTATTCACATTAAAGTAACAATATGAAAATAGTACTACTTTCAAACAGAAACAGGGAAGTTCAAACTATTTATGTTTTTAATTAACCGAATAAGCAGAACAGCTTTATCTGAAATGTAACAGAACAACAATGCTAACAGAAAAAGAATAAGATTTTACATATATTTGTGAAAATAATTATATGTCCTATGATGCTTATAAATAGGCTTAGTTCTTTCTTTATTCAGTTTGCTGACTTCAAGAAGCTCAAGAACACTTTTTCTCAGGGCAGGAGGTTGCATCTCTTCATGCAATGTGCACTCCTCAGATGTGTCGGTATATGAAAAACCAACATAGTGTCTTAAAATGTCAACATCTCTTGAACAGTTATCATTGATCTCATCAAAGACTTTAGGTGATGATAGGAAGCTATATATATAGTAACTACAGAGAGAAGAAGAAAAAAGTTACTATTTTAAAACACACCCATTTCTTATTTGCATGTATCATTAATAAAATTAGAAGTAAAATAATTTAAATAGTATAAAAATGTAGAATCCATGATGTATACACATGTTTATACTATTTATAATTATTATCATGGTTATTGCTATAAAAGATAAAAATTCTGACAAATTTTTTTACATTAGCAATATAAAAATTGTCGAAATTGGCAAACTGCATAAAATTTACATTGCTGTTTTGTCAGACAATCAGCATATGTGGCACATAAGTTTAACGTTGTTGTGTGCTACATATGCTGATTGTCCGATAGGCAGCACATGTACAGTCGAATCTCATTGAGACGAACTCAATATAAATTATTAATAACATGAACTACGATTCTAATTCCCATTCTAGCATATATTCTTAGCCACGGAATTCCAAGAAGTATGCTATTTACAATTTCAAACAAAAATTGAAGCAGAATATGAAACAACTCATTTTGAGCCACAACGAAAGAGAATGAAGTCGGCAAAGAATGAAGATGTGAAAATAGCCTTGATGAGATGGATAAACAAAGTTCAGAGTTAGAACAACATAACCTTAACAGGAGGGATTCTACAAGAAAAGCTTAATTTCTTGTCAATCATTGGGTGTAGAAGATTTCCAAGAATTGCTTGGTTGGCTTCAATGATTCAAAGACAGGCATGGAATCAACTGCAAAAAAAGTCTGCAAAGAAGGAAGTAGTGTCAGTTCTGAAACAACAGACATTTTTTAACATTTCTGAAGGATAAATTACCATATATTTTCAAGGAATATAAACCTTGATGCATCTACAATGCTGATCAAACGCATTTTTTTTGTAAAACACATCCAGATCGCATTCCTCGTGTGAAAGGCCAGAAATGCTCTGGGGAGAAATGTAGTAAAGTGAGACTGAATGTACTGATAGCATAAAGCCTGGATGGATCAGATAAATTATCCTTGCCCGTAATCGTAAATTCAACAAAACCAAAAGAGAAAACTTTTTTAGTATCACATGATATAAATAAAAAGGCCTGAATGATATCTGCAATTTTCACAAAGTGATTAAAAGACAAGAAATCATATAGTGAGAAAAGGAAGATTTGCATAATTATTGATACCTGTACTGCTCAATGTAAAGTACTTGAACTGAAAGTAATGAAGCTAGTTTTTTTCATGCCAAACGCCATTTCGAAGCTGCAACTATGCAACTATGACATCATTCAGTGTTTAAAGCTCCATTACAGAAAAGAGATTATTCCACGAGTCACAGACTGTTTTAATAAAAAATTTCCTTTTGATATCAATTTATTAGAACGAAACATTGCAATTGCAAAAAGTGTGCGGAGAATCATTAATCAAACAACAATTCAAAACTGTTACTGTCATGCTGGCTTTATTGTTTCAGCTTCAGGAAAAACAATGAATGATAAAGCTCAAAGTTCAAATGATGAATCTAACAAAATCGACACAATTGATGAGGATATTAAGGAACAAAAAAAATTTTCCAACATCATGGCAGTAGATGAGTATGTTATGATGGACAATGAGGTTTAACATCAAAAACACTGAGTGAAGCTAAAACAATCGAATCCTTAATAAAAAAAGAAGAGAGTGAGGAAGAAAAGAATGATCGTTTGGAATCAGATGAAGATGAAGTACAAAAAGATGTTATTTAAAGGTGTTAAAAAGTGTGTCTCCTTAGGCATCATTTTAGATGAGGTTGATGAGAAACTTGTTGCATTTTATAAGATTTTAAATTTATGCTAGCAGTGTTGAAATTTGCTATAAGGTGTAATGCTACAGAGTTACTTTTACATTTAACTTATTTTAAAATACTGTACACATACTTTCAAATATAAAACAATGTAATGTCAACAATAATAAATATATACCATACAAATTTATATCTTAATTTGTTTGTTTATAAAATTAGGTTACAAAGTTTAAAATAAAATACAAAATTATGTCTAAATTCATAAGTATAATCACATATGAAGAAATAACAATGATTCCTAAATTGTCAAAATGTGTCCTAAAGGTTTTTTGCTTATTTAATCGATATAGAATTTGAAAATATTCGGGAAAGTATTTTTCTATATATGAAAGTATAGGAAATAAATAAAATAATACCATAGTAAAATAATAAATACCATATAGGCATATATGCAAAAATAACAATGATTCCTAAATTGTCAAAATGTGTCCTAAAGGTATTTTGCTTTATTTAATTGATATAGAATTTGGAAATTTTCAGGAAAGTATTTTTCTATATATGAAAGTATAAGAAATAAATAAAATAATATATTACAGTATTACATATAAAAACTGCAATTTATTATAATAGTTTCAGAGACTTTATTGTTAGTAATTTGTTTAGAAAATACTTTCCAAATAGACATCATGAAATATATGTTGAAGGCTCAGACCGTCCGACTCATCCGAAGACATAGAGCATCCATTTGGACGGCCGGGAGTGAAATATATGCGTAATGATTATTGGCCTTTCATCTTTTCCATCTGGAAATCTCTTATTTTATTCCCATTTGCTTCCCTCCCCCTTTTTTAGTTTTTTGTAGGGCATTATTTCATTTTAGTAATTTTAATTAGTTGATGGAGATAGAATCATATGAAGATGTAATACTATTTCAATATAAAATTATTGCTTTTGAATCACCTAAACTAAATGTCTCAATAGCCTTATTTTACTTCCATTTTTGATAATGCATCCTTTGACATTTAATTAGTGATATGGGGGGGGGGGGGGGGAGAGAGAAGAGGAGATACATTTTTAATCGAGATATTTATCTGAGTAAACTAATTCTAACAGTAATATCTATTAAGTAAAACTTGCTCTAAACTAAAAATGAGATGGTGCTCATCATACAGTTTAGGGTACCAATAGAATCCCACCAAGCACTGGCATTGCCAAGAGGGGGGGGGGGGGAACTAATTCTAACAGTAATACTTATTAAGTAAAACTTGCTCTAAACTAAAAATGAGATGGTGCTCATCATACAGTTTAGGGTACCAATAAAATCCCACTAAGCACTGGCATCGTCAAGAGGGGGGGGGGGGGGGAGGTCATGCCCCCAAAACCATTAATGTTTGGAGAAATGGGAAACAATATATTTGGTTACACCCCTTCCTTCAATTATTTTCTGATGATGCTACTGCCACCAAGTTAACAGAAACTTGATCTAAAAACAGCATAACTAAACTATAGTTAAGATCGAGTCCGGAACAATGTTAAAATCATAAAACATAGCCGAAAAATATATAATAAATATTATTTTTTAAAAACATACTTACATTTGAAAAGCATATACATATTTGTATAAAATGTACTGAAAAGTTATGATCAGGGGTGGCTCGTGTATAGGCACTGCGGGAGAGACAGTGCTCCTTCTCCCTTGCAGCCTCACGTGCAGCTTCATATATGTGCATGTGCACAACAGTCAAGCACTAAGCCGCTGGAACTGTGGTGTTTGACTGTTGTTCGCATGTGCATATAGGAAGCTTCATGCAATGCTGCGAGGGAGAGAGAGCACTGTCACTCCCGCAGTGCCTATACACGAGCCACTCCTGGTTATGATGTAAAATCTAGCTGAAATTTCTAAATCTAATTTTGAATGTAAAATTTTATTTCTAAAAACCTAAACTCTAATTTTCCTTCTGTAATTTTAAAACTTTGAATATGCATCAAGCACCAAATCTTACAAGTCGCCAAGCGTTGTCAAGCTTTATTTCAAAGGGAAAATATATAACCATGCTGAAAATAACTGTACATAACTATCAGTAACTTACTCTAAATGTTTCTTAAATGTGTTAGAATGACATTATAAATCATCTACTATCACAAACACTAAAAATAAAGTAAAACTCTAATAATACAGCATAAAAATCCATGACATTAATAGTCAAATGAAAGATATCACGCTACAGTCTAACAAAATTTCTTTTTAACCGTATTTGTAAAATACATAATGAATGAAAGAAAAACTTGTCTATGATATGAGAAAGGTCCTCCTTATACATGTTTTTCCTTGCAGCCGTATGCACAGCAATGCATAAACATTTTTTTACCATGTATATATTTTTCAACCGTACTCTTGGACCTTGGTCAGCAATTGCCATTGAAATATACAGAACCATGGTCAGGAGAAAACCGGCCCTCAGGAAAATCATCCGATTTTACCCTACAAAGGACGGAGCGCTTCGCTTCCGAACTGTTCCCAGGGGATGGCAATTTTTTTGCACTAAGCCTAACTCTCGAAAAAAATTCACTAAAAATCACCTATTCAACACAGAAATCTACTTTTTTCAAGAATAAGAGAAATATTTATTTTCTATTTGATGTATATTCTTCATACAAATCTGAATACAAAATACTCGTTAGTTGCTCCCATTCTTTTATCCGAAATAAACGAATAATTTCACTGCCTCTAAAACCCAAACAAAAAAAAATACTCTGTTATATTCCTATGATTCACCAACGAAATCATAAAGCTGAAATCAAAACAAGACCCGAAACTCAATTATAAAATTGTTGATACTGCAAGAAGTGCTCTATTTGTTTATATTACAAAACCATGTTTCACCACTCCAAATGGTGAAATAATTCATTGGACCCTCCTTATGCCAAGGTCAATAATCTGCAAAATACATTGAAGTTGTTTCCATGGGCATTTAATGCCATCTAGTAGACAAATTAAAACGTCCCATGTGAAAATACGCATACGTGCCACTCGCCGTTTAGGGTAAAGTTTTCTCCGTCACGAATACGTGCCATCTGTCATTGAATGCAAGTTCGCAGTCTACACGAGGGCGTGCCAACCGTCACAAAAGGGTTAAAAATAATGTGATAATTTGGATGGATATGTATGGATAATATGGATAATTTCGCCTTTTAATAGATAAGATAAACAAGTGTTATAAATTTTGAACTTTTGCAGCTATTATTTTTGGAAACAAAATTTATTAATTATTTAAAAGTTTTTGTGCCACATACAAAGATCATCTCCTGTTTTAAATAGCATACTCACTTTTAATTTCAGCAATAATAAAAAAGTTTACAACAAATGTGTTTTCGATATAAATTCAGGGAAACTTCAGCAACGAAAGAGTAAACTCCAGGAGTGAAAATATGTCCATATCTAAGAAGTGCTAGCTTTTTGGAATACTAATAAAATTATAGTCCACACATCAGAGAAGTAAGGAATTGTCTGTTATTAAAAAACATTCACTATTTCAAATTGTATATAAAAAAAAAATTCCATTTTATTTATCTTTAGTGAAAGAAATGAAAAAGAAACATAAAAAGGAGGAATATGAACGTGACCTAGAAAATCTGAAAATATCAGAACATAGTTCCACCAATCAATATTATTTTTAAAAGAGTATGTTCCACTACATTGATCCAAAAATTTGAATTGCATTTCAACACAACACTGGCTAAAATTGAACATATCAATAGCATTGAAGCAGAAATATTTAAATTCAGCTAAAACTAGGATGTATTGATGTTAAAACAAAAATTTGTTTAACAAAGAGGCCATATCATGACTTTTAAAAGTCAACAAAAGAGCATATAATTTTGATCCCATTATAATAAGCCATTACACAATATGCTGAATTCGATAATCTTTTACTAGTATGTACTAAAAAATATTACACCACTAAAAGACTGGCCACTCAAACAGCTGCTACAAACCCTTTGGGTTAATCGAGTGGTCTGGGTTTGGAACCCCTAAAAGGCTCCTTCTGAGAGGTTGGTGGTAGGGGAAGGAGAGTACGGTCCCTGTAGATGCACCCCCCCACTGGGTTTCAGTCTAAATTGGGTGGCTCTTCTCGGCCGTCCAATCAGTTACCTTAAACTGCCACTGTGTTCATGTGGCGTACGATCATGTTAAACATGCAGGTCTGTAAGTCCTTCCGAAAGGTTGATGGTAGGGGAAGAAGGGTACAGTCCCTGCAGATGCTTCCCCCACTGGATTCCGATCTAAATTGGGTGACTCTTCCTGGCCGTTCAAACAGTTACATTACACCTTCCTGGTAGGTTAGACGGTCTGGGTCTCAACAACAACTTCGAAAAGGATCAGCCGTCCAAGCAGTTGCTCAAGTCTTAGAGTTGGACGGTCTGGGGGTTTCCAACCCCTAAAAGCCTAAAATCCCACTTGACTGCATTTTAAAAAGAAAAAAAATCGAACAATGCAAAATTAATATTCTCTTACCTTCCTTGAAAGTAATTCACATCCCTTATTAGGAATTTATAAGGTAATTCTCTGGTTCCCAAATTATCCAATCGCTGCACTGATGCTCCTACATCAATCAAAAGCTGTCCAACTCTTTTCAAAACAGCTGCAGTTTCAGCCTGTAGAAATGAATAATAGATATGCAGTAATTTCTGTAACAATGCATGTTTTTACAATTTAATTCAAAATAACAGGATTAATACAGCAATACTATACACAGAATGAGAACTTTAACCGTAGTGCATTCTACCTCAATCATATTAAAAGTTGGAGAACGGTTAGGAAAACATAAATAAACAATCACGATTCCCCCCTGAATGTTGTTCAATTAATAAAATTCTTTTGAAAGACTGACTTTGTTCTCGGAAGTGAATCACAGCATTTTTCTGGTAAGTAAATCATGCAAATCATGTCCTCGATGTGTATGCAAGTAATTTGCATATCCAAGGGCGTTTTTGGTTATGATTACGCTCCAGAATGGCCCCATCTTCTGGTATATATAGGGTGTCCCAAAAAAATTGAAACACGCTTTAATTATTTACCTGTTGGAGATAAGTGGGCAATGTAAATTGCAAAAATGTTGAAAGTAAGGTAGGAAATAAGACTACGTCAATGAAATAGTCCTCCCATTAATTTTCAAAAAGTTACACTTAAATTTTTATACAACCCCCTTAGACAAATGTGGTCAATCAGAAAATTTTTATTTTTAATGCAACAAGATCATTAAAAAAACCCAGCATATCTGTATCTTTAAAATCAACTGAATTATGATAAAGGAAAAAATCTGACTTATGCCACTTTTCCATACCATGTGAAGGCTGTTTCATCAGTGAAAATAAGGATCATAAACAAATTGACGATGGAAATTGATTAGATCAAAAATACGTTAATATGTCAAAATTTTTTATCACAAATGAATCTGAAAAAAGCATTACACAGACAGAGATCATGTAAAGCAGTGGTACTTACTATGCAGATAGGTATTAATGTATTATCGTCCAGTTTTATCTTTTTTGTAATATGTCAGAAATTTATATTTCTAATTTGATATATGTGT
This sequence comes from Amaurobius ferox, assembly GCA_951213105.1. Classification (NCBI taxonomy): domain Eukaryota; kingdom Metazoa; phylum Arthropoda; class Arachnida; order Araneae; family Amaurobiidae; genus Amaurobius; species Amaurobius ferox. The sequence goes on along the minus strand of OX578155.1, from coordinate 36,780,107 downwards.
GGTCCCTATTCACAATATTCAATTAAATATAACTCGCTCAATTTTAAAGATACAGATATGCGGTTTTTCTTAATGATATTGTTGTATTAAAAATAAAAAATTTTTGATTGACTAAATTTGTCTAAGGGGGTCATATAAAAATTTAAAAAGTGTAACTTTCTCAAAATTAATGGGAGGACTATTTCATTACCATAGTCTTAATTCCTACCTTACTTTCAACATTTTTGCAATTTACATTGCCCACTTATCTCCAACAGGTAAAGAATTAAAGCGTGTTTCAATCTTTTTGAGACACACTGTGTACTGGGCTCATCTTAAAGCAGTCAATTAGTATTCATATTCGTCCTTGGATATTCTGGCGATTGTCTGATAAAGATGTTCCTGTAATCTCGCCTTGTGGTCTGTATGACCATGACCTTGTTAAGATTATAGATTATTATGTTTTTCTTACGTACGGCAGATATTTTTAAGTCGCAGACGGTGAATTACGGTAACAGATCAAAATGTTAAAGTCATGTGCAAATTGTAGAAGTTCAGTCAAGAACTTGTTTATCTATTAATCCAAATCGACGAAGCTTTCGCTTGGGATCAATTTTTCAAAGAAACCTCTTCGCCAAGAGTGTTACCGGATTAAGTGGCTTCAAGAAATGCACGCCGAAGGTTTTGGGTAAAGTAGCTATTTTTATTACCTGATGTCCGTGTTTATATAATTGCTTTAAATTGCCCAGTATTCAACGAAACTTCTTCGAGCTTATAAGCTCACAACAGTTAATAAATATATTATCTTCTTATGGGACTTAATTTTTCAAACATTTTTTAAGCGAAGTTAAAATTTACAAATTGCTTCCAAAATTTTAACAAATATTCAAATTATCACATAAAATGTCTTACAGAAATTTTCTGCCAAATATGTTAGGTAGTTCTTTAAATAAAATTTGAAATTAAAATTACACCTATGATATACAGGCCTTACACATCAAATTGTCAGACAGGGTACCAGATAGTGCCATGGACCCCCCATGTAAATTAAAGGAGTGATTACCTTCTCCCTGTATCCAACGCATTTTCAGCAAACTTGACTTTAGTAAAATAAATTTTGCTTAATCTTTTAATTAATTTAAAGTTGCATTATCTAGTTACAAAATAGTAAAACACAGCAGAAATAATAATCACTTAATGAAACAAAAATGTAAATATATATTCATCAATAAAGTAAGAAAAAAAGATCTATCCAAAATGCGGAAGGCCAAGAAGTATACTAAGCCAGACAGCCTTCTTTCAAATCAGACGCCAAACGTTGTTTTATCGCCAGCGTGATAGGCGAAGGAGCTCTCTCCCCCTCAAGGTTACTATAGCAGCCACATCAAGAGAAAGGACTCTCGCAATTTGGTTTATTTTTTCATTATATGACTTACAATTTAGCAATATAGACACACGTTTTAAATGGATTATCTCTTAGATTGGAATTAAATTAATTCAGTATTGATTAGATTAAAAAAGCCGATATATAACTTACAATTAAGCAATACACACACTTTTTCAATGCATTATCTCTTAGATTAGAATTAAATTAATTCAGTATTGACTCAATTAAAGAATCATTTTATTATTTTTTAATGCTATTGTATAGAGGAAGTTCACGGATAATCACGACGTTTAGACGAAAAAATACACTTAAAGACATCATTCCAAATAGATGCTTAAGTCCTCAGGACGAGCCGGACGGTCTGGGTCTTCAACTTAAAGACATCATGAACACATTTCGAACATTTTGGGAAATATTTCCATCAGTGTGTGTGTGTATCTGTGGGGTGCGAATGCACATATCACTACGGCAATTTATATGTAGATGCATTCTATAGAAAATTAGAAACAGGTAGAATATTTTGTAATAAATGGGATTGAAACATTATTTGAAATTAGAGGTTTTAAATTAGAGAGAGTACGTACAGCCACGAAATTCTATATGTAGCTACATTCTGAAAATTTTTTAGGTAGATCATCATGTAATTAACGTGATTAGAATAAGGGTGAAAGCGAGGGAGGGAGACACAGAGAGAGAGAAAGAGTGTGTGTATGTGTCAAAATATAGTACGATCAAAATATAGTGTGGTAACTGGGTGCAAAAAAATCTGAATGAATGATGGAAGAGCGTCAAATACTTCGGCTTTGATTCATTTAATGCATTAAAGACTTCGCATTTACTTTCAAGTTATAACTGAATAATGCGTTAAAGTTATAGCTCTAAGGAAATGGATTGATTTTTACTTTCATATATATAGGTGAAAATCTGAATTCCAGTTTTTGTTGGGAGAGCACGTTTCAAGCAACCTTGACCATGAATCAAAAGTTTTTAAAGTCATGCATGTATGTGTTTGATGTGTGTGCATGCGAGTGTGTGTGCATATGTGAGTGTGAGTGTGTGTGTGTGCATGCGAGTGTGTGTGTGCATATGTGAGTGTGCATTTGTGAGTGTGCATTTGTGAGTGTGCATGTGTGAGCGTGTGTATGTGTCAGTGAATCTGTGGAGACGATATCTCACGAACGAATGGAGCGATTTGAACGAAATTTGGTACAAAATTACAATTAGGGAAAACTGGAAACCTGTTGCTTTATGTTAGAACATGTATTAGCAAAATAAGATTTCTTTTAACAAAATGCTAAAAAAAACTAACATAGTTTAAACCTTTATTTGGAACTTGCATCTCCTTCAAGGAAAAAATAACAATTTATACTTTGCGATTATGAAGACTTCCTGACTTGTCAATATATATATATATATATATATATATATATATATATATATACATATTATATTATATATACAGGGCGACCAGAAATAAGCGCCCCAATAAGGAACTGTAATATCTCGAAAACCACTGTACATAAATCGTTCAAACTTTGGGAATAAACAATATTGACAACCAAATGCCATTGCAGGTGATGGCAGACATTTCACACTTGTGATTTCATAAATTTAGAATATATATCTTTTTTCTGTAGTTGGAATAAAGCATATTTATTCACCCGTTTTTTTGTCGTTTCATTTTACTTTTGGGGCGCTTTTTTCTGGTCACCCTATATATATATATATATATATATATATATTATTTTGATTATTATTATCGCTAACGCATTTCTATACTTTAACTATAAGCCCATCTATGTCTTAACATGGCCCTCTTTGGATATTGTTTTTATTTAGCTAATCCTTTCATTCCTTCAATTGATTGATTTTGGTATGTCTTCACATTTCGCATTTTGGAATATTTTGGTTTGAGTTCTCTCATCGCTTTTATGATTTTCTCTGCGGGTTATTGCTCTTTTTGGTAGATTTCACACTCGATTCTCAAACTCGTTTTATATATGTGTGTATAGTGCCGACATCTCTCGGCAGGCATTAGAAACAAGCTTCCACAAATTCTTGGTTTCCATACCTTTGATTTTAAAGACCTATTTAATAATATTGTCATTAAAGATTTATATAAAGTTATTATCTCTCTTTATCATGACTATCTATCTTCCAATAAAGTTGTATTCAATGTCAAAAACTTTCCTATGCTCTTGCACTTTGTGTTATACAACAATTATATTATCCAAGGTGATAACATTTATTTACAAGCATCTGGTGTACCACAAGGTGGCTGTAGTAGTAGTATACTCGCTAACTTATATCTTTATTATTATGAATGTCATTTTAACTCTAATTCATATATTCTATATAGATATGTTGACGACTTAATTTCTATTATCATTGATGATTCCTATCCAATTAATATTGATTTTTACCCATCTAACCTAGAATTAATTCCTAATGAGCCTAGCGTTAGTCAAACTGTAAATTTTTTAGACCTAAATTTAAATATCCTCAATAATCATGTAATCACCAATCTATATGATAAAAAAGATTCTTACAACTTCACTATCATAAAGCTGCTATCATATCAATCTTGTAATTCTATTCAATTGTTTAGAAACATCATTTTAAACCAGCTATTTCGAATACATCAACTTTCTGATCCTCGGTTTCACTTTCTCCACATCAATAATCTTAAAAGCATTTGTCAAAATTACCAATATCCGGAAATATTTGTAAATAATATTATTAATAATTTCAAATATACCACGTAATAATTTTACACATACATTATTTATCTTTGATTGGATAACTCAATTTTGAGAATTCACCCATTCTTATCACCTAACTTACCACTTGGCCTGAGTCTAATACTGTTTACTATTTTCGAATGACTATTTTTCACTTGTCCTGAGTCCTATACTGATTACTATTTTTGAAAGTCTCCATACATAATATGTATCGTTCAAATGTATTCATTTCGGTGCCCTCTCGCATTGACGAAGTGAGGTGAAATGCTCAGTCACTTGTTCAACTTACTCGTGGTAACAATGCTTGCGAGTTCATATTTCTGTTCGAGGAGGTATTATTTTTCTGATTTGTAATTCAATTGATTTATTTCTCTCCTTCCACTAGCCAGTAGACAGTTCCAATGGTGTCTATAGTTAAATACTATCGCCATTGTCAGAAACTGGCTATTCTATCAGTTTTAATTCGAATTGTATGGCTGTCCTGATGAGAATGCAATTTCGAACTAACCGCCATTTTTTGTGTAGTTTCAATTGTTTGTTCTCTATGTCTTAATCTTTTATCTTGAGCTAATTATTATTGCCTTTTCTCATTTTTGCCGTGTTTTCTTTTTAATATATTTATATACTTTTAATTGTGAATTTTGTATCCTAATATTCTTCTCATCTCCCTTTCCATTGTAGTGATATGTTACCTTCTATCTTTATCCGTAGTCTTGGTCTATAGTTACTCATTTGTAACAGATATGCTAGAGATGGGTTTTTTTGTACATACAGTAGTTTATACATAATTTTCGATTAAAATCTTTCAATTTATATATATATATATATATATATATTTCACAAAAAAAAATCCATAAATATCAAATTAGTGAGATTTTACATTCTACGGCATAAATATACCTTTAAATTGGTATACAACAATTAAAGTTTATTTAGTAATTCAGATCTATAATTGTTATATTAGATCCATTTCTGTGACGGATAAAACTGAGTGTAAATGTATATTGTTCACAACCCACTTAAAACTGTAAGTCACAGACAATTTATCTCATGTGTGTACAAAAAATAATAATATAATTTTACTCTAAATAATTTTGAAATGCAGATTTTGGTGGGAAAATTTTACAATTTGCTATTGTTTTTAATGAATTTTTTTTAAACATCTATTTCGTAGGAATTAGATGTTTAAAAAGATATAGTGGCTAATATGGATGCAGCGTAAAATCACGGAGGAGGTAGGGTTCATGAAGAATTTCCACTTCTTGTTCGGGACAGAGATGTCCCTTCCTATTCAAAAATTTATATTTTCATTTCAACATCAGTTTTTCAGACTTTGCTTTAGGTACAGCTTAGATAAAGACTGATATAGATTAAACATTGAATTCTGGAGGGGTTGGTAGGGTTCACTAAGGATTTCCTGGTCTGAATATGTAACTTCTGGTTTTTCCAATAATTCATATGACTGTATGAAATAAGTGTGCTAAAAAGTATAGAAATACTTAAGAGTTATTTTGAAATTGAAGTGTACACATCACTTTCCATTGCATAAAGGCTCTTTCATATATTTATAATTTCTTGTATTAAAAATTTCAATTTTGCCAAACTTAGACGTAAAAATAATTGTAAAATATATTACTAATTTGAATGAACGATTACACGTACGTAAGTTGCTGGAAATGTAATTGGCCAGAGAATTTTTAAATGCAAAGTGCAATTAATTTTGATATTTGTTAACCATATTTAAATTAGGAAATATTTTTATTTATTTTCCAATAACATTTAAAAATCTTCAATTTAATAATAAAATATTTAAACTTAAAATAATTTAAAAGTGTAAAAGCATTAAAATTTTACCCGTTTTTAAATTTTTAAGAAAATTTACTTGAAACTATCACGTCGTAGAACCCCTAGGGTTCTGCAGAACAAACACAACTTGAAAAACGCTGCATTATCCTACGTGTGTTGAAAAAGCAACATTGCTCCCACAAACTGAAAAATGTCAAGCAAATTTCCTTAAAATGTTACAAATTTTGCATTTCTAAAATGACAAATATTTCCTCCTTTCAAATAATCTTCAAATTTCGTTACGGATTCTTGTACTATATAAGAATTGAATATTAAACGGATTCTACACATATATTTTCTATGAAATCTTAATCGTTTTATTCAAATAATAAATTATATGTATGTGTGTCGAACATTTTTTTAACTAATTTCAAACAATCTGTATGCAGTACACAAAGTTCTTAAATACATGTATTTTAATAGTATTACTTGAAAACCACATTAGTCGGATTGTTATTTGATTTATAAATAATCAAACAAGTATTTGAAATACTACTGTATACTTTGATAAGTTTCCTCACATCTTCCCTAATAATCTGATACAAATAATCTTCTAAACAATCTTCTAGATAACCTGTTACAAATAATAATCTTCTAAGTAATCTGATACAAATGTATCTAACGACATTCTCATACGCAATCTGATATGCAATCAAATTATGAACAATATTCTTTATTAAACAATTCGTCTTTCCCCTCCAATTGCGGGTGTAGCCAGAATAAACCAGAACTGGCGATAAAATGACATTTGGCGTGTGGCATAAGAGATTACTTCTGAATGTTCTGAATCGGCATACGTTCTGACTTATCGCATCCAAAACATCTTTAGTATAGTATTATTTGATCAACTTCTTTTCCTATTGCCACTCTTTTAACAAAAGCAGGATAAGACACTCTGATTTTGTGCATTAATCAATTTTAGGCATGAAAAGTTTCTGATTTTTACGATAAACAATTCTTTTAAAGCAAGTAATAGCAGTCTGGATCTTCTAAATCAGCTGGTCTCTATTTCAGCACACTATACAGGTACCCGGCCGTCCAAATAGGTGCTCTTAGTCCCCTGGACGAGTCGGACGGTCTGGGTCTTCTACACTATACAGGTACAAAAACGTTAATTTTACTTAATATAAGAAGGTGTGTATGTGTGTAGTTTGTAGTGGGAAATCTAAGCGGCGTACAATGAAGGAATTTGGTACAGAGGCATATACAACTCTGCGAATTTCATTTATTTGTATTAGTTTTTTAGTTATTTTATAATTGAAGCACGATTTTCCTGCAAATTGGTTCTTTAGCGATCAAAAATGTCACAGAATTTCTATTTTTTACACCATAGGAAAGATCGAATGACACTCTTTTCAATGATGTTTGAAACGAACCTATAGAACAATTCCTTATATTTATTTATTTATTTTAAATACATTGAAATGTGTATATTTTAGATTATTTGATACTTAAATATGTGTGTATATTAAATATGTGTGTATCTCTAATGAAATGTTTTACTACATTTAGTTTTGTGAATTTTTATACAAAAGCATAAAAATTAAAATTTTATATATCGTTAATGAAGAGCATATCTTTTTTTCACCCTGTTGGACATTTGAGCACTTGACCGTCAAAACCTTGGAACTCAAGGTCTGGTTGAACTGAGGTGTTGTGAATTGGGAAGCTTTCAGGAAACATATTAACTTAAATAATAGCATATGTTTTTCAATTTAAGGCACTATGAGAGGCAGAAATAAATATTAACATTTCTCGTAAAAAATCATTAAACGTTCACATATTTAAAGCTACATATGAATTGAGATAAAAGAAATAGAACTTGTTCACAAGACATTAATTTAAACATTATATCTCTTTACAGTTAAGGCGCCTTTTGAAAAAATATATATATTTCTTTGAGAAAATATATATTAATCATATTTAAAAGGTGCCATTTAGGGGGATATATGTAGAGGAAGATCTTGTTTTGGGATCACTCACCATTAACAGGCAGCAGCTTAGGAAGAAGCAAATGCATACATGAAACATTTCTAACTAATTACAGCTTACTTAAAAAATTCTGGACACGATTTTTGCATACATTCTTAGTGCAAAAAATAAATAAATAAATAAATAAATAAATAAATAAAATAAATGTGGAGGCTAAAATTATAATATATAGTATTTTGCATTTTGATAGATCAAATAGTTTTTACTATTACAATCATAGGTTTCTTGTACAAAGAAATTATTCTCGCTTATATGTAAATTCAAAGTAAAGATTTTAACTATAGAACTGCAGCAGTTTCAGTACATCTAAAACCGCGGGATGGGTCAAATTGACCCAGAGTATAAAAATGTATGTTCTACTACAAAGATAAGAATTCATTTTCATAGTAATGGCAGTTATTCATTTCTTTGAGAGTAATATTAGGATTATGTAATATAATGTCGGAAATTATGAAAATGTTGATTTAAAAATAAGAAGAAAATACATACAAATTTCATTTTTATACAGTTTTGAAAAAATATATATTTTCTTTGAGAAAATATATATTAATCATATTAAAAAGGTGCCATTTAGGGGGATACATGTAGAGGAAGATCTTGTTCTGGGATCACTCACCATTAACAGGCAGCAGCTTAGGAAGAAGCAAATGCATACATGAAACATATTTCTAACTAATTACAGCTTACTTAAAAAATTCTGGACACGATTTTTGCATACATTCTTAGTGCAAAAAAAAATAAATAAATAAATAAATAAATAAAATAAATGTGGAGGCTAAAATTATAATATATAATATTTTGCATTTTGATAGATCAAATAGTTTTTACTATTACAATCATAGGTTTCTTGTACAAAGAAATTATTCTCGGAAATTATGAAAATGTTGATTTAAAAATAAGCATAAAATACATACAAATTTCATTTTTATACGGAGTTTTGCTATTGGCGCATAAGTTTTTAAGCAAATTTTATCAACTAATACTATGGTTTTATACAAAAAATATAGTATAATTGTCAATGCTTCTAAAATACGAAAGCATTTTTAGTACAAAAATAAAATGTTTATATCTTGGTTAGAAGAGTATTAAGAAAGCTAGGGTAAAAACATTTGACTTTCTTACCAATAAGGTGTTCTTTCATTGTCCATCTACTATAGACAGTTGGAGCAACTTCTTTTTATATATGTTGTGGACGTGACACAGACTGGTGTTTTACAATCGGAGCAAACATCAACAATTTTGTTTCCACACTTCAAAACTTTAAAACAAACTCTTTTTCGAGCTGCTATAGATTCTCCGTTAGTTGCAGATGTTTGCTGTATGTCCAGATTGTTTCTTTTTTGAGTACACACAGTATAAGCACTTTGTAGCTAGCTCTTCAATAAGTTTTTGAAGGAATTTCCTCCTTGAAAGGGTTTTACCGGTAACTGCCTTATACAAAATCCAAGAATTAATTCCAGCGAGATCAAGGATATTATAGAACACATGAACTGGCCACCTTCTGGAACCTGCCTTTACTGAGTATTTTCATACCATTTAATCAGCAACATCTACACCGAATTTTGTAAAATTAAAGAACAATATTGTCTCTGAAAGTTTTTGACAATATTAATTGTAGGGTGAAGTGAAATGAGTAATAAGACATTTTTATTTCTTTTCCCTTGGTAAACCATGATAGTAATATCATTGTGGTTTAGCAATAATGTTTCGTACAATGATTTCTTCATTTTTTTTCACAATTGCAGGAATTTCTCTTCGAATTTGCTTACTGTCCATACTAAGCTTGTATTCTTTTCTTTTAGCATCTGCGACAGCTTCAGTGTTGTGAAGAAGTTGCCGGACGTGACATTTCTTCCTTTGTTTTGAAAAGGTTTCACTAGATGCAAAACAACGTATTTGGAGAGAGTTAGATTTTCAGGATGCTGCTCATCTTTACCTAGATATGGGAACCCATTCAGTATGTTCTTAGTGTCAACATCAGCAGCGAGCCAAAATTTTATTCCAAATTTATCTGGTTTATTTGGCATATATTGTGGAAAATGACATCTGGCTTTTGTAGGAAACAGTTGCTCATCAATAGTTATTTGAGGTCCCGGATTGTAGCTGGCGATCAAATTTACAATAAATTTCTTCCAAACTTTAGAAATAAGACCAAACTTATCTGTTTCAAGGCATTCAGATCTTGTTTTTATGTCAAATCATAAGAATCTCAATTTTTCTGAATCTGTCTCTCACGGAAGAAAGGTGGACTCTAAACTACGGACCACAGGCTATCAAGTTCGCGACTTCTTGCACCTCGAACATACAAATTGCTATAAAAGTGTTAAGCTCCTCTAAAGTTGTAGACCACTCATTTTTCCCATGTTGCCTGTGAGTTTCTTTCTCTGTACAATGTTTTATATGATGAAGTATTGGTTCATCTATAAGTAACTTCCACGAATTTGATTTAATGTATATGCATTCTCAATGTTTCGTTTCGCGTAAGGGGTTGGGCCGCAAGCTTCCTTACAAACATTGTGTCCAGCAATTCTTCCACGAATATTGGTTCCTGAAGAGATGGTTTCCTAATGCGTTCCGTTATTTGCAACAAAAGTTCCAGTTTTCATAATATCCGACTTGGGGTCTGATGATTTTATTTGTTTTCACTTACCGAAACTTTGTTTCTTTCACAATTTGCAATCAGGGCTAGGATAATCATTTTTATTACTACCACATGGCACAGGAAATTCACAAAAATCAGATACATGATCATAATTATCTGAAGATGTATATTCTTTATTTGAAGGCATATATTCATCATCACAAACTCTTCACCACTATTGTGTTCGGACTAATTTTCCCGACAATTGTTGCAAGTAATCTAAAGCTTCCCTAATAGTAAGTGTACGACTACATTTTTGTGACATGTTGTTCACAGGGCAAGCTTTATCTGCACTTGTTCTCTGGCATTGCAGCCTTATGTTCTATCTCTGATATCTAGATGTCGCCCCCCTGCAACACCTTATCTTATCAGAAAGATCACCTTATCTTATTATGATCTTCAGGGTGATCTTTTGTTCACCCCTTTTCCGAAAAAGAGGAAGAAACATACATTTCCACTTCCGTTTTCCCGGCCACCCAAACTGTTACTCTAAGTCTTCGGACGAGTCGGTTGGTCTGGGCTTTCGACATTTCCACTTCCAAAAAATGTAGTGCCCTACTTTCAATATTCGTGGTGACCCATTCCACGGTTTTAGGTATCAGTGTTAAAAACATGAAACTAATAATTGTCTAACAACTGATATTTTTATAGGGCATTATTCATCTAATATTATGAAATGTCAAGAATTTGTATTTGGTTCCGCTTGTAAATTTTTGAGAAAAACTGAAAGGAAATTAGATTTCGGTCAAATTGACCAATCCCGCAGTTCTAGTGTTAAACAGAACCTGCAAAGATTTCATTTGTTTCTACTTTTCCTACAATACCCGACACACTTTTACATAACATATGTAAAGGGGTGCAGGTCAAAAAATTCAATTCCGCATCTCCAATTTGGATAAATTTAAACATTTTTAGAGGTCCTGAATACAAATCAAACATTTTATCAACAATGTCTCATTGTAAATACGATAGATATATCAGATTAAGCTGTTCAAACAAAACTTTGTGTAGGTAGTTCAATTAGTAAACTTAAGTAGCTCATTGATTTTACTGATTAACAAATTTTACACAACAATTCATGACCATTATGATATTGCACAATTGAAATAGGTATTTAATATGTCAGCCTCTTAACGCAAATTTCATCATTTCTAAGATGCTGGCATGCACTACTCTTGAGATATTTTGTGTTTTTGATAAAAAGAAATGGAACAATTCTGATATAATAAAATAAACTCATTATTATTAATTGAGTGAATGTTTTTTTGAAAATCTTTTGAATTTTAGAAAATCGAATAAACATTAAACATAATGACGTATAAAAATGTTATGAAAATAGGTATTTAATAGGTAATTTTTATTTAAATGCGAATGCTATCAATTGTAATATGACAACATACGTCATTATCGAGATATTTCATGTATTGATTTATATATTGATTATCGAGGAGCTCAAACCTTGGAAACATCTTTAATGTTTGGAACATTATTTTAGATACACATATAAAAAAGTACTATATAAAAATAACAGATGTATAAAAATACCGTAAAAGAATAATAGTGTTACAATTTATTCCAAAAATCATCATTTTGTGTATATTTTTAATTAAAAGTGAACAGCATAACTTTCAGAATAACAACATATGCCACTCTTAAGATATGGCATGTTTTTTAATCTAAAATGGAGAAAATATTGTTTAGTAGTTATCGTGAAATTAGTAACAACAATAAGCCTATTGATTTTCAGTGAGATTAATAATAACATAAACTATATTGTTGTCCCCCCCCCCTCCTCAATTCAAAATTTGTGAAACTATGAGAAAAGTCCTGTGTTAAGCAAGTCTACTTTTTTTTCTCCTTTTACAAAACTATAAAAGGTGAGAAAAGGGGCACTTGTGCTAAATTTTTCATCAGGTGCCAAATTTTTTGGTCACAGGCCTGGCGATATACAATATATAGACTCGCTACATACAATATAAAATATAAAAACTCGCAATATATAAAGGTTTGAAATATTCCGCAAATATATGTAATCCCAAATTAATGGCTTGAAAATTTAACTGCAAATGGAACGTTATAGAGAGATTCATAAACATATAATACATGATTTTAATGTGACACAATATACAAACATTTCAATAGAATCAAAAAATATTTTTTCAGCATATAAAAGTAATCTCAAAATAATGTCTTGTAAAAATGCAAAGTGTGACGATAATTTCCGAAAATAAATTAACCCCAGAATAATGCCAAGTGTTCGCAACTATTGGCAGTCAAATAATGTCGACATATATGAAGGAGCTCAGCCTTTTTAGGAATTAAAATATGAACATAATATGTCTAGTTGACAATTAGTAAAATATGAATTTGTACATTAAATGCACATATGAAACACCAATTGTTTACATGAAAGAAGTACATGGGATCTTTAAATTAATTGCCTGGCTGAAGTTTCAAAATAAACCTGCAATTAGGCTGCAATCGTTTTAATGTAAGATCTTGCAGACAAATTATGTTGATATTCAGTGATAATAAACCGGCAACTTTGTTTGAAATAATTAAAGTTTGTAATATAATATAGTTTGTTTTCTTCCCCCAAAGTTGATCAATGTGAATAAGCCATAACACAGCAATGGTAGGTAAACTTGTTCCTGATCATACCAAATGATCCAAATGAAAATAAAATAAAAACTTCTTAATTACTGCATAAGCATAAATACATATCCATCCAAATATATTCTTAGTACCTAAAACAATTTTTAATTAACATAATTACGATTGGCTAAATACTTTTCAACCACGAATCTGTAAAGACATCTACTCGAGTTCAAATACTATTGAAACCAGTTGAGTAGTACTAAAACAATGATATAACGTGGAAAAAGAAAGTTAATTTATTACTTACTCGTGATAGGACTTTCAATACCAAAGAGAGATCATGGTACGGCATAGTAAAAAATGTATTATATTTTAAAGATACAATACAAACCAACTTCACTAATTGGATAAACAGTTACAGTCACGGTAAGTCTTTGTTAGACGAAAAGAAGAGGCCAAAGCAGGAAAAAGAATCATAAAATGGACCATGGTGTTAGATGTAAGAATGGATCACGAGCGGATAAATAGCACCGGACCCACTCCGACGTCATGATGTGACGTCACCCGATGTCAATATCGACGACCAATAGTAGCTTCAGAGAACTGCGCCTGTGCACGGAGATTGTAGTTTATAAAACGATCTCATCATCACTCAGCTGTTAACTTTACTATCGTATATTAGTATTATTAGATAGTTTAGAATATTAAATTCTAAGTTAGAGTTGATGCTTAAAATGAACTACGCCTGTGCAAGGAGTATTTTGTTTTAATTACGATCTCAGTATTATTCAAGGCGATTTAAATATATTTAAATCTCCTTCGTATTATTGGATAGCATAGAATATTAAACTCTATAATTGATGGCTAGATGTGATATATAGATATAATTTAGCCATTTTGAGAGCCATGTGTCAATGGCACGTAATCAGTTTTCTCCATTTGAAAAATTGTTCTACATAGATGAAATTTAAAAATTATTTGCTTTGTTACTTTCCTTATATACATAATGTATAAAAGGATAGTACTGTGACGGGGTCGAAAATTCGAATTCGAGTTTTCGACGGGAGAGCACGTTTCAAGCATCACTCATCACGAATCAAACATTTTTGAAGTGATGTCTGTGTGTGTGTGTGAAAATATGTGTGTCTGTGTCAGTGAGTCTATGGAGATGATAACTGACGAACGAATGGACGGATTTGAACGAAATTTGGTACAAAAATCACAATCCGTAAACACTGGAAGCCAATTGTTTTTAAACGTAATCGAATGTTCAGAATCCCCCTAAATTTTCAAGTGAAATTTTGAAAAAATCAAAACTGCTAATAAAGTTACGCAAATAGGCATTTCTTATGTAATTTTTCATTAGACGATTAACATAATATAAACGATTAACGATTAACATAACGATTAACATAAACGATTAAATTAAACTATTAACATAAATTTTAGAACGCTAACATGAACCGTTCTCAAGATATTGCACATTTTTAAAAAAAATTATCAAAGAGTCATATAAAATAAAAAATATATATTTCCTATTGAGAAACATGTTCACTTTTCATATGTAATACCATGCGATAAATTTGGTGACATCATTCTCGTCGATCTAGCTCGTTCCATTCATGAGAAAAGATACTTCGAGTAATATTTTTGTATTTGAGCGTCAATAGTCATTTATCTGCTGTAAGAATAACTTATTTCTCCGTCAGTATAGCTTGGCGAGATTTTGGCGCCGAATTTAACGGAATGTCGCCAACTTGGCGACTTTTTGAAATGTTGTCAAATTAACGAAAATCTCGCCAAATAAATTAAAATGACGCTAAATCAATGAAAATGACGACTAATTGTCGAAAATTCAATATCTTGGAAAGAATATAAGTATCTACTATACGAAAAACCTATTTTTTTTACTGTAAAAGTAGTAAATTCATTGCATTATATAAGGAATGTCATATGTTGCTCACATCAGATTTTTTATATTATGCAACTCACAAAATCAATCTCCTTTTATTAGTCATGCATTAATTAGATTGTCAAAATGAAACATTGTTCTTTGCAACATTCAAGTTGTCAAGTTCAATTTAAAATTCACAATCATGTGCAAATTCCTATAATATTCTAAATGACATTGTTAATCAAAATATTCTATTAAAATATTTAATTTGATGCTTCTAAAAAGAAGTTTAAGAATATCTGTTCTAGGTATACAAAATTATCTTCAAGAGCAGATCTGAAGAATAAAATGTCTTGGTCTTGTTTGTAAACATATTTACAAAATATATGAAGTGGAATAAATATGTGCAAAATAAAAAAGCTAAAACTGTATAGGACCCATACTACAACTTATGAGTTTCTAAAATCTTTACCAAAATAAAACAGATGACGTAATAAATTGAAAATATCAATAATTCCGTAATCTTAAAACCTAAAAGGCCGTAATTGATTCCAATATATGCCAAAATATGTGCTAATATACTTGTACTGCTTATATTCTCATAGAGTAGAAGCAGCAGCGTATGCTTGGGGGGGGGGGGGGGGGTCAGGCCCTCCTACTTTTCAAGGCTTTTTATTATTATGTGTATTTTTCATTTAAAATAACCCTGGCATAAGCAAATGCTAAACAGTTGCCCCCCCCCCCACGCACACACACACACTTTTTAGTCAGGATAAGCCACTGAGTAGAAGATATACCCATGCATTTGTAGAAGATTACTCGGTACTACGTACAATATATGGGTTTCAAAAATTTTTGCAAAAATAAAACAATGACATAATAAACTGAAAATGATGCTGAAAAACCAACTGCTGACCGGTTTTGGAGTCCATTAGAGATGTACTCCACCACGCGGAGCAGTTGGTGTGTTGTAGAGTGAAGCTGTCTAAAACCAAATTGCTCAGGGATGAGAATGTTGTTATTGGCAAGGAAATTGTTGATTTGGATGGCGTTGATTTGGATTGTTCAGCCAGTTTGCCAAGAGAGGACAGCAGACTAATGGGACGATAACTTTTTGGGGAGTTTAAATTTTCATTTGGTTTAAGGATTGGAACAATGACGGCGTGCTTCCAGTCGCGGGGGAAGTAATTGAGATCGAAAATGGAATTGATTAAAACAGTGATGTGAAAGATTATATTAATAGTTCAGGATTTAAGAGCTTTGTTTGAAATATTGTCAGGGCCGGGGCTTTTCTTGTTTTTGAGAGTATTGATGTAGTAGTTACCTATGTCAGTGGGGAAATTGGGAATTGGTGGAAGGATGTTCCCACCTGATTTTTCGGAGAGGACCTCTACTCCTGTATGGCACTCCGACACTGGCAGGCCTTTCCTCCAGTGTTCCCTACCACGGTAGGACTTCTATTTTCTCCTCTCTGCACCTCTCTCGCTGCTTTCGTCACCCAGGCACCCTTTTCTTCTGTCCATCCCTTTGCCTGCGTGACATCCCTCTTTTCCCCCTTGTAACTGGTTCTCCTGGGGGTCTGTCCCAGTTGTTTATTTACGGTGTCGCCCACATGAGGTGTGGCAGTTTTTATCTTTAGGTTTGCTGGGGGACTGTCCCAGTAGTTTTACTAGGTGTCGCCCACATGAGCTGTGGCAGTTTTTTTTAATTTTTTTTCTAGGTTTGCTGGGGGACTGTCCCAGTAGTTATTCTAGGTGTCGCCCACATGAGCTGTGGCAGTTTTGATTTTTAGGCTCGCTCCCTCGTAATCGAGGCCTCTGTAACACGCTGGCTAGCAGGGGAATGTCCCTGCGACCAGCCGTGCTCCTTCTCTATGCTCCTAATCGCACCATATCGGTGCCTTGTGTTCTGGGACTATGGTCCCCTCGTATACATAACCTTGTCCTCCCCAGCTAATAGATTTCTTTGCCTTCCAGCCACTAATAGTTCTTTTCAGCTCTTATTAGCTCTGCCTGCGTCCTGCGTCCCCTTAGCCTTGCATCACTACGGACGCACGCCCGATGCAAGCCATACCTTCTCACTCCTCGCAGGTACGTAAGCTAACATCTTCCCTTTCAGGCACCCCAGCTGCTCCCCTTGTCCTTGGAATGCCCCGCCCAGTAGGCTGTCGGTAAGAGGGCTGGTAAGTCGGGTGCCCTTGGCATCCACGGCACTTGGTAGCCTATCTTTTCCTTCCAGGTCCTGTGCAGGTCGTCCACTCCCTTGGTGAGTAGCTTGTCGTGTTTGTGTTTTAGTTAGCTTATAATCTAATTTATCTTCCCGTCTCCCTTAGTCTTGTCCTTTAGGTTCTGTTAGCATTAGCATAATTTTATAATTTAAGAATTGCATCAGTTTTGTTTTAGAGTATTGTAATCGTTCAAGTTCTTCGCTCTACAGTCCTCCTTGTAGTAATACACATAGTCTTATTATATTTATAGTTATGTTCATAGTCGTAATTTTATATATTCTAAATTTTAATTCTCTGTAGCAATACTATTAGTCTTTTTCTTTATCTTGGTCGTGCACCTGCCCATGCAATGCACTCTTCCCGTGCTATCCCCTCCTCCTCGGTTTGACCAGTTCTCTGGTGCTTTGTCCCCGGCCCTGGCTATTGCCGCCTCTTTCCTCGCCCTCTTCTTCTTCCTCTCCTTAGGTTAAGATAACCCGGCAGTACGGGTATAAGTCCTGGTTACGACAGCGCCTCTTTAAGTTGCATACTGCCTCTGCATAACTACCGAGGGGTAGAAAGTCGGAATCCTCTGCTAAACTACAAATCCTCCTTGGTTAACCTTTTTGGTTCTTTTCGGCCTTTTTGGGCGGTCACTGCTTTGCATTTGAGTCGTTCACGCACCGTCTTAGTGCCCCATTTTCTCCCTAGGGAGTAGGGGGCTTGGCCTGGGACGCCCACGCGGGGGAATCCCCCTGCGTGGGTGCCCTGGGCCCGTTCACAACTTGGCTGCTCTCTAGGCGTGGTGTGTGTGGTCAAGGGTCCATAAGAACTTTTCCTGACTTCGGCATTAGTCCTGCCCTGGGTTACCGGTCAAGATTTGACCAACGTGCCTCTTCTGGACCTCAGCTGGGTCGTCCATGGACGACTCTCAGCGGTGGGGGGAAAAACCTGAAGGCCGTAGTTGGCAGAACAGGTCCCCACTTAGCTGTCTGACAGTGGGGAAAATGTGGGGAAAGGGGGAAGTATTTGGAACACTAAGGAACTGCTTCACAGTAACCTCGGCTTCCTCCATGAAATTTGGGCAGAAAATATCTTCATGTGGTGTGAATTGTTTTTCATATACATCAGCGAGTAGATTAGCTTTGTCTTGTTCTGTGTAAGCATTGGTATTACTGTGAGTGAGTAAGGGAATATTTTTGTGCTTTTTACGAATACGTTTTAAGAAGTCCCAAAGTGAATGATCAGTAGGGGAGAGAGATTCGACGTATTGCTTCCATTTGGCTTGTTTATAAATAGAAATTAAAAGTTTTATTTGTGCCGTCAGGTGATTGTATCTAGCTCTGTGGGCAGGATTTCTTGTGTGTTGCCAGTGTTGGCGAGCGCGGTTTCTGAGTTTCATTTGGCTAGTGATAGAATATGGGAGTTTTTGGTAGAGTTGTGGAATGTAGGTAGAGGTGCTGTCGGAGAGTGCTGAGCTAAATGTTTGGGTTAGTGTTTCGATCGCCCTGTCAACATCTTCGGTGGAAGTGATGGTTGGGAAGAGGATGGGGGACTCGTTTAGAAGTTTAACAAAATTTTTCCAGTTAACTTTAGTAGGGAGAGAGGGGGCGGGAAGAGGGGTATTTAGTTGCAGCGTTAATAAGATTGGTAGATGGTCCGAGGTAAAAATATTAAGTACATTTACAGAGGCTGGGAAGGGACAATTTTTTAATAATGCAAAATCAATGGTGGTAGGGTTGGTGTGATTACTATGTCTGGTGGGGAAGGGAGGAAATTTAATGTCTAAATTATTATCAATGCAAAAGTTGTTAAGTTCTCTTCCTACCCGGCTAGTCCTGTGTGCATTCCATCTAGGATGGTGCGCATTGAAGTCACCTGCTAAGATAGTAGGGGATGGGGGTTTAAGTATGAGGTCAAGATCGTTATAAAGGGGGTCGGGAGAGTTAATTCTGTTGTAAATGGAACCAATTATGAGTTTTTGCTGCCTAGGAAGTAGGATTTCCACCAATGTGGTTTCAAGACGATGTGTGTTTGAACTTGGGAGATGTGTGTGTGGGATGTGATTTTTGATGTAAACGGCTGTTCCGCCATAGCTCTGTGGCTGACCTGCGGCGCTGTGTCTTAGTGTGTAGTAGAGAGTAAAGTTTTGAATTTTTAAACGGTCTGGGCGTTTTGTTTTAAGTTCCTGTATTAGGATGATGTCAGCAGGGTTGTCAGTTAAGTGGTTTCTTAGGTCGTCGATTTTATTGCATAAGCCGTTAGCATTCCAGCAAAGGATATTCAATTTGGATGGGTGTCTATTCATGATTGGTAGAATTTATCTGGGCACCGAAGATAGATTCAATAGCACTGATAAATACAAATAGTTTATTGAGGGGACCCTCAACTTTTTCCATATCGGTGATAGCTAATGTGATTTTATTTTTTATGTCCTGAATATTGAATTTTGAGAATATTTTTTGAATTGCAGTAACTAGGTTCATAATTTCACTGATTCCTCCGAAGGAGGGCGGGCTTTCTGCTTCCCTGTGAATGTCCACAACTTCCATTGTGAGGGTGGGGGATGGCAGGTTTTGCTGGTTAGTTTGATTATATGATTGGTTGTTTTGAATGGATTTATTAGTTTGGTTATTTGATTTGGTGTTATTGTTTGCTGAAGAATTATTAGTTGATTTAGTTTGATTTTCAGGTGGGAGAGCTACAGGAGTTGGTGAAGCTTACTGGTTATTTTCAACAGTAGGCAGAGCATAAGGAGAAGAGGTGGGCTTAGCTTTTTTGACAGTGGAGTTGGAGCTCTTAGCAAAATAAGGCTTGTTTTGGTTCTCTGTGAGGCTAAGTTCACGGGTTTCTTTTTCTTTCTCCTCAAGTTTTCTTTTCCTATACCTTTCATGTATGACTGAAAAGGGTTCTAGCTCAGGACAGGCCGTGGTAGTGGAGGGCTCTGAAGGAGAGGGTGTGCAGAAAGGCTTCTGCACTGAAGTAGTTGGTGGGATGGGAGCAACTGGATTTGATTGTTTATAGGTATGGGTGACACTAGAGTTAGAGTTTTGATGGGAAGAGGGTCCAGGTTGATTGTTTTGAGTTTTATTGCTGAGAGTACTTGCAGTTTGGATTTTGGGAGAGGGTCCCTTGTTGGTTGGGGCTTTTGGGCATCCTAAATAGTTGGCCGGGTGGGGTCCTTTACAGTTTATGCATTTTGCTGGGAGGTCTTTTGATTTTGTACATTGTTTGGTTTGGTGGGGCTCTGCACATTTTAGACAGGCGGGGGGGGGGAGATTACAATTGTCAGAACTATGCCCCCATGATTGACAGTTATAACACTGAAACCAGGGAAAGAGATCGTAATCTGCTATTTTGACAATGAAGCCAACCACTTCCTCTAGTTCATAAACTTCATCAAAGTTATCGGAGTTGTAGACATTCACAAGGAAGATTGGAAGTCGCTCTTTCGTTTTGAATTTCCTTAGTTGGGACACACGTTGGATGTCAAATCCCTTAGATACTAGGCCCTCTTTAATTTCTTGGCCATTAGTGTCAATGGGAATTCCTTTTAAGAGGATCTTCTTGGGCCTTTCTGATTTTATGCTCATACTATGGAATTGGATTTTATTTGCTAACAAGCATTTTATTAGTGCTCTAAACTGTTCGACATTTTTTGGTTTTAGTCTGACGTACTCGCCTGCCATCTGGAGGGTTTTTTTGAAAACCAAGTCTTTGGTGGCATTGTTTAAGAGTGCCTTCCAGTTTTCTACCATCTTTATGTAGAAAGGTGCAGGTTTAGAGGGCTGGGAGGGGGATTGGTCATTACTAGAGTCATAGTCAACAGGACGGTTAGTATATTTGTTACTGTTTACATTAGACTTTTCAGCATCAGTTGACTTGGCTGTATCATTGATTGCATTAAAATTGTCAACATTCTTTACACTAGGGTTATCAGTTGTAATCAAATTGGAATTCTCAACATCATTTGAATTTTCCTTAGTAAGTAAGTTAAATCTGTTACTGGTTTCAATAGTAATATTTTCAACTTTTTGAGTATCTTCAGTATTTGAATGTTTAACATATTTACGTTTGTTACTTTGGGTGGGGATGTCACTATCACCGTGTTTACGTTTATCAGCATCATTGAATTTTAAAAGGTCATCAGTGAAGTATTTAAAATTGGGTCCAATATTAGCTATATTGTCAATACAAAGAGTCAAGTTAGCAGGGGAAGGACTAGAAATCAGTAAGAGAATATGATCGCACATACCTTTGAATCCTGCTTTCAGCTGGTGGAGCTCACCAGGTTGTTGATCGCTGTTTTGTGCTAGGAAGATCATTAGGGAAAGCTTGACGAGGTTCTCAATTATTGTCTTTTTTTCAATCAGTAATCCATTACGTCCTAAATCTCTTAGTTTATTCAGCAAGTCCATAAAATTAGGATCCAGAAGTTCCTTTGACGAATTTACTAAATGGTCGTGGTAATCCAGGAGATTTTCATTGTTAGCACAAACACTGGATACCAGTTTCTTGATATAATCATCCACGATAGAATTTGAGCTAGCAATAATACTATTCACAAGATCAGTAGAGTCCATGTTTACCGTCTCTGAGCACGTGGAAGAGTCAGCTACAGGCGAAATGGCGCTGGACATATCTGTCCTTGGTAGATCCTTGAAAGCAACCTCCAATTCAAAAGAAATCCCCTCTATAGCATAGAAAAGGAAGCATACTTTTCAAAAGGTAATAACGATAATAGTAGAGGCCGCAAAGAGCAGAAGAAGCGCATATACTAACGAAAAACACAAGTCACAAATCGAAGCACGTGGTAAAAGCAAAGCACAGGGTCGCTGACCGGAGCTCGTCGCAAAAACGACCTACTCCCACGGTGTCCAACACAGAATTCCTTCAGGATCGGTGGTGCGTACAGAACCGAGGCTATCTAAAACAAGGCTAGGTCATCTAGGAATCATGGGATACACGACGTCAGCCGCGGGGGGATCTGCAATTACTCCGCGTGTTCGAAAGAGTATTGAAGTTTCAGGAGTGACTTTCAAAAATTCATATTTTTAAATAAAAAAAATAATTTAAATACGTGCCCACTAGGATTATAGTGTCTACTGAAAACAGGACTTTATAAATGGTGAGTTATTTTTTATTTTGTCTTATTTTATGCATGCAATTTTAACATTTTTGTAACACATAGCACGTGTAGCGCCGAATGTTGCTATATCTGTACGAATAGTCTTATATCTTCAGAAAAGTACTCTTAATTCATGTTTAATATTGCTTGAATGACTTGTTATTCATCACTGAACCTTGCATTTTAAGCATAATTTTATTACAGACTTTTGTGAAGTAAATATTTGCCTTTTTTGTTGAGATCGTGAATCGTACATTTTTTAGACGTTAGAAAACAAAATCTGAGAAGAAAATCCCTTTGTAGTTATGAATGGCCTGTCTATTTTTACCGTGTGTATGTGTTGTTGTTGTTGAGACCCAGAGCGTCCGACCTACCAGAAAGGTGTAAGGTAACAGTTTGGACGGCCGGGAAGTGCCACCCAATTTAGACCGGAACCCAGTGGGGGAGGCATCCACAGGGACCGTACCCTCCTTCCCCTACCACCAACCTCTCGGAAGGACTTACGGACCCACATGTTTAACGTGATCGTACTCCGCGTGAACACGGCGGCAGTTTTGGCAGTGGCTGGAATCGAACCCGGGTCTACCGAGTGCAACTCCAGCGCGCTAACCAATGGGCTACCGCGCCCTACCGTGTGTATGTGTGTAATTATACCTTAAAAAGCTATATATCTGTAGTATCCCAACGGATACTAATATTTGTTTTACACATTTAGTTAAAACTTTTTTTTTACTTACACTTAGAATAAGTGCAACTGAAATAAAGTTTTTCTGAGTTTGAAAAAACAAATATTAGTATCCGTTGGGATACTACAGATATATAGCTTTTTAAGGTATAATTACACACATACACACTGTAAAAATAGACAGGCCATTCATAATCACAAAGGGATTTTCTTTAATTATTTTACTAAAATCTATTATTTTTTAACATGTGATTCTATTTTATACCATAGTTTGACAGTAACCATGATGTGACCTTGTCGTGTAGGGGGTGTCGGTGGCGTTTAAGTATCGATTTTATCATTTCTGCTGTGGATTTCGAGCTGACGCGTTTCAAGTTGCTCTGCGAATATGTCGGTTTTAGTTGGTAAAGCTGGAGATGTTATATCTGTCATTATTCATCGGCCTGCACCTAATGCAGCATTTTTGAGTCGGATTGAACATGTAAGTACTTGCTTTAATATGATTTTATTCTATCATTTTATTAAACTTAGTATTTTTATAGTATGTTACAGCTTCATTATTTTATTAAGATTTTTATCAATTTAATGTAGTTTGTTGGGGTTTTAGTACCTAGATATATTATTCAGCTTGGTAATTTTATTATTTTAGCTGATTTCTGATGGGATTAGTATAATGGATTCGCGATTTCTTTACATAAATCTTGGGGTATGTATTACATTGCTACATAGAATACTGTATGTTTATACTAACGTACATCATTTTTTATCTTGTATAGACATGTCTTGTCTGTTTTAGAATGTCGGTGGTCTATATTATCCACACAACTTCACTACATATTTTTTTCACCTCTTTAAAGGTTATTTACTTAGAAATTTTAAGGATTCCCCTTTAAAATATTTGTAATATCCCCATTTCGCTGTTATCTGACGATGATGAATTCATCTCATACTACCTTATTAGGTGTTTTTGACTCTTTAAATGTTCTTAAACCTCTCATTTACCTCAAAAATTCAGAGTTCTATCCTTAAAAACTTACTTAAGTCAACATTTAACTATTATGTGTCCGCGATGCGTATCACACATGACGTCTGATTCTTCGTATTCGTCCGCTTTAAGTGCTGATATATTGCGCTTAGTTAGGAAAAAAAAATTAGGGTATTATTCTAAAAAGCTATCTTAGCTTTTCCCTATTTCATAACTATGTATTGGCTATGTGTATTGCATATATCATCTTAGTAGGTATTTACGTTACTTTAAAAGTTATTAAACATAACATTTACCTACAAATCTAAAGTCCCATCCCCAAAATATTACTCTAATTCCTATTTTCCCTCGATAAGTATTGGTGATGGTGTTATTCTACTCCCACTTAAAGTGTAGTTTCTAACCATTCATACGTTTATAAACATTCTCATTTATGTGAAGAAACCAGAAATTCTATCCTTAAAAACATGTCTATATTTGTTACTATATGCGGATGATGTGTATTGCACATGCTGTCTCAATCTGTGTATTCATCCGCTTTAAGCGTTTATATGTTGTACCTAGTTACAAAAAATTCAAGGTTTAATCTTTAAAATATTATGCTAATTCCTCATTTTAGCACTATGTGTTAGTAATGATAACACTCTATGCTCTTAAGTATGTGTTTTTATTCCTTAAAAGTTAGTAGAAATCCCTATTTAGCTAAAAAAAATTCTCAAAGCCCCCTCTAAAAATTTGTTGTATACCCTTCAGTATGTCTTTATATCTCTTTAAAAATTAGTGGAAATCCCTATTTAGCTCGCAAATTCCCAAAGTCTCTTCTAAAAATTTGTTGTACACCCTAGTATACCTTTCTATCCTTTTAAAGATTGGTAGAAATCTCTATTTAACTAAAAAATCTAAAGTTACATACTTATAAATTATTCTTAGTTCGTCATTTTACTGTTATATCGAGTATGTGTATCATACTAGCCCATTAAAATTTCGGAACATGTACATTTACTTCGAAATTTGAAGTTCAGTCTTTAAACAATATTTAAGTTTTCCTTTCGCTGTTATGTATCGGCGTTGTATTCATTCTAAGTCATCTCGCTGGGCGTTACGTAAAACTTCTAAAGTCTTTACTTTAAAAAATGTTTCTAATATCCCCTTCTTAATGTTATATGCTGCTTATGTGTATTATACATAAAACCTTCGGTAAGCGTTAGCACCCTCTAAGATTTAGTAGATTCTCCATTTAATTGAAGAAAGTTAAAGTCGCATCTTTAAAAACTGCTCCGATATCACTTTTCCACCACTGTGATCGGGGCATGTGTATCGCACATAGCTCATTAAAAAATTTCTAAGCACTTACATTTACTTAAAAATTTGAAGTTCGGTCTCTAAACAATACTAAAGTTTTCCTTTCGCTGTCCTATATTAGTTGTGTGTATTATGGATGCTACCTTATCATATGCTTAAATCTCTTTAAATGCCTCTAAATACCCCATTTACTTAAAAATTCCATGTCTTCTCCTAAAAATATTATCTAAGATCTGCATTCCACCGGTGGGTGTTGGTTATATGCATTATATATATATATGCATAACCCCTTTCGCTATGCATCTCTCTCCCTTTGCAGTAGTTAGTAGAGATCACGTTTAATTATAAATTCAAGTTCTACCCCTAAAAATCTTTGTTAGTTTCCCATTTCGCGGCTATGTATCGGCTATAAGTATCATGCATGCCGCCTTAGTAGGTGTTTCCAACCCTTTAAAAGCTATAAAGCATTGTATTTGGCTAGGATATTTAAATTTTCTATCGTAGAAATGTTCGTCTAGTTCGACACTTTGTAACTAGCTGAAAACTTCAAAGTCCTATACTTGAAAACTTAGCCTAGTTCCTCATTTTATTACCATGCATCGATCATTCACACGTTAAATAACCTCAAATATCTTATTTATCGAAAAAAATTTCAAAGTCTCGTCTTTAAAAACTATCTTACCATTTATTTCCGCTGACTTCTGTTGAATGCGTGTATCATATGTATCATCATATTAGGCGTTTCTCCCTCCCCTAGAAAGCTATATGTTTTAAATTTCACTTAAAACTGGTATGCATACAAAAAATATATGTTATTCGTCGTAAAGAAATTAGCCTGTATGTTGCTATTTCAAGCGTTAAAAATCACAAGATAACCATTTTCGGCTATATATCCCCTGAATACAGACTCGCTCGTATTTCGGGTTAAGCAATTTCTTATTTAGTAACATAACACGTGTCAACGCCACTACGTATTCTCCTAGTACCGAGAATGCGTTAAATATCTCCCCTCCATCCACACAAAAGGACTGGGCGGGGCACTTATAGCTATATCATTTTTACCGAGACTTAAGCGTGGAGGGTTCTGCCATGTACTTTTATTTTTAAAAATGGTGGGATTTAGAGAAATAAGACACACACTATGCGTATAAACTGATACACTAACCCTTTTATTATAACACTTATTTTTAAAATAGGTATATTCTCTGAAGTTTTTCTAGATTTCCAGACTAAAATGGATGTGGGATTCATAACATTACTAAATTAAATGTTTCGCGGATCGTTGATAAACGGTCTATGGGTTCCCTCATTGGGTATATACACTTCCTCGAATAGAGTCATTCATCGAATATAGTCGATCACGTGAT
Organism: Amaurobius ferox; assembly: GCA_951213105.1. NCBI lineage: Eukaryota > Metazoa > Arthropoda > Arachnida > Araneae > Amaurobiidae > Amaurobius > Amaurobius ferox. The sequence goes on along the minus strand of OX578155.1, from coordinate 36,753,357 downwards.
TCTACTACTTTAAAACATCAATTCATGCGATTCTACTACTTTAAAACATCCATTCACGCGATTCTGCTACTTTTAAAACATGTTTTTCTTAGTTTTTACAAGTAAAAAGTGTGTTTTTGAAAAAAATCGCAAAATGTCACACTTTTCAAAAAACGCCTTTTTGGTAACACTTTTGCAAAAACGCGCATTTTTTTTTCTAAAAAATTCATAAAAGTGTGAAAACCCATGTTATTTCCCATAGAGAATTCAAACAATCTAAAAACCGCAATTTATTTTAAAAACGTACTTTTGTTGTTTTTTAACGTTTTTGAAACTTTTTGTGAAAAAACGCTAAAAGTGGCACATTCTTAAAATTCATGTTTTTCCTTCATCATACAAGATTCTCACGTATCTCTTCGTAACCGCGATATAGTGGAGGGGTATTGTAAGAACGATGATCTTGGTACACCTTGGCATGCCTTTAGTATACCCATGGCATGTCTTTGACATACTCCTGGCATACGGATATCCAATACTTAATCACTTAATTTAATTAACATCCTTTAATTAACTTACGAGATTCATAACACTAATTTAATTAACATCCTTTAATTAACTTGTGAGAATCATAACACTTAAGTACTTTGGGCATAAGCACACTTTCACGATTATTTAAAATATTTATTTTTTAAATTTTGAAATCCAAGAATGGTTGGGGAAACACACCCCCTCTCATACACCCGATTCTGCTACTTTAAAAACGTGTTTTTCTTAGTTTTTACAAGTAAAAAGTCTGTTTTTGAAAAAAATCGCAAAATGTCACATTTTTCAAAAAACGCATTTTTGGTAACACTTTTGCAAAAACGCACATTTTTAAAAAAAAAATGTAAAAGTGCGAAAACCTATGTTAATTCCCATAGAGAAATTGGCATTTTGAAAAAAAATCGCAAAATGTCACATTTTTCAAAAAACGCTTTTTTGGTAACACTTTTGCAAAAACGCACATTTTTTTTACAAAAAATACACAAAAGTGCGAAAACCCATGTTATTTCCCATAGAGAATTCAAACAATCTAAAAACCACAATTTATTTTTAAAATGTACATTTTTGTTGTTTTTTAACGTTTTTGAAACTTTTTGTGAAAAAACGCTAAAGGTGGCACATTCTTAAAATTTATGTTATTTCTCCTCATCATACAAGATTCTCGCAGTTCACTTCGTAACCGCCATGTAGGGCAAGCACTCTTTTCTTAGAAGGCGGAGGGATATTGACATGACCTTGGCACATCCTTGGTATACCCTTAGCATGCTCTTGGCACGCTTCTAGCATGCGGATATTCATTACTTAATTACTTTATTTAATTATCCTCATTAACATCCTTTAATTCATTTTAAAAAAAGAAAAAAAAATACGAATATTTCGTATCAGAAAATCCCCAGTTTTAATTCCATTTTTTACCGCTAGGGGGCGCTGATGGTTTCATACCTCCACTGTCGGTGAACCCCAGGTGTTGCCACCTCGAAAAAGTTTCTTCCCCACAGGTGTTGCTAGGCAACCCAAACAAAAATATTTCTAAGTTCTATCCCCGATAGTTCCACTTTTCGTCGCTAGGGGGCGCTGATGGTTTCATACCTCCACTGTCAGTGAACCCCAGGTGTTGCCACCTCGAAAAAGTTTCTTCCCCACAGGTGTTGCTAGGCAACCCAAACAAAAATATTTCTAAGTTCTATCCCCGATAGTTCCACTTCTCGTCGCTAGGGGGCGCTGGTGTCTCCATACCTCCTTCGCAGGTGTTGCCACCGCCTCAAAAAGTTTCTCCTATACTTAGAAAAAAAAATCTCATTCAAAAATTTATTTCCCCCTAAGCCCCTCGTACAAGACTACGAAATCGTTGTCATCCGAAAAAAGTTTCTAAAAATTTTTACCCACACCTTTTATCATTTTCCCCCTTTTACATCCCCGTCCAGGATTACGGAATTCAAGATGGCGGCCATACCTCACATACCTCCATCGGCGGTGAACGCCCTTTCTTTACTACTGAGGTCTATTGTAGTTTTACAGGCCATACGGGTGCTGCATACAGCATTCCCGGGCAGATGACCGATTTATAAATTAGCAGTTTGTTTTGATGACTGAGATTTCCGTTTCCTATCATTGGGTATAAGGCTCCTGTAGTTATATACGCTTTTTTGATTAAGTTCGTTACGTGCTGTTTCCAGGTTAGGTGGGAATCTATCGTTACACCTAGGTATTTAGTAGATTTTTCCGCGCGTAAGACATGATTGTTTATATACAGTGGCGGCGGCGGTTTGTTTTTCCTCGAGAAATAAATCCAATGGCATTTATTGGGGTTTAATTTTATTCGCCATGTTTGGAGTATGTCTAAGTGTTGTTGTAGCTGTCTGTGCATTACTGAGACATAGGGGTGTTTTGCAAGGGTTGATTTGTTCAGGCGCCATTGTATAAAACCTTTCTTCATCAACTGTAAACAGAACCACCGATGTTCTTACTGGTCAGACGATGTTCTGCCGTTGAGCTACTAGAACTCAAATGTTATTATAGTTGAAGTGGACTTTTCTTTGAGCATCTACAGAAAACTTCCGAAAATTTGAAAAAACTAATATTTTTTTAATTATCTACAAAATATCTCTAAATATCCCTCCAAAACAACATTTTCTCTTCCGTTATTTTTTATGCTGAAATCTTCCACTCCCCCTTTTTTTAATGAAAGCTATACATGTGAAATATTTGCGAATATCAAAAATTAAACAAATTTCAATCTATACATGTGAAATATTTGCGAATATCAAAAATTAAACAAATTTCAATAAATTTTTGTACAGAATTTTAAAAATAGACAAAATATTGAAAATCTGTGTCTCCTTTATTACAATGCTAATTAGTAGCCAAGAACTCTGGATGTTTCAAAAATGAGTTAATGATATGAGTTTTTGCAGAACACTGTCAATCACTCGAAAAAATTAAATATTTGAATTATTAATTATTTGCGAAAATAATTCTCAAACTAATAAAGCATTCCTGGACTTCTACCATGTCACCTACAAAGAAAGAAAGGTTCCGGCGTAGTGTCCTTACCTTTTACCCTTATAAAACAGTTTAAAGCCATTATTAGAGTAGATAAACTAGTGTATTGATCACATGCCACCCCTATCACATTACAGACTTTCTTAAAATTTCCAAGCATGTCTGGAATTTCCTTCAGGGAGGCTCTCCAGAGTTCCATAAAAATAAATCCGTTAGAACCCTGTATTGTGAGTAATCAATCACTACGTTTACACTATTACTTCTCTATAAATGTACCAAATTTTATATTTTTATATGCTATAGTTTTTAAAGTACGAGACAGAGAAATCGCAAGACGTGCCAATACGAAAAAAAATGTTCATTCGAAAAAATATGTTCAACTTCAGAAATGCATAAAAAGTGAAATACCTCAAAAACTACATCGAAATTAAAAAAAGGGGGCTCCATTCTGCAAAAAATTCGTGATCTTGCTATCGTTAGTCAATCCAGGACGCGAACTCGCAGCTCAAATATTTTGTTTTTGACATTAAATATTTCTTAAACCACAACACATATCAAAAAACGCTTTGTTCCAGTGTATTCCTTAATGCTTTTTCTACAAGTGTACCAAATTTCATAGTTTTATATGCAGTAGTTTTTACGGTACGAAGCAAAGAATCTGGAGAAACGAGAAATTTGTCAAACGGCGGGGGCGTCAGCTACCTTTTTCTAATATAGAGAGATACCGCTTCCACTAAATAAACAGAATAAAGTTTTAATCCATGTAAAATTCTGAAATTTTTCAAGCTAACCTTTATTTATTTTGCTAAGGGATCTACCCCCTGCTCGCTCCGCTCGTGCAACTCCCTTCGGGAGGCATCGCCTCCTACTCGCTGCGCTCGCTTCATATCTATCTTTTCTAAAAATTCTACTTTCCAAAATCTATTTTCCAACCCTGCCTATTTTCCGCAGGAGGGAAAAGCAGGGATTTTTCTTATCCCAGGGAATCCAAACAGTGAATTTCTTGATCATGAGCTCGCTTCGCAAGTTATTTCATGCCAAACTAAAGTTTAAATCGATAAAAGGTTTATCTCATCATGAGACAGAGAAATCGCTAGTCGTGCCGATACGAAAATGTTCACTTGAGAAGTGCATAAGAAGCAAAATATCTTCAAAACTACATCGAAATAAAAAAAAATAGGCTACGTCCTGCAAAAATTCACCCATATAGGTACCTGCCTGCAAAAATTCGTGGTCTTGCTATTGTTAGTCTATCTAGGACGCGAACTCGCAGCTCCAATATTTTGTCTATGACATTAAATATTTCTTAAACAACAATATATATATATATAAAGAAACGGTGTATTTCAGCGTATTCCCCAAAGCTTTTTCTACAAAGGTACCAAATTTCATATTTTTAAATGCAATAATTTTTGTGATATGAAGCAAAGAATCTCGAGAAACGAGAAATTTGTCAAACAGCAGGGGAGGCGTCAGCTACTTTTTTTTAATATAGAGATATATCATACAAATATTTAGCACATGCATTTTGAATTTTGTCTATAAATAGTTTGAACTTTTCTATCAATATTGTTCTTGCACCCACTGAAACGGAGTAGTATAATTTTCTTCAATAATAAAAGATATTTGTGCAGAATTTTGCAGTGGGTGTAATCTTTGCCACCGAGAGGGGTAACGGTGCAACGCACCCATAGCAGATTTATTTGGTAATTTTAAGTCCTTTTAGCACAAATATCCTAGAATTTATTACAAATTATTTAAACAGGATTGTCCTAGATATGATAATGCACCCACAGTGGGGCAAACAATACTACAATTGTCCGAACAGTTTATCCCGAGAGTGTGGGAGCTAACTTTTCAACAACTATTTTTCAACCGGACCACCAATTCACACTGAACATTTTAGGCTCTTCATGGGCTAAACACACAGGATTCAAAGTCAAAGAGGGGTAGGCTGCGTAAGTAATTGCTTCAGCCTAAATAATTCCCACCTGTTTTCTGAACTGTGAAGTTGGATTGTTCATTCACGCCATTTTCACTTCAATGTTTTTTCGGAAAAATCTCATTCCAATAGGATTTAAAGATGATTAGCAGCAAAAAATCTTGAATATTTTTTCAAATTCCTATGGGTGCGCTGCACCCACAGAAAAAAATCTGTGGGTGCAAGTTGCACCCATGGGTTCCGGCGCCACTGACAATGAAGCACATGGTAGAAGCAAAACTGGTCCATGGATGCTGATATCTGTAATGGGGGTGTCTTCCAGATGTTACATATAGTTCAGGGATGCTAAAAATGTGTTAATCAGAAGAAAAGTATTTAAATATTTGATTCCAGTCACAATACTTTCCTTATGCATTAAACTCAAAGCTCAAATTGTTACAACCCCTTGTACGACATATATTCGGTTTAAGAAAAGGGATGCTTGTATATACAATTTTACACAACAAATGTAAAAAATTTTCATAGCACACCTCTCTGCTTTCTTTTTTTAAATACTAAATATGTATTCATCAGTTTTATTTTAACACATAAATTTAAAAATATAAAAAAAAAAAAATAAAGCCCCAGGATTATAAATGTACTTGACGGACTGCACTTAGCAGTACAAAATACTGACAAGCAAGTTTTTTCACTTTTTACTAGTTTCGTAATTTATATGCAGGGCAAAAAATTTCAGTTCAGAGTTTACTTGCCAAAAAACATCTTCACTCACCAGTTTAATATAAATAACACTCTATAATCTGTTTATTATTCTTTACTGAAGACAAAATTGTATTAAATAAAGCATAATATACATACTTTTTACAAGTTATTATGTGATTTGGTTTATTGCACTCTAGAGAAGTATTTTAACATTTTTCAGCCTACAATAGCAAGCTTTATGTGACATATCAATAATTATGTAAGCATATTAATATATTCAACAGAAATATGCAACTAAGATTAAAACAAATAAAAATAAATCACTTCTACAGAGTTAACTTATATTATACATAATTATGGATGTTTTCTCTTGCATATGTTCATTAATGACTAAAGGTGCCTTCCCACTCTCCGCAACGCAACAGTAGACGGTTCATGGCAACGCTCAAGGTACACGCAAATCTTTGCGGCAAAATAAACCCCTTCACACTGTCGGTCGACGGCGAAGAAATGTAGCCAATCAGATGCAAGCGCAGAAATTTCTCCTCGTTCAGCAGCCATGTTTACAAACCATCTCTTCCAAAGCGATTTTATATACATGAAATATTATATAATAAAAATTAAGATATTATTACTAATATAATCTCTTTGGTCTCTTCTGATTCAAATTTATATTTACCAGCGGCTTGCTAGTTTACAGTATTGTTACATTTCAGAAAATCCATCTTTCTGTGAATTTAAACACGAGCGTATGCTTTGGCGATATATACATATTTCATCAGTTTTCTAAAATAAGCTAACTAAAGTGATTCCATCACAAAACACAAAGGATCCTAATTTAAGTTGTTTTAGAATATTTACTACACTATGGCAATTTCCTCATTTTAATGAATACAATTATGTTTTCTTTCTCCAATCGTTAAAAAAAAACATCCGACAGAATTAGGAAAATAAATTTTGATGTATGTTCTCCATAGACTTTTTTTTATCCCTCTATTGCAATCCTAAAACAACTTGAAAACATATTCTGTTTACTCTTTAAAATAACATTCTAAAATAGCATTAAATGCTTTGCATGATATAATTTGTTAGTACATTTCAGGTGTCAAGTTTTGGCTTGGGTGGTAGAGAATCAGCTCCGCATACGAGTGGGTTCTGGTTCGAATCCAAGCGAATCTTAAATTTTACAAGTGCTGCCATCTGTTGCTAAAATATTCAAATACAGTTTTCCTTTAACAATCTGCAGAATTTTTTTGTTTTAAATTATTTTAAGTTCTATATACAAAATAACCTCATATCAGTAAATTATTTTTAAGTTTGAATGCTTATAAAAATTTATTTCGAAGTTACTTTGAAAAATATCTTGATGTATACTTTATACCAGCTATAGATGGAATGTACTCTTTATAATTAAAAAAGTGTTTGTAGAAATAGCAAATATAAAATGTGCATATAAAATTAGACAGAAATCATCGAACATCCTTATACTAGTATGTAGTAGTTATCTTTCGAGATGTAATTTTGAACATTTTAGATTGGAATAGTAACAAAAATCAAACTACTTTGAAATTTTAAAGAGGTTGTATTTTAATAATTTGGCTCTAACATTTGAAGAATTTTTTTATTATTTTAAATGCACATAGACAATTAGAAATTTACAATACATTTGAAAATCATTTATTTTTAATAAAATAAATAAGTTTACATGTAAATATGAAAAGTTTACTCTTTTAAGTTAGAATGTTTATAAAAATTTATTTCGAAGTTACTTTGAAAAACATCTTGAAGTATACTTTATACCAGCTATAGATGGAATATACATTTAAATCTATTTTAAAAAATAATTACTCAATAAATATAAATGTAGATAAAATAATTTTTAAATTTAAAAGTTTACTTTAATGAGAAATATTTTAAATGTTACAAATGAGCAAAGAACATATTCGGATATTTAATATAGATACGTATTTGAAAACCTTTGAAATCAAGTATAAAATGGTAATGAACTTAAATTTGTTTAAGACATAATATTTTAATAACGGCATTCTTGAATTTAAATACATTTTACGTTTTTTTTTCTTTGTTTGTTTCATTTCAGTCAATATCGGCAATATCGCTTTTTAAACTAATTTTGCATCTTAAAATAGAGTGAATATTTTTCAACAAATATTTATTTGCTTTTTTATATGGATGTGTGACAAATCCAAATATTTTTTAATGTTCATTCATCTGTTTAAGCTTCTGATATCTAAAGAAATCCATATAAAAAAGATCAAATCAAAAATTTACTATACGAAATATTGATTTAGCAGTAAAAACATGATCTACGATGCTATTGGCTGTTGCATTGCCATCAACCGTGCGGTACACGTTGAATTTGGTTTCATTTCGAATTTAGCGTTGGGGCCTGCATTCACCGTGGAAGAAAACTTCCCCTCACTTTTCATCGTACAGCGCATGCGTGAACTCAACTGTCCTCTGCGGTGCGTTGCATTGCGATGAGTGGGAAGGCACCTTAATACAGCAACAGAATAGTCGAACTTTTTTTATATATACATAAGCCAACTGCTATATTGCAGTACAAGTTTACAACTCAATATATTACTAATAAAATCCTTGCAATATAGATGATTTAAGTGCATAAAATAAACATAGAACAACTAAATAAACAAACTTTGATGACATAGATATGTTTAAAAAAATGCAAGGGCAAGATGTCAACAATGTAATTTCAAATTCAACTTACTCAATACTTTAGCAAACTTCCAAAAGCACACATCTATAATATAAATTGTAAAGGATTTAATAAAAGCCTTTTATCTGCATAAACACATTGGATTTTAAACCTTTGCTAAGCAACATATCATTTTCTTCAAATAAATTTGCGGGAAAAATATTGTCTGCATAATGCTATATCTATGGAAGGTTTAACCGTACATTTTAAATTAATTTCTAGATAACCTCTGGTCCTAGAAACTTGAAACATGGATGAAATTTTAAGTTGGGCTATTCCAAGGATACCTACAAAATTTCTTGAAATTCGGTTCAGCCGTTCTCCCGTAATGATGAGACAAACAGATTTTCAATTTCATTCATATAGATCACAAGAGAATGGTTGCACCAAATTGGATGAAATTTTCGGAATGGAGTTGAAATAGCCCCACTTAAAATGTAGCTTATGTTTTGAGTTTCTAGGAGTTGTCTATATATGAAATAACAAGAAAGATCAATCATGCATAAAGCACTGATTATGAAACACTTTCCAACTGAAATGCAATTTTATTATCCCTAAAATGCGATACATTCAGCGGTGATATCTTAAAAATTATTACACTATAATAATTTATTATATTTGAAAACTTCATCGAAAATAAATTAACTTTATTCAAATAATGTCATTGAAATAGAAATCGCCTGGCTCCGTATATAAAAGCAGTGAATATTTCATTCATAAACTTTTTTCCATTCCTTTCATTCAGCGGCGATGTTTCTAAAGTTATCACAATACTACAATAATTTATTTTGCTTAAAAAAGTAAAGTAAAACCATGGAGGTAAAATTACTTTCTAACTCCATGCTTAAAACTTCATCGGAAAAGCAATAATATAGAATCGCCTGCATCTCTATGTAAAATCCATGAATGTTTCATTCATATCAGCTATATTGCAGACTCCACAGCTAAATAATTTTGTATTAAAGAAATTTAGCAATTCTTATACAACTCATCTTACAGCTTAATGTGTTTACATTCTCCATACGTGAAAGTTAGGCTTCGGTGTAGAAATTATAAAAATTTGATCATCATTTAAACTCCAAAATATTGTAATTGCATTGGCACAGTATATAGACGCACAGAAAAAAGTAAAAAATAAAGCGGTTTTAGGACGGATGCAACACTAAATATAAATTAAAAAGAACATTAAAAATCACAATTTTGACACAAGATGGATGCCATATTTTATTTTGAAGTGGGTCACATGATCTTTTCAAATAATGTGGCTGCAATTATCATTTTAATGTTTATTTAAAATCCTACTGAACATATTTTGCTGAAATATTTTTTTATATATTTTATGGGATAATTTGAATATTTTATAAAATTTTTGAAGCAATTTCTGAAAAATAATAAAAATCCCATAGGGTTCAATGTATTTCATTTTTTCAACCCGGGTTCAATTCAAAACTAATTGGGTGATATTATTCACGTATATTCCCATAGGTCCCACAGACCGTCTGAACAACATATTAAAATTTCATTTTGATAAAGCCATGTTTACGGCAAAATGAAATTTTAGTATGTTGCTCAGACAGTCTGTCGGACCTATGGGAATATAAGTGAATAATATCAATCAATTAGTTTTGAATTGAACCCGGGTTGAAAAAATGAAATACACTGAACCCTATGGGACCTAATTTTTCAAACATTTTTTAAGCAAATTTAAAATTCAGAAATTGCTTCGAAAGTTTTAGGAAATATTGAAATTATCCCATAAATATATTTTGCTGAAAAAAATTTCAGCAAAATATATTCGGTAGTTTTTTAAATAAAAATTAAAATAATAATTACACCCATATCATATGAAGAGATCACGTTACCCACTTACAAATAAAATACAGTATCCATCTTGATGAATATTCAACCCATCCTCTCATATAAATCCTTTCTGATATACCTTACCATTAGAGATGTGGATTTTCTGGAAAATTTTGAAATGGAAAGTTTTCCACAGTGGAAGTTTTTAAAACTACTCTTTATATTACATTTCAGCTGGAATAATATGTTCAGTGACTTTTAAAAGTATTTATTCTTATATTACAGCTACAGTCAAACATATATTATATAACAATGTTTAAAAAAAAGTTTTAAATCTAGAAATATATAAAAAATTCTATACCTGAAAATTTCTTATATCTATATTCAGAGTTTCCCCCAGGCACTTTTGGAAGGGCGCAGCGCCCTGCCTGCCCTTTTTTTACCAGAACAGCGCCCTCCTTGCCCTTTGTACAGGAAAAGCGCCCTCCCTGCCCTTTTGTTAGCAGATCAGATCCCCTGCTTAGCCTTTTGTTAAGAGAGCAATGTATGTCCTCAAACGAAATTCAACCAGTTCAGATAAGTCCCAGAACCCTTTCTCTGCGTTCATTACCGTAAGTTTTGATCGTGTCTATCTCTCTCTCTCTCTCTCCCCCCCCCCCTTTGCTCCCTCCTCCTTCAAAGAAAGAAAAAGGGTGATCTAGTGCCAATAAAAAGAAGATTGACAGCCCCATATCACTTCTTTCCTTCACTGAAAGAAACAAAACTGAAAGGGACTATTAAGCACGTACATTCCTTCTTCCATCTAATGAAAACTTTCAAAACAGTTTTCTTTTTTAACTTTAATTTTTTGTTAAATTATTTCATGTTTGATATGCATTTGAGTTATAAAATTCTGTAAATGTAAACCCCGTACGCATATTTGCTCTAAAACAAATATTTAAAAATATAGATTTCCGGACTAGGGTTCTTTGCGCCATTTGCGGGAAGATGTTTACGTTGATTCCGCCGATTCAGTCAAAACCCGAGGATGATAGAAAGGGTGTGGTGAAAAGTTGTTAGATTAGCGCGGTGATTTTAGCCTGCTTGAATGATATATGGGAGAGCTTATTTTCTTTATATTGTTTAGTAATTGCCTTTAGCTACCAGCCTAGTGGCTTTTTGAAAATTCTCTTAATATGCTTTCTTCATGCTTAATATGCTTTTCTTATGCTGCAGACTGCGTATCTCCGCTACGTGCGAAAGTCACGGCTAAAAGTACTCCTATTTTTTGTTCGTATAATAGCTATCGACTGTGTATTTGTCCACCGCCGCCCTTAAAGAGGATCGGACACCACTCAAGTGGTGGGACCCGGACTCCCCACCAATCTTTGAGGGAGGAGAAGACATAAAAAATGCACAAATGAGAAAAATGAAACGTGAAAAGGAACCCAGGAATTTGTATGGGCGGCCCTGATCTGACCACTACGCGTTATATACAATATAAGGAAAACTCCGCTCCATGCAATAATGATACGCGGACATATATAATTCACGTAGCGGATTTACTCCCAATGCAGGTCATGCAATAGCTATTGGCTGTGTATCTGACCACGGCCGCCTTTAAGAAGGGTCGGGCACCCAATAATTTTTTGAGGGAGGAGATGACATGAAGAATGCACAAAAGAGGAAAACGAAATATGAAGGCTAACCCAGAAATTTGTATGAGCGGCCCTGACCCGACTACTACGCAGACGGATGTAGTACGCGTTATATATAACATAATGATAACTCCGCTAAATGCAATAACGATTCGACATATTTAATTCGCGTAGCGAATTTACAAAATTAAGCGCTTTCTTTTAACAAGTGTATGTAATCCGCATATAATAACGATATATACCTTGTGCAGACGCGTGCAAATCGTGTGACATTATGTTATGAACACGTGAACTATGCGGGCTTATGGATTAACAGATTAGCCCGTTGACACGACATCCGCATAGCAGATTTGAAACACATATCAGCGGACTCGTTTTTGACCCGCTCCGCGGACGCATGAAATAATAATAATAAAGGTCATTTAATAACGATGCGCCCGCTTTAGGGAGGTATGCCGCTTTAGGGAGGCTTGCCCGCTACGCGAGTTTACGGCTAAAGATACGGACACACGAACGTTCGTTGCTTGCACTCTTAATAACTCTGCTCCATGGAATAATGATTAACTTAGCACCTAAACATTTGCTAATCCATTGTTCAATACTTTCTTTATAGTGATTTTATGGAGCTTTCTAGAATTTTATTTAGTTATTTAAATCAGGTTTTTTTTTTTTTTTTTTTTTTTATAATCAATGCATAACAAACAATTAATAAATATTTTCAACGTTTAAATATATCTTATCCCTTAATATTATCTAACTTCATTGACTCATGAGAAAATACTAAAAATCAAAATTTAATATTCTCCTTTTTAAATTTAATAAACTCTAAATTTATATAAATTCAATAATTGCAATTGCTAATAAACCCAACTGTTCAAGACTATAATTGCATTTGATGTAAAAATAGCATTTATTCAATGATAAATTTGTTCTCAACAAAAGAAACATTTTCATACCTTAGTCGTGGTGGCTCCAGTCCGATGAAGCCAAAATGCTTTGGAATGAATAACATTTTGTAAAATAAAACTTCATTTTGTAAAATAAAGTTCAATAAAGCTATTCGATTTTTTCAGATTCATTTATATTGTTTACAGGATTTCAAAGTGCTATAAATGACTCGCTAACTGTTTATAGCTAGTTAGTACTTTAGTTTTCACAACGATTTTATCTGGATGCTTAGACCATAGACTTCAGGTTAAAATATAAAATTATTTTACGAACTTGTTTTTTAGTATATAAATTAAACTTATCGGACCTGAAATCAACCTGACCTATCATCTATAAACGTGCCTGGCGGCACATAAATATGTACTTGAATAAGTATATTTTCGTTTCTTTTGTTCAAACCTAACCAATCATTACACATTTTTACAATCTCCAATTTCATTTAATGCCCTGATTTTTTAAACAAAATAAGATTATCTCATACTTATGCACAAATATTTCCCCAAGGAGTAAGTGACAGATTCAGCTGAAACAATAGTAACATTTTAAGTAAATTAAAGCTTTCCCACACATTGGAAAACCCAGGTTAAAATACTAAAATATCGAAATTATAACCACTATACTTCACAAACAAAGAGCTCATCCAAAATCCAATTATATACACTTGTAGGGATTTCAAAGAGCTATATTCTTGCATAATTGTTTACAGGTTTAGTTTTTGAGATAGTATTACAAACTTGAAAAGGGGAAATTTTCACTCTTCTTCAACTCGGCAAAACGATTACTCGAAAACTATAAGCACTTTTTAAAAATATCAATATAGATTTAGCAACTAAGTTTCCTAATACATATTTTTATCCCTTACTATTTATATCTGTCTTTTATGGTTTCGAAGATATTTTGAGTGAAAATAAGCAAAATGAAAAAAAAAAACACTTGCTCGGACAGATACTTTATGTTTTTCAAAAAACAAGTTCAAAATATTAAAAAATTGAAATTAATTTTATATATTCACAATCTTGACGCATTTTCTACAAAACAAGAAAATATATTTACATTTTTGTCTATTAGACTTGGAGGTATACGCGACAAAAGTGTTTACATTTTTTTGCAATGCTCTAATTTTCGTCATAAAAATCCCAAGCATACATGTTATTCAAACATAAAAAAATATGTGCCCTTTTTTTTTAAGAAGTGCCCTTTTTCTGGTAACAGCACCCTGCCCTTTTTTAATCCTGGGGGAAACTCTGTCTATATTGCAATTAGCAGCTATAATTTATTATTTTCTTTAAATATGCTTGGTTTTGAAAACTTGTAAAAAAAATATTCTATTTTATCTATAATAATGGTTTATCTTCAAATTTCCAATTTTAAGGCATTGCACAAAAGGAATAGAATAAGAAATAATTAAAAATTATTAAACCTTATCAGAATCATAAATAATTTACTGTATAAGGCATAAAAAGTACATTATAAAATATATTCTAAAAAAATTAAAAACTGTTTTTAATTGAAAAATGCATTAAATATTATAATTGAATATCTTTCAATACCTACTGATTATTCAAAGGCAAACCATCTTCTTAAAAAATAACAACAACAAAAATACTGATTTATTATATGTATAAAAATAAATTATACTAAAGGGATCTATCACCTGCTCTATATGCTTCGCCAACCCCCATAACTCGCTTCATAAGTCTTCACCTCCTACTCACTGCACTTGCAGATCTCACTTCACACCCATCTCTCCTAAAAATTCTACATTAAAAAATCTCTTTTTCTATCCCTACGTATTTTCCACAGGAGAAAAAAAAGCATGGATTTTTTCCAGCCCAGGATTCCCAAAACTGAATTCCTTGATTCTTGATCCAGAGCTCGCCTTACAAGTTATTACAAGCTGAACTAAAGTTTAAATCGTTAAATGGTTTATTTCATCATGTTATCCAATTATTTCTATATGAATATACAAAATTTCATATTTTTGTATGCTATAGTTTTTGCTGTATGTGACAGAGAAATCGCTAGTAGATACGAAAGAAAAAATTTTCACTTTAGAAGTGAATAAAAAGTAAAATATCACATAAACTAAATCAAAATTAAAAAAAGGATTCCGTCCTGCATAGGTTCAACTATGGAGGTACCTGCATGCAAAAGTTCAACTATGGAGATACCTGCCTGCAAAAATTCGAAATCTTGCTATTGTTAGTCTATTCAGGACACAAACTCGCAGCTTACATATTTTATCTTTAATTTTGACATTAAATATTTATTAAACTACAATATATATCGAAAAATGGTTCATTTTAGCACGTTCCACAAAGCTTTCTCTACAAGTGTATCAAATGTCATATTTTTATATGCTATAGTTTTTGCAGTACAAAGCAGAGAAACTTGAGAAATGGGAAATTTGTCAAACAGCAGCAGCGGCATCAGTTACTTTTTTTTTAATTTAGAGAGATAAATTATACATATGTATATACATTATACATGCAAAAAAATAATTAAAAAAATACTTGTAATTGAGTACTTTTAAAAAGAAATTATTTTATATAATTTTAAAAATGGTTTAAAAAATATCAGATTGTAATTGAACGAGTGAGTATAATGTGAAAGAAGAGACAATTTGCTAAGCATATATTTGGTGCTATAAAGGTATTTTCCCTCAGCAGAATTTGCAAAAACATTCCATTTTTTAATATTATTATAAATTGAAAACTTAAAACTGGAAGAATAGGCTTTTTAAAACTTTATTTGCTTTTTCTAAGAATGAGTAAAATGTTACTTGCACCATTTTGGTTGTATCTATTCATTTTTTATAAAATTAAGCACATATACACACATTTGCTATCATCCTTCTTCATCTTCCTTTTCAAAATTAGAAAACTCAATTATCAAAAACTTTTGTAAAGCTACTTGCATTTCAAAAATACAGTTTGGAAAGAGTATTACATTCTATTTTCAAATTAATTAAAAAGAAAAAGGAAAATTTTCTGGAAAAACATAGTGGAAATTTTCCGACCCACATCTCTACTTACAAGTGAATGGTTTTTCACCAGTATGGGGGTGCAGATGAATGTTCAAATTACACTTATCATTAAATGTTTTTTGACATATGAGAATATGGATTTACATCAGTATGACGTATGACCACAGAGATGATTATTCAACTCATACTTTTTAATAAAACCCTTCTGACATACCTCACAAGTAAATGGTTTTTCAGCAGCATGAGTACGCAGATGAATATTCAAATAACTCTTTCTAAGAAATGTTTTTTGACACACATCACAAGAAAATGGTTTTTCACTAGTATGAGTACACAAATGAACATTCATATTTCTCTTTCGATTAAATCTTTTCTGGCATACCTCACAAGTAAATGGTTTTTCACCAGTATGAGTACGCATATGAATATTCAAATAATCCTTTAGAATAAATCCTTTCTGACATACCTCACAAGTAAATGGTTTTTCACCAGTATGAGTACACAAATGAACATTCATATTTCTCTTTCGACTAAATCTTTTCTGGCATACCTCACAAGTAAATGGTTTTTCACCAGTATGAGTACGCAGATGAATTTTCAAATAAGCCTTTAAAAGAAATCCTTTCTGACATACCTCACAAGAAAATGGCTTTTCACCAGCATGAGTACGCAGATGAATATTCAAATAACTTTTTCTAAGAAATGTTTTTTGACACACATCACAAGAGAATGGTTTTTCACCAGTATGAGTACACAAATGAACATTCATATTTCTCTTTCGACTAAATCTTTTATGGCATACCTCACAAGTAAATGGTTTTTCACCAGTATGAGTACGCATATGAATATTCAAATAATCCTTTAGAATAAATCCTTTCTGACATACCTCACAAGTAAATGGTTTTTCACTAGTATGAGTAAGCAGATGAATATTCAAATGGCCCTTTTGAATAAATGTTTTTTGACACACATCACAAGTAAATGGTTTTTCACGAGTATGAGTACGCAGATGAATATTCAAATGGCTCTTCTGAATAAATCCTTTTTGACACACTTCACAAGTAAATAGTTTTTTACCAGTATGAGTACACAGATGAATATTCATATTTCTCTTTCGACTAAATCCTTTTTGGCATACCTCACAAGTAAATGGTTTTTCACCAGTATGAGTACGCAGATGATTATTCAAATCAGCCTTTTGAATAAATCCTTTCTGACATACCTCACAAGTAAATGGTTTTTCACCAGTATGAGTAAGAAGATGAATATTCAAATGGCCCTTTTGAATAAATGTTTTTTGACACACATCACAAGTAAATGGTTTTTCACCAGTAGGAGTACATAGGTGAACATTCATATTTCACTTTAGATTAAATCCTTTCTGGCATACCTCACAAGTAAGTGACTTTTCACCAGTATGGTAGTACAGATGAGTGTTTAAATCATTCTTTCGAATATTTCCTTTCTGACATACCTAAGTAGTAAATAATTTTTAAACAGCATGAGTACGTAGATGAATATTCAAATGATCTTTTCGAATAAATCATTTTTATCATACCTCACATGTAAATGCTCTTTCACCAGTATGAGTACAGAGATGATCAATCAAACTAATTTTTCAAATAAATCCTTTCTGACATACCTCACAAGTAAATGCTCTTTCACCAGTATGAGTACAGAGATGATCAATCAAACTAATTTTTCAAATAAATCCTTTCTGACATACCGCACAAGTAAATGGTTTTTACCAATATGAATACAGAGATGATCAATCAAGCGACTCTTTCGAATAAATCCTTTCTGACAGACTTCATAAATAAATCTTTTTTTATCAATTTGAGTATTTATATCAGTTTGTAATTAAATTATATCTATCACAGGTCACAGATTTTTACAAATAAGAGAATGTATCTATTCATCATTATTCTCGAAGAGGAGAATAATCTTTCATGTTATCACAAATCTTTGAAATGGCACGTATATAGATTTTTACTATTTTGGCGAATTTTTACTAGACCTTAAAACTGCCATAAAATCCTCAGCCTTGGTGGTGGTGGTGGTGGTGGTCGCCCGCTTTGGGCTCCTGGAGCATATAACAACGTTCGCAAGAACGGTTTTGCGCTCCGCAACTAAATACGCAACATGCCGCCCTGGCAGCAAGGAACTAAACACACAAAATTAGCATCTTCGAAGCACCAAACACAGCGCGTCACAGCCCGAATATGCAAAAATAACACGACAGAAAAGTATAAAACCGTAGCACATCCGACACAAAATCAGAAAGCAGGGGGGGGGAACCGTTGCCAACGGAAAGCCAAAAGCAAAACTTTAGACCCCTATTCACCGCAAGCAACCAAGGAGGAACGAGGCAAGACAGGACGCCCGGTAGAAACAGTTGGACGAAAAATCACACAGGGAAGCGAAGGGGAAGAGGGGCCGATCCCCAGGGCATGGAACAAACTTTCCCGTTGGAGTTTGAACTTTCTGCACTCCAACAGAAGGTGGTCGACAGTATCAGCAACTTGACAGGTGGTGCAGAGGGGGGAGGAGACCAGGTTCACCCGATAAAGCACCGCGTTGGTCAGAAGGGTCCTTGTCCGCAGCCGAGCCAGCAGGGTTTCTCCGCAACGAGATATAGGGTAGTTCTTGAAGTACCAACAGCGGGCCTCGATGTGGCCAAAGTTAGGAAAATACTTGCTAGTGGTCCAGACGCGGTCTTCCGCACTGGCTCCCTTCCGCTTGAGCGCGGCAGCCAAGTCCTCCGGAGAAATCCACAATATGGAGTTTAGGTTGTCCGAGTGAGCTTTGGCGAGCCGATCAGCTTCTTCGTTTGGGCCAATGCCTTTATGTCCAGGCACCCATACCAATTTGATGGTTCGGACCTTCTGGAGGGTTTCTTCCAGTCTCTTTCTGAGAAAAAGAATCACGTTCGGAGACTTTTTGTCCAATTTTCTGAGAGCCTTAAGAACAGACAGGCTATCTGATAAGATTACAAGTTGCTGCTCTTCTGTCATAGGTTCAGAGATGGCGAGACTAATAGCCAGGGCTTCCGCAGTAAAGATAGAGTTCAGATGAGGGACAGACTTTGAGCACCCGCGGTTAGCTGAGGCGTTCCAGACTGCAACGCTAGTAGATGTTAGCGATTTAGACGCGTCCGACGCTAGGCAGGTATAGTTTCTCCATGTCTCCCAATGCTCCATGAATTGCGCGCAGATTATAGAGTCCGGTAGCTTAGTGTCTTGAAACCCGAGATCATTGGTGTGGATGGTAAGTCCCGGGCAGGGCCACCTATTCGGAGGGGGTGTCCATTGAATCAGATCTGCTTCACGAAAGTCAAAGTCCAGACGAATTTCCTCCCACGTCTGAGCAGGTAGATTCAGGGTGCTCAGCGAGGAACCATCCAGGGTCCGGTTGAGCGGAGAGAAACGTCCTAGCGCTTTGTGCCTAATGATAAACCTGTGCTTGAGGCACTCGTGCCAGCGAGACAACTCCCATGTCCCAGTTTCTCTGCGGAGTACAGGAAGCGGTGTCCACTTGGGGAGCCCGGTGGCTACTCTTAAGGCCGCGTTGTAGAGCACCTCAATTCTCTTTTTGTCCGTGACGCAGGCGTTGGAATGGATGATACTCCCGTAGTCCAACATGGATCTAACGACCCCATTCACTATACGAAGAAGGTGCCCCGTGGTAGTCCCCCTTTGCGAGTGGGCGATGTACTTTATAACGTTAAGCTTTCGAAAGCCACGCATGCGAAGTTCTTCGAAATGTTTCTTTCAGGTCAAATTCTGGGAAAAGTGGAGGCCCAAGATCCGGACCGTGGTGACCCAAGGTATCGTTCGGCCACACATACCGACATTAAACTGGGGCAAGCTTTTTTTCTTTGAGAAATTAATCGCTGAGCACTTCGCAGGGTCGATGGTTAACTTCCAGTAGCTGCACCATTGTCCTATATTGGTCAACGTCGACTGTATATTCCTTTTTACCTCTGCCCATTCGTTCCCTTGGGCCAGAACAAAGATGTCATCCGCATAAACGACAATTTCGGTATTGGATACCGCAGTCTCGAATATGTCTCGCATGTAGATTGTATAGAGAAACGGAGAAAGGACAGAGCCCTGAGGAATTCCGCAATGGCTAGGTGTCTTTCGAGAGAGGCATCCTCTCCACCGGACCTGAAAGTATCGGTGGGAAACAAATTCGAAAATCCATTTTGCTATCCTTCCCGTGAAACCTGCGTCTAGCAGCTTGGCCAAGAGCCCGTCCCTCCAAACAGAGTCGTAGGCGGCTTTAATGTCAAGAGAGGCAAGGATTATATATATTTTCGCTGTTCTTGCAGCCATTATGTCTTCGTGGATCTTTGTCAGGGAAGTTGAGCAATCGCGAAAGGGGAGAAACCCATGGTGATTTTCGTGGAAGATGTCCTTCGTGAAAATCCTGTGGGTCATACGGGAAAGGATCATTCTCTCCATGACTTTCGCTACCACAGAGGTTAAAGCGATCGGACGATATGATTCAACAGCTTGCCTGTCTTTCCCTCTCTTCAAGATGGGGACGAGGACAGAGTTTTTCCAGGATTCAGGAATGTCACCTGTGGTCCAGCTTTTGTTTAGGAGGTTAAGCAAAATCAGCTGGTTTTCCGTGGTTAATCCCCGAAGGGTCTTGATGTGAATCCCATCAAGCCCGACAGACCCCTAGGACGTGTTGGAAAGAGATCTTCTAAGTTCTTTGAGCTCAAAAGGCGCGTTGAAGACCTGGTTCTCGTCGTCGCTGAAGTCTAAGGGGATCCCTTCCAGCGGTTCGGTGCGGCCATACCATTCAGCAAAAGCATTGGCCTGGAACTGAGGTGACGAGGTGTCTCGTCCATCGATTTTGAGGATCCAGTGAGAGGTAGAAGGAGGATCACTCCTTTTATTGAGCGCTTTCAAGATTTTATAAATGAAACCGGACTGGGAAGCCTCCTGGCACACCTTCTGCCAATAGATCCGCGAGGCTGTTCGAGTGGCTTTTCGAAGCTTGCCAGAAACGTGACGGTAAGAGATCCAGAAATCTCGCCGGAGGGTGGTCCTAGCCAACCGCAAGAACCGTCTCTTTTGCCCCAAAAGAAAGCTGCATTCGCTATTCCACCAGGGGACCCCAGAGCGTACGTTAAGGGCCTGCCACCGGGCGCTGTCCGCCATAGCCGAGCCACAAACACTCAGGAAATGTTCGTACGAGATACTCCCTTCTCCGGACATTCTGAGCGACTTATTCAGCAGCAGATGAACTTTACACCAGTTATACCTTTTTCGAATTTCTTGCCGGATATTAAAAGGGATCCGCAGATTAATCTGTACTTTGATAGGAAAGTGGTCCGAGGAGAAGCAGTCGGCGTGTACATTAGCGCTAGACTGCAATGCAATATCGGATGAGCAGATGGAGAGATCGATAAGGGACGTATTCCCATTCCAGGAGATATGAGTAGGGACATTGTCGTTGAGGAGGTTGATGCTTTGTCCCATGATCCAATTGGCCACTATCTCAGCGCCGGGAGAAGTCCGGTCGGAGCCCCAGCATCTGTGCTGGGAGTTAAAATCACCCAGGGCAAGGAAAGGTTTGCTGATAGAAGCCAGGAGATTTTCCAACCAGGCTCCCTCGAAACAGCCCCTAGGGGAGTAAATATTAATGATCGACAGGGTTGAAGTCTGCCCCAACCGAAGCTTGATCCCAATCACCTCAGTACCGTGGGAGGAGTCTTCTGGAATAGCAATGAGCGAGGACGGGATCTGATCATTCACACAAATCGCAACCCCGCCGCCCCTCCCAGAAGGGCGGTCAGCACGGTAGACGACCCGGTGGGGAAGGGAGAAAGGAACCGCCCTCGAAAGAAAGGTTTCCTGAAAGACCAACACATCAGCCGAACTGAAAAACCGATCAACAAGCCAGGGGCGCTTATCACGAAGACCTCGACAATTCCACTGAACAACCGAAAAACCCATAACAAAAACAAAAAACGACAGCAGCACACGAAAAACGAAAAACAAACCCCAACAGCACACAAAACCCGAAACCCCCCCCCGCAGCGAGGCTCAAGCCCCGCTACGGAACATCCGCTTGTCTCTCTCTACCCTTGGACTTCACCGCGTCCGCAGGGCTTAAGGCAAATTGCATGATGTCAACAGTAGGCTCACTTTCTAATTCCATCATCGCATTCTCGTCATCGTCCTTTGATTTCTCCCGATTTAATTTTTTCTTTCCCATTTTGTCTTTCCGCTTTGGAGACGGAGATTGTACCCGTTTCGAACTCATTTGGTTCATTTTGCTATAGAGAGTTTTTATAACATTGGATATCCTCTTGTCCATTTTGTCCTCAGTTTCTTTAATGACTTTCTCTAATATATTCTTGCTTTCTTGCCTAATGATATTCATTTGGGCCCGTATTTCTGTTTCGATTTTGGCGCTGACCTCTTCCTTTAGAATGTTGTGCATTTCTACTTTAAGTGCTTGAAGAAAAGGTTTGAGGTCTTGTTGAGAGATAAGGTTGGTCGGGCCAACATGCCCAGCCGGGGTCTCTTTAACTGCACCTGCATACGTTCCTGATCCGGATCTCGTTTCCTTGTCTTTATATCGGTTTCGAGCTTCTTGTAGAGAAAGCCGATTTCTACATTTGAACCGCAGAAACGCGTCCTCTGCTAAATAGGATGGACAGTTCTTATCATTGCCTTTATGGACCCCTTTGCAGTTTGGGCATTGTATAGCTTCTGCATTGCATGTCCCCGGTTCATGTTCGCCTCCGCAATTGAGGCATAACTGAGGGCCGCGACACATTTTAGTGTTGTGGTTAAACTTATAGCACCTGGTGCATTGGCGGGGCCGGTCTATGAAGAGCGAGACTCTATGAATTTCGAACCATAGGGTGACCGCATCTGGTAACTGGGTTCCTAGGATGGTTACCAAAACTGTCGAAGTGGGCTGGCGGACTCCCCCTGAAAATTTTGAGAACCGACGGACTTCTTTCACTTCGAATCCACCTTCCGCGAGTTCTTCTGCTATGTCCGAACACGTGACCTCCATGCTTATGTTAAACAATAAAAAACGGGATGTGATGCAATCAAACTGTAACGATGTTTTTGTTGGGACAGATAGCAGGGATTTCATTTCCAACAGTTTGTTAGCTGCTTCCAACTGAGTGGTTTGCACAAGAAGTTTGTTGGTTCGAGTGAGTTGCATTTGGGACAATACATCAGTGGCTCCGAGTACGGCCATGAGATTAGTTTTTAGTTGTTTAGGATGAGATCTGGGTATCGCTCCGTCGATAGCTTCTATGACTAGAGATATGGCCTGAGCACCATGCTTGACAGCTGACGAGAGCTGTTCAGTTTGAGAGGCTTGGTTTGTGTATAGGAGAGGATCATACATGTTAATTTTTTCATTCAAATTCGTTGTATTCGTACTAAAAGAAGAGCTTACCCCAGGAAAAGAAGCGCTACCCGTATGGGTAGCCTCCACTGCCTTCGCCACTCTTGAAAAAAGTCTGAAGACGTAGTCGAAGCAGTCCTCCGAGCCACGTAGGCACCCGAGACGCCGCCCTTGCGTACGCTCGACGCAAGGAAAACCGAAAAAGCAAAAATAAAGAAACCAGGCACACAAGCCAACAACCCCTTCACCTTAGGGGGAAAACTACACTTGAGTTTCACAAACACTAACCACAAACACCTACTAAAGGACACCAACACGCACTACGAAAACCAAGAAGAGCAGACGCCGCAGCGAGCAACCACCACCTCTTTGTTTACACTTCTCCTCAGCCTTTATTCTGAACAAATTCATTCATTCATTCATTGAGGAGCCCAAGGAGCTAAAACTCAGAGGGTATGCCACTTTGGTGACTTTGCCTTGCCACTCACACCACCAGCCAGCCAGTAATTTGTCGATAGCAGGGCGCCTGGAGCAGAGCTCCGTATCCCTAGTCGCAAAATATTATATATTAATCTGTGTCCCTAGTCAGGTAAGCATGTTCCAAACACGTACCTGCTATACCCCCTGCTGTGAGGCCGATTTTTTGCTATTGGCTAAGTTAAATGACGTCATGGGCGGAGCCCATGAATTGGAGCGATGGCGCGGGGCCATGGGCGGAGTCATAGTATACACTTTGAAGTTATCGTCTTCGAGATTATACGGAAGTGGTTAGGCTGCCTGCAAGTGCTGTTGCGGAAATGATGTAATTTGGCTGCCGCCAAGTCCAAACGCGCATTGAGCTACCTGCCAGTGGGTCTTACAACAGAAGGTAGCCCATTATATTTCGTTTACTAACGTTAGACGACAGTGTTATTTAAATTATAATTCTTCAAATATATTTAAAAATAAATCACTGATAAAAGAGTCGAGTTTTACGGTTTTTAGCTCCTACAAATGTATATATAACATTAAAATAAAGCTTGAAGAATAGAGAGATTCCTTTCTTCCACTTCTATTTTTCTGAAAATAAAATATAATAATCTTTCCAAACTTGACAAGAAGTATTTGAACATAAAATTTTCTAATTAATAGACCCGAGTTGGAGCCCCCCCTCCCCGGTATGCTGGGGAACCCGGTTCTGACAGGAAAAATTAGGTACACATATGACGGGGACGAAGGCCCCTTCCCCCCTCGCTTTCCACGGGCCTGCATGTGTGTGCTTTATTTTGAAATAAGAGAAAGGTAAAAGTGACATTTTATTCCTTCTCAGAAAAACGCTGGTAAAGTTGCGAAGAAAAATATATAATATTTACGCACGTACTTCTAGTGAAGGAATATGATTTAATAGCACTAAATTTATGCTTAACTTATCTTTCAGCAAATTGTCTCTTCCATTTCATAATATTCAACCAATCAATTACAAGTAGCTATTTTTTTTCAATAACTTTTAATATTATATGTAATAATATATTCTTAAAAAAGATTTAATTATAAACCGTTTTTTTATTTTTTTTAATTATTTAATAAAGCACACTTTTTGTGTATATAATAAACTGAGTAAATTATTTTTACTTTTTGTTATTAATTTTATTTCTTTCATAAGTGGGAAAAAGGTTTCCCATCTGTAAATATTTAAAACGAATTCTAATATAATATTTAATAATATATTTTTCGAAAGCATTTTTAAATTTGTTCGTATAATTTAATAATTTACTCTTAATTATTATATTTAATAATTTACGTTTTAAGAATTTTAAATTATTTTTTCCTGCTATTCCTTTTATGTAATGTTTTAAATTTATCATTAAAAAAATGCTCTTATAGATAAAACATAATTATTTTATAACTTTTCTTTATCAAGAAAGAAAATATTTAAAAATATACTATTTTTAGAAATCACTAATGCATATATAACATTAAAATAGATCTTGAAAAATGGAATTGTTTCTTCCTATATACATATAGGAGGAGGGAATTGGGGGCTTTGATTTTATTGAAATTATTTTCATTATTACATGCTAGCTGGAACAATATGTCCAATGACTTTTTAAAGTATTTATTCTTATATTACAGCTACAGTCAAACATGTATTACACAACATAGCTATAAAAAAGGGTTTGAATTTAAAAATATATGAAAATTTCTTATACTTGTATATTTTAGTCATCATAATATCGACCTAAACGGGATATAACAATTTTTTCCACCGGAAGACAACCGTCCGACTAATCTGACGGAAGTCCACTTGCAGGTTTCCTATTACAACTCCATCCGCGACCGTACATGCAGGCAGCCTAACCACAGCCAGATTATACATGGAAAAAAATGTTTGTTATTAAATCAGGAAGAAAATTATGATAGAAAGAAATAGTGCAAAGATATAACGTTGTGTGACAATATACGAAGATACATAAACGTTCGTAAAACAACAAAAATGTCTTAAATTTAGGTAAGTAGTATATGATATATTTATTACAATTTTTGTGAGTAAAATGCTGACATTGGAACGTTATATCTTATACATCTGTAATAATCCGATTGAATGATTTTCTAACTTATTTTTTTATAGTACCTAATTTTAGATAGAAGATCACCGACCAAATATGAATATATCAAAACTTGTACTGCAATATTTCACCTGGCCTGTTTAAATAACTTAAGTGGTCAGATGTTTTTATTGTTGTATCAGTTAAATTGAAGGAGAAACTTTGATTTATTTCCTTCTAGGTTAATTAAATTTGTGTAGAAGACAGCAATATATTTTTTAATCTGATTCATAGTTAATTTGTTTATCACAGTAGTGTGTTATAGTATAAGAGTGTAAAGATGCTATACAACTTAATGAAATTACTAATAAAATTAATATATATTCTCTACGTATATACCAAGTTGTAATTTAAATAGCATATATATGAAGTTTCATTTCTATTGTATGGGTGTTGATTTTGAGATTTTATTGATATTAAGTAACATTCTGAAGAAAGCAAACACTAATAGCCATTATCTAATGTTTATGAAATACTTTGAAGTTTGATCTGTACCCAGTAGTGAGCTGTCAAATTTTTAACAGCCAGTAAGCTATTATGCAAGTTTATGGTTTCAAATGCTATCATTTTTCGCAGTTCACACTAACATAATATACATTTATTGTGTGTTTAGAATTCATTCGGTGTTCGAGATAAAATTATTTACATTTTAACTCTGTTGTTGTTGTTGTTTCTTATGACCTTCTGATTTCGACGGACATTTTAACTCTTAAACATGTTTATTTCAAATTATGTTTAAAATTTAACAACCAATATTTAAACTTTGGAAATGTTTAATCACAATTACATGTGTATTATCCTACACTTTGATCAGGACACCTTATAAAAGGTCAGGCAAACACTAAATAACTTTAGAAACTCTCCAGTCACGGCTGAGATTAACCCAGTCACACCGCAAGAGATAGTCGAAATTATCAAAAACTTAAAGAACCGTAAGAGCCCAGGACATGACAAAATCAGGAACGTATCGGTCAAAAACCTACCCTAAAATATAATTTTTTTCATGACCATTTTAATAAATAAAATACTAAAATTAAACTATTTCCCTAAAGAATTGAAGGACGCGATAATTATTCCGGTCTATAAGGCAGGAGAGGATGCCACAATTCCAGCCAACTACAGACCAATTAGCCTACTACCAACACTTAGTAAAATTACTGAGAAAATAATTCTTAAGAGACTGAACACGCACCTTAGTGAGAATGACATTATCATTCCGGAGCAGTTTGGGTTTCGGCCAAAACACTCCACCACTCATCAACTGCTGAGAGTGGTAGAGTACATATCTTCTGGACTAAATACCAAGACACCCACAGCTGCAATTTTCCTGGATATACAAAAAGCCTTTGATAAAGTGTGGCACCGTAGTTTAGTATACAAATTGATCACTCTAAAAGTCCCTGACGCATTAGTCAAACTTTTAATTTCATACTTAAATAACAGACACTTTCAAGTCAGAGTTAAAGATATCTTATCTACACCCAAGCTCATAAAAAGTAGTGTACCGCAAGGATCCATCCTGGGCCCGACACTTTTTAACATATATCTGAATGACATCCCCAGGACTCCAAACACCGAGCTGGCACTCTATGCAGACGACAGTGCGATACTTGCAAAACACACTTATCTCACAGTAATGCACAGACAGCTACAAAAACACTAGGACATACTTCAAACATGGCTGGAAAAATGGCGAATAAAATTAAAACCTAATAAATGTCATTGGATTTACTTCTCTAGGAAGCGTAAGCCCCCGCCGCCTCTGTATATAAATAACCAAGCACTACTCTCGGAAAAATCTACTAAATGCCTAGGTGTAACGATAAACACCCACCTAACTTGGAAATTGCACGTAACAAACATAATCAAAAAAGCGTATAATGCCACAGGAGCTTTATACCCCATGATAGGAAGCGGAAATCTTGATTATCAGAACAAACTTTTAATATACAAATCGGTCATCCGCCCGGGAATGCTGTATGCAGCACCCGTATGGGGATATGCCTGTAAAACTACCATAGACTTCTTAGAAACAAGACAAAATAAAATCCTAAGGTGTATCAGGAAAGCCCCAAGATATTTAAGGAACTCGGTGATTAGAAAAGACTTTAAAATACAAACCGTGTGAGCCCAAATTAAAAAGCTAGCGCTAAAATTCTACGACAACCTGCCTTCAGTTCCAAATGAACTTCTACTCAGTCTACCTGACTATGATCATCGCAAGGCCAAATCTCGTAAGAGACCCCGTGCAGTACTTAACCTTGAATTACCGGATTTAGGTAAACCCCTTCACTAGAAACTGAAATTAATTAAAAATCGCGATCAATATTTTTCAAATTAAAAAAAAATATTCTTAATCCTTAAACTGCCAAATTGCTAAGTAACCCTCAGATCTGCATCAACCCCCCAAACTGACTAAATCCAAATGCGCAATAAACTGCCACACTAGGAGCCAAGTCAAAAATAAAATAGTAAATAAAAAAAAAATTCGAGCCTCCATATCATGGGTCAATGAAATAATGTCACAGCATGAAGATAGGAACCATATATTGAGATTGGAGATTAAAGGCGCTCCGCGCCTGGTGCTCTTCCTGTACGAAACTTCATTCTCTCCTACACTTTGAATTCTGAATATACAGAATTTTGATATTCAAATTTAAAAGGCATGTATTGATACATCATTCAAATTTTTCAGAACATTTTGAATTTAACTCAACGTTAATTCAGTTAAAAACCTCTTTACACACTTGCTATTCTGTACAACACATCTGAAATATAAAACCTTCAGTTTTATTTTTTAATGTCTTGAATAATTTCAGTTTGAAACATTTAGACAAAATACTATTAATTTCTAAACCCAAAATTATTTATTTGAAACTAATATTAATTTCAATATCTTTATTACTTCAACAACTATAATTCGATTTAGATAATATATTACTATATAATGTTAACGAAATACTTTAGCATCGGTTGGACGCAGTGATAACTAGTCAAACTTTTAACTGGTATATGTATTTCCAGCTTCATTATATCTCATTACATCAGGATAAATCAAATAACATCAGTATTAACTAGGTAAGTCAATTTGCATCTATTCATGCATCTTAGGATATCAAATCCATCTTCATATAAAATTAAATTAGTAACTACTGTCTATTATTTTCAAAAACAGCATTCAGTAAGTTGATTTAAAATATCTGTTGGATAAACTTCTTCTTTATAAACCTGTTATAAATTGAAATTAGATAATATCATGCAACATTATTATGCAGTTAATGTTGTGCAAACAGATTGTACTGTTAAATAGAAAATGCATATTTTTAACTATAGTAAAGCACTATTTATACACTACTCTAGGGACCAATGAAGTAAAGCGTATACCTGTGAAAACAAGTAATTGAAATTAATGTCACTGGATAGGAATGTTTGACGAGCTATGCAGAGATGCATATAAATGATGTATGTACTGTATTTCAAATATTTGAAATTTAATATTCACTGATTAGAATGGGAAATTAGACTTTATAAGATTTAACAAAATATTTGAAACATTTTTATGTAAATAAAATTAAAATTTGTTTGGATTTGACAACAAATTATGAATTTTATACAAATATTGAAATTAAAATATAACTATCCATATTTCATTACCTGAAGATACATTCAATTGAGTAGTAGAAAATTAGTACTAACTTTTGAATATTAGTAAACTTCTTCTTTATAAACCTGTTATAAATTGAAATTAGATAATATCATGCAACATTATTATGCAGTTAATGTTGTGCAAACAGATTGTACTGTTAAATAGAAAATGCATATTTTTAACTATAGTAAAGCACTATTTATACACTACTCTAGGGACCAATGAAGTAAAGCGTATACCTGTGAAAACAAGTAATTGAAATTAATGTCACTGGATAGGAATGTTTGACGAGCTATGCAGAGATGCATATAAATGATGTATGTACTGTATTTCAAATATTTGAAATTTAATATTCACTGATTAGAATGGGAAATTAGACTTTATAAGATTTAACAAAATATTTGAAACATTTTTATGTAAATAAAATTAAAATTTGTTTGGATTTGACAACAAATTATGAATTTTATACAAATATTGAAATTAAAATATAACTATCCATATTTCATTACCTGAAGATACATTCAATTGAGTAGTAGAAAATTAGTACTAACTTTTGAATCATTTGTGAGATATCAGTGATTACAAACGTACACATGCTTATCTCAAAAGCATTCAATTCGAAAATAAAAATATTTAAAACAAAAACATGTAAATTCATTGATAGTTCAAATATTTGATCTTATTACAATATTTTCTTTTAACGTTAGTATTATGTGTAGCGTCCCCAGGCAATTCTTTTTTTGAGGAAGAGGAGGGGGGGGGGTTGAATTGGTAACTAAACAGTTTGCTTCCCATTTCGCTAAATATCATTTCTCTGAACTGAAATGGATTTCTAGGAAATATGATTTCCCTACTTGGTAATGCTATTGGTGTTGTTGCTGAGACCCAGACCGTCCGACCTACCAGAAAGGTGTAAGGTAACTGTTTGGACGGCCAGGAAGTGCCACCCAATTTAGACCGGAACCCAGTGGGGGAGGCATCCACAGGAACCGTACCCTCCTTCCCCTACCACCAACCTCTAGGAAGGACTAATGCTACTGGTGTAGAAAACCCAGACCACACGACCAACCCATAGGCTAATGTTAGCTTTCTGTGTGGCCGGGAATGCTATTGGTGTGAAGAAACAAGAATGCTATTGGTGTGAAGAAGGTGTTGAGACCCAGACCGTCCGACCTACCAGAAAGGTGTAAGGTAACTGTATGGACGGCCGGGGTGTGAAGAAGGTGTGAAGAAACAAAAAAATATTTCCTAAATATATTTATATACGTTTAAAGAATCAAGGGTACTTCCTTATTATAGCAGCCCCCGAGGATGAATCACCAAGCGTCCGAGCCGAGATTTATCGCCAAGGTAGGTTATAAAATCTCACCAAACATCTGCAGTCCTAAAGAAAAAGCACGTGTTTATATTATTGTCATATTGCTTTTTCGTTAACGAAAACCTTGTCGAAATCTTTACTGCGACCTTGGCTCAATCGGATTTATGAGAGCCACTATAATAAGATAGTAGGCTATATATACAATTTCTATACAATAGTCAAGCTATATATACAATTTCTTTCTGATAGTGCAATGATTCTAGCTAAAACTACATCTGCTTTTCAATTTCTTCGTCTACAGTTACAATTGCAATATATAGATATTAGTTTATTAAATGGGATGTTTTTATTTACTTTTGAAATTTATTTTTACCTTTACTCTAAGGCAGGAATTTACTTTTATGCATCAAAATTCTATTATCTGTACTACTGATGGGAAAAAATCAGTACAAATAAGATAACCATATGCATTACCTAAAAAACATATTTTAGTTATCAATAGTTATCATATTTTAGTTAACAATATCTTGAAAAATTATAAATATTTAATGAACCGAACCTGATTGACTAGTACCTACTTCATCAAATTTAAAACATTATAATTTTTATTACATAGTGTTTATGTTAATCCATGTCTAGCCAATCCGAATTTCTTATAGAAAGCTGAAGGTTAATTAGGTCCTTGTAAATTGATCATCATTCAATGAATCGTGAGTACAGTTAACCAAATTTAAAAGGTAGCTGCAAAGTTTATAGTTAGTACATTACAAGGGTAGATTTGGGCAGAAATAAAAAGGGATTTACTTCGACATGTTTCTTTTATTGAACATTTGTTTTCGTAGTATATCAGTAAATAGTTATCGAAACTGATAATTTTTTTTGATTAATCATAAAATGAAGCAAACTAGCCTGATAAAATGCATTTTATGTCATTTTGGGATTTATAACATTGCTATAAACTTTTATAAGTGAATCTATAGAATCACAAGAAATGACACATATATCTGAAAAGGAGGGGGGGGGGGGGGGTAATTGCCACAATGACTCACACCTGGATCTACATTAAGTTTCTTGTTACCATTATAGATATCAGACATTCTATATTGACAAATTCACAATAAGCATGAAACCAGTCCAAGAATGCTCATGCTGGTATCTGTAATAGGAATATCACCCATATTTTTTAGAATGCCTCTTATAGACGGGCTTTATGTTTATAAACTTTGCCTTTGCAGCTTCATGTGGCCTGAGCTAAATTGTATATGAATTTTGAGACGGCCACGTGGAAGAACTGAAAATGTTAGTTCCCATAGAAGTTCTAAAAAATTGTGGTGCATGCTAACTTTCATGCTACCACTGCAAATTTTGACTATTTCATGATGACGAGCATAGGGGAAATGTCAGTTGTGTTTTGTGATGTATATGAGTGAGTGAGAAACTAGTCCATGGATGCTAGTATCTGCAATAGGAGTGTCTTCTCCATTATATCCTATTCACAAATTGATATATTAGAATGTTGCAAAACTTTAAGAGCAAAACAGTTTTATCAAGCCATTTTCACAAAAATATTATGACTGGAGAAACAAATATGAGCAAGGTAAATAGCAGATCTATTTTGAAGTTGAAATTGGGGCTGCAACTAGCTAATATATTTCACATAACGTCTTTGGTGAACAAGTATTTTAGCTATATTTCAGGCATTTAAAACTAACTTGAATGTACTCTGGAAGCTGTATCTGTTTACTCATATTTGTTTCCATTCACCTATTACGTGTACATATATTACGTAGATGGTTATCATAGAGACAAAATATCAATTTAGAATGTTCTGGTATTAAAATATGGAATTATATGAGGGTTTTGCTGTCTAAGAAAAGTTGAAACAACTTTATGTTGAGACCCAGACCGTCCGACCTACCAGAAAGGTGTAAGGTAACTGTATGGACGGCCGGGAAACAACTTTATGTGAAATATCAGTTAGCACGAACTGCAGGCTAGGCACTATCAGTGCCTATTATATATTCTATTATATATTTATTTGTTACATATATAAAGTGGTTAACATAAAATTTGAATTAATGTACAAAAAAGCTATTCCTCTGAAAGTCAAATTTTTCAGGTAACACACTAAGTTAGAGTGCAAATCTCAACCAACTTGTTTATTTCTGGTGATATCAATTCAAATCCATAGCATCTATTCTATTGGTATATAACTTTTTAATACTTCTGTAAAGAAACCAGGCATAAAAAAATTAGGTGACAAATCAGATTCTTTAAGAAAGTATTACAAATTTATATTCTCAAAAGCAGCAGTTTATTTATTTATTTTGATCTACTGGTATCTTTTATTTACATAGAAACAAGGAGCGAGCATTAAAGGAGAACTAGAGTCAGTATGTACATACTGATTGTCAAAATTTTCAATGTTCCAAGTATCAGTTGTTACATTGAAAATGTTTGAAGTAAATAAAAGTCTAATAAAGAATGCCAAGAAATTAACTTATATATTTAAAAGTATGCACTGGTTGTGACTGATGGACTTACCTGGTTAAAGATATCCTCCCCCCCCCAACTAAAGGAAAAAATCTATTCGAATTTTTTTTTAATTACACTAAAAGACACAAATCATATTGTAAATGTTAATGTGTAGAAAGCCCAGACCATCCGACTCGTCCGAAGACTTAGAGCAGCCGATTGGATGGCCGGAAATGTTAATTTGTAAAAACTTCCTCAAAATCCAGAAGAAGGTGTATTGAAGTACTTTAATTGTAAATCCATTGACGCAGTTCTATAAAAATATAGGTATGTCATTCTTTTGGTTTTGCCACTTTGTTATCTTTCGGTTAGCGATAGTGGCATAGCATTGCTCACACCTATTCAAATGGTAAAGAAACCAATATGCATATCTATTTGTTTAGAATTTAATGGGAACAGCAAACAATTGATATATTTAATTTTCGAAGCATATCAGTTATTAAAAATTTTTAGCATAGAAAATTATTAGCACATCACTGGGTATATAGAGTCGGATGGATTACCCACCCTCTACACTAAATATTTTACCCAGGATTACATTGTAAGTCTGCATTTTTATTAATTTTAGATTAATTTTTTAAAAAAATTTCCACATTTTTTGTCCAAAATATTCCATTGTATGGCTTTTTCTTTTAAATCAAACACATAGTTTTGCTTACAAACTTGCATAAATATTTGAAACCGGCTTCAAAAAAGGTTATAGTAACCCACATTTAAACAGTTATATATTTTGTTTTGGATAGGTAACTTGCTTTTTTGTAGTTAAAACATTAATAAAATAAAACAAATTGCCTCAAATGCTATAAGTCATCAATGAAAATAGGATTAAAAAAGTTGCGATACACGTACGGAATACAATATAAAATGGGCATAAGGTGGCTTTAATAAACATAATACATATAACACAAGCATTTTAAACTGTATGCTGTATATAATTTTTTTCCCGTAAATGAAGCATTTTTATCATTGATCAAGTAGTAATAATAATAATATATTTTATTTAATTTAGTTTAAAATCATATCAAAAGCAAATAATAATGTGTATATGAAGTAAAATACATGACGAAATGTATCTGAAGAAAATATAATTACGTATAATCTCGAAGACAACAGATTTTGTCTTAACTGTCAAACTTCAAAGTGTATACTAGGCTCCGCCCATGACGTCATTTAAGTTAGCCAATAGCGAAGAATCAGCTTCACAGCAGGGGGCTTAGCGGGTACGTTT
Organism: Amaurobius ferox; assembly: GCA_951213105.1. Taxonomy (NCBI): domain Eukaryota; kingdom Metazoa; phylum Arthropoda; class Arachnida; order Araneae; family Amaurobiidae; genus Amaurobius; species Amaurobius ferox. The sequence goes on along the minus strand of OX578155.1, from coordinate 36,718,880 downwards.
TCGGAACATGCGTCAGGTAACATATATGTGCATCACAGTCTTCTACTGAACCTAGTCCTTCAACACTTTCATTTGACGTCAGGTTCGCGATTCCACGGCACAGCGGCCATGTTCTTTGCAACATCGGTCTATCCGTATATTACAGATGATTTTTAGAAATTTACAATCATTTAGTGCATAATTTCAGTAGGATATATCAAGATTTATCTTCTCTTAGGATTATTTAGCACAAATATTCATAAAAAGATATGTATTGATGACATAAATTTCATATTGCCGCTACAAGCATATATGCACAATATTTGATTTTGGAAGTTTACTAAAGGAATTGGGTAAGTTACATTTAAAATTACTTTGTTGACATCCATCCTTGCATTATGTTATCATATCTATGCCATAAAAGTTTGTTTATTTATTTGAGCTATTTTTAACACCCATATAGCAAGTCTTAGTAGTAGTATATATTGAGTTGTAAACTTGTACAGTAATATAGCAGCTGGCTCATTTATATATAAAAAAGGCCGGTTGTTCTGTTGCTGTATTAGTTATTAATGAATATATGCAAGAGAAAACATGCATAATGTAAGTTAATTCTGTAGAAGTGATCTATTTGTTTTTTTTCTTGGGTACATATTTCTATTGAATATCTCTATAAATATTCTTATAGTTATTGATATACTACATAAATCTGGCAATAGTAGGCTGAAAATTGTTTAAATTTGTTCTTATAATGCTTCTCTAAACTGCAATAAACCAAATCACACAACAATTTGTAAAATGTCTGCATATTCAGCTTTATTTAATGCAATTTTGTATTCGATTAGAAATGACAAAGAGATTATGCAATGTTATTTATATTAAACTGGTGAGTGGAAGGGTTTTGGCAAGTTAACTCTGACGTGAAATTTCTTGCCTTGCATATAGATTATGAAATTAGGGAAAGTGAAAAAACTTGCTTGTGGTGAGCATTTTTTATCGCAAAGTGCAGTCGGTCAAGTTCATTTATAATCCTCGGACTTTTTTCTATATTTTTAAATCGATATATTAAAATAGAAAAGCATATGTATTTTCTGATGAATACACATTTAGTATTTAAAAAAAAATAGGTAATACGGAAATTTTTTTAAATTGTTGTGTAAAATTGTTTATGCAAGCATCTTTTCATATCTGAATATATGTAATGTCGTACAAAGGATATAAAAGTTTGAGCTTTGAGTTTAACACATAAAGAAAGTATTGGGACTGGAATCAAATATTTGAATACTTTTCCTCTGATTTACACACTTTTAGCATCACTGAACTATACATAACATCTGGAAGACACTCCCATTACAGATATCAGCATCCATGGACCAGTTTCGCCTTTATTATATTGTCAGGCACCTATGTACAATTCAACCTTGTGCCCCTTCTCCCCCCCCCTATTATTATCCCTGGGGGTTTCAGACAAATGAATGCTGTCGTTATTAGGGATCCTGTTTTCAACTGTAGAGAGGATTCATGAGACATCATGAGATTGTTTTATTTGTACAAGCAATCACTGGATGTATATCAGGTTTATAACAGAAGATACTATTTCTTCAAGTATTTTGGTGGGTTTTTATTTTAATAAAAAGCTGTTTTATTTAGAACCTAGGTGTACATCAATATATATTGATGTATGCCTAGCTAGAACTAACTAGAAAGCATAAAGACATGTGGTTGTCTCGCTCTTATCATGAATCAAAAATTAAAAACAGTAGCGTTATAATAGACTATCATCTCATAATAATTCAAATAAATTTTATTAATACAGTTTTAAATATATCTACTTTTATGTTCATTATACATCATTCAGAAAGTTATCGATAAATTTTCATTTCTTTTTTTTAATTTTAATCTTCATATTGTTTACATTAAGAAAGTCTCTTTACAATGTATTGTTTGAATATCTGAAATACTTGTACCTCAAAATCGTACTAAAATGTAATATTCAAAGCTATGAAAGTGTGAACTCTTAGTCTTATATGGTATAATAATGTTAATGTTTACTAATTATAATTTAAATACGAAAAATTTTTCTGAAAAGAAGTAAATTTTAAAAAGTTTCTTTTGAGCTTTCCTCGTTTCTACATTTAATACACAACAATATAAGTTTTTCTAAACTCTTGTGTAGCGTAAGCATTCGTGTTTTATTTTAAAATTTCCTTATATTTTTTGAGGAGACATTGTGAATATAACCTTAGCAACTTTTGTTTTCATTAAGTACAGCAATTTGCAGGTTAAAAAAATAAATAAATGGGATTGTTATTTTATATACACATGCCTAGAAATTCTATTCAATAACGCTTCTTTAAAAAAAATCATGACAGCATTAGTAAACACAGGAGTTTCTTCTAGAAAGTTATATCGATAACATGCAGTGGTATAAAAAAAGCAAGTAGGTATGTTCTTACGTTTTTAAGAAGTAATAAGATCATATCAAGGAGTCTTGATATTCATAACACTGTATTTCATAACACTATTGTTCTGATTTAAAAATCTCGACAAATGATTCTAATTAGAGGCAAAATATTACAAAACTTTATACATAAGCAATTCACGATTGAATGAAATAAAAATGCATTCAGCACATCTATCTTCTATGGCATACCGCGTGTTATATGGTTTGTATTTTTACAGAGAATATTAAACGAGATCTTGTAGAGATTAGAAATAAGTTTTAACATATTGCTGACTAACTATTTCAAGCCGTTCCTCTGTGTTTCGTATTTCGCCATTTGGCGCTACCCCACAGTCTTTCTATTTTTTGTGTGTGCGTTCCAGTTTCCGGATCAACAAAATTGTATTTATGGTTCACTTTGAAATGTTGGAAACTTTCCTTTTCCAGTTTTTCAGTGCAATATGATTTCCCCAAATCAGAATATATTATAGTTTCTTTTTCGATATTTTGCTTAATTGCTTCTAATATAATGCTCATGGATCGGTTTCGCACCTTCACAAGGAAACATTCGTTTGTTTCACACGGCAAACTCCACCAAAGATCCACTGTTGTGGTAGAATCCGTCCCACATTGTTTCTGCGCTTTGTGAACATATTTTCATCCACTTCGACGATCATATCAGGTCCTCCTATTTCTCCGTTGTTGACGTTTAAGCAAAGAATTCACACAAACCTCAGGCATGTAGTTATTCTAGTCCACAACTATTCCGTGACTGATTTCCAACTGCTTTTCACACCATTTAACTGAAGTTAATTCTTCGCTCCAACCATATATAAACCTCACACACTTCAAGAAACTCAATTTTGATGACTCACACCGTGTGGCTTTCCAGATACTTCTTTTACTGCGACAAGTTCAAAGGTTGCAGCGCCATTGAATTTCGCTTCCGAAATATAATTTTATTTCATGATTATTATCACAAGTAGCAATTTTAGACAAAACGCATTGAAAAGCTTGAAAGAATCTGACAGATTCTTCCTCTGTACTGGGCAGATTCTAAATTTTCATTGGTTTTTCATCCATTTTTGACGTATTAGGAAAAAGACGTGACTGATAAGAAATGGCCGCGACTTGTTTTGAAAATGTGGTGGTAAAAGTTTATCAGCGGGGATATTCCGTTTGGCGTCAGTTGTAGTATTTTTTGTGACTTTATCGCCTGTGCCAGCGAAATGGAAAAGTATCATTGTTTTTAATTTAAAACAAAATCAGAATACCTTGATATTTAAATTCAAATAAATGAAAAATTATTTTTAATTGTTGCTAGTATTTCAATATTTTAAAGGTATTTATGTACTTGTATTGTTGTAAGGATAATATTTTAAAATTACTTGCTTCTTTTTTTTTTATAATGTTCAGATTTATATGGGTGATCAAAGTTATAATGATTGACATGATGGTTTTATTGTTTTTAAATTAAATTCCCCATATGTTTGCAGCTTTTGGATTTTTAACAGTTTTATATGGTTAAAACACGGATTAAACCAATGTCACGCCAAAAATCCAACCCTGAAATTAAAGGTTGCAGGATTTAACCTTTTAATTTGAATGGGGTATCTCAGAGTATGTGTAAATAAAGTTTATTAAAGCTTATTTAGATGTTTTGATGTTACTTGGGGGAGGGAGGAATCCAGAGTATGTGGAGTATGCTCATCCAAAGGGAAGTGCAGTGAAACTCGATATGTTTGTAAAACGTGTATACCATTGCACATAGGTAAATGCTTTACAGTGTACCGTACCCGAAAAAATCTTTAAATATATGTAGTAAGTTTCATTTCAACGCATACTGTGTAAATAAAGTTTATTGAAACTTATTTAAATGTTTGGTACTTTTCCATTTCGCCAGCGCTGGCGAAATGCCAAATGAAGTCGCCAAAAATACTACAATCGACGCCAAAATGGAATATTCCCGCTAGTTACCTTTTACCGCCACATTTTCAAAACAAATCACGGCCATTTCTTATCAGTCCCGTCTTTTTTCTAAGACATCAAAAATGGATGAAAAACCAATGAAAATTTGGGATTTGCCCAGGACAGAGGAAGGATCTGTCAGAATCTTTGAAGCGAAAGGCGTTTTGTCTAAAATTGCTACTTGTGATAATAATCATGAAATGAAATTGTATTTTGGAAACGAAATTCAATGGCGCTGCAACCTTTCAACTTGTCGCTGTAAAAGAAGTATCTGGAAAGGCACATGGTTTGAGTCATCGAAATTGAGTTTCTTGAAGTGTGTTAGGTTTATATATGGTTGGAGCGAAGAATTAACTTTAGTTAAATGGTGTGAAAAGCAGTTGGAAATCAGTCACGGAACAGTTGTGGACTGGAATAACTACATGCGCGGGGTTTTGGAAGAATTGGTAAAAGCTCTAAAAAACAAAAATGAGTCTGAAAGGGATATGGGAGAAAACAGATCAAGTGATGATGAATCAGATAACGAAAGCCATTTGTTTTCTAACATTATTTATTTTATAAGTTATTTGTGGTTACTACGGCAAATTCAGAGACTCAGTTCATCGTTTCTTCTCTGGCATCCCAATAAAGTTTGGAGAGGGTAATCTCACTCATGTCCACAACATTCTTAAGCTGTACATGCCCACTGGGGCTGGGTTATGCTAAATGGGTGTCAGCAATAGGCTAACAATCAGATAAGTTATTTTATCTAATGCTATATTACTAACATAAAATGATTATTTGATATTTTGGAATGTCCTTATTTAAAAAAAAATTCAGTATAAAATGTTGGATTATCCAAACATTTAGTCACAATTAAAATAAAGAGATTTCCAGTATTTACTGATTGTAATAATCATACACTATTTTATTCAAATTGTCCCATTCATTCATAAGATATCGCACTCACAGGTTCATATACATACAAAATTCATTAAAAAATTAAGCAGTATACAATAATTAATATTCAGCATCATTTTTTTTTTGTCTATAGAAAGACATAAAACTGAAAAAAAAAATTTCCAACCCCAAATTATTTGCAAAGTTTCCAACAACAGATTTTTTGCCACAGCCTAAACAGTATATTGTAAACTTTTAAAGTGATGCTGAATTATTTAACACAACATCGCTAGAAACATGCTCATTTAGTTACAAAAATACTGTTCACAGTTGATAACAATAAGCTAGGTCATATCGGTAGCTGAAGATTATCTGATTTTGGAATTTAAAAATTCATTAAAAATCGAATGTAAATTTTGGTAAAAGGCCTTCGAGATGCATTAGTTCATGTTCAGATATAGATGCAACTGTGTGAAAAAAATTCAATGCAGTAGATATCGGTCGGCATTGTGGACAAACAAACAGATAGATTCTTCTTTTTATCATTATAGATTCACTGGGGGGTGAAGAAGATTGATATGTAATGTTTAAAATGTCCCTGAGTTTGTGACAAGTAAATGAAAACATATAAAAAAATGTTCGAAGATACAAAACCTAATCCAAAAGCAGGAAAAATATATAGAATAGAAAAAGGGACAACAATTAAGAAAGGAAGGTGGAGAGGGTAAAAATTAAAAACATTCTAATTTTCTGCCGAAAGATAAAGTGCATAACAAAACTAAGAGAGGGGGGGAAATCATATTTGCAATCATTAGAGAACAAGGTGGTAAAAAACGCAATATTTTTTTCGTAATTGTGAAAAAAAATAATAAACGAAAACATCTAAACATCTGAAAAGAATTTAGAGATACATGGGCCCAACAGAAACACAGGGAAATGTCCAAATGCTTCCAAATTCTTTAAAAAAGAAAAGACGGGGGTTAGAAATTTAAAAATATGAACTTTCGAGTGGGGTAATAAAAATAGGCTGTATTAAGAATTAAAGAAAAAATATCCATTCGTTGGAAAAAGAGGAACGTCAATGTTTCATTTTTTCTCGGCTTTGAAAAAAAAAAATGGACAAATAAATACCACATATCATACAATACAACTTTATATAAGAATAATAATGAATCGAATGTTGACTGGAACATGGGGATATTAAATGAATTGTTTAAGTAGAAATAAAAAAAATCACAATATCAAAATGTATATTACAAATTTTAAGATTGCTTAATTAACATTTTACTTAAAAGTGTATTAAATTATAATTATAACTAAAAGTGTAATTATGCAAAAATAAAATAGTATTTACAGATTATTGAACGTATATCTACACAGAAATTTGTATGCATGAGCAAAAGAATATGTATAATTCCCAGATTGAGTCCATAGAATAAATTTATTAATTTATAAAACAGCTCTAACAATTTATAAACAACTTTTGCACTTTCATACAAATATTCATAAAGGAATATTTTACTTCGTAAAAATATTTTGTAGCAATTTTTTTTTTTTATTTTGCAGTGAAACTGGAAAAATTGCAAAATTAAGATCATTTTACACCATTGCTTAATTATTTACCTCTGAAATTCCTCATAGAACAGCCACGGGGCATATTATTTTAGATAAAAACATGAAAAAATTATTCTTTTATCAGTATTATTCTGTGGCTAATGCCATAGACTAAATTCAGTACCAAATTAATTTTATTTGTTGAAACACATTAAAAATCGACAAAAAATGTAGTCAATTAAGAAATTTTGCAAAAATATTTTAGATAATTGAAAGAAAAAGTTACCCGAATAGTTAGAACTTAAAAGACAGCCATATTTGTCGATGGATTTGTAAATCGCGCACAGCAGCATAACACAACACATTGCTTTGAACACTAAGAAGTAGCTTTTTACTTCTAGTCACTATGTTTGTTATCTGCATGGCCTCCAGCTAGTCTCAATGCCTAAATGAGCTAAAACGGTAGACGACCAAAAGAATGACCATCTGGACTAATCTCCTCCCTCCCGTCCTTTTAGAAGTGGGATCATAGAGACTGCATCCATGTGTTTGCAATTTGAATTTGAAACCAAGAAAAAAAATTCTGAGAATCGCTCCTTGAGTTTTTCCCTGTATTTGGGGATAACAAAGTCCCCTAAGGGATTGGACCCGGCTGCAAGTTGTTTAAAATCTCCGAAGTGCTTACGTACTTTCCACAGAATACTATATTCTGTGGTACTTTCAAGCAAAACTGTACATTGCTTCAAAGATATAATTATAGGGAAGACGATTTTATCCTTTTATATACTATCTAAAATAGTAAATTCATTTATATTAAAGTGGCACAAAATTGGTTCATTTTCAATTTTTTTTTTTTAATACGACCACAAAAGTCATTCTTACTATACCCAATTTCACTTCCAAATGGCCGCCCCTGATTCGGCCGCTGTGTGCAATTGCCCACGCCGCCCACACCTTAAACCGGGCCTGTTTAGCTGTGCTCTCATGTTATAGGGTCACAGAATTTTTAGTCTAGTAAGAGGTTTATGCTTTCATTAAATGAATGGGTTGGGTGAAATGTAACAGCAATATTAGATGGTGATACCAGTGATGTAATTAAATTTTTTGTAAACCTCAAAGCAAAGAATTTCAGGGCACCCATTCACACAATGTATATATTTTTTTTGTAGCAAGCTAGAAATATACACAATACACTTTAAAAAAAAATGTTCTACATTTAATTTATATGTTTGTCATCTACTTTATCGATATTATAAAATAACTAAAATTGTAAATTGATAATTTGAATTCACATTGACTATTTAATTTTATGTTTTCCAATGATGCATTAAAGATAGTTTTAATAGTGCACTAGAGAAGCTATCTAAATTCATTTACTAATAAACTGCTATAGCCTCAAAACAGTTTGCAATAACATACCGGGAATACCAACTTTAGTAACATTTTGAAATTTAATTCATAAAATGTTTTCATTTCTCGCAAATGATACCCCATTTGAAATTATTTCAAGTATTTAAAAGCACAGCTGTTTAAAAAATATATATATAATTAAATGAGAGAAAAACCATAATTTTGATTGAGCTGAAATTTGTTTGACAGAAAATATTTCAATGTAACAATTTGCAGTGCCCCTTTCTCATTCCATGCCCTGCAATGGTTGCTCCACTCCACTATGAGATTGCATCACTTGCTGGCACCTCACAAACACAAAAAGCATTTAGTTAGTGATATACTGACAGAGCAGACCACCAGTGGCGGCTCGTGAGCGAGGTGTAGAGGGAGGCGCTCATATATGTATTTATGTATAGATGGGGATATTTATGTATAGAGGCATACTATAATATGTATTTATGTATATTATAGTATCCCTCAGTTTGTGCCAACTACGTCTTTTAGACTTCGAGTTCATCGTTTGTCCGGCACTGATAAATTAGTTCTGCCGTTACCTCGAAACAACTGTATACCAAATTATTATTTTACTTGCGCTGATATGCGTTTGCAAGTTTCCTTAAAATGAATAAGAGCCTATTGTAACCATGGAAATTATTTGAATATATTTCTAAATAAATTTATATCAAATTTGTAAAAATTGAATACTCTCAGTCATATGCATGTGCAGTATTTTTTATGATTAGCGCAATTGTTTGTACACCCAAAATGCACACAATTTCTCTCATATACACTCTATGGCTAATAGTTTTGTACCTGATCATCCTTGTAACCCAAACAGTAACATAATTAGAGAGCGAAAATCAACTAAATCTACGGCCGTTTATATGTAGAAATGGAATAACTATTTTAATACAAGTTTAAGAATGAATTTGGAATTTACAGAAAGTTCTTATGCATTATGCTTATCTCTAATTGTCTTTAAAATGATATGAGCGAGTTCTGCCTGCTAGCAATCACTATATATAGCAATCAGTTTCTATAGCAATAAGTAGTTAGGGGGGTTTGAATAAAACAATATGCATGTCCAGACGATACGCGTATAGATAGTGCAGGGACTATAGCTGTCAGTAGATTCAAAATCGTTTAATTACGAAGCGAGATGAGAAATTTTAGGACTACCTCAAGTGAAATTTACGCCTAGGGAGTATCGGAGCAATATTGGTCTTCAATGAAATTAGAAGCAAAACCAGGGGGATTGAATAGTCGCCGGTGAAAAAGGGGGGGGGGGGGGGGAGGGAAGATTTTAAGGAAAACAACGTCAGATCAAAGAATCAAGTATCAGGTTGAAAATTGATTTTTAACATTCTTTAAAAAATATTAATATTTTTTTTCAATTTTTAATGTTATATAGCTGAAAAAGTAAGACAGCTGAGTAAATCAATCAAGAGACTCACCCCCTCAGACAACACATTTCTGAAAGTGTCACTAAAAATATCCGCGGGCTTGCCACAAATACAATTATCGTGACTTATAAGCAATTAAGAAGTCAAACGCATTGAAATTCATCACAAACAAAGCATAGAACTACCCCAAATCAGAAATAATCCCCTTTCCGAAGGACCAGTGGCGCACCCAGAATATTCCTAAGGGGGGGGCCATTGGTGCACAAAATTTTTATGAAGGAGGATGACTCCTCGATAAATTTTCCGAGAAAAAATGATCAGAGGCCATATCAATTAACAAGGCGGTTGTCTTTTTTTGTACATTTATTTTTATCAAATTACTAACAATTCTTTAGTGCAGTGCAAGAGAATTGAATGATTAGAAGAAGTAGTAGTAGATATTTATACAAAACAACACAAATTAAGAAATAGATGAAGATAAAATTATTTGTTCTGGTCTGCTTATACTGTATACTTGTTTTCAACCACTCTCTCATGATTACATATTGTTATATTATTCAATTATGATCTATACATATTCATAAAACGAAGTCCAGCCTCCTGTTTTTCTTTGTAGCCAGAGCATTAATTATCTGGTCTGGATCAATTTCCACTTCACGGTGAATGTTCATTGACGCCAGTCCATTCAGTCTGGTTTCACTCATACTGTTTCTCAAGTAAGTTTTCAACCTCTTCATTGTGGAGAATGACCTCTCAGCACTGCTTGTTGATACTGGGAGGGTGGCATACACTTTTAAAAGTTCAAACACAGTTGGAAAAGTCCTTTGGTCACAAAAGTTAAGCAGTTCGATTGGGCTTTTAGTTTTCTTGTTCAATGCAAAGACCTTCATGTACCACAGATGTAGTTCAGCTTTTAGAGTATTATCTGATCTGGGTCCTAAATCATCTGCAAATTTCCTTGATAAGGCAACAAATCTCTCGTTTTCTTCCAGTGTCGGCTGCCTTCCATTCGGAATGACAGATGCAAAACTTTGTAGAAATTCCTTATGTTTGAGAAATTTTTCATGGAGGTGAGTGATGAAATTATCAATCCATGGAATGAAAATAGAAAGTCTGTAGTATTCTTCAGGAGTCTGTACGTTGAAATTTGATCTATAAATTTGTCTGGTGGCACGGCGTGGTAGAGTAATGTTTTCTCCATGCTGTTCCAGCTTCTTAACAGCTTGTTCAAACAGATGGTGAAACTCGTTCTCTGCGTTCTCTCGAATTATAGATATAGCTTTCAAAACGTCTTCTACGTCACTCACAGCAGTTGCCAGATCAAGGTTAACTTCCTGCAGCTTTTCACTCAGACGAACACTGTAGCTGAGTAATCTGTCAGCTGAAACAAGTGCTATGACAAACTGTGATGTTAACATTGAACATAACAAGGTATGAGCCTCTGTTGATGTCTCCTTGTCATTCCAGGTAGTAATCTCCTCCAGAGCGTCGATTACTTGATCAAACAATGAAACCATAACTGTGACGGCATCATGTCTCTCCACCCAACGAGTAGGGCATAATTTCTTCAGTTTTTTGGCACTGATTTCTGTCTCTTCCTGATTAGCTGCATTAATTTTGCTGGTGAGAACAAGGTTTCGTTTTGGTGTGTTGAAAAAACTAGAGATTTTCCCTATTATTCCAAAGCTGTTTCGGATATCCGGAACTCTAGATGAATAAGTTATGGCTAAGTTCAAACAGTGTGATGCACAATGAACGTAGGGGGCTTTGGGGTGTTGCTCATATATAATTGCTTGGGCGCCATTGTACTCTCCACTCATTGCAGAAGCTCCATCGAACCCTTGTCCACGGAGGAAAGACGTATCAATGTTGCAGTCTGCAAGGCCTTTAAGAATAGCATCTGCAATTGCTCGACCTGTAGTTTCAGTCAGGGGCACAAACTTAAGGAAGTTCTCCACTATCTTAAATTCAATTTTATACTTATCATTTGTTTCAAACCGTTTCAAATAACGAACGCAAAGTGTCATTTGCTCTACCGTTGCAATATCTGTGGTTTCGTCACATAAAACCGCAAAACATTTGGCCTCATTCACCTCAGTTGCTATGTGCTTCACAATGGAATCATTGCATGCTGAAATAATCTCATTTTGTATATTCCAACTTATGTAAGTTGCATTTTTTGCACAACCTTGTAGATGAGTTTTCAGTATTTCTTCTCCTGCATCAACTCGGAGTCGCAAAAGGGCTCTAAAATTTCCTTCGCCTTGGCATGGTTCTGACAATACGTCCAAATCCCCACAGTCTCTATGCCCTCTCATGGCCAGCCCTTGCCTTCCACAAAAAATCACTGTTTTGATAATAGGTTTAAGAATAGCCCTATTCTGCAAAACTTGTTTTTGCTTTCCTCTGTCCATTACTTGATCCACAGGAACCGTTTTTCCTTCCGTGACCCTTAAGAACTCATCGGCTTTGAGAACTGAATCCTTATGATAGAAAAATTTTTCATGTTGACTGAACTTCTCCAAGGCCTTCTTCCAATTATTAAATCCTTTTGAAACAAGTTGACCTGTAGCTTGTGTGGATCTTAAACCGACTTCATGGGGTGCAAAGAGAACACAAAATTTGCAATAGGCACTGTCCTCTGCCTTTGAGTAAGCTAGCCAGTTATGCTTACTCAGCCAAGATGAGCAGAACTTCCGAGTGTGGTGAGGTTTTCCTTGACTTGATACAGCACTAGTGACAGTAGCAGGAAAACTGTAATTTGCATATGGTTCCCAAAGATTTTTTAGCGCTGTTATCCTATCTTCATCTGTGAGGTTAGATTTCTTGACATAATTAGAAATATCTGCAGCCAGAATTTCTATTTCAACTGTGTTTGGTATTGTGTTTTGTCCTACCTTTACCTCCTCACAAGCGTTTGAAGACAGCCCGGGGTCACGGCTGTTGCTTGCTTCGACTGCAGCCTCATCAATGTAACAAGAGCTCAGGGAAACGTCGTTGGGAACGTCACTATTTTCAATCTTACTTTTTTTTTTAAAATAATTTCCCAGTGTCTGTTGGCCTAGCCCTTTTCGTTTTTCACTCATTGTCTTTTTTTTTACCTTGCTCCTCAGTTATTCAAGAACAAAATTTGCTATATAGCCGAAATACGCACATAAACACACACACTGATCGTTAAAGATGCATTTCACTGTAAGATCAGTTGAAAGTTCAGGACCATTATTAAATTCAGCTATTCACCACGCAGGCCCTCGTTCCGAAACTACCAATTCACTGTTATCACCTTGTGTCGTAACGTCGCACTTTATTTCAACTCACAGCAACACTTAATTCGCGAAGCGTTGGCACGATCTATTTATTCACTTCCACAATTTTCTCACTGGGTAAACGAAATCCTCGAGTTTTCGAGCGAACAGCCGCTTCCCCGCCGTTCACTCTTTATATAGGGCCACGGAGGCGCCTGTGACGTCACTCTACACAGCACTGGTATAGTACGACTATAGCGAGAAGGCATTTGGGTCACGTGATTTTGGACGAGTCCATTAGTTAAATTCAATCACAGGTAGAAACGTCTTAAGAAGAACGGGTTTCCAGAATTGGCGCCTTTAGTGCGAATTAATTTATAATTTGTACAGTACGATAAAGAGCTTTATATGTATAATTACATTCAGTGTAAGTGTTGGGATATGCTGGAATTGTTTTCTTCACAATGATTAAAATTATTTATTACAATAATGGTTGTAAATGTTTTTTTTTTATACTTTCTCGAAGGCAGACCTAGTTCTCCCTTGTGCTGACAGCGCCCTTCGCGTTTTGCTTTGTCAGCCCAAGGGGGGGGCCAGGGCCCCCTCGGCCCCCCCCGTGGGTGCGCCACTGCGAAGGACAGACAGAACCACCCTACATCAGAGATTTTTGTTAAAGTACAAACATTTTTCTAAGTATCCTTTTCTCTTGAATTTAGTTAAAGTACAAACTTTTTTCTACATATCGTTTTCGTTAAATTTAGTTAAAGTACAATCTGCCATTACGCGATATTTTTATAATTCTGCCATTACGCAATATTTTTAAAATGCACAAAAATCGTATTTTGTAATATTTTTATGTGTATTATTCACTTTTATTTATATTCAATTGCAATATCATTTCATAAAATTATAGAATACGACGTCATTTTGGTAGGAGGAGACTATTTTAAAACACGGGAAAATACATCACTTCAGTTGGGAGGAGTCAATTTCAAAACACGGACAAACGCGCAACTTTGTGCAATTTTGTACTTAGAAAAATGAGTGAGGGTCTATTATCCGGTTTTACCGTTTATTCAATTAAGTTTTATGTATAAATATTTTCTGACATATTTTACAAACAAAAGGCCTTCTTACCAGTATGAACAATAAGAAGCTTATAGCTCATTTTTTCATGAAAATGCTTTCCTACCACCACTGTGCACAAGTAGATGCTTATTTAAATCAATTTTATATGCAATTTGCTTTCCGACCTCAACTGTGCAAAATTAGGTGTGCATTTAAAATATATTTCTTTGAAAATGTTTTATGACATATTTCACATACAAAAGGTTCTTCCCCAGTGTGCATTAGTAGATGTAAATTTAAATTACCTTTATGTGCAAATTTTTTGTTACATATTTCACAAATAAAAGGTTTTTCACCAGTATGTACACGTAAGTGCTTTTTTAAAGTACTTTTTTCTGAAAATGCTTTTTGACATATTTCACAAACAAAAGGCTTTACACCAGTATGTACACGTAGATGGCTATTTAAATTAACTTTTTGTGAAAATACTTTATGACATATTTCACAAACAAAAGGCTTCTCAGCAGTATGTACACGTACGTGCTTTTTTAAAGCACTTTTTTCTGCAAATGCTTTTTGACATATTTCACAAACAAAAGGTTTTTCACCAGTATGTACACGTACGTGCTTTTTTAAAGTACTTTTTTCAGCAAATGCTTTTTGACATATTTCACAAACAAAAGGCTTTTCACCAGTATGTACAAGTAGATGGCTATTTAAATGATTTTTATGTGCAAATGCTTTAGGACATATTTCACAAACAAAAGGCTTTTCACCAGTATGTACAAGTAGATGGCTATTTAAACTACTTTTATGTACAAATGCTTTATGACATATTTCACAAACAAAAGGCTCTTCACCAGTATGTACAAGTAGATGGCTATTTAAATGATTTTTATGTGCAAATGCTTTAGGACATATTTCACAAACAAAAGGCTTTTCACCAGTATGTACAAGTAGATGGCTATTTAAATGACTTTTATGTGCAAATGCTTTAGGACATATTTCACAAACAAAAGGCTTTTCACCAGTATGTACAAGTAGATGGCTATTTAAATGATTTTTATGTGCAAATGCTTTAGGACATATTTCACAAACAAAAGGCTTTTCACCAGTATGTACAAGTAGATGGCTATTTAAACTACTTTTATGTACAAATGCTTTATGACATATTTCACAAACAAAAGGCTCTTCACCAGTATGTACAAGTAGATGTCTATCTAAATGACTTTTATGTGCAAATGCTTTAGGACATATTTCACAAACAAACGGCTCTTCACCAGTATGTATAAGTAGATGTCTATTTAAATTATTTTTATGTACAAATGCTTTATGACATATTTCACAAACAAAAGGCTTTTCACCAGTATGTACAAGTAGATGTCTATCTAAATGACCTTTACCTGCAAATGCTTCATGACATATTTCACAAACAAAAGGCTTTACACCAGTATGTACACGTAGATGGCTATTTAAATTAACTTTTTGTGAAAATACTTTATGACATATTTCACAAACAAAAGGCTTCTCAGCAGTATGTACAAGTAGATGGCTATTTAAATGACTTTTATGGGCAAATGCTTTAGGACATATTTCACAAACAAAAGGCTTTTCACCAGTATGTACAAATAGATGGCTATTTAAACTACTTTTATGTACAAATGCTTTATGACATATTTCACAAACAAAAGGCTCTTCACCAGTATGTACAAGTAGATGTCTATCTAAATTACCTTTACGTGCAAATGCTTTATGACATATTTCACAAACAAAAGGCTTTTCAGCAGTATGTACAAGTCGATGTCTTTTTAAAGTACTTTCTTGTGAAAATACTTTATGACATATTTGACAAACAAAAGACTTTTCACTAGTATGCGTAAATAAGTGCTTATTTAAATCATTTTTATGTACAAATGGTTCATGACATATTTCACAAGCAAAAGTCATTTCACAGCCTTCACATGCAGCTCTTCTTCGCTTCCAAGTTCAAAGTGTTTCTTTCGTTCAGTGCGCATGCTCCGAAAACGTACCCGCTATACCGCCTGCTGTGAGGCTGATTCTTTGTTATTGGCTAAGTTAAATGACGTCATGGTCGGAGCCTAGCATTCACTTTGAAGTTGTCGTTCGTCTTCGAGATTACACATGGAAAAAAACGTTATTATGATAGAAAGAAGTAGTGCAAAGATATAACGTTGTGTGACAATATACACGTTCTAAAACAACAAAAATATCTTCAATTTAGGTAAGTAGTATGTGATATATTTATTACAATCTTTGCGAGTAAAATGCTGACATTGGAACGTTATACCTTATACATCTGTAATAATCCGATTGAATGATTTTCTAACTTATTTTTAATAGTAACTAATTTTAGATAGAAGATCGCCGACCAAATATGAATATATCAAAACTTGTACTGCAATATTTCACCTGGCCTGCTTAAATAACTTAAGTGGTCAGATGTTTTTATTGTTGTATCAGTTAAATTAAGGCGGAGTTAAACCGATCCGAAAAGTTACCTTTTTCCGATAGATGGCTCTGAATATCGCAGGTTTGGCGAAATCCAACCTTGCGCCAAACAGCGATTATGTTCAATTTGCGGTAGCCATAGTCTCACTTCCGGATTAATCCTGAAACCGGATGTTATGAAATGCATTCAAATTAGAACTTGGTTTTATCGGCTGATAAATTCATAACATGGACTATAAATAAAAGTATGCAAAAATTTTCTTCATATTGATAATAACATTCAATTTAAATCATATATGCGTATTCAAAATGTAAATAAAATTCGTAGATTACGTATTCAAAATGTAAATAAAAATCGTAGAATGCGTATTCATAATGTAATGAAAGTGTTATATTTGATAAGTGTTGATGGGAAATTGACATGCTAACTTACTGACTGCTGTTAAATTGTATTTGAAATTTTAACACTTTAAATAAGTTTGCTTGTCGTGTCTATCACTCACTATATTTTAAACTCTTTTTAACACTTTACAACAAAGTTGAAAAGTGTTTATGACTTTGTTCATTCTGTCTGTCTGTCTGTCCGTTAGCACGATAACTGCCGTAAAAATGACTTAATCAAAATGAAATTTTAGTATGATGTTCAGACGGTCTATAGGACCTATGGGAATATAAATGAATAATATCACCCAATTAGTTTTGGATTGAACCCGGGTTGAAAAAATGGAATACATTGAGCCCTATGGGACCTAATTTTTCAAGCATTTTTTAAGCGGATTTAAAATTCCCAAATTACTTCGAAAATTTTAGGCAATATTCAAATTGTTCCATAAAATATATAAAAAAAAATTCAGCGAAATATATTCAGTTGTTTTTTAAATAAAATTAAAATAATAATAACACCTCTTATATGAAGTGATCACGCGTCCATGATATGAAACGATCACATGACCCACTTCAAAATGATATATGGCATCCATCTTGTGTCAAAATCGTGATTTTTAAAGTTCTTTTTAATTCATATTGAGTGTTGTATCCGTCCTAAAACTATTTTATTTTTGCCTAAATTCTGTGCATCTACATACTGAAACAACGCAATGACAATATATTTCAGTTTAAATGCTCTTCCAAATTTCATTATTTCTAATATTAAGCCTATTTTTCACCTATGTAAAATGTAAACAGCAAAATATGTATTAGAATCGCTGTAACACAAAATCATTTAGTCCATGGAGTCTGCTTAGCTGATATGAATGAAATATTCATTGATGTTAGAAAGAGAAGGACAATATTTTTCGATGAAGTTTTACGCATTGAGTTTACTTTCTTGTAGCTCAATGGTCTTAATTTTTTAATAAAATAAATTATTATAGTATTGTGATGAATGACATGAATGGGGGAATTATTTATGAATGAAATGTTGCTTTTATAGAGAGAGCCATGCGTGTTATTTTTTTATGACATCATTTGAATGAATTTCAGTTGTTTTCGATGATGTTTTCAAATATAATAAATTATCGTAGTATTATGATAATTCTTAAATTATTACCGAGGAATGTATCACATTTTAGAGATGTTTAAACCAGGCAATTTATACTTTAATGTCGTCATTTGAATGAAGTTAATTTTTTTCGATGAAGGTTTAAGGTGTCAAATATAATAAATTAATGTAGTATTGTGATAAGTTTTAAAATATTACCGAGGAATGTATTGCATTTTAGACATGTTTAAATAAAATTGCATTGAAGTTGGAAAGTGTTTCATAATCAATGCTTTAAGCATGATTGATCTTTCTTGTTTTTTTTTTGCCCTGATGGGTTGGTAAATTCCAGTACTTGCATTGTTAAGATTTTGTATGTATTCATAATATGATATATGTATCCTTTTATGTTTAATTCTTAACTATTAAAGAAAATGAGCAAATAAGTTCATGTAAAACGTATTTATTGTTGTTGGAGTATATTTGAAATTTCAACACTTTAAATATGGATGCTTGTGTCTAACTTATATGTTCTTACACATTTGTTGAGCTACTTTATATACTGTATGTCCTTTATTCCTTTGATAATATAGTGTACAACAAACAAAATTCTAAAAATTGAATACTTAAATATCATTTTATGAAAAAAATCACTTCTACTTATCTTGACTCAAAATAGTCGGCCAGTTCCTTCCTGTACCTCTGTGTCAATGCTAATAGAACACACAGGACAAAATGAAAACTTGGCAGGACATGATCTTGACAATTTCACGCCTTTTTTTTTATTGGCCCTAAATCCACTTAATGAGAATTGAAAATGTTTGCTATTTGATTGAAAATTCAACTGCACATATTTTTAATTCATTGAAATAGCTGAGTCATAACAGTAAATATAATTATCAATGTCTACTTAACCCTTTCGGGACGGCGGCATCCTGGAGCTGTCGCGGCCCAAAAGACGACGCGCTTCGCTTCCGAACTGGTCGAAAAGGACGGCGCATTTTTTGCGCTAAGCCTAACTCTCGACAAAAATTCACTAAAAATCACCTATTCAACACAGAAATCTACTTTTTTCAGGAATAAAAGAAATATTTATGTTCTATTTGATGTATAATTTTCATACAAATCTGAATACAAAATACTCGTTAGATGCTCCCATTCTTTTATCCGAAATAAACGAATAATTTCACTGCCTCTAAAACCCAAACAAAAAAAAATACTCTCTTATATTTCTATGATTCACCTATGAAATCATAACGCTGAAATAAAAATAAAAATCGAAACTCAATTATAAAATTGTTGATGCTACGAGAATTGCTCTGTTTGTTTATGTTACAAAATGATTTTCACCGCTCCAAATGGAGAAATAATTCATTCGATCCTCTTCTGCCAAGGTCATGCCTCTGCAAAATACATTGAAGTTAGTTCCATGGACAAGTAACGAAATCTAATTCACAAATTAAAACGTTCCGCGTGGTGGCACTTATAGGTGCCACTATCCGCTTGCGGTAAAATTTCCCCTGGCCCGAGGGAGTGCCGTTCGTCCTTGAATGCAAGTTCGCATCTGGCACCTGGGCGTGCCGTTCGTCGCTAAAGGGTTAAGGTTCATTATATGTATTTCTCCCTTCCTATCTGGGCATTCAAATTAAAAGGTTAAATCCTGCAACCTTTAATTTCAGGGTTGGATTTTTGGCGTGACATTGGTTTAATCCGTGTTTTAACCATATAAAACTGTTAAAAATCCAAAAGCTGCAAACATATGGGGAATTTAATTTAAAAACAATAAAACCATCATGTCAATCATTATAACTTTGATCACCCATATAAATCTGAACATTATAAAAAAAAAAGAAGCAAGTAATTTTAAAATATTATCCTTACAACAATACAAGTACATAAATACCTTTAAAATATTGAAATACTAGCAACAATTAAAAATAATTTTTCATTTATTTGAATTTAAATATCAAGGTATTCTGATTTTGTTTTAAATTAAAAACAATGATACTTTTCCATTTCGCTGGCACAGGCGATAAAGTCACAAAAAATACTACAACTGACGCCAAACGGAATATCCCCGCTGATAAACTTTTACCACCACATTTTCAAAACAAGTCGCGGCCATTTCTTATCAGTCACGTCTTTTTCCTAATACGTCAAAAATGGATGAAAAACCAATGAAAATTTAGAATCTGCCCAGTACAGAGGAAGAATCTGTCAGATTCTTTCAAGCTTTTCAATGCGTTTTGTCTAAAATTGCTACTTGTGATAATAATCATGAAATAAAATTATATTTCGGAAGCGAAATTCAATGGCGCTGCAACCTTTGAACTTGTCGCAGTAAAAGAAGTATCTGGAAAGCCACACGGTGTGAGTCATCAAAATTGAGTTTCTTGAAGTGTGTGAGGTTTATATATGGTTGGAGCGAAGAATTAACTTCAGTTAAATGGTGTGAAAAGCAGTTGGAAATCAGTCACGGAATAGTTGTGGACTAGAATAACTACATGCCTGAGGTTTGTGTGAATTCTTTGCTTAAACGTCAACAACGGAGAAATAGGAGGACCTGATATGATCGTCGAAGTGGATGAAAATATGTTCACAAAGCGCAGAAACAATGTGGGACGGATTCTACCACAACAGTGGATCTTTGGTGGAGTTTGCCGTGTGAAACAAACGAATGTTTCCTTGTGAAGGTGCGAAACCGATCCATGAGCATTATATTAGAAGCAATTAAGCAAAATATCGAAAAAGAAACTATAATATATTCTGATTTGGGGAAATCATATTGCACTGAAAAACTGGAAAAGGAAAGTTTCCAACATTTCAAAGTGAACCATAAATACAATTTTGTTGATCCGGAAACTGGAACGCACACACAAAAAATAGAAAGACTGTGGGGTAGCGCCAAATGGCGAAATACGAAACACAGAGGAACGGCTTGAAATAGTTAGTCAGCAATATGTTAAAACTTATTTCTAATCTCTACAAGATCTCGTTTAATATTCTCTGTAAAAATACAAACCATATAACACGCGGTATGCCATAGAAGATAGATGTGCTGAATGCATTTTTATTTCATTCAATCGTGAATTGCTTATGTATAAAGTTTTGTAATATTTTGCCTCTAATTAGAATCATTTGTCGAGATTTTTAAATCAGAACAATAGTGTTATGAAATACAGTGTTATGAATATCAAGACTCCTTGATATGATCTTATTACTTCTTAAAAACGTAAGAACATACCTACTTGCTTTTTACTTTTATACCACTGCATGTTACCGATAACTTTCTAGAAGAAACTCAGGTGTATACAAATGCTGTCATGATTTTTTTTAAAGAAGCGTTATTGAATAGATCATTTCTAGGCATGTGTATGTAAAGTAACAATCCCATTTATTTATTTTTTTTACCTGTGTGCACATTGCTATATTTAATGAAAAACTAAGTTATATTCACAATGCCTCCTCAAGAAATATAAGGAAATTTTAAAATAAAACAAGAATGCTTACGCTACACAAGAGTTTAGAAAAACTTATATTATTGTGTATTAAATGTAGAAACGAGGAAAGCTCAAAAGAAACTTTTCAAAATTTACTTCTTTTCAGAGAATTTTTTTGTATTTAAATTATAATTAGTAAACATTAACATTATTATACCATATAAGACTAAGTAGTTCACACTTTCATAGCTTTGAATAGTACATGTAAGTATGATTTTGAGGTACAATTATTTCAGATATTCAAACAATACATTGTTAAAGGCCCAGACCATACAGCCAACCCAGGGGTTTGCGGCAATTGAGCGTATGGCCGGAAACAATACATTGTAAAGATACTGTCTTAATGTAAACAATATGAAGATTAAAATTAAAAAAAAGAGAAATGAAAATTGATGGATAACTTTCTGGATGATGTATAATGAACATAAAAGTAAATATATTTAAAACTGTATTAATAAAATTTATTTGAATTATTATGAGATGATTGTCTAATATAACGCTACTGTTTTTAATTTTCTGATTCGTGATGAAAGCGAGAAAACCACACGTCTTTATGCTGTCTAGTTAGTTCTAGCTCGGCATACATCAATATATATTGATGTACACCTAGGTTCTAAATAAAACAGCTTTTTATTAAAATAAAAACCCACCAAAATACTTGAAGAAATAGTATATATTCTTATAAACCTAATGTACGTCCAGTGATTGCTTGTACAAATAAAACAATCTCATGATGTCACACGAATCCTCTCTAGAGTTAAAAACAGGATCCCTATTAACGACAACTTTTATTTGTCTGAAACGCCCAGGGATAATAATAGGGGGGGGGGCACAAGGTTGAATTGTACATAGGTGCCTGACAATATAATAAGAGCAAACCTGGTCCATGGATACTGATATCTGTAATGGGAGTGTCTTCCAGATGTTATGTATAGTTCAGTGATGCTAAAAGTGTGTAAATCAGAAGAAAAGTATTCAAATATTTGATTCCAGTCACAATACTTTCCTTATGCGTTAAACTCAAAGCTCAAATTTTAACATCCTTTGTACGACATCACATATATTCAGATATGAAAAGATGCTTGTATAAACAATTTTGCACAACAATTTAAAAAAAATTCTTATTATCTAATTTTTTTTAAAAATACTAAATGTGTATTCATCAGAAAATACATATGCTTTTCTATTTTAATATATTGATTTAAAAATATAGAAAAAGTCCAAAGATTACAAATGAACTTGACCGACTGCACTTTTGGATACAAAATGCTCACTACAAGCAAGTTTTTTCACTTTCCCTAATTTCATAATCTATATGCAGGGCAAGAAATTTCACTTCAGAGTTTATTTTCCAAAAGAGCTTTCCACTCACCAGTTTAATATAAATAATATTGCATAATCAGTTTGTCATTTCTAATCGAAAACATAATTGCATTAAATAAAGCTGAAAATGCAGACTTTTTACAAGTTACTGTGTGATTTGGTTTATTGCAGTTTCGGGAAGCACTATAAGAACAAATTTAAACAATTTTCAACCTACGATTGCTATCTTTATGTGGTATATCAATAACTATAAGAATATTAATAGAGATATTCAATGGAAATATGTACTCAAGAAAAAAACAAATAGATCACTTCTACAGAGTTAATTTATGTTATACATAATTATGCCTGTTTTCTCTTGCATATCTTCAATAATAACTAATACAGCAACCGAACAACCGACCTTTTTTATATATAAATGAGCCAGCTGCTATATTACTGTACAAGTTTACAACTCAATATATATTGCTAATAAGACTTGCAATATGGGTGTTTTAAGTGCATGAAATAAAAATAGCTCAATTAAATAAACAAACTTTGATGGCACAGATATGATGCAAGGGTAGATGTCAACAAAATAATTTTAAATATAACTTACCCAATTCCTTTAGTAATCTTCCAAAATCAAGTATTTTGCATATATGCTTGTAGCGGCAATATGAAATTTTTGTCATCAAAACTCATCTTTCTATGAATATTTGTGCTAAATAATCCTAAGAGAAGATAAATCTTGATATATCCTACTGAAATTATGCACTAAATGATTGTAAATTTCTAAAAATCGTCTGTAATATACGGATAGACCGATGTTACAAAGAACAATCGCGAACGTGATGTCACATGAAACTCATCTATTAAAGTTCAGTTCGTTTGGGATCCTAGCGAGGTTATCATAGAAATTGTTAGAGAGTTTTCGCATATCTTGCTTAATAGTTTTAATTTTGAAATCTCGATGTTTTACAAAGTTTTTAAAGTATCTTGGGGCATTTCTGATAGAACGTAGGATTTTGTTTTGAATGATTTGGACTTTTTTTACATTAGATTTCGCGGATTTAGAATTAGATTTAGATTTCGCGGATTTTTTTACATTAGATTTACATTAGATTGTACGGTCCCTGTGGATGCCTCCCCCACTGGGTTCCGGTCTGAATTGGGTGGCACTTCCCGACCGTCCAAACTGTTACCTTACACCTTTCTGGTAGGTCGGACGGTCTGGGTCTCAACAACAACAACAACATTAGATTTCGCAGCGTAGCCCCAAAATGGGGAGGCATAGAGAATGATGGGGCGGATAACTGATTTGTAAAGTAGGATTTTGTTTTCAATGCTGACATCATTCGAGTACAGGAGGGAACTCAGTTCTGCTTTTACAAAATTTATTTTATCCTTGAGTTTTGCAATGTGGGGTTTCCATGTTAGTCTGCTGTCAAGAGTGAAACCGAGATATTTACATGTCCTCTCAAAGCAAACTGGCTGATTGTTAATTATGATTGGTTGGGGCGGAAAACGTTGATGTGAGAAAAATACAGTTTGACATTTATTAGGGTTTATTTTGATACGGTATTTCTGTAACCAGGGTTCAAGAATGTCGATGTGATGTTGTAAGTATCGGTGTAAGTAGTTGGTGTTGTGGTGTGTGGCAAGAATGGCAGTGTCGTCCGCATACAAACAAAGTATAATGTTGTTGGTTCTAGGGATGTCGTTTATGTAAATGTTAAAAAGAATGGGACCAAGTTTACTGCCCTGAGGGACTCCAGACAGGATATGTTTGGTGTGTGAGTGTGTCTGGTTCAGACGGACATGAAAGGTTCTGTCGCTGAGGTAGGAATATAAAATATGGGTAAGAGAGTGTGGCATACGAAGCTGAATGAGTTTGTATATGAGTCCGATGAACCACACCCTATCGAAGGCCTTAGCGACGTCAATAAGTATACCTCCAACTGCTGACCGGTTTTGGAGTCCATCAAAGATGTACTCCACCACGCGGAGCAGTTGGTGTGTTGTAGAGTGAAGCTGTCTAAAACCAAATTGCTCAGGGATGAGAATGTTGTTATTAGCAAGGAAATTGTTGATTTGGATGGCGATGAAATGCTCAGCCAGTTTGCCAAGAGAGGACAGCAAGCTTATGGGGCGATAACTTTTTGGGGAGATTAAAGTTTTATTTGGTTCAAGGATTGGAACAATGGCAGCGTGCTTCCAGTCGCGGGGGAAGTAATTGAGATCGGAAATGGAATTGATTAAAATAGTGATGTAAAAGATTATATTAATAGTGCAGGATTTAAGAGCTTTGTTTGAAATATTGTCAGGGCCGGGACTTTTCTTGTTTTTGAAAGTGTTGATGTAGTTAACTATGTCAGTGGGGAAAATGTGGAGAAGGGGGGAAGTATTTGGAACACTAAGAAACTGCTTCACGGTATCCTTGGCTTCCTCCATGAAATTCTGGCAGAAAATATCTTCGTGTGGTGTGAATTGTTTTACATATACATCAGAGAATAAATTAGCTTTGTCTTGTTCTGTGTAAGCAGTGGTATTATTGTGAGTGAGTAAGGGAATATTTTTGTGCTTTTTACGAATACGTTTTAAGAAGTCCCAACGTGAATGATCAGTAGGGGAGAGAGATTCGACATATTGCTTCCATTTGGCTTGTTTATAGTTAGAGATTAAAAGTTTTATTTGTGCCGTCAGGTATTTGTATCTAGTTCTGTGGGCGGGATTTCTTGTGTGTTGCCAGTGTTGGCGAGCGCGGTGTCTGAGATTAATTTGGGTAGTGATAGAATAAGGGAGTTTTTGGTAGAGTTGTGGAATGTAGGTGGAGGTGCTGTCGGAGAGTGCTGAGCTAAATGGTTGGGTTAGTGTTTTGATCACCCTGTCAACATAATCGGTGAAAGTGATGGTTCGGAAGAGGATGGGGGACTCGTTTAGAAGTTTAACAAAAAATTTTCCAGTTAACTTTAATAAGGAGAGAGGGGGATGGAAGAGGGATATTTAGTTGCAGCGTTAATAAGATTGGTAGATGATCCTAGGTAAAAATATTAAGTACATTTACAAAGGCTGGGAAGGGACAATTTTTTAATGAGGCAAAATCAATGGTGGTAGGTTTAGTGTGATTACTATGTCAGGTGGTGAGGGGAGGAAATTTAATGCCTATATTATTATCAATGCAAAAGTTGTTAAGTTTTCTTCCTACCCCGGCTAGTCCTGCGTGCATTCAATCTAGGATGGTGCGCATTGAAGTCACCGGCTAGGAAAGTAGTGGATGGGGGCTTAAGTACTAGGTGAAGATCGTTATAAAGGGGTAGGGAAAGTTAATTCTGTTGTAAATGGAGCCAAGGATGAGTTTTTGCTACTTAGGAAGTAGGATTTCCACCAATGTGTTTTCAAGACGATGTGTGTTTGAACTTGGGATATGTGTGTGAGGGATGTGATTTTTGATGTAAACTGCTGTTCCGCCATAGCTTAGTGGCTGACCAGCGGCGCTGTGTCTTAATGTATAGTAGAGAGTAAAGTTTTGAATTTTTAAACGGTCTGGGCGTTTTGTTTTGAGTTCCCGTATTAGAATGATGTCAGCGGGGTTGTCAGTTAAGTGGTTTCTTAGGTCGTTGATTTTATTGCATAAGCCGTTAGCATTCCAGCAAAGGATATTTAATTTGGAAGAGTGTCTATTTATGATTGGTAGGATTTATCTGGACACCGAAGATAGATTCAATATCACGGATAAATACAAATAGTTTGTTGAGGGGACCCTAAACTTTTTCCATATCGGTGATAGCTATTGTGATTTTACTTATGTCCTGTATATTGAATTTGATATTTTTTAATTGCGGTAATTAAATTCATAATTTCACTGATTCCTACGAGGGAGGGCGGACTTTCTGCTTCCTCGTGAATGTCCACAACTTCCATTGGGAAGTTGGGGGACAGCAGGTTTTGTTGGTTAGTTTGATTATATGATTGGTTGATTTGATTGGATTTACTAGTTTGGTTATTTGATTTGGTGTTATTGTTTGCTATAGAATTATTAGTTGATTTAGTTTGATTTTTAGGTAGGAAAGCTACAAGAGTTAGTGAAGCATACTGGTTATTTTCAACAGGAGGCAGAGCATAAGGAGAGGAGGTGGGCTTAGCTTTTTGTCAGTTGAGTTGGAGCTCTTTGCAAAATAAGTTTTGTTTTGGTTCTCTGTGAGGCTAAGTTCACGGGTTTCTTTTTCTTTCTCCTCAAGTTTTCTTTTCCTGTACCTTTCATGTATAACTGAAAAGGGTTCTAGCTCAGGGCAGGCCGTGCTAGTGGAGGGCTTTGAAGGAGGGGGTGCAGAATGGTTTCTGAACTGAAGTTGTTGGTGGGAGGGGAGCAATTGGATTTCATTGTTTATAGGTTTGGGTGATACTAGAGTTAGAGTTTTGATGGGAAGAGGGTCCAGGTTGATTGTTTTGATTTTTATTGCTGAGAGTACTTGCAGTTTGGATTTTGGGGAGGGTCCCTTGTTGGTTGGGGCTTTTGGGTATCCTAAATAGTTGGCCGGGTGGGGTACTTTACTGTTTATGCATTTTGCTGCGGGGGCTATTGATTTGGTACATTGTTTGGTTTGGTGGGGATCTACACATTTTAGACATAAGGGGGAGGTTACAATTGTCAGAACTATGTCCCCATGATTGACAGTTGTAACACTGAAACCAAGGAAAGGGGTCGTAACATGCTATTTTGACAATGAAACCAACCACTTCCTCTAGTTCATAAATTTCATCAAAGTTATCGGAGTTGTAGATATTCACAAGGAAGATTGGAAGCCGCTCTTTCGTTTTGAATTTTTTTAGTTGGGACACACGTTGGATGTCAAATCCCTCAGATACTAGGTCCTCTTTAATTTCTTGGCCATTAGTGTTCATGGGAATTCCTTTTAAGAGGATCTTCTTGGGCTTTTCTAATTTTATGCTCATACTATGGAATTGGATTCTATTTGCTAACAAGCATTTTTGTAGTGCTCTATAATGTTCGACATTTTTGGTTTTAGTCTGACGTACTCGCCTGCCATCTGGAGGTTTTTTTTGAAAAAACTAAGTCTTTGGTGGCATTGTTTAAAAGTGCCTTCCAGTTTTCTACCATCTTTATGTAGAAAGGTTCCGGTTTAGAGAACTGGTAGGGGCATTGGTCATTACTAGAGTCATAGTGAACAGGACGGTTAGTATCTTTGGTATTGTTTACATTAGATTTTTCAGCATCAATTTACTTGGATGTATCATCGATTACATTAGAATTGTCAACATTCTTTACATTAGGGTTATCAGTTGTATTCAAATTGGAATTCTCAACATCATTAGAATTTTCATTAGTAAGTAAGTTAAATCTGTTACTGGTTTCAGTAGTAATATTTTCAACTTTTTAAGTATCTCTAGTATTTGAATTTTTAACGTATTTGCGTTTGCTACTTTGGGTTGTGGTGTTACTCTTACCGTGTTCACGTTTATCAGCATCTTTGAATTTTAAAAGGTCATCAGTCAAGTATTTAAAATTGGGTCCAATATTAGCTATATTGTCAATACAATGAGTCAAGTTAGCAGGGGAAGGACTAGAAATCAGTAGGTGAATATGATCGCACATACCTTGGAATCCAGCATTTAGCTCGTGGAGCTCACCAGGTTGTTAATCGCTATTTTTGGCTAAGAAGATTATTAGGGAAAGCTTGACGAGGTTCTCAATCACTGTCTTTTTTTAAATCAGTAATCCATCACGTCCTAAATCTCTCAGTTTATTCAGCAAGTCCATAAAATCGGGGTCCAGAAGTTCCATTGGCGAATTTACTAAGTGGTCGTGGTAATCCAGGAGATTTTCATTGTTAGCATAGACACTGGATACCAGTTTCATGATATATTCACCCACGATACAATTTGAATTCGCAATAACACTATTCACAAGATCAGAAGAATCCATGTTTGCTGTCTCTGAGCACGTGGAAGAGTCATCTACTGGCGAAATAGCGCTGGATATATCTGTCCTTGGGAGATCCTTGAAAGCAACCTCCAATTCAAATGAAATCCCCTCCATAGCATGGAAAAGGAAGCATCCTTTTAAAATGGCAATATCGATAATAGTAGAGGCCTCAAAGAGCAGCAGAAACTCATATACTATCGAAACGATACAAGTCGCAAATCAGAACACGTGGAAAAAGCAAAGCACATAGTCGTTGACCGGAGCTCGTCGCAAAAACGACCTACTCCCACGGCGTCCAGAAAGGGAATGGACAGCGCCCTCAAATTCACAATGTTTGGTGTTGAGACCCAGACCGTCCGATCTACCAGAAAGGTGTAAGATAACTGTTTGGACGGTCGGTCAATTTTTGGTATGTAAAGGTGAAGCAAACATACAGAAGCAGTTGACCACCTCCTCTTAAACATGGGATTCAAATCCGTAAAAAGATGTTGTAACAATTTCGAAATGTATTCAGTGAACTGCGGCAGCAAAGACATCTGATCAATGCTTTGAGCCTGTACCCGAATTATAAGAACAGAGGAGGAGCTAGGTTTTTCTCAGTGATTATAATGTCGGTCTTGTAAGCAAAGGGTCCCCGGTTCGGGGCCCGGCGACGCACAATCGCCACAGTGGTTACCCTGGACATACGAAATACGCAACCTTCCTCTCCAACGATCTCAATACGAGATGGCAGCACCACACGGAGTCAGAAGCCTTGACACTCCCTTCCTGGTTGACCACGACTGTCCGTCACGCCGAGGCGACACGCCTCCCGGCCTCCATCATCAGCGGAGGGAGTGTGCGGCAGCAAAGACATCTGATCCATGCTTTGAGCCTGTACCCGAATTATAAGAACAGAGGAGGAGCTAGGTTTTTCTCAGTGATTATAATGTCGGTCTTGTAAGCAAAGTGTCCCCGGTTCGGGGCCCGGCGACGCACAATCGCCACAGTGGTTACCCTGGACATACGAAATACGCAACCTTCCTCTCCAACGATCTCAATACGAGATGGCAGCACCACACGGAGTCAGAAGCCTTGACACTCCCTTTCTGGTTGACCACGACTGTCCGTCACGCCGAGGCGACACGCCTCCCGGCCTCCATCATCAGCGGAGGGAGTGTGCGGCAGCAAAGACATCTGATCCATGCTTTGAGCCTGTACCCGAATTATAAGAACAGAGGAGGAGCTAGCTTTTGCTCAGTGATTATAATGTCGGTCTTGTAAGCAAAGGGTCCCTGGTTCGGGGCCCGGCGACGCACAATCGCCACAGAGCTATAATAAATCTGGATTTGTAAGCACTAGTTTTCTTTAGATCCGGTAAACAGGGTATCCTCTCCATATATATTAAGACGGCATGTCAAAGTAAGTATGGGCGTCACCTGAGGCGGAGTCAATGTGACGTAACACATAAACTTAGAGCTCCTTTATTACAGGCTGACTTATCATCCTCTACTACAGACTGACTTAGGAAGCCCATAGGGTTCCATACTACAGATACAGAAATTATAAAATAAGTGTTTAAAATAAATACTTTATGTAAAACAAGAAGTTTCAATTAAAATAAATCAGAACTTAGCTCGTACAAGTATACTCCATTACCGGGTATCCAATTATTTATTACCCATTGTTTTCTTCTTTTTTCGTTTCTAGGAAAGCGAAATAGCCTAAAACCTTTTCTAGAATGATTAGAGCAGTTCGGTGTAGAAAAACCACCAATAATTATTTCAATTATGCTTCCTAAAATGAAAATACGAATAGAGCTAATGCTAACAGATTGCGCTTCCAGCTATGGTGGGTTTCATATGCTTAATGAGTCAGCTCGTATATAGAGGAGCCTTACATAAACTCAGAGAGATGTGTCAATCAAGAAGCAGAAATTCATGCTATTAATTAGTTGAATATAATTTTTTAAACAATTTAAAGTTATTTGAAGTATATCAGAAAAGGGATTTTCATTAGTTTGCAATTTATGTGTTCTAAAATACGGAGATTCAATATTTTTATCTTCTTCGTATTGCGGATGGAAACATTTCTATGTAAGTAAAGCATTTTTTTTATTTACGTATTATCAGAACTCATTCAAACTACGATTCATATTTGAGCACTTAATGTAATTTTTGAAATATTTCAGCGAGCTAGGTATTTTTCTTTGGATTAGGTGGATTTTAGGACATCTGCTTCATTGTAAATATATCTTGCTCACATTTTTAAAACTATTTTAATCATCAGTATTATTTTGTATACTATTGAATTCGAGTTCCTCTTACTTTCAAGTTTCCTACAACATATTTACAGCTTGCAAACATGAATATCAAATAATTTTATTCTGCTTTTAATGTTTTTTTGCAATAGTTACAAATGACAATTAGTAAATAGTATTGCAGGATTCATGTATGTAGTTACAATTTTTCACAACTACCTAAAATATCATCTACTGCATTTTATAAACAATGGATACCACTATAACTCTTAATCTGTTGCTTGTAGTACACTCCAAAATATTAAATATAATATACCATTAAAACATTGATAAATATACTACTTAAAGCATTGATAATCTAAATTATTTCACAGGAATGCTGTTGTGAATGAGATTTGATTTAAACTTTTATGTTAGATATCTTCATGGATGCAGTTATCTTATCTACACTAGCCTGATTCAATCTTTGGAAATATCTTCTATAAACGAAGTTCTCTGAAGAATTTAGTTTTTAATAAA
Source organism: Amaurobius ferox (assembly GCA_951213105.1). Lineage (NCBI taxonomy): Eukaryota > Metazoa > Arthropoda > Arachnida > Araneae > Amaurobiidae > Amaurobius > Amaurobius ferox. The sequence goes on along the minus strand of OX578155.1, from coordinate 36,687,493 downwards.
TCAGAAGCCGGCTGCATGGTAGCACTTAATATATCAGTCCGCATAGAAATTAACATAATTGAGGCATATAGTAAGTTTTCGTGCTACCATACAGGTATTAAATATTTCTTGTTGATAACATGTTTTGTTTAAATAAAATAAAAATATCCCTTGCTTCATATTACGTTATACAAAAGCGTACATAAAATGTTAACGATATTGTACACAAATATTTGTTCAGAAATTATTTAAAAACTGTGATTCGTGTACAGGGATAACTAAAACGTGTAAATTCATGAAAGTAAGAAAGTCAATATTTTTTTTAAACTGCACTAAAAGTTTACATGCCTGACGATTTAAAATAAAAAATTATATGCATCCTAAGAATGTTATTTATGAACATCATACTAATTTCATACCAAATATTTTCAGACATAGTTAGAGATGTGTGTCAGTAAATTTTCCATTTCTATTTCATTGTAATATCCCTATAATAAAAATATCTGAGGTGGGCTGCACATGAATTCCTTATATAATGCAATGAATTTATTACTTTTACAGCAAAAAAAAATAGGTTATTCTTATAGTAGTTACTTATATTCTTTCCAAAATATTGAATTTTCGTCAATTAGTCGTCATTTTTATTGATTTAGCAACATTTTTATCCATTTGGCGAAATTTTCTTTAATTTGGCAACATTTCAAAAAGTCGCCCAGTTTGCGACATTCCGCCAAATTCATCGCCAAAATCTCGCCAAGCGTTATGGACGGAGAAATAAGTCATTCTTATAACAGATAAATGATTATTGGAGTTCACATACAAAAGTATTATTCAAAGTATATTTTCTCATGAATGGAACGAGCTAGATCCACGAGAAGGATGTCACCAAATTAATCGCATGGTATTACATTTAGAAAGTGAACATGTTTCTCAACAGTTAATATTTTTTTTTAATTTATTGGATTTTTTGATAAGTGTATTTAAAAAATATGCAATATCTCGAGAACGGTTCATGCTAACGTTCTAAAATTTATTTTAAAATATGCAATATATCGAGAACGGGTCATGCTAGCGTTCTAGAGTTTATGTCAATCGTTTTCTAAGGAAAATATACATAAGAAATGTCTATTTGAGTAACATTTTTAACGATTTTGATTTTTTGATGATTTTTTCAAAATTTCACTCAAAAATTTAGGGAGGTTCTGAATATTCGATTGTGTTTAAAAACAATAGGCTTCCAGTATTCATGGATTGTAATTTTTGTACCAAATTTCATTCGTATCGCTCCATTTGCTTGTGAAGTATCGTCTCCACAGATTCACTGGCACAAGTGCATACTTTCAAACACACACACACACACACACAGACATGACCCCAAAAATGTTCAATTCGTGATCAGAGATGCTTGAAGCGTGCTCTCCCGTCGAAAACTCGAATTCGAATTTTCGACCCGGTCACAATACTTTCTTTATACATTATACTATGTATATAAGGAAAGTAACAAATAACATTTAAATGCATAATTTGGACCACAGACTTTTTCTCATTTTGGTATTCTGCTATTAAAATTAAATTACAAAAAGATTTCGTTACCAGAAAAGTTTGAAAATCACTGCCTTAGTGAATCCCGCTATCCTCTCTAGAATTCACCTCTGAATCCATATAAGTAATCTTCTAAGATCTACGTATAGCCAATATTAAGAAATATGCTTCAATTTAAAAAAAAAAAATTTTTTTTAATCTGAAATGAAAAAAGGACTGTAGGTGAAAATCCTTAGTTAAGCAACGATCTGCTCCAGAATTTTATGCTGTATTCATATCAGTTATTATCACTATATATATCAGTTCTTATCACTAATCTATTTGCTGTATCCATATCACTGATTATCACATCTACAGTTATTATCACTATCTATTCTGAAAAATAGATGTTTTAAGGAAAGTTTTTAAACCAGAAGTGGAAAAGAAACTGAAAGTAAAAATTCTTAGTGAAACAGGTATCCAGGAAACTTAGTATCCAGGTTATGATCGAGGCTTATGAAACATGTTAGAAGGGGAATGAAATATTTTCACTCAATTACATGGCATGGAAATTTTATAATCTTGCTTGTTATTTTCTAAAATTGTACAAGGCAGTCTTAATTATAGATAAAGATATTTATAATAATACATAAAGAGTTCAAATTTGAAATTGGTATATTTTCGTTATGCCAATTGTAAGAATTAGAAATAAATTAACATACCGGTACAATCTTAAAGGTTTTTATTTTATTTTTGTTTTAATTTCTTCCTAAATTCTAATCTGACCATCTAGGCATGTCAGCAAAAATTTATTCATGACTACATGATTTATTTTGAAAATTCTAAACCAAAATCTTAGAATTAAACTAATTTTAATACCCTATCACATACCTGCCAACTTATTTGGAGTAAAAATCAGAAGATTTTTGAAAAAAATCAGAATAGCGCGTAAAATGAGTTTTATAGAACAAATCGACATAAATCTGATTTTCAAAGGACACAATGTAAATAATGCACAAATATGTGAAACACACAACTGTTTTGAGATCTCTTTGGAAACAGTTGTATGCATGTTCATTTGTACATTATTTACATTGCATCCTTCATCTCTCAAAATATTTTGACAGAAATTTACGTTATGTAATGATGATATAATTCGTTATGTAATGATGATATAATTCGTTATGTAATGATGAAAAATGATATAATTCTATTATATTTAGAAAATGCAAATTTGGCAATTGCGATTAAGAACAGGATTGTTTAAATACATGGGCAAATTTAATTTTAACGCATTTCATTATATTAATTCAACTATGATTTTGTTATCTATAATAACTCATGCTTTTATTTTGTCAGTTTTGTTGAAATTAAATCATTACAATAGTCAGGATTTATGAACTTAATTTCACAAGAAACAAATTTTTACAATGGAGAAGACACAAATTTTTTGTTCTTAAACTGCACACACAGTATATTTTTAAACACATTCATAAAATTATCATCTATTATTAAAATGTCCATTGTCTAGTGTCTACACATAAATAAAATTTGGTGGCAGTATATTTTAAAGAAAATGTTTATTTTGTTCAAAAATATCTTTTCAGAAAAATGTGGCAGAAAAGGCTTTAGATAGAAAAAAATTTAATTTCATAATCGTACTATTTATATGAAAATAATTAAAAAATTAACTTTTATAATCAACCAAACTATGAAAATAAGCTAGTTTAGTCCAGTTAATGTGCAACAATAGGGAGAATGAGATCGATGGAAAAGGATAATTGCGTAATCTCGGAAACGCCCGCGAAAAAAAACTGAATTTCACGATCGTAATATTTATGTGAAAATAATTAAAAAATTTGCCTTTATAATCAACCAAAATATGAAAATAAGTTAGTTTAGAAAGATGGGGATCGATGGAAAACGAGCGGATAAATAGCACCGGACCCACGCCGATTCGACCAACAAGGAACCACTACTGACGATGATGCGTTTGACGTAGCCGATGACATAGGGTACATGTTGATTCTGGTTAGCGGAGTTTTTATTTAGCATTCGCGGCAAATTTAAGTTTCGTGAATTTTTTCTTTTTGAGAAATATGAATATTGATCCAAAGCTTAAGGATGGACCAAACACTTCACAAGCCAAAAACTCACAGAAAACGGAAAAGTTTTCTAAAATGTGCAATTGCAAAAAGATATTTTCCAGTAAATCTACCTTTTACAGACATAAAAAAAAAATGTTCATCAGTTGCTGAAAAAACAAATTATGTTTGTAAAGAAAAAAATTGTAATTTTACAGCACTGAAGTCGGATGATTTTCGCAATCATTTGCACACTGTTCATGGCATGGAAGAAATAAAACATGATAATGATTTTCTAAATTATTCAGGTATGTTCGCATTTTTATAACTTCTATTTCAATAAGTTTTATTTATTGGTGAATAAAATAAAATAGTTTCACATAAAAATACAAAGAATGGATGAAATGCATGAGATTTTAAAATGTTACCTATGTAAGATGAATACAAGATATAACATATTATCATAGATTAGAAGATATACCCATGCATTTGTGGAAGATTTTCCGTACTACGTATTACAAGTTACAACAATTTTTGCCAAAATAAAACAATGACATAATAAATTGAAACTATAAGCCCTAAAAATATCAATAATAATAATGACCGTAAATGATATAATCCAGTCAAAAATGAAATATCAATTAAATTTATTTCATACGTATACATATCTTTATTATTTAAATCGGAAAAGATTTAATAAAACTCTTCTGCTGCATAAACACATCGGATTTAAATCCATTGCTAAGTGACATAACATAATTTTCTTCAAATAAATTGGTGGAAGAAATATAGTCTGCATAATGCTATCTCTATGGAAGGTTTAATTGTTCGTTTTTAATTAATATCTTAATATTTAGACAACCTCTGGTCTTAGAAACTCAAAACATGTACGAAATTTTAAGTGGGGTTATTCCAATGTTACCCATAAAATTTCATTAAATTCGGTTCAGCCATTCTCCCGTGATAATGAGACAGACAGACAGATTTTCAATTTTCTTTATATAGATTATGCAATTGCTATGTCAAAAATATAAAATAACATAAATATGCACATAACTGTAAAGTCTTGTGTAAATACAAATTTTAGTACATTCCTACATAAGCTGATAATAATATGTATGAAAATAACAAAAATATAAAATTGAGTAAAATTTTTGAGTTGATAACAATTTCTTCCTAGCTATTGACATATTTACATTTGCCAGCTGAAACATATCATTTATGAATGACTGATTCTGGATTAAAATTATCCAAATGTAGACTTTTAATAGATATAATGCAAGTTTACTCATTTTGCTTATTTTCAATCTATTTCTCTAAATCTATATAAATAAAATTGAAAATCTGTCTGTATGTGTGTCTCATCAACATGGGAGAACAACTGAACCGAATTTAAATGAAATTTTGTAGATAGCCTTGAAATATCCTGACTTAAAATTTAGTCCATGTTTTGAGTTCCTAAGACCAGGGTTTGCCCAGATATTAATTTAAAACGAACAATTAAACCTTTCATATAGCATTAAGCAGATGATATTTTTTCCGCCAATTTATGTGAAGAAAATTTTACCATGTCGTTTAGAAACAAATTTAAATCCAATTTGTTTATACGGCAGCTGATTTTTATTAAATCCTTTCCGATTTAAATAATAAAGATATATATATAAAATAAATTTCACCTATATTGCATTTTTGACTGGATTATATCAATTATGGTCTTCAGGTTTAAACATTATTATTATTGATATTTTCAGTTTATTATGTCATTGTTTTATTTTTGCAAAAATTTGTGAAACTCATATATTGTACGTAGTACCGAGTAATCTTCTACAAATGCATGGGTATATCTTCTACTCAGTGGCTTATCCTGACTCTAGAAAGTGTGTGCGTGTGTGTGTGTGTGTGTGGGGGGGGAACTGTTTAGCATTTGCTTATGCCAGGGTTATTTTAAATGAAAAATACGCATAACAATAAAAAACCTTGAAAAGTAGGGGGGCCTGCCCCCCCCCCCAAACATACGCTGCTGCTTCTACTCTATGAGAATATAAGCAGTACAAGTATATTAGCACATATTTTGGCATATATTGGAATCAATTACGGCCTTTTGGGCTTTAAGATTACGGAATTATTGATATATTCAATTTATTACGTCATCTGTTTTATTTTGGTAAAGATTTTAGAAACTTTAAGTTGTAGTATGGGTCCTATACAGTTTTAACTCTTTTATTTTGCATATATTTATTCAACTTCATATATTTTGTAAATTTGTTTATAAACAAGACATTTTATTCTTCAGATCTGCTCGTGAAGATAATTTTGTATAGCTAGAACAGATATTCTTAAACTTCTTTTTAGGAGCATTAAATTAAATATTTTAATAGAATATTTTGATTAACAATGTCATTTGTTATATTATAGGAATTTGCACATGATTGTGAATTTTAAATTGAACTTGATAACTTGAATGCTGCAAAGAACAATGTTTCATTTTGACAATCTAATTAATGCATGACTAATAAAAGGAGATTGATTTTGTGAGTTGCATAATATAAAAAATCTGATGTAGGCAACACATGACTTTCCTTATATAATGCAATGAATTTACTACTTTTATAGTAAAAAAAAATAGGTTTTTCTTATAGTAGATACTTATATTCTTTCCAAGATATTGAATTTTCGACAATTAGTCGTTATTTTCATCGATTTAGCGTCATTTTTATCTATTTGCCGAGATTTTCGTTAATTTGACAACATTTCAAAAAGTCGCCAAGTTGGCGACATTCCGCAAAATTCGTCGCCAAAATCTCGCCAAGCTATACTGACGGAGAAATAAGTTATTCTTACAGCAGGTAAATGATTATTGGCGTTCAAATACAAAAGTATTACTCGAAGTATCTTTTTTCATGAATGGAACGAGCTAGATCTACGAGAATGATGTCACCCAATTTATCGCATGGTATTACATTTGAAAAGTGAACATGTTTCACAATAGAAAATATATTTTTTTTATTTTATATGACTTTTTGATAATTTTTTTTAAAAATGTGCAATATCTCGAGAACGGTTCATGTTAGCGTTCTAAAATTTATGCTAATCGTTTTCTAATGAAAAATTACATAAGAAATGTCTATTTGCGTAACTTTATTAGCGGTTTTGATTTTTTGACGATTTTTTCAAAATTTCACTCGAAAATTTAGGGGGTTCTGAACATTCGATTACGTTTAAAAACAATAGGCTTCCAGTGTTTACGGATTGTGATTATTGTACCATATTTAGTTCGAATCGGTTCATTCGTTAGTCAGTTATCATCTCCAAAGTCTCACTGACACACACACACACACACACACACACAGACATTAGTGCAAAAATGGTCGATTCGTGATCAGGGATGCTTGAAACGTGCTTTCCCGTCGAAAACTCGAATTCGAATTTCCGACCCCGTCACAATACTTTTCTTATACATTATGTATATAAGGAAAGTAACAATGCAAATAATTTTTAAATTGCATCTATGTAGAACAATTTTTTAAATGGGGAAATTGGTTAGGTGCTATTGACACATGGCTCTCAAAATGACTAAATTATATCTGTATATCACATCTAGCCATCAATTATAGAGTTTAATATTCTATGCTATCCAATAATACGAAGGAGATTTAAATATGTTTAAATCTTCTTGAATAATACCGAGATCGTCATTAAAACAAAATACTCCTTGCACAGGCGTAGTTCATTTTAAGCATCAACTATAACTTAGAATTTAATATTCTAAACTATCTAATAATACTAGTATACGGTAGTAAATTTAACAGCTGAGTGATGATGAGTTCGTATTATAAACTACCATCTCCGTGCACAGGCGCAGTTCTCTGAAGCTATTATTGGTCGTCGATATTGACGTCGGGTGACGTCACATCATGACGTCGGAGTGGGTCCGGTGCTATTTATCCGCTCGTGATGGAAAAGGATAATAGATGGAAAAGGATAATTCAAAATAAAAACTGTTAGAGCCCAAATCAAAAAGCTAGCGCTTAAATTCTACAAAAATCTGCCATCTGTCCCAAATGAACTATTATTTAATCTGCATGACTATGATCATCATCCATAAACCTGGTGAGGATGCCTCAATTCCAGCCAACTACAGACCAATCAGTTTGTTGCCGACACTTAGTAAAATTACTGAGAAAATAATTCTTAAGAGGCTGAACACGCACCTTAGTGAGAATGACATTATCATTCCGGAGCAGTTTGGATTTCGGCCAAAACACTCCACCACTCATCAATTGCTGAGAGTGGTAGAGTACATTTCTTCTGGTTTTAATAATAAGACACCCACAGCTGCGATTTTTCTTGACATCCAAAAAGCCTTTGATAAAGTGTGGCACTGTGGATTAGCTTACAAATTGATCACTCTAAAAGTCCCTGACGCACTTGTCAAACTTTTAATTTCATACCTAAATAACAGACACTTTCAAGTCAGAGTAAAAAATAACTTATCTACACCCAAGCTCATTAAAAGTAGTGTACCGCAAGGATCCATCCTGGGCCCGACACTCTTTAACATATATCTAAATGACATTCCCAGGACCCCAGACACGGAGCTGGCACTCTATGCAGACGACAGCGCGATACTTGCAAAACACCCTTACGTCTCAGTAATGCACAGACAGCTACAACAACACTTAGACATACTCCAAACATGGCTGGAAAAATGGCGAATAAAATTAAATCCCAATAAATGTCATTGGATTTATTTCTCAAGAAAACGTAAACCTCCGCCTCCTCTGTACATAAACAACCATGCCCTAAAAGCGGAAAAATCTACTAAATACCTAGGTGTAACGATAGACTCCCACCTAACTTGGAAACTGCACGTAACGAACATAATCAAAAAAGCGTATATAACCATAGGAGCCTTATACCCAATGATAGGAAACGGAAATCTAAGTTATCAAAATAAACTCCTAATTTATAAATCGGTCATCTGCCCGGGAATGCTGTATGCAGCACCCGTATGGGGATATGCCTGTAAAACTACCATATACTTATTAGAGACAAGACAAAACAAAACCTTAAGGATTATAAGGAAAGCCCCTAGATACTTAAGAAACTCGGTAATTAGGAAAGACTTCAAAATAAAAACTGTTAGAGCCCAAATCAAAAAGCTAGCGCTTAAATTCTACAAAAATCTGCCATCTGTCCCAAATCAACTATTATTTAATCTGCATGACTATGATCATCGCAAGGCTAAATCTCGTAAGAGACCCCGCTCGGTACTTAACTTTGATATTCGGTACTAGGAACGTCCCACCTTAATCAGTTGATATTAAAGAAAACTCGCGATCTTTGGTTTTCTACAAAATGTTTAAAATCCTAAACTGCTAAAATGCTAGGTTACCCTCAGATCTGCATCAACTCCCCCAAACTGCTTAAACTCTTAATGTGCAACAAACTGCCACACTAGGAGCTAGGACAAATAATAAAAACAGTAAATCAAAAACCTCGAACCTCCAACTATGGACCAATGAAATAATGTCACAGTATGAAGATAAGAACCACACCTAGAGATTGGAGATTAAAGGCGCTTCGCGCCTGGTGCTCTGTTCTGGACGAAACTCTATGAAGTACTATGATCATCGCAAGGCTAAATCTCGTAAGAGACCCCGCTCGGTACTTAACTTTGATATTCGGTACTAGGAACGTCCCACCTTAATCAGTTGATATTAACGAAAACTCGCGATCTTTGGTTTTCTACAAAATGTTTAAAATCCTAAACTGCTAAAATGCTAGGTTACCCTCAGATCTGCATCAACTCCCCAAACTGCTTAAACTCTTAATGTGCAACAAACTGCCACACTAGGAGCTAGGACAAATAATAAAAACAGTAAATCAAAAACCTCGAACCTCCAACTATGGACCAATGAAATAATGTCACAGTATGAAGATAAGAACCACACCTAGAGATTGGAGATTAAAGGCGCTTCGCGCCTGGTGCTCTGTTCTGGACGAAACTCTATGAAGATAATAGCGTTCTCTCACAAGAGATTAAATGCCAAAACGCTGCGCGTTTCCTATTGGCTCAAAATCTTGTGACCTCACGATTTTGTCTTGGCGTATTTCTTGGCGCTCTTTAAAAACTTCCACCAAGTTATCGCTAGAAATGGCGCAAGTAACTTAATATAAATCCATTGAAAACGATTGTTTAATAACAAATAGCGTTTGCTTTGTTTTGTTGCGTACAGAATCCTACAATAACCGGGAATTACTGTAAAAGTGTATTATGCAGTTTTACCGTTCATGAAATCAAAAGTTACAGCTTTGTTTATAAATATGTTAATGGTCAAACAGTACAGCTTTGCTTATAAATTATTTCTAATATCATGCATTACGTTAGGCATAACGAAATATATTTTAGAGTACGTATTATATATTTCATTAGCAAAATGAACTACCACGATTTCGTTCACAAAATTTTTTGCCATGCTTATGTTCATCAATTTTGCAAATATGTCTACAATAAAAATACTTCGATAAAGTTGGAATTTTATTTTTCTTTTAGTTTCTAGTAAATGTGTAAAACCTATTTCTGAGAAAAGCTAGCTAGATGAAGCACTCGGATTAGTTAATGTGTTCTGAATTTTTAATCATTTGGGTGGTTTTATTAGTATATTTTTCACATTAATAGATTCTGGATTTATATAGATCAACGATGTACAAATCAAGAAAAATATTATGGATATGTGTCATGTTTTTACAGTAAAATATTTTGTTTGTAATGTATTCTATACTTTTAAAAAGTCCATTTTTAATCCATTCATGTTCTGTTCTATTCAATTTTAGGAATTTTTGCAAGATTGCATCATTTAAAAACAATTGCACTTAATTGCATAGAAATCAATTTTTTCTTTTTAATATCATAACCCCCTACCCCCCCCACTCCATATATATAAAAAAAAATATTATTATAAAGCAATAAAAGCATATTGGTTCAAAATATTTTACAAAATAATTTTTTATTTATAAAATGATTTACTGTACTACAAATAGTATTATAATATTTCACACATTGATGTATTACACTTGGTAATTAAACCTGCAATCATAATTGGAATGTACCGAATCAATGTATTAACAAATTTAAAACATTTAAATATCAAATATGTGGCAAAATCTATTTTCATCTCTTCTATGATTCACAAATGGTATTATTTCATAAACACATTTAGAATCCAGTGAGTTTTTATTTATGTAGTAGGGTCTATTAAAAATTATCAATTTAACTAAAAGTAAATAAAATTAATCTCAAATAATGAAAGTCAGCAAAAAATCAATGTTTCTGTCTGCTTTCTGGTATTGTCACAGAAAATCAAAGCAATGTCAACTATGAAATTTAGTACAAGGATACTTCCGGGCAAGTTCTGGAAAAAAAAAAATCTTTAAGGGGACAGTGGACATTCAAATTATCAAAAATCGACAAATTTATGCAAAATTTTTTGTTTTGCATAGTATTATTATACACATTATCTTACATCAATTACAAAAAACTGCATTCAAATCCAACTATTATTAAAATATTTCCCCAGCCAAAAACTATTATCCAAATCATAAACATGGACCAGTTGTCACTTACAGTTGATAACTGACTGTTTTAGTTCAGTGTACCGAGTAAACATATTTTAGCAACCCCATGTTTATTACAATTTGGCAGTGTAACGTACTGTTACTAGCTCAAAAAACTGCTTGTGCTTACGAAAACTGCCATGAGAGGCAAATATACTTTTCTCATCCACACGCCCAGTGTCGACCAAATTCATGTATAAGAGAAGGTTTGGATTTTCACAGCTGGAGTTGTGAAATGTGACACCGGGAAAGGGAATCTTTGGCCTGCGTTTTGGTTTTCAGACAGATGGCCCACCCCCGCAAAGCCGTGATCTCTGACCTGCCAACGGAGGAAGGAGAGAAGACCCTTTTTGGAAAGAGGAGTTCGATTTTAGAATTCGACGACGCTAGTCGCTTCTCCTTCTGCAGCTCACGAACCTAAGTTCGGCCGAGAGCCGACACTTACAATGAATATGCAATTACAATTTCCTATTTGTACATAGTTGTAAATATTCCTTTTTTATGCATTAAAGTCTTATTTTAAAAAATTTAATCTGCTGTTCCTCGTGTGCTCCTCGGCACTACAACACTACTACGGTACAGCAGCAATTTTTTTAACTGTGACTTCTTTTGAAAGTGCTTATTTACATTCAGTACCTTTGATAGTATTTGTTTGTTTACCTTGCATCTGTTATTTACCTTCTCTTCGTTTACTTCGAATAATAAAAGTTCTTTACAGAACTGACAGCTGCATTTTCATAGTTGTATTTGTAATTTGTTTTTATAGTTTCAAAGAACTTTTCTATTAGCAATGCATATTATAAGTAAGCATTATCATAAGCCGAAATTTTGTTTTTTTTTTAAAAAAAAGATAGAAAAAAAAAGCAACTATAAATAAAGCTCACAAGCGATGGGCAGCTTCAATTGATATACATCAAACTCATTAGATGTAATTTTCAAAGGAATGTTTGGATACTCACAAAAATTTAATTGACTTGTAAAATCTGTGGAAAAATATTTGGATCAACATTTTCCAGTCCTTGTGTAAATAATTCAAAAATGCTTCAATGCAAATAAAAGACTCATAATTTTAAAAATTGGAATAGGTCACGCAGCTTTGGAAGTGACCTTGGAATTCAAACCATGGATAAGAAGACATTTTATAATTGTCTAAAGAACGGAAGAACTTGAACCAGGATGTACTTCTGATATCTCGGAATATTGTGCAGGAAAATTACAAAGAACTTTGTGTATCGTGGATGGCAACTTCATCGATATTGTCTCTTATGATGTAACTCGGTAGAAATGTGGACACACATCAATTTACGGAATAGGAATTGCCATTGATATTTTGACAGAGCTTGTGATTGACTATGAAATTTTGTTAAAATATTACCCCAAATGCACAAATGCAAAGAGAGATTTGAAGGAAAATAGTGTTGAATGCAACATTTGGTTTCAAGGTCAAAAGTATGAGTGTTCACGAAATTATGATGGATTCTCGGGTTCAATGGAAATGACAGCTGCAGAAATATTATGGAAACAATCTCTTGATCATGGAATGAAATATGCAAGCTTAGTTTCGGATGGTGGATGGACTTACAAACATTTATTGCAGTTGAATATTTATGGTAGTGATGTAAAAATTACAAAGGAAGAATGCATCAACCATATGGCGAAACGATTGGGAACTGGATTGGGGTTAAAGAATGACGAAGTAAAAGTGTTACTGTCGAAGGTCATAAAAAAGGTAGTTTGAAAGTAAAACAATTGTGAAATTCACTAACTTCTATGGGAAATCTATAAAAGGCAATGTGTCGGATATTGACAGGATGAAAAATACCATCTATGTTACTTTGGTTGCACTGTTCATCTACTGACAATTTCTCAGAACACAATAAATATCCCAAAGCGATCAATCGCGAATAAAGAAAGGCCAAAACCTCATTCAAGTATGAAAACCATATTATCTGAAGATGTTGTTTCAAAAATATTGCCAGTGTATCAAAGATTTGTACATAATGAATTATTGTCACAGTGTATTACAGGTAAGACACAAAATGCTAATGAAAACGTCCATAGTGTAATTTGGAAAACTGTTCTAAAGAAGTCTTTATATTAAAAAAAAAAAAAACAATTGGAACTGTCAGTAGTCTCTAGTGTGAGTGAATTTAATATTGGATGTTTAAATACTTTAGGTGCTGAACAAAGAAATCCTGATCCAATATCAGTATCAATTGCTGAAAAGCGTGATGATCAACATATAAGTCAGAGCAAAAGTAGCAGTTCTCTTTTATGGCAAATGTAAAAAAATTAATAAAATATTTTATAAATTAGTTAACAACAATTAAAAATATTCAAATTCCTTGATAGAAGCAGAGATATGAAAAGTATGTGTACAATTATTTTAAGGACCTCATAAGCATAAAATAAACAAAAAGGAATAATAAATAAAAGAGCATACTAATCAAATGGTTAAATACAACTGCTATTGTATTTAATATTTTAATTAGTACACATCACATTTATAACCTGATGAAGGGGACTCATAATGCATTTGAAACAATTGTAATAGCTTAATTTTAATATCTGCTTATATCACAGAATTTATGTTTTTACAAGCGGCAGTTACATTCAGATTCATTATAGCTAAAAATGTAATACAGTAATGGACCAATTATCTGGAAAAAATTTAAAATCTTTTTTCGTGTGTGTGTTTTCAATGGAAATTGCTAATTTCCTTTAATATAAACAAGATTAAAAACAAAATACTTCTTTCTTTTTAAATGTATATAGTGGTTTTATGATATAAAACAAATACAGAACCTCGAAAATCTGGACGTTTTTCAAATTTAGTTATTTTAACAATTGGACTGTCAAAGTCGCGGATTTAAAACAACAGAGTAAGATTATTTACATTGAATTATATTTTATAAAGATTTAAGTTATAAAATAAATGTAATTTATAAATTATAAAATATATAAATGTTTATAGTGTATTTAGCATACTACAGAGAATAGACAATAATGCCAAATCAACGTAATACCTTGTTTAGCGGCCGTTTTGGTGATGGATTAGAAATCCGGAAAACTAGCGGTCCGAAAGATTTCAAATAATTTGTCCGTCCATTACTATATTTACTTAAATTTACTGTAAGTATGATCAAACGAATCATGAATGTTTATTATAGGAGTATCACTCCCACTACAAACAAATTCTGTTACTTCCTGCTTATATTGACGGCTTGGTTTTGCCACTGGCTCAACATTGATGCGTTTCTTTTTTGTTGAAAAAAATATTTATTGACACTCTATTTTCAGTAACTATATCCTTTTATTGGTTGTTTCAGTTTAGATTTGACCCCTATTTCCTTCATTAGTTAATTATATCGTCCAGACGTTTACAATTTTTTTTTTCCGTTTCATGATTCAGAGGTACAGTATTTACCAACTGAATAATATGGCTTAATTTTGTTTGAGGTCTGGCTTTGTGGAAATTGTATTTTCATTAAGGAGATCCTTAAAACTCACTTTCCACCATTTTATCAACAACCTTCTTGTTTTCTTTTCTGCCAAAGATCTTTCTGACAGAAAATGGTGCACACCATCAATGGCATAGAGTCCATTGAGGCTCAGAAGCTGAGCTCCCTTGTTTGACGACATTCATATTGGTTATGAACCTTTACCTTTTATTGTAATTTGTATTTTATAATTATTTATATTTTAAATGCCTCATTTTCAAAAAAATGTAAATTACTAAATTGATGATATGTAAATTTTGTCTGGCGGTTATGGCCTATATTTAAGCACTTGTTCATACCTTATTTTCACTTCGCCACTGGTGAAGAGCATTTTGACCATGTAATTTTGTACGTCGTAAAATGGAGATTTTTAAGAGTTTTAAACCTATTTTTTGGTGACGTGTTCCCATATTATTTTACTAATTTAGAGATAATTTTATTTATTATATTTTTAAAATAACTTTGTGAATATATATGTATTTTTTTAGAAAACTGTTACACTTACTAAAAATGAGACGTTTCAAAGTATTTTTCTCATTAAAACGCATATCTAGAAGCTGAAATCATCTAGCCTTCACTGTGCATTGAAAGAATCATGGTATTAGGCCTGCCTACCTGTTAAACTCCATCCTGGCTGATAAGCTAGAACTATAAGCTAGCTTCCAGAAAGGTGTGGCTATGTATTCCCCTATTTAAATCCCTTTAAACAGAGTAACTTAAGACAATAATTGAATATAGGATGTGACTTTTCATGAATGAAAATTTCTTGGGCAAGGCGAATGGATCCGCTAGTTTGGGTCAAACATGGTTCTATTAATTAATCTTCGCAAAAGACATCATATGTAATACTAAAAATATGATGCATTTTCCACGAATAACATGACATTCACCTAAATTTAAACAATATCAAGATGAAGAAACACACTAGTAATAATGTAGTTTGTGAAGTAGATTCAGTCACAGCAACAATATGACGAAACATCCGTTTGTGCATTTGGGAGTTTTAGAAAGAATAAATCTGATTTCCCTTTAAAAATCACGTTGCACGAGAATTTCAGTCAAACAAAAGCCATTAATAATTTTCTAGTGGATTTTTAGTATATTGTAATTAAGATATTTTTAAGTTTTCAAAGTATACTATTTGTAAATAATTAATATAAAAAATTGTTTAAGGACATTGTTGACTACATTGTTTTCACCCATTTTCAGTGCACTCCTTTAAATTTCTTTATTTCGTTAATACTAGCTGTTTATATTTACAAAACTGATATTTTTTTGTATCACTTTTGTAATAATATTCTATATTTCTACTTCATACATAGGTACTTGTAAAACTTTTTCAGGGGGGGGGGGGGGGGGGCAAACTCAAGCACATGATGTACAACATTGACTGGCTTCATGCTCGCCTTTGTTATATAGAATATCCAGGGGGAAGTGTGACCCCTCTATACCTCCCCTATGGGCGATCATGTTTTCATATTTAATAAAATGATTGTAAAAGTTCATCTAATTTGGAAATAAGAAAACATTCAAAATATTATATTTTGTATGTATTCATCTTACATAAGTAACATTTTAAAATCTTGTGCATCTCATCCACTCTTTGCATTTTTATGTAAAATTATTTTATTTTATTCACCAATACATAAAACTTATGAAAATGCAATTTCCAATATAAATTTCACTTGAAACATCAAATTTTCAGCCTTCCCAGTCAAAAATCTCACGCTACGTTACTGCACAACATGTATATATTTGTACATGTTTATTTTTAATTTGTTATAATGATTGTCCAAGGGGGAGTGTGACCCCCTCTTTACCTCCCCTATAGGCGACCATGACTTCATATTTAATAACATGATTGTAAAAGTTCATCTAATTTAGAAATAAGAAAACATTTAAAATATTATTATATCTTGTATGTATTCATCTTACATAGGTAACATTTTAAAATCTCGTACTTTTCATCCACTCTTTGCATTTTTATGTAAAATTATTTTATTTTATTCACCAATACATAAAACTTATGAAAATGCAATTTCCAATATAAATTTAACTTGTAACACGAAATTTTCAGCCTTCCCAGTCAAAAATCTCACGCTACGTTACTGCACAGCATGTATATGTTTGTACATGTTTATTTTTAATGTTGCATCAATACATGTACATACATATTCATGATTACAGATTTTGCAAAAGTTACTTTTTATGTCATACTGTTGTGGACATGCATTTCACAAAAACTGTCACAGTACTGGAATTGCAATTCTTTATTGTCATCCATAGCAAGTGAACGATGTAAACTTTCTTATTAACACGAGGAATTAATAATAAAATACAATAAATTGAATGAAATACAATGCATTTTTTTTATAAAATAATACAATGTGAAGAAATAATTAACTTTCTGAAAACAAAGAGCTAATCATAAAAATACACAAGTAACGTAAATAAAAAAAAAATGTCAATAAATGGCAAGCGCAGGAAGGAAATACGCGCCAAACTAAATATTACAAAAAAAAAATGCAACCCCTGAATGAATGCTCTGAATGCTACTATTTAACTGGCCAATAGGAAACGCGCAGCGTTTTGACTCTCTTGAATCTCTCGTCGTTCTCTCGGCAACGGCTGCAGAGAAGAAAAAATAAAATCACTATTTACATGAAAATAATTAAAAAGGTGACCTTTATAATCAACTGAAATATGAAAATAAGCTAGTAAAATTAATGTGTAATAATAAAGGCCCTATTACACGACAGTATTTGGCACAACAAAACCGTTCGCAAGACCGGTCACTCAACAAATCTAGCCTCAACATTTAAGGTTCAAACCTAAAATGTTGTGGTTGAGGAAAATGTTGTGCGAAAATCGACCAATCAGAAGTGCGTAAATCCGAACGTCCAGGTGACGTGCCTTTAATGGCGACCAAGATAGCCGATAGACTGCTTTGGAAAGAGTCAGAATATCGAGATGGAAAAAATAATAGAACTTTTACTAAATTACAGACACCTGTGGGATATAAAACAGCCAAATTATATGAAAAAAAAACACTAAAGAATTCCTTCTGAAATCGTCGGCATTAGACAGGACCTGCATTAGTCAGGATCTATTAGAAAGGAGGGGCTTAAAGTATCATTGCCGAGTGGAAATGCTGAAGTTTGGCGATGGAAAAATAATAATAGAACTTTTAAAAAATTACAGACATCTGTGAAATATAAAAGATCCAAATTATACGCAAAAAACACTAAAGGATGTTTCTTGAAATGAAATCGGCGACATTAAAGAGGAGGGGGGCGTTAAAAAAGCCTTTATATTTTTAATACATTATTTTAATCAATTCTAATTCTTGTGGGAATTTCTACCCACAAGAATTAGAATTGATTGAAAACAGTAGAGATGAAAATGCAATGGTGAATTTTCTGGATATCTCAATAAAAAAACATAGATTATACGGTCATTATACAACATTATATGATAAATGAGAATTATATAGAATTAAGCTCAATCATCTCATCGATTGAAAAACGTGTCTTGCAAAAAACAATTTTAGAAACATTATACTCGGACACTTCAAGAGAAACTGTGATAACAACCCGTTTAAGAGGGATTGCAACGTTAGCAACTATAAAATCTTATCAGAGGCATTAAAAAAGCATTATCCCTTATATTTCTTAAAGGATTGTTATGATTCTTTTTTCAAAGATCACCTGGATTTTGACAGTTTACTTCTTAATTCTGTATGTATATAAAGTTTCTGCATTCCTATAGTGTAAGCAAGCATGCGTACAAATGCTCATATAGAAGACAGTGTGTAGGGATGGTTTATCATTTGGTCTTGTGTCCTTCTGTTCTGTGGTTCCTGATCCTCTGTCTCCAGGTGCCTCCGAATTTGCACATTTGGGGGACCAACCTTTGCTTTGTATTGCTACCGTGAGCATTGCCTAGGCAATAAAGCTGCTTTAAATGGGAGGGGGAGTCGCAATCCTCCTCAACTATTATATGCAAAGCATTTAATTATCCCTTTTTCCTCGTATTTTTTTGCTTATTTTCTGCTTCGGAGTCTTGTGCGGCATGGCGCCTGTTTCTGAGTAGTGCATTGTTTTTATGATGATGTATGGGTGAAAATTTCAATTTTTAATTTCACTTGTCACTTTTATTTGTTATATCGGTAGATATTGATCCTGCTGCAGTGCGCGGATTTAGTAACTATCCTTCATCACGTATTAGGGGTTACCTTTCGGACCGAGCAAGTGAAGCTTTGGTCTTCCGTGTGTTGTGCGCTGCGTGGTATGCGGATGTAGACGTCAGGGATCTTACCAGGATTGTGGATACATTGCTTTGGGGTGAGCAATTTTAGCTATCTGTCAATTTTTACCTTAACTCAGTCAGTAGCTTAAGTATATTTTTATGTATTGGATGTTTTTATATCGTACAGATTTTAGTATTATTGTGTTTTGAATTTACAGGTCTCGTTAACGTGCCTTATTAACGTATTTTAGGTAATAAGTTTTAAAAATCCAAAAAAAGCTCAAAATCATAAAAAATACCACTTCATTCAAATTGAACTATATGGGTATACGAATTACTGCGGATTACAAGTGGTAGCTATTGAATATGAAAGTGTATGAAGTATGACACATGAATGATTTCAACTTACACCTTTCTGGTAGGTCGGACGATCTGGGTTTCAACAACAACATGAATGATTTCTTCTAGTACTTTATATGAAGCATACTTTACTCCATTCCTAATGTATTAATTAATATACTCCTCAACATGAGTATAAAAAGTTGAAAGTAAATATGAATGTATACATCTTATTTAATATAGTGTCTGGCAAAAATATTCTAAAATGAATATTTGCTCGGTGGCACATAGATAAGGGTATATGTGGCATCGATATCACTTTACCCTTAGCTCTTTTCGTCAAAGATGTCTATCAAGCAGTATTTCAAATCTCAAAATGCAGTCCATGAAAGTCAAGCGACAAAAAGAAAAAATGTCCGTATTGGTGTAAGCTTATTTAATGACTCGATCCATAGAATCACAATTTTTTGTAAATAATTTCATTCATCACAGTTGAATGAGATATAGTGGTTATCAAAAATGCATATCAAAAAGATGCAAGTTGTGTCCGGTAGCCAACCCACATCAAATTAAACAACATACAAATAAGAAAAGAGTGTTTTGCAAATCTTACAACATGATCTACTGCATCTCTTGTCTTACTTGTCAAGCTAAATATGTCGGACAGCCTCAGAATCCTTTAAATATAAGAATCAACTTACATAGGAATCAGGTCTGTAAGAAAACGTAAATAAACCGACAATTTAGCAGTTTGGAAATCAGACACTTTAGACAACATGATTTTTCTAGGACCATCATAACTATACTCGATATAGTACCTGATCCATTGGAAAGAATGTGGTAGGAAAGCACACATATAAAACAATACTCAACGGCATTCCCTTATGGATTGAATACCCTTAATTTTAAAGAAAGCTATAATATGGAATATTGTAGAAACATTGACAATTATCCCTTGGCAGGTTCTTTGATAAAAAAGAAATCACATAGATGACATATAAGAAGTGGAAGGCACCATCACAGCTATAACACAGAAGAAAAAATTTCCAAATTTATTAAAACTTTCTCATCTAATGCCGTAATCAAGTACAACTGGATTAAGAATATCATTTATAGCATTAAAATCAGATATCTACCTTGTATATGGGCATTCATGCAGAAATATAAATTGGAAGAACCTATCAACTTTCAAATAGAAGAAACACATAAAAATATAGCCATTATGTTTGATTTAATTAAATTAAGGGCTAGTAAATTTCATATTACATTGCAACCCAAAATACAGAAGAAAAAGAACATGGATTATTTTATAACCACATTCCGAAATAAATTTTTTTTGATGGGATTCCTTTTAATTCGATTCTCTACAATATTAAAGAATGTTTACCAATACAAGACCTTAAGGTGAAATTGACTTACCGTTTTGTACGCACTAACGGAAGAGAATTCTTTAACTACAACAAAATCTGCAAAGCTTTAGTAAATAACACAACAGTATGCAATTGCCTTGATAGCATACATAAAGATACTTTTCATAATCACATTATTACTGGAGATCTAGCTATTATCTCTGATAAAAATCTAAAAAACATTTTTAAACTTGGATCCAAATTCCGGTCACAAGAATATAGTAATGTAGACGAGGACTTTAATTATGATCTTGAAGTATTCATCTATAAATTAGTATTCAAATACAGTTTACCCATCCAGGCCTTTCAAGAATGGAAATACAATATTGTTAAGGAATTTCAGTTTTTTTACCATAAACAAAATAACAAAACAAGAAATGCATCAGCACCTGCAGCCATTAATATAATTAAAGAAAACTTTGTTATTACATATACAGATAAAATCGTATCTAATTTTGCTTTTACTTGCAAAAAATTTTATGTGGACACCTTACTCCAATGCTACCAAGACAGTACAATGTACACCCCTATACATAATACAGGTAATGTTCTGTCCAAAAGGATAACAGCAAAGTACAAACATATTGGCATTGAAATAAAATCTATTAAATTTCAGTATTTAATCCTTATTCCCAAGTTGCATAAAATACCAGTTAAATTCCGCACAGTAACTGTTGGTTGCGGATCCTACCTGACTCAAGCTAATATAAAACACTTTTGAAAATCCTCAAGAATGTCATGGAAAATATTAAAGAACAAAATCATGTTATGATCAATAATGGCTTAGATGTAATCGATCGTCTTAAACATTGTCATATGGACATTTGTTTTAAAAGCTTTAATTTTAGACATCTTTTTAACAACATTGATTTATCAAAATTATACTTAATACTGGTGAAGTTACATCAGGAATATAACCTGAAGGAATTCATTACATTTCGAAGATACCTTGACCTTATAGAACTGGAATTAAAAGAAAATATTCTATATGACAGAAACAATTACTATCGACAAATTAAAGGAATACCCATGGGAGGAGCTTGTTCATCAATCTTGGCTGATATTTACCTCTCAACATTTGAAAAGGGCACCCATATTTTGTCAGAGATACCTTATTTCCGTTATGTTGACGATGTGCTCTTGGGGTGTTTTGAAGACACAACAAAATTCGATTTCACTTTCTACCCACAAGAATTAGAATTGATTGAAAACAGTAGAGATGAAAATGAAACGGTGAATTTTCTGGATATCTCAATAAAAACATAGATTATACGGTCATTATACAACATTATATGATAAAAGAGAATTATATAGAATTAAGCTCAATCATCTCATCGATTGGAAAATGTGTCTCGCAAAAAACAATTTCAGAAACATTATACTCGGACACTTCAAGAGAAACCGGGATAACAACACGTTTAAGTGGGATTGCAACATTAGCAACTATAAAATCTTATCAGAGGCATTAAAAAAGCATTATCCTTTATATTTCTTAACCCTTTCGCGACGGTTGGCACGCCCACGTGCAGGCTGCGAACTTGCATTCCACGACGTATGGCACGCACTGGTGCCGGAGAGAACTTTACCCTAAATGCCGAGTGGCACGTATTGGTGTTTCTACGTGGAACGTTTTCATTTGAATTTACTTCTCTACTAGATGGCGTTAAATGCCTGTGGAAGCAACTTAAATGTATTTTATAGATGTTTGACCTTGGCACAAGGAGAATCCAATGACTTATTTCTCCATTTGGAGCGGGTTGGGGGGGACATGGTTCTGTAAAGTAAACAGACAGCTCACTTCTCGCAGCATAAACAATTTTATAATTGAGTTCCGGGTCTCGTTCTGATTTTAACTTTTATTGATTTCGTTGCTGAATTAGAGGAATATAAGACAGTATTTTTTTTTTGGGGGGGGGGGGGGGGGGAGAGGAATGTGCGGCAATGAAATGATTAGGTTATTTCGGATAAAAGTATGGCTGGTTTGAAACGTCTTCTTTCTGTGGAAGAATATACGCGTATGGTAAATGAACCAGACAGTAATGAAAGCGCTGCATATAGTGAAGATTCGTGAATGATGAATCTGAAAATGCAATTGATTCTTCAGATTCTGAGAGTACTATTATTACAATGCCGCCAGCTTCAGTTGCTGTTTTTTCGAATGATGTTTGGACGTCTGATTTGAAAGATCTGAATTCTTTGGAGTTTCTGAACATACCTGGAATAAATCACAGTATCATGCCATCTAATTTAGATAAGGAACTTGATTTTTTTAGCATATTTTTTGATGATGAACTAGTAGAATGTATTGTAAAAGCAACTAATGAGTTTGCAAAGAAAAAATGGGAGAAAAATCTCCTCTTTCTTTCCACATTGAAGACTCCACCTAAATGCATTTACAACTGTGACAGGAAATGTATTTACACCTGTGACAGGAACTGAAATGTATTTTCACCTGTGACAATGTATTTACACCTGTGACAGGGAACAAATTCTCGCACTAGTAATTTTGACGAGCATCGTCAGAAAACCAAATCTTAAAATGTATTTTTCTAAGAATCCAATTATCAGAACTCCTTTTTTTAATTCAGTTATGAGTCGCGATCGATTTATAGGAATATTACGTTACCTTCATTTTACTCTTGATAGTAATGCCCAAAAACTAGATAAATTGAAACCCGTGTTAGATGCATTAGTTTCAAAATTTAAATCTATATACACTCCTAGAAGAAATGTGTTCATTGATAAATCTTTGTTCTCATGGAAAGGAAGGTTGGGATTTGGTCAATATATCCCCTCGAAAAGGTCCAGATATGGAATAAAAATATATAAATTGTCAGAATCGGAATCAGGCTATAAATGAAATTTCCTTGTGTATACTGGAAAGGACACGGAATTATCAAGCTCTGATGGTGGGTACGGCGAACGCGTTGTGAAAACATTTCTAAATGAACTTTCACGAAAAGGATATACTTTGTATTTGGATATATTTTTTACCTCTCCTGTACTTGCAAAGTATTTGTTGTCTAAGAATACGCATATATGTGGTACAGTTTTAAAAAATCGGAAGGACATGCAGAAGAATAATCCATCTTTACCTATAACATATATACACTAAAATATATATACACTAAAATTTTTAATATTTGAATAAAAGAAAATTTATATAAAAAATATACATCAAATAGAAAATAAGTATTTCCTTTCTTCCTGAAAAAAGTAGAATGCTGTGTTGAATGGGTGATTTTTAGTGAATTTTTTTCGAGAGTTAGGCTTAGCACAAAAAATTAGCAGTCTTTTGGGAAAAGTTCGGAAACAAAGGGCTCCGTCCTTTGGGCCACGGCAGTTTCGGAATGCCACCATCCCGAAAGGGTTATAGGATTGTTATGATTTTTTTTCAAAGATCCCTGGATTTTGATAGTTTACTTCTTAATTCTGTATGTATATAAACTTTCTGTGTTCCTATAGTGTATGTACGCATGCGTACAAATGCTCATATAAAAGACAGTGTGTAGGGATGGTTTATCATTTGGTCTTGTGTCCTTCTGTTCTGCGGTACCTGATCCTCTGTCCCCAGGTGCCTCCGAATTTGCACATTTGGGGGACCAACCTTTGCTTTGTATTGCTACCGTGAGCATTGCCTAGGCAGTAAAGCTGCTTTAAATGGGAGGGGGAGTCGCAATCCTCCTCAACTATTATATGTAAAGCATTTAGTTATCCCTTTTTCCAAGTATTTTTTTGCTTATTTTCTGTTTCGGAGTCTTGTGCGGCTAGGCGCCTGTTTCTGAGTAGTGCATTGTTTTTATGATGATGTATGGGTGAAAATTTAAATTTTGAATTTCACTTGTCACTTTTATTTGTTATATATATGTATATATAAAATATACACAAAATAGTAATGTGAGTGTACTTAAATAAATATAGTTAATGACATCGGCATTCATTTTCAAGTCTTGAAATTCAGCAAAATAAAATTTATAAAGTATTATGTACAATTTCAAATGTTCGTACAATGTTATGTACAATTTCAAATGTTTCAAATGTTCTTATTACACGACAGCAATTTGGCACAACATACCATTCGCACAACAGCTTTGGAACGTTTATGACGTCACTCTAAGCAGCACAGAACGAACGTGACGTTACTTCACTCAACAAGTGGGGGAAGCTCTTTCCCCCTTGCATTCGCTTTATAATTTCCTCATAGGAATACCTTTTTAGAGTTCTCATACTGTAAAGATCGATTTTAACATCCCAAAGGTTCCGTTTGGATTTAATAATGGTGTTATTACACAGAGCAATTTTTATTACCGAACTTCGGCAATTCCACCCGTCAATCGTACTTTAGACTCCTCCTCTTTAACAGGTCCATTTTCTCTAATGTTGGTGATTTCATTCCAGAAACCATTCTTCAGTGTGTTTTTCGTATAATATAAATCTTATAATCTCCAAAATATCTGTAATTTGGTAGAAATTATTTTCTTTTTTCCCATCTGCATTTTCAGACTTCAGCAATTCCGCCCGGCAATGATACTTTAGGTCCCCGCCTTTCTAAAGCTCCGCGCCTCTTTAACGCTGACGATTTCATTCCAAGAAACATTCTTCAGTGTTTTTTCCATATAATTTGAATCCTTTATATTTCACAGATGTCTGTAATTTGGTAAAAGTTCTATTATTATTTTTCCATCTCCAGACTTTAACAATTCAGCTCGGCAATGATACTTTAGGTCTCCGCCTGTTTAACACCCCCCTCCTCTTTAATGTCGTGGATTTCATTCCAAGAAACGTTCATTAGTGTTTTTTGCGTACAATTTGGATCTTTTATATTTCACAGATGTCTGTAATTTGGTAAAAGTTCTATTATTATTTTTACATCTCCGGACTTTAGCAATTCCACCCGAAAATGATACCGTAGGCTCCCCAGCCTTTCTAACTCGCCCCTCCTCTTTAATGCCGCTGATTTCATTCTAAGAAACATTCTTTAGTGTTTTTGCGTATAATTTGAATCCCTTATATTTCACAGATGTCTGTAATTTGGTGAAAGTTCTATTATTATTTTCCGTCTCCAGACTTTAGCAATTCCGCCGGGTAATACTTTAGGTCCCCGCCTTTTTAACGCCCCCTCCTCGTTAATGTCGCCGATTTCATTCCAAGAAACATTCTTTAGTATTTTTTGCGTATAATTTGGGTCTTTTATTTTTCACAGATGTCTGTAATTTGTTAAAAGTTCTATTATTATTTTTCCATCGCCAAACTTCAACATTTCCACTCGGCAATGATACTTTAAGCCCCTCCTTTCTAACAGGTCCTGTCTAATGTCGCCATTAAAATCACGTCACCTGCGACGTTCGGATTTACACACTTCTGATTGGTCGATTTTTGTACAACCTTTTCCTCAACCACAACATTTTAGGTTCGAACCTAAAATGTTGTGGCTAGATTTGTTAAATGAACTGCCTTGCAAACGGTTTTGTTGTGCCAAATACTGTCGTGTAATAAGGCCTTTAAATAAATATAGTTAATGACATCAGCATTAATTATCAAGTTTTAAAATTCAGCAAAATAAAATTTATAAAGTATTATGTACAATTTCAAATGTTTATAACTTTTAGTCAGGGATAATGCTTTTTTCTTAATAAATTATGATTTTATGTGGGTTTCCAACATATAGATGCATCAAATAGATGCTCATACAGCATGTTTATTTAGAATTTTTTTTTCTTTACTATGACTAGGTTCATTATAATTTCCATTACAACTGGTTTCTCAGAGAGTACACAAAAGCTTTATTCAATAATTTCTGATATTTTACACAAATATTTCTTAATTTAAGAAATAAATTTTTACCACACATGTTGTCTAACATATTTCTTATAAAAATGTTTTGCATCACTGTGCACGTATTTATGTCGAAATATTAAATTTCATATTAAATTTTTATAGAAATGTTTTATATTAAAAAGTTTCTCATGAGTGTGTCAAAGAAAGTGTTTATTCAATTAAGCTTTATGTGTAAATATTTTCTGACATATTTAACACACAAAAGGCCTTCTTACCAGTATGCACAATTAGCAGTTTAAAACTCATTTTTTTATAAAAGTGGTTTCCTACCGCCACTGTGCACAAGTAAATGCTTATTTAAATCAATTTTATATGCAATTTGCTTTCCGACCTCAACTGTGCAAAATTAGGTGTGCATTTAAAATACATTTCTTTGAAAATGTTTTATAGCATATTTCACAAACAAAGGGCTCTTCACCAGTGTGCATTGGTAGATGTGAATTTAAACTACATTTATGTGCAAATTTTTTGTTACATATTTCACAAATATAAGGTTTTTCACCAGTATGTACACGTAGATGCTTATTTAAAGTACTTTTTTCTGAAAATGCTTTATAACATATTTCACAAACAAAAGGCTTTTCACCAGTATGTACAAGTAGATGCCTATTGAAATGACTTTTACAAGCAAATGCTTTATGACATATTTCACAAACAAAAGGCTTCTCAGCAGTATGTACAAGTAAATGCTTATTTAAACGATTTTTGTTTGCAAATGCTTTATGACATATTTCACATACAAAAAGCTTTTCACCAGTATGTACAAGTAGATGGCTATTTAAACCACCTTTATGTACAAATTCTTTATGACATATTTCACAAACAAAAGGCTTTTCACCAGTATGTACAAGTAGATGGCTATTTAAACCACCTTTATGTACAAATTCTTTATGACATATTTCACAAACAAAAGGCTTTTCACCAGTATGTACAAGTAGATGGCTTTTTAAATCACCTTTACGTACAAATTCTTTATGACATATTTCACAACCAAAAGGCTTTTCACCACTATGTACAAGTAGATGCCTATTTAAACTAGACTTATGTGCCAATGCTTTATGACATATTTCACAAACAAAAGGCTTTTCACCAGTATGCACA
Source organism: Amaurobius ferox (assembly GCA_951213105.1). Taxonomy (NCBI): domain Eukaryota; kingdom Metazoa; phylum Arthropoda; class Arachnida; order Araneae; family Amaurobiidae; genus Amaurobius; species Amaurobius ferox. The sequence goes on along the minus strand of OX578155.1, from coordinate 36,659,857 downwards.
CGTAGATGGTTACTTAAATGACCTTTTTGTGAGAATACTTTATGACATACTTCACAAACAAAAGGCTTTTCACCAGTATGTATACGTAGGTGGCTACTGAAATTACCTTTTTGTGAAAATACTTTATGACATACTTCACAAACAAAAGACTTTTCACTAGTATGCATAAGTAAGTGCTTATTTAAATCATTTTTATGTACAAATGCTTCATGGCATATTTCACAAGCAAAAGACATTTCATAGCCTTCACGTGCAGCTCTTCTTCGTGCAGTGAAGTTATTTATTGCATTAGTAAAGAATAAACCTTGCCTTTGATTTGATTACTCATGTCATGATTTATGGGGCATGCATGTAGCCCCTCTTCCTACCCTTCATGTATGAGGGAAAGCTGTTTTCTTCACACATAAGATTATCTAGCAAGCATTTTACACTTAAGATATCGTACATAATCCATGCAATAAAGAAAATGGAGCAGTTGACCACCTCTTCTTCAACATGGGATTCAAATCCATATAAAGATGTTGTAACAATGTCGAATTCTATTCATTGAGCTATAATTATTCTACATTTGCAAGCACTAGAGTTTTCCATAGATCCGTTAAGGGTGACTAGCGTCTACAGCTACGGTTAGAAATTCTTTGTCGCGGATTCTCGATTTATCAAAAACGCTGCAGCAGCAAGTTTCGGATTCCTGAATCCCTGCGCATGCGCGAACGCCATCTTGTTTGTTTTGATCACATATCTCAATTAATATTTGACTGTTTGCTTCTCTCTAACATGTCTGATACTGATTTAAATAAACATTATAGAAAAAAAAACCGCCCTTTTCAGTGCCATGCTCTTCTTCAAAATCCCTTTATTTTGCAATGTGTCTTATATAAGCAATAGCACTTTTGATTGCAAAAATAGAGTTGCATAACTCTTAAGGCGGACTTCGACTTTTTTCCACCCATGTTAAAGTATAGGGCATTCTTACGCACACAACTGTGAAATAACCAGTGCTCAGATCTTTATGAAATTTGTCGCGATACATAGAAGGGAATATCTAGTTTGCCCAGTGGAACGCATTTTTGCAAAATATTAATAAATTAAAAAGATATAAATAAAAAACTCAAACAAACTAATTAATTTTTAGTTTTGCAATTCTGCAATAGGTGGCACTATAGAGCCGTCGAATGACTCTGAGGGTATATTATTAACCGTTTTCTTATTTCTTACGCTGAATATTTTAAATTTGGCTTCCACTGAGCAAACTAGGACTATAGCTTTATAATTTATACATAAATTTATTACATATTATTCAGTAATAAGCTCACAATTGTGTGCGTCGCATTTGCAATAACAAGTGATTTTTGCAGCCAATGCTGGCAAAATTGGCGCAAAGCTAGTGCACAGTAAACCTAAAGTCAATCAAGTCAATACCCAAAACAAATTTATTGTAGAAGCGTGATTATTTTATGTTACATAAAAGTAAACAATTTTCACTTTACTATATTAAAATTTGCGCAACCTTCTTATCGCCGTCTTTTGCCTTTTGGAAGGATAAATTAAAAAACACTTCAAAAATTTATAAAGGTAAATATTATATTTAGTATCTACATTTTGGTTCAAAACGCCAATATTGTTACAATCTAGTCTCAAATTTAAAGATTAAAAATTATAAATCTTGTCTTTTTGTATTTAACTGAAGTTCATGTTTAAAATATATATCTAAAGCGGTAATATTAGAATATGCTACCTCACTGAGAAAAATTCCTACTGATAGCTCTGTAACAATTAGTTGCTATATAGCCTTATGACAATTTATTGTGAATGAATACTAAAAATATAAAAAGTTTTCAGATATTTTTCTTTGAAGTCTTTGTTGAATCACTTTTTATGCAGCATTTTGCTTTTTGGCTGTATAAAATAAAAATTGTTCATAAACATAATTTATAAAATGCATGAAAATTAGCATTATCAAATATTTAGGTTATAATTTCTACAAATTATTTTGAAAATGAAGCACTCATATTAAATTATTTAAAGTGAAATATAAGTTGATATATCAACTTTTTCTTTAAATTCCCAAATTGAATTTTATTGGCAAAGATGGTGGTTCGGGTGCTAAGCACTCCCAAAATTTTTAATGAACCCCATCAATTTTTCAAATGTGCAATGACACTAGCAGCATACACATTCTTCATATAGAATATACATAAAAAACTTAAAATGTACAGTTGTATCCAAATTCCTATAGTATTCTAAGTGGCATTCTTATTCAATGCATTCTATTAAAATATTTAATTTTATTCTGAATAATTAATTTAATTGTAATAAAGAAGTATATAAGAATATATGTTTTCATTATACAAAATTATCTGCACTTCATGTAAATCTGAAAAATAAAACATCCTGGTTCCATCTGTAAACAAATTTACAAAAAATATGAAAGCGATAAAATTGCATTAGAAGATATTCCCATAACTTTCATTCTGTTTCAATAGTTGGCTAAACACAATATATGAATTTGAAAAGTCTTTGCCAAAATAAACAGATGATGTAAGAAATTGAAAATATCAGAAATGCAATATCATTCATTTATAAAATTTAGTTTTGTATCCATTTCTTTTTTATTTAAATTGGTAAAATGAAAATATAAGTAATTCTCATAAATCTAGTTATAAATGCAATACTGTACAATTATAAAATGTCTTTTTATATCTATTTATTTTTGATGTGAATCTATGCTTTGAGTATCTGTGTCGAAATCGAAGCATTATGAAAAATGTAAACAATTTGGATGCTTATATCTCCAAACCTAATGTAATTTTTCATTTTTCTTATTTTAAGTATCTTCAGAATTATAACCAATATGAAGAGTGAATGACAAAAATATGCAATAGGAAAATTAGTTTAATTCTGTATTTTATCTTTAAAAATAGCTCTTATAGTTTACAAATAATTGTCTTGTCAGGTTGTAAAAAAATTTGAAATTTTTCCTTTTGTCAAGTTTGTTAGGCTTACATCTCAAAAACTAAATGACGAGCTATAAACAGTAAGCAAGAATTTTACTTTAACCTGGGTTTTCCAATGGGTCAGAAATGTGTAGTAAGGGAGAGGGGGTACCTTTGAACACCCTAAATATTCTCTTTAAAATAAACATTGTTGTTTAGATATAAATGACAGCATATTACTATTGTTGTAAAGCAACAAAGTAGCCAAAGCTCTACCAGTTTTCCTGGATACTGTCATCTGACCAAGGTATGCATTATTTTCCGTTTTGAATCTAAACTATCAAAATAAATTTGTAAGCTTAAGATTGAGTGTATTTTAGCTGTATTATATTAACTAATTGTTTAATATTTAACTGAAGATTGGCATTTTAGATTACAAGCTTTGTTTTATTCAAATATGTAAGCTTAACTTAGTAGTTAATAGTGTTAAACTTCATGTGATGGGGTACCTTTGAACAGAAAGTTGGGGCATTGGGCATCATTGAACAATCAAAACTACATAATAAAGAGTTATGAAAGTATCTAAATATAATTATTTTTGAATTTACTGCAAAAATTAAAGATGTAGATTACTTATGAGTCACCTTACTATTAAAGTTTCAATGATTTATGAACAATGTGTTTAATTGCTATATAATTATTATCTAGCATGTTATTTACTTTTATATAAAAGTTAAAAGTTCTCTTCACAATATATCACAATGTTTATAGTTGTTGTTGTTGAGACCCAGACCGTCCGACCTACCAGAAAGGTGTAAGGTAACTGAAACAATGTTTATAGGTAGGAATTTATTTAAATTATAGCTAACCTGTACCACTATATTTAGTTTTGATTGTGGTTTACAGAAAACTCTTTAACAGTACCTATGGTTTGAATTTATGTTAAAAAAAGCTCAAAGTCTGAAATTTTTTATTTTAGAAGATTTGAACAATAATGATTTTATTTTAGTTCAATTTCATACAAAAATAACTATTGTTCACTATGTTAGTCAGATTGAATTGCAATTACAGGATAAAACAGAATGTAAGGATAGATTCCTTTATATGAAAGAAAATGATTATGAGTTTTATTTCCTAGAGGCATCAGATATCAGTTTGGTGGATTTCGAGGATATTGTAAAAAAGTTACCCCAACCAAAAATAACTGGAGGATTCTTACATGCTGTTTCTACAATGTTCTTTGATGCTAATTTTTATGGATATAAACATTTGGTTAAATAACATATGTAGTAATTTCAGTTATATATAATTGTTTCATTTTATTCTGATTATCATGTATTTTGTTTGAGGATGTGCAGTGTTCAGTAAAAACTCTTAATAACTTCATGTTTCTTTAATTGTTCTTCAAAGGTACCCCTACATTGGGAAAGTTTGAACAGAAAAATTTCAAATTTTTTAAAACCTTACATATATTTTTAAAAAATATTCAGTTTTAGTCACATATGACTAAGAAATGTACATTGTTTTTTTAGTGTGATATTCAAAAATACAATAACTAAACTTCAAGTCTGAAATAAAATGATTTTCCAAAAAATCGTTCAAATGTGCCCTCTCTCCCCTACTTAAAATGTCATACTTGTTGCAGCTCAATCTGTTTACTTATTCCTTGTTGAAATATTGATGCATAAGCATCATATTTCAACAAGGAATTAGATATTTTATTCTGTTTATAAAAATTAGGAGGTTAAGTGGACGTGGGGATTCCAAAGATGTTTAATGATTTGGGAAGTTTGAACAGAATAGATAAAAATATATGTATTCAATTATGCATTTATGAGCCTGCAAGCAAGTGTAAAAGATATATAGCATAATTTATATACCGAAAAAAAAATAGTAAAATAATTTGATATTTTGGCGGGAAATCTATGATCGAAGTATCCAGATAAAATTGGGGCGTAAACAAAAAGTGTTAGCTAGCTATAAACTTTTAAGAAGTAATGTGCAGTACTTTGAAAGCCTATAAACAAAATGAGTCTGAAAAAATCAAATAATGTTATTAAACTTTATTGAAGTTTTATTTTAGAAAATGTTATTCATGCTAAATATTTCGGCTCCGTCAGACTGGAGCAACTGTTGATTTTTTTTATTTAAATTGGAATCTTTTTTTTAAATCATCTGCTGTATAAACACATTTAATTTAATTGTGTTGCTGAGTAATATGATATAAATTTCTTAAAATATATTACCTCATAATGGTATCTATGGAAGATTCTTTTTTATTAATATCACAACAGCCCCTGGTCCCAAAAAATTGAAATATGGATTACATTGTAAGCATATTTTCAATTCTATTTATATGGATTAGCAGTTCAGCCATTCTTCATGGAGAATATATATATATAAAAAAAACATAAAATTCAATTTGCAGTGAACTTTTGATGTTTGGACCCTTTCTTTTTAAAATGTTTTAATAATTCTAACAAAAATGGAAAAGTGAGTTCTCTTGTGCTGAGATAAACAAACATTTTCAAATATGTACAAATACCCATAGCATTCTAAATGACTTTGGTATTCAAAACATTTTATTAAAATATAATTTATTTAACTGTCTTAAAAAGAAGTATAAGAATTTCTGTTCTCACGATACAAAATTATCTTCACAGGCAAATTTAAAGATTATTCGAAACATTCTATATTAAAATATTTAATTTAATTCTCCTAAAAAGAAGTATAAAAAAAAATGTTTTCTATTGCATTGATAAATAAGAAACCCTAAATATATTAGTGCAAATTTCATTTATTTTATTTTTTATATTTACTTTAAAAATAATATTACCATTATAAATGAATATTCTTAAATTGCAAATAAATTATAATAAGGAATTAAGAGTATTATAAATGCAAATAAACTAGAATTTATATGACATTTACTTTATGCGAATTAAAAATTATTTTTTGTGAAGGCACAAAAAGATCATATCATATGGGTCCCCCAAACATATAAATCTGCTCCTGCAATTAAATTATTTCTGGTAAGCAACTATTTTGATATAAACAAGAAAGTGCTCATCTGATTATCCATCATTACTTGTGAACAATGTTTTTCCAGTTATCGCTGCTTCTCAGCACAGTGCAGAGATAATCTGTGGACACAAAACTCTTTAAAGCAAAAGTTTTAAAAATTTTCTGGTAGAACTAGATGTACTTCCAATTCAGTAGCAATCTGTGGCATTATTTTAACCCTATTGCTAACATAATTCTAAGCACTCAGGATTATAGTTGTGACTTCTGCCTGTTAACAGGACATTGTATAAAAGTAAGAATTGACCTCTTTATTATATACATGTTCTACATAAAATATTTATATATAGTATTTGTTATTAGTATATGTGCCACATCTCAAAGACTCTACCAATCGAAAAGAAGAAACATCAATTTTCCTTACCTGAGGAACCTTTACATTTGGGTAATGAGGAAGCTGTGCAATATTCCAAACATCCACAATTTTTTGTCTCAAAGGCTAAATGTGTATTTGCTTAGAGTGTGGATAATACATCTCACCTTTGCAAATGCATTTTTGGCTGCTTTATTCATCAAAGAAGTAGATGTCATCAAGAACTATTCAAGACACCCAATGTTTGCCTCAAAGGCTAGAAGTGTATTTGCTTAAAATGTGAGTAATACATCTCACCTTTGCAAATGCATTTTTAGCTAATTTGATTCATCAAGGAAGCAAATGTAATCAACAACTTCAGTTAGGGGTACCAGAAAAGTAAGTTTTTCTTTTTATCCAAAGCACATATTACAATTTTTATTATTATTCTAATTTTTTTTATCCAGAAAGCCTTTGTGAGTGCATTTTGGACTGTTTTGATTCAACAAAAAGAAAATGTAAGCAGCACAATATATAGAGAAATATATTCCATAGATTAAATTTGAGTTAATGTGATCTCTACTGAAGTCATAACTTGGAGTATTGGCACCCAGGGCAAGCAGTAAAATTGGCGCCACCTTCCCCACTGGAGCAGGTGTCTGACTTTATTTTGTATATACCGGTATAATAAAAATGTTGCTATTATTATTGTTATGTAAAATTAGTGACCTGTATATAATTTGCTTATTGTATTAAATAGGAACAAAATGTTAATTTTTGTATATAAAATATTATTCATGGTAATAACGTTTAATATGCTTGTTTTTTAGTATAATTAAGTTAATAATTAATAGTCAAGTAATATAATATTTTTAATATAATTAAGTTTCAATTAAATGCGTCTTTAATTGCAATTTTAAATTCATTTCACAATTTTGAATTTATAAGTTTGTCTTAATGACATTCCCTCTCCAACTTGGCACCTAAGGGCTGCTCCTACTGCCTCCCCCCTGATCTGAATATGCTGTACTGGAACAAAATAATATAGGAAATCTAGTAGTAGGCATTCCATGTCTCCTAGAAGACTGCTCTTTCAGAAATTAACACTTATATGTTTAACAAGAAACGTTTGTGTTTTATGTTTTGAGCTCCTTTATGTTGCTTTTGCATAATTAAATGTAGTTGAGTATTAGTGATTAGTCCTACTTTTGTGTCAGATATTTTTTAATTTAATCCAGGAATTGAGATTTGGGGGTAAATCCACCTATTTCAGAGAAATTTAGTTTCATTAAAAGAAATTGGGGGAAATATATGTCTATTAAATGCGAGAAGAATAGTCATTTTCCCAATGGAGGGATGCCTTTCGTAGAGAATTTCTAAGGTAAAAATCTGAACTTTATGTCATTTTAAAGGATTTCAAATATCCTCTTGTTGGAAATTTGTAAGTACTTTAAAAGTATATATGTTTTAATCCATAATTTTTAGATTACCATTATTTTTGGATGTTGATATATTTATTTCCACAATCAATTATGACAGTCAGGGTTTCTTTCAGGTGTACCTCTGTGGGGGGGGGGGGGGGAGCAAAGACGCTTTAGTGACGATTATTGGCCCCCTCCTCGGAGACATTTTATGTTAATCTAGGTTCTATGTGACAGCATTTAGATATATTCATATAGGGCAAATAGAACCCCCCTAAATTTTCATTCCCCCCCCCCTGCCCAAACAGTCTTGAAAGAAACACTAATGATAGTTGCAGTTAGTTAATTATTCAAAATATTTTAATCGAATTATCTACTTTTAATAGTTTTCACACTGTGTTTTGCTTAAAAGCAAACCTACAGTTAATAGACAGTATTAGGACCTCGAATTTGATGGCATTTGCATTTTTTGGGCCTTTTCTCTTTTAGAGCATTTTTTAAAATTTTAGTGCGCTTTTAGATATTTTGGGGCTTTTTTTATTAATTATTTTAAAAGCATTATTTTTTTTAGGTCATTTTCTGCCATTTTTTAAAATTGAAAAAAAAAATTTCATAAGAATTACGCTTTCAATTTCCAACACTCAACCAGGTTTGTTATATGAACAAAGCCATAAAACTTCAAAAGTTCTCATTCTGGCAATTCAGTTCAAGACACTGTTTAGTGCTAATATTGAGGGAAGAGAAAATCTCCATTGTCCAGATTTGAAATGAACTGTGGTGAAGGTAGTTAACAAAAAAAAATTCAATTTAGAGCTTCTTATCTTGTACTGTTGTTGCTGCTTTCCAAACTCTCTGACAGAACAGGTTTCATGTGGTTCTGACTTTTAGGGTGCAACCCTAAAAGTCAGAATAAAAAGTCTCCAAGATACTTGGGGGCTTCTGAAAAAAATATCATTTTTTTTCTTCTGAGGTTTTATAGTGCATTTTATAAAGCAAAGATAAAATGTGCATCTGTGAATTGTCTAATATTGAAGTGATTTAATTTATAATATTCACAAAATATAATACAAATTGTTTTAGGGGATTTTTCCCTTTCAATGTTGAGGCAGGTCAGTTATTTAGTTTTTAAGAGGGAATTTTAAGTTCTCAACATCCCAGCCGTATAGTGATTATTAGGGAAAGAGGTCAAAAATTTTATTTAATACCTTAAAACCTTCTATAAATAAATTGTATGATGCAACTCCGTAAATACAGGGCATTTCGTATATTTTTTAAATCGTTTTTATTCTTACCTAACTGCACTTTTGAGCTTGAGAAATGCGTTTTATTTTCCTTTGTGTAGAAAAGCATAAAGTAATGAAAAGTAAAAGTTGAGACAATAATCGATAAAAGGTTTGCAAACCAGTTAGCAACTAACTGAAATCATACGGACTGCAAACATTTTTCACCACTCATTTTCTAATTAGTTAAATTAAATTTTGATATATCGCTTCTCTAATCAACTTTACGCGAAACGAAGTCTTTCAGAAATGCTAAAGTTGCTCGAGTTTCTGAAAGCGAAGAAGCAAGTTTAAGGTTACAAATATTTCCGAATTTGTAACACAATATATAAGAGTGGGGATTCAAAATTCACTTTCAAGCTAAATATCTCCATAAATATTTAATTTATTTCGTTGAAACTTTTATCAGGCTATAAGACTCAGCCCAGACAGTATTTGATAGAAGCTTTACCTGCGGAATAATAGAGGAAAGACATTTCGATAAATCTATATCTATTGAGTATCCTTGAATGTGACGTAACCATTTTTTTCCCATTATTCTTGTGTTGTATACCTGTGCTCGCAATATCTCTCGAAAAAATTGAACAAGTTGGAGGAGGGGGGTATTTGGTATGATTGTTTCAATCAATGAACGTGTCAGAAACCCATTAATTTTTGGGAAGAACGGAAGGTCTTCAATTTTCAGATTATATATATATATATATATATACATATATATATATATGTGTGTGTGTGTGTGTATATGTATGTATCATCCATCCCTTATTCCCCTATCTAATTTCGCTTTTCGGATCCCTATCCTATTTTCGTTCTATTTCCCGATTCCTTTCTTAATTATCATTCATTTTTTGTTCTTCCATATTGCATCTTGTATAAAAGTGTAATTCATTTTAAAAATCTCACAAAACTAGCAAGTATTTGTAAGGGGAGAGAGAAGTCCCTTTACAAACTCCCCGTAGATTCCCCCCCCCCCTACACACACACACACCATAGTATCCTAAAAAATATATAAGATATCTGCGCCTCACACAAGCTTTTTTTTTTACACGGTTTTACCAAAAAAAAAAAAAAAAATTAAATGTTTCTCTTTAAATACCATAAAATTTGACTGTACAAATTATTTTTCCTTGTCAGCAGACGTGGAAATATAGAGCTTCATATGTATTATCACATTTGTTGTTAATTTTTTTCTTTAATTTTCTTAACTCTGAATGCATTGTCATTAAATATGAATTGATCAACTCTAATTGTTTACAACAGTACATAGTTAGAGCATCCGAAAATTCTGATGTCAAAAAAATTCCTTTTTTTATTTGTGTCATTGTTCCGAATCACAGAAATCGTCTTGCGTACTATAAATAGCAGGTTCCTAGCTTTTATCATTGGGATTGCCATTCCCCCATCTTACCCACCCAAGATATTTCCACCTGTTCCGTTTCAAGTTACACTCTGACACAAGCGTCTACAGCCGAAGAAAATTGGATCCTTGCTCAAGGGGCTCTTGAAGGCACATCGTAAAAGGGCGGGAAAAAATATTTTGCGCGCAATACAATTGGGAATTTGGTTTTGCAGTTTCTGTTTAACAAACACTACAATGTCAATAGAGTATAATGACAAGCAAAGCCCTTTTATTTCTAAAATGTAAAGAGTCTTGCATTTCACTCTTGCTTACAGAAAATAACCCATTTTTTAATTTACTATTTTTAATACTTAAAGATTAAAACTAAAATTTTAAAATTAAATTTTTTTTAATTAGAATAATTTTATACTGTGGTACATTGAGTATCAGCAAACTTTAGTTCCAGGAGCCAAGTCAAAATGGAATTTACCATTAAGAGGAAATACAATTTATTAAGTATGAAATTATTACAATAGTTTCCAAAAATTTTAAATTGAAAATTTCAATTATTTTTTTAACAAATATAATAAATAATTCTATTATATGTATATTACTTATATAATCAATAATTATTGATTATATAGCTAATTAATATATTTTAAAATTAATAGAAAAATTCAACTTATTCTATCATTGCCCCAGATATTTTATCCCTTTAAAATTTTAAATGAAAATATGTAGTAGTAATAGTGAATTGCAAATAGTAACATAGCGATAATAATTGTAAAATGTAATATTACATATATAATATTATATAATTGTAGAAGGTTAAATCACAGCAGATCAATAATTTAGTAGGGCCTATATTAATCTTCATTCGGAGGAGGGGGTCAGCATGACGTCGTATTATTGAATTCTGTCATCAAGTTGACATTAAATTTAGTAGGTTTTATTGTTTACTTAAAGGTTTCCATACGTTTTTGCCACACTACTACTATCTTTCCTAATGTTAAAGGTATATTTTTTAAATATATCCACCTCATTTAATTAAAAATTAGTTAAAATCAAATTTATAATTTTTTTTAACTTTTCAAAATGTTGTAATTTTTACAATTTTCTTGTTTTTAAGTGTTTTGTATACAAATTTAAAAACGAGGTATTGAGGGGGGGGGGGAGCTCTAACGTATCTCAATCTCGGACACTGGCGTCTTTCAAAGGAAATAATCATGCCAAGTTTTGTTCAATTCTCTCAATTTGCTAGAGAGATATCGCGTCTACAGCCTCACAGACAGACAATACATACGGACATGATTTTAAAAATGGTTAATTTGCATTCTGTATGTTCAAAGTGCGCAGATCCATCAATATCCGACGGTCAATGTATTTTTACTCCAATACATTCCCTTTACATATACTATGTGTTGTACGGAAAAATATGTGAAAGGAACATCTATTTTATATAATGTTTTATTACAAATAGAATGATTTCATTTATATGTTTCCAACTAGGAAAGGTAAACATTGAATCTCAGCTAAGAAGTTTATCCCATAATCTCGTATTTAATTTGTGAAATAATGTTTCCTGAATTTATGTCAAAAGCGTTGTAGTGAGCAATGCCATGAATTTAATGGTCCACCAAAAAAGTAGTCACTAATTTTTGAAAAAATTGCCGATATCCTTAAAATAAGCTCTAATTCTAACCAGATATCCTCATGTAAAATTAAAGCAAAAATATACATTAAAATTTTGTATAATATTTTACTTTCTAATTGTTTAGTCTACTCTAACTTATTAAATGAATTAAAAGATCAAAAGAAGTTTAATACAGAAAATTATTTTATTTAATAATATTGTATTAGAGACTGGCTGCTAAAACTGACGAAATTTCATTGTAATAATAATAGTATAAAAACACATAACACAAAATCTTCGTTAAGCCTGCTGTCTTAAATAATTTGAAATTAAAAATACAATATTATTTAGAGCATAAGCAGGTTGAATATATCAAACGGTTTCTGAGGCCTCCTTCATCAAAATATAATACAGAGCAACCACATTTTTCCTTTGCTGGTTAGATTGATTTTTTTATCCTTTTGCCTCCGAATCCGGTTGATATATTTAATCAACTATTTATGCTGAAACTTTCTTGAAGTATTTTTAAACTAACTTGAAGTACTTTTTAATTTCAGGTTATAAGACATTTTTCTCAGGTTATTCAGACATTTAATTTCAGGTTATAAGACATCCGTCGAAAACTCGAGTTGCGACTTTCGACATGATTCCAATACTTTCCCAATACATTACCATGTATTGCAGGAAAAGTAAATATCTGATGTTAGCAGCACATGACTTTCCCTGTAGACTCATATTTACATTCTCTTTATTACTTTCCCTGCAATACATGGTAATATATAGGGAAAATATTGGAATCATGCCGAAAATTACAACTCGAGTTTCCGACGAATCTACACGTTTCGAGACCTCTAGAATACGAAAAAACTATTTTTAGCGTGACGTCTGTGTGTGTGTGTCTGTCTGTTTGTCTGTCTGTGCAATGTATGTATCCACTCTAACTCTAAAGTTAATGGCCGAATTTCATAAAATTTGGTAGGTAAGTCACTTGGGTGTGACCTTGGTGCTGATTAGATTTTAGTACGATTCGGGATAAAAGAACCCGCATTTTTTTGCGAAATGGCCCTAAAAAATTGCCTGCATCCACTCTAGCTGAAAAACTAATGGACCGAATTTCACAAAATTCGGTAGATAAGTCGCTTGTAGGTTACCCCGGTGCTGATTAGATTTTGGTATGATTCGAAAAACAATAACCTGCTTTTTTCTTGCGAAACGGCCCGCAAAAAACGTCAAAATCTGAAATAAAAAATCTGATGTGGGCAGTACATGACTTTCCTTATATAATGCAATGAATTTACTACTTTTACAGTTAAAAAAAATGTTACCCTTATAGTAGGTACTTATATTCTTTCAAAGATATTGAATTTTCTTGAATTAGTCGTCATTTTCATAGATTTAGCATCATTTTTATACATTTTGCGAGATTTTCGTTAATTTGGCAACATTTTAAAATGTCGCCAAGTTGGCGACATTCCGCTAAATTTGTCGCCAAAATCTCACCAAGCGTTATGAACGGAAAAATAAGTTATTCTTACAGCAGATAAATGACTATTGGCGGTCAAATACAAAAGTATTACTCAAAGTATCTTTTCTCGTGAATGGAACGAGTTAGATCCACGAGAATGATGTCACCCAATTTATCGCATGATATTACATATAAAAAGTGAATATGTTTGTTAACAGTTAATATTTTTATTTTATTTTATGGGACTTTTTGACATATTTATTTGAAAAATGTGCAATATCTCGAGAACGGTTCATCCTAGCGTTCTAAAATTTACGTCAATCGTTTTCTAAGCAAAAATTATATAAGAAATGTCTATTTGCGTAACTTTGTTAAAGGTTTTGATTTTTTCAAATTTCACTCGAAAATTTAGAAGAGTTCTGAACATTCGATTGTGTTTAAAAACAATAAGCTTCCAATATTCATGGATTGTGATTTTTTGTACCAAATTTCATTCGAATCGTTCCATTTGTTCATGAGATATCGTCTCCACAGACTCACTGACACACACATGCACATACACGCACAGACATCACCTTAAAAATGTTCGATTCGTGATCAGGGATGCTTGAAACGTGCTCTCCCGTCGAAAACTCGAATTCGAATTTTCGACCCCGTCACAATACTTTCCTTATACGTTATGTATATAAGGAAAGTAAAAACTACGTATGCTCAAATATATCCATTAAATACTTGGTTTATACGTAAATTTAACGATAAAAGAATAAGATAAACCCCATTACACTAGGACTTGCCGTTCTCAAGATATTTCAGTTTTTTCGTATTTTCTGTACGCCACCTTTGAAAATAAGTCCAGTTACCAAATGAGAACGAAAATGGAATTGAAAGTGAATTAAATTTAATTAAAACAAAGAGAACGTGGATATAAGTCTGTAGGGAAAGTCATGTGCTGCCCATATCAGATTTTTTCTTCAATAATTCATTAAATAGAGTTTAATTTTACAAAACAGCACCCATAATTACTTTAAATAACACTGAATTTGCACTTTAAATTCAATTTTCGTTTCATTTGGTTACTGGACTTACTAAAGGTAACGTCGCAAAAATGCGAAAAAAAAACCCATAAAATATATCAAGAACGGCTAGTCCTAGAGTAATAGGATTGGTCTTATTCTTTTCATCATAAAAAATTACGTATAAAACAAGCATTTAATTGATACATTTGAGCATACGTTGTCTTATTTTATATTTTTGCGGGCCATTTCGTAAAAAAAGGCAAGTTTATATTTTTTGAATCTTACCAAAATCTAATCAGCACCAAAAGGTATCCTTCATGTGACTTATCCATCTTTATTAGATCTTAGCTGAGTAGACAGGCAATTTTTGCGGGCTATTTTGCAAAAAAGGGCGGGTTCTTTTATCCTGAATCGTACCAAAATTTAATCAGCACCAGGGTCACCTACCAAATTTTTTAAAATAAGGTCAATTAGTTATTGAGTTAGAGTGGATACATTGCCCAGACGTCACGCTAAAAATAGTTTTTTTAGTGTTCTACAGGTCTTAAAACGTGTAGATCTGTCGAAAACTTCTGTTGCGATTTTCGAAAACTTCTGTTGCGATTTTCGACACGATTCCAATACTTTCCGTATACATTCCGTAACTAGGGTGGATACATGAAATTTTTGCGGGCCATTTCGTATAAAAAGGCGAGTTCTTTTCCAAATCGAACCAAATTCTAATCAGCACCAGAGTATCTAACAAATAACTTATCTACCAAATTTTGTGAAATTTGGTAGATTAGTATCTTAGCTGGAGCGGATAAATGAAATTTTTACGAGATATTTCGCAAAAAAAAGTGAGTTCTGTTTTTACGAATTGTACCAAAAGCTAATCAGCACCAGGGTCACATCCAAGTGACTTACCTGTCAAATTTTATGAAATTCGGTCCATTAGTTTTTGAGTTAGAGTGGATGCATACATTGCACAGAGAGACACACACACAGATGTCACGTTAAAAATAGTTTGTTCGTATTCTAAAGGTCTCAAAACGTGTAGATCCGTCGAAAACTCGAATTCCGATTTTCGACATGATTCCAATACTTTCCCTATACATTATCATGTATTGCAGGGAAAGTAACAAATTTATAAAAAAATATCAAATGTGATCAATATATCCTGAGATAAAAGAAAAGTGCTTTGAAATTGGATCAACATATGCCAAAATGAAAGCGCTAAAATAGTATTAACCCGTTCCATTTTTATTCTGTTTCAACATTTGGCTAAACTTCATACATGAGTTTGAAAAATCTTCACCAAAATAAAACTGATGACTTAAATTGAAAATATCAAAAATCCCAGTTGCCTTTCGAAAGCTGTATGCAGTCCAGTCAAGCATGCAATTGCGAAAAAATTTATTTTTATATACTTTTTTTAATTATTTAAATCGCAAAGGATTTGATAAAAATTGTCTGGGTTTAATTGCACATTTTTTTTTTTTTTTTTCAAATAAATGTGCGGTAAAAATATGGTCTGCATAATGCTATCTGTCTAAGAAGTTCTTTTCTTATTAATATCTCGACAACTTCTGTTTCAAGTATCTCTGAACTCGAATCGAACGCTTTTGGCGTGATGTCTGTGTGCGTATGTGTTTATGTTCGTGAGTCTGTATGGACGCGACATCTCACGATCGAATGAAACGTTTCAAAATAAAGTTGTCACGAATGTTATAATCAGTGAAAGCTATCGTATTTATTTTAAACGTGAACCAATTTTCGGAAGACCCCCCCCCCCCCCTCACAAGTTCTGAAAAAATCAGCACTTTTCATTATGATAAAAAGAAAAACCTGAATTGAAACTTGATTATTCATTGAAAAACGAATGATACAAACTTTCGAATACTAATATGATCCGCTCTAGAGATTGCACGATTTTCGGAAATTTTTTTTGAAAAAATCCTTATAAAACTAGACCTTTGAATACTGTTTATTAAAAAATCATTTCAAACTTTAGAACGCTAGCATGAACCGTTCTCTAGATTAGCACGTTTTTCAAATAAATTTATATAAAAATATATATATAAAATTAAAAAAGTAATAAGTATCGCCAAATATGTTAACTTTTAATATGCAACATCAATCTCATGAATCTATAGAAAGTATCCATAAATAAAATTGAATACATATTTCTTAAGTAATCGTGCTTTTCACATCTTGCAACTTTCACATGATGGGCATATTATCAAAAGTGTTTAATATGTTCAGGTCGTGTTTTTCATCAAAATTACCAATGCTAAAATAATAATTCATGAATATTTTCTCTACGTACAGCCCAAATTGCTGTTAAAGTAATAAAACTAAAAAACTTCGTTAAAAGCATCATAATTTTTTACTGTATGTTGCTTTCAATGAAGTTTTTTTCAGCCTTAATATTTTCTCTATTATAGTTTGAAAACTTAAAAAGTAATAGGATATATTTTATTTTATGTTCCTCCTATATGGAGGTCAGGACTGCTTTCTGTGAAATTTTCCGAAAGCGTCCTTGTTAGTGAATGTGGACTCGATGGCGATAGGCGCCGACTACGGGGGGGGGGGGGGGGGGGGAGCACGAGCCCCCGCTGAACTTTTCCAGAGGGAGCTTTGTCCCTCTGGGAAATTAAAAAAATTTTCTAACTTCACATTTTACTAAATACCAAAAAATGAAATTTTTTAAACATAAAAATAATTGAAAGAAAATCCTATCAACGTAAATGTCACATTTCAGTTCAGTCTTGTTCACATCGTCCTTACCATAGCTCCCTAAACTATCTTGCACACAAACGAAGCTCATCTTTACTCCCAGGAAACATGTTTCGCTAATGACAAAAACATCTGGTTACCAGAACTTTTTCGACTGACCACCTAATTCAAAGAGAAATGGAATATTTACAGTCATGTTATTGACATTTCCAAAAATTAGCTGTTTCTCTCCAGTAATAACTATAAATGATTACCACGAAGTAGAGATGACTTATTTTGTCGACCTTTAAAGAGATCTTATCTGTAATTAATCTTGGATTCTATATACCAGTGCTGTCTTTACAGGTGGTATCCATTCCGCTTGAAGCTGCAAACCCCGCGGGTAGCTTTATTCCTGGTGAGCACCGGACATTTGGCACAGCACCAGAGTCAGGCAAGGGCCAGAGGGAGTAAAGCGTCTACCACCACCACACACACTAAGTATACTCGGCACACACCCCTGATAAAAATATTAAAGTTTTAGTTGTGATGAGAAATGTCAACCAACATGTCATCCAAATTTTGCCAAAAATTTTATTTATGAGATTTTTTTTATAAATTGCTTTGTTTTAAAGATTTTTTAATTTAGCTGAATGTGTGGTTATAGTGATGATCAATTTATTTACATATTTAATTTAAAAATATTTAAATATAGACAATAGTATTTGGATACTTTTGTATTATTGCTGGGTTCATTGTTTTAATTTAGTGTGTCAAAATCAACTGATAGATAGTTAAGAGTTGATGTTAAGCGTTAACTTGTATTAACTTTCAGATTTTTTTTTTTTTTTTGATTAATTAACAGCTTTACTACTAGTTAATTCTTAGATTAAAATCCATTGTAATTATTATATATTATAATACTGATGCATAGTAACTATATGGATTTTCCTAATCAACTCTTAGCTTACAAACATAAATAGGCCTAAAAAGATTAAAAATATTTATCGTACAACAAATAAAACTGCTGATATCTTTGTTTCGACCCAGCCCGTCCGACCTACCCGAAGGTGTAAGATATCTGTTTAGACCACCGAGATAATGCCATCTAATTTAGACTGGAACCCAGTGGGGGCGACATCCACAGGGACCGATCCTTCTTCCTTTGCTACCAACCGTTCGGAAGGACTTTCAAACCCACAAATTTAACGTGCTCGTACACAGGAACAGTTTAGGCAAAGTCGGAAATCGAACTCGCTCGGGTCCTCCGTGTACAATCCCCGTGACTTAACCACTCGGTTATCTCACTCCAAAACTGCCGCTTGTAAGACAATAACTTACAAAACTTCCTTGAGGAAAGCATATATATGTCAGTTAGGTGACTACATTTGCTTCGATGGCATTATAATCCCTCCTTTTTCAGGCCAAAATAACAGTATGCGCTCTTAACAACCACTACTACCGTTCGTTGAGCAGTTCGTTCTTGCCGGTTGTTAAGGCCCCATACTGTTCTTTTGGCCTGAAGAAGGGGCTTGAAATGACCTCGAATCAATTGTAGACACCTAATTGACATATGCTTACTTTCTTCAAGGCGGCCTTGTACGTTGTTAAATCTTTATCGACTTTGTGAATCTTTTATATAACTTTATCGGATTGTGCCCCCCCCCCCCCCCTGAGATTTTGAAAACTCGGCGCCTATGTCCATAACTAAAAAGTCGAGAACAAGTTCACATATCGTCATGAAATTTTATATTTAAAAAGATTCTGTTCTTTATGTATGTCATATATTACAGTTTTCACAGTTGAATTGGTAGGAATTTGCTTGGTTTTAAACGCATCTACAAATATGGATGGCGTGTCTTCAAATTACCACGTCATTGTGTACTGTAATAATACTTCGATGATTATCAGTCTAAAACATTTAATCAATCTCATTGATTCTTTTTAGAACGTTCCTTAAAACGTCTATTTTTTATTTTTAGAATCGGCTGTAGATAGAGCGTAGTTGATGACTGATATGGATTCAGAATTAAATTTTAGTGGGGGGGGGGGGGGGGGGGGGGTTCACTAAGGATTTCCGCTTTCGGTTTCAGATATAACTTCGTATTAAAACATTTACATTTCTCTTTCAACATCTATTTTTGAAGATTGACTACCGATAGAGCTTAGATGATGACTAATATGGAAATAGCATCGAGTTTCGGAGGGATTGGGGGGAGGGGGGTTAGTAAGAATTTTCCCTGCCAGTTTTGAAGCAGTTACTTCCGGTTTTTCCGAAAATTTGCAACTGTGCAAGATGTTAAAAATATAAAAATGCTTAACAGTTCCATTAATAATTAACTATAAAAACTACACTACTTGCCACCCCATGAAGATGTCTTCATAAATTTTTTATTTCATTTATATTTCCAAAAACTATCTATTTGATCAGGGGGAAAAAAGAGAAAACTGTGGAATAAATATTTAGAAAGTTATAGTTTAGAAAAGCAAAGTCTAAACTGTCGCACTCGCAGCAGAGGGTAGAATGTGAAGTTCTACCACTGTCTATGGGCATAATATATCTCGAACAAATTGAGAGTCAAACAGTGGCGTCGCCAGGAATCCATGGAAATTCAGAGAAATGGGAAACAACATATTTGGTTATTCCACACACATTTTTTTTTCTGGAGACGCTGCTGAATTCATGTGAATTTTGATATAATTATCTCAATCAATCAGCTATTGTAAGAGGTCTATTGATTTTCAGACAAATTGTACACTAAAAGAATGCTATCCACAAGCATTATATCTAAGTATAATGCATCTGGATTAATTTATTTTTTAAAACAATGTATAAATCATTTCATTGTCGCCCAGGGCGCTTCAGTCCCCTCCTCTCAAAACGAAATCGTCTTACACTAGATGAAATAACGTTTTGATTTATATTGTATAGGGTTTTGTCCATTGTAGTATATGCATTGATTTCAATTTCGTTGTTTAGTTGAATTTTTTGAACATACATAGCTCAGTATTAATCTAGCCAAAGCAGGTGGTAGATGAATATGCAAGGCCCCCCCACGGGAATGGAGTTACTGTATGAAAAATATAATAATAGGTACTAATTTATGCAGTTTTTATTTTGTTTATTTCTCAGTGTATTTAAGTAAAGGCTACAGTCTTAAATACTTCTGTGTAAAATTGTCTCATTTTTATTAATTCTTACTTGAACTAAGATAAAACGAGCTCAAGATTAAAAAAAAACTTTCCCCATCCCACAAAAAAAAAATCTGAATCTGTTATTTCGTGTGTTAATTTTTCCGTAGGGCTAGTGAAAACGCAAAATAAAAAGTAATTCTATTAGTTAGTTTTTATAGTTAATTTTATTAATAATTTTAATAGTCATTTTTAAAAGTGGCATTTCTCGTGTCGCCAATAGTGTGCAGCATGAAATTTCCCTTAGAAAAAAATCCTGCTACGACCTACATCTTGCATAAATTAGAACTATTACAATTTAGAATTAAATACCGTAACTATGAAATACATTTGGTAGAAAGAGAAATTATTAGTAAGTAATTATTAATGACTAAAAATGGAGGTAATCCCCAGAAGACAGGGGTCCTAAACAGACCTTTTGGCCATCCATTCATATTATTATAGTACTACTTTCAAATTTCTCTTTTATCCGGGATGAGTGAGACATACGAGACGTCAGTTTTGACTTTTAGTTTTAGACAACACAGTACATGTAGCAGCATTGTGGCAGAAAAGAAAAATCGTAAAATCCCCCTCCCCATCACCGCATTCCTTATTCAAGGTCACGGGGGCGTTCGTCTGCAATAGAAAGCGAATTCCAGCCAAAGTAACTTTAAACAAGGTTCCCTACAATTGCTCATAGACTTAAATTAGTTTATTCCCCGTGATTTTATTATTTTTCGTAGTGTTATATTTGACGATACTTACTACAGTTAATTTTATGCAATTTTACAGATAAATTTATTTGAAAAACGTGCAATTTCTTGAGAACAGTTCAAGCTAGCGTTCTAAGTGTGTGTGCCATTCGTTTTTATATATTAAAAAATTGCGTATAAAGTGATTATTTATTTATTTAACATTATCGAATGTCTTGATTTTTTTATGATTTTTTCAAAAATTAATTCGAAAATGTAGGTGTCTTTCGCACGTTCGATCGCGTTTAAAATCTATATTAATCTAGTATTCATAGTTCGTAATAATCGTACAGAATTAAGTTCAAAACACTCCATTCGTTTGTGAGATATCGTTTCCACAGACTCACGGACACACTTCAAAAAAGTTTAATTCGAGTTCAGGAAAACTTGAAAAGCGCTTTTCCTTCGAAAAGTTGAATTCGAATTTTTTACCTTGTCACAATACTTTCCCTATACATTATACTATATATGTAGGGGAAGTAAAAAATCGAATGTGGGCAGCAGATGACTTTCCCTACAAGCTCACATTCATGTTTTCTTTCCCTTTTCTTTCATAATCAATTAAATTGAGCATTTTTCCGACTTATCACATTACAAAACGTTACTGGCCTGTAAAAAATAAATAAAAATAAGTATCTCGAGAACGGTTGGTCCTAAAAAAAATGAGGTTGGTCTTATTTATTTTGACTTCAAAAATTGTGTATAAATAATTATGCATATCAATACAATTAAACATATTTAATTTTGAACTACATATTTTGACGATTTTTGCTGGCTATTTCGCAAACAGAGCAGTTTATCCTTTTTTTTAATCGTAGCAAAATTTAATCAAGTAGCCCATAAGTGACTTACCTACCAAATTTTGTGTAATTTCGTCGAATAGTTTTTTTAGGTACAGTACCTACATCGCGCAGGTATAGACAGGCACACACACACACAAACGTCACGCTAAAAATTGTTTTCTCGTGCTCTAGATGGCACGAAACGCGTACATCCATCGAAAAATCGATTTTCGACACGATTCCAATACTTATATATTACCATGTATTATAGGGAAAGTAAAAATCTGATATGGGTAGCACGTGTTTTCAAATAAATGACTAAAATTGCTAAAATATATTAAGTAATTGCTTTTCATGTCACTTTTGACAGCACAACGAATAAGACTGATCCCATGAACCGTTCTCGAGATATTTCAGTTTCTTGGAGTTTTGAAGAGCTGAAAACTTTAAAGTTCATCAAGTTCCCAAAGGAAACGAACATGCATTAAAACTGTAAATTGGATATAATATCAGAAAAGTATCCATGTTATTTTCTGCAATTAAACTCAATTTAATGCATAATGAAATAAAAGATAAGAAAATGAATTTGTAGGGAAGTCGTGTGCTGCCCACATCAGATTTTTATTTTGCTTACAACAGATAATATTGGCGACATGGAAACTAACGTAAGATGTATAACTAGAACAACTTCATCTTTGTAAATTACCAGCAAATATCAAGTCTATTGACCCTGCACATAATAGATTTTATAACCACTACGTTTTGAAAACTAAGAACCCTATCCAAAAAACTTGTATATACGGCTTTTGAATAGCTAAGAATTATTTTCTTACTATTCATAAATAGTTCTTTCGTTTTCGAGATATAAGCATTACAAACTTAAAAAATCTGATGTGAACAGCACATGACTTTCCCTGCAGACTTAAATTCATATTTTCTTTATTTCTTTAATAATTCATTAGATTCAGTTTGATTGCACCAAACAACACTAAATTTGCATTTTTAATTCAATTTTTGTTTTTATTTGATAATTGGACATTTTCCCGATAGCAACGTGACAAAAATGCAATAAATCTCAAATATCTTGAGAACGGTTAGTCCCAGGACCGGCTCTAGGTATTTTGCCGCCCCAAGCAGAAAGCAATTTGACCGCCCCCCTCCCTGAAATTCATTTTTCTCTTAACCTTTATAAATGCAATAGAATAGAGAAACACTGCTATCTCGCCAGTTTTTAGTCAATTTTGTTCCAAATGTTTTTCAAGTGAATGGATCCTTCGTAGGATTAAATCTTTTGATTATTCGTTTTGAATAAAAAAATTGTGCATTATCTCAAGAACGAAATGTATTAGTATCATACAAATGATGCTACTCAAATTTAGATTAAAACAAATCTGTTGTCTGATGCATGCCATTCCATATATATTAATACATTTTGCTATTAAATGTATTTTATTACTTAACTCATCATGAATGATGTGTATGTGTCTGTCTGTTCCAACTTCTTTGATGGCATTTCAACATACTTTCCTATGCCCTAGAGAGCTGACATTTGGGACACAGCGTAGTCTAGTAGAACATTACAATTTATTAAAGTCTGTCACATCCTCAAAAAATAGAACCGGTATTTTTTTTTCTACGAAATGGCCTGCAAAAATTTCATTAATGTAAAATAGTTAAAAAAAGACTTGAGGGGCTGTACCAAAGAAACGTTCACAGCGTAGAATACGTGTTATCACATGGGTGTTTGTAAATGAAGCAACGGCTTACATAAACATTTCATTTATTTCTACAAACTGCCAACAGTGGTCTAATAAGTTATAAAGTTATGTATTACGCGAAATGTTAATTAAGTACCAGAATTAAAGAAATAAAATTTAGCAATCTGATTATTGCTTGATAAATTTTATCTTATTTCGCGGTCGGTCGCATTCATCTCTTGAACGTGTCACCCCTCACAATACGCGTACATCCCCAGCCTAACACTTGGTACCACTGCCGTCCCCCTCCGACTACTGCACGCCAAACTACAATCCTTCAAAATCTCTCTCTTTTCATTACGCCCGATTTGCTGACATAGACCCCATGCTAGGTGCCGACAAAGACGTTATACATCAAAAGTGTCCAATATTCAACACTAATATATATATATATATATATATATAATAAAAATAATTTGAAAATCCAATGAAAGAATAGAAGATGAAATATATATAATATATACAAATATATATATATATATATATATATATATATAACATTGCCAAGTTTAACTGTATAAATTAAGCTCATTTTTTTTGTACTTTGCAGTAGAACTGAAATGATTTTTTTTTATTTAGAGTTCCCATTTTTTAGATGTTTCTTATGATGTGCCTCCATTGAATCTGTTATGCATAAAATCATTTAGCCAAAAATCAAAGTTTCTATATTTATTCGTTTTTAGAAAACAATTATAAAAAATTAAAACTTTCTTATAACTAGATATGACTGAAAATCAATAGGATTTTATTGATACCGATTTGGTATGCTTCTATTATGTAACTCGCTTGATTATTTCGAGATATGCATTTCTACCTGTCGGAAAGTAAAATTTTCTAATATCTTTAAAACGACTAGTGATAACTACTAAACAATGCTGTCTATTTCTTTCTGGCTAGAAGTACCTGCAAATCATTTATTCCTTTAACAATAGCGAATAGTATATATAATGCAAAAAAAAAAAGTCTATTTTAAATCAAAAACGTGCAATACCTCAAAACACACATTTTATTGTGCTGTAAATGGTGTAATATAAAAATGAAATATTACATAAAAAATTAATAATTTTGTAACAAATTATAATATAATCATTTACAAAAAGTTTTTTTTTTTAATTATCGAAATAAGAAAATTTGCAGATCCTGGCCTTCGAGAAAATTAAGAAGCTCTCAGTTATTGATTGTATACCAAATATATTTTGATTTGCTTAATTTGTTTGATAAAGTAAAATTTTTAATGAGAACTTCTAAACAATGGTATTCATTTATTTTCTGTAAAATGTAATTGCAAAATGTGCAATAACTTAATAATGTTGATTGTATTTAATTTTATTTTATTTTTCCTGTTTCAAATAAAAAATGCAAAATATCTCGAAAACGGTGCATATTAGCGTCCTATATAAATGATAATATTCGCTTTTCAGTGAAAATTGAATTAAGTATCTATTTTTGTAACAGTTTTAAACATTATACTTTTGATGGTCATCTTATTACTTTCCTTATATTCAATAATGTATAAGGAAAGTATTGTGACGGGGTCGAAAATTCGAATTCGAGTTTTCGACGGGAAAGCACGTTTCAAGCATCCCTGATCACGAATCAAACATTTTTGAAGTGATATCTGTGTGTGTGTGTGTCAGTGGAGACGATAACTGACGAACTAATGGACCGATTCGAACAAAATTTAGTACAAAAATCACAATCCGTAAACACTGGAGGCTTATTGTTTTTATACGCAATCGGATGTTCAGAACCCCCTAAATTTTCGAGTGAAATTTTGAAAAAATCGTCAAAAAATCAAAACCTCTACTAAAGTGGCGAGATTTTGGCGACGAATTTGGTGGAATGTCGCTAACTTGGCGACTTTTTAAATGTTGCTAAATTAACGAAAAACTCGCCAAATGGATAAAAATAACGCTAAATCAATGACGACGACATGGAAAATGACGACTCATTGACGAAAATTCAATATCTTGGAAAGAATATAAATAACTACTATAAAAATAATCTATTTTTTTTTTTACTGTAAAAGTAGTAAATTCATTGCATTATATAAGGAAAGTCATGTGATGCCCACATCAAATTTTTTTTTATTTTAAATGTTCGAAAAATTGATGGCTTTCTTCTGTCCCATTCATCAGAAAATGAATGAATCTCTGATATTTATTGATTGAAGAAGTATTACCAAATTGTATTCTATTTTATTGATTTGTTATAGAGATATCAATGCCAAAGACTCTGCGTGTCTTTCAGAAATGCATTGGGGGGGGGGAAGCCCCCCCCCTCCCCGCCCGATACATTTTATGATACCGAACCAAATGCTAATAAGTTCAGAAACTCACAAAATACTTTTTGTGAATTTAACCTAATTTCCACTTCTTATGTGGCAGCATTTGAATTATTTTTATAATTTTATTTCATGCATGATTATTTTCAGAATAAAATTTTGTAGTTATAATTCAATTTACATTATTTTAAAATTTTTCATACTCTTGTTTAGCCGGAGCAAGTTTTTCTCGCAATGTTTGAATAAGTGTTTGCTATACATATTCATTACTTCCATATATGTATATATATAGTAATTACTTCTATATAGTAGTTAGTTAAAATTATATTAGATAATTTTACCCCTTTGAGGTTCCATTTTCTCCTCTCCCCTCAGACAAAATGTCCTGAAAGAAACACTGCCCGTATTGATAGACATCATTGAAAATACGGTTGATTAGTATTCAAGGATGCTCAACACTGATAAATTTATCAAAATCCGAGCGTCCGATTTTTGATCCCCATCACAATACTTTTCCTTTTCTATGTGTGTTGCTGGAAAAGAAATTAGATATAGAAAGGATATTTTTGTAACTCTTGTTGTGATATTTATTATACTTCCCTGGCTAAATAGAAGTATTTTCACATATCATTTTTAAAGATCTATACGCTTTTGATGGGACTAATTACAAAACACTAAATATTCTTTATTTTTTTGTTGTCGGTCAGTCTATCGCTAAATCGTGGTACCCTGCTGTTCTCCGAAACTACTGAACCAAATGAAGTCAAATTTTGAACATAGTCAGGCTGTTACTCGATACAGTGAATAACGTCATGATTTATTATTATTATTTTAATTTTTCACTAGTCATTCGCAATTTGGACAAATGTCGTTTTGGAAACATTATAATACTACTACTCAATCGACTGAAATAAAATTTTCTGAAAGAATATGGCCTGTTATATGCTTGAAAAAATAATCTAAGAGGACACTTCTATGCGCCACACTGCAAGTATAATATAAAAAAATATAAGAAAAGTACATGCTTAAAATGCAAAAATTAAAAGTTCCAATTAAATAGTAACATCATAGAAACAATTCAGAAAGTTTAAGAAATTTACAGTATTTTTTCTTTTACTTTTTATTTACCAGAAAGAACGAAATTTTTTTGAGGTTCATAATTTTTTTTCTGATCTCTTAAATAAAAAAATAAAAATTAGAAAGTTTGGAGTTCTACATGTGAGACAGTTGGTTTAGAAAATAAATTTTAATTGATTTCCATTAATTTTAAAACTAAATTCCTTCCTATTAACTTTCGTTGTAAATACTCAAATGCCAAAGAATGTTATATTCCATTGAATTCTTACTCCATAACTTAAACACAGAATATAATATATGTAAATGATATTTTTATGATCCGATATATTTCGTTTAAAGAATTCAAGTTTATAAAATAACAGAGGTTTTGAAGCGGCAACATGTGAATATGCTGAATATTGCCTTTGTTTTAAAAATTACCTCATTCAAATTATAGTAGTTATTTTTCAAATTAAACGAAGCTTTAGCTGAAATCCTGATATTCAAAAGTTTGAATAATTCGAAAAAATAGAAATTGCCCGTAAATAGCGTAAGTAATATTAATACATACTTTTAATTAAAAAAAAATAAAATCTGTATTAGATAAGGAAAACGTATGCAGAAAAACAAATCTAAAAATTGAGCAAAACGAGGAAACAATTGCTATGAAATTTCAAGGAGCTAAATTTAATATAACATCCTAAGGGCAAACAAACACTAATCTGTGCGTAAAATTTAAAATAGTTTTAGCTAAGAAGTGACTCGATAGATGCTGTATATAAGTCGTTGTAACGAAAACTATCACAAGCTTTAAAGAATATACCGATTTTATACCTGGAAGTTAGAATAATCTGAATCTCCTTGATGGGGGGTCTAATATGTTATATGTTAATAGAAACCATTTTTAAACAATCATAAAACAATTATATCTTGCTTACCTTACATTTTAATCTTGCATAAAATGCTATATGAATATTTTAGATAATATCAAATTAAATTGTATAACATTTAGAAAGAAAAACGATAAACTATTCTTTGCTGCAAGAAAAATGATGTTTGACGTTTCTCACCGAAACGTACGACTTAACTGATTCACCCCAAAATAAATTTCTCGCAAAACAAAATGATTGATAAACACATGTTTCACAGTCGATGGGGGGGGGGGGGGGGGGCATGTCCGATAAATTCTACAGTGGTCCACTGATGTCTCAAGATGTCTTTTGAGACCTGTCCTCGTCCAGTTTTCTAATTACTTTCAATGTGGACACCTGTCTCCGGATAAATGTGAAAGAAGTCGTTTATTTATGGGTCTAAGTGATTGGGAAGATGATATCCGGATTTGAGCTTTGAAGAATAATTAACAAAGGATGGGTATCCTGGCCCGGCAATTCTGGGTGGGATCCCCATCGTTTCAAGTAAAGTGCCCTCTCTCATCGAATTTTTTCATGGAATAGTCAACAAAAACCAGTTTCACATAAAAGCTTTTGCAGTTCACAGATAATGGTCAATATGCCGCCCCAGACGTGCTGTTGATGGCTGTACTGGACGCCCGGTGCGCTAAAGTAATTAGTTGTTACTTGTGTTGCAAGATAAACAATTAGGGGAGACATACTGGAAGCGATCCCATTTAGCCCTCCGGTCCTCTTTTTTCACGGGGAGAATGAATGATAGCCGTTTTCACTCTTTTATTATCTGAGACCAAATGTTTAATACTTTTTCAGTGTTTTTGTTTTGCCTACATCTGCCCTTGCTCGCGCCCCAGAACTGTTTTATTTAAGACCTAGAACTTTTTTTTTATTTAAGATTTTTTTATTTATTTAAGAAGAACGTAACAAGATTTTTTTAATTTAAGTTGACTGAAATGCCGCCCTTAAAATGTGCCGCCCCAAGCAAGTGCTTGTTTTGCTGGTGCCTTAAGCCGGCCCTGGTTAGTCCTAAAGTATAATGGAGTGTCGAAAGCCCAGACCGTCCGGCTCATCCGAGGACATAGAGCAGCAATAAGGACGGTCGGGTATAATGGAGTGTGTTACATTCTTTTCCTCGTCAAAAATTGCGTATAAAACAAGAATTTAATTGATACATTTCAACATAAATAGTCTTCTTCTTTTTTTTTATATTAGATTTTGATGATTTTTGAAAAGAACAAACAACCTGCCTTTTTTTACGAAATGGGAATTTCGGAAAAAAAGACAGGTTGTTGTTCTTTTGCGAATCGTACCAAAATCTAATCAGCATCAGAGTGTCCCACAACATAGGCGTAGCCAGCTGTTGGCGCTGGGACCTGATTAAAAAAATTCGTAAGGGAAAAAATTCTTATAAGAGCGCGATTATAAGCCAGACTCCGATTTTAAAGACTTTTCGAAATGTATAAATAAAAATATTTAAGAAAATTAATTTCAACTGAAAAAATTTATTAAAAAATACTTTCATCAGGCCCTGTATACAAGATAAGTACATTTTCAAATGAAAACAGAAAACATTTTAAAACACTTAGCACACATTAATTATTAATTACAATAAAAATAAAAAAGCCCTTGAATCTGCAAATGGCCTGCGGTAACTGAAAGGTCGTTTTACTCCATTTTAGCCATTTAAAATATTTCCTAACTGCAATTTTCTTGGGTGTATACTAGCAAAAACATCAATTACTCTGTCAACTGATATATTTTTGTTGTAGTGAATATGGATTAAAGCAAGGGAACTCTTTCTTTCTTCAGTAATCGTAGCTCTATTCAGTCTCCATATAGTCATATCTCCAGAAAACAAAATATAGTATACTCCCTTTGGAAAATAAAAACTGTTAATCAGTATTATTTTCTAACAAATTTTACTTATGAACATCATGAACTCCCATAAATGGGTGATAAGAGGGGGGAGTGGGGCTATTATCGCTCTGTTCCATATACAGGGTGTTCATTTCAAAAGTTGACACCCAAATGAAATAACTTTTTAAATATTACTTATTATATTATTTGATAATAGCTCCCCCCCTCTCTTATCACCCATTTATGGGCGTTCATGATGTTCATGACATATTTTACTTATTAAGTAAAATTTGTTAGAAAATATTACTTATTTCCTTAAACAGTTTTTTACTATTTACCTTTTAATTTACTAAAACAGTTTTTATTTTCTTAAATTTACGGCGTGACCACGTGGCGAATTTTTAAGAATCACTTACATTATATTGTATCGCATTTAAAAGAGACAAACATTTATAAAATAGTTCTTACCTTCTGCCCCTGATACAGATTCAACAATTACAAGAGATAATTAACTTGCTTTACAAATTACAATTACAATAGTTTATTAACTTGCTTTTCAATTAAAAAAATCGAATCCGATGATGTGCGTAAAGAGTTTTATTGTTCTTTTCAACGTTTGATTTTTTTTTTTTTTTTAATCTGGTGGTCAGAACTTTTGGTGACTGTCTTATTACTGAAATTTTGTGGTAATCTTTACCAGAGCGGGGGGGGGGGGGGGGGTGCCCGGGCACACACCGCTGGCTACGCGTATGCACAAGTAACTTATCTACCAAATTTTGTGAAATTTGGTCAACGGGCTATTTCGTTAAAAAAGGCAGTTTGTTCTTCTCCGAATCGTACCAAAATCTAATCAGCACCAGAGCATCTTAAAAGTAACTTATCTACCAAATTTTGTGAAATTTGGTCAATTAGTATTTTAGGTAGAGTGGATATATGAAATTTTAACGAGCCATTTCGCAAAAAAAGGCGGGTTCTGTTTTTATGAATCCTACCAAAAACTAATCAGCACCAGAGTCTCATCCAAGTGACTTACATACCAAATTTTATGAAATTCGGTCCATTAGTTTTTGAGTTAGAGTGGATACATGCATTTCTCAGACATACATGGACAGACACACATACAGACGTCACGCTAAAAATAGTTTTTTCGTATTCTAGAGGTCTCGATACGTGTAGATCCGTTGAAAACTCGAGTTGTGATTTTCGGTATGATTCCAATACTTACCCTATACATTACCATGTATTGCAGGGAAAGTAAAAACGAAAATTTTTTTATACCCCAAATATAGATGTTATTCGCATCAAAATGATAAATGTTTGTGTCTAAAATAAAATATTTTAATCTATTTATCTAAAATAAAATATTTTAGACAAAAAAGAAAAAAAAATACGCTTACGTAAATGTAATTTCATTCATGTTACTTTCTAATGGGACAAGCGAGAAACTTAGCTTTGACTTCTGTTTCTAAACGCAACGTGTACATGTTGTTGATGTTGTTGTTGAAACCCAGACCGTCCGACCTACCAGAAAGGTGTAAGGTAACTGTTTGGACGGTCGGGAAGTGCCACCCAATTTAGACCGGAACCCAGTGGGGGAGGCATCCACAGGGACCGTACCCTCCTTCCCCTACCACCAACCTCTCGGAAGGACTTTCGGACCCACATGTTTAACGTGATCGTACTCCGCATGAACACGGCGGCAGTTTTGGCAGTGGCTGGATTCGAACCCGGGCCTACCGAGTGCAACTCCAGCGCGCTAACCAATGGGCTACCGCGCCCGCAACGTGTACATGTGGAAATTGCGGAAGAACTATACTCCCCCCCCCCCGTCTCACTCCTCCACCAAAAAAAAAGAAAGAAGAAAATCATTCCCCATATCTTGTATTCTTCACAATAATTGAAGGCCACGGTGTGGTCTGACGGGAGAGTTTCTTCAGCTAACGCTTTCTCGGCTATGGCTGTTTTTTCTTTCTTTTGTTTTTTGTTCTCTATGCTGCATGAGGCCAGGGTTTGACAATTATCACTTTGAATGAGTATACATATTGTCTATATATTCAGGTTTATGCTATACTTACTTGAAACAATAATTACAATTACGTTTTACTGCTATTTTTTTTAATGACAAGTGACAAATTGGACCATTCATTGTACGTACCCCGGGAAATAATCTTCAACCAGAAATATAGGCTCACCCATATTTCACCCCGATGGAAATAACCGCATATCTGCAATAGCAACCAGCTAGAAAAATTTTTATGTCACTTTTTTGTAAACCTTTATAGAGACAGACAAATTCAGTTTTTTCATGCAGTCAGCTTAAAATTTCTTCAAAAGAGATTATGCTTACTTTGCAACAATGAAGTTTCTACTTACAGAACCCGCCCATGAAATAAATGGCTGTTTGTGGATTGTGTAAAGACAAAATACGAAACTATTACAAATGGTGTCTTACAAATACCATTGTAATACACTATTTGTAATAATGTCTCACAAGAGATTACAAATTGTGTTTTCTCTCGTAAATGGAACTATAGCTAGATCCACGGGGATGATATGAGTCAATTCGTCGCGTAATATTTCATAAGGAAAGTCAACCTATTTAACGATACCTATTATTATTATTTCACTTTCATGTAAATATTTATATAAATGTGTAATATCGCGAAATCGGTTCGTACCAGAGTTATAAAATGAATGCCATGCATTTTCTAATGATAAGTGACATAAAAATAATTATTTATTTAATATTATTAAATATCCTGTCGTTGCGTCATTCTCCATTTGTAATAATCGTACCAAATTTCATTTAAATAGCTTGTTTCCACTTGTTTGTGAAATATCGCTCGTATATGGAAGGATTACATATCACTTCAAAAACAAGCTCAGGGATATTTAAAACATGTAAATCAACTGAAATCAACTGAACTTTATCTATATAAATAAAATTAAAAATCTGTCTGTTTATTTATTTGTTTGTGCGTGTGTTTTTGTTTCATCATCACGAGAGAACGGCTACACGGAATTTGATGAAATTTTCGGACTAGACATAGAATAGTTCCACTTAAAATTTAGTCCATGTTTCGAGTTCTTAGGACCAGGGGTTATCGGAATATTAATAAAAAACGCACTATTTAACCTTCTACTGAGATAGCATTATGCAGACGATATTTGTTCCACAAAGTTATTTGGAGAAAAAATTATATGTTTCTAAGCAACGGAATTTAACCCAATGAGTTTATATTTAAATATATATATATATATATATATATATATATATATATATATATATATATATACAAATATAATAAGTATAAAGAGTTTTAAAATTTGAAAAAAGAGAAGGAAGGCTTAGCGAGAAGCTTACTCAATGGCGGTAAGGGGTTGTGACCTTACACTCCAGTTGTCAACAAGCTTGTCATAAATGCCGCGGCATTCCTTTTTATATTTATATCGTGTATAGTATTTGTAGCTGCTTTGCGCATAAATGCTATAACACTTCAATATCTTTAATAACTTCCAATTTTCATCTTATATATTATATATATATATATGTATATATATATATATATATATATATATATATATATATATATATATATATGTATGTATATATATATATATATCATGTTGCTAAATGACGGAATTAAACCCAATGAGATTGATATGATTGATTAATGGATTATTCTTATTTTCAAATTCTTACGTCATCTATTTTATTTTGATAAAATATTTTTCAAATCCATATATTAGTATGGGTATATCTTTTAATACACGGGTATAATCTTCTAATCTACGGAAATATAAGTAGCACGGGTATACCTTCTAATACACAGGTATATCTTCTAATCCACGAAAATATAAGTAGGACAGGTATATCTTCTAATCCACGAGAATAAACGAAGTATACTTCTAATACAATTTTACTGCTTTTATTTTGGCATATATTGATTCAATTTTATATTTTCTGTAAATTTGTTTATAAACGGGATCAGAATGTTTTTTCATTCTGCAGGTCTGCCTGTGAAGATAATTTTCAAACTCATTGTTGGCTGTGTGGTAAAACTGACTTTGTAGGTCACCACAGAAGTCCAGAAGACAAATACAGGGAAAGGTGATTAGACAAATTGCATCCCCCTGTTGTATGATATTTCCAGTGATTCTATACACCTTACAAAGTTTAATGCAACCCAACACAAATATCTAGAAATGAAATAAACTTTAATTTTATAGGGTCAGTTTACTACGTTTTATGATTAAGCAAGAATTTCTGATTAGTTTTAATAATTAATTACTAAATATACTAGGTAAATGATGAATAAAAAATTGTAAAAGTAAATCCCCCTTCCCTGTTATCTCTGGGAGATTATCCACCCTTGACAGAAATTTGCAAAATTGTAGCATATACTCATTCCTTATTCCCTGTGAATAATTCCATTTGTTTTTTATAAATTCGAACAAAATAAAATCGATCTACCAATGTTAGTTGCTGCATTGGGGGCATGATTGAAATAAAACTTTAGAATGATTTGCTTCCTATTAATCGGTTTTATGACTATGAAGAAGATATCAATAAAATTAATAAAATCAAAGTAGAAAACCTATTTTTCTAAATATAATGTTTTTATTATTGTACACAAATAAAAGAAGTAATGATTATATAACCCTTTTTCAGTAAAAGGTCATTTTATATGACTTTGTAGTACATAACTGAATCTGATGCTGTCCATCTTCTAAACCTCTACTTGCATTTTAGGATATTTTTATTTAGATTACAAGTGAAAGCTAGAGAATATTTTTAATATTTTGTAACAATAAACAGGGAAATAAATGCATGTTATGTTTGTAGACAACAGTTATACTATTGAAATAATATTGAAACCATTATTCTTGATGTAATTGACCAGTATTACAGAGTGTCGCTGAAAGTTCAATGGCCTTTGATGAATGTCGGGGATCTATAAGGCTAAACCGATACTGGATCTGATCAGAAATTGAAATTTTCTCTGAACCCTACAATTTGTGGTAACATTTCAATTCATGGAAAGTCACATCAAACAGAATGATGCTATCCTGTATTTTAAATAAAAAAGCAGAATAATGAGAGAGAGGAGGCCATACTTGGATTTAAAATCTGAAGGAGAATATAGTTATTGTTGAGAGACCCAGACCGTCCAACCTACCAGAATGGTGAATATAGGTAAATATAGATGAAGAAGAATATAGTGTACCACTTCAACATATGATATAGATTAATATGTCAACTGGAAACATTTTCATTTGCAAAATGTTATAATGAACAGGATGATATGCTATCTTAAAATAATAACATGAAATTGAAAATATAATTATTTCAGTTGCTCAGATAGAGTACAGTCTAGCTAACAAGAAATCAGTGGTTCATTTCCTTACTGAGATGAGATATTTACACAGAAAAATTAAATAAAATTACTTAGTCTTAAATTATACCTTTAAAAGTCTTAAATACAATTGATAATTATTTTCTAATTTTTATCTCTTTCATTGTCTCTTCTCTAGCCTATATCTCTACTGGTTTTGTATGATAAGCGACCAACATGCATGTACATAATATAAAAAAATAATTATAATCAGTCTTCCATCAATAAATTTAATTTGAGAGAATGCAAGCTATCATTCTCAGAAATCAAGAAAAATCTGAAAAATTAAAATTTGCAGCTGCTACCTCAATTAATGAATGCCATCCAGACTCATCTCAATCTAAAATGTTCCAAAATATAGTTACTAGATATATGATTATGAAATAAGAGATTTGAATATGTTTAAATAGATTGCACTTTGAAATAACGCAAGATATTTTCATTTTTAAAAATTCTATATCAACAGAATTTATTTCTCATGTACCACAATTATCATGAAAACATTTTAAAAATTTTATTTGATAGATGATATAGGTCTATATAGATGATAGATCTATATAGGTTAAAGTACAGTGACATAATTTGAATGGGTTGGTCATAGTTGTTTTATACGTCACAAAGTTCATTTGGACAAACTGTATTAAACAATAGTGAAAAACAATTGAATAACAAGTAATTAATTATGTTTATACTTTATTATG
The DNA here is from genome assembly GCA_951213105.1 of Amaurobius ferox. NCBI lineage: Eukaryota > Metazoa > Arthropoda > Arachnida > Araneae > Amaurobiidae > Amaurobius > Amaurobius ferox. The sequence goes on along the minus strand of OX578155.1, from coordinate 36,624,030 downwards.
CAAGTTATTTATAGGAGGTTAAACCCCAAATAAATAACCACAAATTCAGAAATCAATGTCCCGAAGTACTCCTTATTAACTGGCTTTAGACACATTTGGTAAAAATTAAAGGATGCAGGACTTACCTTTCAATTTGAATATGCACATAAGAAGGGAGGAATATATATAATGAACGTAGATCCTTAAGTAACCATTAATAGTTACATTTACTGTTATGACTCAGTTACTTTAATGAATTACAAATATGTGCAGTTTAATTTTCAAATAGCAAAAATTTTCAATGCTCATTAAGTGGATTTAGGGGCAATAAAAAAATGTGTGAAATTGTCAAGATCATTTTCAGTCAAGCTTTAATTTTGTCCTGTTTTCTATTAACATTGACACAGAGGTACAGGAAGTGGTCAAGATTCTTTTGAGTCAAGATGAGTTGAAGTGATTTTTTTCATAAAATGTTTAAGTATTCATTTTCTAGAACTTTGTTTGTTGTACACTATATTATTAAAGGATAAATAACATATAGTATATAAAGTAGCTCAACAAATGTATAAGAACATATAAATTAGATACAAGCTTACATATTTAAAGTGCTGAAATTTCAAATACTCCAACAATAAAAATGTTAACTTGTGAGTTTTGCATGAACTTATTTGCTCATTTTCTTTAATAGTTTAGAATTAAGCGTAAAAGGATAAATATATCATATTATGAATACATATAAAATATTAACAATGCAAGTACTGGAATTTACCAACCCATGATTAAAAAGTTTCAAATATAGTGAGTGATGGGCACAACAAGCAAACTTATTTAAAGTGTTAAAATTTCAAATACACTTCAACAGCAATCAATAAGTCAGCGTGTCAATTTCCCATCAACACTCATATAACATAACAGACTTTCATTACATTATGTATGTTACGAATTTGATTTACATTTTGAATACGCATACATGATTTTAATTTTAAACTGATCAACATGAGCATGAAATAAAATCATGAAATTTTATTATCAAGAAAGTTTCTACATACTTTGATTTATAGTCCGCTTTTCAATTAAATGGCGAAAACTTCGGCGTTGAAAGCATTTCATATCATAACATACGGTTTCGGGATAAATCCTGAAGTGAGGGTATGACTACCGCAAATTGAACGTAATTTCTCTGTTTGGCACAAAGTCGGATCTCGCCAAATCTGCGATATTCAGAGCCATCTATTGGAAAAAGTTAATTTTTTGGATCGGTTTAACTCCGCCTTAATACCTTCTACTGATTAAAAAAAAAAAGGAGAAATGCATATTATGTTTGTCAACAAATTGAAACTGCTTACACTGCAATTGATCAGTATTATGAAGTGTTGCCTGTGATTGCCACAATTTATAAGGCTAGATCAACACTGGGTCTTTACGAAAATTAGAATTTTCTCAGGCACCCTACAATTTATGGTAACATTTTAATTCATAGACAATTGCATCATAAAACAGCAAAGAAATGAATAGGATGCACAGATCAGATATTGTTTTTTGATCTGAAATTTGAAAAAATATATAAATACCACTTTGAAATATGATAACTGAAAACAGTTCAATTTGTAGAGAGTTATGTTGAACAGGATGCTATCCTACCTTTTTATAAAAAGATGAGAATAGAATCTATAGAATATTTCATATATTGATGAAAAAATCAATATCTAGCATTTCAGCTACACAATGGCATTGAGTATCTACCTAGTTAACTAAAAATTGGCAGTTCATTTTCCTCAACGAAATGAGTTTTTTACACAAAAAAATTAAAGTAAAATCACTTTCTCTTAAATTAGTTTTCAAAGGATAAAAGTACTATCATTGTTTATTCCTTTTCTTATCTTTATCACTTTTGTTGCCTCGTCTCCATCATATATTTTTACCGCACAGTTATACATATACAATAACCAATCAGCGAGCATACAATAACCAATCAGCGAGCATACAATAACCAACCAGTGTGTACAAAATATAGTCAATTTAATTATAACCTCTAACAATGAATTTAGTTTTAAAAAATGCACACTTCCATGCTTGCTCATATTATAAGAGAGCAAGATAATCTGTAAAATATAATTTGTAGATACTACCTCAATGTCAGCTAGAATCATCTCAATTTTACATGTTAAAAAATTTGCTAGCTCATGATGGGAAAATAACTGACAGGAAAGTATTTGAACAGACTACATTTTGAGACAAAGTTAGATATTCCCATTATAAAAAATTCTTATATCCAAAGAATTGATTTCACACTTTGCACCAATGATTATAATTAGGACTCAGCGGTTCTGAGTCTGAAAAGAATTTACCATATACGACTCTCCAAAATAAAATTATTTCAAAATAATTTTTTTCTGGAATATCTAATTTTTTAACATTTCTAAATAGCTTTTAAGTTATAAATTAAAAAATATCAAATACATAGTGTAATCACTATATTTAACAAACATTCTAACATTCTGCAGTTGTGTCAAATTTTTGTTGCTGTTGAGACCCAGACCGTCCGACCTACCAGAAAGGTGTAAGATAACCAATGTCAAATTTTTGTAAGTCACCACAAAAATACAAAATTTTGTCGCAACCACAAAAAATTCAGATTTCAGTATAATTTTCACACAAACGATATGTAACATTTCATAAAAATTTATATACAGTAAAACCTATAAAGTTAGACACCTGTCTATCTTGGATACAATTTGATGGAACCGAACGCATTCCTATGTTTTAACATGCATATAATACTGTCTAACTTGGACACCTGTCTATCTTGGAAGTTCGACGGTTTACAATTAAGTTGGACAAGTTCCTTAAAATGAATGTTTGTACATTAAGCATAAAGGAAGTAACCTACCACTTTTGACCTTCCTTATCTATCCCTACGGATTATCTTTTGTTGTTGATATCTCAGAAGTATTCCTTCCTTGTTATTACTTCCAGGAAGCTCTTATCTGCCTACATTTCTTTCTTACTGTTGCTAGAGAGCCATCCTGTTTTAAAGTTCTTCATAGTGAATCAGCGTTTTCTAACGTCCACGTTGCAGAAGATTGAAAAAGTAAACTTTCAAGTTTAACATTGGAGTATGGTGACAAAAACATTTTTAATTCTGATGAAATTGGCCTTTTTTTATTGGTTGTTGCCTACATGTTCATTGGTGAAAAAAGGTGAGACATGCAGAGGTGGACAAAGTCTAAGTAAAGGATGACAGTCTTGTGCTGCAGCACTTGAGGAGAAAAGTTGAAGCCTTTGGTAATAGGAAAAGCAGCCTACTTTAGAGCATTTAAGAGCAGCAATGTGAAAATAAACAAACTTCCTGTAATATGGTGCCATAACAAGAAAGCCTGGATGACTACCGCAATATTTTCAGGTTGGTTGACTGAGATTAACAAAAAAAATGAAGCATGTAAACAGAAAAATTCTGTTATTTATTGATAATGCAACAAGTTATGTCGACTTGAAGTTGTCAAACATTATAATAAAATTTTTGCCTCTTAATTTAACGAGTGAAGTGCAGCCATTAGACAAAGGGATTATTCAAGCGGTGAAGTTATAGTACAGGAAACGACTAATGTGGAAACTTATCCAGGCTGCAGAAAATTGTGAGAATATGGCAAAATTTGTCAATGTGGTGACATTAGACGCAATCCAATGAATTTATGAAGCATGGAAAAATGGATTAGAAAACACGATTGTTAAGTGTTTCAAGCATGCAGGATTTCTATGTGATCTCAGCTCTTCCGCGAGTCAAGTGACAGACTGTTTCGAATTGGAGTCACTGGATGAAGAACTAAAGTGCCTTCCTGAAATGTACAGAAAAGTTATTCGATGCTTGTCAAAATTTTGCATTCGACGATATCCATGATATTGAATTTCCAGTTGTTGCTACATTGAGCAAGAGTGACTACGACAGCTTTTCTTTGGAGGAAGAGGAAAAAACAGATGTAGAAGAACGTCCTACACACGAAAGTGCAATGAAATGTGTCAAAAAACTAAAACTGTATGCTTTTATGCAAAATACGCCAGAACTCATTGAGGCTGTGTTTAATCTGCACAGTAAAATAGAAAGACAATGGGCACCTGGAATTAGAAAAAAAATATCTTCTCTGAATTCAAATACAGTATGTGAGTAGCCGTTACATATTACGTATAAACGTAGATATATGTATGCAGATTTCTTGATTCACATTTTAAGTACGTATGTACTACATACATACAGAAGTATTTTGTAACAGTAATTACAATATTTAATTAAAACTGTTAGCTTATTAGTATTTTCTATATGTTAAAAAGAAAATCTTTTGATGTGCTTTATTGAAAGGGGAAAATGAAATTTCATCACACTATCTATGTTGGACACCTGTCTAAGTTGAACGCTTTTAGGGGAACCGTGAGTGTCCAACTTACAGATTTCACCGTATTTCATGGCAATGATTGTATTGGCTCCTTTTGGACAATGAATTGTAAAATAATATTTAAATTGTGAAACAATCATTACATAGGTTACAGAACAATGGTGTAATTTGAATTAGTTGTTTGCACATGGTCCATTCAGACAAACTGTATAAAACAATAGAAAAAAAAAAATAACAAGCAGCTAATTATGTTTATTATTCACACTTATATGATCTATGCAAATAACAACAAAACACAAGTAAATAACAAATGAAGAAATAAAACATATTTAAAATATATCATGCAAAATTGCTTTAGACAAATTTGTTAAAAATTAAAAGGCTTTGCTTTTAACTTTGAGATGTAAACAGGGTTTAAACCGTGTTCTTTTTTAGCATTTTCTAAAAGAAATCGTATTTATTTTGCTAAACATGCTATTTTAGATAAAATGCTAAAGCTCATGAATGACATAAACCCAACATAAGTTCTAGGGTTCTGGGTAGCATGAACATTTTAAGAAAAAAAAATTAAAATTGTGCATATAAGTAAAAATTGCATATTTTATAATTAGTTAAGATTGCTTGATGAAAAAAGAGAGGACATGTATATACTTCAAACTCAGAAGACATCAAATTATGATTAATGTTAAAGATAACATGCATTGGGTAATTTCTGAAGGAAATCTGTACATTTTTCTAAAGCTTTTGGCTTACTGGGACATTAAATTAGTCTCTGCTTTTATGAGTACCTATTATTCATGGCTGAAAATATATTCTCACATTATAGCATGATTTTACATTTGAGATTTTAGTACGATTTGCATTTTAAATAGAATAGAAAATTTTCCAATTATAGTAATTGTAATAAATTTTACAGATGTATATCTTATATCTATTATTAAAAAAATTAAAACTGGCACTTCGGCTAAAGTAAATCTGAAAATGCTAAATTAATTCGAAAAATTTTAACTAAAATATTAGAGATTTTAATTTGCTAGTTTAACATGCGGAAATTTCAAATATACTCTAACAACTAAAACTAAATTTTGTCAATTTAACCTGAACCTGATTTCTTAAATGGTTTAGAAACAATAAACACATATTAGTAATGTATACAAAATATTAACGAGCAGGTACTGAAATTTACCTACCCAAGAGAAATATAAAAATAAAGCTTTTTAAATATACAAATGTTTAAAAGCATAAGAACGACAAGCAAACTTATTTAAAGTGTTAAAATTTCAAATACACTTCAACAGCAAAAAATAAGTTAACTTGTCTGTTATGCTATGAATTTGATATATATGTTTTAAATTATATACTGATTTCCATGTATATAGAATGAAAACAAAGTATTACTATCAATATGAAAAAAGTTAAAACATACCTTTACTTAATAGTCCATTTATTACTTTAAGAGTCTATGAAAATATCTTGTTCAGCATTACTTATAAATCATGTTTTGCTCAGCATTACTTATAAATCTCGCCCAATACACTGTTTACTCTGCAAGGAATAATCCCGAAGTGGAAAAGCGTTGCCGCAAATTGAACATATTCGCTTCTTGGCGCAAAGTCATATCTCGCCAAACCTGCGATATTCAGAGCCATCTGTCGGAAAAAGGTAACTTTTCGGATCGATTTATCTCCGCCTTAAACTTTTATTATAGAGTAAAGTAAATAGACACATTTGTCCGCATGTCCTATTACATTTATCCTCGCATCCAGTTTATAATTCTTTTGATTTGTCTTCACTTTCAGACTAACTATCCAATGAAATTATAATTCAAGTCATAATCTAATTTCACTTGTATATGTGGTATTATGTTTAAACTACACTTATAAATTGCATAGTTCATAGTGAAAGTTATTTAGAATATTCTTGCTAATGTTAAAAGAGAAAATGATTGAATTGCAAATTTCACATCAAAATTTAAATGCATATCAAATTATGAACACCAAGCATATTTAATTGGTAGATATATAGTATACAAAAAATTTAAAAGCTCATAAATGAAAATCGTGAATGCATCATCCAATTAAAGTAATAGGCATTGGTGAATTTAGCAATCACAACCTTTTAATTGAAAAGTTTAATTGGTCGCTAAAAATAAAAAAATTATTTTTCAGTAACTCTATAATTTGTTTTTTGTTTTTCAAAATTAGTTGTACCGATACTGTTGAACATCAATACCTGCTGAGAAATATAAATTTAAGTCAATATAAAATGTTAGAAGTATAAATTAACAATGTGGAAAGATTGCTAACCTTTGATCCATAGTTTAAAAATAAGAAAAAATATTAAAAAGTATATGTTGAGGGTTTGAAACTAAACATTTCAGTAACGCTTCGGTAATTCTTAGATATTCCATCACCTTCATGATTTTGAATCTATTCATGTGTAGAATACACAAAATATTATTTAATATAATGATATATGTAAGATTTATTCTTTTTTTAAAATTTTGTTTTATCAGTTTATGTAATAAAATGTTACCAATGTTTCGTGAATTTATTCTCAAATACTGGTTAAATTTTAAACATCGCCTTCGAAAGGATATGAAACACTTGCGAAGTTACATCTAAGCTGTTATAAAGCCAAATTTTTGTTTCACAGTCAAACTAACATTATCTCATCAATATACATATATATATATATATATATATATATATATAAGGGATTCGGGGGGGGGGGATGTTCACACCAACCACTGAAACATTTTTGGCACATCTCTCCATGATGATATTGTAAACCTGCATTTTAATTAATTTTAGATAAATTTCCCCCGCAAAACTCTTCCCTCGTCTGTTCAAAATATGCCCCCTTCAATGTGTGTGTGTATATATATACATATGTATAAAAATGTCACCAAGAGTTATTTTTATAGAGTAAAGGAATTCAAACTATAAAAAAAGGGTCAGTATTGATCCATAACATCACTTGTATGAATGGTCACAAATGTGATAAAGATACTTATCTTGGGAGTATTGTACAGTTAAAATTAGTAAGTAATTTGCAAATATTTTACTTTTAATAGTTTAATCATAAGTGAGTTCAGACTGAGAATAGTATAGTAATGCAGTTAAAAACAGAGCTTGTTGGTTTGAACCATGGTTTTTCAGGAACAGGTGCCCTGAGTTAAAAAGAATATGTTTTATATTTAAAAAAAAATTCTAAAAAATCACATTCTGCATTGTGTTACATCAGCATTAGGTTAAAATCTTCACTTTCCCTTTGTTGAGAAACAATATATTTTTTCTGAAATGATGATTTAAAATTTATTTCATATTTAAGTTACGTCTACAACTGTTATTTTTTATTCGAACTGATCTCTGTACACATTAACCCTTTCGGGACGGCGGCATTCCGAAACTACCGTGGCCCAAAGGACGAAGCGCTTCGTTTCCGAAATGTGCCCAAAAGACGGCTATTTTTTTGCGCTAAGCCTAACTCTCGAAAAAAATTCACTAAAAATCACCCGTTCAACATAGCATTCTACTTTTTTCAGGAAGAAAGGAAATACTTATTTTCAATTTCATGTATATTTTTATACAAATTTTCTTTTATCAAAATATTAAAAATTTTAGTGTATATATGTTTTAGGTACAGATGGATAATTCTTTGGCATGTCCTTCCGATTTTTTAAAACTGTACCACATACATGCGTATTCTTAGACAACAAATACTTTGCAAGTACAGGAGAGGTAAAAATTTTATCCAAATACAAAGTATATCCTTTTCCTAAAAGTTCACTTAGAAATGTTTTCACAACGCGTTCTCCATACCCACCATCAGAACTTGGTAATCCCGTGTCCTTTCCAGTATACACAAAGAAATTCCATTTATAGCCTCATTCCGATTCTGACGATTTATATATTTTATTCCATATCTGGACCTTTTCGATGGGATACATTAACGAAATCCCTGCCTTCCTTTCCATGAGAACATAAATAATATAATAATTTCATTGCCACACATTCCTTTACCCCCCCCCCTTCCCCACCCACTCAAAAAAAAAAAATACTCTCTTATATTCCTCTAATTCAACAACGAAATCAATAAAAGACAAAATCAGAACGAGACCCGGAACTCAATTATAAAATTGTTTATGCTGCGAGAAGTCTGCTTACGCTACAGAACCATGTTTCATCCCTCCAAATGGATAAATAATTCATTGGATTCTCCTTGTGCCAAGGTCAAACATCTACAAAATACATTTAAGTTGCTTCCACGGGCATTTAACGCCATCTAGGAGACAAATACATTCTCATAGAGTTTCGTCCAGAACAGAGCACCAGACGCGAAGCGCCTTTAATCTCCAATCTCTAGGTGTGGTTCTTATCTTCATACTGTGACATTATTTCATTGGTCCATAGTTGGAGGTTCGAGGTTTTTGATTTACTGTTTTTATTATTTGTCCTAGCTCCTAGTGTGGCAGTTTGTTGCACATTAAGAGTTTAAGCAGTTTGGGGGGGGTAGATGCAGATCTGAGGGTAACCTAGCATTTTAGCAGTTTAGGATTTTAAACATTTTGTAGAAAACCAAAGATCGCGAGTTTTCTTTAATATCAACTGATTAAGGTGGGACATTCCTGGTACCGAATATCAAAGTTAAGTACCGAGCGGGGTCTCTTACGAGATTTAGCCTTGCGATGATCATAGTCATGCAGATAAAATAATAGTTCATTTGGGACAGATGGCAGATTTTTGTAGAATTTAAGCGCTAGCTTTTTGATTTGGGCTCTAACAGTTTTTATTTTGAAGTCTTTCCTAATTACCGAGTTTCTTAAGTATCTAGGGGCTTTCCTTATAATCCTTAGGGTATTGTTTTGTCTTGTCTCTAATAAGTCTATGGTAGTTTTACAGGCATATCCCCATACGGGTGCTGCATACAGCATTCCCGGGCAGATGACCGATTTATAAATTAGGAGTTTATTTTGATAACTTAGATTTCCGTTTCCTATCATTGGGTATAAGGCTCCTATGGTTATATACGCTTTTTTGATTATGTTCGTTACGTGCAGTTTCCAAGTTAGGTGGGAGTCTATCGGTACCCCTAGGTATTTAGTAGATTTTTCCGCTTTTAGGGCATGGTTGTTTATGTACAGAGGAGGCGGAGGTTTACGTTTTCTTGAGAAATAAATCCAATGACATTTATTGGGATTTAATTTTATTCGCCATTTTTCCAGCCATGCTTGGAGTATGTCTAAGTGTTGTTGTAGCTGTCTGTGCATTACTGAGACGTAAGGGTGTTTTGCAAGTATCGCGCTGTCGTCTGCATAGAGTGCCAGCTCCGTGTCTGGGGTCCTGGGAATGTCATTTAGATATATGTTAAAGAGTGTCGGGCCCAGGATGGATCCTTGCGGTACACTACTTTTAATGAGCTTGGGTGTAGATAAGTTATTTTTTACTCTGACTTGAAAGTGTCTGTTATACAGGTATGAAATTAAAAGTTTGACAAGTGCGTCAGGGACTTTTAGAGTGATCAATTTGTAAGCTAATCCACAGTGCCACACTTTATCAAAGGCTTTTTGGATGTCAAGAAAAATCGCAGCTGTGGGTGTCTTATTATTAAAACCAGAAGAAATGTACTCTACCACTCTCAGCAATTGATGAGTGGTGGAGTGTTTTGGCCGAAATCCAAACTGCTCCGGAATGATAATGTCATTCTCACTAAGGTGCGTGTTCAGTCTCTTAAGAATTATTTTCTCAGTAATTTTACTAAGTGTCGGCAACAAACTGATTGGTCTGTAGTTGGCTGGAATTGAGGCATCCTCACCAGGTTTATGGATCGCTATAATTATCGCTTCCTTCCATTCTTTGGGGAAATAATTTAGTTCTAGTATTTTATTTATTAAGATGGTCAAGTAAAATATTATATTTAAGGGTAGGTTTTTTACCGCGATATTCCTGATTTTGTCGTGCCCTGGGTTTTTACGGTTTTTAAGGTTTTTGATAATCTCTACTATTTCTTGCGGGGTGGCTGGGTTAATCTCAGCCTTGACCGGGGAGTTCCTGAAATTGTTTAGAGTTTGCCTAACCATTCTTAGGGTGTCCTGACACATTAGATCGTGGTTTGGTTCAAATTGCTTTTCGTAATGCCTAGCAAGCGCCTCTGCCTTTTCTTCGTCTGAGTACGCAATATTAGCGCCATCTATTAGTGGCGGGAGTTTAATTCGAGGTTTTCTGAGTCTTTTAGCGAATTGCCAGAGCGATACGTCTTCCTGGCTAAGGGATTCGATTAATTCTTTATACTGTTGCTGCTTTTCTGCGACAATTTTTTCACTGACTTTACACGTGAGTCTATTAAGCTCCCTTTTAAGGGTAGGGTCTCTGTTAGCCTGCCATGTCTTACGCATTCTATTTCTCTGTTTAACTAACTGTTTGACATGGTGGGAAAGTGTTGGCATTTTTGATGACTCACGATGTGTTGTGGCAGATGCAATAGCTCTCCTGATTTCTGTTGTGAGTGTGTGCGTGGCAGAGTCAATATCCGCCGTGCTCATAATGTTGGGTACTGCTAAATGCGGCTCGAAAAGTGCTCTTTTGAATACGTTCCAGTTCACCCTCTCTTGTCCCAGAGAGGCTGGAAGGGGAGTGTTCAAATCGAATGTCACCAGTATCGGTAGATGATCCGAGTCGAATTCATCCAGGGTATCAATTGTGTGAGCGTATTCTATGTTTCTCGTTAGGACAAAGTCTATGAATGAGCCATTGGCACCTGAGAAGCAGGTTGGTCTCGTCGGTGCAATGATGTCAGTGTTTGTTGTGTTTAGCAATCTATGTATCTGTGTACCGCCGCGTGTGTTGGCTCTCCTGCTGCCCCACGCTCGGTGGTGTGCATTGAGGTCGCCCGCGAGTATTGTGTTTGGATATCGCGAGAAAAGCAGTTCCAGCTGCGCAGCTACATTTATACCACTCATGTTTTTGACATATATTGAAGTTAGGATAAATGGGTTTACATTATTTATTTTAATTTTTATACTAGTATTTTCTATACCTTGAAGATTTATGTTGTTTATTTCCTCGTGGGGAATATTACTTTTAATATATATTGCTGTTCCTCCATGGGGATTTCTAGCAGTTATATTTGAGCTAAGGGTATGATAGCTATTATAGTTTGCTATATTTAGTTTTTTGTTTTCTCTAACTTTAGTTTCCTGGATTAGCAGGGCATCTACATCATTTTCATTTACGTAGCTCCTAAGTTCATTTATTCTTGGAGATATGCCGTTCGCATTCCAAAATATTATTTTAAAACTTTCTTTTTGGGACCTATTCATGGCGGGTTTGTTTCTCACTGTTTTTATTAAATTCCGCGATTAATTTAAAAGCCTCAAAGACCATTTGCATTGGATCGCTCTTTTTTTGAATTAACTCAGCGAGCTGCATCAACAGATGTTTTATATCATCTAGGTTGAACATACTGATAAATCCTCTGACGAGGTTGAGGATTTCATCCATCTTTTCATCATTGGATATATCAGCAAGTTCAGTCTCAGCTTCCATTTCCTCAGTCTCAGCTACAATTTCCTCAGCCTCAACCGCGGTTTGATCTGTTTTGTGAGTATCCTTTTGGACCTCGGTAGTCTTTTGTTTTTTTTCAGCCGATTTGTCTAACTGCTGTGTTTGCGCGAGCTCTTCTCGGGCGCGTTTAGTTTTCTGCCATTCCTGAACCTTTTTTTCTAATCTTTGTTTTGCTTCTCTTGCCTCTTTGGCGGCTTTATCAATTGCTATCCTCTGATTTATGTCTTCATGAGCTATTCTCACTTCCTCCACAGTCATTTCTCTGGAGGTCGACGGTTTAGGGGCCTGCTCTTGCACCGATCTGGTAGGTGCTGAAGTTTGAGTTCTTTTAACCTGTGGCACAGAGTGCGAGGAGTCCTGATGGGGTGTCTGAGGGTTTAGACCGAGGGCCTTTTGCCTCCAAGGGGGTATCTGATTTTTGGGGGGAGGGGGGCATACCCCGGTGCCTTTCCTCTGTTCCAGGGGTTCTTCGGGCATTGCCTGAAGTTCGCCGGGTGATCTCTATTGCAGTTAGCACACGTTGCCTTCTCTGTCCTTGGTCTTTGGCAGTCACGTGTGAAGTGTTCTTCAGCACACTTAAGGCACTTTGGTGGCATGCTGCAATTCTCAGAGGAATGATTGAATTGCTGGCACCGGTAGCAGATTTTGAGACAAATACATTCAAATTAAAACGTTCTACGTAGAAACACCAATACGTGCCAGTCGTCCTTTAGGGTAAAATTTCCTCCGGCCCGAGGGCGTGCCATTCGTCCTTGAATGCAAGTTCGCAGCTGGCGCGTGGGTGTGCCGCTCGTCGCGAAAGGGTTAATAGTAAAGATACACATTTCCATTTTGATTCGTGGTGTGTGTCGAGGTGGGGGGGGGAGAGCTCCCGCTAGTATATTAAGATATGTGTGCTGATACAAAAATATTAAAAAACATTATTTAACATTAGAATTTTCATGAGTAAATTGAAAATAACAGATATTTGATTTTTAAACATGTTGCAATGTTAAAAATAAATTTCATCGTCAATTCTATAACATGTGGTTAAATTTAATTTTAATTTCAAAAAATGAATTAAAGCTACTTTCTAGCTACTTGCTAGCTCTCGCTAGTATATGTTAAAAATAAATTTCATCGTCAATTCTATAACACGTGGTTAAATTTAATTTTAATTTCAAAAAATGAATTAAAGCTACTTTCGTTACAAACTGATAAAAAAGTTTATCTACGACCTTTGTCAATCGAGCCCCCATTCCTACATGAAATCGTAGATCATGTAATTTATTCCTTTAAATCGAGAAATTTACTTTATAAACCGGCGTAAAAAGAGAAACTGCAAGAAAAACATAGAGTTCCGCGAATAAAAAGCAAAACTTTTGTGCTGCAGGGTTTTACGAGCGGATAAATAGCACCGGACCCACTCCGATTCGACCAACAAGGAACCACTACTGACGATGAAGCGATTGACGTAGCCTAAGGCTCCTATATAGACAGGCTGGCGCAACCGCCATTGAAGCTCCTGCCGTAACTGTCTGTTACCGTCTGCCTGTGCTATTTCAATGGCGAGCGCACGTTACTTGTCTGATGTTTGATATGTATTTTATCTGTAAAATGGGTGATTGTGGTATAATAAATGGCACTAATCATTGGAGGAAGACGTAGGAAATGTTTAAATTTCCTCAAGATCCCGAAAAAAGGAAAATATGGCTTTATAAACTGCCGAAGAAATGGATACATTCCTGGACATTCATCTGAATTGCGCAGTGTAAGTAGTTTCATATTTTATGCTTTCTTTTGTCTTTTTAAAAGTAAATGTATGTTAAGATCTTGAAAAGAAGGTTTGAAAATTGGTTTCTTAAAGCTGAACTTTCAATAAATTAATTTTTTATAATAGTTAAATAGGATTTTTTCTTGCAATGCAATTGTAGGGTTGCTATCGCATTTTGGCGTGGGTTTATCGATGACTTAACGCCAAGATAGCAAGATTTGACTTTGAAATTTGTGTTTTAATATATTATTGTACTTTAAAGACTGTTTTGTATTTCACTTATAAAATATGTGCATTGATATAAAATTTTAACAATTGTTTGTAGAAATATGTGAATGCTGCATTTAAAAAAAAATAAAAACATGCTATTTTGATTGTCTCCAAAGCATTTTAAAATTAATAATTTTGTTTTATGATTAAGTATTCAGTGTACATACTACAACGTTACAAGCAAATATATTTTTGATTACCTATTTCTCATTTTAAGTTAGCATAGACTTATGCTGCCAGAGATTTTTTAATATTTCTGCAGATACTATATTTTGTTTGTACTAATATGAATTGCATGCATTATTTTGACTCATTGATTTTTCTATTTTATGTTATTTATATTATTGATATATTATCTTGTCAAGTATAGTTAAACTTAAGCTTTAAAATACTATGGCATTTATGTAACATTAAAATTCGCATACCTGATATAGCTTGAAATAATTTCTCAAAGTAACTGAATACTAGAAAGTCAATTTTCTATTAAGATAGATATAAGCTATCTATATTAAGATATTTCTACATGTGAAGGCAAAATTTTAAATCCATTTAGAAGATCAATAATTTACCTTACAAATTAACCCACAATGTTGAATTGGACAATAGCTTTTTGTAGCTGACTCTGCACAGATAATGAATAAAAATATGATATAGTATGCTAAAAAAGATATTTCAAACTTTTCCTTTTAATTTGCCACTATTCAACTCAGGTATGTTGTACCTTTGATAGTAATTTTTATTGAAACTATTTCTGTTTACAAATTTAATGAATCTGTTTTCCCGAGTATCATTTTTTTGCAATTTTTACATAAAATTTAAAGTTCTGGAATTTGCAGTCTAATTTAAATTATATCAAATTTAGTATTTTATGAAAATTATAATTTAGAATAAAATAATTTAGAATAAAATAATTTAGAATAAAATACATTTTTGGTTATAAGAAATTTGTAAATGAAGTTTCATTATGAAACTTAGCCATCGATAGTATGCTTATACCTGCACAGTTTTAATGTTTGTTTTGTTTGCAAAGTGTGCTATACTTTTAAGTATTATGCAGTAGTAAATTTGAATATGTTAAACTGTATCAAGCATGTTTAAGTTTAAAAATTCTGTTTTCTGTCGGACTATAGTTTTAAAAAATGTTCAAATGAGTCCAAAATACTTATTAACTGTAGTAGTAACATAAAATAATTGCTCAGCAAGTATATATTGATGAGCTGGAATTGATATGAGTGTATCGGTTGTTACAAAATATTTCAAGATCTGAGTAACTGGTTGCTAAATTATGAAATGTGCTGAAAATTAAGGGCAAAATGAAAGTAAATTAAAAAAATTTGTAATTGTGTAAGTTTCTATTATTTTGTATGATGGTATTACATACTAATTCAACATCTATAGATAGTTTTGTTCTCAATGTTTCCAAAAATTTGTTTGTAATATTTTAAATCCACTTTATTAAAGGGATATTTTGAAAAGTCCCAGCATGAAGCTGATAATTGGAGAAATTTGAAGCCGTGATGTGCAAAGTCATCCTGCATTACTCCAATCTAAACACGTGAAATACCTAAAGGCTGGATCCATTTTAGATCATCAAGAAGTCAATGGTACAATTGACACAGAGGTAAACTTTCCAAACTTTTCTTTGATTTAATACTTAATGTAAATTTTGTGGATTTCACCATTGCTTTGAAATATAACTTTCCTTATACACACATAGGGATATAATAAGGGATACATTATGACAGGATTGAAAATTTAATTGTATGGTATCTTCACTAGAATACTTTCAGTGTACTTTTGCATATGTTTTTAAGCTGAAGATATCCTTCAAGAATTTTTTTCAAGTTGTGAACATTTTCTATATTGAAATTTCATGTTCTATATGAAAATTAATTTTGTGCCTAGCTGTATAATTTAAAATGTTTCTTCATCTCCCTTCTGCTTGTGGCGGATTCTATTACAATTCACCATTATCTACTGTTATATTTTTACTCAAGTTATAAATATTTTCAATTTTTATGACAAGTTTTTAATTCATGCTGAATTGCATATTTTAAAAAATGTTTTTCTTGCTCCTGCTTTTGACGGACTCTTACAATTTCCGAATTAGGATTTTCCTTAACTTGAGACCATTTTATATATTGAAAGTTCAAGTTTTATATGAAAATTTATAATTTTGTGCCAAACCGTATAAATTGAAAAGTCTCTCAATCTCCATCTGCTTGTAGGGGATTCTATTACACTTTACTATTATCATATATATATATGTATCTACTGTTATATTTATACGCAAGTTATAATTACTTTCCAGTTTTATATGACAAGTTTTAATTTCGTGCCAAATTGCATATTTTGGAAAATATATTCTTATCGCTTCTGCTTCTGGTGGACTCATACAATTACCGAATTAGGATTTTCTTCAAATTGTGACCATTTTCTATATTGAAAGTTCAAGTTTTATATGAAAATTTAAAATTTTGTGCGAAACTGATATATAATTTGAAATGTTTCTTCATCTCCCTTCTGCTTGTGGCGGATTCTACTACATTTTACCATTATCTACTCTTATATTTATACTCGTTATAAATACTTTCCAGTTTTATATGACAAGTTTTGATTTCGTGCTGAATTGCATATTTTGAAAAATATGTTCTCACTCCTGCTTTTGATGGACTGATACAAATACCGAATTAGGATTTTCTTCAAATTTTAATAATTTTCTATATTGAAAGTTCAAGTTTTATACGAAAATTTAAAATTTTGTGCCAAACTGTATATATAATTTGAAATGTTTCTTCATCTCCCTTCTGCTTATGGCGGATTCTACTACATTTTACCATTATCTACTGTTCTATTTATATTCGTTATAAATACTTTCCAGTTTTATATGACAAGTTTTGATTTCGTGCTGAATTGCATATTTTGAAAAATATGTTCTCACTCCTGCTTTTGATGGACTCATACAATTACCGAATTGGGATTTTCTTCAAATTGTGACCATTTTCTATATTGAAAGTTCAAGTTTAAAACTAAAATTTATAATTTTGTGCCAAACTGTGTATATAATTTGAAATTTTTCTTGTATCTCCCTTCTGCTTGTGGCGGATTCTGCTACATTTTAACATTATCTACTATTATATTTATACTCAAGCTATAAATACTTTGCAATTTTATATGACAAGTTTTGATTTTGTGCCAAATTGCATACTTTGACCAATATGTGCTTCTCGCTGCTGCTTTTGATGAACTCATACAATTACTGAATTGGGATTTTCTTCAAGTTGTGACCATTTTCTATATTGAAAGCTGAACTATGAAAATTAATTTTATGATCTCTATAATTTGAAAAGTATCTTAACTCCCTTCTGCTTGAGGCAGGTTCCATTACAATTTACCATTATTTACTTTTATATATTTACTCAAGTTATACATATTTTCAGTTTTTTATATGACAAGTTTTGATTTTGTGCTGAGTTGCATATTTTGAAAAATATGTTCACCTTGCTACTGCTAATGGTGGATTCCTACAATTGTTGAATTATAATTTTCTTCAAATTGTGATCATTTTCTGTATTGAAAGTTAAAGTTTTATACAAAAATTTATAATTTTATTCCAAATTATATAATTTAAAAAATATCTCAATCTCCCTTGCTGGTGGTGGATTCTATTGCAATTTACCATTATCCACTGTTATATAAGTTATAAATAATACTTTCCAATTTTATATGACAAGTTTTAATTTCGTGCCAACTTGCATATTTTGAAAAACATGTTCTTTTCGCTCCTGCTTTTGATTTACTCTTACAATTACTGAATTAGGAGTTTCCTCAAGTTGAGACCTTTTTCTATATTGAAAGTTCAAGTTTTATATGAAAATTTATAATTTTGTGCCAAACTGTATAATTTGAAAGGTATCTCTATTTAAATTTCAAGTTTTTAATCATGTGTCAAGCTGTATAATTTGAGAAATATCTTTATCACCATTACAATTTACAGATTTAGAATAGCAAAATTTGAGTTATTTTTCATCAGGATATAATTTATTATGCTGAAAGCTTTTAAAACATAGAGTTGAATTTAAACGTTAAAATGCATACAGTGCATATTACAAATAGGCAGGCACTTGATACACCATCATTCGCCTATACATCGGTCAACATTGTGAACCATTTTGCTGTCACAAATTATGCAAAATATAAGCTGTTTTAGGACGGATGCAACACTAAATATAAATAAGAACTTTAAAAATCACAATTTTTTACATTGGATAAAAAGATGGATACAATATTTTATTTTCAAGTGGGGCACATGATTTCTTCATATAATATGGGTGTCATTATTATTTTAATTTTTATTTAAAAAACTTTCACTTTTTCAACCCGGGTTCAATCCAAAACTAATTGGGTGATATTATTCATTTACATTCCCGTATGTTCCACAGACCGTCTGACCAACATACTAAAATTTTATTTTGATAAAGTCATTTTTATGACAATTATCGTATGAACGGACAGACAAACAGAATGAATGAACAAAGTTATAAACACTTTTCAACTATATTGTAAAGTGTTACAAAGAATTTTTTTGCATCAAAATGCAGTTCTAGTTTCTAAAGTACTAGTGTATGGGGCTGAAAATTTCATATCAAAATAATTATACACCATCATTCGCCTATACATCGGCGAATGATGTATAGGCGAATTGTAGTTTCAAAATATTATGACATTTTTGAAAGTGTGAAATATATATTGAAATTTCATTATTATTTTAATTGTATTTAATCATACCTTGTTCTTTCAGGTTACTCTTTTCGTATTCATTATGGGTCCCACACACATAGTTTGTTGAGATTGTTTGAACCTCATCAATTGGAGATTCGTCATGGCTCATAACAGATTATTTAAAATATGTATTAAATGATCTATAAATGCATCTATGACTATTCAAAATACTAAGAAATTTGTATAAATATTAAGATTTGCTGTCTCAATAAAATGTTAAATTGTCCATCTGTGTTATTTGTTTTCTCCAAAATGCAACAATTTACTGAGAAGTAAATTGTGCTAATTTTTTCAATCGCATCCGTATATTTACCTTGTAAAATATTAACTTTGACTGTTTACCTTCTTTCACTTTTAAATATAAAATAGTGATTTGAAAGTGAAGATTATATATTTTTTTCAAAGTTAGTATGCAAACTGTTCGTGTAAACTTAGTGAAAACGTTTAAATCATAATATGTTAAAAATGAACAATTATGATTGAATGTGTAAATTTTGCAGAAAATAGTAGAGGTTAAGACGAATTATATTATATAACCCAAAGAAATGAGGCCACATCACTGTTTTAGGTATTGAAGGTAATATATGTATTTTTTTCATCTTTCAAGCTAAAACCAATTGCCATCCAACCACATGTCGAAACATAGTTGCATAAAACGTAATTCTAAAATTTTCCAACAGTAAGTTCAAATATTGCTATTGTTTATACATTTGAGAAGAATTAGGAATTGCACATGAGTAATTTAGTAAAACTTACGACTACTAATTCAGAAATATATAAACATGTTGGTATAAAAATTTATAATGCTCTTAGAAAATCGATATTCTAAAGTAAAATAGACATTCATTAATATTAACCCATACTTAACAAAATATATAATATTAACGGGACTTAAAATTTATTAACTGAATACAAATTGTTTTTTTAATCATAAGGAAGATATTTTTATGAGAATAATCTCTTCACAAGCATCCAGGGAATGGGTAGTTTTATTGCAAAACATTGCCATTCATATTAAGAATGCACTTGTACTAATGTTATCTATAAGTATGAATGTAATTTTAACATGAAACTATATCAGATATCATGGGCATACAAGGAAAGAACATTTATAGCAAAAATGCAATAAATGAATTATCTATAAGTAAAAAAATCTGTGTTCTGTCTACAGGCAATAAAAATAAAGAGCTAGATATTAATACTTGCTTTACAATAAATAACATGAAACTAACAACTAGTGATGCGGTCATTTTAAAAAATGATGTCCTAAATATATTAAAAATCACAGTATAAAATAAACAAATTGCTAAAATGTAATATCAGTCTTTTTAAATAAAATAAAGAAAATGCATATCAAGCAAAATAAGATTATTTAGAAACGTTCAAACTCTAAAATCCATTTATCTCAAAATTATCTTTTTGGATTTAGTGTTTTTTCTTCTTGTGTACCCATGATATATTCTTCATATCAAGTAAAGTGATTTTGAAACTTGAATAGTAAGGAATGACAAGTACCCTAGCAATTTTTCATTTTCATGAATATTCTACAATACAATATTTTAGAATTGAGAGGTTTTTTGTTGAATGTCTATAAAAAGTATGCAGTTGAAAATATATGTATTCTAGGAATTTATAGTTATTTAAATTTACGATGAAAAGAGGAAAAAAAAAATTTAATTGTTAATTCTTTACTACTGCTTATAAAATTACAGAAGTTGTGTATTATAATTATCAGCTTTCAAGTTCAATGCAATTATTAGTTATTTTTTTAAATAATAAATAGCAACATGTGTTAACAGAATTTTATTTTGACTCATGGTTCTTTATTGCTATATGTAAGTTTCTATTTTAGAAACAATGTCCTCCATGAAAGATGCTATCCTTTGACAGTATGGCCATATGATCTTGATAAATTAAATCTTCAATAGCATCACAAGAAAAAATTTCTAGTGGGAGGGTGTTTGGTAACCAAATATTTTGCTTTCTAATTCTCCATATATTGTTTCTTCGAAATTTAATGGATTCGGGGGGGGGGGGGGGGGGTCATGACCTCCGAATTCCCCTCCTTGGCGACGCCACTGAATCTCTTCAAATGTATGTTTAAATTATCCAGTAAAAAGAAAGCATTGGTGTTTAAGTGTAATTTTGTTGTGCTCTATTAAAGTAAACAATATTTAAACAATTATAGGGGAGATGGAATTTTATATCCTATCACTAGTTGAGTGTGCACTTTTGTATTACTACATCTGAGTTAGGGATGACTATAAGACATTAAGTAAGGAACAATAGATCATTAATTAGAAAAATCTAGGCAATAAGCAAGTATTGTAAGAAAACATACTTGATATTTGTTAAACTTTTAGCATTTAAAGCAGAGAGTCAGCCATTTTTCCTTAGCTACGGTATTCGGTTTTAACTTTATCATTGTCGAAGGACTTTTGGCGTCCATGCCAAAATGCACCCCCCTCCCCCCATTTGTTTTTCAGAATCAGAAATTTTATTTTAATGATAAAGAAGGGTTTATCAACGAAAGTCCACCACCAACATATCGTAAAAACAATTACGCAAAACACCGTTAGAAGTTTCCAGTTTTTATTAAATTTAGACAAATACCCCCCCCCCCCCCAAATAAATAAAGTGAAGTAAATCATAACAATAAATAATAAATAAATCATGCCTGTTTAAAATACGCTATCGAGTATTATCAAAATAGGTATGAATATGTTAACAGTCAAAGACGTTTTTATATTGTTTAAAATTTTTTTTAGAATTGTTGCTATTTAAACACATTAATTCTGGTGAAATTGTTATAGAAATACTCAAAATAGAAACGTATTGCATGTAAAATTTGATTAATAACACTTTTCCTTCTAATCAAAATAAGAAGTATTATATTTTATGTAAAATATTACATTTAAAATGCGCGTTTTAAAAGTATAAAATTTTTCGAGACTCTCGGATAAAATCCGAGTTTGACAGTCGATAGCTTAAAGACGCATAGAAATGCGCCATTATAGCGATAAATAGCAAGAGAAAGTAACCCCGCTTCTCGCCAAGCACAGCCGTCGCTCCCACAGGAGCTTCAATGGCCGCTCTTGCGCCAGCCTGTATATATAGGAGCCTTAACGTAGCCGATGACGTTGGGTTCATTGTCAGAAAGTGAAGTCTGCACTCGCCCTTATGCGCCCTCTTTTGGCTGGAAACAGCCGCCTGTCAACAAGAAATAAGTTATTGCTGTACAAAGCCTGCATACGTCCAATTATGACGTACGGATCTCCTATCTGGGGAACCGCAGCGGAGACTCACCTTAGGAAGCTTCCAGTTGTGCAAAACATTGCACTTCGTTCGTTTGTCAGGTTGCCGAGTTACGTCCGGCTGGAAGTTCTGCATAGGGACCTCAACATTCGACCCTTTTTAGAACATATTCAAAATTTAGCTCAAAATTTTCTCAGAGGTCTCAGTGGAGTAAGCAATCCCACGTTAGATAGCATACCGGGGTATAACCCGGCACACCCAAAGGCGCGTAAGCGCCCGAGGGCGTTGCTGTGGCGCCGCCCCAAGGATGCATTCCTGCGCCCCCCACGGGGCCGCCGTATCTAACACTGTTTTGCAGCTCCCCCCCCCCCGTTTTTTGTTGCTCAGAACTCTAGTTTTACCGTGCCCCTCCCTTGCTTTTGGGAATTCGCGTTTTTCGACGAACCTTTAAACTTTTTTTGTAATGTTCAGTACCCCCCCCCCCTGTCTCAAGCTCAAGACCCTGCGTCCTTCGGGGCGCCCCTCTTCTACCCCTACTTTTTATCTTGCTAGGCGCCTGCTTGGGCCCTAGCCCTTTCTCCTCCTCTGCAGACTTGGGGAAGGGCCCGACTTCGGTCGAGCCCCCCCCCCCCCCCCAAGCACTCCTTCAGATGTAAATTCTTTCACATATGTTTCCTTTTTCGTATCTCTTTTCCTTTTCGTCCGGAGTTTAAAGGGGGGAATTCTTTCCCCTCCTGGGCACTCCGTAAAACCCCGTCCTTGAGTCTTTGAGACGTTGGGTTCACTTTGATTCTGGTTAGCGGAGTTTTTATTTAGCATTCGCGGCAAATTTAAGTTTCGTGAATTTTTTCTTTTTGAGAAATATGAATATTGATCTAAAGCTTAAGGATGGGCCAAACACTTCACAAGCCAAAAACTCACAGAAAACGGAAAAGTTTTCTAAAATTTGCAATTGCAAAAAGATATTTTCTAGTAAATCTACCTTTTACAGACTTAAAAAAAAATGTTCACCAATTGCTGAAAAAGCAAATTATGTTTGTAAAGAAATAAATTGTAATTTTACAGCACAGAAGTCGGATGATTTTCGCAATCATTTGCACACTGTTCATGGCATGGAAGAAGAAATCTGATGTGGGCAACACATGACTTTCCTTATATAATGTAATGAATTTACTACTTTTTCAGTAAAAAAATAGGTTTTTCTTATAGTAGATACTAATATTCTTTCCAAGATATTGAATTTTCGACAATTAGTCGTCATTTTCATTGATTTAGAGTCATTTTTATCCATTTGACGGGATTTTCGTTAATTTGGCAACATTTCAAAAAGTCGCCAAGTTGGCGAGATTCCGCCAAACTCGTCGCCAAAATCTCGCCAAGCGTTATGCATTAAGAAATAAGTTATTCTTACAGCAGATAAATGACTATTGGCGTACAAATACAAAAGTATTACTTAAAGTGTCTTTTTTCAAGAATGGAACGAGCTAGATCCACAAGAATGACGTCACCCAATTTATCGCATGGTATTACATATGAAAAGTGAACATGTTTCTCAATAGGATTTTTATTTTTATTTTATATGACTTTTTGGTAATTTTTTTTAAAAATGTACAATATCTCGAGAATGGTTCATGTTAGCGTTCTAAAATTTATGTCAATCGTTTTCTAATGAAAAATTACATAAGAAATGTCTATTTGCATAACTTTGTTAGTGGTTTTGATTTTTTAAATTTTTTTCAAAATTGCATTCGAAAATTTAGGAGGCTTCTGAACATTCGATTGCGTATAAAAACAATAGGCTTCCAGTGTTTATGGATTGTGATTTTTGTACCAAATTTGGTTCGAATCGGTCCATTCGTTCGTCAGTTATCGTCTCCACAGAATCACTGACACACACATACTTTCACACACACACACACACACACACACACACAGAGACATCACTTCAAAAATTATTGATTCGTGATCAGTGATGCTTGAAACGTGCTCTCCCGTCGAAAACTCGAATTCGAATTTTCGACACCGTCACAATACTTTCCTTATACATTATATATATGAGGAAAGTAATAAAACATGATAATGATTTTCAAAATTATTCAGGTATGTTCGCATTTTCATAACTTCCATTTCAATAAGTTTTATTTATTGGTGAATAAAATAAAATAGTTTCACATAAAAATACGAAGAATGGGTGAAATACATGAGATTTTAAAATGTTACCTATGTAAAATGAATACAAGATATAACATATTCTCACAGATTAGAAGATATACCCATGCATTTGTAGAAGATTTTCCGTACTACGTATTACAAGTTACAACAATTTTTGCCAAAATAAAACAATGACATAATAAATTGAAACTATCAATAAACCCCAAAAATATCAATAATAATAATGACCGTAACTGATATAATCCAGTCAAAAATGCAATATCAATGAAATTTATTTCATACGTATACATATCTTTATTATTTAAATCGGAAAAGATTTAATTAAACTCTTCTGCTGCATAAACACATTGGATTTAAATCCATTGCTGAGTGACATGACATAATTTTCTTCAAATAAATTGGTGGAAGAAATATAGTCTGCATAATGTTATCTCTATGGAAGGTTTAATTGTTCGTTTTTAATTAATATCTTAATATTTAGACAACCCCTGGTCTTAGAAACTCGAAACATGTACTAAATTTTAAGTGGAGTTATTCCAATGTTACCCATAAAATTTCATTAAATTCGGTTCAGCCTTTCTACCATGATAATGAGACAGACAGACAGATTTTCAATTTTCTCTATATAGATTATGCAATTGCTATGTCAAAAATATAAAATAACATAAATATGCATATAACTGTAAAGTCTTGTGTAAATACAAATTTTAGTACATTCCTACATAAGCTGATAATGATATGTAAGAAAATAACAAAAATACAAAATTGTGTAAAATTTTTGAGTAGATAACAATTTCTTCCTAGCTACTGACATATTTACATTTGTCAGCTGAAACATATCATTTATGAATGACTGATTCTGGATTAAAATTATCCAAATGCAGACTTTTAATAGATATGAAATGCAAGTTTACTCATTTTGCTTATTTTTATCAATCTATTTCTCTAAATCTATATAAATAAAATTGAAAATCTGTCTGTATGTGTGTCTCATCATTATGGGAGAAGAATTGAACCGAATTTAAATGAAATTTTGTAGATAGCCTTGAAATATCCTGACTTAAAATTTAGTCCATGTTTTGAGTTTCTAAGACCAGGGGTTGCCCAGATATTAATTAAAAACTAACAATTAAACATTTCATATAGCATTAAGCAGATGATATTTTTTCCGCCAATTTGTTTGAAGAAAATTTTATCATGTCGTTTAGCAACAAATTTAAATCTAATTTGTTTATATGGCACATGATTTTTATTAAATCCTTTCCGATTTAAATAATAAAGGTATATATATAAAATAAATTTCACCGATATTGCATTTTTGACTGGATTATATCAATTATGGTCTTCAGATTTAAACATTATTATTATTGATATTTTCAGTTTATTATGTCATTGTTTCATTTTTGCAAAAATTTTTGAAACTCATATATTGTACGTAGTACCGAGTAATCTTCTACAAATGCATGGGTATATCTTCTACTCAGTGGCTTATCCTGACTCTAGAAAGTGTGTGTGTGTGTGTGTGGGGGGGGGAACTGTTTAGCATTTGCTTATGCCAGGGTTATTTTAAGTGAAAAATACGCATAACAATAAAAAGCCTTGAAAAGTAGGGGGCCTGCCCCCCCCCCCTCCAAACATACGCTGCTGCTTTTACTCTATGAGAATATAAGCAGTACAAGTATATTAGCACATATTTTGGCATATATTGGAATCGATTACGACCTTTTAGGTTTTAAGATTACGGAATTATTGATATTTTCAATTTATTACGTCATCTGTTTTATTTTGGTAAAGATTTTAGAAACTCATAAGTTGTAGTATGGGTCCTATACAGTTTTAGCTCTTTTATTTTGCATATATTTATTCAACTTCATATATTTTGTAAATTTGTTTGCAAACAAGACCAGGACATTTTATTCTTCAGATCTGCTCGTGAAGATAATTTTGTGCAGCTAGAACAGATATTCTTTAACTTCTTTTTAGGAGTATTAAATTAAATATTTTAATAGAATATTTTGATTAACAATGTCATTTAGTATATTATAGGAATTTGCACATGATTGTGAATTTTAAATTGAACTTGACAACTTAAATGTTGCAAGGAATAATGTTTCATTTTGACAATCTAATTAATGCATGACTAATAAAAGAAGATTGATTTTGTGAGTTGCATAATATAAACAAAGCAAATAATTTTTAAATTGCATTTATGTAGAACAATTTTTCAAATGGGGAAAATTAGTTAGGTGCCATTGACACGTGGCTCTCAAAATGACTAAATTATATTTATATATCACATCTAGCCATCAATTATAGAGTTTAATATTCTATGCTATCCAATAATACGAAGGAGATTTAAATATATTTAAATCTCCTTGAATAATACCGAGATCGTCATTAAAACAAAATACTCCTTGCACAGGCGTAGTTCATTTTAAGCATCAACTATAACTTAGAATTTAATTTTCTAAACTATCTAATAATACTAGTATACGATAGTAAATTTAACAGCTGAGTGATGATGAGTTCGTATTATAAACTACAATCTCCGTGCACAGGCGCAGTTCTCTGAAGCTACTATTGGTCGTCGGTATTGACGTTGGGTGACGTCACATCGGGTGACGTCAAACTTTTAATTTCATACCTAAATAACAGACACTTTCAAGACAGAGTAAAAAATAACTTATCTACATCCAAGCTCATTAAAAGTAGTGTACCGCTAGGATCCATCCTGGACCCGACACTCTTTAACATATATCTAAATGACATTCCCAGGACCCCAGACACGGAGCTGGCACTCTATGCAGACGACAGCGCGATACTTGCAAACACCCTTACGTCTCAGTAATGCACAGACAGCTACAACAACACTTAGACATACTCCAAACATGGCTGGAAAAATGGCGAATAAAATTAAACCCCAATAAATGTCATTGGATTTATTTCTCTAGAAAACGCAAATCTCCGCCGCCTCTGTACATAAACAACCATGCCCTAAAAGCGGAAAAATCTACTAACTACCTAGGTGTAACGATAAACTCCCACCTAACTTGGAAACTGCACGTAACGAACATAACCAAAAAAGCGTATATAACCATAGGAGCCTTATACCCAATGATAGGAAACGGAAATCTAAGTTATCAAAATAAACTCCTAATTTATAAATCGGTCATCCGCCCGGGAATGCTGTATGCAGCACCCGTATGGGGATATGCCTGTAAAACTACCATAGACTTATTAGAGACAAGACAAAACAAAACCCTAAGGATTATAAGGAAAGCTCCTAGATACTTAAGAAACTCGGTAATTAGGAAAGACTACAAAATAAAAACTGTTAGAGCCGAAATTAAAAAGCTAGCGCTTAAATTCTACAAAAATCTGCCATCTGTCCCAAATGAACTATTATTTCATCTGCATGACTATGATCATCGCAAGGCTAAATCTCGTAAGAGACCCCGCTCAGTACTTAACTTTTATATTCGGTACTAAGAGCGTCCTAACTTAATCAGTTGAAATTAAATAAAACTCGCGATCTTTTCTACAAAATGTCTTAAATCCTAAACTGCTAAACTGGTAGGTAACCCTCAGATCTGCATCAACCCCCCAAACTGCTTAAACTCTAAATGTGCAACAAAATGCCACACTAGGAGCTAGGTCAAATAATAAAAACAGTAAATCAAAAACATCGAACCTCCAACTATGGGCCAATGAAATAATGTCACAGTATGAAGATAAGAACCACACCTAGAGATTGGAGATTAAAGGCGCTTCGCGCCTGGTGCTCTGTTCTGGACGAAACTCTATTCGGGAAGCCTATGGGGTTCCATACTACAGTTACAGAAATTATAAAATAAGTGTTTAAAATAAATACTTTATGTAAAACAAGAAGTTTCAATTAGAATAAATCAGAACTTAGCTCGCACAAGTATACTCCATTACCGGGTATCCATTTATTTATTAGACATTGTTTTCTTCTTTTTTCGTTTCTAGGAATGCGAAATAGCCTAAAACCTTTTCTAGAATGATTAGAGCAGTTCGGTGTAGAACCACCACCAATAATTATTTCAATTATGCTTCCTAAAGTGAAAATTCGAATAGAGCTAATGCTAATAGATTGCGCTTCCAGCTATGGTGGGCTTCAATATGCTTGACGAGTCAGCTCGTATATAGAGGAGCCTTACATAAACTCAGGAAGACGTGTCAATCAAGAAGCAGAGATTTATGCTATTAATTTGCTGAAAATAATTTTTTAAACAATTTAAAGTTATTTGAAGTATTTCAGAAAGGGGATTTTCATTAGTTTGCAATTGTGTTCTAAAATACGGAGATTCAATTTTTTTATCTTCATCGTATTGCGGATGGAAACATTTCTATGTAATTAAAGCATTTTTTTTATTTACGTATTATCAGAAATCATTCAAACTACGATTCATATTTGGGCACATAATGTAATTTTTGAAATATTTCAGCGAGCTGGGTATTTTTCTTTGGATTAGGTGGATTTTAAGACATCTGCTTCATTGTAAATATATCTTGCTCACATTTTTAAAACTATTTTAATCATCAGTATTATTTTGTATACTATTGAATTCGGTGTTCCTCTTACTTTCAAGTTTTCTACAACATATTTACAGCTTGCAAACATGAATATCAAATAATTTTATTCTGTTTTTAATGTTTTTTTGCAATAGTTACAAATGACAATTAGTAAATAGTATGGCAGGATTCATGTATGTAGTTACAATTTTTCACAACTACCTAAAATATCATCCACTGCATTTTATAAACAATGGATCCCACTATAACTCTTAATCTGTTGCTGGTAGTACACTCCAAAATATTTAATATAATATACCATTAAAACATTGATAAATATACTACTTAAAGCACTGATAATCTAAATTATTTCACAGGAATGCTGTTGTGAATTTGAGAATTGATTTAAACATTTATGTTAGATATGTTCATGGATGCAGTTATCTTATCTACATTGAGAGCCTGATTCAATCTTTGGAAATATCTTCTATAAACGAAGTTCTCTGAAGAGTTTATTTTTAATAAATCAGAAGCCGGCTGCATGGTAGCACTTAATATATCAGTTCCCATAGAAATTAACATAATTGAGGCATATAGTAAGTTATCGTGCTACCATTCAGGTATTAAATATTTCTTGATGATAACATGTTTTTTTAAATAAAATAAAAATATCCCTTGCTTCATATTACGTTATACAAAAGCGTACATAAAATGTTAACGATATTGTACACAAATATTTGTTCAGAAATTATTTAAAAACTGTGATTCGTGTACAGGGATAACTAAAACGTGTAAATTCATGAAAGTAAGAAAGTCAATTTTTTTTTTAAACTACACTAAAGTTTACATGCGTGATGATTTAAAATAAAAAATTATATGCATCCTAAGAATGTTATTTATAAGCATCATACTAATTTCATACCAAATATTTTCAGACATAGTTAGAGATGTGTGTCAGTAAATTTTCCATCTCTATTTCATTGTAATATCCCTATAATAAAAATATCTGAGGTGGGCTGCACATGAATTCCTTATATAATGCAATGAATTTATTACTTTTACAGCAAAAAAGAAAAAAAAAAGGTTATTCTTATAGTAGTTACTTATATTCTTTCCAAAATATTGAATTTTCGTCAATTAGTCGTCATTTTTATTGATTTAGCAACATTTTTATCCATTTGGCGAGATTTTCTTTAATTTGGCAACATTTCAAAATGTCGCCCAGTTTGCGACATTCCGCCAAATTCATCGCCAAAATCTCGCCAAGCGTTATGGACGGAGAAATAAGTTATTCTTATAACAGATAAATGATTATTGGAGTTCAAATACAAAAGTATTATTCAAAGTATATTTTCTCATGAATGGAACGAGCTAGATCCACGAGAAGGATGTCACCAAATAAATCGCATGATATTACATATAGAAAGTGAACATGTTTCTCAACAGTTAATATTTTTTTTTAATTTATTGGATTTTTTGATAAGTGTATTTAAAAAATATGCAATATCTCGAGAACGTTCTAAAGTTTATTTTAAAATATGCAATATATCGAGAACGGTTCATGCTAGCGTTCTAAAGTTTATGTCAATCGTTTTTTAAGGAAAAATTACATAAATGTCTATTTGAGTAACATTTTTAACGATTTTGATTTTTTGATGATTTTCTCAAAATTTCACTCAAAAATTTAGGGATGTTCTGAATATTCGATTGTGTTTAAAAACTATAGGCTTCCAGTATTCATGGATTGTAATTTTTGTACCAAATTTCATTCGTATCGCTCCATTTGCTTGTGAAGTATCGTCTCCACAGTTTCACTGGCACAAGTATATACTTTCAAACACACACACACACACACACAGACATGACCCCAAAAATGTTCAATTCGTGATCAGAGATGCTTGAAACGTGCTCTCCCATCGAAAACTCGAATTCGAATTTTCGACCCGGTCACAATACTTTCTTTATACATTATGCTATGTATATAAGGAAAGTAACAAATAACAACAATAAAACCATCTGACCACTTAAGTTATATAAAGAGGCCAGATGAAATATTGCAGTACAAGTTTTGATATATTCATATTTGATCGGCGATCTTCTATCTAAAATTAGGTACTATAAAAAATAAGTTAGAAAATCATTCAATCGGATTATTACAGATGTGTAAGGTATAACGTTCCAATGTCAGCATTTTACTCGCAAAGATTGTAAGAAATATATCATATACTACTTACCTAAATTGAAGATACTTTTGTTGTTTTACGAACGTGTATATTGTCACACAACGTTATATCTTTCCACTACTTCTTTCTATCATAATTTTTTTCCATGTATAATCTCGAAGACGACAACTTCAAAGTGTAAGCTAGGCTCCGCCCATGACGTCATTTAACTTAGCCAGTAGCGAAGAATCAGCCTCACAGCAGGGGGTATAGCGGGGTAGCGGGTACGTTTTCAGAGCATGCGCACTGAACGAAAGATATAATAACCTTGTAGATATAATAACCTTGATATATATAGTCTGTGTTGGAAGCGAAGAAGAGCTGCATGTGAAGGCTGTGAAATGTCTTTTGCTTGTGAAATATGCCATGAACCATTTGTACATAAAAATGATTTAAATAAGCACTTATTTACGCATACTAGTGAAAAGTCTTTTGTTTGTAAAATATGTCATAAAGTATTTTCACAAAAAAGTACTTTAAAAAGACATCGACTTGTACATACTGGTGTAAAGCCTTTTGTTTGTGAAATATGTCATAAAGCATTTGCAGGTAAATATAATTTAGATAGGCATTTACTTGTACATACTGGTGTAAAGCCTTTTGTTTGTGAAATATGTCATAAAGCATTTGCAGGTAAATATAATTTAGTTAGACATTTAATTGTACATACTGGTGAAAAGCCTTTTGTTTGTGAAATATGTCAAAAAGCATTTACAGAAAAAAGTAAGTTAAAAAATCACTTACGTGTACATACTGGTGAAGAGACTTTTGTTTGTGAAATATGTCATAAAGCATTTGTACATAACAATAGTTTAAATAGCCATCTACTTGTACATACTGGTGAAAAGCCTTTTGTTTGTGAAATATGTCAAAAAGCATTTGCAGAAAAAAGAACTTTAAAAAATCACGTACGTGTACATACTGGTGAAAAGCCTTTTGTTTGTGAAATATGTCAAAAAGCATTTGCAGAAAAAAGTACTTTAAAAAATCACGTACGTGTACATACTGGTGAAAAGCCTTTTGTTTGTGAAATATGTCAAAAAGCATTTGCAGAAAAAAGTTCTTTAAAAAAGCACGTACGTGTACATACTGGTGAAAAACCTTTTGTTTGTGAAATATGTAACAAAAAATTTGCACATAAAGGTAGTTTAAATTTACATCTACTAATACACACTGGGGAAGAACCTTTTGTATGTGAAATATGTCATAAAACATTTACAAAGAAATGTATTTTATATGCACACCTAATTTTGCACAGTTGAGGTCGGAAAGCAAATTGCATATAAAATTGATTTAAATAAGCATCTACTTGTGCACAGTGGCGGTAGGAAAGCATTTCCAAGAAAAAATGAGCTATAAGCTTCTTATTGTGCATACTGGTAAGAAGGCCTTTTGTTTGTAAAATATGTCAGAAAATATTTATACATAAAACTTAATTGAATAAACACTTTCTTCGGCACACTCATTAGAAACTTTTTGAATATAAAAAATTTCCAAAGAAAAATTAATATGAATCAACATAAATACATGCACTGCGATGCAAAATTTTTTTTTATAAATAATATGTTAGACAACAGATGTGGTAAAATTTATTTCTTAAATAAAGAAACATTTGTGTGAAGTGTCAGAAATTATTGAATTAAACTTGTGTGTCCTCGGAGAAAACCAGTTGTAAATGAAATTATCATAATGAACTTAGTCATGGTAAAAAAAATTCTGAATAAACATAGTTTATAAGCATCTATTTGAAAAATGTTGAAAACCCACATAAAATCATAATTTATTAAGAAAATAACATCATTATCCCTAACTAAAAGTTATAAACATCTAAACTTGTGAATATTACTATATAAATTTTATTTTACTGAATTTTAAGACTTGAAAATGAATGCAGATGATATTAATCATATTTGTTCAAGTTATTTAAGAACACTCACTTTACTATTTTGTGTGTATATATATTGTCCCTTATATATTAAATAATAATATACATCAGTGATATTAAATCCTAGCTGTATTAATTCAGTAGAATGCCATTAAATATAGATCTGGGGGAAATTTTGCTAAAGATTTGGGGAATGTGAATTCTATTAGAGTGGTATGCTCTGTCAGTATATCACTAACTAAATGCTTTTTGTGCTTGTGAGGTGCCAGCAAGTCATGCAAGCAAGTGATGCACAGTGGAGCAACCATTTCAGGGCTTGGAATGAGAAAGGAGCACTGCAAATTGTTACATTGAAATATTTTCTGTCTGATAAATTTCAGCTCAATCAAAATTATGGTTTTTCTCTCATTTAATTATATATATATTTTTTAAACAGCTGTGCTTTTAAATATTTGAAATAATTTCAAATGGGTATCATTTATGAAAAATTAAAACATTTTATGAATTAAATTTCAAAATGTTAGTAAAGTTGGTATTCCCGGTATGTTATTGCAAACTGCTTTGAGGCTATAGGAGTTTATTAGTAATTAAATTTAGAGAACTTCTCTAGTGCACTATTAAAACTATCTTTAATGCATCATAGGAAAACATAAAATTAAATAGTCAATGTGAATTCAAATTATCAATTTACAATTTTAGTTATTTTATAATATCGATAAAGTAGATGACAAACATATAAATTAAATGTAGAACATTTTTTTTTAAAGTGTATTGTGTATATTTCTAGCTTGCTACAACAAAAAAATATACATTGTGTGAATGGGTGCCCTGAAATTCTTTGCTCTGAGGTTTACAAAAAATCTAGTTACGTCACTGGTATCACCATCTAATATTGCTGTTGCATTTCACCCAACCCATTCATTTAATGAAAGCATAAACCCCTTACTAGACTAAACATTCTGTGACCCTATAACATGAGAGCACAGCTAAATGCATTGTTTGTAGGATTAGCACTATTGGGAGGGGGAGTTACAAATCCTCATTACAGATGCCTTTCTGGACTGGTACAAATTTATTAGCACTCTTCAGCATAGAATAGCCAGAGTGTGTGATTGCAGGGGAAAAAAACCTTATGTACTGCAATTTAGTAAATTTCTGTGGTAACTGAAGTCGGTCCTGCCATTCAGCGGCCAAGTTTATATTCACAAAACCAGCCATTTCCAAAATTAGGATTACACTCTAATTGCAGATAACATTCGTTGGCGAATTTCATGCTTTATATGAACTTAACAGCATAGAATATTCAATAACTGAAATGACAACAAAAAAATTTCCTGTGTGCCATAATTTGCCAAACTTTATGGATACCAACAAATTTCAGTTATACCATACAACTGGCATAGGTTGCAGCAAGAAAGTTCATACCAAGAAAATGCTCCTATAGGTGGCATTTCATTAAAAAACATTTCATTTATAATTTAAAATATAAACAATGTTTTTTGTTTTAGCTTAAATTAAAAAAAAATTGTTTGGATTCTATTATTTAAATGTTAAAATTTTTTTGTTTCCTTTTCAATCTTTTTAATTTTTACCACCAGAATATATTTTTATATCTTCTATTCAATATAGTATATTTACATTTTTAGATATTTTTAAAATAAGTTAAATTTAAAACAATTTTATATTTCCTTCAGTTTAAATAAGAAATAATATTTAATTTCTGTCATTTAAAATTGCTTTCATTTCTGAACGCATTTTAAATATCAATTTTTTTTTTAATTTAATTATATATTTTGTTTTGAAATTTGGTTGGTTGTCGTCAGATAGTAGAGTGATGTCTGTCCATCCCTCCCCTTTTTGTGGCCCTGTAAGCATTTTAATTGAATCTTTCTTTTTATTTACTGTTCAATATTTGAAGAATCATTTAAAACTTGAAATTTTGTACAATAAAACCTATATTGGTTTGATATATATGTTGATATATATCTAAAATGTTGATATATATATTTTTTGAGAGGGGGATTACTAGGTTTAATAATATTTTAATCATCTAGTGAACACAGAACTCGTAACTAACAAATGAAAAAGACAATTCATTAAAAATAATGTATTAAAAATCAGGGCAGCTCATGGAAATTGTGGGACTCCTACAAGCCTTTATCGACCCTCCTCCCCCCATGTTTAATCTTTATCTTTTTGTATTTTTCCATATCTTCTTTCTATAAAAAAGCCTTGCAGCCCCTCCCCCCCCCATGCACACACACTTGAGTGGTGTGCTTCCTATTGGCAGCTCTGTAAGAATTTTAATAGAATATCTTTTTATCTACTATTCAATATTTTAATGCATTTAAAGCTTGAAATTTTGTACAGTTAAAATTATATTCGTTATAAAATGATTTTTTTTTTTTATTTTATTTTTTTTTTTTTTTTATTTTGAGGAGGGTTCAGTATTATTGGAGATTCAGTAACAGTTGAATCATCTAGCAAACACAAAACTGGCATTTTACAAATGGAAAAGACAACTCAATAAAAATAATGTATTAGAAAACATAAAAATCAGTGCCACCCATGAACTTTGTGGGACCCCCTACAAACCTTTATTAGCCCGCCCCCCTTTCCCATGTGGGATTTTCCTCTTTTTGTAAAATTTTCATATCTTTTCACATGCAAAGATATGTAAGTAAATGCAGTAAATGTTGTTTATGAGATTTCGGATAGTTTAACAATTTTTAGTTGGTAAGCAATTGCTTGTAATCATTTTTGGTAACGGTAATAGCAATTTGATGTAACATTAGTACGTGAAATTCTATTTAGTTTACAAAACAATTTCAATTTTTGTTCATATATGAATATTTTTGGTCACTTTACACTTTATATAATGGTCATTAAGACAGTATATCATGAAACAATTTATCTGTAGTTTTTTGTTCAAATTATGTAACATTCAAATGTTCTACTGTATAAAAGATTAAATTTCTATATTTTAAAAGCATTTTCATCGGGTTTATTGTGTATAATAGCGTCTGTATTTACTTCATTTACAACTGTTAGCTTATTAGCTATCAACTGTGAACAGTATTTTTGTAACTAAATGAGCATGTTTCTAGCGATGTTGTGTTAAATAAATCAGCATCACTTTAGAAGTTTACAATATACTGTTTAGGCTGTGGCAAAAAATCTGTTGTTGGAAACTTTGCAAATAATTTGGGGATGGAAATTTTTTTTTTCAGTTTTATGCCTTTCTATAGACAAAAAAAAAATGATGCTGAATATTAATTATTGTATGCTGCTTAATTTTGTTATGAATTTTGTATGTATATGAACCTGTGAGTGAGATATCTTATGAATGAATGGGACAATTTGAATAAAATAGGGTACGATTATTACAATCAGTAAATACTGGAAATCTCTATTTTTATTGTGACTAAATGTTTGTATAATCCAACGTTTTATACTGAACTTTTTTTTAAATCGGGACATTCCAAAACATCAAATAATCATTCTATGTTAGTAATATATCATTAGATAAAATAAATTATCTGATTGTTAGCCTATTGCTGACACCCATTTAACATAACCCAGCTCCAGTGGGCATGTACAGCTTAAGAATGTTGTGGACATGAGTGAGATTACCCTCTCCAAACTTTATTGGGATGCCAGAGAAAAAACGATGAGCTGAGCCTCTGAATTTGTCGTAGCAACCACAAATAACTTATAAAATAAATAATGTTAGAAAACAAATGGCACCAACATTAGAATGCTAGCATGAACCATTGAGATATAGCACTTTTTTTTTTATAAATTTATATAGTAATAATAATAATTATAATAAAAAAAAGTTAATGTAAAATTTTAAAATGTAACAAGCATCATTAAAGAGGTTGACATTCCATGTGCTGGAATAAATTTACTAACATCATTCTTATGGATTCATCTCATTCAAGTTATAAAATAAGAAAGTGTTTGTTTGTATTTTGGTTTCAAATAACTGATAATTGTTATTTATTTCACTTGATATTAATTGAACATCAGTTGTGTTTCGATATGGATTGTTCATATGATGCAAGTATAAATAAGTCCTTGTGATTAGAAAATTGAAGTTGTTAAAACATCAAACTTCAATTTATGTTTTGTTAAGTCACTTCCAATATCATTATGGTATGGCATTATTTATTTATACGCACATTTAGAAAAGAATGGGTTCAAAATCCTACTCTTGGATTTTGAAAAATTAATATGTTTGGGTATCCCTGAATACAAGTTGAAATTTTTCAGTGATTTTTTCATGTGTTTGCGGACAGGACATCTTTCAAATAAAGTGAGCAATTCATATGAAATTTGTTACACATATTTGCAAACATGAGAGACCTATTGATCTCAAATTGTAGAGCATAGACATATGTCATCACACGGAAAATTTTGGCCTTATGTTTTCAAAGCAATATACTGGTATACATAACAGTATGGAAATTTTCATTATTTCTGTATTAAAAATGGATATTTTAGAAATTTACAATCATTTTAGACCCAAATTTTAGTAGGATATATCTAAATTTATCTTCTTTCATGGATATTTTAGTTTCTTGCTATATATTTTTAGCAAGGTTACAAATAAAATAAAATATGCAGTAATTTTCCGATAAATTGGCACATTTGAAATTTCAGTAGTGCCAGAACACCAAATTTGCTGGATTATCAGATGTCAGGTTGAACTGAAATGGGGTAAAAAATGGGAAAATTAATTTAAGACAAATAACAGTAACTGAACAGCTTCTGTAAGATTATCTCTACAATCTTACAGTAGCTCTTCAGTTTTGATTCAGCTGTTCTCAATGTGTGGCACATATACCCCTTGGGGGTTTGTAGTAAATTATTTTGGGGGTATGTCATGAGGTAAACACAACCATTGATGCAAGCATAAAAAAACAAAACCACCTCACTGATTACCCAGTGAAATATTTGTAATTTTATAAGATTCCTTAAATTTTTTATCATTTTTGAAGTGTTAGTTGATATATGTACTTTATGGGTATAAAATTTAATGTGTCTGAATGTGTTTTGTTTTATTCCCATTGCTATACACTATAACAGCAGTTTTAACTATTTATACAAGAGGTGTACCAGTTATACCTTGTTCGTACTGGAACTTTCAAGCCGTCTCAAACTAGAGAAACAGAATGGAGTTTAAAACAACCTCCAAATTGAATACTGCCCTGTACCATTTTGGAATATAACAAGTAAGATTATAAAATTTCCATGTCATGTAATTGAATGGAAATATTTCATTCCCCTTCTAACATGTTTCATAAGCCTCGGTCATAACCTGGATGCTAACTAGAAAATAAAAAAATATGAAACTCTTGATCAATGTATAAAAGTACAAATAACACAATGCTGTGTGTTTTTATATGCTGCTCAAGTTTTTCTTATCTTTCACACAAAATGTATTGTACTTATGAAAAATTAAAATTCAGCTCAATATCTTCCAACAACTTATCCATCACTGGTAACCTGACAAGAAATTTTTGTGATCCCTGAATACTATTTTGAACTACATACTGCATTGACTATAAATAGAGCTTAGATGATAACTGATGACATGGATTCCTCATCCAATTTTTGAGGTGGCTCACTAAGAATTTTTACATCCAGTTTCTTTTCCACTTCTGGTAATTAAAAACTTTCCTTAAAACATCTATTTCTCAGATTTGGCTGTAGATACTGATTAGAACTGATATGGATACAGCATAAATTTCTGGAGTAGAGCGGTGATTAACTAAGGATTTCTACCTACAGTCCTTTTCTTTATTTTTAATTGAAACATATTTGTACATACTGGCTATAGATAGAACTTAGATGATAACTGATATGGATGCAGAGGTGAATTCTAGAGAGAATAGCGGGATTCACTAAGGCAGTGTGTTTCAAACTTTTCTGGTAGCGGAACCTTTTTGAAATTTAATTTTAATAGCAGAATACCAAAATGAGAAAAAGTGCTTTGTGGTCCAAATTATGCATTTAAATGTTACTTGTTACTTTCCTTATATACATAGTATAATGTATAAGGAAAGAATTGTGACTGGGTCGAAAATTCGAATTTGAGTTTTCGACGGGAGAACACGTTTCAAGCATTTCTGATCACGAATGGAACATTTTTGGGGTGATGTCTGTATATGTGTGAGTTTGTGGAGATGATATCTCACGAACGAATGGAGCGATTCGAATGAAATTTCGTACAAATATCACAATCCATGAATACTGTAAGCCTATTGTTTTTAATTGCAATCAAATGTTCAGAATCCCCCTAAATTTTCGAATGAAATTAAAAAAAAATCAAAACCTCTAATAAAGTTATGCAAATAGACACTTCTTATGTAATTTTTCCTTACAAAATGATTATCATAAACTTTAGAACGCTAGCATGGACCGTTCTTGAGATATTGCCCATTTTTCAAATAATGTATCAAAAAATCCCATAAATTAAAAAAAATGTATTAACTGTAGAGAAACATGTTCACTTTTCATATGTAATATCATGCGATAAATTGGGTGGCACCATTCTCGTGGATCTAGCTCGTTCCATTCATGAGAAAAGATACTTTGAATAATACTTTTGTATTTGAACGCCAATAGTCATTTATCTGCTATAAGAATAATTTATTTCTCCGTTAATAAGGCTTGGCAAGATTTTGTCAGAATATCGTCTATTTGGCGACTTTTTTAAATGTTGCCAAATTAATGAAAATCTCGCCAAATGGATAAAAATGATGCTAAATCAATGAGAATGACGACTGATTGACAAAAATTCAATATCTTGGAAAGAATATAAGTATCTATTATAAGAATAACCTATTTTTTTTGCTGTAAAAGTAGTAAATTCATTGCATTATATAACGAAAGAATATAGAGAAATTAAAATAGAGAGAAATATAGAGAAATTAAAATAGAGAGATATATAGAGAAATTAAAATAAAATAGAAATTTTCCGACACACATCTCTAACTATATCTGAAAAGATTTGGTATGAAATTGATATGAATCTCAGGCAGCATATATTTTTTTTTTTTTAAATCATCATTCATGTAAATTTATAGTGTAGTTAGAATCTCCGTATTTTAGTACACATAAATTGCAAACTAATGAAAATCCTGTTTCTGAAATACATCAAATAACTTCAAGTTGTTTAAAAAAATTAGATCCAGCTTAATAATAGAGCATGATCATGAATGTTAATAAACAGCCTGCTTAGAAGAATGCGCAGGATTGTAAGGGCGAAAGGGCACTTTCTTTCCCACCACAGACTAATATTAGTATTCTGTGTTTCCCACTGAGTTCTATGCAAATTTTCTATGATGTCTAAAGAATTGTTTGATTGTGCTACAAAATTAGGCTTTCAAGCTAAATTATAAAATTAGGTAAGTTAAATGGCCTTTCTTCTTTACATTATTCATTCCCGGATCCTTATATCATTCCTTCATCTCATTGGAGGGATGATATCGCATCGTGGCCGTGAGTTTTGGCGATATTTATATACTATATCTTAAATTTCACAGCAATAATATCTATGATGAAGTGGCATTGAAAAATTACAAGTCACTAAGAGCGTATCCTCAGTTTAGTTTATACGTCACCTCAGTTTAGTTTATAGTATTTAGTTTATGTCATAAGAAATATGACATTTTTAATAATTTTTATTAATACACTTTCATTTAAAAATATGTTAACTTTTTTAATTAAAATGGGAATTAGAATTCTAATTTTTCTTGAAATTTTACATTCTCTTTTCCACTGTATTAATACATCTAAAGGCAGTTGCCAGGCCAAAAAGCCATTTTCAAAATTCCTCTCCCACGCACATCTGCAGGATGAGATTTTCACAGCTGCAGCTTAACGAGTGTGGTATCGGTAAGCATCTTAGCCCCCCCCCCCCTTTTGGAGAAACACGTGCAAACTTTACATGCGTGAGACCATAATGGTCAAAATTCCTTCTCAAGCAGAGATACTTTTCCCACAAGAAACGCAATACTAGAATGCTACCCATCAGGATAAACATGGGCAGTTATCTGACGAAGCAACATTTCCAGTCAACTGGAAGAAATAACGTGCAAAAGTTACACCTACGCGGTTAGCCGGCCCTCCAAAAAGCTGCTCTATGTCCTCGGACGAGTCGGGTGGTCAGGGCTTTCGACCTACGCGGTTATTCGCTAACGCCCGTACCGTGCTGAAAACACCGGTTCTCGTTAGATCACCGAAGTCAGGCAGCATCGGGCGCGGTAAGTACTTGGGTGGGTGACCACCTGGGAACACCGCGTGCTGTTGGCACATTTCGGGCGCGGTAGCCCGGTGGCTTACTCCCTGGGATTTGCACACTGCCACAACTGCCGCCGTGTTCATGAGGAATACGATCACGTTAAACATGTGGGTCCGTAAGTCCTTCCGAG
Organism: Amaurobius ferox; assembly: GCA_951213105.1. Taxonomy (NCBI): domain Eukaryota; kingdom Metazoa; phylum Arthropoda; class Arachnida; order Araneae; family Amaurobiidae; genus Amaurobius; species Amaurobius ferox. The sequence goes on along the minus strand of OX578155.1, from coordinate 36,582,782 downwards.
AGCTTGGTGGTAGGGTAAGGAGGGTACGGTCCCTGTGGATGCCTCCCCCACTGGTTTCCGGTCTAAATTGGGTGGCACATCCAGGCCCTCCAAACAGTTACCTTACACCTTTCTGCTAGGTCGGACGGTCTGGGTCTCAACAACAACAACCTACGCGGTTAGTACTTGGGTATGTGATCACCCAAGAGGGAACACCGCGTGCTGTTGGCAAATTTCGGCCGCGGTAGCCCGGTGGTTTGCGCGCTGGATTTGTACGCTGCCACAACTGCCGCCGTGTTCATGCGGAGTACGATCACGTTAAACATGTGGTTCCGTAAATCCTTCCGAGAGGTTGGTGGTAGGGGAAGGAGGGTACGGTCCCTGTGGATGCCTCCCCCACTGGGTTCCGATCTAAATTGGAATCTCTAGAACACGAAAAAACTATTTTTAGTGTGACGTCTGTGTATGTGTGTCTGTCTGTGTAATGTATGTATCCACTCTTAACTCAAAAACAAATGTACCGAATTTCATAAAATTTGGTAGATAAATCACTTGTGTATGACCCTCGTGCTGATTAGCTTTTGGTAAGATTCGGTATAAAAGAACCCGGTTTTTATTTCGAAATGGCCTGCAAAAATCGTCAAAATCTGAAATAAAAGACTACGTATGCTCAAATATGACTGGGTTTCCACTGACGCGTTCGTCCGTTGCGTTGGCTATCCGTCAGAGGAGCAACGCAGAGCATCGATTCCCACTAATCCGTCAACGCATGGAATTCTCGAGGGCAAGGAATTCTCCTCTTTTTATTAGCATCTATTACATCTTCAGAATTAATATCTGCCAGTATAAATTTAAATAAACAGCCTGAGTTTATATATATATATATATATATGATACATATTTTTTGATTTTAAACTTTTCTCTATCAGAGAAGACTTTAGTTTATAAGAACGTCGCCGACATTCTTGGCTCTTAACAGTAATTGAAGTCCTTATCCAGTTTGAGGAGCCATAAAGTTAACGATCCACTATGTTGAAAGAATGGAGAGCCTAAGCTATAAGCACTGGTAAGAGGTTAATACTCGAGAAACTCTTCATATCATGAAATTAGACCATATAGGAGCAGTAATCACTTAAATATCAGCGTGGGAATGGATAAGTATCGGATATAAGTATCTTGGTAATGAGAGGGACGACAGCTTCGCGAGTTCGGTATAGAGTCAAGTGCATATAATGATGTAAACCATTCCACTATCAAGTCTCGAGAAACTAGATAAGTGTCCTCAGAAGTATATGTGAAGGAGGTCACGGGTTTTGTAAGTGTTCTCATTAATGGGATTATAAAAAGCTGTGCAGAGCAGATTTTAGACAGAAGAAGATCTCAGAGAGATGTGAGAATTTGATTCTAAATCCTGTAGAACTCTATCTAGCAAAACGATGCTATGTTCCGATATTTGTGGAACTTATACCAGAAATCTTATGCCTGTAATCATGTAACGTTAAAATGCCTTTGGATCTCCATTAAGGAGAATCTTGAATGTACGAGAGTGAAGTGACGGCGACTGTAAATAAAGAGAACTTCTGAGGAAAGAGATGTCTTTTCATTTTACTTTTACACGGAGATAAAAAATTTGTGGTGATCCAATATTATCACAGATTAAGCCGGCAGGATACTGTTCTGTGCTGATGGAAATCTATCACCAATGGATTTCGAGTCCATTGCAGCAAGAAGCTCCTCCGAGAAATAATTGAACGGATGACAGATACGAACGGAGCGGAGAGCGCCTGTTTCGCCCCGCCATCAAACGCAAAAAGAAAAAGAAAGTGCTGACCTAGTTTCGATTGGAATTGCTGAGAAGGAGAAATGGAAGGGGAAGAGGGAATGCCGATTCTTGAAAAGGCTACGGCAACTCAAACAGAGGAAGAGATTATAAACGGGCAGCATGGAGAGGGTAATGTGGAAGAGAAACCGAAACTGGGAAACGTGCGTATCATCTGTCCAAAATACAGCGGCGGTCGTAAAATCGAGGTAACGACCTGGATTAAATATTTTAACCTGCAATGCCGAAAACAACAGTTATCAGATGAAAGGAAAGTAGATATATTCCCTGAATTTCTAGAGGAAGAGGCATTGACTTTCTTTATTAAATATGCGGCACATCTGACAGAATGGTCCAGATTAGAGGCCACCTTCATCGAACATTTTGACCGAGGAGTGGGGGAATCTTTTGAGACTTTTATTCAGATGAAATTAGCCAAAGTGGAAGATTTGGATTTTTATTATAAACACAAAGTTGAGATTGGTCTGAGTTTGGGCCTCACTGAGAAGATTATTACTGAAGCGTTAACTACGGGACTGAAACCTGAGTGGCAGCCACTGTTTTGTGCTAATAACCCAGAGACACCCCAAGACTGGCGAAAAATGGCAAACAATTTAAGGAGAGTGATGAAAGAAAAAGAAAAACCATCCCAAAACACTCGACTGTCGGATCCGGAGATGACATACAGGAGACCGTGGAGACCACCAAATACAAGTGATCCCAGAGGAGCCTATGCTGGACCTCCCAATGCAAACTATAACCGAGGATTCAATCGAACACCGCCCAGATGGCCAATACAGAACCGGGAACCAAATCCGAGGATTCCGCGACCAAATGGACATCAATGATGCACCTTCCGGGTTGCTACGTATCTAGGGAACAATAGAGTGCACATGGGACTTATTGATACCGGAACTAATATTTCAATTTTACCTGAAAACCTACTTAATCGTGTAACTTATAGACTGATAGAAGAAGCACCTAAGATTCAATTGCAACAGACCAGAGGTCAGGTGAGTGTGCAAAAAATTGTTGAAATTGATACTAAAATTGGACGAATAACTCGTCCCGTAAAGTTTTTTGTCATTGATACCAATATTAGATATATTTTATTGTCAGGGTATCAATGTAAACTTTTTAAATTATATCTAAATTTTAATAATTTCCATGTTTTTCAATTCTATAATGATATAACATATAGAGGCTCATTTCCTGAATATGAATTTTCATATCATTTTTATAATTATAATAGTGATACTAGCAAAGATGTAAATAATGAGGTCAGAATAAATCAGGAAGAGAAAAGTAAATTAACGAAATTGTTGAACAGTGTAAATGACATATTCTCCAAAGATAAATATGATGTAGGAGATATAAGGTTAGAGCCGCAGAAGGTTACTCTGACTTCTGAGTTGCCCATATCAATGCGACCTTATCGTGCATCACCCAAAGATAATCTAGAAATTAAAAAACAGTTAGATAAGTTACTTGAAGCCGGATTCATAACTCCATCATATAGCGCGTATTCATCTCCTGTAACGTTGGCATACAAAAGAGACGAGAATTCAAAAAATCGATTTTGTTGCGATTATCGAAAAATCAATGAAATAAGTAAAACCGATAAGGAACCCATCCCTCGGATTGATGCCGTACTGGATCAGTTAGCCAACGCTAAAATTTTTTCTACATTAGATTTGACGTCGGGATACTGGCATATCAAACTTAATGAGACCGATTCTGAAAAATTAGCTTTTACCACTAATTATGGCTTGTATCGATGGACGAGATTACCATTTGGATGGAAAAATTCTCCTGCCATATTCCAAAGAACGTTAAGACAAATTTTAGATAAGTACCAAATTCGATTTGCCCTTAATTATTTCGATGACATCATAGTATTTTCTCAAAATTTCAATGAACATATGGAACATTTGAAAACTATTTTTTCCATTTGTCAAAAAGAAAACATTAAGTTAAAATACTCAAAATGCCAGTTTGCCCACAGAAAAATTAACTTTCTCGGATACGAAATAGAAAATGGAAAATATCAGCCTAATAATATTAATATTGAAGTTATAAAGAAGTTACAACCCCCCAGGAATGTTAAAGAATTACAAAGATTTCTAGGCAGTGTCAATGTTTATAATAAATTCATCCATAATTATGCTAAAATTAGAAATCCCTTAAATAAATTACTCCGGAAAAATGAAGTTTGGAATTGGACCATAGAGTGTCAAAAAGCATTTCAGCATCTTAAGGATATTTTAATTTCAAAACCTGTACTTACATTATTCAACCCAAATTATCCATGTCATGTTTTCTGTGATGCTTCATCAGAAAGTATCGCCAGTATTATAAAACAAGAGCATCCAGATGGTTCATTACATCCGATTGCATATCATTCGAGACAGCTGAGATCTTATGAAAAAAATTATGCCATAACGGAATTAGAGTGTCTTGCCATAGTAGATTCTATAGACAAGTACTACTGTTATTTGCATGGATCACACTTTACAGTGCATACAGATCACGCAGCTCTAGTTTGGTTAAAAAAGATTAAGCATCCGAGAGGGAGATTATTTAGATGGTCACTTAAATTATCTATGTATGATTTTGATATTAAATATAAAAAAGGGTCTACTAACTATGAAGCCGATATGCTCACTAGAAATCCCATAGCGCATCAGACGAGATTTTGCACACATTTATTAGAGTTAGGAGAAATTGAAGAACATCAAGCAAAGGATAATGTTAATCAGTCAAAATTTCAAAAAATTAATAATGTTTTAACAATAAAGAAAAAAGGATTTATTAAAATTGTAATACCATATTCATTAAGAGCTAAATTATTAGAAAAAACTCATTCAGAGTTTGGACATCCTGGAGTAAACTCCATGCTAAATTTAATTTCGCCAAATTATTACTGGCCAGAGATTATTGAAGATGTAAGAAATTATGTGAAACATTGTGAAACATGTCAGTTAAATAAGAAATCGAAACAGAAGAAATTTGGGTTATTAGGATGTTTACCTCCAGCGATAGAGCCTTTTGATATCATATCTATGGATACTGTAGGAGGGTTAAGTTACTACAATTCTGCAAAGAAATATTTACATGTTATAATTGATCATGCAACTAGATATGTATGGACATTTCCATCAAAGAGTGTTACCACAGACACCTATATAAATTGTTTAAGACAAATATTCCAAATTCAAGCACCAAGGAAAATATTAACGGATCGAAATGCAGCTTTTACCGCATCCAAATTTAAGCGATTTCTTAAAAGTTACAATGTAACTCAATTGTTGACTTCAGCTCATAGACCACAGGCTAACGGAAAAAACGAACGCGTAAATCAAACAATTATCACCAGATTAATTTGCAAAATTAATTCATTTCCAGGTAAAATTGCATGGACTAAATTATTAGAACAGGTAACCGCAGAATATAATAATACTCCACATTCCGTGACTAAATATACTCCAAATTATTTAATGTATGGAAAGTTACCGTATAAGTCACCATTGAATAATTATGAGATCTACCCATCAATAGAGGAAGCCCGAAAGATTGCAAAAGAAAGGACTGAAAAATATCATTTAAAAAATAAACTTAGATATGACATCCACTTCCAAGAGGCTGATTTTAAAGTAGGAGATTTAGTTATGCTAGAAGAATTTAAATATCCCAATACAAGAAAATTAACTTCACCGTATACAGGCCCATATACCATATTAAATAAAACTTCTAGTGTAAATTTTGAAATAGATAAACCAAACATGTTAAGTAAACAAAACACAGAAATTGTACATTCTACGAGATTAAGACATTTTTATCCAGCAGAAACATTTGAGTTAAAAAATTTAAATTAGGGTAGAAGTTCGAAAAATCTTATTTATTAGTTTTTCGAAATATTAGTGATTTTAATGATTATGATAAGAGTAGTGATTAGCTTAGGAGCTAGAGTTCATATAACTTAATAGAGATTTAAATAGGAAGATAGATGAGTTCATATAACTTAATAGAGATTTAAATAGGAAGATAGATGAGTTCATATAACTTAATAGAGATTTAAATAGGAAGATAGATGAGTTCACATATTTTGAACAAGCAATTGAAGATTAAAAGATTTAATATTATTCTATATATCTGTGACAAGGATATGAAGTAGGCAGAGAAACATTTTCTTGATCTTTAACTTTATGGATGTGTGTTAGTACTTCAGGTGATTCTAAAATTGTTGTACAAGAGGAGGTTCTTTCTTATTGTTTAAAAGTGTATAAGATAAGTATAATTAATTTAGATACATAATTGATTAATTAGGAGTGGATATCAGGGAGAAGAAATTCCTTGATTTCCAGAAAAGTTCATTTTGGGTAAGAATTAGGAACAGATTCGTAGTAATTCGGAGAAAAGTTAGAAAGTAGGGATTTATTAAAAGAAGTATAGAAAGGAGTGTCGCTTTGTGGATTCTTTCCTGTCGAAAGGATACACAAAGATACCTACCAACATTTTTCAAAACACTTTAGTATTATACTAAAGAAATTTTTTATTTTGATACTGGGACAGAGGATGCCGGAATTCTGCCATACTTCTGCCGAGTGATCAAAACATTTTAGGAGGAGTTGTTTTACTTCTTCCACTTTATGAGAATTAAATAAAGTTTGAAGAATGTATATGAAATAGTGAAGTGTATTAGAATTGAGGAGAGTATTGTATTAATTATGATTATTGTATTGATAATGATATTGTATTGATAATGATTCTTGTATTGAGGATAATTGGATATAAAAGTGAAACAGGATAGAGTAAAGAGGAATTAGAGGTTAGATAAAGATAGGGAGAATTTAGATAAGAGATCGGGAAACCTGGCAGAGAGGCAAAACTATAAATAAAAAGTAATAGATAGGGAGAGGAGATTGAATGTAAGATTTATGTTGATAGGAGTGTTTGACTTACCCTTTGGCATTGATACTGGGAAAGGATATATCAATCCCAAGTGAGGATAAGCTGATGTTTCCACTGCCAGTGTTATTGGATTAAGAAAAAATATAAGAGAGTTAAGGAAGAGAGTTAAGGAAAAGAGATAACGAATTAAGAAGGTAATGTAGAATATAATGGGAAAAAGAAGGAGTACGAGGATTTAGAGAAAAGAGTTAGGAAGGCCTTAGGAGATATCAGTAAGAAGAAAGAGAGGGTACCATGTACATAGGGAAGTAGAAAAAAAAAAAAAAAAAAAAAAAAAGGGGGAATCTTTTAAAAAGAAATAAAGAGTTATACTTTGAAATTGTAACTGTCAAGGTATGTGAAAGGTGGAGGTACTAAGAAAAATCCTGTATAATCTCATATAATTTTAGAATTACTAGTATGTTGATTATTTGAATTGTATGTATTTCATGTATATTGATGAGTAATATAGAGATATTAACTTAAATGTAATTAAGAAAATAGGTAGGGTCATAGAATTAAGAATCTTGAAAAATTTTTGTTTATTTTATTTTATATTGAGTATATTATGGTCATATTAAAGATTAGAGTGTATCGATACAACAACATAACAACATAAACATCAACACTGTGAGAAGAATGAATGGTGTATGAGAGTTCCCCTGATCAAGGAATTCTACATTTTTTCACACATATTATATTACATAGGAATAAAAGAAGATTGTGTGACAAATTAAAGTTAAATTAATTTATTGGAATTCTACATTTATAAAATAAATAACATAACTTATTTACATAAGGGTATATTAAAATTGAGTGGATAAATATACCTTAAGAAGATTGATGTAACAAGAGTAAGAGTTTATTTCTATATTATATTTTGTAGTGTGATTTTTGAAATGTAGTCAGAGTGTTGTAGAGAGTATCATGTATGTAATGTAGAGGTGGACCGAGACTTGAGACTGGAGGGGGGGGATATGATACATATTTTTTGATTTTAAACTTTTCTCTATCAGAGAAGACTTTAGTTTATAAGAACGTCGCCGACATTCTTGGCTCTTAACAGTAATTGAAGTCCTTATCCAGTTTGAGGAGCCATAAAGTTAACGATCCACTATGTTGAAAGAATGGAGAGCCTAAGCTATAAGCACTGGTAAGAGGTTAATACTCGAGAAACTCTTCATATCATGAAATTAGACCATATAGGAGCAGTAATCACTTAAATATCAGCGTGGGAATGGATAAGTATCGGATATAAGTATCTTGGTAATGAGAGGGACGACAGCTTCGCGAGTTCGGTATAGAGTCAAGTGCATATAATGATGTAAACCATTCCACTATCAAGTCTCGGGAAACTAGATAAGTGTCCTCAGAAGTATATGTGAAGGAGGTCACGGGTTTTGTAAGTGTTCTCATTAATGGGATTATAAAAAGCTGTGCAGAGCAGATTTTAGACAGAAGAAGATCTCAGAGAGATGTGAGAATTTGATTCTAAATCCTGTAGAACTCTATCTAGCAAAACGATGCTATGTTCCGATATTTGTGGAACTTATACCAGAAATCTTATGCCTGTAATCATGTAACGTTAAAATGCCTTTGGATCTCCATTAAGGAGAATCTTGAATGTACGAGAGTGAAGTGACGGCGACTGTAAATAAAGAGAACTTCTGAGGAAAGAGATGTCTTTTCATTTTACTTTTACACGGAGATAAAAAATTTGTGGTGATCCAATATTATCACATATATATATATATATATATATATATATATATATATATATATATATATATATATATATATATATATATATATATATAATTGTAAAAATAAAATCTTTTGAATTCCCATTCATTTTCTTATAAAAGAACTCAGATTTTTAATAGTTTGTTGGCTGTGAAAAATCACCTAGTTTAGGAGATCTTTACCAGATATGTTACATTTTTTAAAAGTAAAGTTGAACGTTACTTACCTTAAATATATATATAAATGTTATTTTGCTTTCCAAATTTTATAATTTTTGACTAAAAGGCTTCATGAACCTTGTGCACTACTTAGAGGTTTTAGTGCGTATGTTGGTAGATATACCATTTTGCAAATTTTGGGTGCTTCTTAATGACAATTTCGTGCCAATTCTGCTATATATATTTATTTTACATAATATTTTGTGTCTTTTGTATATCCATCAGTGTTTGTTAAAGTAATGTTTGGCTACCAAGGTATACTATTTTCAAAATACTTCGACTTTCTTGATATTTTAAGTTTTACTACTTAGACAGTGAAAAGTATTATCCAAACACAAAAAATTTAATCTACATTTTTAAGTACTAAATTAATTTCATATCTGATCCAGCTTAAGCTAATCCTGTTTCCTGATGTGGAACAATCAAATATTAACATGATTTAGCTTTAACTGACTTTACAATTATATTCTGCAACTGTCAGCAAATAGTATTGAAATAGACAAATGTGATTAATAAGCCACTGACTCACAGTTAATGAGAATAGTGCTAAAAAATTATTAAATCAGATGTCAGCATTTTGTGTGAAGTATAAATATAATCCGACAAGACAAATGCTTATTTCTCTCACGTAAACCAATGCTCTTTCTACCCAATATCTTCAATAAAACAATGCACATTACTACAAATTCTTTTCGCTTCTTATTATTATTTGATCTTTGAAATATTAAATTGCTTCAACAGATTAAACTTTGTAAGCTGAAGTTTATGGAAGAAAAAATTGACATTTTAAAAAAATTGCAGTAACTGCTTTCTTATAATATATATTTTTACCTAAATTATTCTTCAAAGTAAAAAGAAGGAAATCTGAGTGATACAAATAGCCAATAAAGCACCAGTAAGCTTTCCAATATATTTTAGCAGTAAAATTAGCTTACCTTTATAAATAAAACTATTTTCCCGTAATATTGCAACTTTTTTCCACTTGCATTTATAATTTTTTTTTCTATTTCTTTAATCAATTTAGATTGCTAGGCCAACAACTTTACAATACCAGCCAATGGCCAAAATTTTTGATAACCTCACTCAATTTCAAGTAGGATTTTACTGGGTATTTCACATTACTTCATGGAGAATACAAAATAGATAAAAGGAATAATCCGCATTGTCGTGTATTTTAAAATTATGTCGATTTGAGAGCAATCAAAACAGGCTGTTTATTGAAAACCCAGAACAGCCGAGTACATATAGCAGCTGGTTGAGAAGCTGGTAACAAACTGTTTGTTGCAATATCAATATATTTATATAGTTTAATTAAATAAATAGTATTTATAAATATAAATTAAATTCTCATCATTGATGATACAGCTTCATCAGGCCATCTTATAGGTTTTCTCTATAGTTCCTCTTTGTGGCTACTTCCCCAGTTTTGCTTTTTCCATCGACATCAAACCATCAAAATAATATGCAAATTATATTCAATAATGAAAAAAATTTAATCCAATTGGACTTCCAGAATTAACATTTAGTAAAAAAAAATAAAATGTGCTCATTTAGTTAGAATTTGAGTTGTGATAATTTTTACATTTGTTTAAAATGTCAAAGCTGAGTTCAGTAATTGACATGCTCACAAAAACACATTTTGATTTTATTAACATGATTTTAATAATGCTTTTTCAACTTTCAAACCTGTAATGTTATATATTTTATATTAATATAATAAAACTAACTTATAACCATTGAAAATCAATGATGCAAGATACCGTATGTGCTTGTATAAATTTTTTCAGATATTGTTTTTACTTCCACTCAAACCAGAAAAATACTGAATAATGAAAAAAGAAAACGAAAAAATAAATTATCATTAAAGGAGAAAAATAATTATTTTTTATTAGTGTATTAACATTAATTGAATGGAAATGAAAAACAGATGTTTCTTATAATGAATCTAATAGAATATTTCAGTATAAACCACATATTTTATAAATTTTGTTTTTAGCAAATTAACTGAAATTCACATTTGAATCCAGTTTTGAAAACATATCTAAAGAATTCCAAATTTGTTGATCAACTGCTCATTGCTGAAATATTTTTACTCTATACAGAAAAGTGTTGAACATATTGGGTCTTACCACAGTCTGGTAAATTTTTTATCATAGAGATATTTCTTCATTTATGTGTAACCATGTTAGTTTCCATATTTTAAATATCTACAAGCCCTTTTAGTTAGGTGACAGTTTGCTTACAAGAATGGTAATATGAATAGCCGTTTTTATAACATAGTTAAAAAAGAGTCTAATATTCAGCTTCACTTCTACAGAGAACTTTTTAATAAGAACAATGTAGCTGAATATTGGACTTGTCTTATTCAATATTTTTCACCAGATACTAGGGCCAGGATACCCCTCCAAAAAAACTTCGCTTCATGATTACTCGTGCACCCTTTTGGAGTAAGAATTAAATACTTACCAAATTTTAGCTTCCTACACATTATGGTATTTGAGATGTTTTTGAGCCGACAGAGAAACCCAACTCAAAAGGTAGCAGACTCCCTGGAGAAAATTTCTAAGGTATTTACATCAACTTCTGGGGTAAGAACTGATTGCCTACCGAATTTCAGCTTCCTAGGCCTAACTGTTTTTGAGATATTTTTGTCTCAACATTGAATCCCACACATACGGATAAATTCAAAACATACTAATTAACAGTAAAATCAAATACATAAATTTAATTTGTTCATTTCTTTATTTTTCAGAAGTATACAGCTAAAATTCTTAGATATAAGCAATACAATATTTTATAATAGATAATGTTCAACAAATATGAATATTTTTTTAAAACAAAACTAGATCCAGTCAAACTTTCTTTAAAATCTCCATACTTGAATTACTTGAATTCAGAAAATCCTGTAAAAAATAAAATGTATACAGTTTTAAAGAATTCACATTTTTAACTATTTTACAAAATTAAATGAATAGAATATCAGCAAAGGCCTGACATAAACCACACAAGTCTTCATTTTTTTTCTGTTAGGAATACTTTTTTTAAACTTTAAAATTTTATTTGAAATTTATGCATTTGGATTGATATATACCATAAAGCAGTAGATTTTGATCACAAAAGTGAGGTTTTCAGTTCTATCGTTAGTCGTACTTGATAAAAAAAAATAACTACTGGCTGTCGGCTAGTTATACAAAAATGCAATTTTCTACAACCAAATATGACTTTTATGCAGGAGAAGCTGATTAAAAATAGTGTTGCTATCTTAGCTTATATGAAACATTTTCAAAAAATAATGTTTCATCGACAATGAAAATGCTTCTAAAATATTGGAATGATATGAAGCTTTAACTTTAGTGGCAACAAGTTGCTAAATTTTAATCCCCATTAGCATGGCATATTTCACATGTTATGTTTTGCGCCAACAGCCTTACCATGCTGAAAACACCGGTTCTCGTTAGATCACCGAAGTCAAGCAGCATCGGGCGCGGTTAGTACTTGGGTGGGTGACCACCTGGGAACACCGCATGCTGTTGGCACATTTCGGGCGCGGTAACCCGGTGGTTTGCGCTGGATTTGCACGCTGCAGCAACTACCGCCGTGTTCATGCGGAGTACAATCACGTTAAACATGTTGATCCGAAAGTCCTTCCGAGAGGTTGGTGGTAGGGAAGGAGGGTACGGTCTCTGTGGATGCCTCCCCCACTGGGTTCCGGTCTAAATTATGTGGCACTTCCCTACTGTCCAAACAGTTATCATACGCCTTTCTGGTACCGGTCATCCAATTAGTTGCTCATGTCCTCTGGATGAGGCGGACGGTCTGGGTCTTCAACACTTTTCTGGTAGGTCGGACGGTCTGGGTCTCAACAACATGTTATGTTTCTATATATATAATGGTCATTAGCAATTCTTCCTTTTATGCAATATTTTCATCATATGTTTACAAACGGATCATTGTGAACACTCAGGGCTGTGCAGTCGTTAGTAAAAATATACAGACTCTGACTCCTAAATTAAACAATGTAAAAGTAATTTTATCTTGGAATATTAAATTCTTTTATTAGTCAAAATAGTTTTAAAAAATCATTAAATGTTTACCAATTAAAAAACTAATGAATTGAAAAACTAAAAATTACTATCTATGACAGTCACTGTTTTAGCAATAACTTTTATAAACAAATAATATGTGAGCACTATTTTATTTAGATATAAGTTGCTATACTACACTACCGAAAAATTAAATGTGACCTGAGCAAACTAAATATATGCACCCACTATTCAGTGGAATAGGGTGTGGGCAATAAATGTAATTGATATGTTGATGCATAGTGGTGGTGTCCCAAGCTCGCAGTAACTTTTTAAGACAAATGAGTTATGTATTACATGTGCAATATATGAAACAGATTAAAATCCGTCCTCTGATGATTGCAGTTTAAATTGAATTTGATCCTTTTCACAATAGTTGCAATTTAATTTGAAACAGGACATTTTCACAAGATACAATTTAAATCTAAAACCAGTAACTTTTACAGCTGATTTCAAATTGTTTCGCTTGCTTATATGAAACTAAAAATCAGAATAATATTAGCATTTATCCTAAAAAATTTTAGTTGACTAAATTGATTATTGTACAATTTACATCTAAAACCAGTAACTTTTACAGCTGATTTCAAATTGTTTAGCTTGCTTATATAAAACTGAAAATCAGAATAAAATTAGCATTTATTCTAAGAAATTTTAGTTGACTAGATTGATTATTGTAATGAAAATTAAAATTTTCAAAACTTTAATTTCAAAAATGCTAAATTAATTTTCTTGAATATATTTCTTTACTCAGTGAGCTGCTTGCATGCACACTGCACAGGTCAGATGTTTCCAAACGATCATCGGAAAGTCCTTGAAAATGAAATGACTAACCCACATGTGTGTGTTTAAGAGACTGATAAACAAATCACGAGAATTCAAATTGCAGATTATGAATTAAAATGACTACAGCAAGATAGTATTTATATGATAGATGTGTTTGTCATTATAAAAATTTACTTAGCATATATTATAAATATGGAACAGTTTACCCCTCAAAGTCCTATATACAAGTATTTGACTTTTAACAGCATAGCAACATCTAACGTTTACTTAAATTCATCCATTTTACACTTTTCAATCACCAATTAAGGAATTTCTAATTTACAGTATATCAACTAGGAATAGTAAATGCCAAGCACTGAAATTAATGTGACAAAAACATAACGTAACTTGTTCACAAACTTAAGGGATCAGAGCAGAGATGTCTGCTGACATCAGCAATGGATTTTTCAGTCCTTCAAGAAATGAGCTCATTCTACACACTTTAAATTCCTGTAACAAATTAAATCAGAATTAGTATCACTTTATAACCCTTGGTAAAAAAAAAGCTCATCAAAACTGCTTGTACTCAACTATTAGAATGAATATTTTAAAATTATGGTATCTAGCTGTAGATAAAAATTCATGGTAATAAACATCAGACTTGAACTTGAATACCACACGCACCTTGAAAAATATTTCTAAATAGATTTTCTATCAATATTTCTGTTTATCAATATTGATAGAAAATATATAAAAACACGTATCCATCACTTCAAATGAGAATTTGTAAAAAAAATTAAAACTTCAGAATCAAAATTTGTGGAAACATGAAAGAAAAAAATGGTCAAATAATACTATTTATTTTGCCTGTTAAGTTTTTACTGCAATTAAAGTACAAATGACTGTTAATTTTTTACGATGATTAAAATATACATTTATGAAAAAAATATGCACAAAAACATTTGTAAACTGGAATCAAACTATCCAGTGGTATAACGACACACATTAAGCATCCCACCCTACTGAAAAGATGTGATCTCAGAATACACAGCTAATGTACTTCAGTAATATGTGATATGAGTGTCCCACCATCGAAACCTATAGATTATTACTTCAAAACAAAATTATAAACGTTTATTTCACGACCAAAAATAGTCTATTTTTTCAGCTAATCCAGCAATCCGACTTGAAATATGGCACACCCCATCCTAGTCAAGCTGATCAGATATACAACTCAATACCAATTTTACTTCTTACCTAAATTAAGACCGGTCTTGGTCATGTCAAATTTTCCAATTTGATGTAGATTTGGGCTAGTCTAAATTTTCTAATTTAATACAGGCTTGGGCTGGGCTTAATTTTTAAAATTTTTTGGGTCTGATCAGGCCTTAAAACCTTTGTTCTGGACTTATTTTTTAAAAGTAAAGTAAAATAAATTATTTTAATATATAAAACATTCCTCATTGTATTATGTTAAATAACAACTTTCACATAAGTATTAAATATGCCCAAATTCTGTATTCACACAAGTTAGCAAAATGAAAATATAACAAATAATGCTGCATAATATGCTATGACATTCTGCTAATAATGAGTGAATAATTCAGGGTAAGAAATTTCAGCTCAGAGTTCATTCACCAAAAGTTTTTCACATACCAGTATCATATAAATATAATAGTTGTGCTTAACTCTTTTGGCATTTTTTCTCGAAAAAAAAAATAATAATAATTGCAGTAAAATTTATAGAAAATTATGTAAAAAAATTAACATAAATATATACATAACATATCAGCGATTAAGACGTTGTTTACAGATGTAATGGACAAAATGTTGTTACACAAATATTGATTTACAATTGCAAAATCTGCAAGACACTATTTTCAAGAATCCCGGATATACACGTAAAATGCGCTTAAATACAAACCGCCTATTGCACAGAAGTGTATTGCCACTCAGTCACTGTATAGAAGAGAACATACATTTCATATTAACATTGACGAATCATGGGAGAATGTGGCCCGGCAATCTTTTCTGAAGAGCTCTCCTCCCCCTAACAGCCAATTTGAAAAAAAAAAAAAGAAAAGTTCTTAAAAATAAACACGTTGAATCTTGTTCTATACAAATCTTGCTACGGTTTTCTTTTCATCTAATAAACATACTTGAAGTATTTGCACCCAAAACTTTGAGCAGAAATTAAATTAAAATGAGAATAATAATATTTTATGAAAATATTAAATGACACAAGTGTTTAAATATTATACATTTTTATTTGTTAAACTGTGCGGTAAATATTGATATTACAGCACAATACTAAGGAAGGAGCTAAAACTTCTTAGAGTACTTTAAATTGGACGTTTTCTGGCTTTCGCAGCAACAAAGTGTCAATAACATGTAAAATCTAACGTTTTAACAAGGTCATTTTCAATGCTAAGAATTGACAGATAATTTAGCCTCTTTTCTGTCCTTACGCTTCTTAAGTTGTTTCTGATTAGTTTTAATTTAGAGAATGACCTTTCCCCACTAGCGTTGAATATCATCAAACACAGAAGTACTATTACGAAAAAGAAGTACAGTATGAAGTACTATTTCAACATTTGGAAACGCTTGAATTATGTTTTCTCCACATAAATACGTTGGGATTCATTTTCGAGTTCGTCCTTATTTCCTTCTTCACTATTAAAAATCTTAAGAATTTTTTTTTCTTGAAGACTTTTTACTATTATTTTTTGTTCAAAATGAGGCCCTCCTCTGAAGTGAGGTCCTTGGCGTTCGCCAGTATGTTAATTCACCACTGCATCTTAACTACTACAGTAAACTCCCGATTATCCGCGGGCGGATTATCCGCTTTGCGGATTATCCGCGCGGTCTTCCGCGATTTTTTTTTTTTTTTTTTTGCGACGATCATTTACGGAATGTAGAGAAATAAACACGCAACACGCCTTTCCTGATCAACAAATTCAAAATCTATTTTTAGAGCAACAATCGGATTGTTCCTGTTCCTTTCTAACCCCCCCCCCCCCCAAAGTCATCGAAACCTGTACAATGGACAAATATGCCGTTTGTCAGGTTTCGGACCAGATTGAAGGTCGTGGCGAATTGGTCGAGGTCATTTTCCGTACCTCCCCATTCCTTTACGCTTGCCATTTCAAGTCAGAATTGATACCACATCACTTTAGTACGTTGCGGTCAATCTGTGTGCACGATCTGCTCGCGTTTGTTTAAACTTGTAATTTTAGCTATGAGCGAAAAGAGAAAAAAAGTTGTCTTATCCATCCAAGATAAGTTAGAGTTGATAAAAAAAATTGAAAATGGTTCATCGAAAAAACAAATGATTTTGAAGTATGGCATTGGAGAGTCTACAGTTAGAGACATTATGAAGCAAAAAGATAAACTAATGCAATTTGCTTCCGCATCGGACAACTCATCGTCCATGAAGAAAAGGAAAACCATGAAAACCAGCACCTATGAAGAATTGGACGCTTCATTATTAAAATGGGTGAGTCAAGTAAGAAGTGAGAATACACCCATTTCAGGACCGATTATTGCTGCAAAAGCTAAGCAATTTTTCGAAAAGCTTGGAATGGAAGGGACTTTTGATGCGTCATCAGGCTGGTTAACTAGATTCAAACAGCGCCATGGGATTAGAGAAATCGGACTTCACGGTGACAAATTAAATTGCGATAATCAGGCAGCAGAGGATTTTAAAAATGATTTTCAGGAATTTTTAAAATCAGAAGAACTTTCGTATGAACAAGTATACAATGCTGACGAATCTGGACTGTATTGGAAATGTTTGCCGACGCGAACACTGGCGTTTGAAAGAGAGTGTCAAGCATCAGGACATAAAACCAGTAAGGAACGATTGACAATAATGTCTTGCAGCAATGTCACGGGAACACACAAACTAAGACTCGTAGTGATTGGGAAAGTAAAAAAACCTAGATCCTTTAAAGGTACAAGAGCTGAAAACCTTCCAGTTCATTACTTTAACCAAAAAAAAGCCTGGATGATTCAAGAAATATTTCAGGAATGGTTCGAAAAAAAATTCATTCCCCAAGTGAGAGAGCATCTCAAGTCTAAAAACGTACCCGAAAAAGCCATGTTGTTGCTTGACAACGCCTCGGCTCACCCAGGAGAAAGTGTTCTGAAATCAGAAGATGGAAATTTTTTCGTCAAGTTTTTGCCACCTAACGTCACGGCACTTATCCAGCCTATGGACCAGGGAGTTATTGCTTCTATGAAGAAACGGTATCGAACCAACTTATTGAAAAAACGGATTGAAGAGGGCGGCGATCTCCAGGGCTTCTGGAAGGACTACACGATTCTTGACAGCATTTATGACATCAACACTGCTTGGAATACGGTCAAGATAACGACTTTAGTAAAGTCCTGGAGAAAAATTTTGCCAAATGTGGAAAAAACGTTAGAGTCTCCACAGGAAGAAGAAGACGAGGAAGTTACTGCATCTGATTTGGCAAATTTAGCAAAATCTGTTCCTGGAGGAAGTAATGTGGATGAAGATAACATCGTTGAGTGGATCAATTGTGACGCAAACGATCCAGGCTTCGAACATCTTACCGATGAAGAAATCATAGCCGGAGACAAAGGTGTGGTTTCGGCTGAGAACGATGAAGAAGATGAGGGAGAAGGCATGCAGAAGAAAATGAGCCATGATGAAGCGCTAACTCACATTGATGGAATCATTAAATACATAGAGGAGCAGGACGATTCATCACTTTGCGACAAGATGCTGTTAAAAAAACTTCAATCGCAAATAAAGAAGAGGAGCATCGAAACGAAAAAACAAAAACAATTAACCGACTTTTTTGTAAAAACTTAAGGATACCGTTTATGAAGTCACAACTCTATGTGTGTAAGTATGTGCTACTATATTATGATTCTTAAAAATGGTTTAAATGCATTTGTGTGTGGATTTTTGTCCTTTTCCAGCTATTTTGCGGATTATCCGCGAAATTCGCTTATCCGTGGTTATCGAGCCACCCTATTCCGCGGATAATCGGGAGTTTACTGTATTACTATTTTGCATGAAACAAACAGATATATAGTTACAGCCTGCATATCGTGTTAACAGATATTTCACTTTCGTATTAAGTAGTCTCAATAGTATATGCTATCACAGCCTTCATAGTTTGGACGAGGACTCTGTGTTGAAGTTGATAGATGCTAATATAAATGCCAGAAAAAATTGTGCAATAAAAAAAATTACGGAAGTGTATAAGATTCCCAAATTTGCATGCCATATAATAAATATGCTATATGTGAAGTCTGCAACAAAATATGGCTTGGGTTGTTCACTTTATTCACATAAGAATACAAAATAAGGAATGCTTAAAAACAAAACACATATTACACTTACGACTCAAAAACATACAAAACGCATTATGCAAATAATAATTATTTAAACCATTGTTTTCGGATATAAAACTAATTATAATTTATTGAAAAACTGTTATATCTAAAGGGAATTTCAACAATTTATAAATAGCATCACATACATATCCTGACAGATTCTTCATGGAAACTATGTGAAAAAGTATGGCATTGCAAAACATGAAATACCGATAAAGTCCGCAATGGATAGAAATATTTGGTATGGTCGTGATGAATAACTGAGTGCGATTATATGCTATGTTTCTATAAAATATTTACAATAAATTTTACTCAAACATCCATTCATAGTGTACTAGTTTACATTGTTTAACATTAGAAGTGGGGAAATTACTTTAATCACAGATATACATTTTTAAATTGGATCCAGTCAGGTCATTTTGTACAGTTCTAAATTAGTAAATTGGGCGATCGGTATACATTAAAATAAAATTTTATGACCACACGTTCAAATGAACAAGTGATCACACAAGTAATTTAATGACCGTCAAACTGGTATAGATTTAAGAATAAACTTCCTATGTTTCTTTTAAATAAACAAATCATAACTCACCAATCAGAATATTTTTCATATTGTCTGCCGTATATCCGAAATCATTCTTCATCATAGAGTTCCGTCCAGAACAGAGCACCAGGCGCGAAGCGCCTTTAATCTCCAATCTCTAGGTGTGGTTCTTATCTTCATACTGTGACATTATTTCATTGGTCCATAGTTGGAGTTTCGGGGTTTTTGATTTACTGTTTTTATTATTTGTCCTAGCTCCTAGTGTGGCAGTTTGTTGCACATTAAGAGTTTAAGCAGTTTGGGGGGGGGGGGTTGATGCAGATCTTAGGGTTACCTAGCATTTTAGCAGTTTAGAATTTAAAACATTTTGTAGAAAACCAAAGATCGCGAGTTTTTTTTAATATCAACTGGTTAAGGTGGGACGTTCCTAGTACCGAATATCAAAGTTAAGTACCGAGCGGGGTCTCTTACGAGATTTAGCCTTGCGATGATCATAGTCATGCAGATTAAATAATAGTTCATTTGGGACAGATGGCAGATTTTTGTAAAATTTAAGCGCTAGCTTTTTGATTTGGGTTCTAACAGTTTTTATTTTGAAGTCTTTCCTAATTACCGAGTTTCTTAAGTATCTATGGGGTTGGTTTCCTTATAATCCTTAGGGTTTTGTTTTGTCTTGTCTCTAATAAGTCTATGGTAGTTTTACAGGCATATTATTTTGATAACTTAGATTTCCTTTTCCTATCATTGGGTATAAGGCTCCTATGGTTATATACGCTTTTTTGATTATGTTCGTTAGGTGCAGTTTCCAAGTTAGGTGGGAGTCTATCGTTACACCTAGGTATTTAGTAGATTTTTCCGCTTTTAGGGCATGGTTGTTTATGTACAGAGGAGGCGGAGGTTTACGTTTTCTAGAGAAATAAATCCAATGACATTTATTGGGATTTAATTTTATTCGCCATTTTTCCAGCCATGTTTGGAGTATGTCTAAGTGTTGTTGTAGCTGTCTGTGCATTACTGAGACGTAAGGGTGTTTTGCAAGTATCGCGCTGTCGTCTGCATAGAGTGCCAGCTCCGTGTCTGGGGTCCTGGGAATGTCATTTAGATATATGTTAAAGAGTGTCGGGCCCAGGATGGATCCTTGCTGTACACTATTTTTAATGAGCTTGGGTGTAGATAAGTTATTTTTTACTCTGACTTGAAAGTGTCTGTTATTTAGGTATGAGATTAAAAGCTTGACAAGTGCGTCAGGGACTTTTAGAGTGATCAATTTATAAGCTAATCCATAGTGCCACACTTTATCAAAGGCTTTTTAGATGTCAAGAAAAATCGCAGCTGTGGGTGTCTTATTATTAAAACCAGACGAAATGCACTCTACCACTCTCAGCAATTGATGAGTGGTGGAGTGTTTTGGCCGAAATCCAAACTGCTCCGGAATGATAATGTCATTCTCAATAAGGTGCGTGTTCAGTCTCTTAAGGATTATTTTCTCAGTAATACTACTAAGTGTCGGTAACAAACTGATTGGTCTGTAGTTGGCTGGAATTGAGGCATCCTCACCAGGTTTGTGGATCGCTATAATTATCTCTTCCTTCCATTCTTTGGGGAAATAATTTAGTTCTAATATTTTATTTATTAAGATGGTCACAAGTAAAATTATTTAAGGGTAGGTTTTTTACCGCGATATTCCTAATTTTGTCGTGCCCTGGGCTTTTACGGATTTTAAGGTTTTTGATAATCTCTACTATCTCTTGCGGTGTGGCTGGGTTAATCTCAGCCGTAACTGGGGAGTTCCTGAAGTTGTTAAGAGTTTGCCTAACCATTCTTAGGATGTCCTGACACATTAGATCGTGGTTTGGTTCAAATTGCTTTTCGTAATGCTTAGCAAGTGCCTCTGCCTTTTCTTCGTCTGAGTACGCGATATTAGCGCCATCTATTAGTGGCGGGAGTTTAATTTCAGGTTTTCTGAGTCTTTTAACGAATAGCCAGAGCGATACGTCTTCCTGGCTAAGGGATTCGATTAATTCTTTATACTGTTGCTGCTTTTCTGCGACAATTTTTTCACTGACTTAACACGTGAGTCTATTAAGCTCCCTTTTAAGGGTAGGGTCTCTGATAGCCTGCCATGTCTTACCCATTCTATTTCCCTGTTTAACTAACTGTTTGACATGGTGGGAAAGTGTTGGCATTTTTGGTGACTCACGATGTATTGTGGCAGAAGCAATAGCTCTCCTGATTTCTGTTGTGAGTGTGTGCGTGGCAGAGTCAATATCCGCCGTGCTCATACTGTTGGGTACTGCTAAGTGCGGCTCGAAAAGTGCTCTTTTGAATACGTTCCAGTTCACCCTCTCTTGTCCCAGAGAGGCTGGAAGGGGAGTGTTGAAATCGAATGTCACCAATACCGGTAGATGATCCGAGTCAAATTCATCCAGGGTATCAATTGTGTGAGCGTATTCCATGTTTTTCGTTAGGACAAAGTCTATGAATGAGCCATTGGCACCTGAGAAGCAGGTTGGTCTCGACGGTGCAATGTTGTCATTGTTTGTTGTGTTTAGCAATCTATGTATCTGTGTACCGCGTGTGTTGGCTCTCCTGCTGCCCCACGCTCGGTGGTGTGCATTGAAGTCGCCCGCGAGTATTGTGTTCGGATATCGCGAGAAAAGCAGTTCCAGCTGCGCAGCTACATTTATACCACTCATGTTTTTGACATATATTGAAGTTAGGATAAATGGGTTTACATTATTTATTTTAATTTTTATACTAGTATTTTCTATACCTTGAAGATTTATGTTGTTTATTTCCTCGTGGGGAATATTACTTTTAATATATATTGCTGTTCCTCCATGGGGATTTCTAGCAGTTATATTTGAGCTAAGGGTATGATAGCTATTATAGTTTGCTATGTTTAATTTTTGTTTTTTCTAACTTTAGTTTCCTGGATTAGCAGGGCATCTACATCATTTTCATTTACGTAGCTCCTAAGTTCATTTATTCTTGGAGATATGCCGTTCGCATTCCAAAATATTATTTTAAAACTTTCTTTTTGGGACCTATTCATGGCGGGTTTGTTTCTCACTGTTTTTATTAAATTCCGCTATTAATTTAAGGCGGTTTTCGGTCGTTTCCCACCCATGTTAAAGTATAGGCCATTCCTATTATCATAACCGCAAAAGAACGGCTGTGCAAATCCTTTTGGAATTTGTACGAGTGATAGAATGATATATGTAGTTTCTTGTGTGGTCAGAAAATTCGTATAATATCAATTAATTAATTATCTATAAATAAACTCAAACAAAATTATAAAGTTTTAGTTTTACAGCTGTGAAATAGATGGCGCTATAGAGGCGTCGGATAGCGATCGGAGTACTTTAAAAGCCGTTTTCTTATTTCCTACACCGAATATTTTACATTTTCTGACCACAGGAGAAAATAGGGGTTTAGCTTAATCATGTAAATCCAATGGTTTTATACTTTATTCAGTAATTTGCACGTTTATATGATAATGCGATTTACAGTGGCTGGCGAACTTTCGGTCATTTGTGCAGCCAATGCCCGACAATATTGGCGTAAGATCAGTGGCACAGCAACCCTAGCTGTGAATGTAAATAAAAACACTTTGTTACTTCAAAAATATAGGGGGGGAAATGTAAATAAGGGTAAGTATTATATTTGATACATTTCTAGCACAACTCCACTATTCCTATTAAGCTTAAAATTGTAATTCTTATAACGTTGTTGCTTATTTATTGGGCTCGCTTTCAGCGGTCAATTGGCAATACAAAGTGAAAAAAAAATTTCTGTAAGTTTTGGATGCTGTACGTTAGAAAATTTCTCTTGAGCTTTGCACCTTATCAGTAAATGCATTAAAATGTAACTTGCAGACAGATTATGTTTAAATGGTAATAAATGCGTGCAATACACATTTTTTTTAACAGTAAGTAATATTGCATGAAAACATTGGAGAGTTGGTAGTCGGCTTTCCCAAAATTGTGCTTGATAAATACCAATATTCTAAGATACAAATAAGTGCAAGCTGGTGCTGCACTTGCTTATTTATCTGAAAATATTTAAGAATTAAAAATTTATTTATAGTTATTTGACTACATTGGTTAAATATTTTACAGTGAAGCAACTAATTAAAGAGTTCAAATTTAAACAACGGGAGAAAAACAAGAGCTATAATCGAAAATTGCACCTTTTTCATAGAGTAATCAAGATGCACAGTCTCCCAATACCATCTTAGCTAAGGATTGAACCTTGTAGAATAATATCCATAACAAACATCAATCAATAATACGTTCATCACATTTTATAGAATCCTGCTATCGCCCTTGAAAGCATTTCAATGCATTTTTATACTATTATATTAAACCAAATATATGAAAAGTTTAATACTACATTGCCATGGCTCATGAGGATTTAACATTCCAGCATTAATCATCGTATCCATAAATTATATAGCCTTATATAAAACATGACATTAAAATATATTCTTGAAATATTAATTCTATAAATATGGATTTCTTCAGTAATAGAAGAAAAATTTGACGAACTGAGCCAGTTTATTCTAAATTTTAACTAATAAAATTAATGGTTATCCAGAAAACTGAATAGTGAACCTATATGCTTCTTATAACATTGTACAAAAAAATACAAAATTATATTTTTCAATTGGTAGCTTTTTTAAATATTCTTGTTTAAAATGTTGTAACGAAAGGACATTTTTTGAACATGGTATTCAGCATATGCTCCTTTTATTGCAAATTCAGCTAAACGGCAAATATAAAAATTCTGCATAAAATAAATAGATTGCATAAAGGAGTAGTTGTTTATTATATTTTTAAACTAGTTTGTAAAATATCTGTAATAAAGTGTCAAAAAATTGAAATTTATCATGGTAATGGAAGTACAAAATTTCTCAAATTCCAAATATTGCATTACCGTATAAATATATATGTGGTATGCGATGTATTTTACAAATGATTTAAAATAATGGATATCATTTATTTTAAGATGAGTCTGAACACCATGCCACCTCATACAAAATGCAAAAATAGATATTTATTTGTTATATCCAATTTTAAGTTTAAAAACATTTTCATTAAGTTATATAGTTATTTGCCGACGAATTTAAAAATTTATGTGTTAATTGTAATCGATTTAAATAATAAATGAATGACAAATCATTAGATTTTAAATGTCATTTTATTAAAACATACATCAGATGTACATATAATATAAAAGCCAGAGTGCTTTCGGGTATCATCATCATACCCTTCCTCAGTGGCGTTAAATAAAAAATTATGCTAACATGCTTAAATACTATCCATTACCGGCAAGTTGAATTTACATATTATAAAATTGGCATCACTACTAAACATGTTTAATGCATCCACACAAAATCACCAGAAACAGATTTAAATTTTACAAAATTACAAATGCAAGAAAGACAAATTATCATAATCCAGTTTAAGCACAAATATATATAAGTAAAAAAACAATTTTTTTTTTAATATTTTATATTTTAGAGGTAACTTTGTAAAGGTTTGACTCGCATGGAGTCGAGAACATGTCCCCAGGCATAACTTAAACATTGACAGGGTCAAAATTACAGATAGAGGTGCAATGTAGATAAATAAAGAGGAATTCATAGAGTAAAATAGTCCGGGAGTTATTACAGCTGATCAAAAGAAAGGAATTTTTGAAAAGGAGTAAAAAGTTATCATTAATCACTAATTGGGCAAGAGCTGTCGATTGCCTACCGTTTTTAACGTCCCTATTATGTTCAGTCAACTATATACCAACCGTGCATTTAGTACTACTAATATAAAACTTATAAACATTATCTAGAAAAAGAAGGGGTACTACATATACCCCAGTATGGCTCTTAAAGTTATCTTTATCCCTAAATTTATCAGTACAAATGCGATTAAACAAAGTGGTAACTGTTGAGTGAGCAGGTCTAACATTAAACTCGATACAAAATTTGAATTTGATAAGAGGACGAAATTTTTTTTGGGTGGTACAGAAAACTAGCTTTAAACGGCACACATTCATTAATGGGAATGAGTTTAGAATTGGGTTGAATAAAATTACGATAAATATTTGAAAAGATTTGATAAACTCAAAAGAGTAACTGGCATCCTAACCAAGTTTAAAGATGAAATCAATTTCACTGTGTAAAGACGAAATAGTAGAGCAAACATTAAAAGCCCGGTTATATTAGCACATATTTTGTCATATATTGGAATCAATTACGGCCTTTAGGTTTTAAGATTACAGGATTATTGATATTTTCAATTTATTATGTCATCTTTTATTTTGACAAAGATTTTAGAAACTCATAAGTTGTAGTACGGGCCATATACAGTTTTAGCTCTTTTATTTTGCATATATTTATTCAACTTCATATATTTTGTAAATTTGTTTACAAACAAGACCAGAACTTTTTATTCTTCAGATCTGCTCCTGAAGATAATTTTGTATAGCAAGAGCAGATACTTTTAAAATTCTTTTTAGAAGCATTAAATTAAATATTTTAATAGGATATTTTGATTAACAATGCCATTTAGTATACTATAGGAATTTGCACATGATTGTGAATTTTAAGATTCTTTATATTATATACTTCATACGAAGAACGGGTATGCTGCTAGTGTGTTTATATGATTAAAGCACTGAAACCACACTCAAGAAAAGCAGTATTTGAGGGAAGAGGTGTAAAACTCCAGGACTGTAGACAGGAGTATGTTTAAAGGGGAGGTTTAAGGGGTTCAACACCCACATGATGTTACAAAATATAACATTTGATACATGGACATCATATATCTATTTTGCTGCATCCAAGCCAGAATATATTTTCTGTTACTGTAGTTTCAAACAACTTGAATGTTGCAAAGAACAATGTTTCATTTTGACTTTGGAATGTCATCGAATAAATATAAATGTCGTCTTCAATTTTTATATGAAATTATAATTTTTCTGTATCAGGTTTTAATTTACCCATCTGCATTTTTCATACAAAGCAAACTTTTATTACTTAATATGGGAGGAATCTTTATCCGGTAATTTAAAATTTAGTTTCATATGTAATATCAAATTTTTCTGTTTCAATTTTGATTTATTTTTAGTTTTTTATTTATTTTGACTTGCCCCAACCCGACATGAATTTAATAAAATGTAGTCCGAACCTGGCCTGTGGGCTAGGTCGGACCTCAATCCACGGACCAGACCCGAGGCCATACAGACCTCTAACTCTGACCCCTTGAGTTGAACTCATTTCAGTAAATATTGTTTCCAAGAAACATTATTTAATACGGAAATAAGTGATTCTAATAAGTTGAAACTATAAAATTTGTATAATTTATATATACATATAAAAAAATGAAGTTTTAATGAACTTTTGTGCTAAAATAATTCACTAATCGATAGACTAACACTAAAGTGAACTTTTTACTATATTTGATGTAGGAATCTATACAATTTTGTCTAAATATCTATATAATTTTGTTATATGTTAATCTATAGAGTTTTGTTAATATTGTTTAAATCTATAAAATTTTCTTCCAAGTTTCACACCATTTCAATAAATGCAATATCATTAAATTTATGTTGCAGGCAACTTATGTCAGATTATCACAAAGACAAATACACTATGATTTTTTCAAACAGTGGGTATTATTCATAATTTGCCATTGTATGTAATATTCATAATTATAATTTCCAAACTTTATATTTTTGCGACATATAATTAAGGAAAATCAACATCAGTTTATAAATGAATGGAGTTGTGTTTTTAAATGTATTAATTATAATATTTACCCTTGCACTTTGTTTTCTTATTTTATTTTTATTTAAAAAATGAAATTTTTCAGTTTATTTTTATTTACAGCACAAATTAAAAAAGAATCTGCTAAATACTAATTCTTGTATTGAGACTGTCTGATCTAACCAAAGATGTCAGGTAACTGTTTAGATGACCGTGACAGTGTCACTCAGTTTAGACCAGAACCCAATGGGGGGTGGGGTAGCAAGCACAGGGATTGCAACATCCTTTCCCTAACCCATCATCTTTTAGATGGACTTTTGGGTCTACAGACTAATATGCTCATGCATTATGTAGACACAGAAATAGTTTTAGGCATCATCGGCATTGGAACCCTTGCCATACTGTGTGCAAATCCTCCACCATCACTGAACAATGTAATTTTTTATTTGAATGAATATAACAGGGTGTTCCTAAATATAACAGGGTGTTCCTAATAAAGGAGATATCTATTTAGCAAAACAATATGAATTTTGAAAAACAACCTTAAGACATGAAAGTATAAATATTTATTCGAAATAATACTATATGCGCCAAATTTAATTATCAATTTCCACTTTTGTGACCATCAGTGTTTCTACAGATCTGAAAGCTATAAACTGTTTTATAGAGCATACATTCAAGCATTTCAGCTATTATTTGAACTAATGAACTGGTTTACAACAAATGCAATTCAAATCAAGATAAATAAGTAAATGTATGTTTCAGAAATCAACTGTCTAGACATGAACATCCAAATAAGTGCAAGACTATGTAGGCCAAACTGAAATGTCTAAAGCTTAAATAAAAAAATTCAGTTGATTTCTAAAATGTATGTATGCTTATTTATCCTGATTTGCACTGTATTTTACACTGTAAACCAGTTCATTATTGATTATGTGCAGTCATGCTCTGTACTTACCTTTTGAACTGTTGCAGTAATATGATTTGAATATCATCCCTATTTTTAATTCTTCTGTGTTCCACTAGTGACTTAATGAAACTCCCCAGGTAGAAGATATGTAAAAGTGCTAAATCAGCTAGGACAAAACTTTCGGTGCCACTTTTACATCTAAATAATGGAATTTTATCTCTTAATTTGTTATATTTTCTGGATAACAAAGAGGGGGGGGGAGCAAAAATTGTGTTAAGATGCCATTTGTATGCTTTTGCAAGTGAACTAACACAACAAAAATATCTTTTAAAACTTAAATGAAAATTAACAGATATTAATCTTTGTCTAATGTTTTCTGACAGCATACATACTTTGATTATGTGATACAATTCATAGTACACTAAAGAATGATAAATTAGAGTCACACCTACATAGAGTTTTCCTAAATATGTCGATTTGATTTATATCAAATTAGTCTAACTTGGATTTGAAATTTATATTGGTTTAAAATGTATAATTAATTAAAAAGAAATTCTGATTTGTAAAAGTAAAAAGAGCCAACTGCAGATTTACTATCTTTGGGGTTTTCACAATTGGGTGGGGGTGAGGGGAGTTGCTATACAGAATTCTCCTAAAACTATTCATTTGATTTATATCAAACTTATCTAAATTAGAATTGACATGTACATATTAATTTAAAGTGTGAAAAAAATTCTGAGTTGCTATACAGAATTCTCCTAAAACTATTCATTTGATTTATATCAAACTTACCTAAATTAGAATTAACATGTACATATTAATTTAAAATGTGAAAAAAATTCTGAGTTGTAAAGAAAAACATTAATGCTGATTTAGTATCTACAAGATTAAATAGTGATGAATTTAAGGAGTCTATATTATACATTTTACATAAATTATTTGGGGACCTTTTAGCAATGGTGGAGTGACCATAAGTGACTTCTAATTCATCTTATCAGTAAATCCACCACTAATATAAGCTAATATCTCCATGTAGAATGACTGTGCATGAAACATCATATAATATCGATCGAAACTTCTTATAGAAATATCCACATTGATTGCAAGTATAGATTACCTTTTACCATGCAGGCTCCCCCCCCCTCCCAGAGAAGGGGAGGGAAGTTACAGCTTGCAAAGAAATTCATCAGTCACTCCAGTTATAAAGGAAGATAGAGGCTTAACTGCAAAACTCACATCTCCATTTTTGTCATTTTACTCACTTTGCTTAAAATTCATAAAACCTGAGAACCTTTTCATTTTAATTGTCGCTATACTGTAAGCAGAAATGATTCACAAAAAGTAATTTAACCACAGGAAAACAAAATTTATCCATGGTAAAAAACAAGATTTAATTGATGAATGGTATGTTTTACATCAAAACTAATTAAAATGTAACATTTTAAAAGAATAAATATAAAAATATCTACTTTGGTTAAAATAAGCTTCAAATACTATATTTTACAAATGATAATGAATCACACTCAACCATACTATGTAACGAAAAGGTAATAGAAAAGTAAGTAGATGGCTGATCATGTGAGCTGATAAAGTCTTCCTGTTGGCTGAATGGAAAATGTGAGTTTTACAGCAAGATTCACAGTGGAGAATGTTAGTTTTTCAACTAAATTAGGTTCTGAATACTAAATAAATATCAAAGAATGTGACTTTTTCAGAATACTACTTGATTCACATACCTACCACCATGAACAAGAATATATATAAAAAAAAGCTTTTCGACCAAAAATGGAGAAGAGTAACTACACTCTTCAATACTGACTCAATTAACCAGATGACCTACCAATAAAATACACTTAGTCTTAATTTAGATCACTATATAGATTTAAATTGTCCTCTTCTAGATATATGTATACACAATCTGGTCGGTGTCTAACAGTCACTGGCTAATGGAAATGTCTGACTTCACCAATGGTGAAGTCAGACATTTCCATTTGAGTTGGGGTATACCTTTCCATTTATAAGGCCTTTTTATTATTCACCTACTCAAACTTTTTAATTCTTTGTTATACTCTTAATTGTATTGCATTGTATGACATAGAAGTATTAAAGTATTGTAATATTTGTAATTTCATGATGGAAAAGATACATATTTTAAATACATGGCAATATTTAAATCAGTTTTCATAAGATAAGCAGGAGACCCCTCCCCCGTCTGTTCTCCATGACATATAGTATTAGTGAGAAAACATTTTGGCCTGTGTGTCATAAAAAAATGGAACTTTTCAAGAGCCACATTAGCATTAAGATTGGTGGCAAACCATGAGGGAAATATGGGAAGACAACGTCTACTCAAACAACTCCCTCTTAATTCATACATTATTCGACATATTTTATGTACTTAATTCAAACAATATACATTTAAAACAAAAGTTACTTGGTAGCTGGTTATTTGGATAGACACTATCTCCCAAAATTTCTTCCATGCTTCGCTGATTAGGATGTTTTAATAATGACTTAGTGTGTTGTAAATACACCCTCATTTACAAATAAAATTATTTATGGTATGAAATATAACTGATCACTGATTTTTTTTTTTAATTGAAATATCGTTATTCTTTCCTTTTATCAGAAGAGAACATTCTAGGTCCCTGTATTTTTTAGGTATGATACACATACAATAATTGTTTTAAAGGAGTAAATGTTAATGTATTTCTGACCAGTTTGAAAATACTTTTTGAAGCTGAGTGGTTGATGCGGAAATTTTGAACAGTTTCATAGCCAATCTACTCGACTCTAGATGCTGTTTTGAACTCATTCTTCAAAATAACGCATATATTAATTAATGTATAAATAAAACTGTTTGCACTTATATTTTGCTGTAAAATATGTAGAATGGAAAGCAATGGTAGAAATCTGATGCGGGCAGCACATGACTTTCCCTACAAATTCAAATTCGTTTTCTTATTACATTCCTTATATACATAATGTATAAAGAAAGTATTGTGACGGGGTCGAAAATTCGAATTCGAGTTTTCGACGGGAGAGCACGTTTCAAGCATCTCTGATCACGAATCGAACATTTTTGAAGTGATGTCTGTGTGTGTCAGTGACTCTGTGGAGACGATATCTCACGAACGAATGGAGCGATTCGAATGAAATTTGATACAAAAATAACAATCCGTGAATACTGGAAGCCTATTGTTTTAAAACACAATCGAATGTTCAGAACCCCCCTAAATTTTCAAGTGAAATTTTGAAAAAAATCAAAACCTTTAATAAAGTTACGCAAATAGACATACATTTCTTACGTAATTTTTCCTTAGAAAACGATTGACATAAACTTTAGAACGCTAGCATGAACCGTTCTCGAGATATTGTACATTTTTCAAATACATTTATTAAAAAATCCCATAAATTAAAAAAAATAGTAACTGTTAAGAAACATGTTCACTTTGCATATGTAATATCATGCGATAAATTTGATGACATCATTCTCGTGGATCTAACTCGTTCCATTTACGAGAAAAGATACTTTGAGTAATACTTGTGTATTTGAACGCCAATAATCATTTACCCGCTGTAAAAATAACTTATTTCTCTGTCCATAACGCTTGGCGAGATTTTAGTGACGAATTTAGGGGAATGTCGCCAACTTGGCAACATTTTTAATAGTTGCCAAATTAACAAAAATCTCGCCAAATGGATAAAAATGACGCTAAATCAATAAAAATGACGACTCATTGACGAAAATTCAATATCTTGGAAAGAATATACTATAATAAATCTCCCAATATCTTGGAAAGTATCTACTATAAGAATAACCTGTTTTTTACTGTAAAAGTAGTAAATTTATTGCATTATATAATTATATAAGGAAAGTCATGTGCTACCCACATCAGATTTTTTTTATTTCATGACGCATTAAATGTATTTTAATTGCAGAAAATAGCATGTATACTTTTCTGATAGTATATCCAACTTACAGTTTTAATGCATTTGGCTATATATATATATATATATATATATATAGCTCCAAAATTCCAAAAAAAGAACTGTTTATCCTAGTCATTGGGTCAATCTTATTCGCTGTGCTGTCAAAAATTACATGAAGAATAAGTACTTGATATATTTTAGCGATTTTATTCATTTCATATTTTCACGATCCCGGCCACTCAAACAGCTACTGAAAGCCCTCGGGTCAGTCGAGTTGTCTGGGTCTTCCACATTTTCACAATCTTTGCGAGCTCTTTCGCTAAAAAGGTCGGTTATATTTTTCTGAATCATACCAAAATCGAATCCGTATCAGAATAACCCTCAAGGGACGTAACTACTAAATTTTAAGAAATTTAATTAGATAGCTTTTTCACTACAGTGAAAAATGTTTTCAGTTCCCAAATTTAGAAAACTTGAATATCTGGCAAATGGTTCATCTTAGTAATGGGGTTGGTCTTATTCTTTTCGTCGTCAAAAATTGCGTGTAAAACATGCATTTAATTGATGTATTTGTAGTATTTTATTTTAGATCTTGAGGATTTTTGCAAGCTATTTCGCAAAGAAAAAAAGGCAGATCATTTTTTCCCCCCGAATCGTACAGACATCTAACTAGCATCACGGAAACTCACAAGCAACTTATTTACCAAATTTTATGAAATTTGGTCAGTTTCTCAGCTAGAGTAGATACATACGATTATTGCTGATCATTTCGCAAAAAAAAAAAAAAAAGGTAGGTTCTTTTTTCCCGAATCGTACCAAAATCCAATCAGCAGCAGGGTCACACACAAGTGATTTATCTACCACATTTTGTGAAATTTGGTCTATTAGTGTTTTAGCTAGAGTGAATACATACAATTTTTGTCGGCCATTTTGCAAGCAAAGGCAGATTCTTTTATCCCGAATCGTACCAAAATCTAATCGGCACCAGGGTGACTTACCTACAAAATATTATGAAATTGGGCCCATTAGTTTTTGAGTTAGAGTAGATATAGGAATTGAACAGACAGACATAGACACACACAAATTTCACTCTGAAAGAATCTCAGAAGTCACGCTAAAAGAATCTCAGGAGTCACGCTCACTCTGTTTTCGTATTCTAAAGGTCTCAAAAAAACGTGTAGATCCGTCGAAGACTCGAGTTGCGATTTTCGACATGATTCCAATACTTTCCCAATACATTACCATGTACTGCAGGAAATGTAAATATCATAGTTTAATTTTACAAAAAAAGCACCCATAATTATTTTAAATTTAAATAACACTGAATTTGCAATTAATTTTTCGTTTTCATTTGGTTACTGAACTTATTAAAGGTAGTGTAGCAAAAATGCAAAAAAAACCCCATAAAATATATCAAGAACGGCTAGTCCTAGAGTAATAGGTTTGGCCTTACTCTTTTCATTGTCAAAAATTGCATATAAAACAAGCATTTAATTGATACATTTTACCAAACGTTGTCTTTTATTTTATATTTTTGAAGGGCCATTTCGTAAAAAAAGGCAAGTTTATCTTCTTTTAATCGTACCAAAATCTAATCAGCACCAAAAGGTATCCTTCATCGTACGACCGAATGTGACTTATCCACCAAATTTTGTGAAATTTGGTCACCTTCAGCTAGAGTGAATACTGGCAATTTTTGCGGGCTATTTTGCAAAAAAAAAGGTGGGTTCGTTCATCCTGAATCGTACCAAAATTTAATCAGCACCAGGGTCACTCACAGGAGACTTACCTACCAATTTTTTTTTAATAAGGTCAATTAGTTTTTTAGTTAAAGTAGATACATTGCACAGACGTCATGCTAAAAATATTTTTTTCGTGTTCTAGATGTCTTAAAACGTGTAGATTCCATTCGTCGAAAACTTCCGTTGCGATTTTCTACATGATTCCAATACTTTCCCCATACATTATCATGTATTGCAGGGAAAGTAAAAATACAATTATATATATTTTGAGCTTTAATAATAAATTTGGAGGACGTAATTAATATCTATATAATAATTGTCTAACATGCTTCTGTCTTCATAAAACATAAAACCCGCCTATAAGGGGCATTCCCAAAAATATAGATACAGGTCCCATTGTAAATATCAGCAATGTACCTGTTTCGCGCTTATTATACGCTCGTCAGCATGGAATAGCCAATATCTGCAGTGGCAACAAGAAATTTGCTGTAAGCCACAATTTTTGCGAGCTTCTTTGAGAACTGACAATTTCAGTCCTTCCATGTGGCCGCCATAAAGAACTTCGCCTGTGCAGTTTCGTGTGGCCTGAACTAAATTGTAAATGAATTTTATTTTGTCCACGTGGAAGGATTGAAATTGTCTGAGTGTCTCTATCTTTCCAGATTCCAGAAGCTCCTCGGTGACCTAGAAAACTGAAGCCAGCGGGACCGGATTCTGTGATGTTTTTTAGCAGGCGAGCGTAGCGAGGTTAGCTCGCGAAGCGGGCGTAGATCCATGTTTTAATTGCTACATCACTCTATGAGCCACAGAACACTTGTTGCACAAACAGCTGTTGCTACGTGCGACCTCCGACAGCCAGCGGGACCGGATTCTATGATGTTTTTTTAGCGGGCGAGCGTAGCGAGGTTAGCTCGCGAAGCGGGCGTAGATCCATGTTCTAATTGCTACATCACTCTATGAGCCACAGAACACCTGTTGCTACGTGCGACCTCCGACAGCCAGCGGGACCGGATTCTGTGATGTTTTTTAGCAGGCGAGTGTAGCGAGGTTAGCTCGCGAAGCGGGCGTAGATCCATGTTTTAATTGCTACATCACTCTATGAGCCACAGAACACTTGTTGCACAAACAGCTGTTGCTACGTGCGACCTCCGATAGCCAGCGGGACGGGATTCTATGATGTTTTTTTAGCGGGCGAGCGTAGCGAGGTTAGCTCGCGAAGCGGGCGTAGATCCATGTTCTAATTGCTACATCACTCTATGAGCCACAGAACATCTGTTGCACAAACAGCTGTTGTTACCGACAGCCAGCGGGACCGGATTCTATGATGCTTTTTAGCAGGCGAGCGTAGCGAGGTTAGCTTTCGAAACGGGCGTAGATACATGTTCTAATTGCTACAGCACTCTATGAGCCACAGAACACCCGTTGCACAAGCAGCTGTTGCTACGTGCGACCTCCAACAGCCAGCGAGACTGGATTCTGTGATGTTTTTTAGCGGGCGAGCGTAGCGAGGTTAGCTCGCGAAGCGGGCGTAGATCCATGTTCTAATTGCTGCATCACTGTATGAGTCACAGAACACCTGTTGCACAAACAGCTGTTGTTACGTGCGACCTCCGACAAATACATTGAATTACGATATATACATACGTATATATATACATACGTATACATATATATATATATATATATATATATACATATACATTACTTTAGAAACTTCCATTCGTTTAACCTCTAATTTTTGTAGGATATATCTAAATTTATCTTCTTTGATGGATATTTTTAATTAACCGGAAAATAAAATATTAACTTTTATTAAAATATATACACGAGTTTTTTTGCGAAAAATCGTTACATATCTTCCCCTCACTCGCATATACATTGCAGAAATTGCTAGTAAATGTATACATCTTTAGAACGTTACTTAGAGACTATGATAAAAATGATTAGTAGTGTATATTCACTTAAAATGCACTTTAGCAAATGAAATCTTTAAATATATATTGCTATTAAT
Organism: Amaurobius ferox; assembly: GCA_951213105.1. Taxonomy (NCBI): domain Eukaryota; kingdom Metazoa; phylum Arthropoda; class Arachnida; order Araneae; family Amaurobiidae; genus Amaurobius; species Amaurobius ferox. The sequence goes on along the minus strand of OX578155.1, from coordinate 36,546,954 downwards.
GTATTCTAAATAACTAATGTTCATTACAAATATAAATTCGATGTTTAATGGGATTAATTTCAATTTTTATTTGGCATCATCGTCAGTTTACCGTTACGAGCTATGATAAAAATAATGTCCCTTTGCACTTACGTTTCTGCGCATTTTACTACGCAGTTTGTTTATTTACATTCGTGCTCGCATAATCATGGTAACCTTGCGACTTGGATGGATACTATGGCAACTGTCTCAACATCGGGCGCCAGAAAAGTCGCCAAATTCAAGACCGTACCGGTCTTTGGGATAATGCCCATAATGCCTTCAACAGCGTATCATGGAATAAATTAATTAAGCTAATGAGCGAGTACGGAATACCTGAACAACTAATCAGGATTTTTAGAAATTTTCTCAATAACAGAAAAATATATGTCGAAAGCAACGAAACGTTCAAATACAATCGGGGTATTCCTCAGGGATCAAGTTGTGGCCCGATTCTTTGGCTTTTAGTGGCCAATGAAGCATTAAAAATTGGACACAATGAAAATGATGTACAGATCCAAGCTTTTGCAGATGACTTTGTGATTCTCATGGGTTCCACAGCGGTAACCCATTTTGAGAGAAAAGGAACAAGCATCTTGAAGGAATTGGAGAATTGGGCAGCCAATTATGAGCTCAAATTCAGTGTAGATAAGTCCTGCTATATTGTGTTTCCCGCCAAGAAGAAAATCACTTTCTGTCCTGCAATAAAACTTTACGATAGAAGAATTAAATGTGTCAAAGTAATCAAATACTTAGGTATTTGGATCGACACAGGAAGAACTTTTATTCCTCACTTAACCCAACTTAAAAATCAAGTTGGAAATTTTCACCACAAATTAATGAGAGTGACTAAGGCCACTTGGGGACCCAGACCAAATATCATTAAAGAAATATACCTGAGAGCAACGGAAAAACTCATAAGTTATGGTGCAGCTATTTGGTTCAAAGACCACGAACGACAAAAAGTTAAAATTCGTCAAATAGAAAGAATTGCATTACTTAGTATAACAAAATGTTACAAAACAGTTGCAAACGATGCTCTCTATGTGTTATCGGGATGCATTCCATTGGAATACAAAATTAGGCAAGAATCTAATATCTACAAGTTGCTCCATTGGAAACAAAATATAAATATAGAAATATACCTGAGAGCAACGGAAAAACTCATAAGTTATGGTGCAGCTATTTGGTTCAAAGACCACGAACGACAAAAAGTTAAAATTCGTCAAATAGAAAGAATTGCATTACTTAGTATAACAAAATGTTACAAAACAGTTGCAAACGATGCTCTCTATGTGTTATCGGGATGCATTCCATTGGAATACAAAATTAGGCAAGAATCTAATATCTACAAGTTGCTCCATTGGAAACAAAATATAAATATAGAAATATACCTGAGAGCAACGGAAAAACTCATAAGTTATGGTGCAGCTATTTGGTTCAAAGACCACGAACGACAAAAAGTTAAAATTCGTCAAATAGAAAGAATTGCATTACTTAGTATAACAAAATGTTACAAAACAGTTGCAAACGATGCTCTCTATGTGTTATCGGGATGCATTCCATTGGAATACAAAATTAGGCAAGAATCTAATACCTACAAGTTGCTCCATTGGAAACAAAATATAAATATAGAAATATACCTGAGAGCAACGGAAAAACTCATAAGTTATGGTGCAGCTATTTGGTTCAAAGACCACGAACGACAAAAAGTTAAAATTCGTCAAATAGAAAGAATTGCATTACTTAGTATAACAAAATGTTACAAAACAGTTGCAAACGATGCTCTCTATGTGTTATCGGGATGCATTCCATTGGAATACAAAATTAGGCAAGAATCTAATATCTACAAGTTGCTCCATTGGAAACAAAATATAAATATAGAAATATACCTGAGAGCAACGGAAAAACTCATAAGTTATGGTGCAGCTATTTGGTTCAAAGACCACGAACGACAAAAAGTTAAAATTCGTCAAATAGAAAGAATTGCATTACTTAGTATAACAAAATGTTACAAAACAGTTGCAAACGATGCTCTCTATGTGTTATCGGGATGCATTCCATTGGAATACAAAATTAGGCAAGAATCTAATATCTACAAGTTGCTCCATTGGAAACAAAATATAAATATAGAAATATACCTGAGAGCAACGGAAAAACTCATAAGTTATGGTGCAGCTATTTGGTTCAAAGACCACGAACGACAAAAAGTTAAAATTCGTCAAATAGAAAGAATTGCATTACTTAGTATAACAAAATGTTACAAAACAGTTGCAAACGATGCTCTCTATGTGTTATCGGGATGCATTCCATTGGAATACAAAATTAGGCAAGAATCTAATATCTACAAGTTGCTCCATTGGAAACAAAATATAAATATAGAAATATACCTGAGAGCAACGGAAAAACTCATAAGTTATGGTGCAGCTATTTGGTTCAAAGACCACGAACGACAAAAAGTTAAAATTCGTCAAATAGAAAGAATTGCATTACTTAGTATAACAAAATGTTACAAAACAGTTGCAAACGATGCTCTCTATGTGTTATCGGGATGCATTCCATTGGAATACAAAATTAGGCAAGAATCTAATATCTACAAGTTGCTCCATTGGAAACAAAATATAAATATAGAAATATACCTGAGAGCAACGGAAAAACTCATAAGTTATGGTGCAGCTATTTGGTTCAAAGACCACGAACGACAAAAAGTTAAAATTCGTCAAATAGAAAGAATTGCATTACTTAGTATAACAAAATGTTACAAAACAGTTGCAAACGATGCTCTCTATGTGTTATCGGGATGCATTCCATTGGAATACAAAATTAGGCAAGAATCTAATATCTACAAGTTGCTCCATTGGAAACAAAATATAAATATAGGTGATAAACATATAAATGCCAATATGGTTGAGAACATAAGGCACTCTTTTAGAGAACCGTGGTTGAACCTTGCCCAGCCTTGGGATAAGAATAGCGAAAATAGGAGGGAAGTATCAATATATACGGATGGTTCCAAAATATTGGATAGAGTGGGTTGTGCGATGCTTGTATATAATAACAACGATAGAGTGCATCAGGAGAAATACAGAATTAATGATGAGGCTAGCGTCTACAACGCCGAACTTTATGCTATATACAATGCAGTACACTATATTATAAATCACAGAATTGAAATATCTCATATATTCAGCGACTCAATGTCAGTGCTACAGGCGCTCAACGACATAAACTGTAAAAATGAAATGGTGAGAAACTTACAATTGGAAATCAACAATTATAATGGAAGGATAGCATTACATTGGATCAAGGCACACATAGGACTGGAAAGAAACGAAGAAGTAGACCTACTTGCGAAAGAAGCAACTACAGGAAATGAAGTGAACTTCACTTTCCCGCTCTCCAGAATACAACTCAATACTACAATAAGGAAAGAATTGGAACAGGAATGGCAAAGACATTGGGACTCATCGACAAAAGCAAGATGTCTACATAGACTGATTCCAAGAATAACAACGAACAGAGTCTTGGGAGACTTTTATATCAACCAAACCCTCACGGAACATGGAGCTTTTGGCTCATACCAGAAACGTTTCTTCAACAAAAGTGACATGTGTCCATGTGGAGTTGAACCGAGCACGATGAGACACGTGGTGTTTGATTGTCATTTATGGAACGATATAAGAGCAAAATACTTTCCTTCGGATTTTGTTTCAATAAATGTCCTTAATCTTACTCATGGTAAATTCGCCAAGAAGGGTATACAATTAATTATGAAAAATGTTCTTGCTCTTGCATTGGACTTATAAAGCTGTTTTATATTTTGTTGAGGCCAAGTCGCCTGTGAAATATCCTATGTGTATATATATCTATTATATTTGCTTGTGTTATATCTTGTAAATAGCTGTACATATTGTAAATAAAATTTTGTTTTAAGTACGTAAGTGATGTACTTTGCTTGTATTTTAACATCTTATTGGAATTTATTGATGTATTTATGGAATGTCCCTTGCTGGAAGATTATTTCTAGATTGTCTTTAAATTGTATTGTATTATATGCTGAACCCTGTTATTATCTTATTGAGTAGGATTTGTTGATCCATCTACTCAGTTCTTGTAATATTTTATAATAGTACAGTTGTCAAGTGAACGCTTTACCTTGAGTTATTCATGCATGTTTCTTGTCTTTATTTCACATTCATTTGTGTCTTTGTGTGTTGTGGTTCAGTCAGAGGATGAGGCCTCTTTTTTTGGTTTTCGTATTTGGCCTTTTGGCTCTGGGTTTGGAGGTGTCGGTTGGCTCGGGATGGTGGCATCGTTCTGCTGGCAGTATAGCTGGTTAGTATGTTTGAGAGAGCAGGATTACTGCCGTGAGGATGGGTTATCTGTTCCGTATACCTTAGGGTGGGACGGGTGTTATTATGCTTATTCTTTTCCTCGTCAAAAATTACGTATAAAACAAGCATTCAATTGATAAATTTGAACATACGTAGTCTTTTTTTCAGATATTGGCGATTTTTGCGGGCCATTTCGTAAAAAAGGACAGGTTGTTCTTTTCCGAATCGTACCAAAATCTAATCAGCACCAGAGTATCCCACAGGTGATTTATCTACGAAATTTGGTCGATTAGTATTTCCGCTAGAGTGGATACATAAGATTTTTGTGGGCCATTTTGCAAAAAAAAGGCGGGTTCTTTTTTCCGAACTGTACCAAAAACTAATTAGCACCAGCGTCCCACCCAAGAGTCACACCTACCAAATTTTATGAAATTCGGTCCATTAGTTTTTGAGTTAAGAGTGAATACATACATTGCACGGACAGACACACACACAGACGTCACGCTAAAAATGGTTTTATCGTATTCTAGAGGTCTCGAAACGTGAAGATCCGTCGAAAACTCGAGTTGCGATTTTCGCCATGATTCCAATACTTTCCCTATACATTACCATGTATTGCAGGGAAAGTAAAAAAATATATCTTTTTATTAGCCAGCCTTCATTTAAAAATTTACGTAAAAGTTTTTAAAATATTTATTTTGTCAAGTTGGTAGCAGAGTTGTCAGCCTGTCATCCCGATAAATTCGCCGCATTCAGCTGATTTATGTTAATATATGATTTTAATACTATTTACGTGTAGCTAGCTGACATTATTTTCCCGCATTTATATACCAGAACCAGACGAGGCATAAAAAGAGATTGTGCACTAGATCTTCAGAAACAAAATAGATACCCCCTTTACATTCTTCCCCCTTTACATTCTTCCAAGAATTAGGAGGGCTGGACCGTCACCTCCGAAAGCTACTTTTGGGGGTGACGGCTGGACGAAAAGCATCTCCCTTTATGACCCCCTTTCTTTTATAACCTTCAACCTGCCGTTGTGCCCTGAAGGGAACAGAGTCTTTGTGTGGCAGTGGAGCCGACCTTCAGAGCTGACAGTCCTTTTGCTTACTTGGTCAATTCGTGAAATGAACTTTCATAGTTTTTGTTTTGAAATAATAATTTTCATAATGAAAAAATCAGCAGTGACTCCAGTTTAATGGAGATGAAATATTTTTGCGTGAATAGCATATTTCTTTGTGGGTGATTTGTCTTCATAGATATTTTAAATACAGTTGAAAATATTAAAATATCGAAATTAAAACTATTTTTTTAAAACAGTTCAAAATGTTAAAATATCAACAATAGAACCACCTTCCTAAAGAATTGTTCAGAATATTAAAATATCGAAATTATAATCACTATAATTCGAAAACTAAGAAGCTGATCAAAAATCATATATATCCTTGTACGGTTTTCAAAGGAATACAAATTACCTTTTAGTTCATACCTAGCAGTTTTAGTTTTATTTTAGTTAGCACTTTTACTATATATTAGGAACGTAAGAGTTTATACCTTTATTCTGATAATGATTGTGAGACAAACAGAGCTAAATACTATATTAATGTTTGAAAAAGTCAAATGAAGACTCACACACTGGAGACGGGGTAGTATAATACCAACAGATACTAAGCATTAAAATACACGAGAGCGTATCTTGAAAATTAAAAGTTCCCTATGAACAATAAGAGAGTAATTTGTAGATCTTTGATTCAATCTTTCAATTTTTTCCATCATGGTTTAGAAAATTATCATGTTTTTTCATATGGTAGAATGCTAAGAAAATCTAAAATTTCGAATAATTAGACTTCTAAGTTCTAATCATAGAAATAACAAAAACTAGCTTTTACTTTCCAACCATACATACGCATTATATAGGGAAAGTAGTGTGACGAGGTCAAAAATTCTAATTCGAGTAGAAAAGTGCGTTTTAAGCTTCCCTGAACATGAGTCGAACGTTTTTGAGGTGATGTGTGAAAGCCCCAGGCCGTCCGGCTCGTCCAGGGGACTTAGAGCAACAAGTTGGACGACCGGGAAGGTTGAGGTGATGTGTGTGTATGTAGGTTAGTGTGCGTATGTATGTATGTATGTATGTTAGTGTGGCCGTGAGCCTGTGGGGGCAATATCTCACGAACGAATGAAGCGTCTCAATTAAATTCATTACCATTGTTATAATCAATGAGTCATATTTATTTTAAACGCGATCAAATGGCTAGAAGACCCACTTCCATAAGCACACCGAACACATGCAAAACATCACCACATAACACATTTAGAAGCTCAAGATCACAATCCCTAATTTTTTAAATGTAGAAAATTCCCAAACATTTTATTTCAAAGTAATATATGTCTTTAAAGGATATATAATATTTAAAACTATTAACATGTTCTATAATTTAAAATAAAATCCAATATTACCAGTTGTAAATTAATTAAATAAAATTATTTCTGCTTAAGATTTTTATCACATACAAAATTTAGGCCCCGGAGGCCCGTGGTGCGTTAATCAGGCTCTGCCCCCTACCCCTGATTTTCGATTGAATTTGTGAAAAAATTAATAAAATGCAGCAAGCACTATTAAGAATGGTAAAAATCATTTCAAACCTAATTTTCATTAGAAAGCGAATGATATAAACTGTAGAACGCTAACATGAGCTGTTCTCGAAATATTGTACGATTTTTTAATAATTTTTTGAAAAAATCAGACCTTTGGATACTGTTAAATAAAAAATCATTTCCAACTTTAGAACGCTAGCATGAACCATTCTTGAGCACGTTTTTCAAATAAATTTATAAAAAAAAATTATAAAATTAAAAATGTAGTAAGTATATCAAGTATGTTAACTTTCCATATGCAATATTACGCAACATTATTCTCGTAAACCTAGCGTTGGTTCTATTTACGTGTGAAGGTACATCTTGTAATAGCGTTGTATTTTGACGCCCAATAATTTACCAATAGTCAATTACTTCATACAATTGTTATTAAATAAATGTTAACTGTAGTTTGGTGATTTTGCGTGAGTATGAATAAGTCATTCGCTTCCATTAGTAAGTTGTCAAAAGCGCCCAATTTCAATTTGCGGGGTGTTAATTTAATACTAAAATCATAGTTCTGTAGATCTTGTATATTAATATTTTGCTTTGAAAGAAGCAAAGTATTTGCGTCATGTAGAAAAGACAAAGTCATGTGCTGGCCACATCACATAATTTCCACACTTAAATTTTTATAGCAGTACGGTTCTTGAATTATCGTGTCCACACCTAGAATATATTTTCAAAAAATATTTAAAATTGGTTCAGGAAGTCTTAAAATCTGTTTATCCGTCAAAATCTCGAATTCGAAAATTTTCAGGCAAACTATATATATACAATATACATACAAATATTGTTTTTACGAATATTTTCAAATTTGAAATTTTGAGGGGACTCTGAACATATTTCAAATATTTTTGGAAATATATCCATCTATATGTGCGTGTGTGAAGTATGTACATTATCTCACTTTGTCTAAATACGATATTACGTAAAAAATTAGAACTAAATAAAATATTTTGTAATTTCCACTATTAGAACACAAATTATTCGAAATTTAAGCTTTTCCCACCATTATTTTCTATAGCAAGCAACGATGATTTCTTAAAAGTTGTAGCAATTGGTAACCAAATATTTTGTTTCCCATTTCCCCAAATATATTCTAACACTTATGATTAAAACACGAATTATTAAAATACTGTAAATTTTATACTATTACTTTTAATAACAATGATACAATTCCAGAACAATAATAGTAGTAGTACAGATAATATAGGAAACTTATTGGTTTGGAATTAGTTTAAATATTTTAAAAGTGTGTATAACACATAAATCAACCCGATACCCTGAAAACCGTATGTTCGAATTTGGAAATGTCAATCTACTTTTGTTGGAATAGATGCAGCAAGTTTTGTTTTTCTTCTCCATTTGTAGTTACACAATTTTATTTCTTTCATTTTTTGTTAGATGCTACTTATTTCGTAGTTTTGGATATTTAGAATTACTTTTTTCGGTGTGATAAAAAAAATTTACATCATTTTATTCATTTCATCCCGTTTCATACCCTCGGTATTTCTTTCTTTCTTTTTACTTCAATGAATTTTTCATTCACTGTGATTCATGTGAGTAGTTGCTTTTGCTAAGGTGACTTTTCTGTCATTTATGAAGGTTTTTTTTTTTTTTTTTTTTTTAGTTTTTTGTACCGGAAACTGTTGACCTTTGCTTCCGCGAAAATTTTGAAAATCGATATTTTGACAGGAAAACATGTTTTAAGGTCATTTGAATAAATTTCAAACACTTTCGAAAAGTGTCCGTCTGTGTATGGACGTGTTCGAAATATGTTCAGGAAGTCGTAGAAAGTAATTCCGATAAAATTTGAGTTAAAAAATGTGTGAAAAAACAGATATATTTTGTTTATGTCTATGAAAAAGTAAAAATATATCTTTTTACGACTTTTCGCCATCTAAAAGATATATTTCTTAATTTTTTTCTTAAAAATATTTAGTTTTTTTTTTTTAAATCATTTCGTAAAAATTCTTACATTTATTTTTTAAGCATATCTGTCACGCCGCTTAATTAGATGAATTTGACTTATTAAATACTATTTCAATATTACTTATAGCCATATTATCGTTTAACAACAACTGTTACATTAGACAATTGTTCACTTTCATAGCATTATAGCTATTATGAAATTCTTACATTTCGAATAATTCTAGTTCTAATCATTCGAATAATATAAAATTCGAAAAACTCTGTTTTATAAATGTGCAATACTTCGAGAACGGTTCGTGCTTCAGTTATAAAATATCGTTTTCCAATGATATATTGCGTATAAAATGATTATTTATGTAATATTATTGAAGATCATGCCTTTTTTCTGATATTTTCAAAAACTGTTACGAAAATTTCAAAACATTGAAACGCGTTTTAATTCTTTACCTGTTGGAGATAATTGGGCAAAGTAAATTGTAAAAATGTTGAAAGTAAGGTAGGAAATAAGACTCCATTAATGAAATAATCCTCCCATTCATTTTCAAAAAGTTACACTTCTTAAATTTTTATACAACTCCCTTAGACAAATTGGGTCAATCAGAAATTTTTTATTTTTAATGCAACAAGATCAATAAAAAAACCCCGCATATCTGTATCTTTAAAATCAACTGAATTATGATAAAGGAAAAAAATCTGACTTACGCCACTTTTCCGTACCACGTGAAAGGCTGTTTCATGAGTGAAAATAGGGATCATAAACAAATTGACGATGGAAATTGTTTAGATAAAAAAAAGTACTTAAAAATACTTAATTATTGAAAAAGTACTTAGTTATTGAAAAGTACTTAAGAATCCGTGATTGCATCGCGAGCCTACGCGGAATTCGCAAAAATGTCTCCTACGTATTATCATCCAGTTTTCTCTTTTTGTGATATGTCACAAATTTACATTTCTAATTTGATATAGGGTCCCCATTCACAATATTTAATTAAATATAACTCGCTCAATTTTAAAGATACATCTATGCGGGTTTTTTAATGATCTTGTTGCATTAAAAATAAAAAAATTCTGATTGACCAAATTTGCCTAAGAGGGTCGCGTAAAAATTTAAAAAGTGTAACTTTTTGAAAATGAATGGGAGGACTATTTCATTAATGTAGTCTTATTTCCTACCTTACTTTCAACATGTTTGCAATTTATATTGCCCACTTATCTCCAACAGGTAAAGAATTAAAGCGCGTTTCAATCTTTTTGGGACACTCTGTATATATATATATATAATTTGTAGGTTTGTTATAAAGTTAGGTTTTTCGAGTTGCAGCTTCTCACTTTTCTATCATTGAACATTCAAACTATTATATATATATATATATATATATATATATATATAAAATAAAATTTCGAATAATTAGACTTCTAATTATAGGAATTATAAAAAATTACATCAAGTACTAATTTGTTACATAATGTATCCACACCTAAATTTTCATAGCGGTACGAATATCTTTCCAAAGAGTATTCGTCAAAATATCGAATTCGAAAAATTTTAAGAAAATCGCACTTTCGTTATACACACAGTAGTATGTTGCTTGTAAAAAATATTGTTTTCTGGAAAATTTCAAATTCAGTATTTTAATGGATAAGCATGTTTCACGAAGATTGTCTGTAAGTCTGCCCCACTTCCAAATTCTTCATATCTTTTTCTTTGCCATCACAGTAGTGGTAGAGCATGAAAAACATTCCACAAAGAGCTGATACCAGAGCTTAGATTACTCCTTGAAGGTGCCCATCCCACAAACTAATATATAGTATTCTGTGCCCACCCCAATCCAAGGTCAGTGTGGTCACATATCATCCACTTCCTTCTCCCATTCTTCCATAGACACATTAGGAAGAGGGATTGCTTGCTCAGTTCGTTTTGCTGTGCCTGTAAAAATTGAGAGTTTTGAATGCTTATCTGGATTTTGAGACTTCAGTCAGTAGAATTGCTCATACAGTCGTATTCCATACTGTTCAGGTCCATTTGTATCGCAATTAGCATTATAATGCAAAAAAAAGTTGAAATGACACTACATGGAGTGGATCTACACTCGACTTTCTCATACACTCATATCGTATAGATTGTTTAGGTACATTTAATCATAATCTCTATCAGAATTTAAATCTGTATCATCAGAATGATACAAACTTTAGAACGTTAACATTTATTGCTCTCGAGATATTATACGATTTTCAAAAATAATTAAATAAAATTAAAAAATATTGACTAAGTACCATTAAAATATGTTAACTTTCTGTATGTAATATTATGCAACATCATTCTTGTGAACCTAAATCGTTTGTTCTATTTACGTGAGAAGATACTACACTTCATACATTACACACAGACGGATTACACACAGACCAATATATTTTAAAAAAGTATTCAAAATATGTTCAGATCTTAAAACTGTTTACCCAATAAAATCTCGTATACGAAAATTAACAACAACAAAAAAATATTATCTTTATCTATATAAATAACATTAAAAATCTGTCTGTTTGTTTATTTGTTTGTGCGTGTGTTTTTATCTCATCATCACGGGAGAACGGCTGTACAGAATTTGATGAAATTTTCGGAGTAGACATGGAATAGTTCCACTTAAAATTTAGTCTATGTTTCGAGTTCTTAGGACCTGGGGTTATCGAAATATTAATAAAAAAACTCACTATTACCCCTTCTACTGAGATAGCATTATGCAGACGATATTTGTTCCACAAAGTTATTTGGAGAAAAAATTATATGTTTCCAAGCAACGGAATTTAACCCAATGAGTTTATATTTAAATATATATATATATATATATATATATATATATATATATCATGTTGCTAAATGACAGAATTAAATCCAATGAGATTGATATGATTGATTAATGGATTATTGATATTTTCAAATTCTTACGTCATCTATTTTATTTTGATAAAAAAATTTTCAAACCCATATATTAGTATGGGTATATCTTTTAATACACGGGTATAATCTTCTAATCTACGGAAATATAAGTAGGACAGATATACCTTCTAATACACGGGTATACCTTCTAATTTACGAGAATAAACGAAGTATACTTCTAATACAATTTTACTGCTTTTATTTTGGCATATATTGATTCAATTTTATATTTACTGTAAATTTATTTATAAACGGGATCAGGATGTTTTTTTATTCTGCAGATCTGCCTGTGAAGATAATTTTGCATAGTGAGACCAAGGTCCGTAGAATATCTTATATATAAATTCTATTAACCTTGTAGTGAGACCAGATTCTTAAACATCTTTTTAGGAGCATTAATTTAAATATTTTAATAGAATGTTTTGAGTAACAATGTTATTTAGAATATTATAGGAATTTGTACATGATTATGAATTTTAAATTTCTTTTATATATTCCGTACGAAGAACGGGTATACGACTACCAGTACAATAGTATAATGTTGCATGGAAAGTAATATTTTCTCAAAAATGTTTTAATTCGATATTTTGACGGATAAACGCGTTTAAAGACCACCTGAACACATTTCGAACGTTTTTGGAAAGGTATCTGTGCGTGTATGTGTCTGTGAGATATGGACACCAAGTCAAAAATAAATACTTGTATCGCTATGAAATCTTTTGTCACGATATTACGTGAAAACATTGAAACTAATTAGAATATTTTGTGCTTTACACTATTAAAACGCAAATTATTCGAATTTCAGGTTTTTCGCATAATTAATTTCTATAGCAAATAATCATAATTCCTAAAGCATTGAGTTAGCATAATATAGAATGGCGTCGCCAATGGGGAAGATTTGGAGGCCACAAGTCTCCAGGGACCAATCAGAACCAATTGAAATTCGTAGAATAGATATTTGGAGAAATGGAAAACAAAATATTTTGCTACCCCCTTCCAAAAATTTTTTTAACGTCGCACTGATAACAAATATGAGATGGATGTAAAGGGTATTAAAATCAGTGGCGTAACCAGGGGGGGGGGAGGGTCGAAAAACCCCTGTAAGAGTCCATTGAAGCTTATAGAAATGATATAGAGATATAAGAACCAAATATATTTTGGTTACCCACATCTCCCCCCCCCCCTTCCAAAGAAAAATTATTGCGACGGTACTGATTAAATTATTATATATTACAATGATCAGCCAAATGCATTAAATTAATTCGGGTGACAAACCTGTAGAAAAAATAATTTTAAAAAATAATTTTATTTTTCATTTCTACTAAAAATTAAAATATTATCTGTGTACGAAATCCGATAAAATAATTGTCTTTTGATATTAATTATAAAAGTAGACCTAAACACTATGGATTATGAATGTATGAGAAATTCGATTGAAAACCTCTAATATTTCTTATAATTTCTTATAAAATATGCGAGGAGCTACATAAAAAAACTAGATTGACCGAAAATGTGGGGATCATACTGAAACTTAGAAATGAAATTCGTTGAGTTTTTCAGAATTTTTTTTTTAATCACGAAATTTTCTAATCTATATAATTATTTTATATACTGAAAGAATTGAAATTCAGTATCTGACAATAAAATTTAGTAGGAAGAACTTGAAAATCATGAAATCTGTGAAGTCAAATTTCAAAAATTTTGGTATCAAATATAATAATAATAAAAAAAGAAACTTTATAAAATCAATTTGAATATTTCAAACGACACAATTTAAAAAAGTATTCAAAAGTCAGAACATTGCTCCTCCCAATTTTTTACTTTCCTTGCAATACATTGTAATGTATAGGGAAAGTGTTGGAATCATGCCAAAATCGCAACTCGAGTTTTCGACGGATCTACACGTTTTGGAACCTCTAGAATAAAAAAAAAACTATTTTTAGAGTGACGCCTGTGTGTGTCTGTGCAATGTATGTATTAATCACTCTAACTCAAAAACTAATGGATCGAATTTCATAAAATTTGTTAAGTTTTTGTTGATTAGTCTTTGTTACTATTCGGAAAAAAAGAACCCGCCTGTTTTGCGAAATGGTCCGCAAAAATCTCATTATTCTAGCTAAAATACTAATTGACCAAATTTCACAAAATTTGGTAGATAAGTTACTTGGGAGATACTCTGGTGCTGATCCGATTTTGGTACGATTCGGAAAAGAACAACCTGCCTTTTTTCACGAAATGGCCCACAAAATTCGCCAAAATTAAAAAAAAAAAGACTACGTATGCTCAAATGTATCGATTAAATGCTTATTTTATACGTAATTTTTGACGAGGGAAAAAAATAAAACCAACTCAATGACCGCTAACCACTCTCGAGATATTTAAGATTTTTTGCATTTTTGTTATGCCGCTTTTAGAAAAATGTCCATACAATTACCAAATAAAAACAAAAATTGAATTAAAAATGCAAATTTAGTGTTATTTTGTGCAATTAATCTTAATTTAATTAATTATTAAAGAAATAAAGAAAAAATGAATTTGAATCTGCAGAGAAAGTCATGTACTGCCCACACCAGATTTTTCTTTTTTGCAATTGGACGATCGAATGGAGTTGAAAATTTGTTTTTGATTTTGCTTCAGTCAATCCAACATAATTCAAAATTGGTGTCTAATTCATCCTGCTTTGTAGTCGATGGTACTAACTTTGGAACACATAAAGCTGTTATGACTTTGAATGATCTATAATTGAAAATTGCTTTACATTACACAGAAACAATTCACAGAGAAAAAAGAAAATTGTTGATATGAATAACATCTGTGCTTGCGGTTTCCGTGGCGGGAAAACGGATCATAACGCAAAATGTAAACACATCACTCCGGAGGCTCTGAACTCAATAGATAGAAAATCTGATGTGGTCAGCACATGGCTTTCCATGCAGACTCATATTCACGTTCTCTTTATTTCTTCAATAAGTCATTAAATCGGCTCCGTGAAGTTGGCCCCCCCGTGGAAAGCACAAACGACGAAAACTAGTGGAATCGTTTGTACTTCGTTTGTGCTGGTTTGTGCAGCAAAAATTTTCGTTTGTACTTCTTTCGTTTTCGATTTATAGCATTTTCTTTTCCGGGGGGGCTAACTTCACGCTCAGCTGTTGTTTACATAAGAGAAATTACATCAATTTCGAAAAAACGTTTATGCCATTCGTTTGTACTTCGTTTGTGCTGGTTTGTGCAACAAAAAGTTTTCTTCGAACCCTTTTCAAATTTGAACTATAAAGCTTTCATTTGTTTGGCGCCAAAACGGGCTTTGTTGACATACAAGAAATTTAATGAATTTCGAAAAAACGTTAATGCCATTCGTTTGTACTTCGTTTGTGCTGGTTTGTGCCGAAAAAATTTTCGTTTGTGCTCTTTTCGTTTTCGATTTATAGACGTTTCTTTTCCCGGGGGGGGGCCAACTTCACGATCAGCTGTTGTTTACATAAGAGAAATTACATCTATATCCAAAAAACGTTTATGCCATTCGTTTGTACTTCGTTTGTGCTGGTTTGTGCAGCAAAAAGTTTTCTTCGGACCCTTTTCAAATTTGAACTATAAAGCTTTCATTTGTTTGGCGGGAAAACGGGCTTTGTTGACATACAAGAAATTTAACGAATTTCGAAAAAACGTTAATGCCATTCGTTTGTACTTCGTTTGTGCTGGTTTGTGCCGAAAAAATTTTCGTTTGTGCTCTTTTCGTTTTCGATTTATAAACGTTTCTTTTCCCGGGGGGGGCCAACTTCACGATCAGCTGTTGTTTACATAAGAGAAATTACATCTATATCCAAAAAACGTTTATGCCATTCGTTTGTACTTCGTTTGTGCTGGTTTGTGCAGCAAAAAGTTTTCTTCGGACCCTTTTCAAATTTGAACTATAAAGCTTTCATTTGTTTGGCGGGAAAACGGGCTTTGTTGACATACAAGAAATTTAACGAATTTCGAAAAAACGTTAATGCCATTCGTTTGTACTTCGTTTGTGCTGGTTTGTGCCGAAAAAATTTTCGTTTGTGCTCTTTTCGTTTTCGATTTATAGACGTTTCTTTTGCCGGGGGGGCCAACTTCACGATCAGCTGTTGTTCACATAAGAGAAATTACATCTATATCCAAAAAACGTTTATGCCATTCGTTTGTACTTCGTTTGTGCTGGTTTGTGCAGCAAAAAGTTTTCTTCGGACCCTTTTCAAATTTGAACTATAAAGCTTTCATTTGTTTGGCGGGAAAACGGGCTTTGTTGACATACAAGAAATTTAACGAATTTCGAAAAAACGTTTATGCCATTCGTTTGTGCTTCGTTTGTGCTGGTTTGTGCCGCAAAAATTTTCGTTTGTGCTCTTTTCGTTTTCGATTTATAGACGTTTCTTTTCCCGGGGGGGCTAACTTCACGATCAGCTGTTGTTTACATAAGAGAAATTACATCAATATCCAAAAAACGTTTATGCCATTTGTTTGCGCTTCGTTTGTGCTGGTTTGTGCAGCAAAAAGTTTTCTTCGGACCCTTTTCAAATTTGAATTATAAAGTTTTCATTTGTTTGGCGGGAAAACCGGGTTTGTTGACATACAAGAAATTAATGGAATTTCGAAAAAACGTTTATGCCATTCGTTTGTGCTTTGTTTGTGCTGGTTTGTTCCGCAAAAATTTTCGTTTGCGCTTCTTTCGTTTTCAATTTATAGCATTTCCTTTCGTTTACTTCGTGTGAAGTTGGCCCCCCCGTGGAAAGCACAAACGACAAAAACTAGTGGAATCGTTTGTACTTCGTTTGTGCTGGTTTGTGCCGCAAAAATTTTCGTTTGTGCTTCTTTCGTGTTCGATTTATAGCCTTTCCTTTCATTTGCTTCGTGTGAAGTTGGCCCCCCTGTGGAAAGCACAAACGACAAAAACTAGTGGAATCGTTTGTACTTCGTTTGTGCTGGTTTGTGCCGCAAAAATTTTCGTTTGTGCTTCTTTCGTTTTCGATTTATAGCATTTCCTTTCATTTGCTTCGTGTGAAGTTGGCCCCCCCGTGGAAAGCACAAACGACAAAAACTAGTGGAATCGTTTGTACTTCGTTTGTGCTGGTTTGTGCCGCAAAAATTTTCGTTTGTGCTTCTTTCGTTTTCGATTTATAGCATTTCCTTTCGTTTACTTCGTGTGAAGTTGGCCCCCCCGTGGAAAGCACAAACGACAAAAACTAGTGGAATCGTTTGTACTTCGTTTGTGCTGATTTGTGCCGCAAAAATTTTCGTTTGTGCATCTTTCGTTTTCGATTTATAGCATTTCCTTTCATTTGCTTCGTGTGAAGTTGGCCCCCCCCGTGGAAAGCACAAACGACAAAAACTAGTGGAATCGTTTGTACTTCGTTTGTGCTGGTTTGTGCCGCAAAAATTTTCGTTTGTGCTTCTTTCGTTTTCGATTTATAGCATTTCCTTTCGTTTACTTCGTGTGAAGTTGGCCCCCCCGTGGAAAGCACAAACGACAAAAACTAGTGGAATCGTTTGTACTTCGTTTGTGCTGGTTTGTGCCGCAAAAATTTTCGTTTGTGCATCTTTCGTTTTCGATTAATAGCATTTCCTTTCATTTGCTTCGTGTGAAGTTGGCCCCCCCGTGGAAAGCACAAACGACAAAAATTAGTGGAATCGTTTGTACTTCGTTTGTGCTGGTTTGTGCCGCAAAAATTTTCGTTTGTGCATCTTTCGTTTTCGATTAATAGCATTTCCTTTCATTTGCTTCGTGTGAAGTTGGCCCCCCCGTGGAAAGCACAAACGACAAAAATTAGTGGAATCGTTTGTACTTCGTTTGTGCTGGTTTGTGCCGCAAAAATTTTCGTTTGTGCTTCTTTCGTTTTCGATTTATAGCATTTCCTTTCGTTTACTTCGTGTGAAGTTGGCCCCCCCGTGGAAAGCACAAACGACAAAAACTAGTGGAATCGTTTGTACTTCGTTTGTGCTGGTTTGTGCCGCAAAAATTTTCGTTTGTGCTTCTTTCGTGTTCGATTTATAGCATTTCCTTTCGTTTACTTCGTGTGAAGTTGCCCCCCCCGTGGAAAGCACAAACGACAAAAACTAGTGGAATCGTTTGTACTTCGTTTGTGCTGGTTTGTGCCGCAAAAATTTTCGTTTGTGCTTCTTTCGTTTTCGATTTATAGCATTTCCTTTCGTTTACTTCGTGTGAAGTTGGCCCCCCCCGTGGAAAGCACAAACGACAAAAACTAGTGGAATCGTTTGTACTTCGTTTGTGCTGGTTTGTGCCGCAAAAAATTTCGTTTGTGCTCTTTTCGTTTTCGATTTATAGACGTTTCTTTTCCCGGGGGGGCTAACTTCACGATCAGCTGTTGTTTACATAAGAGAAATTACATCAATATCCAAAAAACGTTTATGCCATTCGTTTGTGCTTCGTTTGTGCTGGTTTGTGCAGCAAAAAGTTTTCTTCGGACCCTTTTCAAATTTGAACTATAAAGCTTTCATTTGTGTGGCGCGAAAACGGGCTTTGTTGACATAAAATAAATTTCACGAGTTTTAGAAAGGTCTTTATGCCATTCTTTTGTATTTCGTTTCTACCGGTTTGTACCGGCTTGCACCTCAACGATTTTCCTTTTATTCATTTCAGATATATTCGTTTCAGATTTATTGAGCTTCACATTTTCCACCACCTTTCATGTAGCCAGCGAAAGCAGTCTGAACCAACTTTCGTAAAAACAAGCTGCACAATAAGCCCTTGCAATGGGCGCTCATAAAGGAGGTAAGGAGGACTTTTCCGCCTTTAAACGGTCAAGGTCACAAATCTAGGTGTCAAGCTAGTCGATATTGACATCTTATCTGTGAGTTAGGAAATATTTCTTCCCTCTGTTGATTTTTATGTAGAGCAAACCTGGCTCAGAACAAGTCGATTCGTTTGCACTAGGGGTGACGAAAGCTGAACTGATTCCACATGCACTAATATTGAATGCTGAAATTAGAAAAAGTATTAAAAAGTGTTGAAAAGTTATTAATATTATTTTATCGCAAATGTAATGTTATTCACGAGTGGGTCCAAATTCAACATCCGCGTTCAGCTTGTTGGATTAAATGTTTACAAATTCTTGACTTCACTCCATGAACTTTTGGAACAATATATTATTCGGGATCTAATTGTTGCTGGTGTTGAGATAGAGGCTGGTGTTAAGATAGAAGCTATAACTTTTGAAAAGCTAGTATAATGGCCTGGCAATGCAAAAAATTTTAAACAGCAACAAGCAACTTTTAATTTTGAATCTAAGAAGGTCAAAGATGTTGGAATGAAAACGAAACACAAACTATCCCAAAGCTTCTGAAAGGTTACTCAAAATTGTGACAATGTGAAGATCGGTCGGTTATGTGGAAGGCCCAGACCACACGGTCAACCCTAGGGCTTACGGCAGTTTAATGTGTGGCCGGGAGAGGTTAGTCGAAACCGACCTCCACGGTCAGCCACCAAGTTTTAGTCTGCATTTATTTAAAATTCAATAAAGTGGTTACATGGTAAATATTTATATATATATATATACAGACAGTAATACAGTTTTACATGTTTTACATAAAATACAGTGGGAAGGGGGGGGGGGCAAAGAAACGTAGATTTTAACAAATTTAGAATTTTGAGGTAAAAATTAAGTTATTTTCTTAAAATGGAATTAAATTTATGTAAAAACGTATGGCCAAAAGAATCCGAGCAACCTCGGGAAAAGGGACAATACAGTAAAAACCAACAAAAAGAAAGCAAAAAGAACATGGCTGAACAAAGGTTACATGCAATCAGTTGAGGTAATCGGATAAGACAAAGTTAAATGCAATATAGCAATACATGTACATGGTAAGACTTTCAAATATATGAACAGCCGAGGAACACAGGGAAAACAGATATATACAACAGAGGAATATAAACAGGAAACAAAATATACAAAAGATGGACACCAAAAAGTGTAAGTACAGGAACAATAAGAGACAAACGCCTGGAACAGGGGGTAGACAACATTGACCGAAGAAAATTGAAAGCAGTTGGCACCAAGCCTGCTAAGGAACCTGATGGGAGAGTTCTCTCGCAATTAAAACACAGTTTTTCAACCTATTTAAAATAATTTTATTGATTCTGACATTAGAGAACCATGTCGCACGAAGATTATCTGGAGGACGGGTTAAGTGAAATTTTGAGGTATGGGGGCAATTAAAGACATAATGATCTACGTCACCATATGAATTACAAAGACAATTTGAAGAACGTTTATGTTTGAAAAAATGAAGATAGTCAAGAAAAGGACCATGACCCGTTAAAAAATAGATTAAGAATTTGTTATAAATTTGAAAATTGAGGTTGACTTTGGGTAAATAGCTTAGAATTCTGGCAGGGTCAGGAGTCCGGGGGGAAATATAATCATTAAGAAGATATTGCCAATTTTTAAGAAGGAAAGATTTATAATTATTAATCAAAAAGGAGTAGGGAAAAGGTATAAGGAGTGGGGTGCCGGAGATCGTAGCTTGTTTGGCCAGTTCATCGGCGACTTCGTTGCCCTGAATATTAGAATGGGCCTTGATCCAGGATAAGTTAATTAATGATTTGTAGGGGTGAGCATTAGTTTTAATTTTAGATAGAAATTTCGTTTTATTCTTGATAGATTTAAAAGCCGAAATAGATGACTGACTGTCCGAAAAGATGTTGATTTTTAAATTGTTTTTGCCGGCCCAGAGGATGGCCTGGTTGATGGCCTCAAGTTCGGCTTGAAAAACTGTGTTTCCAGTTCTAAGTTTAAAGGATAATGATTCGATCAGTCGATCATTTTCGAAAATGCATATTGATAAACCTACATTATTATCCAGTTTTGACCATCTGTGAATACATTAAACCTAGAAAACGAGGAAGGGTTTGAGGAAGAAAAATTTTAAACACGAAAGGGAGGAGGAAGGCTAGAAAGAGATAAATTTTTTACAGTTTTAAAATTTTAAAGAGTTTTTATTCTTAATATTGTGTTTTTAATGTGGCTTATACTGTGAGTAAACTATTTTTTAGATACTGACAAGTAGTTAAGAAGAATTTAACGAATTGTTCTTAATTTTGTCATGGCGGACTATAGTGGTTCGACTTCAGAAGAAGTTGAACCAGTGTTACGCAAAGCATTTTTGGAGTGTGCAACTTGAATAACTTGTTCATTTCTGTTTCTGATAGAAAATCGGCCTTTAAACATAGGGTCAGTTTCGATCTCAATAGAGAAAACGCGCTGAAGATTTTTGAACAAGCATTGAATGATAGGAATAAACCTACAGAGCGGAAGTAAGTTCTGATGACAACACACACTTTTCGGATAAAATTAATTAGCTTTAGTGGAACTTTTGAATAGAAAAGTGCAAGATAATGACACTGACCTCCTTAGGAGAGTGGTCAGCATCGAATAAAAAGTATATTCAGGCAGTAATGGTATAAATGGTATCATAAAGACAGAGGTAAATGTTCACTTCGTTGATCGGGAACACTGTTGGATGGATTTGAATGTGATTAAACTACGTTCGGAATTAAATCGAAGAAATAGTATCAGGGAAAACATGAGGGAAACTGTCAATGATGTTGCTGAATAGAGCAATGGAAATGCTGAACAGTGGCCAGATTTACAAGATGGAGCTAGTATTGCTCAACTGCACATACACAGGGATATGTTTATAAATACTATGGGATCTGGTTTTAAAAAGGCGATAAGGGATATATTGCTACACCGAAATCAAAGACAGTTGTAAACGGTCCATGTAAAGTTTCCACATTAGTGGCGGTTGAGAAACGTCCCAGAATGGGAGTAATATTTCTCTTGAGACTGAGTTCAAATGCGAGAGCCGATGATATTGAAATTGATTTAAAGAACGGTCTTATTGATAATTTCATTTGTACGCCATTAGTTACTAAATGTAATACCTACTTTCCTTTTCATGTTGAGGTCCAGGAACAGGACATGGCAAAGTTGTTGAAAGTGATGTTTGGCCCGATGGATGTTTCATTACCAAATTAGTTGGTAAACTTAATGATAAGCAGATTCTTCAAGAGGGTGAAACAGGGGCGGCATTTCAGCATTCCATTTGGGGGTGCGAGATTTGTATGTATGAAAATCCACAATATGGAATAAATAAAAGTTTGTTAATAGGGGGGGAGATCACAAAATTGAATTGATGTTGAGAAAAATAATGTTGTTAACATAATTTTTGTACATAATTATGTTAACATAATTGTTGTTAACATAATTTTTCTAAATACAAATATCTATATTTATTTACTTTTTATCGAAGTTTTAAACGCCGGTTCTTAGAATCTGGAAGAAGGCAAAATTTTGTTACAATATCATCATAATCCAGTCGTATATCTTGTTCTATAGCTAAAGCAGCTAAATATGAAAGTCTTTTTTGTCCCATTGTACTGCTAAAATAATTTTTCAGCCTCCTAAGACACTAAAAAGTAAAAAGAGCTTTCACAACTGGCGGAGCTGATTGGCACAGTCAAAAATAATTTAACTAATAATGTTATGACAGGAAACACATTTTTTTAAATTCCGCTCTTTAAGATAATCCAGGGTGACTTTTAAAACTGGGATGGTCTATGTTTTTATTCTTCACCATTGAATAAAACAGTCGCAATTCACACAGCAATCCCTCTTTCTGGAAGTCATATATTTTGCATATGGTTGAAATATTTTGTTTTTCTTTTTCGACATCTGACCCGGATAATACCGAACTAAGGGCAAATAAAGCAGATATATTGTTCTCATTAAATCTTACCTCAATTTCATTAGATACTGAATCTACAATTTCATATTGAAAATTGATTCTGTGATATGATTTAACATCATCATGGGGATTTTTTTCACCGCCTCCGAATTTGCTTGGAATTTTTTTACGCCTTTTCAGTTTTGGTCCAGAATATGAATTTTTTCGCAAAGTTATGTCACAAAACTCCACACGAGATTGAAATATGTATCAGTACGAAAAGAACTAACCGTTTCAATAGTAGGTTTAGCCAAAGTTTGCACAGCCTGAAAATTAAAATCAGATGACTGAAAATGCTTTGAGAGAGTATTGCATTGATCAAAAACACTGTTCAATACAAACGAAATGAACAAAAATTTGAACGATGTCATGCATGTTAAAAGGGCTTCGGCTTTTCCACCATTGAGAGAATCGTTTTCAGATAATTCTTCCAGTGTTAAAATCACGACTTCAAAATTATCAAGTAGTGCTTTTATGGCTTTAACTCTGGGAGACCATCTCGTATCACTTAGTGATTGTAGAGTTGAAGAGCCTCCAGAAAAAGTATTTGTTGATGAGTGAATATTTTCGAAAATAGCATGTTTTTGTATGATGTTTCTATGAAAGTATATTTGAGCTGCTGAAATGCATTTCTAGCGGAAGGAAAGGATGAGCATGCGCTAACTAGGAAGTGAGACCAGCCGGAAGTGGGAACTTCACTGTGAAGGTTGGATCTTTTGAAGCTCCATAGCGTGAGAAAACTGACCAGTGGACAGTCGATAAAAAAAGGAGAAGCCGATAGACGATGAGGAAAAATTTGGGGGCGCGACCGCGCCCCCTCGCGCCCCCTATTTGCCGCCCCTGGGGTGAAATGCGTGGCAATGAGAATGAAGCAGGGAAGTGACTACCTGATGAGTCTTTGATCACTGGTGGATGTGTTGTAAATCGTGACATGAAAATTTATTATCAGAATGTTAGGGGTCTACGGACAAAAACAAACAAACTATTCTTATCGGTATTAACTCAAAACTATCATGTAATATGTTTAACTGACCTGGCTCTGTGAAAATATTAGTAGTGCGGAATGTTTTGATGACAGATATACAATTATACGTGGAGATTGGACTAATATGGATATTCGAGACCTTCGTGCCGGGGGCTTGTTTATTGTACTCAATTCTAACATTGAGTTCAATGAGTTATCCATGGGTGAAAATCAAACGGAATCGGTATGGTTAAAAATTGATCATGCTTTTGGTAAATATTTGTTTCTCTGTGTGGTATATATAAGCCCTTCTTCCAGTTTTGATACGTATGATGAATTCATCAATTTGTTCGAAGCTAATTTTAATTTTTTCAATTACGACATTGTTACTATAGGTGACTTTAAATTACATGGTATTGTTTTGCCTTTTGTCATGTCAAATGAGGTTAATTAGACTAATACTGAAATGTTACTTCTAAATTTTTTAAGCTTCTATGAATTGAACCAATTGAATAATGCTAGGAATAGTAACGACAGATTTAGATCTGGTTATTTCAAACGTTTTTTCGAAATTCATTTAATTCCTATTATGTGAACAAAACCAATTTGTCCCCCAGAAAAATGAAAGCTTTATATTTTGGATATGAAAAGGGTCCGAAGAAATTTTTTTCCGGAACAAACTAGTACAAACGAAGTACAAACGAATGGCATAAACGGTTTTTCGAAATTGATTTATTTCCTGTTCTGTAAACAAAATTCACTTGTCCACCAGACAAATGTAAGCTTTATACTTTGGATATGAAAAGGATCCGAAGAAATTTTTTCCGGAACAAACTAGTACAAACGAAGCACAAACGAATGGCATAAACAGTTTTTTAAAATTCATTTAATTTCTGTTATGTAAAAAAAAAAAAAAACACTTGTCCCGGAGACAAATGAAAGCTTTATACTTTGCATATGCAAAGGGTCCAAAAATGTTTTTTCCCTGAACAAACAAGTACAAATGAAATACAAACGAATGGCATTAACGGTTTTTCGAAATTCATTTAATTTCTTGTATGTAAACAAACCCTGTTTTCGCGCCAAACAAATAAAAGATTTATAGTTCAAATTTGAAAAGGGTCTGAAGAAAACTTTTTGCGTCACAAACCAGCACAAACGAAGTACAAACGATTCCACTAGTTTTTGTCGTTTGTGCTTTCCACGGGGGGGCCAACTTCACACGAAGTAAACGAAAGGAAATGCTATAAATCGAAAACGAAAGAAGCACAAACGAAAATTTTTGCGGCACAAACCAGCACAAACGAAGTACAAACGATTCCACTAGTTTTTGTCGTTTGTGCTTTCCACGGGGGGGCCAACTTCACACGAAGTAAACGAAAGGAAATGCTATAAATCGAAAACGAAAGAAGCACAAACGAAAATTTTTGCGGCACAAACGAAGTACAAACGATTCCACTAGTTTTTGTCGTTTGTGCTTTCCACGGGGGGGGGGCCAACTTCACACGAAGCAAATGGAAGGAAATGTTATAAATCGAAAACGAAAGAAGCACAAACGAAAATTTTTGCGGCACAAACCAGCACAAACGAAGTACAAACGATTCCACTAGTTTTTGTCGTTTGTGCTTTCCACGGGGGGGCCAACTTCACACGAAGCAAATGAAAGGAAAGGCTATAAATCGAAAACGAAAGAAGCACAAACGAAAATTTTTGCGGCACAAACCAGCACAAACGAAGTACAAACGATTCCACTAGTTTTTGTCGTTTGTGCTTTCCACGGGGAGGCCAACTTCACACGAAGTAAACGAAAGGAAATGCTATAAATCGAACACGAAAGAAGCACAAACGAAAATTTTTGCGGCACAAACCAGCACAAACGAAGTACAAACGATTCCACTAGTTTTTGTCGTTTGTGCTTTCCACGGGGGGGGGGGGGCAACTTCACACGAAGCAAATGAAAGGAAATGCTATAAATCGAAAACGAAAGAAGCACAAACGAAAATTTTTGCGGCACAAACCAGCACAAACGAAGTACAAACGATTCCACTAGTTTTTGTCGTTTGTGCTTTCCACGGGGGGCCAACTTCACACGAAGTAAACGAAAGGAAATGCTATAAATCGAAAACGAAAGAAGCACAAACGAAAATTTTTGCGGCACAAACCAGCACAAACGAAGCACAAACGAATGGCATAAACGTTTTTTCGAAATTCCATTAATTTCTTGTATGTCAACAAACCCGGTTTTCCCGCCAAACAAATGAAAACTTTATAATTCAAATTTGAAAAGGGTCCGAAGAAAACTTTTTGCTGCACAAACCAGCACAAACGAAGCACAAAGGAATGGCATAAACGTTTTTTGGATATTGATGTTATTTCTCTTATGTAAACAACAGCTGATCGTGAAGTTAGCCCCCCCGGGAAAAGAAACGTCTATAAATCGAAAACGAAAAGAGCACAAACGAAAATTTTTTCGGCACAAACCAGCACAAACGAAGTACAAACGAATGGCATTAACGTTTTTTCGAAATTCGTTAAATTTCTTGTATGTCAACAAAGCCCGTTTTCCCGCCAAACAAATGAAAGCTTTATAGTTCAAATTTGAAAAGGGTCCGAAGAAAACTTTTTGCTGCACAAACCAGCACAAACGAAGTACAAACGAATGGCATAAACGTTTTTTGGATATAGATGTAATTTCTCTTATGTAAACAACAGCTGATCGTGAAGTTGGCCCCCCCGGGAAAAGAAACGTCTATAAATCGAAAACGAAAAGAGCACAAACGAAAATTTTTTCGGCACAAACCAGCACAAACGAAGTACAAACGAATGGCATTAACGTTTTTTCGAAATTCGTTAAATTTCTTGTATGTCAACAAAGCCCGTTTTGGCGCCAAACAAATGAAAGCTTTATAGTTCAAATTTGAAAAGGGTTCGAAGAAAACTTTTTGTTGCACAAACCAGCACAAACGAAGTACAAACGAATGGCATAAACGTTTTTTCGAAATTGATGTAATTTCTCTTATGTAAACAACAGCTGAGCGTGAAGTTAGCCCCCCCGGAAAAGAAAATGCTATAAATCGAAATCGAAAGAAGTACAAACGAAAATTTTTGCTGCACAAACCAGCACAAACGAAGTACAAACGATTCCACTAGTTTTCGTCGTTTGTGCTTTCCACGGGGGGGGGGGGGGGGCAACTTCACGGAGCTCATTAAATCGAGTTTAATTGCACAAAATAACACCCAACATTATTTTATATTGTTGAATTTGCACTTTCACTTCAATTTTCGTTTTCATTGGTAACTAAACTTATTTTCAAAAGTGGCGTGGTGAGCAGGCGAAAAAAATAAAATTTCTCTAGAACGGCTAGTCTTAGAGTAATGGAATTAGTCTTATGTCTTATTCTTTCATCGTCAAAAATTACGTATGAAACAAGCATTTAATTGATTTATTTGAGCATACGTAATCTTTTATTTTTGATTTTGACGATTTTTGCTGGCCATTTCGCAAAAAAAGGCAGGTTCTTTTTTCTAATCAGCACCAGCGTATCCCACACGTGACTTATCTACTAAATTTAGTGAATTTGGGTTTATTAGGTTTTTAGCCAGAGTGGATACAGATATTTTTTGTGGGTCTTTTCGCCAAAAAAGACAGGTTTTGTTTTTCAGAATTGTACCAAAATCTAATCAGCACCAGGGTACCCCACAAGTAACTTACCCATAAAATTTTATGAAATTCGGTCAATTAATTTTTAAGTTAGAGTGGATACGCTACGTCGTCACGCTAAATATAGTGTTTTCGTGTTCTAGAGATTTTATAGCATGTATTATGTAGATCCGTCGAAAACTCGAGTTGCTATTTTCGACATGATTCCAATACTTTCCCTATACAATATGATGCATTACAGAGGAAGTAAAATGTAAATAATTTGCTTGTTTTGTCGGAAATAAGGTCCAGACTATAAATATATAAAAAAATAATTTCAATATTTTCAATTTTTTCCCCCGAAAAACTTTTAAAAGTATCTGTCCGAGCGAGTACTAGTTTCATTTTTCTGAATTTTACTCGAAATATCTTCAGAGCTATAAAAGAGATATAGATAGTAAGTGATAAAAATATGTATTTGGAAATTTAGTTTCTAAATCTATATTTATTTTTGAAAAAAGCTCTTATAGTTTCAGAGTAATCTTCTTGGAGAAGATTGAAAATTTTCGGTTTTCCATGTTTGTGATTCTTATATCTCAGAAACTGAAAGTGAACTACGAAATAAGTGGTTATAATCATTAAAAAATCAAACCCTTGAATATAATGTTAAATAAAAAATCATTTCAAACTTTAGAACTCTAGCATGAACCATTCTGGAAATATTGCACGTTTTTCAAATAAATTTAAGAAAAAACATTATGTAAAATTAAAAAAATAATAAGTATATCATCAAATATGTTAACTTTCCATATACAGTATTAGGCAACATCATTCTCATGAATCGAGATAGTTCCATTTACGAGGGAAGATACTTTTGCCAAAATTTTAAATTCGAGATTTTGATGGATAAGCATATCTAAAGACCCCTATGAACACACTTCGAACCCTTTTTTTTATAAAGATATCCATCTCTATGTGTGTTGTGACGTATTGACGTATAGATACTAAGTTAAGAACGAAAGAACGAATGCTTGTATAGCTATGCCACAGAATACCATATATATTAATCTGTGAGCTATGCAATTTTATTTGGATACAAAATTTTATGTAAAACACTAGAACTGAATAGAATATTTTGTAATTTCTATACTATTAGAACATAAGTTATTCGAAAGTTATGCTTTTCATACATTGTTTTCTATAGCAAGCAACTATAATTTCTGAAGGGACAGTTGGTAAACAAAAATTTTGTTTCCTATTTCCACAAATATCATTTGTGCGAAATTCAATGATTTCGAGGGGGGGGGGAGGGATCTCTCCATCTTTGGCAATGCCACTATGGAAAAACGATAGTTTAAACTACGTTATGTTATGCAAAGATTATTAAAACATATCTGATTATATATTATATTAACATAAATCAGCCAAATGCACCCAATTAATTGATATGACAAATCTGTTAATTTGAAAAAGTAATTTTATCTTTTATTTTTACGAAATTTTATTTTTACGGCTAAAAAATAATTACTTGCATACGAAATCCGATAAAATAATAATTGTCTTTTGTATTTTGATACTAATTATGCAAGTGGACTTAAACACTCCGAGTGATCAATGTATGAGAAATTCGAGTGGACCAATATTTATTTTAGTACTGCGGTTCTATAATGTATATTAAAATATACGATGGGTCCATAAAATTACGAGTCGGACCAGGTGGAGTAGGTGGATTTGGAAGTCATAACATCCCCAGGAACCCATTGAATTTCACAGAAATAATATATGGAGAAATGGAAAACAAAATATTTAATTACTCCCCCCCCCCCCCCCAAGATTTTTTTTCGGGCGACGCTACTGGGCGCGCCAAAAGTGTTGGGTTCATACTGGAACTTGGAAATGAAATTCCCTGAGTATTTTCTGAAAAATTTCATTTTTTTTAAATCACAGAATTTATAATTATTTGCATTTATCTATAATTATTTTATTTTATTTACTGACATAAAGTGAAATTCAGTAACTGAAAAAAAAAATTAAGGAACGATTAGCCAATTTGATGATAAAATTAAATTTCCAGTCATGAAATCTATAAAGTCAAATTTCTAAAATCAAAACTTTTGCATTAAATATAATGACAAAAGAAAAATAATCTGTATAACAGTCTGAAACTTTCAAAACAACAATAAAAATTTAATCAGATCTCAAAGTATTACCCCCCCCCCCCCCTCACCTTTTTTTTTAACAGTGAAAGAATTGAATTGAGTTGAAAATTTTCATTTGGTCAGTTAAATGGCTGAATCCAATATAATTCATGATTAGTGTCTTATTCATAATAGTTCCAACTTTGGTTTTTATTTAAATCAAATTTATTTGATTTCAAAGTTTCTTTATTACTCTTTTCAATATGTATATAATAGTAACTTATCAAAGTCAGATTTACGAATTTACAATGCAGTATTTTTTTTAACTCAATGATTCATTTGTTTCATCAAGAAAATAAATCTTGACACCAAATCTATTTCATATTTTCCTATTAATTGCTTATTTAGAGATTACTTAGAGTCTGAAATGTCTAATTTGCATATAATGTCTTTCGCATAACACAAATAAAAAATTAAAAGAAATTGAAAAATATTTAGTTATATCACTTGATTCTAATACTTTTTATATTCTATAAATGTCTTTTAAAAATTAGCTATTTGGAATTTATTTGAGAAACTGTTAACTAATAATGTTTATTAGAACACAGCCTATAAAGATTCAATCAGTTTCAAAGGAAATAAAGTGTCTTCTTCGTCATGATAAATGATACAGAGCACCACTACCAACAAAAGCAGATGCTATGTTCTTATGAAGCTTCAGTTTTCAGATTCTGACAACAGAGAACAAATTTTTTTACAATGCTCTTTAAGTCAAAGAAATAATTTTATTTTCCATTAAAATTTCAAATATTGATATCTTAAAATTAATCAGTGATTCTCTATTTCTTAAATCAGTTAATTTAAATTTTAATAACCCTGAGTTCAACCTTGTGCAGTTCAAACTCACTGTTGGCTGTGTTGAAGGCCCAGACCACACGACCAACCCAGGGGTTTATGGTAACAAATTGTGTGGCCGGACTGTTGGCTGTGTGGTAAAACTGACTTTGTAGGTCACACAGAAGTCCAGAAGACAAATCCAGGGAAAGGTGATTAGACAAATTGCATCCCCCTGTTGTATGATATTTTCAGTTATTCTATACACCTTACAAAGTTTAATGCAACCCAACACAAATATCTAGAAATGAAATAAACTTTAATTTTATAGGGTCAGTTTGCTACATTTTATGATTAAGCAAGAATTTCTGATTAGTTTTAATAATTAATTACTAAGTATACTAGGTAAATGATGAATAAAAAATTGTAAAAGTAAATCCCCCCTTCCCTGTTATCTCTGGGAGATTATCCACCCTTGACAGAAATTTGCAAAATTGTAGCATATACTCATTCCTTATTCCATTCGTTTTTTATAAGTTCGAACAAAATAAAATTGATCTACCAATTCTAGTTGTTGCATTGGGAGCATTATTGAAATAAAACTTTAGAATAATTTGCTGCCTATTAATCGGTTTTATGACTATGAAGAAGATATCAATAAAATTAATAAAATCAAAGTAGAAAACCTATTTTTCTAAATATAATGTTTTTATATTTGTACACAAATAAAAAAGTAATGATTATATAACCCTTTTTCAGTAAAAGGTCATTTTATATGACTTTGTAGTACATAACTGAATCTGATGCTGTCCATCTTCTAAACCTCTACTTGCATTTTAGGATTCTTTTATTTAGATTACAAGTGAAAGCTAGAGAATATTTTTAATATTTTGTAACAATAAACAGGGAAATAAATGTATGTTATGTTTGTAGACAACAGTTATAAAATTGAAATAGTATTGAAACCATTATTCTTGATGTAATTGACCAGTATTACAGAGTGTCGTTTAAAGTTCAATGGCCTTTGATGAATGTCGGGGACTAAACCGATACTGGATCTGATCAGAAATTGAAATTTTTTCTGAACCCTACAATTTGTGGTAACATTTCAATTCATGGAAAGTCACATCAAACAGAATGATGCTATCCTGTATTTTAAATAAAAAAGCAGAGTAATGAGGAGGCCATACATGGATTTAAAATCTGAAGGAGAATATAGTTGTTGTTGAGACCCAGACCGTCCGACCTACCAAAAAGGTGAATATAGGAGAATATAGGTGAATATAGATGAAGAAGAATATAGTGTATCACTTCAGCATATGATATAGACTAATATGTCAAATGGAAACATTTTCATTTGCAAAATGTTATGGTGAACAGGATGCTATGCTATCTTAAAATAATAACATGAAATTGAAAATATAATTATTTCAGTTGCTCAATTGATAGAGTACTGTCTAGCTAACAAGAAATCAGTGGTTCATTTCCTTACTGAGATGAGATCTTTACACAGAAAAATTAAATAAAATTACTTAGTCTTAAATTATACCTCTAAAAGTCTTAAATACTATTGATAATTGTTTTCTAATTTTTATCTCTTTCATTGTCTCTTCTCTAGCCCATATCTCTACTGGTTTTGTATGATGAGCGACCAACACGCATGTACATAATATAAAAAAAATAATTATAATCAGTCTTCCAGCAATAAATTTTATTTGAGAGAATGCAAGCTATCATTCTCAGAAATCAAGAAAAATCTGAAAAATTAAAATTTGCAGCTGCTACCTTAATTAATGAATGCCATCCAGACTTATCTCAATCTAAAATGTTCCAAAATATAGTTACTAGATATATGATTACGAAATAAGAGATTTGAATATGTTTAAATAGACTACACTTTGAAATAACGTGAGATATTTTCATTTTTAAAAACTCTATATCATCAGCAGAATTTATGTCTCATGTACCACAATTATCATGAAAACATTTTAAAAATTTTATTTGATAGATCTATATAGGTTAAAGTACAGCGGCATAATTTGAATGGGTTGGTCATAGTTGTTTTTATATGTCACAAAGTTCATTCGGACAAACTGTATCAAACAATAATGAAAAACAATTGAATAACAAGTAACTAGTTATGTTTATATTTTATTATGCAAGTTATTTATAGAAGGTTAAACCCCCCAAAAAATACCACAAATTCAGAAATCAATGTCCCGAAGTACTCCTTATTAACTGGCTTTAGACACATTTGGTAAAAATAAAAGGATGCAGGACTTACCTTTTAATTTGAATGTGTACATAAGAAGGGAGGAATATATATAATGAACATAGATACTTAAGTAACCATTGATAATTACATTTACTGTTATGACTCAGTTACTTTAATGAATTACAAATATGTGCAGTTTAATTTTCAATCAAATAGCAAAAATTTTCAATGCTCATTAAGTGGATTTAGGGGCAATAAAAAAAGGTGTGAAATTGTCAAGATCATTTTCAGCCAAGCTTTAATTTTGTCCTGTTTTCTATTAACATTGACACAGAGGTACAGGAAGTGGTCAAGACTCTTTCGAGTCAAGATGAGTAAAAGTTATTTTTTTTCCTAAAATGTTTAAGTATTCATTTTCTAGAATTTTGTTTGTTGTACACTATATTATCAAAGGAATAAATGACATATAGTATATAAAGTAGCTCAACAAATGTATAAGAACACATATAAATTAGGTACAAGCTTACATATTTAAAGTGCTGAAATTTCAAATACTCCAACAATAAAAGCGTTAACTTGTGAGTTTTGCAAAAACTTATTTGCTCATTTTCTTTAATAGTTTAGAATTAAGAGTAAAAGGATAAATATATCATATTATGAATATATATAAAATATTAACAATGCAAGTACTGGAATTTTCCAACCCATGATTAAAAAGTTTCACATATAGTGAGTGATGGGCACAACAAACAAACTTATTTAAAGTGTTAAAATTTCAAATACACTTCAACAGCAATCAATAAGTCAGCATGTCAATTTCCCATCAACACTCATATAACATAACAGACTTTCATTACATTATGCATGCTACCAATTTGATTTACATTTTGAATACGCATATATGATTTAAATTTTAAACAGATGAGCATGCAATAAAATCATGAAATTTTATTATGAATATGAAGAAAGTTTCTACATACTTTGATTCGTAGTCCGTTTTTCAATTAGATGACGAAAACTTCGGCAAGTTTGATTTTGCCATTGAAAGCATTTCATAACATACGGCTTCAGGACAACGAATCTCTAACCAATTCTCTTCAGCATTACTCTGGAAGTGAGACTATGGCTACCGCAAATTGAACATAATCGCTGTTTGGCGCAAAGTCGGATCTCGCCAAACCTGCGATATTCAGAGTCATCTATCGGGAAAAGGTAACTTTTCGGATCGGTCTAACTCCGCCTTAAAAGCCTCAAAGACCATTTGCATTGGATCGCTCTTTTTTTTAATTAACTCAGCGAGCTGCATCAACAGATGTTTTATATCGTCTAGGTTGAACATACTGATAAATCCTCTGACGAGGTTGAGGATTTCATCCATCTTTTCATCATTGGATTTACCAGCTAGTTCAATCTCAGCTTCCATTTCCTCAGTCTCAGCAACAATTTCCTCTGTCTCAACCGCGGTTTGATCTGTTTTGTGAGTATCCTTTTGGACCTCGGTAGTCTTTTGTTTTTTTTTAAGCCGATTTGTCTAAGTGCTGTGTTTGCGCGAGCTCTTCTTCTCTGGCGTGTTTATTTTTCTGGCATTCCTGAACCTTATTTTCTAATCTTAGTTTTGCTTCTCTTGCCTCTTTGGTGGCTTTATCAATTGCTATCCTCTGTTTTATGTCTTCATGAGATATTCTCACTTCCTCCACAGTCATTTCTCTGGAGGTCGACGGTTTAGGGGCCTGCTCTTGCACCGATCTGGTAGGTGCTGAAGTTTGTGTTCTTTTAACCTGCGGCACAGAGTGCGAGGAGCCCTGATGGGGTGCCTGAGGGTTTAGACCGAGGGCCTTTTGCCTCCAAGGGGGTATCTGATTTTGGGGGGAGGGGGGCGTACCCCGGTGCCTTTCCTCTGTTCCAGGGGTTCTTCGGGCATTGCCTGAAGTTCGCTGGGTGGTCTCCATTGCAGTTAGCACACGTTGCCTTCTCCGTCCTTGGTCTTTGGCAGTCCCGTGTGAAGTGTTCTTCAGCACACTTAAGGCACTTTGATGGCATGCTGCAATTCTCAGAGGAATGATTGAATTGCTGGCACCGGTAGCAGATTTTGAAGCCCCGTGCTCTGAAGGCCTCTACCTTCACAGCCAAGTATCCTAATCTTGTCGGTCGGTATTCCCTCTTCCAGTCTTCCGTAGGCCTAATGCTGACTAAAAAGATAGGCAAGGGCAATTTCGTTTTTGTGTTTCTCAGTTGAGAAACCCGGACTACATCTAATCCTTCGGATGTTAGAGTGATTTCTATTTCCTCAATGTTATAGTTTGTTGGTAGCCCCTTCAAAACTACCTTTTTGGGCCTTTCCGTCTTTAAGTTTAAACTGTGGAAGGGGATTTTCTCACTAGATAAATGGCGTTGTACAACCCTATAGGCGTCAGCGTCATTTGGAATCAATTTTAGCATGTCTCCTGTGAGCTTGCCAGATACTTTATTTCCTGAGATTTCATTTAATTTTTTAAGGAGAGCCTGGTAATTGTCATTAAACTTGATGAAAAAGAATTCCGCTTTTGGGTCTTTTTTCTCAACCTCTACACTATTTTGAACCGTTTTTGGTTTTGGTGCACTTTTGAACACTACAGGTTGCGCGACAATTTCAGTATAACTCTTAGTTTTAACATTATCATTTACATCATTATCAATTTTTTCACTACAAGCCATGTTATCCTGGTCATTAGATTTTAAGTTTAATTCTTCATTCTGGTTTTTAGTAGGAGCATCCATAGTAGACTGCCCCTCTATCTTCGTCTTTTTATTTGGATTTTCAACAGGTTTAAGTTTATCTTCATCTTTAATTTCTTTAATTAAGCCTAGTTCTATCATTTTACATTTAATTACATCACTAGAATTATCTTCCTTCACAGTTATAAATCTCATTTAAATTACTAGCATAAAACCTATCCAAATTCTGGACCAACAAAAAAGAATTTACAGAAAGAAACGAAGCCAGAATCCTGGAGACTTGGTCCTCGTCCCGTCCGAGTAGTCCATTTGTCAGTAGCTCCCTGATGTGTATAATATAGCACTACCTCATTTAAACAAATGCCAAGGGCCTAGCATACATACTCGTTAAATCGAGGGACTCCTACATAAAACTAAAATCTTACCTTAAGTTTAAAATTTGTTGTAGCTTCGAAAATCCTATTTATAACCGCACATTTTGGTTTGCTTAATTGGCATTCCCGCCATACTACTTCATGATCATGATATAACTTTGAAAGATTTTTCATCTAATACTTCCCAAAATACATTTTCATCACCTGCAGCAGTATTTTCCATCTTTTCTCATATTTTTGCAATAACTAACTGCATTACATCTCTTTAATTTACTTAAAAAATATATACAATGCATAGCAGAGCTGAAATTGCCTGTATTTCTGTTTTCACAAAGAATGCCCCTTTTCTTTATATAGACAGGAAAAAGACATATACCAAACAACATCATTATATGATTCCTATATGAACGTAAAGTTTGTTGCAGAAACTATACTTTTCATTGTCCACCACAGATACTAAACATTTCATTAATTCGGCAACAGATTGCAAAAGGCTGTTTAGACTCCGAGAAATGCATTCAATGACTAGACAAAATACAGGATACACATTAGCCGTTTCCTCCTTTGCGAATCATTCATCTGAGGTTTAAACACAATATTTTGAAACCTGCAGAAATGTATTTTGAGTGGTTTGGAAATACAAAGTACTCTGAAAATGTATTTTCGATACATTACCAAAATAAGTTTTTCAGTTTAAAATACAAAATACAAATGTATTTTGAAAATGTATTTCAAATACATGTATTTTCGATACTGCCCTACTCTGGTGAAATATTAAGCAGTTGTGAAATATTGTAACTACATACATGAATTATGCAGTAGTATTTACTAATTGTCATTTGTAATTGCAGCAAGAAAGCATTAAAAACAGAATAAAAATATTCATGTTTGCAAGCTTTAAATATGTTTTAAAAAACTTGAAAGTAATAGGAACTCGAACTCAACACAAAATAAAAATGATGATTAAAACGATTTTAAAAATGCGAGTAAGATAAATTTACAATGAATCAGATGTTTTAAAATCCACCTAATCCAAAGAAAAAGCTCGCTGAAATATTTAAAAAATTACATTATGCGCTCAAATTAATACGGACCGTAGTTTGGATGAGTTTCGATAATTATACATACGTACATAGAAAAAGATATTCATCCGTAATACGATGAAGACAAAAAATAATTAAATCTCCGTGTTTTAGTAAACATAAATGGGAATTTAAGAAAATCCTCTGTCTGAAATATATAAAATAACTTTACATTGTTTAAAAAATTGCATCTAGCTATAATGGCGTGGATGCATAACTTGAGATAAGGCGGACTTCGACTTTTTTCCACCCATGTTAAAGTGTAGGGCATTCTTACGCACACAACTGTGAAATAACCAGTGCTCAGATCTTTATGAAATTTGTCGCGATACATAGAAGGGAATATCTAGTTTGCCCAGTGGAACGCATTTTTGCAAAATATTAATAAATTAAAAAGATATAAATAAAAAACTCAAACAAACTAATTAATTTTTAGTTTTGCAATTCTGCAATAGGTGGCGCTGTAGAGCCGTTGAAAGACTCTGAGGGTATATTATTAACCGTTTTCTTATTTCTTACGCTGAATATTTTAAATTTGGCTTCCACTGAGCAAACTAGAACTATTGCTTTATAATTTAAACATAAATTTATTACATATTATTTAGTAATAAGCTCACAATTGTGTGCGTCGCATTTACAATGACAGGGGATTTTTGCAGCCAATGCTTGGCAAAATTGGCGCAAAGCTAGTGCACAGTAAACCTAAAGTCAATCAAGTCAATATCCAAAACAAGTTTATTGTCGAAGCGTGATTATTTTACGTTACATAATAATAAACAATTGTCACTTTACTATATAAATTGCGCAACCTTTTTATCGCCGTCATCTTTTGCCTTATGGAAGGAAAAGTTAAAAAACACTTCAAAAATTTATAAAGGTAAATATTATATTTAGTACATTTTGGTTCAAAACGCCAATATTGCTGCAATCTAGTCTGAAATTTAAAGATTAAAAATTATAAATCTTGTAACTACAGTTAATCATTTCAAATATATTTTCTGTTTTATAAAAGTGAAGTTTAATGTCAGATCTAGAACTGGTCTTTTTGTATTTAACTGAAGTTCATATTTAAAATATATATCTAAAGCGGTAATATTAAAATATGCTACTTCACTGAGAAAAATTCGTACTGATACCTCTGTAACAATTAGCTGATATAGCCCTATGAGAATTTGTTGTAAATGAATACAAAAAATATAAAAAGTTTTCTCTTTTTCTTTAAAATCTTTGATGAATCACTTTTTATGCAGCATTTTGCTTTTTGGCTGTTTAAGACAAAAATTGTTCAAAAACAATTTATGAAATTTAGCATCAATAAATATTTAGGTTATAATTTCTACATTTATTTCGAAAATAAAGTGCTCATATTAAAGTATATAAAGTGAAATATAAATTGATATATTAATAATTTTTTTTTCTTTAAATTCACAAATTGGATTTTGTTAGCAAAGATGGCAGTTGGGATGCTAAGCACTCCCAAAATTTTTAATTGAACCCCATAAATTTTTCGAATGTATAATGGCCCTAGTAGCATACACATTCTTAATCTGGAATATATATTATAAAAAAAACTTAAAATTCACAATTATGTGCAAATTTCTATAGTATTCTAAATGACATTCTTGTTCAATGCATTCTATTAAAATATTTAATTTAATTCTAATAAAAAAGGTATATAAGAATATCTGTTCTTGTTATACAAAATTATCTTCACCTTCAAATGCGAATCTGAAGAATAAAACATCCTGGTTCAATTTGTAAACAAATTTACAAAAAATATGAAATTAGATCAAAATATGTCAAATTGAAAGAGATAAAATTGTATTAGAAGGTATAACTTTCATTCAGTTTCAATAATTGACTAAATACAATATATGAATTTGAAAAGTCTTTACCAAAATAAACAGATGATGT
The DNA here is from genome assembly GCA_951213105.1 of Amaurobius ferox. NCBI lineage: Eukaryota > Metazoa > Arthropoda > Arachnida > Araneae > Amaurobiidae > Amaurobius > Amaurobius ferox. The sequence continues at coordinate 36,508,458 of OX578155.1, read as the reverse complement.
AAGAAATTGAAAATATCAAAGATGCAATATCATTCATTTATAAAAAATTTTTTATATCCATTTCCTTTTTATTTAAATCAGAAAAATGAAAATATCAATAATTCCTATAAATCCAGTCAAAAATGCAATACCGTACAATTATAAAATTTATTTTTTATATCTATTTTTTTTTTTTTTAATGGGAATAATATCTATGCTTGGAGTATCTGTGTCGAAATTGAAGCATTTCGAAAAATGTAAACAATTTTAATGCTTATATCGCCGAACCTAATAGATAAAAATGTACATAATTTTTTTTGTTTTGTTTTGTTGAAAATAGGGTACTGGTTATGAATATATAAAAATAATTTATATATTTTGAGCTTTTTTGTTTTTTCATTTTTCTTCCTAAATCGATATTTATTGTTAAAAATAGGTTTTACAGTTTTCGAGTACTTATTTTGTCAGGTTGAAGAAAATTTGAAATTTTCCTTTTTGCAAGTTTGTAATGCTTATATCTCAAAAAATAAAAGTGAGCTATGAACAATGAGCAAGAATTTTACTTTAATCTGTGTTTTCCAATGGATGGAAAATCTGTAGTACTTAAAATATAACGCTTGTTGCAGCTCAATCTGTTTACTTACTCCTTGGTAAAATATTGATACATAAGCACAAGATATTTGATTCTGTTTATAAAAATTAGGAGGTTACGTGAACTTAAGAATTCCAAAAATGTTTAATGATTCTTGGGGTTTGAACAGAATAAATAAAAATATGCATATTCAAGTATGTATTTATGAGCCTGCAAGTAAGTGTAAAAGATATATAGTATAATTTATATACCGAAAGGTAAGATAGTAAAGTAATTTGATATTTTAGCATGAAGTCTATGGCCGAAGTATCCAGATAAAATTGGGGTGAAAACAAAAAGTGCTATAAACAGTTAATAAGTAATTTGTAGTGCTTTGAAAGCCTGTAAACAAAAAAATTAGTGAAAAAGTCAAATAAATTTATTGAACTTTACTGAAGTTTTATTTTAAAAAATGTTATTCACACAAAGCTATTTCGGCTTTGTCAGACTAGAGCAACTGCTGATTCTGTTGTTTAAATTGGAATTTTTTTTAAATCATCTGCTGTATAAACACATTTGATTTAATTGTGTTGCTAAGTAATATGATATCATTTTCTTAAAATATATTGCTTCATAATGGTATCTCTGTGGAAGATTCTTTTTTTATTAATATCTCAACAGCTCCTGGTCCTAAAAACTCAAAATATGGATTGCATTGTAAGTAGGACTATTTCAAGGCTATCCATAAAATTTTTTGAAATTCGGTACAACCATATATAAATTTTCAATTCTATTTATATGGACTAACAGTATACCCATTCTTCATGCAGAATATATAAAGAAATATTAAAATCAATTTATGGTGAACTTTTAATATTTAATTCTTTTTGAAATTTTTTAATAATTCTCATTAAAAAGGAAAGGTGAGTTCTCCTGTGCTGAGATAATAAACAAATAGTGAGAAGTGCTACTTTTTCTTTATAAATAATTTTTTTAATAGTGAATTTTCTTTATAAATAATAGTAGATATACCCAATGCTGCTCGTGATTACAAATGTGTACAAATACCCATAGTATTCTAAGTGACTTCGGTATTCAAAATATTCTATTAAAGTATGATTAATTTAATTGCCCTAAAAATAAGTATAAGAATTTCTGTTTTCACTGTACAAAATTATCTTCACAGGTAAATCTAAAGATTATTCAAAACATTCTATTAAAATATTTAATTTAATTTTCCTAAAAAAAGTATAAAAAATTTTCTCACGATTCAAAATTATCTTCGCAAACAAATCTAAAAAATAAAACATCCTGGTCCTGTTTGTATAAGCACAATTATAAAATATGTAAAATTAGGATCAATCTACCTATATCACAATGAATATCTCCCCCAGGGGGCGGTGCCGCCAAAGATTGCGGTGGTCGGATTTTAGGTCTGTACCTCTGGTTTTCCTTCTGCTGGGGGAAAATCAATCGGGTTACCTGATCGGTGATGAACTGGCTGTCGTACCAGTGAGTCGTTCAGGCCCCGACTCTTCCAGGTGGTCGAGCCCATAGACTGTGCCTATTCATGACCTGAGCCAAGGGCCGACCGGTGGCTGGTGTCGAGCTTGGCGAACGTTCTCTCGGACCCTACCTGGTGAATGTTTCCGTCGAGTCAGCGACCTGGTTGCGGCTCCTCTGGAATGGAGATTGGCTAGCCCTACGACTGGCCTTAATATGGCGTAAACTTCACGGTCGCCTGGCTAGTTCGTATAATCCTATACCACAATGAAAGCACTAAAACAAATGGTGTTAGAAGATTAACCCATACCATTTTCATTCTTCTTCAACAAATAGCTTGAAATATTGTCAAAATAAAACAGATGCAGTAAAAAATTGAAGATATCAATATTTTCCATAATCTTTTAAATTATAATGTCATAATTGATATAATCCAGTTAAAAATGCAATTACTTAATATAAATATTTCTCTAATATTTAAATTGGAAAATATTTAATAAAAATTGTCTGTTGACACATTGGATTCAATTTCATTACTAAGCAACAGGATATATTTTTCTTCAAATGAATTTGCAGAAAAATATTATCTGCGTAATGCTGTTTCTATGGGAGGTTCATGTTTTATTAATATCTCTACAACCCCTGGTCCTAGATTAGAAACTCGAAACATGGACTAAATTTTAAGTGGAGCTAACCCAAAACTATCCAAAAATTTCACGAAATTCAGTGCAGCCATTCTCCCATGATGATGAGATAAACACATAGATTTTCAACTTTATTTATATTATAGATTTTACATTGCAAATGAAATGATAAAAGCTAATAGGGCTTTAATATGTTGGAGGGTGCCAAACCTTTAAACTTAAAATCTTAGCTCTGTATATATTATAGAGAGATATTACAAAATTCATTCAGAGAGCCATACCTCCTTATCAATTGCAGTTACCTTGTTTATTTTTTATTTATTTACTATCAAAAATTTTAATAAAATTGAAATCATGCTATTAATGGCATAACAAAGTTTGTTGCTAGTTGCTACAAAGAAATTGTAATTGTAAAATGAGTTGTTTGAAACCTATCAACTCACATTAAAATTAAAAGCAAAGTTTTCAAATCTGATCACCAAGACATATATCAGTAGCTGTTTTGTACAGTTTTTGTACAGTTTTGTACAGTACCAGTAGCTGTACAGTATCAGTAGCTGTATTGTACAAGAATATTGAGAAGTTCATAGTTGTAGGTCTGTATTTGTTTCATGGAACATAATACTTTTAGTTGTAAATAGATGGTCTCAAAAGTGTATAAAAAATGTTTTAAAATCAACCCTAGAATAGTAAGTATATGTTAAAATGATGTATGATAAAAATGTCTACTATTTATCTCTTTTTTTTTTTTGAGCACCTTCATAGTCTAGTAGTGTTTGCCAAAGGTCATTCCACATGACACAGTGTAGAAGAGAAAAAAATATGCCATTCAATATTGCATTAGTTAAACTTGATTGCAGACTATGTATGTCTAAATGATATATAGTTGCCATTAAGATTATGAAAATAAATATATGCTTTATTTACATAACCATTAAATGGTTAACATTATGCTTATTTTATACATATATTAAAGAGATGTTTATATACTTGAGTTTATACATAAAAAAACTCTAATATGATTTTAGCTTTTGTCGCCTAATGTAAGAATGAGAATAATGTAAAAAGAGAGTTTCCTCAGAATTTACAGCTTTGAATTTTTGTAATAGAAAAGTCTGATCATCTCTATTTTTATTCAGTAAAGGCGACCTTTTTAACCTATAAATCTAAGCAGAAAAAACTTGTTACTCCTATATCAACTGCTTGTAGTTAAGTTCAAATGTTCTAAATAAACAAAATAGAAATCATCCTAAATTATAACTTTACTAAGGGAGCTATAGACTCCATTGATTAAATATGATATATGAATTGCAGTCATAAAACAAACGATTAGCCACTGTGCATTTTTTACTAAACATTGCTGTATTAAATGCTTATATAATCCACTAAAATAATTTTAAAAAGGAAAATGGACAAAACATTTACCAAGACTTAACTTATGTTCCTGATACATTACCAGTTAGTAGAAAATTGGTAAAGGAAAAGGCAAAACTATCCAAGTATTTCTGTAGGCACAAGACAATGCTTAAAAGAGTTCTTATTCTTAACAATGAGAAAGTTGAAAGGTAAGAGCATTGTTTATGGTACTTTTGTTAAAAAAAAACACTTAGAAAATACTACTCATGCTGCAGCTTTACAAAGAAAAGGATGAGGACAACATATTGCTGTACCTATAATCAACCAATCTGTGGTGACCATACAAAAATGTATGTTTATCTTATTATTTACACATGTAAATGTTTCACATTTTTAAGTTGATTATGCATAAAAAACACATCAAGGGTATGCACCCAAGTTTTCTATCATTTACTGGACTTTGAGTAACATTTAATCATATTCTTTAACTTAAAAAGTTTTCAAAAAATAATTTTTTATGCTTTGACATTAAATGTGTAAAATAAAAGGAAATTATAAAAAATATGTATTGTTACCAATAACATAACCTCAGAGAGTGTTTCCATAGAGATAGTTTTAAATATTTTTTATATATGACATATATGAAATTTGATGGTAAATATCTTAACAATTTCAGTGTATATCAGTTTTGACAATATACAAATTTTCAATCAGGTTTTTCCTCATTTTTCCCATTTTCTATTGCATAATTTTTATTCCTTGCATCATATAATACAAAAGTAATTAAATACGACAATGTATGAAGTTCATAAGTGCTAACAACCAGACTTTACCAGTATCCATAATTACGTGTCTGGTACACATCAAATCCCTTGTTTATTCCTTAAAATTTTACTAGTACATAAGATTACACATGATTTTTATCACTAAAAGGTAAATTTTTGTTATGATTTTTTTTTCTTCCATATTAATTCCTCTACATATATTTTTTTACTTTTCCACATGAAATGCTATTTGGGTATTGAAAATTTGTAATAATTACATTTGCATTGAAATGAAACTTAATACTTTTTTTTAATATTTTATGCAGCTAGCTAGTTTTTTTAATAGATATTAAATAGATATTTGAGCTAGATAGTTTTTGTTATTAAATAATGCATATGTCAGTAAAATTAATTTATACTGTTTTTGAAACAGTATAAATGTATTTTCATTAATAAATATAGTAAATAAAGACTTTTTGAAATAAAATATATTTATTTTTGTGCATATAAACCTCTGATTGTAATAAAGCATAAAACAAAAATATACAGTTGATAGTTGACTAAAAGTATCAATCAATTTCTGAGGCAAGGAACAACCTACTTTTTCAGGACATAAAAGGCAAAACACATTCACCAGCAAAGGAAAATGCATCTGTCGATTCTTTTAATCAACCTTTTATGTTGTTAAACTAAGTGTTAATTTTGCAGATTATATCGACAGCAATTTGTGCAAATATATGTATATATATATATATATATATATATATATATATATATATATATATATATATATATATATATATATAATTGAAGATTTTTATGATTACTTGTAATATATATACCCGAGAAATATATATATATATATATATATATATATATATATATTTATTTTAAGAATTTTAATTTACTTGTATTATAAATACCAGGGATTGATCATTTATTGAATATGGTCTGTAGAGCAAATGTGAAAATAAAATGGTCTGAAGGGAAAACTTGAAATCAAAATTGACTTTATGACAAGCTTGTGAAAATTATAAATAGGTATGAAATGCCCCCTCTTTCCCTGTTCCATATATAAGGTAAGCAGTTGAAAAAAGAATTACACGTGGATTGTTGAGTCCTTTAACTACACCCATGTGTGTGTATGTGTATAAATCTATATATTTTAGAAACATTATATATTATGTTGTGATAATTGTTTGAGATTCTGATATTTAAAAAACAGAATAAAAATTAAGATCATAATAAATAACTAACTGGGAGAATTTTAACTTTAAACATTTAGTTTTTGCTTTGAATATGGCTACTCTATGTGATCTTTATACACTGAAATATTCATTTGTGCATAATTTTACTCATGTGTCATTTAAGTATTAGATATTGTCCTTTGTATAATCTAATAAGTAAATTTCACTCTTTAAAAAATTTCAAGTCTATATGTGTGCAAGTGTGTGACTATTCTTTTTTACTACTTAAAAATGAACTAGTATTTTTCTTTCAAAAAAATACCTCTGAAATTTAGTATCTTTTTCTCTGGAAAATTCATAGAACTTTTATTTGTGAATTTATTAGACACCCTGATAATTGTTCCCCTTTAAAACAAAAAGCTAAAATATAATAATAAGCTCTTTAACATCAAATATCTCAAATGAGTAAATTTGTATTAAATATACCTACCTTGTATTAAATATTTGACATTTCTATTCGGTAAACTAACTTTTGTGCTGAGTTTTAAAATTCTTTTGAGTATATTGCATTAATAAGTAAGAAACCCTAAATATATTAGTGCAAATTTCATTTTTATATTTATTTTAAAATGAATATTGCCATTATAAATGAATATTCTTAAATTATAAATTATAAAGGAATTAAAAGAGTATCATAAATGTAAAGAAACACAAATTTATATAACATTTGTTTTATACATATTAAAAATTATTCATTGTGAAGGCACAAAAAAGATGTTATATGGGTCCCCAAACATGTAAATCTGCTGCTGCTATTAAAATATTTCTGGTAAGCAACTATTTTGATATAAGCAAGAAAGTGCTTATTTGATCATCCATCACCATTCGTGGGCAATATTTTCCTAGTTATTGCTGCTTGTCAGTAAGGTGCAGAAATAATCTGTGTACACAAAACTCCTTAAAGCAAGGGTTTCAGAAATTTTCTGATAGAACTATTTGTACTTCCAATTCAGTAGCAATCTGTGCCATTATTTTAACCCTGCCTATCGCTAACAATTGTAAGCACTCGGAATTATAGTTAAGCAGCTTCTGCCCTATAACAGGACATTGTATAAAAGTAATAAAGTTTAATTGACCTCTTTTTTTTTATACATGTTCTCAGGAAATATTTATATATACATCGTATTTGTTATTAGTATATGTGCCATATCTCAAACACTCTACCAATCCATAAGAAGAAACACATCAACTTTCCATACCTGAGGAAACTTTACATTTGGATGGTGAAGAAGATGCACAATATTCAAGACATCCACAATTTTTTTGCCTCAAAGGCTAAATGTGTATTTGCTTAGAGTGTGGATAATACATCTCACCTTTGCAAATGCATTTTTGGCTGTTTTATTCATCAAAGAAGCCGATGTCATCAAGAACTATTCAAGATACCCAATGTTTGCCTCAAAGGCTAGATGTGTATTTGCTTAAAGTGTGAATAATGCATTTCACCTTTGAAAGAACTGCAGTTAGGGGTACCATAAAAGTAAGTTTTCTCTTTTATCCAAAGCATGTATTAAAATTTTTATTATTATTCTAATTTTTTTTTATCCAGAAAACCTTTGTGAGTGCAATTTGGACTGTTTTGATTCAACAAAGAAGAAAATGTAAGCAGCACAAGAATATATAGGAAAATGTATTTCATATATTAAATTTAATGTGATCTCTACTTGGAGTCATACGTCGGTGTATTGGCACCCAGGGCAAACAGTAAAATTGGCACCACCCTCCCCAATGGAGCAGGTGTCTGATTTTATTATATATTTATATACCGGTATAATAAAAATATTGCTATTATTATTGTAATGTGAAATTAGTGGCCTGTATATAATTTGCTTATTGTATTAAATAATAACAAAATGTTAATTTTTGTATATAAAATATTACTCATAGTATAACATTTTAATATGTCTATTTTTTATTATAATTAAGTTTCAATTTTAGATATGTTTTGAATTATGTTTTAAATTAATTTCACATTTTTAAATTTATAAAAAAGTTTACATCATGATGACATCCCCTCTCCAATTTAGAACCTAAGTAGGCTGCTGCTCCTGCTGCCTTCCCTTCCCCTTCTTTGATCTGAATATGCTTTACTGGAACACAATAATATAGGAAATCTAGTAGTAGACCCTCCATGTCTCCTATAAAACTGCTTTTTCTGAAATTAACACTTTTATGTTTAACAAGAAACTTTTGTGTTTTATGTTTTGAGCTTCTATGCTGTTTTGGGGTGATTAAATTTAGTTGAGTATTAGTAATTAGTCTTACTTTTGTGTCAGATATTTTTCAATCTAATCCAACAATTTAGACTTGGGGATAAATTCTTACCTATTTCAGAGAAATTTATTTTCATTGAAAGAAATTGGTGTGTGTGTGGGGGGGGGGGGGGGGATATGTCTATTCAATGCGAGACTAATGGTCATTTTGCCAATGGAGGGATGCCTTTTGTAGAGGACTTCTAAGGGAAAATCTGTATTGCGTAGATTAAATTTAAGTCTATGTCATTTTAAAGGATTTCAAATATCCTCTTGTTGAAAATGTGATTTAAGGACTTGAAAAGTACAAATGTTTTACTTTATAATTTTTAGCTTACCATTATTTTGGGGTGTTGATGATATATTTTTTTCCACAATCAATTATGATAGTTGCAGTTAATTATTCACAACATTTTGATTGAATTATCTGATTTTAATAGTTTTTAAACTATGCTTTAGTTAAAAGCAAACCTGTAGTTAATAGTAATTATTATTAGGACCTGAAATTTGATGGCATTTGTATTTTTGGGCCTTTTTCTCTTTTGGGGCATTTTTTAAAGAGTTTTTAGTACGTTTTTAGACGTTTTTGGACATTTTTATTAAATATTTTAAGAGCATTATTATTTTTAGGTCATTTTTTGCCATTTTGTAAAATATATAAAATTTTCATAAGAATTATGCTTTCAATTTGCAACACTCAAAACCAGGTTTGTTACATGAACAAAGCCATAAAACTTCAAAACTTCTCATTCTGGCAATTCAGTTCAAGACACTGTTTAGTGCTAATATTGAGGGAAGAGAAAATCTCCATTGTCCAGATTTGAAATGAACTGTGGTGAAGGTAGTTAACAAAAAAAAATTCAATTTAGAGCTTCTTATCTTGTACTGTTGCTGCTTTCCAAACTCTCTGACAGAACAGGTTTCATGTGGTTCTGACTTTTAGGGTGTAACCCTAAAAGTCAGAATAAAAAGTCTCCAAGATACTTGGGGGCTTCTGAAAAAAATATCATTTTTTTTTCTTCTGAGGTTTTATAGTGCATATTATAAAGCAAAGATAAAATTCTAATCTGTGAATTCTTTAATATTGAAGTGATTTAATTTATAATTTTAACAAAACATAATGCAAAGTGTTTGGGGACCGTTCAAGTTTTAAGGTCAGTTTTTTAATTCTTAAGGACATTTTTTCATCTTTTTAAGGGAATTTTTAGGTCATCAACATCCCAGCCCTATAATGATTATTGGAGAAGGAGCTCAAAAACTTTATTTAATACCTTAAAACATTCTTAAATAAATTGTATCGTGCAAAGTTAGTGAGCACTTGTAAATACAGGGCATTTTAACCATAGGCAAATGCAATGGACTTGCAATGGTTAAGGGCCCTATTTCGATTTTCCATACCCCAGCAATATTTCTTATATTTATTAAATCATTTTTATTCTTATCTAACTGCACTTTTGATTTGAGAAGTGTTTTATTTTCTTTTGTGCAGAAAAGCATAAAGTAATGAAAAGTAAAAATTAAGACAATAATCAATAAAATGTTTGCAAACCATTTAGAAACTAACTGAGATCATGCGCACTACAAGTATTTTTCATTAATAATTTTCTAATTAGTCAAATTAAATTATGATATATTGCTTCTCTACAACATTACGAGAAACTAAATCTTTCAGAAATGCTAAAGCTGCTTCAGTGCCTGAGTTTTTGAAAGTGAAGGAGTAAGTTTAAGGTTACAAATATTTCTGAATTTGTAATGCATTAATATATAAACGTGGACAAAATTTGCTTTTAAACTAAATATCTCCATAAATATGCAATTTATTTCAATGAAACTTTTATCAGGTAATAAGACTCAATCTAGACACTATTTGATATAAGTTTTATCCGAGAAATGCATTTATACGCATAATACATTTTGATAAATTTACACCTTTTGAACATCCCTGAATGTGAAGTAACCATTTTTTTCTCCAATTATTCTTATATGCCTGTGCGCACAGTATCTCTCGAAAATATTGGGCAAGTCGGAGGAGGGGGGTACTTGGTTCCTTATTCCACTAACCAGTTTTACTTTTTGGATCCCTATTCTATTTTCGTTCATTTTAAATAGCTTTTCCGATTCCTCTCTTAATTATAATTCATTTCTTATTCTTCCAGATTGCATCTCGGCTCTCCAAGACCCCTTTTATTCAGAGCAGAGGCATAGGGTGTCTTGCTCTACTTTTCAGTCCTTTTTTGTTCTTTCAAGATGGTCCATTTTTCCTTTTTAATATTAAATGTACATTGTATATATTTGATTCGAAAAAACGTTATAAAAGTATAATTAATTTTAAAAATCTTACAAAACTAGTAGATATTAAGGAGAGAGAAACCACTTACAAACGGCTCGTAGATTCCCCCTTCCCACACACATACACCGTAGAATATATAGAACCTGAAGAATATATAGGATATCTACGCCACATACACATTTTTTTACACGGTTTTATGAAAAAAAAAAGTTTCTCTTTAAATACCATAAAATTTGATTACACAAATTATTTTTTCTCGTCAGCAGACGTGGAATTATAGTGCTTCATATGTATTACCATATTTGTTGTTAATTCGCTGAAAATATTATAATTAAATATGAATTGATCAACTCTAATTATTTCCAACAGTATATAGTTCTAAGGCAGCATCCGAAAATTCTGAAGTCGAAAAAATAACTGCTTTCAATTGTATCATTCTTCCGAATCACAAAAATCGTCTTCCCTAATATAAATACAGGTTCCCAGCCTCTATCATTGTGATGTGATTGCCAGTCCCCATCTTACCCGCCCAAGATATTTATTTACACCTGTCTTGTTTCAAGTTACAACCTATCTTTTCACTCTGTGACACAGCGTTTACAGCCGACGAAAATTGGATCCCTACTCGATGATCCCTACTCACACGCACACTTCTGCGCAACTTGGTTGCACTCGTGAGAGATGACAGAAGGCGGATCATAAAAAGCGAGAGAAAAGATTTTGTGCGCAAGTGAATTTAGTTCGAGTTTCTTGAGTTTGTTGAATCTGCTTAACAAACACTACAGTGCACTCAGAGTATAATGAAAAACAAAGGCCCTTTATCTCTAAAATATAAAGAGTGTTACATTTCACTTTTGTTTATAGAAAATTACCTATTTTTTAATTTACCAATTTTAATATTTAAAGATTAAAACTAGAAATTTTAAAATTATTATATTTTAATTAAAATAATTTTATACTGTGGTGCATTGAGTATGAGTAAACTTTAGTTCCAGTAGCCAAGTCAAAATGGAATTTACCATTAAGAAGAAATACAATTTATAAAGCATAAATAGTTTCCAAGAATTTTAAAGTATTTTTAATTGAAAATTTCAATTACTTTTAATAGATATAATAAATAATTCTATTATATGTATATTACTTATATAAACAATAATTATTGATAATTAATATATTTTAAAATCAATAGAAGAATTCAACTAATTCTGCCATTGCCACAGATATTTTATCCCTTTAAAATGAAAACATATAATAATAATGGTGGATTACAAATAGTGACATAGAGATAATAATTGTAAAGAAGGTAAAATCACTGGCAGATCAGCAATTTAATAAGGCATAATATATTACTCTTCATTCGGGGGGGGGGGGGGGAGCAGATATTCGCCGCCCTTCCCCGGACGAAGAGAATAAGTTTTATCTTACTAAAAGTATTTCCAGGCCTTCCGAAAGCCTCCTGGTGATCTGGAAGATTGAAAAAAAAAAAAAAAAAGGCCAGAAATAGAATGAGCTCTAAGAAGCGCCGTGACATCTTGAAAACTGAGGAAAACTTAAAGAGGTTAGAAAATAAATTATTATGCAATACAAAAATTCGTAAAATTTTTAGGAGGTGGGGGGGGTGGGGTGAGGGGATGTCCGTGTGGGGTGGTGATAACAGATTTCTGCGGTGTGAATTATCTATTTCAAGTTTTGATATTTTATTCTCTGGCAACAGAAACACTCAACGTTTCTCGAGATATGTATATAGATCAAGAGAATTCGCAGTGAACTGTATTTTCTGTAAATTATATACTATCTGTATCCAATCTTTCACATTTTTGCCATTTTCTTCATTGCATATTAATTCGTTTGTGTTTTCAAACGCTATTTCCTCTTTTATCTAACTGAATCGGGTTTAGAACAAGCAAATGTTGTTGTAATACTGTCTAGTCAACATTGTACTAGGCAATACCGACTATTTCTGTTAAATGATACAAAAAAAAAATGTTTTCTTTAAATAGGATTAAACCGGATATTTTTGCTAATAAGAGAAATACATGTATGTATACTCACGCAAAATATAACAACATTTCTGTAGGGATTAGAATAGAAAATTATTAATAACAGAAATAATTTTCTTTGCCTAGTATTTTCTTAATTATGTTGGCCCATGAGCATTCCAAACACGTCATTTGTTTCGAAAGCGTTATATATTTTTTAATGAAATAGAAAATAGTTTTTTTTTATATACATAAAAAATTAAATAATGATCATCAATCATACTACATTTCTTTGTGAGTCTTTATATATTTCTTACAGTGGTGCTTTCAAACTTTTCTTATATCGTCTGGTCACAAATCATGCTAACACCCGAGTGCACAAATCGCCTAACACCCATATGTGACTAATCTGCCACATTTTAGGAAATTTAGTCTATTAGTTTTTGAATTAGAGTGCAATATACATACATTGCACAGGCAGGCAGACACGTCACACTGAAAATAGTTTTTTCGTGTTCCCAAACCAAAATGTGTAGATTCGTCGAAAACTCGAATTGCGATTTTCAACATGATTCCAATACGTTCCTTATACATTACTATGTATTGCAGGGAAAGTAAAAATATTTCTTTTTATAAACCAGCCTTAATTTAAAAATTTTCGTAAACGTTTTTGAGATATTTATTTTATCAAGTTAGTAATTAGGCAGTCACTCAGATAAATTCGACGCATTAAGATGATTTGTGTTAATATATAATTTTGATACTATTTTACGTGTAGCTGACAATATCCTTTTCCCGCCTGTACATTAGAAGAGACTCTTTGCATGAGTGCACGAAGCATGAAATCTTCCGAAGCAAGATAGACATGGTCGTATGCAGAATTTTTTTCCAGGGGGTTCTAAAATTGATTGCATTCCAAATTTAGAAATTACTACCAACCTTGAATTGTTACAAAGTAAATTTGAATAGATGGTATAAGCATCACATTTTAAGAATTAGTGTGTATAGCACTTTAAAAAATGAGTGTGTACCACCTTTAAAAATTATTCTCCCTTTCATAACAGAATTCTAACCATCCTGGAGACAGAGTAACTAAACTAAAAATTGGACATTCATAAACATACCAAATGCAATGATCCTAAGTTTTCCATTTAGGTTCAAGTTTAAATTGTTTTAATTAATATGCACGTGGAAGAAAACACACAGTTGTGGTTGAATGTTCTAATTCCAAAAAGCATTTTTTTAATTTTTTCCCTCGTATTGGCTTTTAATTAAATTAAAAATTTTCCCAGGGGGTGCTTTAGCATTCCCCCCCCCCCCCCCTAAATACGCCCATGAAGATAGATACAATCAAGTCAAGAGTTTTACTTTTACATTCTTTCAAGAATTACGAGAACTGGACGCACTCCCTTTTATGACCTTCAACCTCTAGCAACACTTCAACTTGACTTATGCACTGAAGAGTAGAGAGAGTATTCTCTCCTTTTTGTGCCAGTGGAAGAGGATGCATATGAAGTGGTGACCTTCACAGATATCTGGCTGCGATAACAAGTTCGCTTGCTTATTTAGTCAAATTTTGAAATGAATGTTTATAGTTTTTGTTTTAAAATAATACTTTTCATAATGAAAAAATCAGCAGTAACTCCAGTTTGATGGAGACGAACAGTTGAAAAAATTAAAATATCGAAATTAAAACTACTTTTTCAAAACAGTTTAAAATGTTAAAATATCGACATTAGAACCATCTTTCACAATGTAGTTCAGAATATTAAATTCAGAATATTAGTTCAGAATACATGATTCCAATACTTTCCCAATACATTACCATGTATTGCAGGAAAAGTAAATATCTGATGTTAGCAGCACATGACTTTCCCTGTAGACTCATATTTACATTCTCTTTATTACTTTCCCTGCAATACATGGTAATATATAGGGAAAATATTGGAATCATGCCGAAAATTACAACTCGAGTTTCCGACGAATCTACACGTTTCGAGACCTCTAGAATACGAAAAAACTATTTTTAGCGTGACGTCTGTGTGTGTGTGTCTGTCTGTGCAATGTATGTATCCACTCTAACTCTAAAGTTAATGGCCGAATGTCATAAAATTTGGTAGGTAAGTCACTTTGGTGTGACCTTGGTGCTGATTAGTTTTTAGTACGATTCGGGATAAAAGAACCCGCATATTTTTGCGAAATGGCCCTAAAAATTGCCTGTATCCGCTCTAGCTGAAAAACTAATGGACCGAATTTCACAAAATTCGGTAGATAAGTCGCTTGTGGGCTACCCCGGTGCTGATTAGATTTTGGTACGATTCGAAAAACAATAACCTGCTTTTTTCTTGCGAAACGGCACGCAAAAAACGCCAAAATCTGAAATAAAAAATCTGATGTGGGCAGTACATGACTTTCCTTATATAATGCAATGAATTTACTACTTTTACAGTTAAAAAAAATGTTACCCTTATAGTAGGTACTTATATTCTTTCAAAGATATTGAATTTTCTTGAATTAGTCTTCATTTTCATAGATTTAGCATCATTTTTATACATTTTGCGAGATTTTCGTTAATTTGGCAACATTTAAAAATGTCGCCAAGTTGGCGACATTCCGCTAAATTTGTCGCCAAAATCTCACCAAGCGGTCTGAACGGAAAAATAAGTTATTCTTACAGCAGATAAATGACTATTGGCGGTCAAATACAAAAGTATTACTCAAAGTATCTTTTCTCGTGAATGGAACGAGCTAGATCCACGAGAATGATGTCACCCAATTTATCGCATGATATTACATATAAAAAGTTAATATGTTTGTTAACAGTTAATATTTTTTTTTATTTCATGGGACTTTTTGACAAATTTATTTGAAAAATGTGCAATATCTCGAGAACGGTTCATGCTAGCGTTCTAAAATTTACGTCAATCGCTTTCTAAGCAAAAATTATATAAGAAATGTCTATTTGCGTAACTTTGTTAAAGGTTTTGCTTTTTTCAAATTTCACTCGAAAATTTAGGAGAGTTCTGAACATTCGATTGTGTTTAAAAACAATAAGCTTCCAATATTCATGGATTGTGATTTTTGTACCAAATTTCATTCGAATCGTTCCATTTGTTCATGAGATATCGTCTCCACAGACTCACTGACACACACATGCACATACACGCACAGACATCACCTTAAAAATGTTCGATTCGTGATCAGGGATGCTTGAAACGTGCTCTCCCGTCAAAAACTCGAATTCGAATTTTCGACCCCGTCACAATACTTTCCTTATACGTTATGTATATAAGGAATTTAAAAAACTACGTATGCTCAAATATATCCATTAAATACTTAGTTTATACGTAAATTTAACGATAAAAGAATAAGATAAACCCCATTACACTAGGACTTGCCGTTCTCAAGATATTTCAGTTTTTTCGTATTTTCTCTACGCCACCTTTGAAAATAAGTCCAGTTACCAAATGAGAACGAAAATGGAATTGAAAGTGAATTAAATTTAATTAAAATAAAGAGAACGTGGGTATAAGTCTGTAGGGAAAGTCATGTGCTGCCCACATCAGATTTTTTCTTCAATAATTCATTAAATAGAGTTTAATTTTACAAAATAGCACCCATAGTTATTTTAAATAACACTGAATTTGCACTTTTAATTCAATTTTCGTTTCATTTGGTTACTGGACTTACTAAAGGTAACGTCGCAAAAATGCGAAAATAAAAAACATAAAATATATCAAGAACGGCTAGTCCTAGAGTAATAGGATTGGTCTTATTCTTTTCATCATAAAAAATTACGTATAAAAGAAGCATTTAATTGATACATTTGAGCATACGTTGTCTTATTTTATATTTTTGCGGGCCATTTCGTAAAAAAAGGCAAGTTTATCTTTTTTGAATCTTACCAAAATCTAATCAGCACCAAAAGGTATCCTTCATGTGACTTATCCATCTTTATTAGATCTTAGCTGAGTAGATAGGCAATTTTTGCGGGCTATTTTGCAAAAAAGGGCGGATTCTTTTATCCGGAATCGTACCAAAATTTAATCAGCACCAGGGTCACCTACCAAATTTTTTAAAATAAGGTCAATTAGTTATTGAGTTTGAGTGGATACATTGCACAGACGTCACGCTAAAAATAGTTTTTTTAGTGTTCTACAGGTCTTAAAACGTGTAGATCTGTCGAAAACTTCTGTTGCGATTTTCGAAAACTTCTGTTGCGATTTTCGACACGATTCCAATACTTTCCGTATACATTATCATGTATTGCAGGAAAAGTAAAAATACAATTATATATATTTTGGGCTGTAATAATAAATTTGGAGGACGAAATTCATATCTATATAATAATCGCCTAACATGCTTTTATCTTCATAAAACACAAAACCCGCCTATAAGGGGCATTCCCAAAAATATGGATACAGGTCCCATTGCATATATTGGCAATGTACTGCATGTATCGGCGTGTACCATTGCAGATATCGGCATGTACCTGTTTCACGCTTATACGCTCGTCAGCATGGAATAGCCGGTAAGCCACAATTTTTGCGAGCTTCTATAGGAACTGACAATTTCAGTGCTTACACGTGGCCGGCATAAAGAACTTTGCCTGTGCAGCTGAACTAAATTGTAAATGAATTTTATTTTGGCCATCCACTCAAATTTATTCCTATCTCAAATTTATTCCTAACTGTTTAAGGTGCTTTTGCCTTCACAAAATACGCCTGTGCATTTCCAAAAATATGAGAAACATTCCCATTGCAGATATCAGCATCCATGTACAGGTTTCACGCTTATTATGTGTTCGTCAGTTTGGAATAACCGATATCTTCAATGATAGCAAGAAACTTGCTGTAAGCTACAATTTTTGCGAGCTTCTATGGGAACTCACAATTTCAACCTTTAACGTGGCCGACATAAAGAACATTGCCATTGTAGCTGCATGTAGTCTGAACTAAATTGCAAACGAATTTTATGCCGGTCACGTGGATGGACTGAAATTATCAATTCCCATAATAGCTCGCAAAAATTGTAGCTTACAGCAAGTTTCTGGCTGCCATGGCAGATATCGGCTATTCCATGCTAACGAATGCATAAATGCAAAACAGGTATCTGCAAAAGCATGATTTTATCTTTCTAGACCCTCCAGAAGCCCTTCAGTGACTAAAAGACTGAATCTTTTCAAACATAGTATCGACCACGGGATAGAACTTAACGAAGCCGGATTTTCGCCGTCCCTTCCCGGACAAAGAAAATAATTTTTTCCTTACTCAAAATCTTTTCAGTCCTTCCGAAAGAGTCCTGGTGACCTAGAAGCTTGAATTTTTGCACAGCTATTCTAATGTTTACATCACGAATTTAACCCCCCCCCCCCCCTGTGGAGCAAAGAAGTTATTTTATTTTTGAAGTCCTTCAAGACCCCCCAGAGGTACTCCAGTGATCTAAAAGTTCGAAACTTTGCAAACTTATCGACCACGAGACAGAATCTATCTGGGTCAATTTTTGATAAGCTGCTTTCGACACTAAACGTTATATATTGTTAAACAAAATAAAATTTATTAGAAAATGTTTCAATTTAAATTTTTATATGTTTTTTGTCTAAGTTAGGCTTATATACTAGTTGTATATATATAAAAAAACTCTAGCAAATATTTTTAAAAATTATATATTTGTTACAATAAAATTATATATGATTTAGTTTTCTACTATTTTCATATATTTTTTGTGAAATAAAAAATTTGGAGAAGTAAACAATGTTAAATAATAATTAAGTAAATATGTTTTTGAGATTATATTACATTTTTGTAGTAACATAAATGGAGTTATAAATGATTTAGTTTTCTACAACATATTCTACTCATTATCGACCACTCAAGTTTAACAAAAAGAACGGAGATAGAATGAGCTCTGAGAAGCCCGTGACATCTTGAAAATTGAGAAAAACTTAGGTTAGAAAATAAATTATGCAACACAAAAGTTCGTAAAATTTTCAGATCCGTGTGGGGTGGTGATACAACACAATTTCAAAGAAACAAGACCAGGGTCAGTGGATCCTTTATAGTACAACCAAAATCATCTCTACTACGATGGTAATGCCTTCTGCAATGCAAGGAGGGAGGGGAATCGCGAAATTTTGGGTTTCTGACAAAAGACCCTTGCCAAGGTCAAGCTCTCCCCTTTCTGCTTTTTGAAGAATTCGGTAGTATGAACTGAACAAGACAATTTGAACCTCTCTGCACTCTCTGGATGCATGGGTTGGGATCTGGCCTGAGTTTGCTCATTGCCTCGGATTTGAGATTGCGACATTCATTTTGTGAGTTCTTCACTAAAACAAGAAATATAATAGTCATGATTTTATGTAAATATAGGGATGAATTATTATGATTTTTTTTTCACCCTCATTTATACACACGTTAAAAAATATGTACCACAAAATTAAAAGTGCTTTGTTAGTAAAAGTTAGTGCTTTGTTAATAAAATAAAATTATTTATACACACGAGCAAAGTCAAAGTAACATTGGAGTTTAATTAATATATAAAATATTTTTTTGGTTCTTATAGGATATAATTCTATATGAAAATCTTAAATTTTGAATAATGTGAATTCATTCTCCCAATAACACATATTAAAGAAACTATAAATAAAAATGTTTGCGAGAACGACTTATGTTATCCTCTTATAAATGATGGCATTCGCCATTAGCTTTAAATAAAAATCACATATTAAATTCCTATTTTCGTAACACTTTTATATGTCTCTAGCAGTATACCCGTTCTTCGTACGGAATATATAATATGAAAAAAACTTCACAATAATGTGCAAATTCCTATAATATTCTAAATGGCATTGTTATTCCAAACATTCTATTAAAATATTTAATTTAATGCTCCTAAAAATATGTTTTAGAATCTCTGTTCTTGCTATACAAAATTACTTCACAGGAAGACCTGAAGAATGAAATATCCTGGTTCCGCATGTAAACAAATTTTCGAAACATATTAAATTAAATCAATATATGCCGAACTAAAAGCGCTAAAGTTGTATGAAAAGATATATCCGTACTACTTACATTCTCCAATATTAGAAGACATACCTGTATATTAGTAGAAGATTACCCGTCTACAATATATGAGTTTCACAAATCTTTGCCATAAAATAACAGATAACATAATAAATTGAAAATATCAAAAATCCCAGTGATCTTTAAGCCTGAAGACCGTAATTGATTCCAATGCCAAAATGAATGTGCTAAGATTATATACTTTTACTACTTATATTCTCATAGATTAGGAGATATACCCGTATATTAGTAGAAGACACCCGTACTACAATATATGAGTTTCAAAAATATTTGCCAAATTAAAACAGATAATTTAATAAATTGAAAATATCAATAATCCCCTTAATTTTTAAACTCGAAAGCTGTAATAAATACCAATATTAAAATGAAAGCTCTAAAATTGTACTACACTTACATTCTCGTATAGATTAGAAAGTATACCCATGCATTAGCAGAAGATTGCCCGTACTGCATAGCCTTTCTTCGTACGGAACATATAATATAAAGAAACATAAAATTCACAATCATGTGCAAATTCTTATACTATTTATTCAAAACATTCTATTAAAATATTTAAATTAATGCTCCTAAAAAATTTTAAGAATCGCTGTTCTCGTTATACAAAAGATATCTTTACAGGCAGAGCTGAAAAATAAAATATCCTGGTCCCGTTTGTTAACAACGTTGCAAAAAATATGAAATTGAATCAACATATGTGAAAATAAAAGCGCTAAAATTGTATGGGAAGATATAACATATTACTTATATTCTCATAGATTAGAATATGCCTGTGTACTAATAGAAATATATTCAACCATTTTTGCCAAAAAATCAACCATTTTTGTCAAAATAAAACAGATGCATAATAAATTGAAAATATCAATAATTCTAATAATTTTTAAACCTGAAGACCGTAATTGATATAATCCAGTTAAAAATGCAATTTCCACAAATTTATTTTATATACATTTCTTTATTATTTAAATTGGAAAAGATTTAATAAAAATAGTCTGCTATGTACATAATGCTATGTCTATGGAAGGTTTAACTCTACTTTTTTCCGGACAACCTCTGGTCATAAAAACTCAAAACACGGACTAAATTTTAGGTGGGACTAGTCCAAGGCTACCAACAAAATTTCATGAAATTCGGTTCGGCTGTTCTCCCGTGATGATAAGACAAACATACAGACAGATAGATTTTCAATTTTATTTATATAGATTATATTTTTGTATTGTTTATTTGATTTTCTAAAATAAATGTTCGAAAAACAGGGTACTTCTCCGTGGTCCGTTCACTCCAAAAATTGATAGGTCTCTCATGTTCATCGATTGAAATATTCACCTCAAATTTCATTCGATTTGCTCCATTCGTGAGATATAGTTGAAAACTCCATGTAGAAAATGTTGACTCCATCATGTAGAAAAGCAACTCGTGATAATTTTGAAGTAAGGATGTCCATTCATTTCGAATTTAAACTATTTATAAAGCATGCACTCAATTGATAATAGTGAGTTTATTTTATTTTTCCCGATTGTTCCATTTTAGATAAAAAAAAAAAAAAAACATAAAAGAACGGTGCATGCCCACATCTTATAAAGAATAACATTCGCATTAAAGAGCGATATTATTATCGATTATATTACATATCTATTTCCTTAATGTTTTAATGTGTAATTATGTCCCCTCCCCCCGTCGAAAAATAGGATCTAAATAATAAGGGCTTTCCTTTGTCTCGTTCACCCCAACACGCAATAAGCCTCTAACGTTTACCAATTGAAATAATATTGACTACATTTTATTCGATATTATCAACTTGTTGTAAAGATATTGTTATCTACAGAGACATAGACACACAGATAAAAATGGCTGATTCGTATTCAGGGATTCTCAAAACGTGTATATCCATCAAAATACAAGTGTTTGATTTTTTTAACTCATCCTAAATATTTTTGTATATTGTCATATACTATGTGCTGAAAGGAAAGTAAAAATATTCAGGTGTGATTAATTAATTTTCATTGAGGAAAGAGTAGGTATGGGTAGTGCCTAGTTAACGCATGGGCCTCCGAGGCTGCGGCCCTGGACCCCCATATTTTAAGGGTCAAGAAGACTTTTCCTTGAATGAGAGAGAGAGGAGACACTGAAGTTCTTTTATACAGATCTCAAGAACACAGTAGGACAATAGCAAACGTTGAAAATGATTTTGAAAAGGAGTCGATTACCTGTACGTAACCCCTAATAATATGGTCTAACAAAACAGGATTTTTCTGGAAAAGTTTGTTTTCTACTGAAACAATCATCAGACCTTCAATATATATTGTTTCTAAAATTCGTAAATTGTCTTGTTTTATTCTATCAATTTGTTCCAGAGCGTTATACCAATTTGCTCAGCATTTCGTCGCTAAAATAATCATACAAAATTCCCTTCCATTTTATACATTTGTTCGAGAGATATCGTGCTCACAGATGCACATAGACAGACAGCATTGAAATAAAATCTAATATGAGCACCACATGACTTTCCCTGCAGACTCAAATTCATTTTCTCTTTATTTCTTTAATAATTCCTTAAATTGAGTTTAATTGCACAAAATAACACTGAATTCAATTTTTGTTTTTATTTAGTAACTCGAAATTTAATTTTTTTCAAAAACGGCGTAACAGAAATGTAAAAAAAAAACCTCAAATATCTCAAGAACGGTTAGTCCTTGATTAATGGAGTTGGTCTTATTCTTTCCGCGTCAAAAATTACGCATAGAACTCGCATTTTATTGATACATTTGATCCAAGTCTTTTATTTCAGATTTTAGCGTTTTTTGTGAGGCATTTTGTAAAAAAATACAGGTTTTACTCCTCCGAATCGTACCAAAATCTAATCAGCACCAGAATAACTTACAAGTGACTCATCTACCAAATTTTATTAAATTTAACCAATTAATTTTTTAACTAGAATGGATACATCGATTTTTGCAGGCCATTTCGCAAAAAAAAAAGGAAAAAAAAAAAGGCAGGTTCTTTCATACCGAACCGTACCAAAATCTAATCAGCACCATGGTCACCCACAAGAGATTTACCTACCAAATTTTTATGAAATTTGGTCCATTAATTGTTTTTTAGTTGAGAGTGGATACATACATTGCACACACACACAGACGTCACGATAAAAATTGTTTTTTCGTGTTCTAGAGGTCCCAAAACGTGCATATCCGTCGAAAACTCGAGTTGCGATTTTCGGCATGATTTCAATACTTTCTCTAAACATTACCATGTATTGCAGGGAAAGTAAAATACCATCAAAGAAGTTGAAACAAACGGATAACCAAACCAAAAGGAGCAGACAACCACTCCTTTGAAATTAATTCAATTTTCATTCACATTTGGTAACTGGACTTATTTTCTACAGTTACGGAGCAAAGAACTAAAATATCTCGAGAACGGCAAGTCCTAGTGTAAAATAAAAACATTTCTCTAATAGTTAGTTTTTATAGTTAAATTTATTAGTTATTTTAATATTCATTTTTAAAAGTAACACTTCTTTTGTTGCTAATAATGCCCGCTTGTGCAGTACAAAATTTCGCTTAGAAAAACCATACTAGGGACTACATTTTGTATCAATTAATTAGAATTATTACAATTTAGAATCAAATACGGAAACTAACAAATATATTTGGTAGAAAGAAAAATTATTAATAAATAATTATTAATTAATAGTAAACAGTGAGAAACGAACTCAGAGACACACTAGTCAGAACAGGACCTGTGATCGCTTTCCACGAACTAGCTTATAATCACAGACTAATATATAGCATTCTGTGCTTATAATCATGTTCATGTACAACTGTAAATCCATTCATATTACTTCCAAATTTCTCTATCCTACTTCAGATAAGTGAGATGTCATATTTGACTTCTAGGCAATACAGTACATGTGACCAAAGAATAACGTGAGGATGTGAAAGAACTCCCCCCCCCCCCCCCCCCACACACACAAAAAAAGATAACCGCCTTATTTCCTGCATTCCCTATTCAAGGACACGGGTCGGTCCATTACCATCTTCAATATGAGTTGAGGTGGTAATATGGTCTAACTTTGGGTGCACAGTGAGATTCTGTGTTTGGGTCTGCCAGGAGAGTTTTTCTACAGCCAGGCGTACATTTGTTTACCCCAAGACTTCCAAGTTACAAGATTTCTTTCTTTTTTTTTTTTTTTAGAATACTTAGTACTATATTTGACGTACTACTTTTCAATTTTATGCAATTTTTCAAATAAATTTATTTGAAAAACATGCAATATCTCGGGAACGGTTCAAGCTAGCTTTCTAAAGCTTGAATCATTTGTTTTATAATAAAAATTGCGTATAAAATAATAATTTATTTAACAATATTGAATGTTTTGTTAAATAAAATATTGCTTTAATAATGTTTGTTAAATAATGTTTCAACTTTTTAAAAGTAAAATCAATTGAATTTATTGGAATAAAATTTTTAGGGTAGAGAAAAAATAATATTCTTCTTTAAATTAAAAATAAAAAATTGAAAATTTAGAAATATTATATAAAAAAAGTAATTATAATTTGCATGTTTTATATGTCAATATTATGTCGATAAAATCATATGATATAATCAAACTAGTTTGAGGTTTCATTAAAGACAACATTAATAATATACTTGTATTCTAGGATTATTTAATTATTTTAATTCTCAATGGGGCAAATTAATATATATTTATAAATTTATTATTATTTTTTTCAGAATTTTTAACAACTGTCTTGTTTTTAAAATTTTATTTTATAAGTTACATATATAAATTAGTCTAGACAATGATGTCATTTTAGTAATGACATCATGTACCCTAAATTTCATAAGATTTCATCAAACGGTTCTTAAAATATCATGCGCGCAAGTTCAAAAATCAGTGTTTTGAAATAAATACGATCAAAGTATATATTTATTGTTTGGTATTGTAGTATTTTTGATGTATTGTAATTTCTTAATATCTCTGGAAATAATTAACATTAAAAAATACCAATGGTACCAAAATGTTCAGAAATGACCAGACTGTATAGCTAGATAATAAGAAAAAAATTTGATATTTTCATGATTTTAAGGATACAGTATCCCCTTCATTTATTTACACAGAAAATATTTTATACGTTTATTTCCAATAATATACAATTAAAATGAAAGTTACTTGGTCTTAAATTATTTGGGCAGACACTAACCGCAGACGCTTCACTACTGTCTGCGTGTCAAATTTCATATCCCGGCGCGATATGGTTATTGTTCTAAAGGCGTAATAAACACACAGATAGACAAAGTTATATTCTCTTTTATAATTTTCCTTAGAGAATCAGATGTTTTCGAGTATTTTTTTTTTATTATTATTATGTTTGACCCCCGTCCCATCATCATAGACATATACAGTAATATATCTATAATACAAACATATGATCCTAGACATATATTTCTTTACTTCTATGATAATCACTTAACTAGAGCCGCTACCCGCTACTTTAAAATCGCCCGAGCTTAAAGACACGCCCAGTCAAACCCTGTGTACGTACATATGTTAGTGTGTATGTGTCCGCGGACACGATATCTCACGAACGAATGATGCGTTTCGAATTATATTTATTATGATTTATAACCAGGGAATACTGCAATCGCATTCATTTTAGAGATGATTTTATTCATTTTAAACGTGCAGAAGACACTCTACCACCTATTTTCGATTGAATATTTGAAAAAATCAAAACCAAAATCAACACTTTTAATAATGATAAAAAAAAAAGTCATTTAAAGCGTAATTTTTACGAAATCAACGAAATATACAGACTGTAGAACGCTAGGATGAACCATTCTCAAGATATTGCATGATTTTCGAATAATTTTTTGATAACATCATTAAAAAAAATCAGACCTTTGAATACTGTTAAATAAAATAATTATTAAACCGTGCATGAGATATCGCACGATTTTCGAATAATTTTTTGAAAAAATCATTAAAAAATCAGAACTTTTAGTACTGTTAAATAAAATATCATTAGAATGCTTGAATAGTGTTAAATAAAATGCCATTTGAACCGTTCACTAGATATTGTATGATTTTCGAATAAATTTTGAAAATATCATTAAAATATCATTTCAAACATTAAAACGCTAGTATGAACCATTCTCGAGATATTGCAAGATTTTCGAATAGATTTATCAAAAAATCATTAACAAATTAGACCTATGAATATTGTTTAATGAAAAATAATTTCAACCTACAAAATGCTAGCATGAACCGTTCTCGAGACATTGCACGATTTTCGAATGAATTTTTGAAAAAATCATTAAAAAAATCAGACCTTTGTATACAGTTAATTAAAATAAAATAATTTCAAACTTTAGAATGAACCATTTTCTGTATGATTTTCACATAAATTTTTGAAAAATTGATTAACATATTAGACTTTTAAATACTGTTAACTAAAAAATTATCTCAAATTTTAGAACGCTAACATAACTGTTCTTGAGATATTGCATGATTTTCGAATTTATTTTTGAAAAATTATTTCAAACTTTAGTGCTACCATGAACTATTCTTGAGATATTGCACATTTTTCAAATAAATTATATAAAATTAAAAAAATAGTGCATATTGTTATATAAGTTAAATTTCCATATGCAGTATTAGGCAACATTAGTCAGATCATTTCATTTACGAGAGAAGATATATATATTTTTTTTTTGTTATAGTTTTGTATTTAGAAGCTTAAAAATTTGCCAATAGTCAGTTATTTCAATTGATATTAATTAAATATCAATTTCATTTTGATGAGGATTTTGCACAAGTGTGAATACATAAATCATTCGTTTGGACTAGTAAGTTGCCAAAAGCTCCCAATTTAAATTGCCGTGGTGATAAAATAATTTAATGCTGAAATCTTTGTGGATCTTGTACACCATGAGTTCGCTGTAATAGAAATAAAATCATTGCATCAGGTAGGGTAAGTCAAAATCATGTGCTGCCCACATCATATTTTTCACATAATGTATCAGTGCTTAAATTTTAACAGGGATACGAACATTCATTCTTGATTTATATCCACACCTCACATACATACATACACATACAGAGGGCCATAACATATTTTCAAAAAGTATTTGAAATATGTTCAAGAGGTCTTAAAATGTGCTTATCCGTCAAAATTTCGAATTCTGAAAATTTTCAGGAAAACTATATATAATATAATATACCAGCATTGTTTTCTCAAAATTTTTAAAATTCGAAATTTTGGCAAATATACTAATGTTTTAAGATCCCCTGAACACATTTTGAACATTTTTGGAAAGATATATATAAATAAACCATACAAACCTAATCTATTTCATAATGTCCTGTTAATTACACCAAATGTTGAGAGAGAGAGAAAAAATGCTCTTAATGCAGACAGATCTCTAAAGTATTCATAAATTGAATAGGCAGTGACATTTTATTTGCATTGAATGTATGTTTGTATTTTTGAAATTTGACATTAATAAAAATATATATTCACAAAACGTTTTCTTTAAATTAAAATATTTAAATGTCATGGTTGTTAATTCTTTCTGAAAATAAATATTTAACTATATTTTTTTAATTATTCTTTTAATAAAAAAAAAGTTAAAACTAAATCTGCATTTTTCTATCTTGTTTATAAAGACTTGAAGTCTGAAATGCCCAATTTGCTTATCCTCATCATACGAATTAAAAATTAAAGAAAAGTAAAAATATATTTAGTTATATCAATTGATTTAAATACATTTTATTTTCTATAAATGTCCTTAAAAACATTAGCCATTTTTCATTTATTTGAGAAACTTTTAAGGAATAATGTTTATAAGAATACAAACTAAAGAATAAAGATTGATAAGAAGTATCTTTCTCTTTCAAATCAAAGGCAATAAAGATCCTTCTTTATCAAAATAAATAATACAGAGCACCAATATCAAAAGATGACTGTGTTCTAATTAATATTTCGTTTTTAAATTCTTTTTGATAGCAGTTACAGAATTTTTTTTAATATTTTTATAATACTGTTTAAGTTAAAGAAATGATTTTATTTCTATTAAATTTCAAATTTTTATATCTAATTGATTTAAATCAGTTATTTTTTTCTTAAATCTATGTGATTTAAATCACTGCAACCCTCAATTGCTAGATTATGCAGTTCAAGCTCAATGTTCTATGAAAGTCATGTTAGATGTGTGGTAAAACTCACTTCGTAGGTCACCATAGAAGTTAAGGATGATTAGGGAGATTGCATCACTTAATTGCCTTAATGCAACAAGAAGAAAAATATCTAGAATGAAATGAACTGCATTTTATATATGGTTAGTTTGCTATACTTTATGATTAATCCCGAATTTCTGATTAGTTTCAATAATTGATTAAAATGTATACTAGGTAAATGATGAATACAAACATTATCAAAGTAAATCCCCCCTCCCCTGTTATTTCTTCCTTTATCTGTCCTTGGCAGTGTAAAATTTCAGTATATAATAAGTTTTATTATTTTCTGTGTCGTACTTTATTTGGTCTTAACAAGTTTCAACAAAGTAGTTTGTAGGTCCAAAAGTCCACCTGGAAGGTGATGGGTTAGGGAAAGGATGGTATGGTCCTTGTGGTTGCCACCTCCATTGACGGCTGGTCTAAATTAGTTAGCATTGTCCCAGCAGTTCAAACAGTTACCCCTTCAAGTAAGTCTGACGATCTGGGTAAATTAAAGAAAAAGATGATCCACAGTTGCTAGTTATTGCACTGGGAATATGATTAAAACACAACTTTAGACTGTCTCACCTTCTATTTAGTTGGCTTTATGACTATAAAAAAATATCCATTAAATTCACAAAAACTTTTCTTTTTTTTTTAAATACATAATATTTTCTACTTCTTGTATACAGATCATAAAATGATAATTATATAAATCTTCCTCAGTTAAAGATCATTTTAGGCGCCAATTTTGTAGTACATTGATGAATCTGATGTGCTCTCCATCTTCCAACCCTCTTCTTCTGACCATCTGTCAAAATTGCTTTTTAGGATTATTTTATTCAGATAATGAGTAAAAACTTTAGACTCACTTTAATACCTTCTACTGATAGCTATAAAAAAAAGGAGAAATGCATATTATGTTTGTCAACAAATTGAAACTGTTTACACTGCAATTGATCAGTATTATGAAGTGTTGCTTGAAGTTCAAGTTCCCTGTGATTGCCACAATTTATAAGGCTAGATCAACACTGGGTCTTTACGAAAATTTGAATTTTCTCAAACACCCTAGAATTTATGGTAACATTTCAATTCATAGACAATTGCATCAAACAAAATGCTCTCCTGTATGTAAAACAGCAGAGAAGGATGCACAGATCAGATATTGTTTTTTGATCTGAAATTTGAAAAATATATATATAAATACCACTTTAAAATATGATAACTGAAAACAGTTCAATTTTTAGAGAGTTTTGTTGAACAGGATGCTATCCTACCTTTTTATAAAAACATAAGAATAGAATCTAGAGACTATGTCATATTATATTGATGAAAAAATCAATATATAGCATTTCAGCCACACAATGGCATAGAGCAGCTAAAAATTGGCAGTTTATTTTCCTCACTGAAATGAGTTTCTTACACAGAAAAAATTAAAGTAAAATGACTTTTTCTTAAATTAGTTTTCAAAGGATAAAGTACTATCATTGTTTATTCCTTTTCTTATCTTTATCACTTGTTGCCTCGTCTCCATTATATATCTTTACTGTTTTTATACAATAACCAATCAGCGAGCATACAATAACCAACCAGTGTGTACAAAATATAGTCAATTTAATTATAACCTCTAACAATGAATTTAGTTTTAAAAAATGCACACTTCCATGCTTGCTCATATTATAAGAGAGGAAGATAATCTGTAAAGTATAATTTGTAGATGCTACCTCAATGTCAGCTAGAATCATCTCAGTTTCATATGTTAAAAAATTTGCTAGCTTATGATGGTAAAATAGCTGACAGAAAAATATTTGAACAGACTACATTTTGAGACAAAGTTAAATACTATTCCCTTTATTAAAAATTCTTATATCCAAAGAATTGATCTCACACTTTGCACCAATGATTATAATTAGGGCTCTGGGGTTAGAGTCAGAAAAAATATACCATATATGACTCTCCAAAATAAAATTATTTCAAAATAATTTTTCAATATTTCTAAATAGATTTTAAGTTATAAATTAAAAAATATCAAATGCTTAGCAATTAAAATCTATTGATGTGAAAAAGCCATTTTAATAAAATATAGATTAACATAAACATATTTTAATGGGATAAAAGTTATGCTTGTCTGAAATTAGGATAGAAATAAATACTTCTGAATTCATAATTAAATTACTGTATGGAGCTTTGATCATATAATCACTATAACAAACATTCTGCAGTTGTGTCAAATTTTTGTAAGTCAACACAAAAATGCAAAATTTTGTCGCAACCACAAAAAATTCGCAGATTTCATTAATTTTTACATTGATGATATAGAACATTTCATGAGAATTTATATATTTCATGTCAATGATTGTATTGGCTCCTTTTGGACAATGAATTGTAAAATAATATTTAAATTTTGAAACAATCATTACATAGATTACAGTACAATGGTATAATGCACATGGTCCATTCAGACAAACTATATCAAACAATAGAAAAAAAAACAAATAACAAGTAGCTAATTATATTTATTATTCATATTTACTTACATGATCTATGTAAATAACAACAAAACACAAGTCAATAACAAATGAAGAAATAAAAAATGTTTAATATATTCATGCAAAACTCCTTTAGACATATTTGTTAAAAATAAAAAATTACAGGGCTTTGTTTT
This sequence comes from Amaurobius ferox, assembly GCA_951213105.1. Classification (NCBI taxonomy): domain Eukaryota; kingdom Metazoa; phylum Arthropoda; class Arachnida; order Araneae; family Amaurobiidae; genus Amaurobius; species Amaurobius ferox. Next base: position 36,477,908 of record OX578155.1, on the reverse strand, counting down.
AACTTTGAGATGTAAGCAGAGTTTAAACAATGTTCTTTTTTAACATTTTCTAAAAGAAATCTTATTTATTTTGCTAAACATGCTATTGTAGGTAAAATGCTAAAGCTCATGAATGACATGAATCCAACTTAAGTCCTGGGATCCTGGGTAGCATGAATATTTTGAGAAAAAAGAATTAAAATAGTGCATAAAAGTCAAAATTGCATATTTTATAATAAGTTAAGATTGGTTGATGGAAAAAGAGAGGATATGTATGTACTTCGAACTTAGAAGACTGCAAATTATGATTAATCATTAATGTTAAGGATAACATGCATCGGGTAATTTCTGAAGGGAATCTGTACATTTTTCTAAAGCTTTTGGCTTACTGGGACATTAAATTAGTCTATGCTTTTATAACGAACACCTATTATTCATGACTGAAAAGATATTCCCACATTATAGTATGACTTTACATTTGAGATTTTAGTACGATTTGCATTTTAAATAGAATAGAAAATTTGCAAATTATAGTAATTGTAATAAATTTTACAGATGTATATCTTATATCTACTATTAAAAAAATTTAAACTGGCACTTAGGCTAGAGAAAATCTGAAAATGCTAAATTAATTCAAAAGATTTTAACTAAAATATTAAAGATTTTAATTTGCTAGTTTAACATGTGGAAATTTCAAATATACTCAAACAACTAAAACTAAATTTTGTCAGTTTTACCTGAACCTGATTTCTCAAATGGTTTAGAAACAATAAACACATATTATTAAAGCATACAAAATATTAACGAGCAGGTACTGAAATTTACTTACCCAAGAGAAATATAAAAATAAAACTTTTAAATTGAATATAAAAATAAAACTTGCAAATTGAATATATTCGCTTCTTGGCACAAACTTTTAAATATACAAATATATTTAAAACTTTTTAAATATACAAATGTTTAAAGTTTTGCTGGCCATTATTATAAATCTCATAAAACGCGCATATACACTGTTTATGCTGCTGAAAAGATTCCGGAAGTGAAAAAGCGTTGCTGCAAATTGAATACATTCGCTTCTTGGCACAAAGTCAGATCTCGTCAAACCTGCGATATTCAGAGCCATCTGTCGAAAAAAGGTAACTTTTTGGATCGGTTTATCTCCGTCTTAACAGATAGCTAAATGGAAACTGCTCGTTTTTATGCTACAGAAAAAATTGAAGGCTGTTTACCACTTCTGATTGTACGTGAAGTCCAAGAAAGCCTATTCCCAACATTTTACTTCAGTACAAGTGCGAAACTCACCAATCCGATAATGTGGTGGAAATGTATTTCGAAGTATAAAAGTTTTCAGGTTGAAAACAGTGCAGCTTTTAAATTAGCTGAACTAGCAATAATGCTGATATCCCAATCTGCTAGTTTGGCTTCTATAGAAAGAATATTTTCAAATTTTGAAATCATCCATTCTAAACTGTGAAATCATTTAAGACTAGAGAAAAGTTCTAAACTCGTTATGTGTTATCGAAAGCTAAGTGGGTGTAATGAACCCAAATATTAAAAACAAATTGTGCTATCTCTAAAATGTTAAAATAATAAAAGTTATAAATATTGTTTTGGTACTTTTCCATTTCGCCAAGCAGACTTTATTGGTGACAACACACAGTATACACATAAGAAAATGTTAATAAATGTTAGTTCTAAGAATTTTTTACTTTGGAGGCATAAACATTTTAATATCCTTTGAAATTTTTTCAAATGGGTCTTTCGTTACTTTTCTCCACATAAATTCCGCAAGATAATTTTCTAGATGATGATGTGCCGTTCCTCTCTGTTTCTTATTTCGCCATTTGGCGCTACCCCATAGTCTTTCTATTTTTTGTGTGTGCGTTCCAGTGTCCGGATCGACAAAATTGTATTTATGGTTCACTTTGAAATGTTGGAAACGTTCCTCTTCCAGTTTTTCAATGCAATATGATTTCCACGAATCAGAATATATTATAGTTCCTTTTTCGATATTTTTCTTAATTGCTTCCAATATAATGCTCATGGATCGGTTTGGCACCTTCACAAGGAAACATTCGTTTGTTTCACGGCAAACTCCACCAAAGATCCACTGTTGTGATAGAATCCGTCCTGCATTGTTTTTGTGCTTTGTGAACATACTTTCATCCACTTCGACGATCATATCAGGTCCTCCTATTTTCCATTGTTGATGTTTAAGCAAAGAATCCACACAAACCTCGCGCATGTAGTTATTCCATCCCACAACTGTTCAGTGACTGATTTCCAACTGCTTTTCACACCATTTAACTAAAGTTAATTCTTCGCTCCAACTATATATAAACCTAACACACTTTAAGAAACTCAATTTCGATAACTCAAACTATGTGCCTTTCCAGATACTTCTTTTACTGCGACAAGTTGAAAGGTTGCAGCGCCATTGAATTTCGTTTCCGAAATACAATTTTATTTCATGATTATTATCACAAGTACCAATTTTAGACAAAATGCCTTTCGCTTGAAAGAATCTGACAGATTCTTCCTCTTTTCTGGGCAAATTCCAAATTTTCATTGGTTTTTCATCCATTTTTGACATATTAGGAAAAAGATGTGACTTATAAGAAATGGCCGCGACTTGTTTTGAAAATGTGGCGGTAAAAGGTTACCAGCGGGGATATTCCGTTTGGCATGGGTTGTAGTATTTTTGGTGACTTTATCGCCTGCGCCGACGAAATGGAAAAGTACCATTGCTTTTAATTTAAAACAAAATCAGAATACCTTGATATTTAAATTCAAATAGATGAAAAATTATTTTTAATTGTTGCTAGTATTTCAATATTTTAAAGGTATTTATGTACTTGTATTGTTGTAAGGATAATGTTTTAAAATTCCTTTTTTTTATAATGTTCAAATTTATATGGGCGATCGAAATTATAATGATTGACATGGTGGTTTTATTGTTTTTAAATCAAATTCCCCTTTTGTTTACAGCTTTTGACGATTTTATCCGGTTTAAACACGGATTAAACCAATGTTACGTCCAAAATCCAACCCTGAAATTAAAGGATGCAGGATTTAATCTTTTAATTTGAATGCACACATAAAAAGGGAGGAATACATATAATGAACCTTAAGTAGCCATTGATAATTACATTTACTGTTATGACTCAGCTACTTTAATGAATTAAAAATATGTGCATTTGAATTTTCAATCAAATAGCAAACATTTTCAATGCTCATTAAGTGGATTTAGGGTCAATAAAAAAAGAAGTGAAATTGTAAAGATCATGTCCTGCCAAGCTTTCATCTTGTCCTGTATGTTCCATTAGCATTGACACAGAGATACTGGAAGGAAGTGGTCAATACTCTTTTGAGTCAAGATAAGTAGAAGTGATTTTTTCCATAAAATTATGTTTAAGTATTCAGTTTTTAGAATTTTGTTTGTTGTACACTATATTATCAAAGGTATAAAAGACATATAGTATATAAAGTAGCTCGACAAATGTGCAAGAACATATAAGTTAGATACAAGCATCCATATTTAAAGTGTTAAAATTTCAAATATACTCCAACAACAATAAATACGTTTTACATGAATTTATTTGCTCGTTTTCTTTAATAGTTAAGAATTAAACATAAAAGAATAAATATATCATATTATGAATACATACAATATATTAACAATTCAGGTACTGGAATTTACCAACCCATGAGCAATAGAAAGAGTTTAAAATATAGTGAGTGATGGGCACAACAAGCAAACTTATTTAAAGTGTTAAAATTTCAAATACACTTTAACAGCAGTCAATAAGTCAGCATGTCAATTTCCCATCAACACTTATATAACATAAGACTTTCATTACATTACGAACACGCATTCTACGAATTTTATTAACATTTTGAATACGTATAATATATGATTTAAATTTTATGCTTATCAGCATGAGCACGCAATAAAATCATGAATTTTATTATCAATTTGAAAAAGTTTCTACATACCTTTATGATAGTCCACATTTCGAATTTAACAGCCGATAAAACCAAATTCTAATTGAATGCATTTCATAACATCCGGTTTCAGGATTAATCCGGAAGTGAGACTGTGGCTACCACACAGTGAACATAATTGCTGTTTGGCGCAAGGTCGGATCTCGCCAAACCTGCGATATTCAGAGCCATCTATCGGAAAAAGGTAACTTTTCGGATCGATTTATCTCCTCCTTAATGTGCAACAATAGAAAGATGGAGATCGATGGAAAAGGATAATAGCGTTCTCTCATGCCAAAACGCTGCGCGTTTCCTATTGGCTCAAAATCTTGTGACCTCACGATTTTGTCTTGGCGTATTTCTTGGCGCTCTTTAAAAACTTCCACCAAGTTATCGCTAGAAATGGCGCAAGTAACTTAATATAAATCCATTGAAAACGATTGTTTAATAACAAATAGCGTTTGCTTTGTTTTGTTGCGTACAGAATCCTACAATAACCGGGAATTACTGTAAAAGTGTATTATGCAGTTTTACCGTTCATGAAATCAAAAGTTACAGCTTTGTTTATAAATATGTTAATGGTCAAACAGTACAGCTTTGCTTATAAATTATTTCTAATATCATGCATTACGTTAGGCATAACGAAATATATTTTAGAGTACGTATTATATATTTCATTAGCAAAATGAACTACCACGATTTCGTTCACAAAATTTTTTGCCATGCTTATGTTCATCAATTTTGCAAATATGTCTACAATAAAAATACTTCGATAAAGTTGGAATTTTATTTTTCTTTTAGTTTCTAGTAAATGTGTAAAACCTATTTCTGAGAAAAGCTAGCTAGATGAAGCACTCGGATTAGTTAATGTGTTCTGAATTTTTAATCATTTGGGTGCTTTTATTAGTATATTTTTCACAGATTAATAGATTCTGGATTTATATAGATCAACGATGTACAAATCAAGAAAAATATTATGGATATGTGTCATGTTTTTACAGTAAAATGTTTTGTTTGTAATGTATTCTATACTTTTAAAAAGTCCATTTTTAATCCATTCATGTTCTGTTCTATTCAATTTTAGGAATTTTTGCAAGATTGCATCATTCAAAAACAATTGCACTTAATTGCATAGAAATCAATTTTTTCTTTTTAATATCATAACCCCCTACCCCCCCACTCCATATATATATAAAAAAATATTATTCTAAAGCAATAAAAGCATATTGGTTCAAAATATTTTACAAAATAATTTTTTATTTATAAAATGATTTACTGTACTACAAATAGTATTATAATATTTCACACATTGATGTATTACACTTGGTAATTAAACCTGCAATCATAATTGGAATGTACCGAATCAATGTATTAACAAATTTAAAACATTTAAATATCAAATATGTGGCAAAATCTATTTTCATCTCTTCTATGATTCACAAATGGTATTATTTCATAAACACATTTAGAATCCAGTGAGTTTTTATTTATGTAGTAGGGTCTATTAAAAATTATCAATTTAACTAAAAGTAAATAAAATTAATCTCAAATAATGAAAGTCAGCAAAAAATCAATGTTTCTGTCTGCTTTCTGGTATTGTCACAGAAAATCAAAGCAATGTCAACTATGAAATTTAGTACAAGGATACTTCCGGGCAAGTTCTGGAAAAAAAAAATCTTTAAGGGGACAGTGGACATTCAAATTATCAAAAATCGACAAATTTATGCAAAATTTTTTGTTTTGCATAGTATTATTATACACATTATCTTACATCAATTACAAAAAACTGCATTCAAATCCAACTATTATTAAAATATTTCCCCAGCCAAAAACTATTATCCAAATCATAAACATGGACCAGTTGTCACTTACAGTTGATAACTGACTGTTTTAGTTCAGTGTACAGAGTAAACATTATATTTTAGCAACCCCATGTTTATTACAATTTGGCAGTGTAACGTACTGTTACTAGCTCAAAAAACTGCTTGTGCTTACGAAAACTGCCATGAGAGGCAAATATACTTTTCTCATCCACACGCCCAGTGTCGACCAAATTCATGTATAAGAGAAGGTTTGGATTTTCACAGCTGGAGTTGTGAAATGTGACACCGGGAAAGGGAATCTTTGGCCTGCGTTTCGGTTTTCAGACAGATGGCCCACCCCCGCAAAGCCGTGATCTCTGACCTGCCAACGGAGGAAGGAGAGAAGACCCTTTTTGGAAAGAGGAGTTCGAATTTAGAATTCGACGACGCTAGTCGCTTCTCCTTCTGCAGCTCACGAACCTAAGTTCGGCCGAGAGCCGACACTTACAATGAATATGCAATTACAATTTCCTATTTGTACATAGTTGTAAATATTCCTTTTTTATGCATTAAAGTCTTATTTTAAAAAATTTAAATCTGCTGTTCCTCGTGTGCTCCTCGGCACTACAACACTACTACGGTACAGCAGCAATTTTTTTAACTGTGACTTCTTTTGAAAGTGCTTATTTACATTCAGTACCTTTGATAGTATTTGTTTGTTTACCTTGCATCTGTTATTTACCTTCTCTTCGTTTACTTCGAATAATAAAAGTTCTTTACAGAACTGACAGCTGCATTTTCATAGTTGTATTTGTAATTTGTTTTTATAGTTTCAAAGAACTTTTCTATTAGCAATGCATATTATAAGTAAGCATTATCATAAGCCGAAATTTTGTTTTTTTTTTTTAAAAAAAAAGATAGAAAAAAAAAAAGCAACTATAAATAAAGCTCACAAGCGATGGGCAGCTTCAATTGATATACATCAAACTCATTAGATGTAATTTTCAAAGGAATGTTTGGGTACTCACAAAAATTTAATTGACTTGTAAAATCTGTGGAAAAATATTTGGATCAACATTTTCCAGTCCTTGTGTAAATAATTCAAAAATGCTTCAATGCAAATAAAAGACTCATAATTTTAAAAATTGGAATAGGTCACACAGCTTTGGAAGTGACCTTGGAATTCAAATCATGGATAAGAAGACATTTTATAATTGTCTAAAGAACGGAAGAACTTGAACCAGGATGTACTTCTGATATCTCGGAATATTGTGCAGGAAAATTACAAAGAACTTTGCGTATCGTGGATGGCAACTTCATCGATATTGTCTCTTATGATGTAACTCGGTAGAAATGTGGACACACATCAATTTACGGAATAGGAATTGCCATTGATATTTTGACAGAGCTTGTGATTGACTATGGAATTTTGTTAAAATATTACCCCAAATGCACAAATGCAAAGAGAGATTTGAAGGAAAATAGTGTTGAATGCAACATTTGGTTTCAAGGTCAAAAGTATGAGTGTTCACGAAATTATGATGGATTCTCGGGTTCAATGGAAATGATAGCTGCAGAAATATTATGGAAACAATCTCTTGATCATGGAATGAAATATGCAAGTTTAGTTTCGGATGGTGGATGGACTTACAAACATTTATTGCAGTTGAATATTTATGGTAGTGATGTAAAAATTACAAAGGAAGAATGCATCAACCATATGGCGAAACGATTGGGAACTGGATTGGGGTTAAAGAATGACGAAGTAAAAGTGTTACTGTCGAAGGTCATAAAAAAGGTAGTTTGAAAGTAAAACAATTGTGAAATTCACTAACTTCTATGGGAAATCTATAAAAGGCAATGTGTCGGATATTGACAGGATGAAAAATACCATCTATGTTACTTTGTTGCACTGTTCATCTACTGACAATTTCTCAGAACACAATAAATATCCCAAAGCGATCAATCGCGAATAAAGAAAGGCCAAAACCTCATTCAAGTATGAAAACCATACTATCTGAAGATGTTGTTTCAAAAATATTGCCAGTGTATCAAAGATTTGTACATAATGAATTATTGTCACAGTGTATTACAGGTAAGACACAAAATGCTAATGAAAACGTCCATAGTGTAATTTGGAAAACTGTTCTAAAGAAGTCTTTATATTAAAAAAAAAAAAAAAAAATGGAACTGTCAGTAGTCTCTAGTGTGATTGAATTCAATATTGGATGTTTAAATATTTTAGGTGCTGAACAAAGAAATCCTGATCCAATATCAGTATTAATTGCTGAAAAGCATGATGATCAACATATAAGTCAGAGCAAAAGTAGCAGTTCTCTTTTATGGCAAATGTAAAAAAATTAATAAAATATTTTATAAATTAGTTAACAACAATTAAAAATATTCAAATTCCTTGATAGAAGCAGAGATATGAAAAGTATGTGTACAATTATTTTAAGGACCTCATAAGCATAAAATAAACAAAAAGGAATAATAAATAAAAGGGTATACTAATCAAATGGTTGAATACAACTGCTATTGTATTTAATATTTTAACTAGTACACATCACATTTATAACCTGATGAAGGGGACTCATAATGCATTTGAAACAATTGTAATAGCTTAATTTTAATATCTGCTTATATCACAGAATTTACGTTTTTACAAGCGGCAGTTACATTCAGATTCATTATAGCTATAAATGTAATACAGTAATGGACCAATTATCTGGAAAAAAATTAAAATCTTTTTTCGTGTGTGTGTTTTCAATGGAAATTGCTAATTTCCTTTAATATAAACAAGATTAAAAACAAAATACTTCTTTCCTTTTAAATGTATATAGTGGTTTTATGATATAAAACAAATACAGAACCTCGAAAATCTGGACGTTTTTCAAATTTAGTTATTTTAACTATTGGACTGTCAAAGTCGCGGATTTAAAACAACAGAGTAAGATTATTTACATTGATTTATATTTTATAAAGATTTAAGTTATAAAATAAATGTAATTTATAAAATATATAAAGGTTTATAGTGTATTCAGCATAGTACAGAGAATAGACAATAATGCCAAATCAACGTAATATCTTGTTTAGCAGCCGTTTTGGCGATGGATCAGAAATCCGGAAAACTAGCTGTCTGAAGGATTTCAAATAATTGGTCCATTACTGTATTTACTTAAATTTACTGCAAGTATGATCAAATGAATCATGAATTTTTACTATAGGAGTATCACTCCCACTACAAACAAATTCTGTTACTTCCTGCTTATATTGACGGCTTGGTTTTGCCACTGGCTCAACACTGATGCGTTTCTTTTTTGTTGAAAAAAATATTTATTGACACTCTATTTTCAGTAACTATATCCTTTTATTGGTTGTTTCAGTTTAGATTTGACCCCTATTTCCTTCATTAGTTATAGAAATTATATCGTCCAGACGTTTACAATTTTTTTTTTCAGTTTCATGATTCAGAGGTACAGTATTTACCAACTGAATAATATGGCTTAATTTTGTTTGAGGTCTGGCTTTGTGGAAATTGTATTTTCATTAAGGAGATCCTTAAAACTCACTTTCCACCATTTTATCAACAACCTTCTTGTTTTCTTTTCTACCAAAGATCTTTCTGACAGAAAATGGTGCACACCATCAATGGCATAGAGTCCATTGAGGCTCAGAAGCTGAGCTCCCTTGTTTGACGACATTCATATTGGTTATGAACCTTTACCTTTTATTGTAATTTGTATTTTATAATTATTTATATTTTAAATGCCTCATTTTCAAAAAAATGTAAATTACTAAATTGATGATATGTAAATTTTGTCTGGCGGTTATGGCCTATATTTAAGCACTTGTTCATACCTTATTTTCACTTCGCCACTGGTGAAGAGCGTTTTGACCATGTAATTTTGTACGTCGTAAAATGGAGATTTTTAAGAGTTTTAAACCTATTTTTTGGTGACGTGTTCCCATATTATTTTACTAATTTAGAGATAATTTTATTTATTATATTTTTAAAATAACTTTGTGAATATATATGTATTTTTTTAGAAAACTGTTCCACTTACTAAAAATGAGACGTTTCAAAGTATTTTTCTCATTAAAACGCATATCTAGAAGCTGAAATCATCTAGCCTTCACTGTGCATTGAAAGAATCATGGTATTAGGCCTGCCTACCTGTTAAACTCCATCCTGGCTGATAAGCTAGAACTATAAGCTAGCTTCCAGAAAGTTGTGGCTATGTCTTCCCCCATTTAAATCCCTTTAAACAGAGTAACTTAAGACTATAATTGAATATAGGATGTGACTTTTCATGAATGAAAATTTCTTGGGCAAGGCGAATGGATCCGCTAGTTTGGGTCAAACATGGTTCTATTAATTAATCTTCGCAAAAGACATCATATGTAATACTAAAAATATGATGCATTTTCCAGGAATAACATGACATTCACCTAAATTTAAACAATATCAAGATGAAGAAACACACTAGTAATAATGTAGTTTGTGAAGTAGATTCAGTCACAGCAACAATATGACGAAACATCCGTTTGTGCATTTGAGAGTTTTAGAAAGAATAAATTTGATTTCCCTTTAAAAATCACGTTGCACGAGAATTTCAGTCAAACAAAAGCCATTAATAATTTTCTAGTGGATTTTTAGTATATTGTAATTAAGATATTTTTAAGTTTCCAAAGTATACTATTTGTAAATAATTAATATACAAAATTGTTTAAGGAAATTGTTGACTACATTGTTTTCACCCATTTTCAGTGCACTCCTTTAAATGGCTTTATTTCGTTAATACTAGCTGTTTATATTTACAAAACTGATATTTTTTTGTATCACTTTTGTAATAATATTCTATATTTTTACTTCATACATAGGTACTTGTAAAACTTTTTCGGGGGGGGGGGGGGCAAACTCAAGCACATGATGTACAACATTGACTGGCTTCATGCTCGTCTTTGTTATATAGAATGTCCAGGGGGAAGTGTGACCCCTCTTTACCTCACCTATGGGCGATCATGTTTTCATATTTAATAAAATGATTGTAAAAGTTCATCTAATTTGGAAATAAGAAAACATTTAAAATATTATATTTTGTATGTATTCATCTTACATAAGTAACATTTTAAAATCTTGTGCATCTCATCCACTCTTTGCATTTTTATGTAAAAAAAATTATTTTATTTTATTCACCAATACATAAAACTTATGAAAATGCAATTTCCAATATAAATTTAACTTCTAACACGAAATTTTCAGCCTTCCCAGTCAAAAATCTCACGCTACGTTACTGCACAGCATGTATATGTTTGTACATGTTTATTTTTAATGTTGCATCAATACATGTACATACATATTCATGATTACAGATTTTGCAAAAGTTACTTTTTATGTCATACTGTTGTGGACATGCATTTCACAAAAACTGTCACAGTACTGGAATTGCAATTCATTATTGTCATCCATAGCAAGTGAACGATGTAAACTTTCTTATTAACGCGAGGAATTAATAATAAAATACAATAAATTGAATGAAATACAATGCATTTTTTTTTTTATAAAATAATACAATGTGAAGAAATAATTAACTTTCTGAAAACAAAGAGCTAATCATGAAAATACACAAGTAACGTAAATAAAAAAAAAATGTCAATAAATGGCAAGCGCAGGAAGGAAATACGCGCCAAACTAAATATTACAAGAAAAAAATGCAACCCCTGAATGAATGCTCTGAATGCTACTATTTAACTGGCCAATAGGAAACGTGCAGCGTTTTGACATTTAATCTCTCGGCAACGGCTGAAGAGAAGAAAAAATAAAATCACTATTTACATGAAAATAATTAAAAAGGTGACCTTTATAATCAACTGAAATATGAAAATAAGCTAGTTTAGTAAAATTAATGTGTAATAATAAAGGCCCTATTACACGACAGTATTTGGCACAACAAAACCGTTCGCAAGACCGGTCACTCAACAAATCTAGCCTCAACATTTAAGGTTCAAACCTAAAATGTTGTGGTTGAGGAAAATGTTGTGCGAAAATCGACCAATCAGAAGTGCGTAAAACCGAACGTCCAGGTGACGTGCCTTTAATGGCGACCAAGATGGCCGATAGACTGCTTTGGAAAGAGTCAGAATATCGAGATGGAAAGAATAATAGAACTTTTACTAAATTACAGACACCTGTGGAATATAAAACAGCCAAATTATATGAAAAAAACACACTAAAGAATTCTTTCTGAAATCGTCGGCATTAGACAGGACCTGCATTAGTTAGGATCTGTTAGAAAGGAGGGGCTTAAAGTATCATTGCCGAGTGGAAATGCTGAAGTTTGGCGATGGAAAAATAATAATAGAACTTTTAAAAAATTACAGACATCTGTGAAATATAAAAGATCCAAATTATACGCAAAAAACACTAAAGGATGTTTCTTGGAATGAAATCGGCGACATTAAAGAGGAGGGGGGCGTTAAAAAAGCATTTATATTTTTAATACATTATTTTAATCAATTCTAATTCTTGTGGGAATTTCTACCCACAAGAATTAGAAATGATTGAAAACAGTATAGATGAAAATGCAATGGTGAATTTTCTGGATATCTCAATAAAAAAACATAGATTATACGGTCATTATACAACATTATATGATAAATAAGAATTATATAGAATTAAGCTCAATCATCTCATCGATTGAAAAACGTGTCTTGCAAAAAACAATTTTAGAAACATTATACTCGGACACTTCAAGAGAAACTGGGATAACAACCCGTTTAAGAGGGATTGCAACGTTAGCAACTATAAAATCTTATCAGAGGCATTAAAAAAGCATTATCCTTTATATTTCTTAAAGGATTGTTATGATTCTGTTTTCAAAGATCACCTGGATTTTGACAGTTTACTTCTTAATTCTGTATGTATATAAAGTTTCTGCGTTCCTATAGTGTATGCAAGCATGCGTACAAATGCTCATATAGAAGACAGTGTGTAGGGATGGTTTATCATTTGGTCTTGTGTCCTTCTGTTCTGTGGTTCCTGATCCTCTGTCTCCAGGTGCCTCCGAATTTGCACATTTGGGGGACCAACCTTTGCTTTGTATTGCTACCGTGAGCATTGCCTAGGCAGTAAAGCTGCTTTAAATGGGAGGGGGAGTCGCAATCCTCCTCAACTATTATATGCAAAGCATTTAGTTATCCCTTTTTCCTCGTATTTTTTTGCTTATTTTCTGCTTCGGAGTCTTGTGCGGCATGGCGCCTGTTTCTGAGTAGTGCATTGTTTTTATGATGATGTATGGGTGAAAATTTCAATTTTGAATTTCACTTGTCACTTTTATTTGTTATATCGGTAGATATTGATCCTGCTGCAGTGCGCGGATTTAGTAACTATCCTTCATCACGTATTAGGGGTTACCTTTTGGACCGAGCCAGTGAAGCTTTGGTCTTTCGTGTGTTGTGCGCCGCGTGGTATGCGGATGCAGACGTCAGGGATCTTACCAGGATTGTGGATACATTGCTTTGGGGTGAGCAATTTTAGCTATCTGTCAATTTTTACCTTAACTCAGTGAGTAGCTTAAGTATATTTTTATGTATTGGATGTTTTTATATCGTACAGATTTTAGTATTATTGTGTTTTGAATTTACAGGTCTCGTTAGTTAACGTGCCTTATTAACGTATTTTAGGTAATAAGTTTTAAAAATCCAAAAAAAGCTCAAAATCATAAAAAATGCCACTTCATTCAAATTGAACTATATGGGTATACAAATTACTGCCGATTACAAGTGGTAGCTGTTGAATGTGAAAGTGTACGAAGTATGACACATGAATGATTTCAACTTACACCTTTCTGGTAGGTCGGACGATCTGGGTTTCAACAACAACATGAATGATTTCTTCTAGTACTTTATATGAAGCATACTTTACTTCATTCCTAATGTATTAATTAATATACTCCTCAACATGAATGTATACATCTTAATAAATATGAATGTATACATCTTATTTAATATAGTGTCTGGCAAAAATATTCTAAAATGAATATTTGCTCGGTGGCACATAGATAAGGGTATATGTGGCATCGATATCACTCTAACCTTAGCTCTTTTTGTCAAAGATGTCTATCAAGCAGTATTTCAAATCTCAAAATGCAGTCCATAAAAGTCAAGCGACAAAAAGAAAAAATGTCCGTATTGGTGTAAGCTTATTTAATGACTCGATCCATAGAATCACAATTTTTTGTAAATAATTTCATTCATCACAGTTGAATGAGATATAGTGGTTATCAAAAATGCCTATCAAAAAGATGCAAGTTGTGTCCGGTAGCCAACCCACATCAAATTAAACAACATACAAATAAGAAAAGAGTGTTTTGCAAATCTTACAACATGATCTACTGCATCTCTTGTCTTACTTGTCAAGATAAATATGTCGGACAGACTCAGAATCCTTTAAATATAAGAATCAACTTACATAGGAATCAGGTCAGTAAGAAAACGTAAATAAATCGACAATTTAGCAGTTTGGAAATCAGACACTTTAGACAACATGATTTTTCTAGGACCATCATAACTATACTCGATATAGTACCTGATCCATTGGAAAGAATGTGGTAGGAAAGCACACATATAAAACAATACTCAACAGCATTCCCTTATGGATTGAATACCCTTAATTTTAAAGAAAGCTATAATATGGAATATTGTAGAAACATTGACAATTATCCCTTGGCAGGTTCTTTGATAAAAAAGAAATCACATAGATGGCATATAGGAAGTGGAAGGCACCATCACAGCTATAACACAGAAGAAAAAATTTCCAAATTTATTAAAACTTTCTCATCTAATGCCGTAATCAAATACAACTGGATTAAGAATATCATTTATAGCATTAAAATCAGATATCTACCTTGTATATGGGCATTCATGCAGAAATATAAATTGGAAGAACCTATCAACTTTCAAATAGAAGAAACACATAAAAATATAGCCATTATGTTTGATTTAATTAAATTAAGGGCTAGTAAATTTCATATTACATTGCAACCCAAAATACAGAAGAAAAAGAACATGGATTATTTTATAACCACATTCCGAAATAAAAAATTTGATGGGATTCCTTTTAATTCGATTCTCTACAATATTAAAGAATTTTTACCAATACAAGAGCTTAAGGTGAAATTGACTTACCGTTTTGTACGCATTAACGGAAGAGAATTCTTTAACTACAACAAAATCTGCAAAGCTTTAGTAAATAACACAACAGTATGCAATTGCCTTGATAGCATACATAAAGATACTTTTCATAATCACATTATAACTGGAGATTTAGCTATTATCTCTGATAAAAATCTAAAAAACATTTTTAAACTTGGATCCAAATTCCGGTCACAAGAATATAGTAATGTAGACGAGGACTTTAATTATGATCTTGAAGTATTCATCTATAAATTAGTAGTCAAATACAGTTTACCCATCCAGGCCTTTCAAGAATGAAAATACAATATTGTTAAGGAATTTCAGTTTTTTTACCATAAACAAAATAACAAAACAAGAAATGCATCAGCACCTGCAGCCATTAATATAATTAAAGAAAACTTTGTTATTACATATACAGATAAAATCGTATCTAATTTTGCTTTTACTTGTAAAAAGTTTTAT